>CM046729.1:32958057-34365623 GCA_025584915.1 Monochamus saltuarius
ATGTGACATCAGTACACCTTTTGCTGTCATGAAAATGAGAAAAACAAAAATGAATTTGTAATCTGTGATTAATTTTTGTCACGACAGTAATTACTGGTTGTATATAGTTTAAAAATGAGTTCTAACACTGATTACCTAAATGGTAAAGCAGAATCGCGGTTACTGCAAAAATCGGAAAACGATGATAACAAATAATACGACAAATTCATCAAATAAGTGAAAGAGCAAAAGGTAGCAGATACAGATGAGCGAGTTGTGCTCACTTACCTTCAGAAAATGTCAAAGCAGTACAAGGCATCGACTATGAGGGCTATTCATTCGAAGTTACAAAGTATGTTAAGGATAAACAAAGGCGTTAATTTAAAATCATTTGTGAAAGTGCATCCATTCATAAAGACCACCACACCAATTAGCAAGAATGAGGCATATGGATTCAAGGAAGACGATTTGTGGATGTTCTTTACAGAATATTAGGTATTTATATTTGAAGGTGGTAGCCCTTTGCAATATCTTTGGGTCTTGTAGAAGATGTGAATTGTGCGACTTACGCTTACATGTCATCGAAGAAGAAGAAGAAGAAAGAATATTGCTTATTACTATCCTACCATCTAGGATAGTGAAGGCTCGACGTTCTACTCTTGCCGACAGTGATGTAATTAGTTATGTGCGTTTGGTGAAGCAGCATTTATCATTGCGTCCCAAAATGTAAGTACAGAGTTTTCTTACGGTGTGATAAGGGGAAGTGCACCAATCAAGTTCGTCCGTTTAATACATATTTTGGATCATGTCCCCTGCAAATTGCACGTTCTTAAGTTGGACGATACTCAGAAATACACTTGACATGCGTAACATCCGCTACCATTATAGTGAACCGAAATATTAATATTTTAAAAACCAACTGTACTTCTCACATTCATTTACAAAATTAAGAATGCTGAATATATGAAATATTTGTTAGTAATATTTCATTTTAGGCTACAAGGTACTCCTCACAGATCAATAATTAAAAAGGTGATGTTTAGACTTCACGTTTCTTGGGTAGTTGATTTTGCCATGGTAACTTTAAAATACGCGCGTTTTCAGTAGATGGATTTAAAAACGTTGAGGCACTAATACAGAAAACATTTTTTTTACTATTCCTTATTATTTCTCCTCAGCTATAATTTCCCAAGTTTATGGGTATAGGTTAAGAATCACCCTGTATATTTAGTTCTGTTTTTATTTTCAGTGCGTTGATAGGTTTGGAGAGGAAGCTTATTTCATTAGTTTATTGTATATTTGTTTTTCCAATTTTATATAAATACCTAATACATTCAAATCATATTTATTATTTTTTCAGCTCCGGTTTACGCTGCTAAAAAAAGATAATGAAAAACGCTCGCTTCGCCTAGCACAACGTGCTTCTGCCAGAAAGAGGACGACGGCAATCAGCGCCGAATTTTTTAAAATTAGGATTTAATGTTCCTAATGCCGACAAAGTTTAATTTGCAATTTCGCGCCGCCTCGAACCGAATCCGGTCCCTCCCGGAAAAGACAACAAACCGTCAAAACTCCAACATTTTTCGTTAACTTCCTCCCTAATTGATTACGAAATATCTGTCATAAAACTCGTGCTGGAGCTTTAGCAGCCTGTTGTTTCTTGACGACTAAACTCTTGTAAACAGCGTGGGGCTTATTTCGTTGTTTCTTTTCAGTTCCGGGGACCCGGACCTAGCGGTTGTTCCGGGCAAGGCTGGATATAAATTATTATCCACACGTTACCGGGCCCGGGCAACTCCGGGACCATTAAATGGAGAGTTTATTGTGGACAAACTGGAGAATTATTACACGGAATATACCTACCTCAGAAAATAATAGCTATAGTCTGTTCTGAAATAATACGGAGTAATAAACCAATCACAGACATGGTACTAGTATATTATAATAATCCTTACGCATTTCAAGTTTGAAGATGAAAGTTAAATAAAAAGTTTCTAACTTTTGGAATTCTAGAAAACAACTACTCTGCGGGGGCTAATGCCCCGACCAACATTGAGTTACACCTCAAAAATCTATAGCAAACAGCTATAGTCACTCGTCAGCAGCTTATTAGCGCTCATTAGTATGCCATATGTGAGGTATCTAATCTGAATAATTCTAGCAGTTTTAGTCTGTCTAACCCGACAAGCCACCTATGGCATACTGATGAGAGCTAATAAGCTCGAAACAGGTATATATCTGGTGGGTGAGCTGCTGACAAGTGACTTTAGCTGTTTGCTATATGTTTGTCAGGAGTAATTCAGTGCAGTTTGGACATTATTCCGCATTGTTTCCTAGAATTCAGTGTTTCGACATAATTTCTACTGCATGTAGAATACTTGTGTCTGTGGCTTTCAGTCTGGCATGGAATAGTGAATGGCCCATAGATGTAGCTTGTTCTACACCGCGAGTTCCTAACTCTAAAATGTAGTACCTTTAGACCGTAGAATAATCTTTTCTATAAAATTCCTTAAAAATAAATTTAAATATGAGACCTACTTTAGAATTTATAAAGTTTACAATATGGAATGTTTCTCCTCAAAATTCCTAACCAGAACAGGTTGCCTACAAACTTTCCTCCAATAGCATTTCAGCATTCTTGAAATAGGATGACGTCGTTGGTATTTAATTTGACTTTTGCCATCCAATTCACTTAGTTATAGTTGAATTTTCAGTCGTTTTAATAATTTCTGTGTAGATATGTCTTGGTAGAGAGTATTGTTACAATATTATTATAACAGTTTAGAATATACAACAAAGAATCTCAAAAAGACAGTTTATTCTCTAACCTATAATTAAGTAGTTAGCTATGCCAAACGTTTTTGACTCTAAAGATTTCGGTTGAGACGCGTTTACGTTACAAATTATAACTTTATGATTTACTTTCAGCATGAACAAGTTGTTCTTACTAGGGGAACACATTTAGGTACGACAAGTAACATATTTTATACCACTAAAAATTCTATTGTTTATCGAGTATATATGTAACAGCACAATAGCATTACCTATGCATACAAATATGTATGTCTAAAATCAGATATAGTAAAATACCATAAAATTTTACCCTCTAAGCCATAAAATACCATAAAAATTCTTAGCCTTAATTTTAATAGCACGCTTCTGCCAATTATATTTTTATCTAGATCAAAATTTTGATGACGTAAAAAATACTTAAAAAACTATAAACTGAGAAATGACAAGTCCTGAGTTGTGTCATTTTCTCAGATTGATACTGACTTAAATCTGTGAGTAATTAGGGGCTTGAGGTACTATAACTTTCAAACGTCAAACTTACCGGCGAATATTTAAAGTTTTACGCTACTTAAAGATCTGTGTGTTCCCCGACTGAGATAAAAGCCTTCTAAATTTCTTCCCAACTTTAAAACTAAGTTTCCTTTATGGCAATTTATTATGTTCTGGCAAAGCGTACCGCAAGTTTCGTATAAAAAAATATTACGATAAACTAAAACGAAGGAAGAGTATGGTTTATTAAAATAAAATGTAGTCCTCGAGGAATGGAACATTTCCAGGCGAGTTGCTCGAATTCCTGTACAAACGCGGTTACCTGCCTTTTTAAACATTATATGAGTTTATTTATTTCTTGACCTATAAGTATATTAAAAAATGTTTAAAATAGATTTTATACGGGGTGTTTCGAAAAGTTGGTCCAAGACATAAAGGGGTAAAACTTTTGCTTTGCCAAAAAAAGTTCCTACATTGATCTTATCATGAAAATTGTAGATAATAATCATACCATAAGGGTCTCTAACTATCATAAATTTCATAGAAATCGGTTATAATTAAGGGTAGTTAAGGCCATCCAAGGAGGGGTAGGCATGATTTAGACGAAGTAATTAAAAAAAATGAACGTAATCCTACTGCGAGTGTAAAAAGCATCTGCTCTCTTTAAGACAAACAATACTTACGTATGACAGTTAGTTGCATTAGGAAAATTGATTATATTCTTACCATTTTTAAAGGGTTCATGGTATGTTTCAAGAAGATTATGCTGCCCACCTCTGTTTTTGACGCACAATTCTTGGTCGCCAACAAGATAATTATACCTTCGTTTTAAATATTTTATTTACCGATGAGACACGAGATGGCGTTATCAAGTTGCACAATCTTCATACGTGGTGTGATGAAAATCCTCTTGTCACTTTTGAAACTGATTGTGAGCTGTTGAATACCTTAGATTTTTGGAAAATTATCTTCCAGACCCGCTAAACGATATTCCTCTTGTACTACGAGCAAAAATGGTTTTTTACAAGGTGGAACTACTCCACATTATGTATGCATGTATGTGTGGGATTTTTTAGATCGATCATTTCCGGGAAAATAGATTGGTCATGGAAAACACGCGTCCATGGCCACCTTGTTCGCCGGATTTAAATGCGGATGATTTTTATTTATGGGCCTGTGGCCACCATTGAAGAGTTGCGGCAAGGTGCTGGTGAAGCTTTCAATGCTATACGAATTCAACATGAAAATTTTCAGCGTGTTTGATTAAACTTTACTAACATTACGTGCCTGTATTTCGCCCCAGGCTGGACAATTTGAGTCTTTGCTTCACACTCGGAATGAAGATTTGTTATGTTTTTTATGATTCAAGGTTATAACTTAAGATTCAAAATAAAAATTTACTGTTTTTTACTCCTTTGCTTTCTTATGTTAAAATAGTAACTTTGTAAACAAATTTACTGTTCTAAACCAATCATTAAAATTGTGAGCTAATGTTTTGTCTATTTTTACTGTTTGTTGTTAGTTGTGCTGTTTTGTTTTCAATTACCAAATAAAATGAAAATCCCTATTTAATACTAGGCGACATTTAAATTGTGCCAAACCTACCACCTTAAAAAAAGTTGCAATATCATGTAAACCTAACCTCAAATCTAAATCTTATAAAAGTTAAAAAAAAAACAAAATAAAAACACGCTATATCTAAAAAAATGTTCTGAAACCATAGGCGTACTCAAAGGTACTACCACTTTCCTTTATTATATTAAAAAAACTATACACTGGCAGAAAGTACTCGACGAGCAACAAAATATGGTACAAAAATCGCTTTGCTATCGTTGATAGTTGCGGAGTAATTCGATGGTCTCCCAGTGTAGTATTACTCTAGAAGCCACCATTTTTCTCAAAAATGGCACAAGGTACAAAATTGAAACTGGTGGTACAAATTAGCAACAAAATAGGAACAAAATACCCACTACTTGTTTTTGGGGGCTGCTAATATTTGCCTGCCAGGGTAATAAACGTTCGTATAATTTAGTAATAAGTTTCTATCGTTCGCTCGTCCTTCTTTAATAAAGATATTAAATATTGACTAGCCATATCCACAACTAACTCGACGAGAACAGTAAAACGTCAAATTTATTATGAATAAAATCCAATTTTCCCCACGCAGGAATAAAATTTCGGAACCGACTGTCACAGATAAGTTAAACTCCTCGAAATCATACAGTATCTCAATTCCGCTTCTGTCCCAAATGGACACGTTTGTATAGAAATTGGAAGTTATATTCCGATACCGTTTTCCTTCCCATAGGCCCCAATATCCCTCACTACCAAATAGAATAAGAACGGCCTCTTTAAAAGCCGCCCGAAAATATTATTTGGTGAATATTTGTTTTTATTGATAATAACGCCAAGCTGCCGTTTTCTGCAGAGTCCTGGACCAATATATTTCGGTATATAAATGCATACGCGAGGAGGGGGTGCATATATTCGATTTTATTGAATTATTCATTGGTCGCCGCCTTTGGCTGTGTAGGAGTCTGTGTTATATATTTTTTTACAAATCCCTACTCGATAGAGGCACTTTTCTCCATCTTTACGTTTTTATGAGGACAAAAGACGAAAACTGGAAAAATATACAACTGACAGAAAATCTTGAATAATAAAACTCAATGATTTCTCCATAGTAAAATACAGGAATTAGGGTATATAATGTACTGGGTGTTCTGTTAAAGTCGGCTAGCGGCTGTATCTTGGAAGCTTCTCGTCCTAGAGCTTCCGGACAACAAAAGTGGTCCCCCAGAAGAAAATATTAACTTATTAATTTAACTTTTAATTGAACAAACTTCTAAATATACCAAATAACGCAAATAGCATCGATATGATACAGGCTTAAACAGAAACTTAAGTATTAAGTACGATTCTAGACTCAAGTAGAGTGGGGACCCGTAATGGTCTTTCAGCACGGAAATTTGCGTTGTGGAGTCGTCTTCGAATGGTAGGTGTTGACATAACTCGACGAAACCTACCTTGAAAGTGGGCCCTGAGAGCTGAAGCTGAAGATGTGCGGTGGCTATTGCACCAAATACCGTTCCTCCCTTTCATTAGATACTTGAGCACGTCCACTACGTGGTCTGTTTTCCACTGTATCAAATTCTTCATATCTGTATACTATTCGTACAACAGATGATCTAGGAATGCCCAACTGTTCGATATCTGATGATTAGAATGTCCTGCATCATGTAAAGCAGTCATTATTGCTCGGGTAAACGCAGACATTTCATGTCCTGGCATTATAATGTACAAAAATTCAAAGTAACACTTGGCTGAATACACTACCAAACTGACCAGATTTGTAAAAATATTGGTAATAAAGTAAAGGTTTATGGTCTGCAATTTTTTATTGTCTTTTTTGTTCCCTAAGCACATGTACTTTTTTAGCACATTAAGAAAAACCACTAGCTTTAATCGAATCATTTTATATAGGTACCAAGACTTTTGACGTTATGTGTATATAAGATTTATAAGACATACATTCCAAATATCAATCAAAAACATAAAATGTGCACCTATTTGAAATAATGGCTTTTATTTAAATATATGCAAAGCGTAAACATATTGAAACTACTAGCTGTAATCCCTTGCGTCTGCGCGTATACAAAACTGGAATTATATACGGAAAATATAAATTTGAAATATCAGTCAAATTCAACATAAAATGTCCACGTATTTTATGTAATAATAATAATGCTTTATTGTCCAACAGTTCAAGACCATGACAATACGTAAATAACATAGTGTGATAAATAATGATCTGATTAAGTAATAATACTGAACAGAATATTGAAACCACTTTATAAATTTTATGTTCTATCTATATATTTCTATTCGCAGAAGTCTCGTCGCAAACAATGCAATTTAAAATTCCCTCCGCTCCACATACGACAAGAGAACTCCCCTTTCAATCGTTTAAGGATAGTCCCGGGACACAAATTCCCTTAATAAACAGAAGACAAGGTAATAGTCCCTCAACCGGCGTAGGATGTTATTTTGCATGGGCTTTCCCACCGAAAAGAAAATATATCGCGAAAGTTTAGATGGGAAACTAGGAAATAATGGTTGTCAAGTACACCCTCCACGACGAAGTTTGGTTTTCTCTAAACAATATATCTTGTAATTTATTAGCCCCGTTCATACGAGGGGTTGTGGCGGTTGGTTCCAATATTTGTTTTTCTGGAAACAATGAAATTGTTGGGATGGTATTGTTGTGCCTCTTGTATTCGCATTGAAAGAGACAGAGTGATACAGAGACTCGCAAAAGTACGTATTCTCAGATGGAAATATGTAAGAAAATTCTAATTTATATGTGAAAATTAATCATATCAACCCTAAAAATCTAACCGAAAGTAATATGAACAGTATACTAATTAGTATACTGTGGTAATACGTATCGTCCTTTGAGCTGCTAAATCATAACAACACGATTTTTTCACTGTCTAGACACCTTTGACTGTCATTGGCGTACTTTGACGTTAAACATAAATTTTCATTAAACGTCAGTGTATATCAAAGTTTGGAATCAAGAGAACAAAACTATAAAATAATAATACGTTGTGATTCTGAATTTTTTCAATGTTGAAAAGCACTTTCAAAATCAAGGAAAATATTAATTTTGATCATTTTTTTAAAGTACGACATTTTTTAAACGAAATTCTGTAAATTACCTGACCAAAAAGTCCAAAACTTTGACTCCAGAACAATGCATTTAGTTTTTTAAGAAAACAGGTGATTCTAAATATCTTATGATAAAGGTAAACAAATAAATTAACATTTTGACTAATTTCGTTTTTTATTAACGTGAAAATGTAGATTTATCTTCTGATGGGGCTTGTCGCCGAAATTAATTGTTAAATATGAAGCTTAACCTCATGATTCTTTATGTTCATCATCGCCTTCAACATAATATAATTTGGCCAATGCGATGATTCCCATATTTTGGATTTTTCTTCAAAGGATGACAAAAGCACGAAATTTATTTCGAAATATAGAACAACTATCACTTTAAGCAGAACAACGGCAGAACGTAATTGCCAATAGATATCATTGAAGATTTATTAGTGATATAAATATATGAAAAATACATAAACCACTATTGCCAGGTGATACATAGTACGGGGGTAAATTTAGACATAGGTATTCATAACCGTATGCAGCCGTGAACAGCACAGAAGGTTTTATTCGACAGTGACTGACCCCGCCGTGCCCATGCCGATGGCTTGACTTGCAAAAGACCTATAATTATTGCACATAGATTTTATGCAACTTCTAGTTCAAATTTTGCAGGTAATCCAACAGCGGGATACAGTAAATCACATGTCATGTCCGCAAAATAGGCGACTAAATTGTATAACACATTTACCACTTCCAGTTTGCCCCGATAACCACTGAATAATAAAAATGCTCTTAGGGGACTTGTTTTTTAGATTTATGGTGCCCAAAAATTTATATATAAATTCGGAAAGGGTCCATAAAATATTTATACAACACTTTTAACTGCGATGGGCCTCAATTTTAAGCCTCTTAGACCGGCCAGTGGCATCACATACATATATTTATTTAGGCCCAATCCCATCTCAAGATGCTGCCCTTCGGACCTAGCTTACGGATTAATAAACTCTCCAAAAGATGCACAAAAAGTTGAAATATTGGGCTTTTTATTGAAGTCACTAGATTTTATTAAAAATATTTTTATTTATTTTGCGTTATCGAAAATTTTTAAAAAGTTTATAGAAACTAATCATTTTAATCTTTTTTTTAATCGTTTTAATCTCATGTTGTCAACAGCCACTTTTCCTGCCATGTGGAAAGTGACAAAAGTGTGTCTTATTTTGGAAAGTGGTAACCCTTCTAGCATCAAGAACTATCAACCTATAGCCACTTTGTCAAACTTTGCTAAGGTTTTTGAATGTTTTTTGATGTCATTATATGCATATATCTATAATAATGTCAGTACCTGCATTTCTTCTAATCAACATGAGTTCGTTGCAGGTCGTTCTATTGCAACTTAGTTGAATTTACTCAGTGTGTCTCAAATCATCTTGATAGTAAAGGCCAAGAAGATGTAATATATACAGATTTTGATAAAGCTTTTGACAAGGTAAATCACTCTATATTATTACAGAAATTGAAATCATTTGGATTTGATAATTCTTTGCTACTTTTTACAAAATCTTATCTTGATCGTCGTGAGTTGTATGTGTCATATAATGCATACCGATTTAATATTTTCATAGTTTCTTCAGTGGTACCACAAGAGTCTAATTTGGGACCACTCTTGTTTATTTTTTATATAGGTAATTGATATAATCATTTTTTTTCGTAGATGATCTAAAGCTTTTTCGCAGCATTAACTGTTATGATGATTGCCAAGCAATAAAAGAGCTTTTGAATACAATACAGGTTCGGTGTAAAAAAAACATGGTTTCTATAAATATTGATGTGTAAAGTTTGTTCTTTCAGTTAAAAAAACATATAATTTCATTTGATTATAATCTAGATTTAAAGTCAATGACACGCAGCAGTAATGTGACTTAGGGGTAATATTTGATATTAAACTCTCATTTTCCAAAGATATTAACAGAATATCCAGTACCTTCTTTAAAACTTTGGGCGTTATAGTCCGTAACTCTACATCATTTAACAATATTAGTGCTATGAAATGTTTAGACTTTTATCTAGTCCTTTCCAGATTAGAATATGCTAGCGTTATATGGTACCCGTGCCATCAACTTAATAGTATTCATCTTGAAGGTGTTCAACGTCGTTTTTTAAAATTCATGGCATATTGTGTTGATAATATTTCTCCTCTTAGAGGATTTGATCATAACCTCCTGTTACAGAGGTTTGATATCAAATCGTTGCAGTTGAGGAGAGTTCTCACAAGTTTATCTTTTTTATTTATATTTCATAACCTCACTGACTCACCAGAAATTTTAAAAATGTTTTACTTACGTGTACCTAGAACAGAATCTCGTGATGACTGCATATTTTTCTGTCGTAATGCTATAATAAATGTTCCTACAAAATGCCTTGATTCAACTAATTTTGATCAAATTTCTGTGTTGCCTAAATTTCTCAAACAATTATAAGTTGGAGAAAGCAGTGTATGTCTCATTTCACCCAGGACGCCTATAATTAGCACCAAAACCTTAACAGAGTGGTATGGATACAGCCTGCGGAGCTCCCAGAGAAGATCTCGATACTCCCTTCGTTTCTCCTCCTCTTTTAGGACGATGTTGTTCTCCGCGGGAGCCAAGAACTCAATCACAAACATAATCCTAAGCTGGTGGTCGAGGAGGACTACATCAGGCTTATTCGCTTGAATTTGCCTGAGGGTGGGGAATGAATAGTTCCAATAAATTCGACACTTCTCATTCCCCACAACGGATTCTATATCCCCCGGAGCATAAGGCAGCACTGGCGTCTCGTCTATCTCATACGAGTGTCGTAAATGATAATACAACACCCGTAAGGCTGAATCGTGTCTTTGGATATAGGCTGTGGCCGCATGTACCGCACAGGCCGACAGGAGATGCATAAGCGTCTCCGGCGCTTGGCGGCAAGCCCTGCAGCTGGTGTCAGGAACCTCGATACCCAAGACACGACTACGATAAACGAGAGTGTTAATTACACCATCTTGGCAAGCCATTATGAATCCTTCGATCTCAGAGTTTAGCCCCGCTGACCTCAAAAAAGCGAAGGTCAGCTTTTCAGATAAGCCAAGCCCCTCTAGATGACGGTAGAAGAGACCATGCATTGGCTTATTCTTATGCAGCTGCAGAAGATGACGCGTTTATGCAGCTTTAATTTGGGCTTTTAACTGAGCAGGATCCGACTCGGTGACAGAGTCTGGATTTTCCCGCTCAGTAACTACACGAGACCAAGTTCATCGGCTGCTCTTCTCGCTGCCTTATACACAAACGCTCCTATCCTCGCTGCTTCATGGTCTTGGACAATGCAGAGAAGGCGATCCGTGCTCCTGATGACACTCCAAACTTATTATTAATATTATTATTATTATTAAGTGCTGAAGGTAATATTTTATTTTGTGAGAAAGGGATCTTGAGACACGACGTCGAGGGACATAACAAGGTTTCCTGACGTTTGTAGAAAAAAAATAATTTGATTTGGGGATTTCATTGTTGCCTGTTTCATTGTAGTTTGTGTCATTAATAGGTTGATGTAATTTCCTTGAATTGAAAAGAAAATGTTTTTAAATTACATGTTGTTATCTTGGTAAAACACAAAAGTCTTTATTCCTAGTAAAAATTAGAGACAAATTATTCACGGATAGGGATCAACAATTAAGAAAACTGCAGGAAATTGGGTGCTGTGGTCGATTGTTTGGAATTTAATGGACTTATTTCCTCAGAGTGGTGTTTAACAAAGGAAGTAATTTGAATTTAACAACATCAATAACACAAAAACTTAATAAAAATGTAAAGTTCTGTAAATTCAATATACAGAATGTCCCACCAGGTAATGTGTCGATCGCTATCCAGAAAAATACTGACGGAAATGTTTTCTTGATATCAAGTTGATTTTTATATTTGAATTTGAAAATATTAGCAGGTTTCGGTGGGACACCCTATGTATTAACCTCTTCTTTTAGTGTGTAGCAATTAAGCTAATTTATTTAGCGAATTCAAATAAATCACAAATACTGTCCTTTTAATTGCAAAATTTTATGAACGGATTCTAAAAAGACCAATTAATAGGAATTATTAATTAATCCGAGAACGGAACAAATATATAATTCCAAATATTTTGAATATTATATTTTTACATACAAATTTGAATATATTCATTCTATTACAATGCGAGTTGCAAATTAATGTGTATGTGAAGCTTACATTTAATTTTTTAAATAAAAATGGAATTTGCAAACATCAACAAATTCAAACGACCATAAAACATCAAACAGTTTTATTATTCTGTCGGAATATTTACTACGAGACAAAGAAAGATTAATAAATGTAATTAAATTGATAATATTTTGCATGTTTACTTCCCTCGATGAAAGTAAAAACTGATTAAATTTTCAGGTTTACCGGTTCAGTTTTTTGGAGTTAGCATAGGCTGTACTTTGATATCGTAGCATTCTGTTTTAAACATTTCTGCTCATTTTGTTTCAAGTGTTTTAAAGCAAACGTCATTTTTTACAGGTGCCTAGAGTGCGTAGATTTGGGCAGATTTCCCAGCATAGTGACTTTGAGAGAAGCGGATTGTTGGATGGCCCGAAGTAGGTTTGCCGGTGAGAGAAATTTTTGGAAAAAATATAATTGATGGCGTTAGGAAACAGTATGTATAGTAGCAGTGAGTAGACGCTAGTTGGTTCGGTCCTGCTAAATTTAAGTTTTTAGTGGTTTTTCCATAGTTGCATTTTTATAGTTTTGGTGCAGTAAGTCTGTCAACGTATTTTACACGACTATTTGAAGTTGCATAGTTGCTACTGTATTGTGGCTCTGAGTTATTTATTATTTTCCTTTTACAATATGGTATTTACCAAGGCTCAGGAAGCAGATATACAAAAAATTACAAAAAACTCTATCTTGGAATGTTTCGCTGATAAGGAATTCATTGATATGTTTGCTACTAAATGTGCTAATGTGGTTGCAAAAAAAATGGAAGATCAAATAACAGCATTAAATTTAAAGTGTACTTATTTGGAAAATGCAGTCCAGGATTTACAAACTCTTAACAATAAGTTATGTAATAAAGTGGATTTTCTGGAGCAGCAAGCTAAAAATTCCGGAATTCGTATATACGGAATCCCTATTAATAAGTCTGATAATCAAAAGAAGATTTATTAAATATAGTTACTGAACAAGTCTTTAACAAATTCCCTGATATTAATTTCACTGCAGATTGTGTTCAAAAAGTTTATAGAATAGGGAAAAATATAAATAATAAGAATGCAATGCCAATATATGTGAAATTTTCCTCTGATTATTACAGTGCAGCACTTTTGCGTAAGAAGAGAGTTCTAAAAAACTCTAAAATTTTTATCTCGGGTGATCTCACCAAAATGAGATTTGAGCTTTTAAATTCGGCTAAAGAAAAATTTGGAAAAACAAATGTGTGGAGTCTTCAAGGTAAAATTCATGTAAAGAAAAATAACAAAATTCATGTGATTTATACGAGTGAGGACTTGGACAAATTGTTGGAATAATGGTGGGCCGTCCAATGACGTCATTCATTTTGTTACTTCTCCCATAACTTTTTTATTTGTTAGTTAAGTATATACCTATTACATAATTAATTACTGCCTTATTTTATTCTCTATATATACATTATTATAGTCTAGTTTTACTTTTATATATATTTTTTTATTTTACTATACAGTCATAGTGTTATTGTTATTCAGTGAGATTGTACTTCTCAATTTTTTTTTCTCTTTCTGTTACTATATTTTTTTTTTTTCATTAATTTGATAAAATATCACGTTTACTGTAATTAATGTTTATTTTAGAATTCTGATATCTACTTCGAATGCATTTAAGTTTTGTACATCTTAATGTTCAATCAATTTTACCCATTTTGACATCCTAAAAAGCTATATTTTAGCGGAAGATATTGATATATTTGCTGTAACGGAAACTTGGTTAGAACCAAATAATGTGCCGGCTTTCATTAATATACCAAATTATACTCTAGTTACGGCGGATAGACTTGGCAGAGGCGGAGGCGTTGGGTTTTTTGTAAAGAATAATTTACCTTTTAAAGTAATTTTTCAAATATATCTCAGTGTTTGGAACAACTTTGGATTTCTGTTAAGATTTCAGGTCGATGCGGTGCTTTTGGGGTTTTCTACCGTCCACCTAGTCAAAGTATTCCTGATGCTTTTAATTTATTTGATGAAGCTATGTCACAGATTTTACACTCCTCTGATTTTGTTTTTTTAGCGGGCGATTTAAATATGGATTTTATGTTACCTAATCCCCCTGGTTTTACTTACTTTCTTAATTTTATTGAATCTTACAATTTATCGCAATTAATTAACGAGCCAACACGTATCACGGCAAATTCACAAACTTTACTTGATATTTTGCTAACATCTGATGCAAATTTAGTTATCTCTTCCAAGGTAACTCATTCTGGAGGGATTTCTGACCATTCTATCGTTTCATGCTCTATGAGTTTTAGCAAGCGCATCAATCCCGTACGGTTTATTACGTATAGAGATTTTAAATATTTCGATGATCATTTGTTTCGTCATGATTTGTCTATTTTAAATTGGGATCATATTTATAGTTTGCAGGGTGTGGATGCCATGCTTGAATATTTTAATTCTAATTTACTTGAACTTTTTGGTAGGCATGCACCTTTGCGTACTGTTAGAGTGACTAAAAGACGTGCTCCTTGGCTTACCGACACTATCAAGGAGATGATTAAGTTAAGGGATAAAGCTTATCGTAAATTTAAAAAAACTCGTTTAGGTAGAGACTGGACCTGTTATAAAGATCTTAGAAACTATGTCACTGGGGCTATCCGTAGGGAAAAGAAGTCGTATTTATCATGGGTGCTTAAAAATAAAAATAGTAGATCCACTTGGAATACGTTAAGATCACTAGATATTGTCGGCTCAGCTAGAGAGCATGATCTTCCTGTTCACTTACATGATCCCAATATAATAAATACTTATTTTAATAATATTTTACAAATTTCACCCTCCACTGAACAAATGAATTGCTTAACAAATATAACACTTATACTCCATTTAGAAATATTGATAAATTTTATTTTCATACTGTGAGCACTAATGACATTCGTAAGTACATTAATTTGATTAAATCTCAATCAGCTGGCTCTGATCATATCTCAGTTATAATGCTTAAATTAGTTGCTGAACACTTATTAAATCACCTCACTTATATAATTAATACATCCATTTTAACACATACTTTTCCCAGATGTTGGAAGAATGCTAATGTTATTCCTTTGCCGAAAGTACCTAATGCTACAGAACTAAATCATCTTCGACCTATTAGTATTTTGCCTACCATATCCAAAGTTCTCGAAATGGTTATGAAGACACAAATGTCGCAGTTTGCTTTTGATAACAAGATTATACCTCCATTTCAGTCCGGCTTTAGGCCCCAGCACAGCACTACTACTGCTTTAGCACATATTTCAGATGAAATTTATAACGCCACCGATAATAATTTAATTACTTGTTTGATTCTTTTAGATTATAGTAAGGCTTTTGACACACTAAATCATTCTATTCTTTGTAAAAAGTTAATGTACTTCGGTTTTGATAATAATGCTGCTTCTTATATTTTTAGCTATTTGTCTGATAGAACACAGCAAGTAATCATAAATTCTAATGTGTCTAATGCCTTGCCGGTGACTCATGGGGTTCCTCAGGGCTCCATTTTAGGGCCCTTGCTGTTTTCTATTTATATAGCTGACTTTTATACATTTCTGAATAAATGTTCTGTACATCATTATGCTGACGACACCCAAGTGTATCTCAGTTGTCCCGTCGCGGAAGTGGCTTTATTTAACGATTCAATTAATTACGATTTAAACTCATTGCTAAATATATCTGCTGCTCATAGATTGAAACTTAATCCTGACAAATCTAAGGTTATAATTTTCGGTCCCAAAAAGAAACGTATCATGGCGAAAACGGCAATTAATTTAAAATTAGGAGATATTTCCTTAAATTTTACTAGTGAATGTAATAACCTGGGGCTTTGGTTTGATGAGGAGCTGAGATTTTCCAAGCACGTTAACATTCTGTGTCGATCATCATATAATACTTTAAAACAACTTTACCCCATCGCGCCATCATGGATTCATATTTGAAAATCAGTTTATGTAACTCCTTAATATTCTCGAAGCTCTCTTATTGTGACTGCATTTATGGCCCGGCTCTTCTACATTCTGATACTCAACGTCTGCAGAGAATTCAAAATAGTTGTTTCAGGTTTGCTTATGGGATTAGAAAATTTGATCGAGGAATTACTGATTTAATTAAAAAACAAAATTTTCTTAATCTTTCGTACTTGCGTAAATTGCATTCGCTATGTTTAACTCATAAAGTTATTCAACAAAAATGTCCTGAGTACCTACATAAAAATTTAACAAGCTACATAAAGCCACTTCTACGTTTAATCCACGTTATTCGCGCTTATTAGAAATTCCTCGCCACGCCACTGCCCTGTATACTAGAAGTTTTATTTATCACGCCTGTAAAGAATATAATTCTCTGCCTGTTTCTTTCAAATCGTACACTATCTTGAATTTTAAAAAAAAGTTAAAGCAATTTCTTATGCAGAAATTTACTGGTAGCTAATACGCTAATAATCTACTTTCACTGAACTCCTTACCTTCTTTTATTTGTGTTTTTTGGGATGTTGTCATGGGTTTTTATTGTTACTATAAGTTTTTGTTTTTGATTCATATAATATATTCATATAAGTTTATGGTGTATATCATATTATCAATTTTATAATTTAGGTATATAAGGATATATATTTTTTTTTCTCATACTGTTCCTTGGGGTTAAGTTGAAAAGCAGTTTTAAACTGACACTTCGCCCCTTTATTAATTCTTTTGTGTTTATAATGTACTCAATTTTATTTTCTGCAATAAAAGACATTTATTATTATTATTATTATTAATCGTTTCTGTCAAATCCCAAAGATAAAACTTTCGATTGAAAATGGAACTTACCTCATTCCATTTAACGCCACCTGTCTCAAATTTTATTTAATTTGTTTTGTATCCACATAAAGAATTTATAAGAAAATAATCATTTCTGGCACCCTGTACTTTTCACGATTCATTTGAATCAATAATGTACATTTCATCCTCCAATAAGACTCGTACAAAACCTCGATATTTCATGAAATACTGACATTTCCGACGAGTTCAAAAGCGCCGAAAAAGGGAATAAAAAGACCCGGAGGTCTTAGCGGCCCACATTTCTTATTTGGTACATATTGTCGTAAATTATGAACGGGAACAGAATCGGGAATCCATTATCCGATGGTATTCTACAACGAAATGATCCATCTAACCTGGCCTAATATAATTTCCCGGGCGCAGAAAACAGCCAAATCTCTTTTGTAGAGGATTCCAGACGTCGGAGTCGTAAGAGGATTGTCGTTAGCCTTGTACGTACACTAAAGACTTGGAAAATTGAAAATGGAATCTTGCTACAGTGGCAAAATAAAAAGCTCCTCTTTCGCAATTCTCGTCTCTAACAATGTTTACGCAAGTGTCGTGCAGAAAGCTTATCTATTCAGGCCCTTTCGCCATTTCCGTTCCGACAAAATGCAGCTTTGTGGCCAGCAAAAATACATCTACCTATTGTCTGAAACTATTTGTCTCGGAGGTTACTTAGATGGCATTATTTAAATAAGGTGTTTCAGTAAGCCTTTGAATGCATATGGCGTAAACAATTTTGAGTAAAATTTCACTCAAAATTAACGCAAATGGTTGTCAATACGAGTCCACACCTAATTGTGCTGAAATAATGACAATTCATTGAGTAATGTTGTTAGCTACATAAATCTCTAAAGAGTAACACTGAACAATTTTTGAATTAACTTTCAAAATTACGTGTTATTCGAAACACTATTTTGAGAACGAAAACAGAGAGTTTTTCGAAACGTCAATAATACGGAAGTGCGCGATAGTGATGTGATTTTTGTTATTTTTTACTTATATGCTTTTTTCAGTATGAGATTTTTTGGTTAGGCAAACTTAGTTTCACAAATAACCCTTGACTGATCCGTTTGGCGCAAGGGCTTATTTAATTCAGTGTGACAACAACCCATTAAAACTGAAGAAAAAAAATAAATTTGGAGCTGTATATTCAGATACCACCGCTTAGTTTTTGAATCGGGAATACCAATTATAAGACCAACCTAAAAAACAATTTGAAATAAATTTACATATCTGACATTATATTGATCTCAATATTTGGTGAGTCTTCTAGAAATTTTTTTATATTTTAGCTTGTCAAAATCTTTGACTTTTTTAATTTAAAGCCGTCCGATTTTCTTCAGGAGAGCCTGTAATTTGGAGTAGTTTGCGATATCGGCTTTGTGATTTATATTAATTGTGGTCTTTAATATTGAGTAAAATGACCAAAGTGAGGAAGGCTTCATTGTTTTTGATAGCTGTTCTTGGAAATATGCAATAATTATATTCTCAGCAAATAATTTAACGTCGGTTTTTATTCTCCATTCCATAAATCTTTGGTAAGTAAATTTCTGTCGATATTCAGATTTCGCCGGTAACAAGTTGTTTTTAGTAGCTTCTGCAATTTCACTAATATTGGGTGGAGTTAAATTTTATATTTCACTGCCACTCGACATTTTTAATGTAATGAAACTAATAATTTCACTTTATAATATTACCTGCACATACAAATATGATTTAAGATTATGACAGTTTTTGAATAAGTTCGTATTGACCGTGGCTTAGGCGGTTGCTAGAAAAACTACGATTTTTTTACCAAGCTGTGCGATTTTTTTAACGTACCTAATAGGAATATTACATTGATCGCAGACGGTGTGTTTTTAAGTATTTATAAGGTAAAATATATTACATGTTTTCTCAAATTTAAAAACTTAGATATTATGTTGTACTGTCTCAATTTTAAACAATAAATCTTAATATACATTATTGGTAATTTCTTTCTTCCGTACGACCCCATTATCAAATAAAAGCACAATATACGAAGCAATAAAAAGAAGTAGCATCCTCTCTGAATCAATTCAGCATGTAGAACCCATTCAAAGACACGAATATGGGTACATCCATTATCCTTGTAAGGTTTTATTATTTCCTTCCTTTCAAAACACAGCCAGGACATTATACGGAGAACGTATCTGCTTTAATGCAACGGCAAGATTTCATGGAAATGTAACAAGTCAATTTGGGATGGAGATCGAGACGTGTTCGGCATTTCTTCAATTTCATTCGAAGCAATTAAATTTATACGAATGTATATAAAGGCGTTACAATGTTGTACAGAGCTGTATTAACAACCAGTCTCCATAAAATTTAATGGCATTCGGTAATAAGTCTTGGAAGTAGGGAAATTGGTCTTGAATAAAACTGTATTGGTGTCTCAACAAAATATAAATTGTATGTTATAAAGTTTCAGTAAAATTCTAACGATGTAATAGTTGATCAGGACTCACATATTTACCAGAGTCTATTTACAAATGCAACATATTTAATATAAATATACACATTATATATATATATGTAGTTTATAGTTTCCCAGAAAAAAGAAGTTGTAGTATTTTCAACCTTTGCATCGCTGTATTTTCAGCAGAAAAGGCTCTTTACCTGAAACCAAAACAGTTTCTACTCGGTATACTGAATATTTCAAACAGGATTATTTCAAAAACGGTTCCTCCTAACGGCTTGAACAAGGTACACTTTTTTAGATAAAGAAGGTAGGAGAGTCGACTGTTTCAATAGTCAGATGGATACACTAAGCCGCAAAAAAGTTCTGTCATTTAAGAGAAGCATGATGTGCCATAAGTGGCGCCCTCTGACGTCCGAATTAGAAACAAATTTGAATTTCTCTCTTTCCAAAAACCCCGGATCTCCAAAATGTATGCAAATATTTGGATTTTGTAAAAAATTATTTACAAATATCGAAAATTAAATATAAATTTTAACACCCTGTATCTTTTTAACCATCATCTTTTGAGTTTTGCAAAATCGCATTATTTTTTCATCAGAAGTCTATTCTTGCTACATGTTATTTTCAGGCATCCTGCATAATATGTCAAAGTAAATAACTCTTTTCTTTAACAGGAAATTGGTAGGAAAGAAGTCAACTCCAAAAAAAGACTACTTTATTTACTTTATCGACGTTTCGGTTTATATAAAACCATCATCAGGAAAAGAAGTATACTGTCATGGAATTTGCCCCGCTTGCACTCAATTAGACGACTGCGGTATAGCGAAAGGCGAGATTGCCCCGATCGCCCCTACGCGATTCTGGTAAACAAACAAATAATGCCGTGTATCGAGGCGTAACTGGAAAGATGGAGAATCGACGAGAAGCGTTCGAGTCGTTCGGGAAATGGGTCTAGAGATACTAGAAAATACCTGGAATATTCGTTTGGTCTATAAAAGAAGAATAAACGGCCGAGTCAAACAGCCTTGTATTACAGTCTTGAATTGGAGTGTTTAGAGTGATTTAGATAGCGATTAAAAGTGAAATAGTGTTTAGTTGAGCTGTAATTAGTATTCAGTAGTGTACAGAGTAGTTAATAAAGATAAGTGATTAATTAACGGATTGTTTTTCTGGCAGTAGAAAAAGACGGGTTAGGAAATCCGTGACAATACTAACACCCAAAATGTTGTAAAAGTGTAAAAAATTGTGTTTCTCTAAGGTACTTTTTTTTGTCGTTTGATATTTTTTCCCATTCAATGTGATTTAAAAATATTTCTTTACTCGAGCTATAATTATTGTACACATGTCCCCAATCCGAAATCATTTAAACATTTTAGAAATATAGTAGTTGTTACATATCAATGTTTTTTACTAGATGGTTAGTTTTGCTTTCCGATGTTGCTGTTTTTGACACTTTTATGCTATACGATTTATAAAACTAAAAAGAGACAAAAATAATATATTTCTGTAAGTACTGCCTGTTTTGTGATGTATTTTTATTATTAATGTTCATTTTATAAAACTAAAACTGTAGCACGCGGTGTAGAACTAACTACATCTATCGGCCGTTCGCTACTCCATGCCGGACTGAAAACGTCACAGGCACGAAGCGTTCTACATGCAGTAGACACCATTGAAAGCTGTCGACCTTTATCGCGATCGGCGAGAAACGATATTTTGCAAACACGGAATTCCAGGAAACAACTACTCTGCGATCTAATGCCCCGACCAGCATTGAATTACACCTGGAAAACCTATAGCAACAGCTAGAGTCATTCGTCAGAATCCTAGCTGCTTTCGTCTGTCTAACCCGACAGAAGGGACCATGAGCACGCGGTGTAGAACTAACTACATCCTACACCGCGTACTCATGGTCCCTTCTGTCGGGTTAGACAGACGAAAGCAGCTAGGATTATTCGTCGGATACCTCACCTATGGCATACTGATGAGAGTTAATAAGCTCGAAACCGGTATATGTCTGGTGGGCGTCTGACGAATGACTCTAGCTGTTGCTATAGGTTTTCCAGGTGTAATTCAATGCTGGTCGGGGCATTAGCCCGCAGAGTAGTTGTTTCCTGGAATTCCGTGTTTGTAAAACTGTAGCGTTCTGATGATGGTTTTATATAAACCGAAAGTGGATGAGGTAAATAAAGTATTTTTTTGGAGTTGACTTCTTTCCTACCATTATCCTGTTAAAGAAATTTTACGATTAGATCACTATCCTAATCTACAGAAAGAACTTTTTCTCTGGCCAGAAAAGACGACTGCATAATGGCGATACGCTCCAGAACATCGCTCTGCCATAAATGCAGAACTGGATAGCCGGTTGAGCACCTCTCTAGTTTTCAGGGAACACAATTTGTGCATTAATTTAGACATCGCGAAGTCCCTGTACTGTCTTGGCTCGCTTCGTACCGCAAGGATAATGCATCTGCTCCGGAATATTACACGCTCTTACAAGTGAATTAAACGCTTGCCTCTAACGTGGCAGGTTATATTATAATTTCTCTCGGTAGGCGCCGCCTAGGAAAAGGACCATCACGCTGGCGGCGGATTATGAGTGTCTGGAGTTCGGCGGTTCATTCTTGATTGTGTTATCTTAATGAACGGTCTCCGTTATCTGCTCTATGTATATAGCAAAAAGACAACATACTTGCATGAGAGTGTAGAAGGTTTCTATACAAGGCGTTCCGCATAAGAACCGACACAGAGCAAGTGGATGTACAGGGTTCCAAAATATTGCAATTTAACCAGACATACCTATATACAAAGGCTGAGTTACAGGTTTTCACAGTTAGGTCAATTTTTTTTATATATTTTTAGGTATTAGTAATATTGTGTGAAATTAACTCCAATTCCACAGACAAAGTTCTATTCAATAATTATCTAAAGAAACCAATCTATCTAAATTTACTAACCTGGTTTAATGGAAACACTCTATAAATATCTAATTTTGCTTTTGACAGTGGGAACTCGAAAATTCAACTTAAAGGAAGCCACCTGAAGAAGCAATCCTAAAAATGCAGAAATAAGTCAGATCTCATCTATTGTGGTTGAATTGTCGATTTCCCACTGCCAAAAGTGAAGTTAGATATTTATAGAGTGTTTTCATTAAAACAGGTTAGTAAATTTAGATAGATTCATTTCTTTAGATAATTATTGAATAGAGCTTTGTCTGCGGAATTGTTCATTAGCATACCTAGATGTTTGGTATCAAAGAGCATACATATGACTTCATTGATAGGAATTGTAGGAGCTTTTATTTATATTAGCTTAAAATACCTTTCTAATACAGTAAAAACTGAGGTCAAATATTTCGAAAAAAATTATATCTGAATATCTTTAACTTGGAATAACTAAATTTGGTAAATAATTTAGGTTTATTATTGGTCTTCTTTGACTGTAAGTTCAAATAAATTGAAACACTATACAAGGCGTTCATTGAAGGCCAGTCACCTCTAAAATTCTATGAAAACGAATGATAATATTGTCACGTAATAAGCGTGACATTTGGTGGAGGCGCCGGGCACCAGTTCATGGCCACCTACGACTGCTGGTTGACAGAAGCTCCTACCATGACGCCCCCGAAGTGAGTATGATAACTGGATGTTTTTTATATAAATAGATGACTTATGTGTTTATGGCGTTTTCTTAACTATACCCCAGGTTTAAAGGTGGACGTGACATTTGGTGGAGGCGCCTTGCTTCGTTCCCTGGGTTAATTCTCCAAAATTAACCCATAGATATTATTTATCTAATTATTTTTGTTTGCTTCCAGGATTGTATTTTAAATCTAGGGTTAAAGTACTCCATTCCCATCCCATTTTAACAAAGGTTTTTATAACTTTTGCCATTGTCTGTGGTAACAGGCTGGGAAAAGTAAGTAAAACTCTTTGCAAGTATACATGTCAGATTGTGCTAGTGGATACCGGTTAATCGAACATTTGTATTGCTTAACGTACACTAAGGACTATAAATTTTTCATTGCCTGTGGCAACAGGCTGGAAAAATTGTAGATTCTTAGCTAATAAGTAAAATTTGTATTTTTGCCTGTGCTAGTGTCACTGGTTAGGCCAGGATGCCAATTATTCCCAAAAGCCTATCTTACCCTTTGATTAATAATCAAAATAGAGCAATAAGGAGGAAGGACTGGTGGTGTTTTTTATTTTAGGTGCAACTGGCATCTGATTGAGAGGATGTTCTTCTAATTTATATTGTTTTTCAGACAGTGAAATAAGCTCGAGTAAATAGAGGTTAATATAAATCTGATGTTTTAGAGAGCAGAAGAAAAATATATGTTTTTTCCGCTGTGTTAGCAGTGATGCCCATACTGAAGAAATATTAACGTTTTAATGAAATGTTGTATTTATGGAGGTCAATAGGAGAGGATTATTTTATAAAGCGAACTAATAGGTTCGACAATGATATACGTAGTACCTTATACTAGAAGTGTAATTCAATACTGGTCGGGGCGTTAGTCTGCAGAGTAGTTGTTTCTCTCGGTATCGAATCATAAAAAAGGGCTAAGTACAAAAACGTTGTATATTTACAGGTTTAATTATCAACACCTGTGCAAGAGGCAAAATAGTAAGAGCTGTGGAGTTTATAAATGTTTTTTTAGAGAAATAATGGAAGATAGTTTGAAGACTGGATATATGAAGAGTACAAAGTAAGGTAAAAATTATTACCATGGTATATGATAAAAGTTGGAAGAAGGATAGACATAGTTTGGTTTGATAGTAACCTTGCAACTGGACACTTTTAATTGTTTTGAATTTCACTTGTGTAACATTGACACACTATCGATTGTGAATATGTTTATACTTTTGATTCAATAAAATAATTTGATATTCGTATGTATGCCAAAAGGTTTTTAATTTAAAATAATTAAAATATGTGTCCAGCTGTAAACCATCTCTCTAAGATCCTCTTTGTTGACAATATTCCGTGCAGAATCTAGTTTTAAACACTTTTTTACTCCTGTTAAATTTTAAAAATTTTTATAGACTTTATTAGTAGAAATAAAGAATTTAGTAGTAGGCTTTGTCTTTAAAATTTGACAGTAGTTTGTTTCTGCTACTATTAGTTGTTGAAAATAGCTGGAAGATTTACATTCAGCGAACAAGTTGACATGTTACTTGTGCTAGCTTACTGTGAGGAAAACTGTAAAAGAAGTGTGAAAGAATATAGTAGGAGATTCCAAATCGATTGATTTGCCATAGAGAAACATTTTCTAATGTTGAAAGAAGTGCTCCAGAGACAGACAGAGGATGAAATAAGTACTCGAGAAACTGGATTGTCAAGAACTTCTGTACACCGAATTGTTAAACGTAATCTACTACATAAAGTGTAAGATCTGGATCAATGAGTGACCTTTTGCGAGTTTATCTTGTGTCAGGATATTAATATTCACAAGAAAATTCTTTTCAGTGATGAAGTTTGTTTCACTCGTAGAGGAATTGCAAACGTTCACCCCTATGCAATAGGCCCAGAGCTGTGTTATTCTCCTCCACTACATCCTGTCCTTCGCCTTTCTTTTCCAATCCGTTACATTTTTCTCCCTTAGATCTATTGCCACTGCCTCTCTCCATCGCTTCCTCGGTCTACCTCTTTTTCTTGTAGTTAGGTTTACTCCTACTATTTTCTTAACTGCCCTTTCATCCTCCATACGTTCTAGATGCCCTAGCCACTGCACTCTCCTGGCTTTTACAAATTCGTCTATTGTTGGTGCCTGGTACATTCCATATATTTCCTCATTATTTCTCCTTACATAGCCTTCCTCTGTCCTCTTACCACCTGGAATTCTTCTTAAGATCTTCCTTTCCCACCTTAAAAGGTTTTCTCTTGACTTCTTATTGAGAACCCAGGTCTCACTACCATACAGCGCTGTCGGTCTCAAAATTGTTTTATACATTCTAAATTTTACTCGTCTGGACAAATTTTTGATTTCAATAAGTGGTCAACTGCTGCCGAACTTCTGTTTGCTTTTATTATTCTCCTATTTATTTCTTGTTCCTCATCACAGTTAGCTGTTATTCAAGATATTTTCAACGCTAGTTTAAGATAAATGTTTGGTTGGTGTTATTGATCGTTATTTGACTGGACCAGTAAAATACTCTCCCTGATTTTATCGAAGATTTACCATTGCCACTTAGACTAGAGTTTTGGCTTATGTATGATACGGCATCGCCTCATTTTAATGCTACCGTTATAGACTTTTTGAATTTTATGTTTGGTTGATGGGTAGGATGGGGAAATAATTGTCCTCAAAATTAGCCACCACGATCGCCAGACCTTAACAAATGTGATAATCTTCTTTGAGGAACATTGAAGGATTCGTATTACGAATAAATACAAAGTTACAAGCATTATATGAGGTGTGATCAAAAAGTAACGTGTATTTTGTAATATCTCGGATTGTCCGACTCGTCTGATATTTTCGTTGTTCTGTTAGTAAATGTATCTGAAAAGTATGTCTTGTCACCTGTCACAAAGGTTCCATGTATTTTGGTACGATAGTCGATTATTTATTATTTTTTTTAATAAACCAGAGAATTTTTATTTGCATTTTTCTATAAGAATACAATAAAGTGCAACAATGTTAAATGTTGGTGAGTCTGCTATAAGCAAAACAAGCATTTATGAGTAGTACAAGCCTTTCCAAAGTGACCACGGAAACGTTGAAGATGACGAGCGCTTCCACAACTGATGAAAATGTGAAAATAGCGATAGAATTGATTATGAACAATCACCGAATCACAATCAGATATGCCTGTGAAGATGTTAGCATTTCAATTGGCTCATGGCCTTAATTTACTTCCGATGTTTTGGGTACGAAACGAGTGGCAACTAAATTTGTTCCAAAATTGTTGAATTTAGAACAAAAACAAAGGCGAATGGAGTCGCTAAATAAAATCAGAAACGTGCGTAACGAGTCATAACACTTTATTCTATCCCGATAAAATATAATGCAAATTTCCCGATTTTTTTTAAAGAAAGCATCGCCGATCGTCTTTTGCTACAAAAAATCTCTCTTGGGTGCGTACCTACTCTGTGACTTTACATAGACTATACCTAATATTTTTTGCGCAAGTACGTAACTTCAAAGGCAACTACTAAAAATCATACACGATCCAGGACTTCAAATCACGTATACAACAAAGAAAAACGTCAGTAATGGCCAGCCTATTCGTCAAATGCCTAGTTTTGTTAATGTTATTTTAGCTGGGACAAGGCACCGCTGTCACTGAATTATTCCGATGAGGAACGAGCTATGCAAACACTGCATCAACTGAAATTTAATTACGGCTCGTGTGGATATACGCCGCCTAACCGGAAAACAATAATGGAAGAATAAAAGGCACGCGCACCTGGAATGAGCTAATTGTCCGACCGGTTGCCAACAATCCGGAAACCTCCCGAGAATAGAACTCTGAAAAGTGGGAAAAACGTTTCAATCAGACAATGCCAAGTAAAGATGAATCGTTTCTCTGCAGTTCGATTCTTAAAAACTGTGTTTTGTTGATAATAAAAAGTGCCAAATACTAATTTCACGCATATTGTACAGGGTGCGCAAATTTGGATGTTTCTATAGACACTTTTTTGAGTCCAGTGGAGTGCTTAATTTTTTTTAAACTTTATTAATTTTTAAACTATAACCAAAAGTGTTTTTTTTTAATACAAACCATAGGTGGCCATGGGCCATGCGTTATTTTTTTCTCTTTCCATTAACATACAGGGTTAACTATGACTAAGTACAAAAATTTTAACCACGTGCTCAAGGAGGTATAAAAGACAATACAAATTTTATTCCGGAATGTTTAAAAAATGGGGCAAAAACCTCTTTTCCTACGGAAAGTCGGCGCCTATGACAATCAATCATCGTCCGAGATGGCTAGATATATCAACTACCGTGCGGTCGTTTTTTGCAGCGTTGTTAAGTGCAGAAATGACGAAAACAAACATTTTTATTAATAATAGTAATACCTAAGTTCCTGATGGATAACAGTTAATCCGGTTAGCTGCAGTATTTTGTATTCGTTCTTCGTTCTTTCGTTGCACACTGCGAAAACTACATTCACTCCTTCCAGATTCGTCATAATTATCCACTAATATATCCGACATAAAATACTTTATTTAATTACTATAACACGTTTAAAATAAGTCACTATAACTGCTCTAAAATAACATAACCTAGAATACTGCATTACTAATTGCATATTCTCCAAACCTCAAAGAACATGTTAAGCTTAGTTATATTCTAAGGGTCTAAGAAACATTTTTACAGGACACTGTAAACATCTTGGGATGTTATAGTTTAAAATATTACTAATTATTTTTTATGCAAACGTCGTCGATTACTGTTAATATTGTTGCTAGTATTAGTATTAACAGAGTTAATATGGAATTAATTTAATGAATGTTGAATATTTTTCCGTAGTAACAGCCATATATCAAGTTGAATCAACCTGTACATTGTTTAAAATTTAATCCACAACATTCATTAAAAGCAGTGCTAGCGAATTCACAAAAAAACATGATCTTCCATCAAAAAATATTCCATGCACCGTACAAAATTAATTTAAAAGACGTAAAACGAGATTGGTTTTAAAAACTTTATAACCCAAAGCAGTCGCCGTTTGCCGCACATAAAACGTTCGCCACCCCTAGAAATCGTTATTGGGATATATTCTCGTCATATGTTACCAAGATCTTATGGATTATTGTTTGGACTATTCTCTCTATCGTTCAGTGTCGTTAAGAAAATCAATAGTTTGCAAACGGTACTTCAGAGAAAGCATTCCGAATAGTTCCTACCGATATTGTAAGTGTATTTGTAATAAAAATGAATGTAATACATAAATTGATTTACAGACAGGATCTTTTTCAAAATACATACAGAATACTTATGTAAAAGTTGTACATTCACATATTTTGAAGTTCCTAGATAGCGTAATGTACAGCCCCCGTAATAATTGTGCATTACGCACACTGTCAGTTTAGAAATTTGAGAGGTAATAGGACAGCTGTCAGCACTGTCACCGTAATATACAAAAAGATATGTAGGTACATTACGCACTAGTTCCAAAATTTCGCCTAATGTACAGTCTCCGTATTACTTAGTGCATTACGCATTTTGTCAGTTTGACAATTTGAGAGATAATTGAACAGCTGTCAGCACTGTCACCGTACTGCACTCAAAAATATATGTACTTAACGCACTAGTTCCAAAATTTTGCGTAGTGTACAGTTTTCGTAGTACCTAGTGCATTACGCACGCTGTCAGTTTGGCAATTTGAGAGGTAAAGGACAGCTGTTAGCACTGGCACCGTAATACACTAAACAATATATGTACTTTCCGCACTAGTTCCAAAATTTTGTGTAATGTACAGTTTTCATAATACTTAGTGCATTACGCACGCTGTCAGTTTGGGAATTTAAGAAGTAATAGCACAGCTATCAGCATTGTCACCGTAATACGCTCAATAAGATATATACTTTACGCACTAGTTTCAAAATTTCGCGTAATGTGCAGTTTCCGTAATACTTAGTGCATTACGCATGTTGTCAGTTTAGCAATTTGAGAGGTAATAGGACAGCTGTGAACATTGTCAACGTAATACACTCAATAAGATATGTACTTTACGCACTAGTTTCAAGCTTTCGCGTAATATACAGTCTCCATAATACTTGGTGCATTACGTACGCCAATTTGAAATGTTATAGGACAGCTTTCCGTACATTATGTACTAGTTTCGGAATTCTGCGTATTGTACAACGTGCGTGAACTTAGTACATTACGCACATTGGCAGAAAAAACATTATCCCTCTTCGCAAGGCCCTAAATGACTTTTAACAATTGCTGGTGATAACCTGATCCTGATCCTTTGCCTTATAACGGTTAAGTCCAAATTAATTCAGGCGGAGCTCGGAAGGAGCAGATGATGAACTAATTGTGATGCGGCTCACGGCCTTCTTTAATACCGTGGATCGGCGCCAGCGATTTTCGACGATGGGCCCATAAGAGGTAATAGTTCGGAAAAATAAGGGATGGTTCGGTAAACTCTAATCCAATTATTTTAATGGGAAGGCGATGCTTAACCAAAGGAGTAGGGGATATAACCCCGTCATTATTATCTTTCGTTATCAAATATACATTTGATTACCAGAAGCAAACCAATTTGAAGTAATGTTATCTGAAATCACTAAAATTGATATGGGACGATACTTACTTAATGAATTCTAATATTAAAAAAGATTACCATCTTTGAATATAACAATAATTTTATAATAAATAAAATAAAATAATCTATTTCTAAACAGACAGAAAAATACCTTCAGATAAAGATTTGATACAAATTACATTTAATGGACCAGAAATGTATTGATAAATGATTTTATAAATTTGGAAGGAGGTTAATCATTAGCACTGAAGTACCAATATATAAGCAAATGGTTGACATGCCTTTATATCAATGTTAATGAAGTAAACAATTGAAATTTTCCAGAAAATCCTTAAAACTATAACGTACTGTAACATTCGACAATGTTGACCTAAACGTATTATTAGTCATAGTAGAATCGTGGCTAGTGCGTTTCATTTTTATCTAGTGCTTGCTTGATATTTGTGAATGTACATAAACATAACAGTTCACATTTTATGTGTTGTGTGAAGAGCTCTAGAAAAACTACTCACAGTACGTATGTTTAGGTGTATTTGTAATTATTGTGTACAAAAATCGTGCAAAAAGTGTGCTTCGTCCCACTAGAGTGAAAAAGTTCCCACTTTCGCCATGAAAAATCGTGAGAAAAAGTACACTTTCCGCACGATTACACATTCATTTCATTCCAAGTTACTTACAAATACATTCATCTTTGACGCGAGTCTGAGTTAAATCCTAAACACCATTTAATTTTTTGCTAATGTATGGTCCTAATTTGCTCAGGTTTGTCGCATGAAGACATAGAACACCGGCCATTTACCCAACACTAACCGCCGCAAAGCATAATGTGTGTCTTGCTTTGCATATTTAAATCGTCAATTAGCCCACAGTTGCTTTGCATACCAGTACGTCCGACAAAAAATGCAAAATAGCCTAGAAAACCTCAACTAAAATGAAAAAAGTTTGAAACCGAGCGCGATTTATATTTGCAGGGGCAGTCTCGCAGGTCTACTTTGATATTCAAATTTTCACGCTCCTCGGTGGAAAGTTTAGGTAGTTGCATTACATGTGAGCGGCTCCAGAGTGATACTGGGGATGGTTTAGGTTTCTTTGTTGTTGGAAGTGATAAATAATTTGTACTGGTATCAGATTATCAGCTTAAAGCTTATCACCATAACGGCTATAAAAAGTACCGTAGTATACCGGGTGTTTGCTAAAGAATGGGCCATAGTTCAAGGTTAGTTTTCTTGAATGAAAATAAGGTGATTTAAATCAACGATCGTACTTCCTTAAGAAATTCTAGGCTCGAGACTAGTTATTTTGCAAAATCAAAGTGGTTTTTTTCAATGACGCGTGAGAAAAAAAACAAAACTGTTATCGTTTCAGGTAAAGTGTCTTTTTTACTGAAAATACAGCAAAATGTTACTTGAAAAAGCTGTTCAGACTGATAAATTATGAGGACATGCAAAATTTCAAAAATATCGGCCTGCTTTGATAAAATCTTTGTGCTTTGTTGAAAAAGGGTTTCATCATACCTCGCCGATCTTCTTGAAATTTCGCACGTCTCCATAATTTACCATTCTGAATAACTTTTTCAAGTAATATTTTGCTGTATTTTCAGCAGAAAAGGCACTTTACCGCAAACCAAAACAGTTTGTACTTGGTGCACTGAGCATTTCAAATAGGATTATTTAAAAAATGGTTACTCCTACCGACTTTACCAAGATATACCTTCTTCAAATTAAACAGGTAGGAGAATCGATTGTTTCGATAGTTAGATGGATACACTAAGCTGTAAAAATGTTATGCCATTTAAAAGAAACATGGTGTGCCACAAGTGGCGCTATACTAGTGACGTCAAAATTAGAAATAAATTTAAATTTCTCGACCGCAAAAACCCCGGATTTACAAATTTTATGTAAATATTTGCATTTCTTAAGAAGTTATTTACAAATACCGAAAATAAAATTTTAACTTTAACACCCTGTATTTTTTTATGCGATTTGAGGTACAGAAATTTTAGGTCAAAACGATTTATTTTCACCTAAGGAATCTGTGGTCTAATTTTTTCTACTTCATTTAAAAACACCCCCTATTTATTAACGATTTATCATTATCTTCAAAAGTCTAACCATTTATTTTTTTACTGAATGATTTGAAGTTATTTACAAGCCTCATATTTGCTTTTTTTTTTCTTAAACTAATAACCCGGTTAATTAATGACTAAATATATTTTTCCTAAATTAATAAATTTTTCAGACAATAACAAATTCGCCAATGTTCTTTCTACTTACGTATTTCCTTAATCCTTAATGTCTTGTAACTTACTGAAATCCTTAATGCCTTGTAACTTACCTGAAAACAAACAAAAAAAGTTAATACACGTAGACTTAATGGCTTACTGGCTAAAAAATCAGCAACAAAAAAGACATGATAAATTATCCACCACCATTCATCCCACTTCAGAAATGTTAGAATAATATCGTTGAGGCAGAGTAAACTTCAGGAATATTCCTAAGTTATTCGTATTTTCCCACATAATTTAATAAATATCACAAGTGCCCAATTTCACTGTGCAAAAATAAACCATTTACTCAAGAAGAGTTTGTTCTCCAATTTGGCACTTATATTTCACCTCGAAGTTGTTTGTAGGAAGAGTTAACTCGTCAACCGACGCAAATCAGACTGGAAGGTAAAGAAAATTAGGTACCAGTAATTGCAGACAACAGTATTTGTCTGTAATAACAAGGGCAAAACTAATGTGACTGTTATTATAGTAATTATGTTGAACCTCCTACTTGAATAAGAAAAGAGACAAGAGTCGCTTGGGCGTATTTTTTAATTATTGAGTAGGTGGTCAAAATCGTTCAAATTGAGTAGGCAGGTATTTGTTTAATGATTACATTACATACACATTGTTTGCTTACAACTGGGACAATAGGCCCTAAAAATAATAAATAAAAAATGACTCTGAAGATTCAGTTCGCTTATACTTATTTATTAGATTAGATTTACACACAGACTATCTAGACGGTACCCATGCTATTGAATACAACTATACCAATGAAGCCTCGACAGGGGAGCGGTGGAGTGCGTGCGGAAGTTTGGCTCCACCTCTTTTGACAGAGTCTGATTCAGTAAAATGTATATTATTATAATGTTTGATGAATTTTTAAATAAGCTATTAATTTTTATTTAAAAGTAATGTGAAATAGGACGGAATATATGTTTAAAAAACTAACATAAAATATTTAATTATTTTCAGAAGTTTTGTGAAATATTTGTAAATCAGGGTTTAAAATTAAATTCTAGTTCGCCCTTTAAATAGTGTTACTTTATTTAATGCTTATTGCTTTGTGCCCTTTAATATTTGATTGATTATTTTTGTTTTATGATTTATTCTTACATCTACATATTTTTCAGAAATTACTCTAATAAGTTCTAATCACTGTGTAATTATGGGGAAGTGCATTGTTGACAATTGTAATAGCCGATTAGTTCGGAATAGTGACGAAATTTCATTTTTTAGGTAAGTAATAATCAGAAATAATGGAGCACGTTTTATGGCATTAAAAGACTCTGCTCAGAAGTTGTACTGACATTTCCAGTATCGGCCCTGTTTTAAGTGCCCATATATTTAACAATTATTGTTAGCGAGGTAACAAGTATTTAATGGTTTATTAAATAATACCATTTGAAACATTTTGATGATGCGTGTACTAGCATCACAATGTTACCACAATCAAAGTCTAACATTGACTGAGAGCATGAGGCCGACTGGGCCGAGGTTAGGCCGACAGAAGGTTTCACTGGCTTTGCCCTATAGTTCAGTCTAGGTGGTCTGTGATGTACACAATACATCCTATAAGATGGCGAATGCGCCGTGTGTAGACGCGAAATAGTTGAGACAAAACGCAAGCAAGAGGTGTAAAAATCAAAAAGTGTGAAATCCTCATCACTATGGTCTTATTTATACAAAGCTTAAGAAAATCTCTGTTAAAGAAAATGTGGACATAAGTATTTCATCTATAAAATATAAAATATAAATATAATGTAGGTATCTAAAAAAATAAAAGATATTTTGGTACTTATAATTTTATAATACAGGGTTAACTAAGACTTACTACAAATATATATAAGAGGGAATAGAGAAAATCAGAATAAACGGAATTATTTATCAAAAATTTCAAAACTTATTTCCAAAGCGAAAAAATTGTTTTCAAAGGCGAAGGCGTCACATAGGTCACCGCGTTGACAATGTAGACAATGTAGATTATTAATTAAAGAGAAACACGATATGGTAGCACAGGAAGGCAGCACCTACCTTACTAATATTTATTTTCAGGATTGATATTTGGAGAGATTTTAATAATGTTGTATCATTTTCTGTTTTCTTACTTGTTTCAATTAATACGTGTCATTGCAAAGATTTTTGTATTTGCTAGGGACCTCTCCTTCCCTCTACCGTTATTTTTGTTTAAAGCGAGGTACCTACCGGGCGATCAGGACCAGATCGATTACTTACGTCGAGAAAAAACACAAAGATAACAAAAAAATACACGCAAATGTACACAAATACATAAAAACACTGCTACACGTTTACCGCCAAGGCATTGTAACAGTTGTTCAATGTTCAAAAAGCATTCAGCATAATATTTTGTGTACTTGAAAAACATCTTTGGTATTATGCTGCCACACGATAATATGCACTTGTTACACTCCCATAAATCAGCACCTTATCCGTTATCTAGGCATTTGATTACGACATGTTTGTAAATACACAAACAATACACACATATGTTTAATTATCTATATTTATTTAACAAAATATAATTGATTGAATGAACATTTATTTTCTCTCAGAAATTTTAATATAATTGGAGGCCAAAACGCACCTTTGAATCAGGTAGATGATTTACAATAATTGTTTTAAATATTTTAAAAGGGCATCCAATTGCATCAATTATTACTAAAGTCAAAGGACACGGACGTCATCAGACGCAGAAACTTCAGATGTGAGAGTACTCTCTCCAAGGAGACGTTCGAAGCATATGTTCGTTACAAAGTGTGGAACATCTCTCATAATTTATGACGATACAAAGCAATTAAGATGAGACAAAGCATCTAGGAAGCCCTGACAGACAAGGGACGAGTGGCGGAGTGCGGCTTCCCCCAACTTAATGGATGTAGAAGTTGGCGTCTCGTGACAAATGAGAGTGTCGGTGACGTCATTAAATACAGGTCGTTAGCGGGCCGCAAGATGGACGCTATAATATACATCATCCTGCGGGGAACATGCAGTTAGACGCAATATTGCCGGGCTTAAAGGCTCATCTGAGGACCATTTGCGACGCCACGGCATGGTTGACTAACGTCGAGCTTAACAAGTCTGAACTGTACGTCGTTGAATAACACTTTCAGTTGCGATCACGGCGGATTGTAGACACCACTATTAATCAATTTCCATAAATATCAACGTTATTGTAAACATATTAAGCTAATTTAAATACATTTTCTTAAAATTTCTATCAAAGAAATCTTGTATGTTCTTTGAGACCAAATATCTAAATATTATAATATTCTTCATTTCCACTCCGAATATTCCAATATTTTTCCATACTTTAACAATATACCTCTACAACTTGTGAAATTTTTATCCACCGTTGTCAACATGGGTGAAGATTGAAACCATGATAACTTTTTATAAATCTGAATTTCACTTGTAACCCTTTATATTCTGAAATGGTTCACACTGTATAATTTATTTGTAACATAATTTTTATTGGTCTCTCAACTTACTTATTTTTACTTTTTGATGACTTCTGTACACGTGCGAAACAAACACCATTATTTAAATATCCATTTAAATAGATTTTATTTGCTTCTTACCATTAATTGCAAAGTTTTGCCAGGTGAAAATAAATAAATATATTAAGGTTAGATCAAATTTGACAAGTGTCAAATTCTTGGTTTGCACAGTTGTTATTAGCTCTTTTCCACGACACCTGACTGGTTGGAAACCTGTCCCAAGGGGATAACCAAATCGTTCACCGACTTACTGCAGCGGAGTTGTATCTAAAATTAAACTGACTGACGGCTTCAATTGCGCAGCAACCTGGGCTCTAAGGTATACAGACATTCTTGAGCAAGTTCAAACTAACTTTATAAAAATGTTGCTATTGTTACCACTAAATACTCCTGACGATGTAGTTAGGGTGGAGTGTGGAAGATTGAAAATAGTATACAATGTATTCAAGTGGACACTGAACTGGCTTGAAAAAGTTTTGAAAATGTCGTCTTCCTAAAATTTGTCTTAAGAGGCAGCTGCAACTCACAACTATAACGTATAATTGGGCCCTTCAGTTAAAAAACTGTTTTTGTTTGTTGAAGCTGAGGACATTTGGAATAACCTCTCTCTTGCACTATTGAAAAGCTGCTCTCAAAATTCCGGGAAAATTGTTTGTTAGTGATCGTAACCTTCTTCAAAGGACAACTTTTATGCCACTTTATAACTTCTTTGGTGTGACCTCTACAAATCAGTCGTACTTAACACTAGGGTTTACCCATTCAATATCTTAGGACTATCGCTCAATTACGAATGTGTAATAATATAGTCATTAAATTTACATACAACGGTTCCACATACAGCATTAATCCGAACAACAAATGTACTATATGTAACAGTGATGAGTTTGAGACAATTGATCATCTCCTTTTTGGCTGCCCTATATATTTCTGTTTGAGAAACTGTGATTCGGTCTGCTTGCAAAATTTACAGGTCTTAATTACATCATTAGATAATTTAACTCGTGATTATGTTAGGCAGATTGCTAGTTACATTTGGAATATTTTGAAGTGCCGTTCATTTATAATAAACGAATAATATGTATATATCTATAGCCATATACTATTTTTTATTTTTATTTTATTTATTAGCTCAATTAGCACTCTTTTTAGTTTTTCATTTTTCTTTGTTTTCTTTTTTTTGTAACAAAAATCTAGATATAAGATTTACAATTTTAAATGTAAAGCAGGACTTTTACTATATGAAGAAATGTATTTTTCTGGTTTTGCAATAAAGGAATTGAATTGAATTGACTGACGGCTTCAGACAGGTTTCAAACCAGTCAAGTGCTGTGTTGGAAAAGAGCTATTGTTGTAAGGTATCTGCACTAATCCTTTATTCCTGGTTAAACTTAACATCTCAAAATTGCCTTAATGATTATCAACTTAAGATTGAATAGCCAATCACGTTGTTTTAATGTTTTGTTGAGAACATTTTAATAAAATCAGAAGGAAGTAGCAAACTGCTCTTTTCCTGCATTATTTCTAGTATCAATCAGTACTCTATTTCGTTTTAAATTATAAGTATAACTTTGTGAAAATCGACTGAAAAGTGATATTCCATCTTGGGATGTAATTATTTATCATTTAATATGAAATTCATCAGTTGGTGTGCGAAAATTGCATTAAATATTGTTATCCAGTTGTGACAAATTTAAACAATACTGTGTAAATACGAAATTCCAGGTAACAGGTACTCTGTGAGATAATGCCCCGACCAGCATTGAATTATACATGGAAAACCTATAGCAAGTAGTGTGTAGTTGTTTCTAACGATTTCATTTTCAGCATAAGAAACCTGTAACTTATCTTTTGATATTTGATTAATTCTGTTAGCTATTTACCGCTTCAGAACGCCCAAATGTATCAAATGCAGCCGGAGGGGCCTAATATATTTTTTCAAATTTCAATTTTATTTTTAATTGACTGCTCTAAATATCCTTTCGTAACAGAATCAGAGCGCTATCCATCATGTATTTTTAATACTGACAAATCAACACCTGCTTTATCAAGTAAAATCGCCAAAGATCATCGAAAACTGTGCCCATATACTCATGTTCATTTTCAATTCCAAGAAACTCTATTATCTTTTGTGAGAATGTACTCAAACCTACAGGCTGTGCAATTTTTATTTTGGTAGGGTAAAAGAATAGTCGATGTGGCAGATATTATTTTATTGACCACTAAATGTGTCCATCCGTCGGTTATGACACAGGTGAACATCAGCCAACAGCTAGCTATCAGCTAACAAGCTCGAAGCCGATAAGTTTCTGGTTGCACTGTTGTCGACAACTAATTGTAGCTGTTTCCTATAGGTTTTTCAGGATGTAGGAAACAGCCAAGTATTTGTATGACACATAAATTACGTTTAGTTTTAGTGAGATGATAATCTCAATAATTGGACAAACGTAATGTATGCTATGCTTGTCGTTTGTCTTTAAATTAGAAGTTATCAATTGTTTATTTGCGTCAAGAATTTGTGACATTTTAAAGTAAAAGTGCAGAAGAGATTGTTTTAGAGTATTTTTAAATGTGGTGCCAGTTGCAACCATTTTATGGTTGATCATTTCAAATAGAAATTGAAGGGCAAAAGTAATTGATTTTTGTCGATAAAATTTCTTCCAAATAGCAGAACTCCAAAAATCCAAACGCAATGGCGCTATTCTCACGTCAAATTAAGATTCAACGCAATGAATTTCTTCAAGTCGCCTTCTAAATGACCGTATTTAATAATTCTAGAAAATGGCGAATCCGCCAGGCTAAAAGATTTTCTTAAATTACGAAATCCGCACCGAGTTATTTCATTGCGGCAAAATTGCGTGCGGCACAAAAAGAGAAGTCCGTAAAACATGCATTATATATTTCTGACAATGCTGCTCTACGAAAAGGTTGCCCGCAGCGTCTAATATAGATGTACGAGTAATAAGCAAGCCTGTATGCGTTTATGGCGTACTTAAAACTACGTTTTTCAATTAGAGACCAGGCAGAATTGCATGCATCCATTTTTAATGTCCGCTTTAATCCCGTTATGCTCCCTTCTTTTCCTCTGTACAGCTGTAATTAAAGCTGGCATCAGATAAGGGCATATTTTCTGGAGATATCTTACGTAGAAAATGTTCTGAGGTTTTGCAAACACGGAATTCCAGGAAACAACTACTCTGCGGGCTAATGCCCCGACCAGCATTGAATTACACCTGGAAAACCTATAGCAACAGCTAGAGTCATTCGTCAGACGCCCACCAGACATATACCGGTTTCGAGCTTATTAGCTCTCATCAGTATGCCATAGGTGAGGTATCTGACGAATAACCCTAGCTGCTTTCGTCTGTCTAACCCGACAGAAGGGACCATGAGTACGCGGTGTAGAACTAACTACATCTATCGGCCGTTCGCTACTCCATGCCGGACTGAAAATGTAGATGTAGTTAGTTCTACACCGCGTACTCATGGTCCCTTCTTTCGGGTTAGACAGACGAAAGCAGCTAGGGTTATTCGTCAGATACCTCACCTATGGCATACTGATGAGAGCTAATAAGCTCGAAACCGGTATATGTCTGGTGGGCGTCTGACGAATGACTCTAGCTGTTGCTATAGGTTTTCCAGGTGTAATTCAATGCTGGTCGGGGCATTAGCCCGCAGAGTAGTTGTTTCCTGGAATTCCGTGTTTGCAAAATATCGTTTCTCGCCGATCGCGATAAAGGTCGACAGCTTTCAATGGTGTCTACTGCATGTAGAACGCTTCGTGCCTGCGACATTTTCAGTCCGGCATGGAGTAGCGAACGGCCGATAGATGTAGTTAGTTCTACACCGTGTTCTGAGGTTGTTTAATTTAGAGAATTTTTCAATGCAGCATCTTGAGAACCGTGTGTCTTTAAAGATACGGTTCAAATAAAATAATTCAAATAATAAACATACCTCTTCGTAAAGTAATAAAAAGTCATAACATTTTTTATCCAAACATACCAATATTCTTGTTAATGATAGTTATTTTTTGGATAAGTGTTTCAAGTAGCATTTTATCCACGCATGAATGTTTACTATAGAATATTCTCAAGTGGATAAAAAGCAATTAAAACATGAATGTAATACAACGTTTTATCCGTAATCACATCACAATCATATTTGTGGAGTCAGAATTATTGCAATTTAAAAAGAAAATATTCTCACGTCTTGTTATTTCTTAGTACTCAATGAAACGTGGTAGGTTTTGTTATACCTACTGGTTGGTATGGCATGTTGTTTATTATCAATTATATAATAACAGTTCAATCTGAATTTCTTATGCAGGAAAGTAACTGTTCCTGTGGCTGATTTCGAAGAAGCTTAAAAGCGATTTTCCATTTATTGACAGCGAAATCTAGGAAATATTATGAAAAAGTGTTAGCCGAATTTAATGAATGGCGAGAAAAACGGAGAGATGACAATAAATGAGGAAGTCATAATCATAGTATTAGGTAATAGCAGCTCTTTGGTTCTAAGATTCGTCAATTATCGACAACTTATTGTTCACGGAAGTTTTCTTTGCTTGTTAAACTATTGAATCAAACAGAACACTCAAAATTGACTGTCGTTAATAATATTTCTCGACAGACGGACAAATCTCGGGCCCAAAAAACCCCTACTGTAAAACACGGTGTAACATAACAGAACGTCAAATATGAAGGCCTTTATTTCTTGTCCGACTTTAAAAACATTTTGCTCCATAGATATTTTCTGTTAGGGCCTTTGTTTTCAAAATACAGGGTGTTAAACTTGTAGATCGAATACGCATTTCGCTCTTAAGGTTGCGCCTCTATCTATAATATCTCACTCAACGGTTTTACATTATTATTTTAGGTTGCACTAATAATGGGGGTTTCTGGCGCCTGTCGATGCAGCGAATTGACAAATTTGTAAATTACTGACGTACAGGTCATTGGCAGTTACCTATTTTGTTTCAATTCCTAACACCAAGACAGGCATTTGAAGAAAATTTGCAACTACAGAAGAACAATTTTGCTTGAATGCTGTTGAAAAATGCAGAAGATATATTTCTCTGCGACCAATTATGGTTTATCTCCACACGATAAGTATTGATAGCTCTCATATTATATTTATTTCATTTACTAACATTGGATTGTTGTTGTTATTATTATTATAAGTTATTATTTTAATTTTTTATTATAAATATGTGCAATATATAGGTAATTCTGTATGTAAATTTGCATTTTGCGAAAATTTTTACTGAATTGAATTGAATATAAATTTCCTCGGACCCGTCGATTTTGCTTTTTAAAATGACTCTTTTTTCTATACTAACGCATTTCCGATGTTCATTTGTTTTCGCGTGATGACGTCATCGGATATTTTTATAAATAGAACCCCTATATTTTATCATCGGTTTCTTGTAGAGCTTAACTTGCTGAATTCAAAAATGTAAATTTCAACACTTTATTCCTTCAACATTAGCAGTAGTGCAGCTATTGAAAACTGTTATCGTTTCAGGTAAAGTGCCTTTTCTCCTGAAAATACAGCAAAATGTTACTTAAATTATGAGGACGTGCAAAATTTTAAGAATTCCTGAATATTGCAAATACCGAAGCATATACTGGCCATTGTATGAGGCGCACTTCAACAAATATATTGGCTAATAAAGCTTGTTTTCTTAAAAACTGACACAGGTGTACTCAATTGAAACGTTTATTGATATATGTAAAAATTTTTGCGTCCGTCAATATTTTATAAGAACTAATGTAAAAATATTTATTAATACAATACAGACATGCCAATATACTAGATTCAAGTAATACAGTTATAAATTAATCAACAGGCGTACATTATATTAACAAATAAAATCATTTATTTAATAAACTTTTGTTCATTAATGTTATGAACCATATTTTTCAGTGTAAGCTTGCCGACAAATCTATTAACATGAACTTGAAATTACGCTTTCTGAGACCACATTGAGCGTTCCTGGAATATCTATGAAAAAGAATGTGGGAGCTCGTATCGCTAATCCCTTAATAGGTCGTTGTTCTGAACACTCGGTATCATCGCCCACGACTAATTTAGAAATTTGCCGCCTGTATTCATCACGAGTAATTAGATCTAAGTTTATAAGGTGAAGGCGCCTATTTAAATAATCCCGAGATAATTTAGTTGAGCAACTTCGATGCTATCCATCTCTCTCGCTTAGTCCACTAAGAAAGCTCTGGGCATTTGTCTCAGGGATTTTCCGAGACAGCAATGCATTTGCATTATCTCGGATGAGATTCCTCAAACACTTTTAGAAAGAATTAACGTGATGGGACGGTATCTGCTACACCGTAAGAAAATTTGAGAAAATTTTGCCCAAAATCAACACAAATGATTGCCAAAACGAGTCCACACCTGATTGAGTTGAAATAATTGATTGAGTAATGTTTATTTGGTTATTTGTTAGCTAAATAAATATTTTATAAGGGTAAAACTGAACAATTTTTGAGTTAGCTTTGTAAACTATGTCTGATACCAAATGCAAAAATGAGTTATATTATCAATCTATTTCATTATTTTTTCGCTATATGTACACACTTTACATCAATAATGAGTTACTTTATATAATTTTTCATTATATTGTGTTGGTTCTTGTACAGGTTTTATGACATTTGACCTACTGTGTACCTTAAACGTGTTTAATTTTTTACGGATTGTAAATTATTACTTTATAAATATTTATAATAATAATAATTATTATTACTATTAATAACATTATGACTTTTTTCATATATTTTCAGGTATTAACAATATTGTGTGAAACTAACTACTCAGTGGACAAAAGCCCCAACCTGCGTTGAATTACACCCACAATATCTACCCATATCTTCCTTATTATTAGCTTTTGTAACATTTTTTTACTGTTTAAGAAAGGTATTTTAAGCTAATATGTATCAAATCTCCTACAATTTCTATCAATGAAGTCATATGTATGTTCTCTGATACCAAACATCTAGGTATGCTAATGAACATCCACAGACAAAACTCTATTAAATAATTATCTAAAGAATTTAATCTATTTTTACTAACCTCTGGAGTGGTTGAATTTCGAGTTCCCACTCCAGAGGCTCTATTTGAATGAAATATTTCCTAACAGGTGGATAGGCCGAGGTGGCCCTGTGCATTGTCCTGCGCGGTCACCCGACTTAACCCCCTTGGATTATTTTCTCTGGGGCCATCTAAAAGCTTTAGTGTATGAAACTCCTGTTCCCAACCAACAAGAGCTACTAGGAAGAGTGATGACCGCGTCCGCACAGGTTCAGGACATACCGGCCAATCAATGAAGCTATGCACTGAGCAACATGGAGGACACTTTGAACATACTCTAAGCTCTTTCAATAAACTGGTACTTCATATTTTTCTTTTTTTTTTGCTGTAGCGGCCAAACGTCATATTTCCGGACGGGGGTTTTTAAGGAAAAATTGCTTTATTTCATGCCCTCTACAACCCCTATCATTTTGTTTCAATAATTATGGAACACTCTGTATATTTAATGTGAGTTAAACCTATCTAAATCCTTTTCTATAAAATGGCGAATGCGCCACGAATAACGACATATCCTCGATAAACAATATACCCTGTATTTGTTTACCGACACAGAGTAGGCGTATGTAGGGGATCCCAAAATATTGTAATTTAACCAAATATAGCTATATACATAGTTGCACACAGGCGGAGTTACAGGCCTTCAAAATGCTGCCAAATATTTCGAAAAAATTATTTCCTATATAAATACCCGGTACGCATTAACGCCATCACGTGCTGATAAGTCGCATAAATTATTTCAAGATAAAAATACACCTATATATTTCTCATTAAGGAGGAAAAACTTCTGAGGGGGGAAACCAGGCGTTGATATATTTCACAGAGGAAAGCGACATTGTCACGATATATTTCATGGACTTTCTTGTTAACCCTAATAAGATCTGAATCGAAATGACATTCTAACATGCTCTCATTTATTACAACACAATTTTGCGCGCTTTAATATAAGAAAAATACACGCAATATTTCCTACAACGCTTTATTACTTTGCAATTTATTAGTAACTTATTCTGATTTTTTTAATAATTTAATATATTTTTTGTATATTCATTGTTTTTACTGTAGCCGCATAGAACAATTTTAAATTTATGACGATTGGAAAAATGTGTTCGACTAAAAGGAGGTATGATGAAGAAACCTAAAATTTAATTTATATTAACGTTTTGCAATTTTTTGTTTAACGATTTAATTCATAATTCATTATATTTTTTGTACATTCGTTATTTTTAGTGTGACCGCAATTAAAAGTGTCGGAAAAAGGTTTTGCAGGCAGAAATTTCTACGTGTAAATAATCAAGGCGGAAATAGATTGTTTGTTTGAAATATGACAATTAAGAGTTTGTTAACGGTTGTCAAATTGAAAAAGAGCCACTATCTGCGACGGATGTTGTTGATCTGCGAATTGCACTTTAGGAAGAATTTGATGCAATTCCACAAGGATTTGTTACAAACCCTATTGATTCGATTGAATGAAGCCATTTTGAACCACATCACCACTGATAATTATGACATTACCTACACCGTATTTACACTATGTATGACCTAAAATTGTGACAGAAACCCAAAAACACAAGAAACAAACGCCTGTACATCATCAGTACCGTAGCACTGCATCTGCATTCACTGAAACATCCCAACTAGCAAAATAAATTTTATAAAGGTTGTATAAATTGCTATAAAATGAATCTTATAGGAGCTTCAAATTCATACAACGTAGTTAAATGCCTTTATACGTTACTTATAGAATCGAAAAAGGCCCACTTTTATAAAATACTTTGGAAATGTAACAGTTCTAAAAAAACTGTATACAAGACTTTTAAAACAATTTTATACAGCAACTATAAAGACGTTTTGTAGTCTGTACTTTACTATTATTTAAAGAAACATATTTTTTTAGTGAAGAATATTAGAACCAAATTATTTTAAGATTTGTGTATAACGTAGATTCATAATTGTTTGTACTTATATTTAAAAACGGGGTCACTCAATGGCGATCATTTGTGTAAATGGTAGATAGGTTATAATATTATCGTGTCAACAATCAGTGTTTCAACAACAAAAATTTTATTGCGCCTCAAATTTTATTGACAAACTATAGATATGTTTGTGACAAAAAAAATTATGCGCTTTAGTTTAGACCACATTTGCTTTAAAATTATAAAAAATAAATTTTAAAAATATCAAAATCATGCTTTATTTAATTTATAATATCGTTGTGGAATTATATTTAATGATCTTGTTATAAAATAGTCTTCCAAAAATAGCAAAATTATGTTTTAGTTATAATTTTAATAAGGCTTACAACTAATTTTCCATAATAGCGGCAGTCGTTGATCCAATAAATATTCATTTAAAAATGGCGACTTCCACATAAAACCATAACAAAATATTTTAGTGTAAATTAGAACTTTATACGATAAAATGTTTTTATAGTCTTAAATATATTTAAAAATGTGTGTGCGCAAGTAGATAATGTTTGCATCGAAAGAAGTTGCCAATAATATAAAAAAAAATTAGAAATTTAAAATATTATGTACTACCATTAGCTATATTAATATTGTTAGGTATTAGCTATTATTAGTTAATTATAATAATAGGTACCTATTCAATTTAAAACTAACCTAACCAAAAAATTAAACCAAAGTTACTTCTCGTCCATGGACACCATCATTATTTATATAATAAAACCTATAAGTAAAATTGAACGTCGGCACGTTTGACTGGAAACGTTAGTTTCAAGAATTTGTTTGTATTATTTCTTGATTAGTGCTTGATAATACACTATACCTTAAGAGTTCAAAAATTAAGGTTAGATTTGGAATTTTATTACGCGGTATATACAATAATTTTGTTTTCTCAAGTCACAATTTTGTTCTATAACATATGTATAAAACAGGCAATATTTTTATAGATTAAACACAAGTATAAAACTATTTTATAAATAAGCGCATTTCGAGGCTAAAAAATAATTTTATTAATTTCCTTATATATCCTTAATAAAACACGCTTATACAACTATTTTATAAGGTTGGTATTAAAAGTCATTTGCCTAAGTATTTCACAATATGTTTACAATCCTTATTAAAAAAATTAAATATTGTATAACGTATTATAATACTTTTATAAACAATTTAAAGAACTGAAAATTATTTGTTCTATAAAACACGTTGTGAAAACTATTATAAAACAATTTTACACGATTATTTTCTTCAGGAACAAAATTATGGCAATTATTTGCTCTATAAAATCAAACTGTTCGTTAAACAACGCAATCTGATAGTTGTAAAATAATTCGCTTCTTTTAAAGTTCCATTTTGCTAGTTGGGATAAAACGCGCTGTACAGCGTGTGACGTCACACATGTTCTGACCTTTCAATATTATTGAAAGATTACCCTGTAATACATTCCAAACCAATATAAAATTGGGGAAGTGTGTAGACATGCAGACAACATCAAGTAATAGTAATTGTAAAATAAATATAAACCCTTGTTGTATATAACATTCAGTATTTATGAAGTTTTAATAAAAATATTCGACTTGTAGTTATTTCCTTTTTTACTTTATATTACTCAATCTACAGCCATTTTAATTTACTAATAACAAAGAAAAGTCAAAGATTTTAATATAATCGCAGAAAAGTGAATGCATTTAATTTTATTTTCCTTTCCTATGGAACAAGAGAACTATATTTTACCAGGAACTGCAGAATCAGATGCATTTCAATTTCTTTTTTCCCCTTCTCCACAACTCAGCGGGGCATTATATGCAGAAACTAATACAACTGATAACTTCTTCATTTCCACAAATTTATTCATAACATTGCGAAGTGCAAGATTAATTGCTCTTGCGTGTCGGCCGTGTGATATTCTGCATGGACTGCATTAATACCAAACGATCATAATAAGGAAAGAGAGATGTGACAGAAATAGCTGCACGTAATGCATTATAATTATATTGTTACGGGGTAGAATTTAATTTCAAGAATATAGGGATATCTTATCGCTTACACGGTAAGGCTACAAGCTATTAAATAATGTAGATTGGTTTATGTTTTCTTTTGTGTTATCAGCAGTGCTTTAGTTATTTCATAATGAATAAAAAAATTTAACTTAAAAGTTTCAGTTTAAAAGTTCTCAACTCGAAAAATTATTCCAAATAACTACACTGAATGCATAAAATTCCATATTATATTATGTGATTTTACAATTATTATGGTAAATTATATCGTATGTTTCTGGATCTACAATTTGTATTGTAATTTATAAGTTAGAATTTTAATATATATGTAATTTTACTCAGTAATTTTAATTTTCTTATTTTTTTTATATATAACTTTATAACTTCAATTGTAAATATATGCATACAGAAAACTTTTTCGATAATAACATTATTTTAGCAAAAGTCGCGGCAAAGCTGTTGCAGAGTCACCACTGAAGATGCCGACAGTGAACAGCGGCGAAACGTTTGGTAGCATGGGATGCGACCAGTTACAGCGGCGGCTACGGAACGCCTCGGAGGACCACCATTATCCGAGGAACGGTTCCGACCGTAGCAGTTGTAATACCAGTAATAGGAACTGAAATCAATATTATGTACGGGCCCAGAGACACCGATAGCGGGTCTGTCCCAACAGAGCCTAGCCCGAGAACAACCAGGGCAGGTAAAAGCATCCCGGCTAATGCTAGGGATGTGCATTTTAACTCTGTTTCTGGCAGCTACCAGCTACCGAGGTCACGGCATAACAACCCGGAAAATTACCATGTATCAAATTATTTTACATATATTCCTGGTGTGTAAAAAATTTAAATAATGCACAATATGTACATGTTAAAATGTTTTATAATGCCAAAGATTTCACCAAACAGTTCAAACATTCTCATGTTGTTTAACCTGAATAGTGTAACAGAAACCAATTTAAAAATGTATTATTATTTCTGTTGCCATAAAAAGAGTGTGTTGACAGGTAAATTTGAAAAGAGAAAAGTTTTTATGTCATGGAAAAAGGTGCTCCAATTAAAAAACTATGCTTAAATACATTATGGGAGTTGAGAAATATTTAAACACTTACATTTTTATTTCTAAACAGTTAAGAAGACATTATCGGGAGCAGAAATAACATCTACATAGATTTTTTATTGGAATTTGTCCATCCAACTTTCAAATGTGAATTATCCAACTATTGCTATATTTACTGTCACAAAGATAAATATGTTGTTTGAAATGAATTTTATTGTATAATTTAAAGACACGGGTAATGGCGCAGTTTTGATACAAGCATCTAAGCAACGTACCGTTTCAGTTTCTATGATATTTCCAGTGGTTAGCCTTAGTGGTTGATTAGTTGAATTTAACTTCTTAAATATTCTGAAGATTAGATGGTAAGCGCGATGGTAAAGTTTTAGAAACAAGGCAGGTAGGATTAATTTAAAGAAATAAAAATCAACTAACAGAATAGGCTCGTCGATAATTATTTGTAATAATGAATCCCTCTCACAATATTGTTTTATCTCTATTTGAACCGCCTTTTTCAATACGTAATGAAGTAGAGAAACAACAAATTTTGAATAGTCGGCCAACGCTTTAAAATATCCCGAATATGCACACAAATTTCCGGAAAAATCGTTTGACTGTTTACTACAAATGTATCCAAACATAATTGACAGATAAGTTGAAAAACGAACTTTATGTTTTGTACAGAGATGAACAATTTTATAATTTAGAAGTTCAGAAAACGGTAAAAATATTATACAAGGAATTTAAAATGATATTTTCGGAAACATACAAATTATTTTGCTTAGTTTTAACAATAATAATAATAATAATATCTCTACCCCTCATTCTAATCACAGGGATTAGCCCAGAAGTCGGAGACTTGTGCGGGAGAGGGGGCGGCATATTATTATTAAGCAGGCCGCATTTGCGCCCAGGAATGACTTACGTTGGTAGGCCCTAACCACTATTCAGTGCAGGAATGAGGAAAACCTGGAAAACCTCATTAATTAGGGGGGTGGTCAAATATCAACCGGCATCAATCTCTCACATTGACCCAAGCTAACATTATTCCACCCTACCATACCCACAGAGAGGCTGCCAATCCTCTCCACGAATATAGCTTATATACGGTCTACCGGCAGCTGGGCTCGAACCAACTCCGTCTAGTCACCTCGATTCAAGTACTAACGCCTTAAACCGCGCGACCACTGACCGATTCCTGCAACAAGTGTTTCAGAAGAACGAAACTTTCGTGCCTTAAGCGCATTAACACTTACTTAAGAAATACGATGACACAAGAGCGCTTAAACAATGTATCGATGATGGCTATAGAAAAAGAACTGTTGCAAAGTCTTAGCGCCGATTCCCAATTTTATGAAGACATTATAAATAAATTTGCGAATTTAAAAGACCGACTTGTTTTATAAGAAGTGAAAGTATTAAAAATTTTTCGGTAAAGGTGGCTTTGTTTTGTATTATATGTAAATAGATAAGTAGTTGAAAATTGGTTTTCATATTTTTTCATATTTTTTAGTGTTTTAAACACGTAGGAACAATTTTTTAAATTATTAGATGCTGAAACATATTTTTTCTATTATTTATATTGTAAATAAAAATCGGAGTTCTGATGTTATTTAGTTGTTTAATTTATGGTTATAGTAGGGCTATTGGCGAATACCTCCATAATAAAAAATGGTCAACGCGTCAAGGAATAGGTATTACCTCAGGGTGACGTATAAATTTATTCCTATTTAGGTATTATTTGGGCCTCACCTCTTGTAGCTACCACGAGCCGCCACTGGTTTCAATTCTTCGCCTCAAAATGCGAACATTGGAATATTTTCAGATGCTGTTTAAAAATAAAACTTTAACTTTGACACTGTATCTGTAACTGTATTTTTTTCGCAAGAAATCTGCTATTGCCTATGAATCATGAGATCATGGCTTATAATACCCCTTATAGGGATTATATAACAATCCACGAAACACGAACAACCCAAACTCAATCTAATTCGAATCGCCAGGCCTGAAATTGTGTATCAGGAGAAATGAAAAATCGCTCAATCCCGTGCGACATTCGCCGACGCTCATCCTGAATAGATCCAAATCGCCGCGATTACATGGTACTTTCCTCAATTTGCACAAAACACCACTCGAAAATCCAGACGCCTATGAATGGCTCTAACGGCGCGTCATTGCCGAGATACTACACTTATCAAGTAGGCGGGTAATGGATTTATAATGGCCCTCTGTATACGGCTCGGGGATTACCGAGCGAATCATTATAGCTTGCATTAACTGATATCGACGAGACACGTACACAGACAAGAAGAAATATCCTCAAAACGTTTATTCTCTAAGCTAAACATGTAATATCCATGATTTCGAACTATATATCAGTCTGGAAGTTCAGGAACGTACGCATTGCTTAGATAGAATTGCAATTGTTATATCCGAAGGAAAAGGTCGACACACTCCATGATTTATAGTTATCAGGCATGCACTCCAACAAAGATTTTTTATACACATGATAACGTAGCGTAGTACCTCATACCGCATACATTTTTAAACGATATAATAACTGAGTAGATACTACGTGAGAACGTGTATACAGGGTGAGTCAGTCATAATGTCATTAATTTTAACCACGTATTCGGGAGGCCTAATAAAGGCAGAAAATCGAAAAAAAAATGTTTACTCGACCTTTAAAAAAATAAACAAATCACCCTATAAAAATCAGTAACACGACGCTCCTGGTACGCTACGAACTTTCTGTTGGCGCACCCGACGAAATTCTAATGCCACAGACTTGCCGTATTAACTATGGATGCCACATTTACATACATAATATCGTCTAACACATCAGCGTGTTATTCAAATTTACCTCCATTTAGCACTCTGGATTTCCCGCATTTCTTCCCCCTCAAATTTGTAGATCATGCCACACATTGGAGGGGGCATGTAGAGAATACAAGCAGTAGTTTGTTTATTTCGGTCTAACCTCACGTATTTGGCGTAAATTCACAACGCATAATTTTTCCGATTATGTGGAAATGGTAGTGTTATACGGAGAATGTTTACGAAATGCCACTGAATTTTATTAATAAAGTGCTATGGACGGATAAATGCAGTTTTACTTGAAATGTGGGCTGTAAACAGGTTAGTATCATACTACTTAAAAAGCAATACATTTCTAGGCTAGATGTACGTAACTACAAATTGTACATTTGGTTATGTGTGCGGTTAATTGTACTTACGAGTAATACTAAAAATTCATATTTATTTATAAAACGTAGTAAAAACGTAATATCAAAATTATTAAACTGTAATAGCCTAGCATTCGAAATTTATTTATTATCTACATTAGTTTTTATTAACAAATAAATCAATATTTAAGGAAAATTCATTCATGTATCTAGATTAAAAAAAATAGTTTTACTACTTGTCGTTAAATAACAGTACAAAAACTAGGTAACTAGGTTATTGACCTAATAATACGGTAGGACAAGGTCAATATTAACTCTCGATAACTTAGATTAGCGGCGTGTCATTTCGGTCTTGGACAGTTTTCTGTCGACAACACGATGGTTTTTTATTAAGTACTTAGTATTTAAACACGAAACACTTTTCAGCTTCTCAATAATTTACCCATTGGGTATAGGTTTTTTATGTAATGTACGTAAATGGTTTATTACTCAGTTTATTATTAGACACGTTAGAGTTTTGTTGCAGTCATAACAGCTACATTTGCTCAGAGAAAAATCGACACACGAGTGTACGGGTATCGTTTGATTGGGCCGTATTTTCTACGGGAAAACCTGAGTGGACCGCGTTACTTGCAATTTTTAATAGAATTATTTGATTATTATTATTTGATTTTATTGGGTATTAACATTTTAAATTATTATTGGCTGAAGTTGAACTGAGCAAGAAAAATTATATTCTAAAATAGTCAGTACAACCGTTTATTTGTGATGTCTAAAACCTAGGTGGGTAGGTACCTACTATATAGAAAAATATTACAACTTGACAACATTGCATCAAGTCGATATCGAGTTGAACTGTGAGCTGTAACCGACCAAGGCTGTAACCGGTCAGTGACAGTCTGAAAAGGGGGTTTAAATAATGATATGAAAATATTTTTTTTCGGCGTAAATATGCATTTAGATTTTTTTTTAATCACGTATTCGCATTATACTCATTATTCCCTATCTCCTCTTAAAATTAGTGACATTATGACTGACTCACCCTGTATATACAGGGTGTTTCAGGAGGCGATGCACATATTTCAGTATGTTATTCTACGTTCAATTTTAAGGAAAACATTTTCTATGAACTTGTACAAAACCTGACAATAACTTTTGATTCACTTTAATACATAATTTGGATGCATCACCATCTGTAGATGAGTTTTTAATGGAAACGACTGCTCCTAGAGACTTCAATAAGGTGTACATTTCTTAAGTAGAAAAGGTAGGGAAAAATGTTTTGCTATTCCAAAATGCCATACACCGTGGCACAAACAAGTTGAAGCCATTTAAAAGGAGCCTAAAGGTCGCTTGTGGCGCCCTCTTCTAAATACAGCCAATTGTTCACAAAATTTGAAATTCCCGTTTCAAGAAATTCCCGCGTACAAAATTTCATGAATTTAACTCAAAGTTGTCGAGAGTTATTAAAGAAAATGTAATTAATTTTTTTAAATTTGTCATCCTGTATATCCTAAATGAAGCATTTCCAGACCTCTTCATAGTAAAATTTTTGCTTAAAAATAAACGTAGAATAACATATTGAAGTATGTACATCTCCTCCTAAAACATTCTGTATATAAAGGGTATATGCTGTATAACACCATCTACTCCAACAATTAAAACAAAACTTTAGTTATATGTACTTTTTGGCATTCCCTATTTTTTAATAATAGTATTGTTTCTGGAATTAAAGCACATCTTTAAATTTGTAGCCGTTGCCATTATCTAGACACTACACTACACTTTATTATCAGTTGCCATTTATTTTGAGTATGAAAAGGTATTTAGGTACTTTAAAATGTTGAAATAAACTGTAACAATTGTGTTAAATGGAATTTTAACACTAGCCTCAATAGCGATTACTTCCCACAGAAGTGTTAAAAGTATTTTTATGCTAATGCCAAAAGCAATGCTACTAACTAACGTTAATGCCAAGAGCAGTGTTACAAGATTTACATTTTTTGTTACTAACATTATATAAGCATCACCAAGTCAATGTCTTCAACTACTTACTGATAAAACGGATTTATCCTTACTGTTAAAAAATATTTACCTTTAATAATTAAATTAACAATTAAAAGTGTTAAATGGAACTTCTCCCGCTAGTGTCAAAAGAAATTTAAACACTAATGTCTAGACCGTTGTACAGGGATCTTTATGAAATATATTTGCAGAAAAACATATCTATATACAGTATACCTAATAAAGTATGTATAAGTATAGCTATGTACTGAGCTATATAGTGAAAATGGTAGTTAAAAAGTACTAATTAATAATAACAAAAGATAAATGATTACAGTAACCATCTACTCCAAATATTAATGAAAACTTTAGTTATATGTACGTTTAGGCATTTCCTATTTATTAGTAATACGCAATATACTAGTACTTCCTGGATTTAAGGCAGATCTTTAAATTTTTAGTCGTTGTCATTCCTTAGACACTAAATTAATTTTAAACTTTGTTATTAGTTACTTGTCATTTATTTTTAAGTGTTCAAATGTATCTAGGTACTTTTAACAATAGTGTTAAAAGGAACTTAAATGTTATCAGGAAATCACTCAGTTATTGCCCTGAACTATTGATAAAATGGATTTTGCTTAGTGCTAAAAGGGATCTACATTCCACAATAGTGTTAAAATAAATTTACTTTTAATACAAATGTTACAAGGGAATCAAAGTCAATGCCCTCAACTACTAGAAGAGACTTATCCTTAATGTTAAACGGTAGTTATTTTAACAGTAATATTAAAATGCATTTATCTTTAACAACATAAAATTAAATAACTTAAAGTGTGTTCATTTGAAGCAAAGCTGTCCCACACTTAACCTTAACAAACTCAAAACTCTCGTTTCTTCTTAAAATTAGCTTTCGGTGTTGCAGTACAAAATATCCCAAATTAACACATTACCTGAGGATAAAAGCGTCTAATCTCATTGAATTGAGTAGCTGACTTTTATATTGGGAAAATGATAGTGTTCCAACAACTTCGCAAAGTTTAATTCCATAAAGTGGAGTACAATTTCAAATAAAAACGGTACAGCGAATACAACCAAAGTGATGAAAACATACGTATTAACTAGAATAGGTTTTCCACACAATATAAAAATATAATTTAAATAAATGTACACACGAAGTAAAGTTGTAGAATACAAAGAGGTTTGTTATAGTGAAATGAAAAATATTATCAACAATATGATTTTTTTTTTTGTTAAAAATGATAACAATACGAAATAAGGAAAAAGAAACGAAATATTTTAGAATCCCTATTTATAGAAACTTTTAATCTCAAAATGAGGTCCTCTAAAGACTCTTGAAGTCCTGCTATTTAAACTTGAGACACCCTGTATAATAGTTATCAAGAAAACCAGCGCAAAGTATGACTCTTTACCCCAATAGTCCGGTTGGCTCTAAAAACAAAAACTATAATTAATTTGAGCGAAACCATATCGTGAAACAGAGACGACATACTATTGAGAACAAAGCAATTAATCAAGTTGAGATAGGGTTTTTGGGTCCCAAAATCCAGATAAGCCGAAGAGGGGCCAGTTCTGTTTTCAATTTATCACACAAGTTTATACACTCATTAAGTTGACCTACATCTATGGTGTGATAACAAGAATCATACATTTTCGTTCAAAATGTTAATGTCACTGGTGCTTTCTAAGATATATTATGAGACAAAGAACGGTAAATATCCATTTAATATCATTTTATTTTGATAATCTTTTGCATTTTTACTTCTCTCAGTGAAAGTAAAAAAAAATTAAATTTCCAGTTTTATCTGTTAAGTATTTTTGTAATACATTACTTCTATTTCGCATTGCATAATATACTTAGTTTTTGGAATTGTGGACTAATTACACAGGCACACAAAAAAAATAAAAGTTCTGTGCCCGAGCTCCGATCTATGGTTCCCCATGTATTTTTGGCTCACGAAACCGATCCCGGGGTCGGTGTCATTTATATGGCTAGGAGTATAAGTGAAGCGTATAAACACGTTATAGTATGAATTCAATTTTACTAATGAACATTTATTTTTTTATATTTTTTATTATATATTATATTATATTTTAGTAAAAGTGCAATTGTGAAGATTTGCATCATTTAAAAATCCTTCACTTCTTGCCATATCAGTAGTCAGCACAATATTTATAGATCTTTTTATATATTGTTACAAAAGCTCACCTACCTTTTTAGCTGGTTAATTATGTTTCTGTTTTCGTTCGAATTTATAATTGAAGCTCACCTATCTCGTTAGTTTGTAAATTACGTTTCTGTTTATGTTAGAATTTATAACTTTTGTGATGCCTTTATTTTGACGTTTTCCGGAATATTCCAGGCTATATTCTATTTGTTTCTCGACACGTTCTCGAGATCTCAGAAACTTCGAGAACTCTAAAAACCTATATAAGCAGACCATTTTCGGTCGCTGGAGTCAGTTTGTATTGAGCAGTCGGACGCGAATGACTGAAACGTCAAAGTAAAGCATTTGACAGTTGTGAATTTGTTGAAGCAGATTTCTTGTATAATCAAGAGTGACAACAAAGTTGTTTGTCTACGTGACGTGTTTCTACGATAACCTAATTTCGAGGTTACAATATTGTTAGGTATTAATAATATTGTGTGAAAGTAACTACTCTGTGGACTAAAGCCCCAACCAGCGTTGAATTACACCCACAATATCTACTCATATATTCCTTATTATTAGCTTTTGTAACATTTTTTACTGTATTAAAAAGATATTTTAAGCTAATATAAATCAAATCTCCTACAATTCCTATCAATGAAGTCATATGTATGCTCTCTGATACCAAACATCTAGGTATGCTAATTAACAATTCCACAGACAACGCTCTATTCAATAATTATCTAAAGAAATTAATCTATCCAAATTTATTAACCTGGTTTAATGAACACTCTATAAATATCTAATTTCACTTTTGACAGTGGGAACTCGAAAGTTCAACCACAATAGATGAGATCTGACCTATTTCTGCATTTTTAGGATTGCTGTATTTAATTTCAAATAATTTCAATTTATATAATAATTTTTATAGTTAGATATTTGACTCAACTTAAAGGAGGCCACCAGAAGAAGCACGTTTTTATGAGGACGTAAAAATTTAACCCTGTCGTGACATACATGTTATCAATTTAATTTATCTCAAACTTGTCATTCAATTTGGCAAGTTTGGCCCGAACGCCAAAATATTCTGAGCATAAATCTGGTTCAGACGCAACTGTCGTAAACGGGAGGAAGTTAATTTTATTCAAGCTGTAAGTTACCTGCACCACTTGATATATAACTTAGTGAGTAAACTGAGATATAACGACATATTTTGAGCTGATGGCTTACAAGTTCCAGGAGTCGCTCCAAAGGAATTAAATTACGTGGCGCGGAGAAATCTTGTCTCAATATTGAAATTAATGTTTGGCGGGGACGATGTTTGTTTTCGTCGTGAGTAGGTGGAAAACTGTACACAAGGTGTAACAAACGTAAAGCGTAATGCTGCTATAGTCGTAGTATAAATCGGCTAATTCAGATGCCACAAAATTATTAGTTGCGCACTACAAATAACAATTTAAATGCTGCTTATATTTACCATTGTTTATAAGAATTTTTTGTAGAATAATTGGTTTTAAAAGGTTTTTTCTGAGATCCCATTTCCTCATCTCTCTTTTCTGAAACCAATGCTACAGCAAGCATGTATTTCTAGAGCAAAACTTGACAATAAACTATTTAACTTTTAATGATACCGTGACAGAAAAAAAATCTCAAATACTCATGCAATTTTAAAAGATACAACTGCAGTGTACAATAGTATACACGAAAAGAAAGCTGTGTACTAAAATCAAAATTAATACACTTATCCCAACGCTAGCCAACTTTTAATGATACCGTGACAGAAAAAAAATGTCTCAAATACTCATGCAATTTTAAAGGATACAATTGCAGTGTACAAAAGTATACACGAAAAGAAAGCCGTGTACTGATATCAAAATTAATACACTTATCCCAACTCTAGCTTAGTTTCACTATTTGTCAGTTCCAGCTTAGACTCCATTTGCCCCCCTAAATACGCCACTGCTGCTTCAAAATGCAAACAATTATATCTCTCTTCACTAATAAATCTATGTGTGCTACATTTTTCATACGGGATACACCCTGTATTATTGAAACAAATAAGCCTTCCTAAGCAACAAAGTGTAATCCAGAATTTTATTTTGTTTCGGTAATGGGACCACTCGAAAAAGGAAATATCCAACTCATCGCGTATTTCGCCTACTTAAAACATTTTTTTTACAAAAAAAAATCCGTTGGTATTAAATTTTTAATCTTGTTTTCGTAGGACGGTCTTATTACTTCGGGAATTTAGTTTAACTCTTATTAAAAAGTTTCCAAGTGCCTTATAATTCATCCTGTCTAACATAAATACAAAAAAGTTCTACTCACTGAGATTTTTGTATACAGTATAAACCTTAAACCTACAGCAAGATATATTTTTAGGGACAAATTAAAAAGAGTTTTGTTTGTTGTTGATCTATTTATTTTTTAAATCTTGAAAGATAATCTTAAAAAATTTAAAGTTAAATGAAATTGTGACTGCTCGTTCTACATTTAGGGCTGTAATGTTCTACGAAATTCTATTAAATTAAAAAAGCAGAATTAATAAAGTGTTCAAGGAAACGTTTCAAACATATTATTTCTGATTATTTTCCTTCAACTGAGCTGAAAAAATTAACAAAGAATACGAGAAGAAAGCCGTGCAAATTATCTACGGAAAATGTTGTCGTTTAATGGATTAAAAGAAGAGATATGTAACAAGTGAGAAAATAAATGATTTTCTTACATGTGTGCACAAAGTATAAACGAAAAAAGAGGATTTTTGCTTATATCGATAAAAGCAGTTAACACTTCTTTTTAAAATTACAATACATGATGTTGAAGACAAGGATTCTTAAGTCGTTACAATAATTTTAAGAGATGATAGAATACTTGATCTTGAGTCGACAACAAACATACCTATAAATACAAAGTGTGACAATATTTGTGATAATTAATATTCTAACTTAATCGTGCTTTTCTACAATTGAAGTCTAGAAGAAAAACAAACCTTTTTATAATAAATATTTCTATACTTTTTTTTACTAGGATCGAAGAGAGGTGACTAGATCGCTGTGTGGTCGACCCCCGCAGCCGGTAGACCGTATATAAGCTATATTCGTGGAGAGATTGGCACCCTCTCTGCGGGTATGGTAGAGTGGAAGAATGCTGGCTTGGGTCAATATGAGAGATTGATACCGGTTGACATTTGACTATCCCCCTAATTAATGAGGTTCTCCAGGTTTCCGTCATTCCTGCACTGAATGGTGGTTAGGGCCTCCCAACGTAAGTCGTTCCTGGATAATATGCCACCCTCTCTCCCGCACAAGTCTTCGACTTCTGGGCTAATCCTCGTGATTAGAATGAGGGGTAGAGATATTATTATTATTATTAATGAATGGCTTATTTAAATTATTTGTGTCAAATTTAAAAGTGGATTTTATTTAAACCTTTGTGTGTAGGTTTATTCAGATATTAAAAACTTTATTACTTAACTATTTTATTATTGATATTTGTAAATAAGCAATTAAGAAATCCAAATATTTACATAAAATTTGTAAATTGGGGGTGTTTGCGGGCGAGAAATTCAAATTTGTTTCTAATTTTGCCGTCACTAATAGAGGGCGCCACTTGTGGCACACCATGTTTTTTTAAATGCTAAATGCTGAACTTGTTTGCAGCTTAGTGTATCCATCTGACTATCGAAACAACCTACCTGCTATATCTCAAAAAGGTTACCTTTCTGAGGTCGGTAGGAGTAACCATTTTGGAAATACCTAATATCCTATTTGAAATGCTCAGTGCACCGAGTAAAAACTGTTTTGGTTTCAGGTAAAGTTCCTTTTCTGCTGAAAATACAGCAAAATGTTACTAGAAAAAGTTATTCAGAATGGTAAGTTATGGAGACGTGTAAAATTTTTTTCATTTTTCAACAAAGCACAAATATTTCATCAAAGCAGACCGATCTTTTGAAATGTTGCACGTCTCCATAATTTACCGTTCTGAACAAGTTTTTCATGTAACATTTTACTGTATTTTCAGTAGAAAAGGCACTTTATACCCGAAACGATAACAGATTTCAATCGGTGCACTGAATATTTCAAATAGGATTATTTCGAAAACTGTTACTTCTAACGATTAAAAAGTTCTTGATACGTAGTGAGAAAATTCTTGGAGAGTATAGAAATATACTCTCCAAGAATTTTTCTCTGACATGTAGTATTTTATATACTTCTATTTTACATAACAGTTTTTATCTAGTGTTTGTTTTGTTTTATATTCATGTATGTGTATTTTATATATACAAGGTGTAACAGTAGTAAGTATTCAAAACTTGTGAGCTTGTAAAACAAGTCGAAAAATTACGAAAACCTTAGTACAACTTTTGTCAGTGGTGGCTCCTAAGGGAGATACGCTCCCTTAAAGGGGTAACCTCAGAAACAGTTTTTAATGCGTAACATCTAAACAGTTCAACATTAACTCACGAAATTTTGGTGACATATTAACCTTGACGTGCTTAATAAGTCTCATTAACTACATTTCAAAATTTTCTACAGGGGCGTAAGAAAATGCAAGGCTCTGGTACAAATTTAATCATATCTTTTTTGTAGTTATTTTTTTCTAGTTTCCGACTCTAAAATATTAAAATATTAAGTATTTAACATAAAAAATGTAGGTACTCTTGTTAAATTTCAATAGGATGTACCGTTTTTCAGTAAATTCGATTTCAATCATTCCTAACGTGACCCACATTTAACATCCAATACATAGCCAAAAAATTAATTGCAGTGTGCCATGGAAAAACAACTAGTCTGACAGTTAACATAAATGTCAAGTATTTTTAGTTTGAAAATTGTATTATTTGAGTCTAGGCAGTGCCATTTTATAGTGAACAAAAATATATTTAAAAATGCAACCGTATACATAATCCGAGTATGTATTTATTTGCTTTTGACGTTAGGTGGAATGTCATGGGAGCGCAAGAGCAGCCTCACACCGATATGGCATAAAGTTCCCCAATAGAAATGTACCCAATTATAAAATATTTCTTTGCACCGAAAGGCGTTGTTTTTATGTTATTTATATTACGGTATTTTTATTTGTACTATTGTTTTTAATTGTTACTGTTAAAAGTGTTAAAAATACTTGACATTTTTGTTAACTGTCAGATTAGTTGTTTTCTTCATGGCGCACTGCAATTTATTAATTTATTTGGCTATGGATGTTGAATGCCCCACGTTAAGAATGATTGAAATCGATTTTACTGAAAAACGGTACATCCTATTGAAATTTAACAAGAGTACCGTTTTTATGTTAAATACTTCAAATTTCAATATTTTCGATTCAGAAACTAGAAAAATTAACTACTAAAAATATATGATTAAATTTGTCCCTGCGTCTTGAATTTTTTCACGCCCCTGTAGAAAATTTTGAAATCTATTTTATGAGACTTATTAAACACGTCAAGGTTAATATCTCATCAAAATTTCGAGACTTAATGTTGAACCGTTTTGATGTTACGCATTAAAAACTGTTGCTGAGGTTACCCCTTTAAGTGAGCGTATCTCCCGAGCCGCCACTGACAAAAGTTGTACTAAGGTTTTCGTAATTTTTCGACTTGTTTTACGAGCTCACAAGTTTTGAATACTTACTACTGGTACACCTTGTATATTGACTTTGTTTTTGTACTCTATTGTACTGTATTGACTATTGCTATACATTTCTTTTATGTCAAATGAGCAAAATAAAATTATTATTATTATTATTATTATTTCAACAAGGTATATATATAATATACCTAATATATAAATGCATCTCGAAAACTGCATCAACTTGTTAGCCGCTCAACTGCAGCCGTATAAATATCCCAGTAGCCAAAAACATTTCAATTTGCACTAAACTACCACCGCGCCGAGTGCCGTTCGACCTTATTGGCCTCCTAAATTCCGTTAAAGTCTGAATTACGCGCGACGCTGTTCGCCGACGACGCCTCTATAAAGAATAATCAAAAGTTGGAATTTTTGTCTCACGGACCCGACTCTATTTCAGCCGGTGACGTTCGACGGAGGAATTTGATTAAGAAAATTACCGTTGTGCAGTCTTCTTGGGCGCCGCGTCTGTCTGGCATCCTTTTGCATCTGATAGACCCGTGTCGGAGAAAGAATGTGCGGGGATTGCCGTCGGTAAACAAAATGTTACGGGAAGCATCGCAAACACGCACATTCTGTTAAGGAAATCCAAGAATTAAATAATATTGTACAGTAACCCAATTTATACAATGATACCTACCAGTAAATTACACGGCAGTGGCGGCTCGTGGTAGCTGCAAGAGGTGAGGCCCAAATAATACCTAACTATAATACATTTACACGTCTCCCCTGAGGTAATGTTCCTTGACGCGTTCACCATTTTTTATTATGGAGGTCTTTGCCAATAGCCCTACTATAACCATAAATTAGAAAATTAAATAACATCAGAACTCCGATTTTTATTTACAATATAAATAATAGAAAAAAATATATGTATGTCTCAGCATCTAATAATTTAAAAAATTGTTCCCATGTGTTTAAAATACTAAAAAATATGAAAAAAATATAAAAATCAATTCTCAACTACTTATTTATTTACATACAAAACAAAGCCACTTTTACCAAATATGTTTTAATACTTTCATTTTTTATAAAACAAGTCTCTTTGTCGCTTTTAAATTCGCAAACTTATTTAGATATAATGTCTTCATAAAATTGGAAATCGGCGCTAAGACTTTGCAACAGTTCTTTTTCTATAGCCATCATCGATAAGTTGTTTAAGGCTTACGGTGAGCGCTCTATCAAACGATATATAACATCTGTTCCAACAACCGTCGAGAACTGTTCAGTACTGTGAGAAATGTTTGACCAACACCGTCTTACGTCGCATTCGCCGAGAGTACATTAACAACTAAACTGACTGACTAATTCTGGACGGTTCGGAATCGATTCTTGCTGTGTTGGAACAAACCCATAGTTTTCGCTCAGTAACTCCTTAACGGATAATGATAAAAATATGCGGTTTTTTTAATAGACTTCAAATATTATTTTACATCGGCGCTGTGTTTTGAAATTTTGAAAAAGTGTAAAATAAATTTTTTTTAAATAAATTTTGCGTATTTTCAAAATTTCAAAACACAGCGCCGACGTAAAATAGTATTTGTAGTCTATTAAAAAACCGCATATTTTTATCATTTTTCGTTGAGGAGTTACTGAGCGAAAACTATATCCCTTTGGATCGAGCGCTCACCGTAAGCCTTAAGCGCTCTTGTGTCATCGTATTTCTCAAGTAAGTCTTAATGCGTTTAAGACACGAAAAGTTTCATTCTACTGAAACACTTATTGCAGGAATTGTTAAAACTAAGCAAAATAATTTGTATGTTTGTATAATATTAGTATCGTTTTCTGAACTTCTAAATTATAAATTTGTTTGGTCTCTGAACAAAACATACAACAAGTTCGTTTTTCAACTTATCTATGTCAAATATGTTAGGATACATTTGTAATAAATAATCAAACGATATTTCTGGAAAGTTGTTTGCATATTCGGGATATTTTAAAGCGTTGGCCGACTATTCAAATTTGTCGTTTCTCTATTTCATTACGTATTGAAAAAGGCGTTTCAAGTAGAGATTAAAACAATATCGTGAGAGGGATTCATTATTATAAATAACTGTCGACGATCTTATCGATAATATTTAAATTAGGTTCCTATTCTATGTTAAATTTAGTCTTACCCTGTAAGGATGTTGTTTTTTATTTCTTTAAATTGATCCTACCTGCCTTGTCCTTCAAAACACATAAATAAAAGTATTAACTCTTGAACAATCGATTAATCGCGTTACACCTGTAAAATAATAATCTACAGTTCACAAGTTACCTACTACTATCACATCGCAAACACGGAACATGTGTGACATCTTCAGTCCGACGTGGAGTAGCGAATGGCCGATAGATGTAGTTAGTTCTACACCGCGTGCACTATCACATCGTCCATTTGCTGCTGAACTAAAAACTTGAGGCGCCAGAAAACTGGCCTCAGTCTCGAGCGGACATGGAGCGAGAAACATCGATTTTAACCGTCTCGCGTGGTGGGGGAAACCATAACATATAGATATGTACGACGCAATTTGAGGCTCGCAAAATTCAGTCTCACTGTGGTGGGATTGGTGGGTGACCCGGACTCTCCACGCGGGTAGAAACAGAAACGACGGGATATTGAAATGTAAACCAGGGATTGAAGCAATTATTTTATTTCGTTACATTGATTTTTGATAAATGTAGTAGGCAATCGGATTGGAAATTATGGAGTGTTAAAATATACAGTGAAAGCTAAATTTTACAGTGAGGCCCGGCTTCAGTTGCTTCATACGACGAGCCGTCACTGTTACACGGAAAGAAATGGAAAGACAGTGCTAAACACTGCATTGAGCATTCAATAGTTTCTTGAGTGGTATTTTGTGTTAATAATAATAATATTTATTTATATACCGTTTTTATTTTGGTTGGTAAAGAAATTAGATTTAAAACTGCACAGCGCGTAAAGTTGATAAAAATATATATTCTTATGTTTACTTAACGTCGATTGTGGGCTCATTTGTAGATACATTTTCTAGTGGCGCAGGGCACCGTACCAGGAGCCGACTTAAAAACAACCCGTTAAAACTTTGTAAACAATTTCAATCAATCTTTGCTAAAAAGAAATTTTCCTCGGCTTTTTCAACCCTTTTTATTCCCGTGTAGCCGCGGTGCCGAACAAAAAACGCATTTCCCTCCGAACAATTAATCTTGAGGTGGTCACTGGCAGGCATCAGACGTCTTTTGATTATTCTCTGACGGTTTTTCTTCAGAGAACGCAGTTTAAGTTATTTACCATGGCGCATTCGACGGTCTGGAGGACTTTTTGTCCCAGCACTGGTTCAGATGAAAATCAACGTCAGTTTTAAACTCGGAATCGTTTCATTGTCGAGCGTAATTAATAATAAAAAATTGAATTAAGTAAAAATTAATAGTATCTGATACTTACGCATTATTGTTGTAATTGTCACAAGCAGATCTCTATTCTAAACAAATAAATAAGTTACGTTTTACAATACCGTAACGTCACATCACCAGTAATAATTATGGCATTACCTGTATAGTATTCACACTATATATATATATGACTAACAAATGCCGCAAAAATGCAAGAAATAAATGCCTGTTCACATCACCAACACTGTAACCTACACCTGTATCCGCGTCACACCAATAATCTGTTTTCGGCCACGTGGCTTTTTACATTCTATGACAATTTGTTAATGTTATATTTTAATTATTATGTGATTATTACCGCGAGACCTTTAAATATGTTTGAAAGATTACCCTGCAATTTCAAGCCAATATAAAATTCATGCATCTTGCCCATTTCATTTACTCGTGCAATATGACACCCGTCAGTGGATGGCGACTGTCGTTCATTTAAACCAATCATGGCACCTTGATCGTCCAAAGTTTTATCCTCTGATGGGGCTCATCATGAAAATATGCCTTTACAGAACCAGTAACGATCAGTAAATAGGTGGTCACATATAAAGTTAGGTTCAGAACAGTGTTGCCAACCACATAACGCTGTGATAACCAGTTACCGCGTAAGTATTTGAACTTTTTGACATCTCGTTCTTCGAATGTTATATTTTACCGCTCTTTTAATTTAAAGGCATACATCTTTTTTATCAACGAATAGATAGAAGAGAGAAAAAATCTAGTAAAACTATCATGAACACCCGCATCTGTGCCGTATATCTTCTCTATATTTTACAAAACGCTAGTTCGATTAGTTTGTAGAGACTCAGACAGATATTCGTTCATTTGCTCCAGTTTGTGAAATTGCCGGAAGTTCTATAAGAAACAATTAGATTTTTCATTGCTTCTCTGCTTAATCATGATAATTTGTTGGAAAACTTTCTTTGACATGAAATACGAAACGTCTGTTTGCATTTAGGAAAAGCTCTATTATTTTATTGAACTGTGTTGTCTTCTTTTATCTTTCTATATTTCTTTTCGATTTAATCCACGTGCCAGTTTCAACAATGCGAAATATATATGATTAATCGCACTCAACAGAAATCAAACTTCGACTGATAATATTTGATGATAACGACAATAATAACTCTAATGTACAATTTTTATAATCAAACAAATACAAATAAAATAAGAATAGCATACTCAGAATTATACATTCTGAATAGGAACTGTGTTCTTTTATCCTACACATTCAGTTTACTGGAATATTTAGATGTAAGAGAGATCAGTCGACTACAATAAAAATTACTTTAACCATTTTGAAGCCCAAAGTATTTATCGTGTTACAGTGCAGATATAAGTCCTCTATATATTGAAATAATGAGAGTTAAACCCCTTTTGTACTATGTATAACAGAAAACTGAACTATTATGGTAGACAACTGTATGTGTATTGTAATAAATTACACATGACATCACAAAAGAACACAATCTTACGTATATTTTTTACACATTTATCTGTATAGCAGTATGTTGAAGATTTAACACAATTCGCTGTGTTGATATAATAAACGTTATGTGTAGCTCTTACATATTTAAGTGTTATTTGTAGCATTAAATTTGCTAAGCAGAGTAGGTAATAATTATAGCTATTTATTTACCATTTTCTTTGGTAAAGCTTCACATTAAATTTAAATATTTTCTATTTGAAGGCCACGAACAGGAATTAACTGAACACAACAACAAACACAACCAACTAATCAGGAGTAGGAATACAGAAGACAGAGATGTGTTAACAGAAAATGAGATACTCTTATCAGTAAAGATTATACATATTTATATTATTGTATTAGTAGTAATTTTAACACATTTTGTGAAAAATATAAACAAACCAGTGTCTTATTAACATTTTACATATCTCGAATTAAACACTGGAGAATTGTATTTACACCAGAACTGTTTTTGCAGTGTAACACCCAATAATAGGAAGTGGAAATCGGACTGCAGATAGAGGCATATTAAAATACCTATACATTTAAAAGCGATCGAGACTGACAGGAGAAAATGGGCTCGGAGGCCCATCTTTACGAGGCATTCGAACCTACAGCAATAATGCGGGTGAAGAGAGATAATTCCCCGCAGATCCGAGGTCATCTTTCTTGTCAATGCATTTAAAAATTGTGAAGATAAATACAAAATTTAACCTTTTCGAACATTGGAATGAAAATATGATGTTTATAGAGAACAGTTTTGTAATTCTTGTATGAAATCTTTATTTCAGTTAATAGAATCAACATCGTGAATTGAATAAATCCATTTATAGCTTCCTCCAACCAATATCTTTACGTCAAACTAAAATAATGGAATATTGAATTAACAAATATTTGTTGACATTCTTAGTGAAGTATTTTTCCGGTTTGCCATATACAGTGAGAAACTATTAATGCAACAGTTTTTGCCTAAATTTAATAATATTTTTCAGTGTATTACTTCTTAACTCCGCAAAATCTTTATCTTTCGCAGGATTCTTTGTCTTCACCTCTCGTTATCTTGCTTTGTAAGATAAAATAAAGTAGAAAGTAGGTATCTACTATCGAATTATCAAAATTTTGATCCATTTAATTGCTCCTATGTTCCCCTCATTCCCCAACAAATTCTCCCTTGTCTTTAAACCGTCTCACTTAATAAAAATTGATAGTCTTGACGTTAGCTGTCACCCTTCCTCATTCCTGGTTTCATGTTTTATCTCGCAAAACTTTTTCAGTGTCTCTTAACGGGATCGATTTGAAATTTAAAGAAAAGCCATTTGCTCGGGGTAATTAATTTTACTTCCCCTCTCTGACGATGGACAACATCGTCGAAATCCGAATTGCCAGTGTTCAACTACTAAATGACCGAGAAGCGTAATGGCTGGGCAAATGAAAAATTGCGGAAAAATTAATCGAGTTATTTTTTAATTACAAAGTTTATTAACGTGGGGTGAGGGTAACGCAATGAATTGATTAATTTGATTGTAGCTTGGGCTCTTTAAGAGCAGTGGAACAAGCCCACTGATTTAAACTGCTCGAATCGTGTTCGATTTGTTTATGTTGTTGACATCTGTTGTTGCGTAGATCTACAGACGACAATTCTATATACAAAGTTGGATTCAATAAATATCCATATAGCTTTATAATGTTTCCCATTTTGATATTTCAAAAGAAAAAGCTTCATTTCTTACAATCGAGCGGACGTTCTGTTCCTATTAGTTTTAGTCTTAGTAATTTTAATTAGCAGCAAAAATCCCATGTCTGCAGTATCATCAAATGTCATCTTCAGTAGTTCATCGTAACGACATGACCCAGATACACCACATAACAAAATTACAAAATAAGAGTTGACTAACGCAATATGGAAGAACCAAAATGTAATTTTATTGCTTTTATCGCCAAATACTTTTCATCTGGAACATCAGACAAAAATGTATAGAACTGTTCTCTTCACTGATTCTCGATGTCTTAAACCAACTTATAACCTAAGCTTATAACCAACCTTCTCCTTGTTTTCAATACATCATTTCTCGAACTTGACAAAGGCAGCTTTATATACTGCACCAGATTTCGTCCACAGCAAATTTTCTACAGTCATTCTAGCCGCCTCTACCGCCTCGAGATGTTGATCAACCACTTCTACACTCATTTTCAGTCTAGTCACTGTCAACCGACGCGAAGCCAAATTTTAAATATTTGTTTGGCAACGATAAGTGAAGGTATATACAGCAAAATCTTTAAAATTCTTTGCCTAGAATTTATAACATTTGAAGGAGAAATAGTATACAGTGTGTCCACGGATGGAGTGGACAAGAGGAGAAACTCTTTTTTTTTGACTTTATGGAAAAATGTCACTTTTTATAAAAAGTTTTGCTTGGTGTTCTGCTGGGCGTGAGAGCATAAGGGTTGGTTTTTACGCCAGTGGCGGTGGGTCTTTACAGACGAAACCAGAATGGGGCTGGTTATTGATGACAATAGACAAAGAGTCTGAAGAGAACCAGGTCGTCAACAGCCACTTCTCTCGTAATGTTTTGGGTTGAAATAATGTTCAACCGCCGCACCCCATTAATTCGCATACAGCAGAATATGACAAGTCAAATTTATATCGGACAAATTATTACGCCCATTATCTACCTCTAACTTAATGAATTAGGTAAACATTTTGTGTTTAAGGGCGACAACGCTCGACCACATTGTGCAAGAAGGGTTCAAGAGACAGTTGAAGCAGGACATATCAATAGATTAGATTGGCCAGCCAACTCTCCTGACATGAATCCTATTAAAACATGTGGGATTTCGTTGCTAGAGCCATTCATAATCATATTCCTTCACCTCAGAGTGCAGATGAGTTAGTCGTGGCGGCAGAAGAGGAATGGAACACTATTCCGCAAGAGATCGTTAATCACTTGATTATCTCAATGAACAGACGTGCCAATATGCTATTGGAACGTGGTGGAGGTCACACCGACTATTAGTCAAGTAGAGAACTTGCTTTGTTACTTCTTTTTGATTTAATAAACGTTGCCAAAAATGTCACACATTTGTTGGTTTTTAATTTTCTAAGTACTCAGTTTATCGAACATATTCTTTTCACAAAAAAGAGTCAGAAAACAATATAATTTTATAAACGTATTTGATTTTTCTGACAAAAAGACTTCTTTAACAAGAATGGGGGTCCAAGAAGTTTGACGTTGTGTGTAGTATCATTAATAACTATAATAGAACAATCTTAAATTGGAGAATTCTGTAAAGTTTAACGATATTTTTAAAATTTTAGTATTTTGAGATTTACAATATAGACCAGTGCTCAAGCCTATGAAAATGGTAAAAGTGAGAAAAATAATAGTAGGATGAAACCCATTGGAAAAGGAAGAGAATACAAGAAAATGAAAGGAAAAATAATTTACGGGCGATCTGAGGTCGGAAGTGGAAGGGGGTGAGTTTTTAAAGGTAAAAAACGGTTTATCTTGATTTATGGCAGAACTACAAGTCCTATGGAAAAAAGTTAGATGGGAAAGTTGTAGGTAATAAAAGATCTACAACTTTTGTAGTTACGCTTTTTCACATAACCTCAAAATTTATGTGAAAATTCAAATAACCAAGTTTTTGGTTTTATTTTTATCTTTTACAAACAATTTTTCACGAAATTTGGTGGAAACTTTATTTTTCACCTTATTTTGTCTTAATATCGAAAGAGCACCCTAATTTTCAATAGAAAATTCTCACGTCAAAAAAAAATTACAGTGTGTTTAGGACATAAAAGGTAAGTTTCCACCAAATTTCGTGAAAAATTGTTTGTAAAAGATAAAAACGAAAAAAAAACAAGTAAAACCAAACACTTGGTTATTTGAATTTTTCACATAAATTTTGAGGTTATGTGAAAAATGTAATACAAAAGTTGTAGATCTTTAATCCCTACAACTATTAATTTTTTCCATGGGACTTTATAAATGTAAATTATATTTCCTTTCAAATTTGTTGTATTCTCATCCTTTTCCAATGGGTTTCATCCTACTATTATTTTTTTTGGTTTCAAATATTATCGACCCTGGTCTAATACTGCCCCGAATACCCAACAAATAACAATTACCTGTATGCAAATTGACTAACGCAATATTTCTTCCTCAGACATCGAACGTCGGCAAATAACAAACGACCTATTATTGAAATTTCCCCCAAACGAAAAATCACTCCCCAGCGTCCACTAAATCAAGCCGTATATTAAAAAAAACATACATCGCCGAAGAAGTTGCCCTGTTAACCTCCGCGCCCTCAACTATAAATAAAAAAAATGATAAAACCGCCCCCGGCGAAAAATCTAGATACAAGTGGAAACGCGGCGGCAGGTCGTAAGTTATCGGCGCCGGGCGTGAAAATGGCAGCAATTACAGAGATCATTGTGTTGAGACCGCGTTATTACCGTGATTAATATCCGCTATAATGCTCCGTAGTGCTCCCCTGTCGCCGTGGCCGTTTGTTTTATATACCGCTTGTCCGACACATAAATCAAGTTTAAATAAAAATAGTGGAAGTCGACGCGCTCTAACACTAGGAGGAACGTTCCAAATTAAATGGTCCGTCTTCGACTGTTGATCCCGCCCGGAGATGGGAAGAGTTATCGCGCTTGAGATGATTTCTCAATCGAACGCGAGACGAGTTTTTATTGACTATTTGCACCAGTGGAGTCTCGTGGCTTTTAAAACTGACGAGGTAGGCAGGTTAAAATATCTGTCTACTGATTCAATACCGAATACAATGTTTAATATATTTTCTACAACATTTATATAAAGAAATGTGTTATTTCTGATGAATAATAAATGTCAAAAGTAGGGCATTTGTGAACAGATTTTTCTCGTAAAATCGATATTTTAATATCGAAATGACAGTATCTTAGGCACATGTGCTTAACACAATCTTTTTATGCACATCTGCGTAAAATAAAATAACCGAATTTTAAATTATTTAATTTTTCGGATAATTGGACATAGGTTAACATATATTTTTTTTCTTCACTTCGTATAACATCAATATTGGAAAAAGACCTGCATCCTGGTGCTACTGGTACACTTTAGTTTTTGGAATTAAAGTGGTATTCCTTTCTCCCCGAGAATTTTCCTTGCTATCGCCTGCTTATTTTGTATGGAATTTTCTATGTACCTACCCCTCTGCCACAGAAGTCGAACGCCAACATTCATGTCCCTTGAGTATCGATACGTTGGCTCCTGCATCTGCAAGGAAGGTTACGGAACATTGTCTAAAGCAGTGCCCAGTATACTCAGTAGTAACATTGGGTAGTCTAAGAAATTTGACAAATCTTTTTATGGATTGAACCTATTGTCACTGGTTTCCTAACCCGACTTTTTCTTTTACCAGAAAAACAATCCGTTAATCAATCACTTATCTTTATTAACTACTCTGTACACTACTGAATATTAATTGCAACTCAACTAAACACTATTTTACTTTGAACCTCCAGGAAATTTCCAACTCAAGACTATAATTTCAAGACTCTCATTCAAGACTGTAATTGAAGACTGCCTGACTCGGCCGTTTATTCTTCTTTTATAGACCAAACGAATATTCCAGGTATTTTCTAACTCTGGATCCACTTTGGGGTTTCGGAAAGGGGCAGCGATATCAATGGCAATCCTCTCGAACAGTGCCCTTACAATGTACTGACGCATTTTGCCTCTGGAACGGGTCTTCGGTCCCTTGTTGGCTGCACACATGTCACAATTTCTGCATCAATCTTCTACATCCGTCCTACAGCTCAACCGGTAGAAACGCTTCCTAATCTTCTTAGAGTCCTATTGATACCGAAATGTCCACCACCAATACCTCCATGTACTTCCTGCAACACTTCCTTGACCCGGGACCTCGGGAGTAGTACTTGTTTCTTGACCTCCGTTGATATGAACTTTTCTTCTTAAAATACAGTTCTCTATCGCCTGTTAAAGTTGTACTACAAAAAAGTGGGCCACCCTACATCAGTAACTATAAATCTTTTGTTTACATAATTCTTTGTTTACTTAAGTTTCACAATTAATAACGTTTTCTAATCTTCACAAATTCGACAAGCTCCTGCAGTATCAAATACAACAACAACCTTGGCCATTAAATAAACTTTATCAGGAGCATTATTTAAAAAATATGTGTACTCGGAAAAATTGCAGATTTCGCTTGTAACTTTTCCCATTTTGCTTCAACACTGTAGTTGGTTTGCAATATCTTGAAATGTCTACATTATTATTGGATTCTAATGCACTTTCAATCATTGAATAATTAGACCACACTATTGATGGTTTTTGTTGGCTTTTCGAAAAATAAGCCAATAACATCGTCTCCGAGAAAATGTCAAACTGGCATTTTCAATTCAGAGTCTACGTTACCAAACAAGCACCAAAAATTTGCTTTAAATTATTTTACGCTTCCAGCTGTAAAAAGCAGGTAACTATTCGTTTTGTTCCTTTCATTAAAAAAACTATTCAGTTTTTCTGATTAACTTCTGAGATCTTTAAGAACGCATTTCTATAGCCTGGATCCTGACAAAGTTTAAAGTAATTAAAGATGCAATTTATAAAGACTTCTAAATCTTTTTATTATTAATGTCAACTTCATCAACTCACTCAAACTACTCCGAGACTATTCCAGAAACTTTCCTAATTAACTGGAGTTGTACAGGAAGTTTGTTGTAGGTCTATATTTACTTTTAATAATATGATTAACAGCGCTGTTAACTAACAATACAGTAATATGGCAAATAATAAACAAAAACGTAATTGAGGACTGAAACAGATGATGTTAAGTTGTTCCATTGTTTTCACTAATTTAAGAATAAACTGTTTTATTTACCGATAAAAACCAACAAGAAGCTAATTGGATTTTGTAAATATCTCGTTTGTTTATTTTGTGACATTAATTGGGTCTATATTCTAAAAAAATCTCATTTGTTTGTTCATTATCATCGATACAATACAGCAATTTCGTTAAATATACAACATATTTTATCGGAAAAAAAAATTTCTCTACCTTTTTCTCTTCAGTGGTATTTTTATACGATGTGTTACTGAAATAAGTACTGTAAAAAATAATTACAGTTAAAATAGATGGCAATTTATTTACCACTCATAATAATATAATAATAATATCTCTACCCCTCATTCTAATCACAGGGATTAGCCCAGAAGTTGGAGACTTGTGCGGGAGAGGGGGCGGCATATTATTATTAAGCAGGCCGCATTTGCGCCCAGGAACGACTTACGTTGGTGGGCCCTAACCACTATTTAGTGCAGGAATGAGGGAAACCTGGAAAATCTCATTAATTAGGGGGGTAGTCAAATATCAACCGGTATCAATCTCGCACATTGACCCAAGCCAACATTATTCCACCCTACCATACCCGCAGAGAGGGTGCCAATCCTCTCCACGAATATAGCTTATATACTACCGGCAGCTGGGCGCAAAATACAATTGATTAAATTTTATACTTAAATTAAATGTTCGAATTGCCATCCCCATCAACATTAATAAACCACGTAATTTAGAAGAACTTCAAAATCGCATTCGGGACGAAATACGCAGAGTTACCCCAGAAATCATTCATAATGTGCAAGAAGAATTTCTTCACAGACTTGCGCATTGTCAAGTTGGTGGATGGTAATTCGAACATTTAATTTAAGTATAAAATTTAATCAATTGTATTTTATTTTACATACCTCACAATTGTTACTTTTTTATGGATAAAATTTACGTTTTCTAACATTCAATCGTCATTTACTCGAAAACTTTCCTATGTAAGAGGGCAAAATTTTAGTACTGTCTGATAGAGAATTAAACGATCTTTCAGAATCAAGGAAAAAAATATGGTGTTGCCATTTAAAAAAAAATCGATGACGTCATTACTCGAAAACAAATGACATTTGGAAATCGAATTTTACGCTAAAATATGTACTTTTTAAATTAAAAATCGACCTATTTGAGGATTTTTCCCAAAAAATAATTGTTTCGTTTTTATTGAATTTATTCCATACTTTTGGCGCATACTGTATAAATGTGCATAGATAAGTCCCTATTCTTCAAATATGTATAAAGTATAATTTACTGGCATTTTTTCAGTGAGTGCTGAACAAATTATATTAAAGCTTTTGTCATCTTTTAACTTGTTCTACACGCATTGAAATTTTGAATATTAATTTTAGAAACACCTCGTAGATATACCAAACCTGTTTCGGCATTCTTTTTTAAATCTCAACCACTGTTTATCTCCACTGTTCAAATATCAAATTGTCAACTCTTCCTCATTCCTTAGAATGCGACAGAATAAAATCTAATCTTCGTAAGTTCAGTTTGGCTCCCAGCAACAGCAACACAACAATAATACTAAACAAGCAAACATCAAAGATAAAAGCATAACGCCATAACTTACAAAAAACACCCCCGACTCCCTCACATCCGATATGCAGTCACGGGATGACAAAAAGGGGAATATGTAGAAAAACACATCCCATAACTTTAAATTTCATGAATCATTACGTCTTGACAGCGCCCCCTGGCGTCACAAAAAAACATTAACCGCGGTCGGATAAACATACGGCGGCAACGTATCTATAAATCACAGCTGGTGTATAAGATTTTGTTGCGGATACTTGGAGACACCCAGTAAAACCGACGCGCAAAAACGGGGGTGCTAAACGGCCGTTAGACGGGGTTTATTAGTCGATATTAATCACTTTAACAGCGCAATCATAACCTGAGTAATGCCCCCGCCGAGCAGACATATGTTTTGCGCCAATTTCTTCCCGCTCTTCCGTTATTAGAGTTTGTTCGGTGCTCCTTACAAATTTCTTTATATTTCGCCACGTCTGAGATTTACAGGAACAATATACTATACCGACGTAAACCGGCAGTGCGGTCTTTGTGTTATTTACCCGTGTCGATTGCGGCATTTTTAACACTCGTTCCTTATAGAAAGGTTGGGGAATATCCCCGCTTGATTGATAAAATGTTATGTCAATAATTTTAACTACATATTCGCAAGGCCTAATAAAGACAGAAAATCGAAACAAAATTGTTTTTACTCAATTTCTTAAAAGAGAAGCCATATTGCGTTCGAGCATCGAAGCGCAACGGCGTTGCCATGTCAGGATCACATACTTAATAATACTGTTTAAGACTTCAGGGTGTTTATTCAAATTTATCACCGTCAATCGAACCTCCTGCATTTGTTTACCGCAAATATGGACATTATACCGTATACAGGGTGTTTCCTAAGTAGATGTAAGCAATCTTGGAGCGTATTATGTGGCCAGAAGAAATGGTTTTTTGTTATATAAATGTGGGGTTTTAGGACAGCTATTATCCAGATATAGCGAGTCAAAAATTAAAAAAGAAACAGGTTTTAATTTCAAAACCGATTGAAATAATTTAACCAAATTCGGTGTGCATATTTAGTATAACAGTTTATGAGAGAAACAAAAAATTACCATTTTTAAAAAGAGTGTGAGTATCATTGATCATTATTTGCCAAGACATATATATCACTGTATAATATTACAAAAAACTTTTTGTTTCTTTATAATTTTTTGTATTCCGAACGGATTAAAAACAAAATTGATTTATTTGGTCAAGTGTAGTTTTACAGTTACCTAAATTACTTAAACATATATTAGGGAGGTCATGCAAAACATTAATAATAAGAGGCCATCTCATTTAATATTACGAATTATTAAATTAAGCTTATTTTTTAAAAAGATTAAGTTTGAGTATTCAAATGCTGAAATGGGCAACATTTATGGCCTTGCAAATGGAAATGGTACAGAGGCTAGGGGAATTTATATGGAAAGATTTCCAAATCACCCAACTCCAATTTCAAGAACGCTCAGAAACGTTTTTCAACGTCATTCGGAGTTAGGCTCCTATGAGAAAGGTCCAATTCCTGAAAGACCTTTGGGTGCTAGAACGCCTGAGTTGGTAGAAGCCATTCTACAGGAAATTGAAGAAGACCCAAATACTAGCACTAGGAAGATTGCTGTAAATCTTAATGTGAACCATAAATCAGTTTGGTCCATTGTTAAGCATCACCAGTTATAGCGATATCACATACAAAGGGTCCAAGCCTTACTGCCGTAAGGCTATCCTGCTCGCCTATAATTTTGCCACTAGACTTTGCAGGAAACTGAACAAAATGTTGGCTTTACCGTTGGCATATTGTGTACCGACGAAGTTAATTTTTTTACAGATGCTGTAATGAACTTCCACAATAAACACGTCTGATGAAAACCCCAATGCCATAATGGAATATCGATTTCAACATTAATTTCCTTTGAATGTATGGGTAGGTATTATTGGACATTGTCTTGTTATACCTTACTTTTTACCAAGAACTTTATTTAACCAGTGCCAGTGAACAAATTATAGTTGTTTACTGTTTTAGAAAGGTATTTTAAGCTAATATATATCAAATCTCCTACAATTTCTATCAATGAAGTCATATGTATATTCTCTGATACCAAACGTCTAGATATGCTAATGAACAATTCCACAGACAAAGCTCTATTCAATAATTATCTAAAGAAATTAATCTATCTAAATTTACTAACCTGGTTTAATGAAAATACTCTATAGATATCTCACTTCTGACAGTGACCTATTTCTGCATTTTTACGATTGCTTCATCAGGTGGCCTCCTTTAAGTTGAGTCAAATATCTAACTATAAAAATTATTATACCAATAAATTGAAATTATTTGAAATTAAATGTCGACAATGTCAAACTTATTAATCTGTCAATGAATTTAAACATCATAACGACCTACTAAAATAAATAACAAAAATTGTACCCTTTACGTATCGTTTTCTATATATTTTCAGGTATTGTGTGAAACTAACTACTCTGTGGACTAAAGCCCCAACCAGCGTTGAATTACACCCACAATATCTACCCATATATTCTTTATTATTAGCTTTTGTAACATTTTTTACTGTTTTGGAAAGGTATTTTAAGATAATATATATCGAATCTCCTACAATTAGATATTTGAGTCAACTTAAAAGATGCCACCTGATGAATCAATCCTAAAAATGCAGAAATAGATCAGATCTCATCTATTGAGGCTGATTTTCGAGTTGCCACTGTCAGAAGTTAGAAATCTATAGAGTGTTTTTATTAAACCATGTTTGGTATCAGAGAACATACATATGACTTCATTGATAGGAATTGTAGGAGATTTAATATATATTAGTTTAAAATACCTTTCTAAAACAGAAAAAAAATGTTACAAAAGCTAATAATAAAGACTATATGGCTAAATATTGTGGGTGTAATTCAACGCTGGTTGGGGCTTTAGTCCACAGAGTAGTTAGTTTCACACAATATTGTTAATACCTGAAAATATATAGACAATTATAGTTGGTTGTAATGTGATAAGAGCTCCTCCTGTAATTTTTGCACGTGTTCGAATTGCAATTTCAAGAAGATCTGAAGCATATATTTTGGCTGAAAGCAAAATCATTGTTAATTAATTATTTTGTTATTATTGTAATAAGCTTCGTAAAAATGCACTTGATAACATAATTCAATTTTGTTGTTAATGGGTTTGCAATACAAAACAGTGTAAAGGAACAATAAATGGAGATAATGCAATAGCGCATATGAAGACCAATATTGCATTTCATGGTCATTTAATGCAAAAATATATTATAAGAATCCTTATATAATCGAATTTTTACACATGAACTTGGAGATTTGTTTATTTTTTTAGGATCCATATTAAGCTTTTTTTGTTCATTTTGATGTATTTTACCGTCTATTAAATTTATGGTAGTCAAACTTCTAACATCCGATATAGTTGTTAATGTCAAATGGTTCTTCAGTAGTCTGAAAGATGTCGTTTGAAAACTGCCAACTTTGTGTTTTACCATCTTTCTACTTGCCAAAAATAGTAATTACCTGCATTATGCAACAGATGTAAGACTTCTGGCAGCATTAGATTGTGACAATGTATAACAAATTCTCTATGTAATCCATAAGTAAACATTAATCCTATCAATAAATGTGCTGATCATTCAGTGATCTGCCATCAATCACTATCTCTAGATTGCAGAATAACCGATCTAATTAGAAATAGAAAAGATTCCTACCAAGCTTTCTATTTTCTTTCTCTCTAACAAACAAACATTAAACGTTCTAGCCGTAGCAACCACGTAAAAAATATATACTCGAGACTAATCCATCTTCTTATCCGACTGACTATACTATATTAATCGAAAAGGAAACCTATCCATAGCCATAGGTAGTGACAGTTAAATGCCACCAATTTGTTTTTTATCTAGTCCCGCAGTGTATTCGTCATTACTAAAAAATATTATCCGAAAGCGATGGTTCAATGTCTGTCAGTCGCGACGCCAGTGTCGACTTGATCGAGTATCTATCTCCCTCACGGTTTATTGTTATCTCAATTATCTGCCCCCTTAAGTGAAAGAACGTCTCATGTGAGTAATTTCCATCACGGGGTGTTGTCGTAATTTCTAAATATACTGCTGCTCTGCATTCTTCCTTGACTACAGATCAATCAAATGGTGGAAGTTTTCATCAAATTATTATACATGGCGATTCAGAACTGGGAATGTTCAACATACATGTACAGATATGGTAATTCAAACAAAACTAATACGCGCATGCTGACAGCTATCTAAAAATATTGAATTGGGCGCCGCTGGAATCTGGTCTACTGTAATGGATTGACAACGCAAACTGGCTATGTCACAAATAGCACGAAAAAACGCGCAAAAACAAAATTTACAGCGTTTCTGCCTTAAAATAAATTTAAAGAAAGATAGATTTGACCAAAATAACATGTCTTTAAAATGAATAAACTTTTATTACACTATCTTCGAAGAAGAATTGCGGTATTTGGTCACTATTAGGGCCATTAAATTTATTAAAAAAATAGCACATACTTTATTAGAAAAACTGTACGAAATTTTGTCCCTCGTATTGTACACACATTTGGGCAAGCCTTATTAAATTTTAAATTCAGTTTATTAAAGATAAGGAATTAGGTGTCTCTATAGTCTAATATACAGTGCTTTCGAAAAGTAACGGATAAATTCATTATTTTTGAAATTGCGAAGTTTTCGAAAAAATCCCTTGGCGCGTCGATTTTGTTTTTAAAAAAGGCACTTTTTGACATACGACCCATATTTGTGACGGGATCGTTGTTCGAGATATGATGTTATCGACAAGTTTTTTAAATAACAACCCCCAATTGAGCGTGTTATTCTACATACATACATCATGAACAATTATGGTGTTACATAACAAAAATTTCAAGAAAATAATGTTTGAATGTTGAAGGTTGTCTGGGGGTGATTGGCGGGGAAATGAATATTTATTATTTGAATAAAGTATTATTTTCATAATTTGTGATTTTTCACTTTCTCCTTTACCATTTCCCACAGAGCCACCCCCCAAGCGCCCCCGGGGAAGTCTAATGCCAAAATTGAATTCGGCATCCCCGAAAACCCCCGAGCATCGATTTTGGAGTGATTTTCATGGAGGCTGCCGTTTCCCCCTCAATCACCCCCGGACAACCCCACAGAGGGACCCCCGAGCGCTCCCGGGGAAATCTAATGCTAGAATTAAATTCGGCATCCCCGAAAACCCCCGAGTAACGAGTTTGGAGCGATTTTCATGCACGCTGCGATTTCTCCCCCAATTCACCCCCCACGCACCCCCACAGAGCCACCCCCTGCATCCCCGGGTATTTCTAATGCCAGAATCGAGTTCGGCAGCTCCGAAAACCTCCGAGTAACGATTTCCGAGCAATTTTTTCGAGTTTCCAGTCGTTCCTATAATGGTCCAAGTAATTATGGAATTGGAAAATGCGTTTTCCGGCCCAGAAGACATTTTTTTAAAAATTGCTAAACCAGACGATATAGACATTTTTCCTGGGACCTTCCTGAACACAATACAGAAAACGATGTGCCTAAAAATGTCCGCTATTCCGGTCGATTTTGATCTAAATGCCCTGGACTATAAGTGTTTATTGTCAGGCCGAGTGGGACAACCCGCGAGTGCAATAAACACTTTTTGTACCAGTGGCATACAATATATTTTCTACGTTCATGCAAACACCAAAAAATGTTTTATTTAGATGATACTAAGTCTAGGAGAATATGATGTCGATTTGAACGTTTATGTTGGTCATGAAGACAAAACGCTGTAGTAGAATGACAGATGAATGCAAAAACATTTTAATGCACTAGTGCAATAAAGAACCACTTTTTCCACTAAATATAATTCAGTAAAGTTTTGTTTTTTGCATGAACGTAGAAAAATGTCAATTTAATAACCCGTCCGTTTTCATAGTTCAAATAACACATACGTCAGACTATAGCGACACCTAATTCCTTGTCTTTAAAAAAACTCTGTTAAAATTCTACATAACGTGTAAGAAATAACATCGCCGTTATTTCTTAACAGTTACAAGGAGATACATATGACAAAAATGTAAGGTCATGAAATATGACATTTGACCTTAAAATAACGTAAATATTATTATGACCAAAATGGGATACATACTTGGCCTGAATGTGTGTAGTCCGACTCTGATATGTTTAGGTAAACTAAGGCAGTTATAAATAATCCAAAAGAACGACCATTTGGATGTACCACGCTTAAGTTACAAAAAAATCTTTATTTGTGTAGAAAGGTTTCACTTACGGTTGTTTCGTGAAGAAAAATCGTTGAATTGTTTTGTCCGCGCCGTTGTTGCCGCAAGGGAAACTTCCCCGCATTATTAGAATGCAAATTTTAGGCCGAACGGGTCCCGGTAACGGCCCGAAAACGCGAAAAGTGGCCTTGATGTCGGCAGATACGGCTGGCTTTCCGGGTTCTCTCGCCGACACATCTTGGGGGCCAAAACAAATTACCGCTTACAAGTGGCCAGGATTGTTGAATTTGGAACGTTCAGGGGACAGGCGGAGGCAGTGGTGTCCGTGGCTTTTTGATATGGGTGGACCAATTGTCTCATCCCATAACTTTGCTTAAGGCTTACGGTGAGCGCTCTATCAAACGATATATAACACCTGTTCCAAAACCGTCGAGAACTGTTCAGTACCGTGAGAAATGTTTGACCAACACCGTCTTACGTCGCATTCGCCGAGAGTACATTAACAACTAAACTGACTGACTAATTCTGGACGGTTCGGAATCGATTCTTGCTGTGTTGGAACAAACCCATAGTTTTCGCTCAGTAACTCCTCAACGGATAATGATAAAAATATGCGGTTTTTTTTAATAGACTTCAAATATTATTTTACGTCGGCGCTGTGTTTTGAAATTTTGAAAAAGTGTAAAATAAATTTTTTTAAAATAAATTTTGCATGTTTTCAAAATTTCAAAACACAGCGTCGACTTAAAATAGTATTTGTAGGATATTAAAAAACCGCATATTTTTTCATTTTTCGTTGAGGAGTTACTGAGCGAAAACTATATCCCTTTGGATGGAGCGCTCACCGTAAGCCTTAATATAACAGATATAATGGCAACCTTACACATCAAGAAATAGATTTTACATGCTACTATTTTGGAAGCAGTAAAATAATGTAGTGTAAAATTGTACATGTTTAATTTGTAAAAATATTGAAAGTGTATACATATTTACAAAAATGTTAGAGTATAATCTACACTTAATTATGCGATCAAATTTACACCAATACAGGGTGATTCATTAAGAATGGGCAATCTCTGAACTGGAGATACTACGCACCAAAATATGGCGATTGAGCTTAACATGTCTTGTACAAATGTTGCAAGTTTACGAGATACAGGGTATTTAAAGTTGGAATTTTAATTTGAAATGTCTTAATAATTTTGTGATTTTAAGCAGTATCGTCTTGAAAATTGGCGACTTTATGTTTTTTGGCATGAAAATTACGAATTTTATGCTGAACTTAGCACTATTGATACAGGGCGTTAGTTACACCCTGTTACTTAGGTAAATTACAACATATCTTTTTTGCCTAATGAGTTATAGCTAAAATGACTACAAAATCTAAAAGGCAGTTCAATTTTGAATACAAAAGGTATTCTTGTTTATTTCATGTAACTCTATCAGTTTTTGAGTTGTTTGCGTTTTACACATTCAATGAATTTTATTTATTGTAAAATGAATTTATTCTTTTAAATTTCTACTATGCGGGGTAACAACAGTAAAGACAACAGATAACAATCAGTAACAGTAATAAAAGAAAACTTCAAAGTAAATGCTCAAAATGCCCGCCTTCCACTTCAATACACTTTGTAAGGCGTCTCCTTAAAGATCTTTCAATATTAAATAACATTTTCGATAATTTTTAATAATAATCTTAATTCTTCGATGGAATTAATTGTATCTTTGTAAACCATGTCCTTCATTTGTGACCGTATTGAGAAGTCTAGAGGGTTTAAATCTGGACTTCGATGTGGCCAAACAAATTCACCGGTGAGGAAAATGTTCATTCAGGTATTGCTGCACTAGCAGATAAAAATGTGGCGGCGCCCCGTCTTGCATAAACCACATGTTCCGCCTTATGGCTAGTGGTACATCTTCTAGTAGTGTGTTTAAGTGTTGTTCACGGAAGTTTAAACAGAGGGGCCCGTTCAGATTAGGAGGAAGTTCAAAAGGACCAATAAAAAAACCAGATATCACACCACACCAAATATTTACCTTGAATTCATGCTGAAAATGTCGTTCCTTTAGAGCATGTGGATTTTTGGAGTCCCACAAATGATTGTTTTTCCAATTAAAAAGACCTCGTCTCGTAAACGTAGCCTCATCGGTGAAAAGGAGGTCATTAAGAAAATCCTTGTTTTCGGTTTGTTTATCTAGCATAAATTGAGCAAACTGTAGGCGAACTGATAAATCTTGAGGTAGCAAATTTTGGACAGGACTATAGTGATATGGACTCTCTTTTTTTAAAATTCTCCAGATAGACGATTGGCTTATTCCTGTTGCCGCATTTAACCGACGAGTACTGATATCTGGATTTTCCGAAATACGAATTAAAACCTCTTCTTCATCATCGACGCTGATATTTTTTGGAGCACCATTTAAGCTTTTAGGACAAAACACCCTGTTTCGCCAAGGCGGATTAAAATACGTCTGAAAAGTTTGTGATTGGGTTGTCTTCGATTTGGGTATAAATCTAAATACCTTCTGGCTCACCAAGTCCACTATAATTTGACTGAACAAAAACACAAATCATATCACGCATTTCACTGTTGGAAAATTCATTGTCGTGGCATTTTCTTATTTTAGAATTTTTACTACAAATAATACACTCTCACTTGTTGACAGTAAAATTGTCAAATTTCTTTACACGAAAAACCGATAAGTGGTGACACAAGCCGAGTTGAAAAAAAAGTCAATGTAGGTGGCTTAGGAGTCTTTACGCTGAATGTTTAAAATGCAAATAACTCAAAAACTGATAGAGTTACATGAAATAAACAAGAGTACCTTTTGTATTCAAAATTGAACTGCCTTTTAGATTTTCTAGTCATTTTAGCCATAACTCATTAGGCAAAAAAGATATGTTGTAATTTACCTAAGTAACAGGGTGTAACTAACGCCCTGTATAAATGTTGCTAAATTCAGCATAAAATTCGTAATTTTTATGCCAAGAAACATAAAGTCGCCAATTTTCAAGACGATACTGCTTAAAATCACAAAATTATTAAGACATTTCAAATTAAAATTCCAACTTTAAATACCCTGTATCTCGTAAACTTGCAACATTTGTATAAGACATGTTATGCTCAATCGCCATATTTTGGTGTGTAGTATCTCCAGTTCAGAGATTACCCATTCTTAATCAGGGTTCTCAGCAATTTTTCCGAACCAAATTCCCTGACATTTCCAGGTTTTCCCTGACATACTTTATTAAAATTCCCTGACAAAAGCATACAAAATATCATGTTTTTTAAAACTTAAACCAAAGTAAAAACAAGTCAAATGATAAGGCATAAATGAGCCCATTTGATGACAAATAAGTGACATGAATATTTAATTTTTTTAGAAATATTTATTTCAGTCATTGCAAATAATATAAATATTTAAGAAATCTAATAGAAATATGTATATAATATATATTTAAAAGATTTAATAGAAATATATATAAACAAACACAACAAAAACCAATAAAAATATATTTTACTACTGAGCAAACAGCTATACAAAAATCAGCTTTAGCTGTTTTATATCATTAAATGTATTGAAATCGGTTCAAAACAATATATATATGCATTGAAAAAATAACCTCACACAGGTCGCTTTTTAAATCGTGTTTAAAACGTCCACTGAGCCCTGTTTGAACTCTTCAGATGCTTTGCTAAGGTCTACGCAGCAGTTACTAGATAGAGATTCGGTGTGATTTAAATTTTCAGATTTTATGTTTAAAATGGTTGATACTGTTTATTTAAAAGTAATTGATTGTCGATTATTTTATGTACCTCTACAAATTTACGTATTCTTACATTACAAACGCATAATCCAATTACTTTTCTCTTTAAATTTCATTAAACCTGTCACTCACACGAACATGTAGGTAATTATTTGGTTTACAGTTGCTAAAATCAATTCAATATTTTTGTTGCAGATCTAATACATTTTCCAAATATTATATTGTTGTTTTAAATAAATTGTATAAACAATAATCAAAAAGTGAGTGTGATGTTAAAAGAAACAAATATATAATGACGTTACGTTTTGAAACTATACATTTTCTTGGTGCATTACATAAGTAATGTCAACATTGAATATGTCTTGAAACAGGCGATGAATATGTATAAAAAAACAGCTATACACTCCAGATATATCTGTTTCTTTATATCAATCTGCGGATACGTGTGATTAAAACAAACAGAAATAGGCAACTGGGTGCGTTCATTAAATAAAGAATTTAGACACGGCATGAGTAGCATTCAGAAAATTTCCCTGACAACAATAAAAATTCCCTGATTTTTGACAATTATTGGCACTTTCCCTGACGTTTCCCTGACAAAGTTCAAATTCCCTGACATTTCCAGGTTTTCCCTGACGCTGAGAACCCTGTTAATGAATCACTCTGTATAAGAATGTAACATATCACATCGAATTTAAAATATACACGAGGGTAAATCCTTCTCACTTCCCAACTATAACCACTGTTTGCACTTTGCACCAGTGTAAATTTTATTGCTTGTCGATCTGCCTTCAACGTATCTAATATGCAAAAGGAGTTTTGGCTCCTACTACGTTAAAATTTTGTACAACGCACTATTAAGCAATTGTTGAAAAGCGATTTAGCCAATGGCCAATTTCTGACATTAATGACAAGTACCAGTACACCTTTTTTCCTTAAAAACAATGTATATTTAAAATCTTTAATGAAAAACATGATAATGTTAGGCTCAAAATAGTTGTAATACCAACTTTGACACCCTGTATCTTTTTTATTATCAACATTTTTTTAAGGCAAGTTGGCTTAAATAGAAATATTTTAAGTGAAAAATCTAGTATGTCTCCATGGGTCATTACTTATAAATCACCCTGTATAATAAAACCAACGGCAGAGAGCGCAATGACAATAGAAAATAATTAGTTGAGTATAGAAAAAAAATTGAGACATAACTGCACATTAATAATTGATTAAATTATATAATGAAACTAATGAAGTGACAGAGAGCGTAACGGCAATAGAAAGTAAATAGTAGGAAAAATAATTTTCTTTCTGGGTCATCGCGCCGACCATCACCAAGTCACGACTGAGGTGGAGAGGAGTTTAATTCATTCAGAATCCTCCGGACTGTTTATGAATATTTTATAGCGTAGACCGGAATACTGACGCTCCGTACAATGGACCGGAGCGGGTCTCCAGCTAGGAATTAATATAAATAAATATGACATCGGAGAGGATTATGTGGAGATAAGCCGGAATTGCCGCGCTTAATAGAGGCCTATAAATTTTGTTCGAAACACGCGCTGTAATTAAATTTACGAACTACCTACTTGACCGCAAATCTGGGAATATTTTGTTGCTCCGGCTTCACACTAGAGCAGTATGATTATTCAATATTCGGCAGTTTAACGTATGCATATACAGGGTTAACTATGAATAAGTACAAATATTTTAAGAGGGGGATACAGAAAATTAAGATTTAACGGAATCGCCCTTCAAAACAATTCCAAACCTATTTTAAAAAATTTGTTTTCGATATAATTTTAAATCCTTTATTAAACGCCGCTTATGCGGTCCGTCCACCGCACGTTTTACGTTTACAAAGTCAGAGTAGACAACCAGCAACACACCGGTAAAATTCGATATCATGTCATAAATCAGTTCTTGTGTTTAAGTTGTAGTTTTGTGTTGTTCTTCAGTTTTTCGTGCCTTATTTTAATTTTAAACGTTTTTAAGTTATTAAATAAAGAAATTTGTGTCGGGTAGATATTTTCCCATAATATGGTTTGCCGGTTGGTTTTTCTAGGTTATGGACAAGACTACTGCGGGTACATTAAAAGTTTTCTATTATTTATTAGTACCTATTACTTTCGTTCGATTTCCTTATAATAAATAGGCATTTTATTTAACTGTACCTACGGGAAATGTCTTTTATCGGTAGTGAGTGGGTGTAATGAATGGTTGTAATTGCCAGTTTGTAACCAAATAATGAAAAACGTATGCAAAATATTGCAGCTAACTGGATAAACTGTTACCTATCTATGAGGTATTATTACTAATAAGAATGTCAGTTTTTATTGTTTCTGACCGCATGGTAGTTGACATTGTTGACAGATGTAAGCTTTATCTATGGATCTAAGCTATCTCAGTCGATGCTTATCATAGGCGCCGACTCTCCGCAGGAAAAGGGGGTTTTGCTCCATTTTTTAAATATCGAGCTAAATTCTGAAATAATTTGTCTTTGGTTAAAATTTTTGTACTTAGTCATAGTTAACCCTATATAAAGTTCATTGCCAAATCATTGACGCGTTTGAGCGTCTTGAGTAAGTAAGGTAAATATAGTTAACTGATATTAATAAACAAAGTATAATATGCTGCTGTGGATAGAAATGCAGCAGCAACAAAAAAGAGAGTTACGGTAACAAAATACATAATAATTAATCTGTATGATGAATATTTCAATTATTTAAGCCAGTGAAGTTGAGACTACCGCAAAATTTAGTACGGATTCGTTTTTCTTGTTCCATAAAAACCCCTAATCCAAATTTCCAAAAGAATACTTTGAAAACTTTGTAAGAATTTTAAGAATTTTGAATTCAAAATTTGAACTTTAACGCCCTGTAACTTTTTTATTAGCCACAAATGGACTAAGATAAGTTTAGTTTAATCGCATTATTTTGATTTAAGGAATCTACTCTTGCTCTGTACCCTATTAATTTCGGGACACCCTGTGTAAGCCAGGATTACTTTTCTTGTTGTACCATTCGCAGAAATTACTCTTTCTCATAAAGTAACTTGGACTACTCCGGAATTACTTTGCATAAAGCTGTTTGTGCTTCTAATACTCGTCCGGTACAAAATCTAATCTGAAACTCATCCATTACTTCCAGACACTTTTACTTGAAACAACTCAAGACAAAAATATTGAATGTAGACATGAATCACACCTGAATTCAACTAACAAACAATTAGTTGTTATAGTGTAGCCAAGAAACATCTAATACAATCTCACAGATCATTCAGTTAGCTCATCTAAACTAGTCTAAACTAGTTCGTGAGTATAAAATTAGGTACGTTAAATGTCAATGATCTCTTACAATTGGGTAAAATATTGTATAAGCCACGTGAGTTAAATTAATGTATTCACTAAAAGAAATTAGCCGAAACTTTCTTCTCGTGAATAAATATTCATTTAACTCACTTGGTGTATAAATATCTATTAATACCAGTGCCTTAAAATGAGATGACGTTTATAGAAAAAAAATATTTATAATAAGTTGTAAACAAAACTATATACTCTACGATTAGATTGTATATTTCACTGTTGTCTTTTCCATTGTACCTCGCGTATGTTTTATATGGAAACCTGAAAAAAACACATTACGTGCTCATAATTTCCAACATAATATAAACAACGTGTTTTTCATAACATTCTATTTTTAGGAAACTCATGCATAATTTAAGAATAAATCTTTCCTCGCCCTAGACAATCTTCTGCGAAGTAATACGAAAAAAATTATAGGTCTTTCGTAGAACCGTCGAAAATATATGCTTAATATATGGAAATTACCGATTCCAGAAAAAGTAGAACCATAAAAATGTGTTATATAGAACTTATCAGTAGCAAAATCGAAAGCTTACGTAATACGCTTAACCCTTCTTCTCTTACGATATTCTCTGTATAGCACATAATCCTGTAGTAAATGATACTACTTACGATAAAACGTAGCCTGTAGCGATAAATGTAGCTTTTTATAGATTTCGAAATAAGTAATTACTTTAAAGTTAGTGGGACATGAAAAATCTATAGCTTTGTCACGAAAGGGGTTAAAAATATAAGCTACAACGTGTAATCAACCGTTGGCTCCACCTTTTACTCCAATTTAATTTAGGTGTAGCGTCCGACACAGGCGTTGCGTGAGGGGTGGAATTAGGGCTGGCAAATTATAAAGCTAGTGAAGTAAATGACTGAAAATGAAGCCAAAAATGAGTGATAATGACGAGTCATTGGATATTGCACAAGCTGCTGAAGCTGCGCTATCCACGTAGTGCCCGAACAATCCAAAAAGTTATATGCAAACTCCTTCAACAACTTTCAAACCTGGCCCAAATAAAAACATATTGGGAATTTTACAGAAAAAGTTTTACTAGCCTGTTTACTGAAACAATCCAGTACGTTAAGGCCGTCAACCTGAACAAAAATGTAGATATTAGCAAATTTACAAACCTAAATGCGATTTTAAAAAGGAAAGCTTTCGGATATCAGCCAAAGAAATAAAAAATATTTACCAAACTGAAAATAGAACGCCTTATGAAACAAGGAAATAATAAAGAATTCCTGTTAGCCAAAATTGTTTTAATCATTAGAGTATTTGGAGCATGTAAAAGAGAATAAATCACATTTTTGACAGTAGGTGCCATAAAAGATTGTCAGTCATTTATTAGTGTCAAAATTCCGAACACAAAAACTCATGTTCCAAGAATGTTTACGATTACTGAAGCATCAATAAATTATCAGTCTTTTAGATATATTTCGTAAGTACTCAAATCTTCGTCCACTCAATACGACACATCAGCGATTTCTCTTGACATATTGAAGTAATAAATGCTGTACCCTGCCAATACATAATACAATTGAAGGTATGCAAAAAAAAACAACAGGATTCTCCAACGCCAATGAATACACTGGCCATTGTTTACGGCGCAGCTCTGCAACATTGTTGGCAGATTCCGGAGCGAACATGACACTTTTAAAGCGTCATGGAGGTTGGCGATCAAGTTCAGTTGCCAAAGGTCATATCGAATATTCCATTGAACGGAAAAACGAAATAACAAAAATAATTATAGGTCAGAAAATTACACCAAGTAAGAAATTAATAGAAGTTCACGCAGAAGCAGAAGCTAGCAGTATTGCCACTACCAGCAACGTATTCATTCGGACTACTAGTATTTGCATTACTATTAGATAAGAGAAATTAGATGGCTTTAGTATTCACTTAACAATTTATATAATTGCACCTTTAAAATTTATAATACAGGGTGTCCCTAAAATGTTGAGACAGCGTTTCGCCACATAAAGTATAGCTGAAAAGAGGACGAATTCGTGCCGCTGCTCAATATATCGATACGAATGAAGACATGCTACGCAGAGTACAAATAAACTGTGTACGAAGAATAAATTTCTGCACACAAGAAAATGGTGTCCATTTCAAGCATTTACTTTAATTATTTATGTTTGCGTTTACTTATTATTATTATTTTTTGTATTAAGAACACTGCAAACAATAGATTTAGATATGTTGCTCTAAGCGGCTTCAATAAGGTAATCTTTCTTAACTATAAAAGACTGGGGAAGAGATTTGTCTAGTCCAAAATAATATACAGGGTGAAAAAAAAGTGTAACGGTTTAAATGGTTCGAAAACGTTGCCGGTGGCGCCTTCTAGAAGATATATCAAAATGGATAATAAAATTGAATTTGTTATTAAAGAAAACGCGATTTATTTTTTAACCTTTGACACCCTGTAGCTCCGTGATTATCAACTTTTGGACTAAGGCAAGTTTAGTTAAATCGACTTATTTTCAGCTACACTTTATGTGGCAAAACGCTGTCCCAACTTTTAGGGACTTTGTTAATATTTCATTTTTAATTTTAGACACTATTGCCTAAAAGAGTGTCATTTCGAAATTCCAATCAAAATTTGTCAACTTCAAAACGCTTTCACAAAAACACTCTTTTCATGTCGACAACCTTAGTTTCAAAGCCAAAAAATAATGAAGATATTATTCCGGTATTAAATCTAATAACGATAAAACTAGTTTTAATGAAAGTGTCAGTACTTTTCAATTACAATCGAAAACAATACTTATCTAAATGATATTATTTTATTTGCAAGTACATCGAAACCATACGAGGTGTGATAAAAAAGTAACGGGATGTTGGTAAACATGTGTGAAAAGTATCTATACATCATTAGTCACATTACGAGAACTTTAATTCGTATTCTGATTTTATGATTATACGTATGTTTATAGTAAATTAGCTGATAATAATATTAAATGATTCCATTCAAATACAGGATAATTTTATTATAGCAAAACCTTTTCTCAGCGTGACATACAACAATGATCCCTAAACAGCAACTTCTGCTATTGTTAAAATAAAACCTCTCATTTTCCTTTTTCCGATTTAAGCATCTACATAGCCGACGTCTCTTGCCGTTATTTTTACTCCCTAGCCCCTTTAAAACAGCAGAACGCTACCCCCGCTAATAAAGTGGCATTATTTTAACCATCTCTAAGTACTTTAGAGTACGTAAGATAAAGCACGGACTTCGGGCCAGAAAACATTTCTGTTAAACCTAGTTGCAGATGCGAAACTTAAGAGCCGGCACGTTTCCGAATTTATCATCGCTGCGAAGAAATAACAATATTTTAAAGTCGGTATTTGCCGACTGGTTTTTATTCTCGTTTTCGAGATATTATTTACCCCGGAACGGGGATTATTGTTTCTTTTACTTAATAAGGGCAATGCGCTGCGCTGCTACAAACACCGCCTATGAACTGCAAAAGAAGGAAACAAACCGCAAAGAAACGTGGCATACGCGTTATAAATACATTTACTAGGTACAGTGCGTTTCATTAACTTTGATAACATTTTGATCAGCTGTAACATTTCTGTTTTTAAAGATATCGGAATGAAGCAAAAACCATATTGCATAGTGGACTAGCAAGTTTTTTCTTATTTGAAAAACAAAACAAAAGACCAACGATTTTGAGAGATCTTAACCTAACTTATATTTTTTAAATGGAACGCCCTTGGATATTTGGATTCTACTCAAAATTCCAAGCATATTTTAATAAGCATATCCTATACCTATCTTCAACTGTTTCTGAGAAATAGTTTTACAAACATGTCAAATTATCATAAAAATCGCTCTACTTGTCTGCCATTTTCCTCAACAGAACAAAACACTAAGGCTCGATTGCTACCAGCACGGCTCAAGCAATGCGGAACTTCAGCTTTAGCTCAGTGCAAAGTGTGCCATCAACAAGTAGAGCAATTTTTATGATAATTTGACATGTTTGTAAAACTATTTCTCAGAAACAGTTGAAGATAGGTATAGGATATGCTTTTTAAAATATGCTTGGAATTTTCAGTAGAATCCAAATATCCAATAATATACAGGGCGTTCCATTTAAAAAAATATAAGTTAGGTTAAGATCTCTCAAAATCGTTGGTCTTTTGTTTTGTTTTTCAAATAAGAAAAAACTTGCTAGTCCACTATGCAATATGGTTTTTGCTTCATTCCGATATCTTTAAAAACAGAAAAGTTACAGCTCATCAAAATGTTATCAAAGTTATTGAAACGCACTGTACATTTTTAAGATATTATTTGTATTTGCGATTTATTACATTATTCCAAGATTCATATTTTTATAAGTACGAGTGTAACAAATCTAACTTATAAATACCAAGGACTATAATAGTTATTTATTGTACAAGTGTTTTAAATAGCATTTTATCCACGGAAGAATGTTTAAACGCGAGAATGTTGTTAGCCTTGTAGAAGAAAGATTTTGCGTGAAAGCTGTTGAAATATGCAGAAAATATATTTCGAACAAAAAAGTATTTCTGTTATGTGGTTTATAACATTTTATTTTATTTCATTTATGGAGCACACAATATTTTCTTTCATAAGTTTACAGTATATTTTTTAAATGTTTTTAATATTCTATATATATTCATACATTTTTAGAATTTCTGCTATATGAGATATTCAGTAATGAGTTGTAGTTAATGATTTATGTTTTAATTAACGAATGTATTTGTATTATTATTCCGTTTGATTTATATAATGCAATGGAATGTAGCTTTTATCAGAAAAATAATGAAAACAGATGTTTAATAGCTTTTCTATTTTTGATTAAAGCAAAATTGAGCCTCAAACTGTACAATTGGTAGATACAATGTCAATGTTAACTGTATTTGAATCATGGCATGAACCACTATCAAATTTTAAAATAAACTAGTGCTATATAATATTAACGGTATCGCCCTTCAAAAAATTCCAAACATATTTATAAAGCGAAAAATTGTTTTCGATATTATATTATTTTCGAGTTAGTTTAATAATAATAATAATTTTTATGCAATACATAATACAATATTGTTATACATACATAGAAAAAGCAATTACAAGGTTAGCCTAAACACGTGTTTGTGATGCTACCTTATTATTAAAATCTAAAAGAACAATTTTAATTATCTCACAGCAAAAGCAGCTACATATGATTATAAGTATCTAAATATTAAATATATTGACAAGAATATGGTAAAGACGAAAGAGTAAAGATAGTAAAGAGAGAGGAGACAGGCAACATGGAACATGTAGGATTATATGTACAGACAAACTGTAAATTTAACTATATATCCTGAAATAAGTTTGATGTTGGATATATAATTTTACACCATTTTTAGATTTTCTAAAATTTTCGACTTTTTTATTTCATACATTTATTTCACATGTTATAGAGTTTAGGTCGGTAGAAAAATATAGAATGTTGTGTATGACATTTTTTTAAATAACGGCAAATTTATTGATAAATGCTCTAGAAATCTAGTGTCTTTATACTTTCGAACAGTAAATGTATTTTTATTATTAAAAGTCCATAGTAAGCAGTGGTAAGTAAAAATATTTCTTACATTAAGAAATCTTAATTCGTTATATAATAGATCAGTTGAATATATATTTTTTTTTAAATAAGATTTTATTATAGTATTTTGAGTAGCTTGGAGACTACGTAATATACTGTTATTTAAACTACCACATGCCATTATTATATTAAATCCTTATTTAACGCCGCTTAAGCAACAATTCGCCGTACGTTTACAGAGTCAGAGTAGGCAACCAACAAGCAACGGTAAAATTTACTGATCAAAAGAACTTACCTGAAGTTCGATCATAATTATATGAGGGTCCAGTCCGAAAATATTACACAATTGTTTACACTGTAGTACGCGTTAGTTCTACTCCGAGCACAGGGTTTAAAGAGTTTCAAAACCGGTCCTGTCCAACTGGCCTTGATCTCGTCACATTCCGTTGTAGCTTTCATTGTTTAAAGTGTTTATGTTTTACGGCAGGGAACTAAGGGACGGGCGGGTGTGTAATATTTTCGGACTGGACCCTCATATAATTATGATCGAACTTCAGGTAAGTTCTTTTGATCAGTAAATTATATTTCGGGTCCAGTCCTCAATATTACACAATTGTTTACACTGTAGATGTTTAAAGAAATTTGCCGTAAAACTTAGTAATAAGTGTAGTGGCTTTGTTTAATTTAATAAGCCACAAACACCACAAAGTGTTGATTTCATACATTAACAATAACTGAAATGCAACTTTACATGTAAGTTATTATAAACTAGGAAGGAAGAAAATATAACATTAGTACATCTAATGTAAATCAAAGAAGCTGTTGCGTAGGGTTTGTGTAACAGTCAGGTATTTCTCAATTGACGTTTATACACATAAGTTGGGGTTAGCTAAGGTAACCTAAGCAAGGCTGAGATGAATTAGGACTAGATGTTTTAACTTAGTCCGGGATGAGTATTGTCAATATTGAAGCAAATGATTTCGCCTTAAGTGAGAGTCAATATGATTACTAACTTACTCGAAAGAAATTCGAGGGTAGATTCACAGGAATCCTCTCAGTATTTCAGCATCTGCTGTAGATTCAATGTAAAATTATACCAGGGTTAAGGTGGTCAATGTCTAGAAACATCTTTCGAGAATCTTTTGATGTGTTGATTGTCTTCTAGTTTTCTTGAAGTAATGAATGACAGTGCCACTCAAGGTAAGTTGAGCACTGTTTCGCCAAACAGGACACAATACAAGATCACTTTTGGATCAAAAACTAAAGATCGGTAATTACTAGTTTTGTGAATAATAAATTGCCATTTCCACGGGGGAACGATAAGGATACCTGTCAAGTTTTCCGTAAAAAAATTCTACAATACTCGTAGAATAAATGCAAAATGATGGCATACAAACCGAGATGTTCTAATTAACCGTAAATACATCTGGCTTTTAGTCCAGGATCCCATAGCCAGGAGATATATCTTGAATATTTATAATTATTGCTTGAAGCTAATAAATCAATTTCTATAATCCGACTTGAAATATCATTGAAAATCTCTGAATGAATAGATCACTCAGTCTCAGATATTATCACGAGAGTAAATGTAAGATGCAAATATCCGCAAACTGCTGGCTTCGCCTCATTGTCAGATATATTCTTAATAAGACATTTAGTTTGATACACTACACATGTTGACATGACATGTTGTATTGTCAATTCTTGTTAGAATCTAACAATTTCCCATATAGCCGCATATTGTCGGCAAAAACAATTCAGTTCAAAAAATATATCTTGAAATTCCAAGAACTCATTTTTAACTGCACGAACTAAAGTCCACCATCCGTGTGCGCTATCTCTGCAGCAATCAGATAAACTAGATCATTGCAACAAGTGTAACTGTTCTAGCCACCACTGCAAATCTAAAATTATATCTCAGGAAATAGGCATTATTGTTGAATAATTTCCAAGGTTAGCTTTTAGGGTTATATATTTTGAATGATATAATTTTCTGTGTACATGAAGCTAGACTTCACAGCGAGGCAAGCAGAGGTTAGCAAGACATTAAATTTGACAATTTTTTTTTTTTTTTTTTTTAACTTGTCAGGACAGTTTTCTAAACTTTCTAATTTTGTTTCTTTCGAATCGAAAGGGAAATCCAAAACTTACGCCTATTCATGAGGGTTTAATAAAGAAATAGTAAATTGCACATGCCTACGATATTTCTCTTTTGTTTCCACCCAAAAACAGAAAATCAACGAAACCAGTTGATGCATGTTATTCCTTGAGAATGTAGTCTGTATAACATGTTTCGTAGGTTTAGTAAAGGTAAATGACGCTGATGATAGCTAAATGACAGACAAGCAAATTCGTAAAGATGTGCATCAAATTTGAATCGCAGGGGTTTCCTGTGTTCTTAATGAATAGGCATCTTTGAGATCCATTTTGCTGCCTAAATTCTAATTGGAACTCCAAGCCGAACTACTGTCCGGGTGTCCTCCATTTGAAATGGCTAACCCGCTAATAATATATTAGGCACGAGTTGACCAGGAACAAGATTTGCAAATTTTTTATTTGTTCAATTCTTTTCTCTTCAAGCATAAAGTTGCTTGAAGCTGAACAGGTATGTCGAGAAAAGGTAATTTATATCCTAGCAACGAATCCAAGACAATCGAACTGTCACACCTGGTTAGCCATTGGTCATTAAAATATTTGTAAACGACCTGCATAGAAAAGAATACTTACTGATTCTATTTCTACTTCTATCGCAAAAGTGCTTTTTAATTATTGGTTACAACCCCGCCCGCTTGACATGCCGGGCATTTTAAACACGATTTTTTGTGGGAAAACTATTAACAGTGGTGCCCCTTTTTGTTAGAATGGCAGAATAATTGGAGGTGCTGGGTAACAGAAATTCTTTGCTAACGTTTTATAAGGTTTTCACAAACTTTAATTTCCCAGACTGAACTGACCCAAAGGGATATTCGGCTGAGGTAAGCACGCATCAGAAATAATCTTGATATTTTTTAAGATTATTTAGAACAGTGGAAACACTTTTTCTCAAAGTACATAACCCTTTCCTTAGTTGATTCTGAATCTCTACATGAGATGAATCAATCAGTAATGGGGTAGTATTTTTATGAGGCGATCATTATCTCCTGCTTTAATTTGGGAGAACTTACATTTGTAAGGTTTATTGAAATTTTATAATTACCAAGAAGACCTACAGGGTCTTTCTTTTTAAGTCCGTTTTAAAGAATAGCTCGCCATCTTAGGATGATTTATTTATGTGAAAAATCGGTATCTTTGTCTTTTTTGGGATTGTCTCCCATGATATTGAGAATATCATCCAACAAGGATGGTAATATCTCATCATTGTGAATAACCAGTGCACCAGGATTTCATTCATTTTATTAACACAATAGATACTCCAGCCATCAGTCACTAGATTAAAAACTGCGCTGTAAACCAGTCCTATGCAATTTTAGGTAATTGACAAGCGATCGTCCACATGTATCGTATGATATTGAGAATATCATCCAGCAAGGACGGTAATATCTCATCGTTGTGAATAGCCAGTACACCTGGTTCTTCATTCACTTTATTTATTAGTACAATAGATGCTACATGCATCAGTATCTAGATTAAAATTCGAGATTAAAGCCGGTCATGTACAATCTTGGATAATTGACAAACGATCGTCCACATGCATCGTGTAATATATATATATCATCCGACAAAGATGATAATATCTTATTGTTGCGAATAACCAGTATACCCAGTTCTTCGTTCACTTTATTAGCAGAATAGATGCTACATGCATCAGTGTCTAGATTAAAATCCGCTCTTAAAGCGGGCCCTGGACCCTCTTGGGTAATTGACAAGCGATTGTCCACATGCATCGTGTAATACATATATCATCCGGCAAAGATGATAATATATTACTGTTGCGAATAACCAGTACACCCGGTTCTTCGTTCACTTTAAAAGCAGAATAGATGCTACATGCATCAGTGTCTAGATTAAAATCCGTTCTTAAAGCGGGCCCTGTACCATCTTGGGTAATTGACAAGCGATCGTCCACATCCATCATGTAATACATATATCATCCGGCAAAGATGATAATATATTATTGTTGCGAATAACCAGTACACCCGGTTCTTCGTTCACTTTATAAGCAGAATAGATGCTACATGCATCAGTGTCTAGATTAAAATCCGCTCTTAAAGCGGGCCCTGTACCATCCTGGGTAATTGACAAGCGATCGTCCACATCCAACGTGTAATACATATATCATCCGGCAAAGATGATAATATATTATTGCGAATAACCAGTACACCCGGTTCTTCGTTCACTTTATAAGCAGAATAGATGCTACATGCATCAGTGTCTAGATTAAAATCCGTTCTTAAAGCGGGCCCTGTACCATCTTGGGTAATTGACAAGCGATCGTCCACATGCATCGTGTAATATATATATCATCCGGCAAAGATGATAATATATTGTTGCGAATAACCAGTACACCTGGTTCTTCGTTCACTTTATTAACAGAATAGATGCTACATGCATCAGTGTCTAGATTAAAATCCATGCTGCCAGCCGGTCCTGTACAATTTCGTCTACGTGACTAGACAAGGTGTGTCGGCTAGCGCTTCTTTTGCTTTGTTGCCGGCAATATGGCCCCTCGACCTATCTAGAAAATAAATGGAAACTAGCATACCTACCGTTTTACTGCTTCATCCAACTGCTTTATTATCTCGCTGATAATGTTTTGATTCACAGAATCCATTGTGTCTAAGGAAGCCGATCGCTTGGCGATGGGCTTTTGTCTCTTATGAGACTTTTATTTATGTTTACTCATAGCAGACTAAAGAGAATGCTAAAAATGTTAATATTACAGTATTATATACTTACAATTATTGCAAACGACAATAATAAATTGCAGAACTCCTTGTTAAGCAAATTATTCTGTCGTAGCGACCCGCGCTCTGGAGCACAGAAAAACACAATGAAAGCTACAACGGAATGTGACGAGATCAAGGCCAGTTGGACAGGACCGGTTTTGAAACTCTTTAAACCCTGTGCTCGGAGTAGAACTAACGCGTACTACAGTGTAAACAATTGTGTAATATTGAGGACTGGACCCGAAATATAATTCGCTGTCATGTCACAATTCAATTTCTGTGTTTACGTTGTAGTTTTGAGTTCTTCCGTTTTTAGTGCCTTATATTAATTTTAAACGTTTTATAGTTATTAAATAAAGTAATATGTGTCGGGTACAGATATTTTCCCACAATATAGTTCGCCGGTTTGTTTTTCTAGGTAATGGGACAACCTGCGCGGGTGCATTAAAAGTTTTCTATTATCTGTTAGTACCTTCGTTCGATTTTCTTATAAAAATAGGCATTTTATCTAACTGTACCTACGGGAAGTGTGTTTTATCGGTAGAGTGGTTGTAATGAGTGAAAATGTAGGTTTGCCAGTTTGTAATGAAATAATGAATAACGAATGCAAAATACCGGAGCTAACTGGATTAACTGTTACCTATCTATCAGGTATTATTAATAATAAGACCGTTATTTTTTGTTGTTTCTCCATTTAGAAACGTTGCAAAAAGGCGACTGCATGGTAATTGACATTGTTGACAGATGTAAGCTTTATTTATGAGTCAGTCTGATAACTTTAACATCTCGTAATATGAATACTTAAAACACTTACATTATAAATAACTATTTTATAGTGAATAATACCTGAAGGGCATGGTAATATAATAAAAAATGCTTTTGTCTAGGCACATGAGTGACGGACAAGCCGCCATAATCTAAAGAAACTATGATAATGATTCGGATTGGAAACCTTTATGTTGCAGCGGGTGTTCATACAGTGATTATACGTACGTGAATGCTAATCTTCACACTGTAGATTAATAGAGGGGCACAAGTCGGATTAACGGGACTTAGTTGCCATTCAGGCGACACCGCCGACGAGAAATGGGAGCTTAAATATGGCGGGAAGGATATTTAGTTGCGCTCGGGTACCGAATCGATAGTTTTATATATAATTAAAAGTGCAAGGAGGGCATGTGGGCAAATAAAACCGGGTGTTGAGACTGGCACAGGTTGATCTAGTGTTAGTGGTTAGTAGCAAGACTTTCAATGATCACGTCTTAGCTCTGGAGGTGGTAATTCTAGGAGGAATGTTGTGCGAAAGTTCGGAAAGAAACAATCTACAAGCATTTGAAATAAATATTTTTAATGTCCAAAGTTTCTTCGTTTTTATTTCTTTACTTTAGTAAACGCCAGAGCACAAAAAGATAATAAGGATATTTCCAGCAAACATGTTTCTTCTTCTTTAGCTTGATTGGGTTTTTGCCACACTTCTGAAGAAATAAAGATTAATTAAATAAGCCCTTGCGCCAAACGGATCAGTCAAGGGTTATTTTTGAAACTAAGTATGCCTAAACAAAAAATCTCACACTGAAAAAAGCAGATAAGTAAAAAATAACAAAAATCACATTGCTATAGCGCACTTTCGTATATTTTTGACGTTTCGAAAATCTCTGTTTTCGTTCTTAAAAGAGTAAATGTATTAAACGTATTTCAAGTTTGACAGTTTAAAACTTTTAATACAAAATAAATGCTGTAATGAGGCTCTTATAAAGCAGTTGTAGATAAATAAATAAATAGTAGTAATAATACAAGTTATATCGGTCAGTGGTCGCGCGGTTTAAGACGTCAGTACTTGAATCGAGGTAACTAGATCGCTGTGGGTTCGACCCCTGCAGCCGGTAGACCATATATAAGCTATATTCGTGGAGAGATTGGCACCCTCTCTGCGGGTATGGTAGGGTGGAAGAATGTTGGCTTGGGTCAATGCGAGAGATTGATACCGGTTGGAATTTGACTACCCCCCTAATTAATGAGGTTTTCCAGGTTTCCCTCGTTCCTGCACTGAATGATGGTTAGGGCCTACCAACGTAAGTCGTTCCTGGGCGCAAATGCGGCCTGCTTTTAATAATAATATGCCGCCCCCTCTCCCGCACAACAAGTGAACTGATGAGACCGTAAGTCTAAAAGATCCCCGATCTACGACAACCAACGCAATAATTTTTCGGCTTCGCGCGATATATTTCCGACTCCCACCGTACGCGATGGGACAAACCTCGCCCGGTTGGGCTAATAACTCCACATCACAAACGCCAAGCTGCTGCCCGACACGTCGCGTGACCCGCGTTTCAAACGCCATACCCCACGGTCCATAAATTTCGGGCGGCTGTCTTCGATCCCACCGGTCCCGGGCACACACAATGATCCTCTACCGCCGCCGTCGTCGTTGACCAGCTAAGAACTTTATTATTCCGCACTTTAGGGCCATCACGGACAGTTGGGGCAATCACGAGTCGAGGATGAGTTTCAGAAAAGGACGGGGATAAGTGGCTAGGTGGATGGGTGGCTGCAGGATGCATTTCTTCTTGCCAGGGGTCGAACTTACACACTGAGAGAATGATTTGAAGGAATTTTTGTTCCTCTGGTAAATTATTTACGTACAACATTTTATCTACAACTGTCGAGGTTATTAATAACAATAGTTAGTATTATTATTAAAGCCCGCACTTTGTACACGGATGATAGGACATTAAGTTAATGTTTGTAGGTGGCGCAAAAGTTGTCACCCGATGTTCTTTGGCTATATATATTTTTTTGTTAATGAAAAACTGATTCTGCTTTTGGATTATGTTTATTTGATGTCTTACATTTTTTTCCATTAAGTCGAGAAAATAATATTGGCCAAGTGGCCGGCGCCAGAAGTGATGACCATACAGGTCCGACTTATGGCATTTTCCATCACTCTTGCCACAATTTCCGGCGATAGGTTCTCGCATTCTTGACGGATATTCTCTTTAAGGGCTTCAAGAGTCTGCGGCTTGTTCACGTAGACTCGTGACTTCAGAAAACCCCACAAAAAGAAGTCTGGAACCGATCTTGCCGGCCAGTGCAAATCGCCAAAACGATAGATTAGGCGACCCGGAAATGCAGCCCTCAGAATTCGGTTGTGCGTTGCGCAGTATGTGTCGTTCCTCCATACTGTTGGAATCACATATTCTCCAGTCCCAATTCATTCAATTGAGGAAGAAGAAAGTTGTTGAGCATAGCTCTGTAGCGCTCGCCATCCATAGTAGTCGTTTGGCCCGCAGCGTCTTCGAAAAAATAAAGCCCGATGATGCCTCTAGCATAAACAACACACCATGCAGTAACTTTGTGCTGGTGTAATGGCTCTTCGTGAGTTCTATGCGGAGTTTTGATGCCCCAGAAGCGATAATTTTGCTTTTTAACATATCCACAGAGATGGAAATGGGCCTCGCAGCTATGTTACCAATATGTTTTTTTAGTAAAAAATTTTTATACAGGGTTAACTATGACTAAGTAAACATTTTTTAACCATTTAAAAAGTCCTCTTTTCCTACGGAAAGTCGGCGCCTATTATAAGCATCGACTGAGATGGCTTAGTTCCATATATAAAGCTTACACCTGTCTACAATATCTACGAGTACTACCATGCGGTCGTTTTTTGCAGCATTTTTAAATGCAAAAACGACAAAAATTAGCATTCTTATCAGTAATACCTGATAGATAGGAAACAGTTAATCCAGTTAGCTCCACTATTTTGCATTCGTTTTTCATTTCATTACAAACTGGCAAAACTACAACATTTTCATTCAATGCAGCTACTCACTACCGATAAAACAGACTTCCCGTAGGTACAGCTAGATAAAGTGCCTATTTATTATAACAAAATCGAACGAAAGGAGCAGATAATAGAAAACTTTTAATGTACCCGCTGCAGTCTTGTCCCATAACCTAGAAAAACAAATCGGCAAACTATATTGTGGGAAAATATCTGCATCCGACACAAATTTCTTTATTTAAGGCTGGGATTCTGTATACATATTTTTACCGTCTAACAGGGCTTCAAGCGAGGACACAGAACTCCAAGAAAATTGAAATAATTGGTTATTATTATATATCAACGTATTGACAAAGGTTCCCGCTAGTGCGTGAGATAATATTCATTGCTCATAAAATCACAAGAATAATTAAAGTAAATGTTAAAATACCTCAATTTTAGTCACACAGTTACGCTACGCACAGTTACGGCAAAATTACCACAGCCACAACCACCAAATTACTTCAGTCACTAGCCAGGACATATAGGACAACTTGTGTTTCACTTTCAGATTAATATTTATTGCTAACTTTAATTTTGTGTCCTCAAGTAAAATCATAACATATATCACGGCTTCCATTTTTATGTACGCCAAAATGCATGATAAACTTCAGGGAACCTTGTGGTTCGGGCCTATACGGTTTGTATACTGTCTCATAGGCCTCATTGATTCGCCGTCTCGCTCACTCAGGTTGTGCAATTTCTTATCTACAAAATCCCCGCCTTAATAACTATAAAATATTTAAAACTTAAAAAGACACTAAAAACTGAAGAACACAGAACTACAACATAAACACATGGTAAACATAGGAATTAAATTGTGACATGACGGGATTGACGGGAATTTTACCGCCATGTTGCTAGTTGCCTACTCTAACTCGCATAGAAGGCGTTAAATAAGGATTTAATATAATTTTGAAAAAACATTTTTTTTGAAGGATGATTTCGTTAATTCTTAATTTTCTCTATCCCCTCTTAAAATATTTGTACTTAGTCATAGTTCACCCTATATATTTATTTTGATTATTGGTTCGTCGGGCGCATGTCCGCGGGAAGAACTTATAAATCTGCTTGTAAACAATATTAATGAAATAACTGGCAATACTTTGAAATCATGTGAAATATTAAGGCAATATTTGTACATTTACAATAGAAAATCTCGAAATTTCAGCACAGTGTACACAGCATGGTGATAATTTCGCATTGCATTGCGCGTTCGTCCGCAATGACCTCACGAAGCGCCAATAAACGACAGCGGGAGATTAGAAGGTCAAAAGCTCCCTGTAAATCATAAAACAAGTCACTTATTAAGCTCCTAGGGGGATCTTCCCCAAACATAAATCCATCGATCCCTCAACAGCGAGTCGTAAATATGGATTAATGCAAACAACGGTCGTTCTTCTTGTTACACAGACTAATTTTCTTTAATTAATTTAATTATTGGCGTACGGTCTTAAGAGAATATTAATCGATACGGCCCGCGGCTCCATTCCCTGAAATATTAGCTTAAGAAATACACACTTTTAATTAATTGCAGCTACATAACTGCCGGATAGGCGAACAAAGCTAATTTTGATTAAAATGGAGCGAACAATTAACGTTTTAATCAACTTGAAGGGTCGTTAAACGTTACATTATTGCAGGTTGTACTCCTACACCGGCTGTTGAACGGGATAGAATTCAAATGCATTTGTTTCTAGAGGAAAAAAAGCAAATTGCAAGCGGGACGAGCAGGATCTTGATTAATGGTTACAATGACAAGCCACGGATTTATAATTCGTATTAAGAATCTGCCATATTGTGCCAGTTTGCCCTTCTTGATACAGGATGATATACAAGCTCTGTGACAAACTTTGGCAGATAATAACTGGGTTCATGTCAAACATTTTCTCTCATATGATTAAGCACTACTGCACAAGAAAAATGAACCTAAATTGGTCCAAATATTCTACTTTCCGCCATAAAAATATTCAGTGTTACAAAATCTTATAATACCAACATTTTAGCCGAAATTTTGTTATCCAAGAGTAATACCGTGACTTCCAGGTAAAATGATATATATATACAGTGTGGAAGAAAAGTATGGAATAAATTCATTATTTCTAAAACAACGAAATTTCATGAAATTTCATCGGACATGTCGATTCTGCTTTTAAAGACTTTTTCTATACCAACGCATTTCCAACGTTCATTTGTTTTCGCATGATGACGTCATCGGATATTTTGCCCGCCATGTTGAATTCATTATCCATCCTTTTAACTTTTTTGTTCGTTTATATTCTATCTATTCTTTTACTGAAGATATGGCAGTCAAATCTCTAACACTATGTAAAAGAGGTTTTCATAAAAAAAATAAGTTGTACCTAATACGGCTCGGACTGCTCATATTATAATTGTTTTGTTCACTCACATGAATTTAACACGGCTTCAACTGCATATATTTTTATTATTTTATTTACGCATATAATCCAATTTCTTGTAAGTAACTATCTAGGGCTGTATTAAAAATGAGGCTTTTTAAAATCACGCACTTTCAACGCCTTTGCGTCGTAAGGAAGGGCGGGAGGAGCTCTGAGAAATATGTTACACCGAAAAATCTCCGGCGAGAAGCCTTAAAAACTTTTACGATTAGTCTTTAAAATAAATGGCAGAAGCAATTGCCGCCCTAAAAAGGGAAACAACTTCCCTAAAAGCTGCAATCGAGTTAATAATATTTGTTTGAATTATGACGGCAACTAAGGAACATTCGTTTCTTTAATTTTGTACAACTTACTTTGATGCCGGCACGTCTGCTTCTAATGGCGTCCTTACCTGCAAAGAAAATAAAGTGAGTTGCATAATTACCATCAATGAAAAGAAAAAAGTCAGAGAATTGCCCAATATAATTGTTACTTGCATGAAAAAAAGTGTCACAAACAATATGAATAAATGGTTACCAGTCCAACATAAAAGTTAAAGTTGTTATGAGAGTAATTTTACCACATTTGAGTAAATCGACACTCATGAGTGTTCAAATCACAAATCACCCAATTGTTAGTGTATTCAATTCATGTGACTAATTAAACTCTTAAGAGTCGTCTTTAAACACCATTTTAATAAAAAATAATAATAATTCGTTAATAAACTATAACTTGCTTGATGAGTGTCATTCTCGATTTTCAAACCTGTTATCATCTTATAGTACCTTATAAACATTAACACGACGTGCCTTAAATGATAAACATACGTGATACTACAAGATAAACATATGTTCAATAAAAATATAAATGAAGTAAGCGTACTTGACGAGTGTTATTTCTCGAATCTAAATTTTATAGTAAGTATACATTTGATGAGTGCCATTTGACTTTCAAATCCTTTATTACTTTATAGTACCTCAATAACACGTTTCATATAGACACGTTTTAATTCGAAATAATAAAAAAATCCTAACGCTTATTATTACACTCATGAGTGTACACGAATACTAAACACTAAATTGTTCCAATTCATTTACGTGAACAGAACAATATTCAAGAGATAATCTAAAATACCATTTTAACAAAAACGTAAGCCAAAATCCATCAGATTTCATCTGATGAGTGTCACTTTTCAACATTCAATATATTTTAGTATTCTCTAGTGTCTTAATAATATTAACGTGTGTCGTATTGATATAAAGATATTTTTATTTTCATTCAAAATAAAGATTAATCTATTTTGAGCGCGTATTACACTCATGAGTGTACACGAATACTAAACACTAAATTGTTCCAATTAATTTACGTGAACACAACAGTATTCAAGAAATAGTCTTTATATACCATTTTAACAAAAGCATAAGCCGAAATGAAGCATGTATCATCTGATGAGTGTCACTTCTCAACATTCAACATCTTCTAGCATTCTCTAGTGTCTTAATAATATTAACCTGTGTCGTATTGATATAAAGAAATTTTTATTTTAATCCAGAATAAAGATTAACTTATTCTGAGAGCTCATTGCACTCATGAGTGTAGACAAATACGAAACACTCAATAGGTTACTGTATCCAATTTATGTAAACAGATTAACGTTTATAAGAATTGTTGTCTTTAAATAGTATTTTAATAAAAACAAGCCAAAACAAAGAATAATTCAGTGCCACAACTAGACTTTCACATTTTTCAGCATTATAGCTTTCTAGTCCCTTAATAACATTAGCGCATATCGCATTGATACAAAGAAATTATTTTAATCTGGAATAAAGTTTAAAGCTATGTTCTAACAACCTCTTTTGAGTAAAACGCTTATTATTACACTTATCAGTGCCAACGCATACGCACCACTCAAGAATATTGTTTCATTTTTGAGTGTACAATTATGACAACTATAAGTACTCATTCTTCAAGCTAAATCCAGAGCAAATATCAAAAAACGGAGGTATAATTGCCTACTTAGCGTCTAAATCTCTTTATTTGTTATCATGAATTATTATTCCCACGAGGAAGAGCGTCTATGCGTGGGCTATATATTTAACTAGGTAGTTCTTGAAAGATATACGCGCAAGCACATTTGAAGTTCCATTTTCATATTGTACCAACGTTTCAACTTAATAGCTACTTGAAATGTCTACCACGTACGCGTGTACACCTCCTAAACCTACCGAAATTATCATCATAACAGCCTCCCACAATCTGTGACATTATTTATATGTATCGTTAAGCCTCAGTCTTGAATTTCCAGGTGGAAAACCCGCAACACGTATCGCGGAAGAAACTATTCGTCGCGTCGGCATAAAACCTTCTAATTGCATCTCAAGATCAGCGTCGAGTTGTCCCATTCCTTTCCTTAATTATTTAAGTGACATCTTCACAAGTTTTGCGAGTTGAGAAACGCCACTAAATTGATTACAGGGTAGGGAAGGTAAAGCGCCCTCTCTGCAAAATTCAAATCGACTTTTCAGCCGGAACGTTTCAATATTTGAGTACCTATTAAAACGAGTTGGAATGAATTAGTGTCGATACGTAGCAATCTGAACATTGCGATTTGGAATTTGACCTAATGTATTGACGTTGGCAGTATTAAGTAGCTTTTGTGCATAATTTATGAGCACCAGAAACTGTTATTTTTTCCGGGACTAACTAAAAGATATAGAACCGTATCACGCTCAAAAATTTGGTGTAGTTACTTATGACGTGCCTTTAAAATGCAACGGGATAAATCAAGTCTACACCTTGGAATTGCACAGAAAATTCGAGACGTACCCGACATTTTGCTTGTAGGCAATATTGGAGACCAAACTGAGTTCAATCAGTTTTAGATTTACAATTCAGCCACCCTGTACCGCCCTCCGCTAGACGGCAACAGCAAACGTCTTCATCAACGCGGCGCGTCAAAAAACAATTACCGAAAGCACGCGGCCGGCAAGTATTGTGTGCGACGCCTATCTGTTTCATCTACTTTGTGATTCTCGTTAATTATTTTTAATGAGAGACGGCGGTGCGCGGTTCGGATTTTAATGAGTGGTGCGAGATTTTTAGCACGGCGTGCGGTTATCTTGCCCGGGGAGGTTAAAAGAGAAGCAAATCTTTAACTATGAATTTAATTAACCCGGTGCTCCGTACTCGCAGCTAATGAAAACGTTTCCGTAGCCTTCTGGAGCTAGATATTTCGACGGAGGAAACGGAGATGAAAACGTAGAAAAGGTTAGCGCGTGTGGGTTATCGTTTACTTTCCTATAATTCTATGCATGGATTCTTCCACTTTATATTCCATTTTGTACGACTAGGAAGTTTTTTCTCTTTAAATACACTGAAAGTTTTGTTCTAAACTGATCTCTAACAGTATTTTCTTAAACCTTTATCTTTACTTTCCTCTAATTCAATGCATGGATTCTTCCACATTATATTCCATTTTGTATGACTAGAAAGTTTTTTGTCTTTAAATACACTGAGAGTTTTGTTCTGAAGTAATCTTTAATCGTATCGAATTTTCTTAAACCTTTAACTTTGCTTTTCTTTATTTCTATGCATGTATTCCTCCACTTTGCATTTTGTACGACTAGGAAGCTTTTTTCTCTTTAAATACACTGAGAGTTTTGTTCTAAAATAATGTTTAATCGTATCAAATCTTGTCTTGATCTCAGACGACAAGACAAGAATAAGTCTTTATAGCTGTACTTGCAAGACGAGACAAGATTTAAAAAAAGTATAGCGACAAAAAGTATTGATGTGGCAAGAAGGATTGTATAAGGAGTAATATTTGAGTGAATATTGCACTTCTGTTGTAGGTATACAGAATTAACTATGACTAAGTACAGAAATTTTAACCACGTGCTCAGGGAGACCTAAAAGACAATAAAAAAATTATTTCGCAATTCTAGTTCTCTAAAAAAATGGGACAAATCTCTTTTTCTCATCGGAAAATCGGCGCCAATGCTATTATTAGTATTAACAGAATTTAATTCGCTAATAGCACAAGAAGTTTAAACATTTATCGGCGTGAAGTACACCCTACACTAATGGCCTACAATTGGAACGCATCAGATTCTGTCAAAAATAAAATTTCACATGTTTATACAAGCCGAACTTGTTCGAATCTGTTTTCGTATGCCATCAAAATCCCGCATCCAGTTGCATGTCCATACAGATGTGATCTCGAGCAGTCAGACCTAACTTCTCTCCCTTTTCCCATCAGTTACAATCATCACGTTGTTTACGAAGGACCGTTAGGTGTTGTTTGTGTCACTACTGTAGCTTATAATAATTAAATTTACTATTTACCAAAATAAAAACGAAATTCAAATCAAAGCAAATGGATGAAACTAAATCACACAAATTTTCCTGCCATATCAAAGTCTTCCCCTACTGAATACAGCCGTGGATTTTATAAAAGACATTCTAATAAAAACATATGTGTACAGTGCGTTTCAGTAACTTTGATAACATTTTGATCAGCTGTAACTTTTTGTTTTTAAAGATATCGGAATGAAGCAAAAACCATATTGCATAGTGGACTAGCAACTTCTTTTCTTATTTAAAAAAAAAAACGAAAGACCAATGATTTTGAGAGATCTTAACCTAACTTATATATTTTTTAATGGAACGCCCTGTATATTATTGAATAGTTGGATTTTTTTCAAAATTCCAAGCATATTTTAAAAAACATATCCTATACCTATCTTCAAGTGTTTCTGAGAAATAGTTTTACAAACATGTCAAATTTTTATAAAAATTGCTCTACTTGTTCATGGCACACTTTGCACTGAGCTAAAGCTGAAGTTCAGCATTGCTTGAGCCGTGCTGGTAACAATCGAGCCTTAGAGTTTTGTTCTGTTGAGGAAATTGGCAGACAAGTAGAGCAATTTTTATGATAATTTGACATGTTTGTAAAACTATTTCTCAGAAACAGTTGAAGATAGGTATATGATATGCTTTTTAAAATATGCTTGGAATTTTGAGTAGAATCCAAATATCCAATAATATACAGGGCGTTCCATTTAAAAAAATATAAGTTAGGTTAAGATCTCTCAAAATCATTGGTCCTTTATATTTTTTTCAAAGAAGAAAAAAAGTTGATAGCCCACTATGCAATATGGTTTTTGCTTCTTTCCGATATCTTTAAAAACAGAAAAGTTACAGCTGATCAAAATGTTATCAAAGTTATTGAAACGCACTGTACATTATTTGATGGCCTAGTTAAAAGTTCCTGTTTCATTTCTTTCATTGATGTTATTACCTAGCTATCTTTTGCAATTTTATACTATCACCTCCACCATGAACCAATAAAGTAGCCGATGTTCAGCAAAAGCAATGCCCTGTGTTTAAGTGACACTCTGGTAGGTTAAAATAATTGGCAATATATCATTAAATCGAGCAACTCGATCATAATGACGACGGTTTTAGTGTCTTTGTCTTCTCACAAAAGTAGGTGAGAAGTCTGTTTTCTGAATATTTATAAATTTCATTCGACTTACACCATGCCACAAATAGGTTATATTGCTTTTCGTATAACTATTTGATTTTTTGGAACCAAACCTAAAGTTACAGTTTCTGCAGCATTTCTAATTTTTGGAGCTGTATTCGGGATCTCATGGCACTATTTTCAATTTGCATCATCTTTTAAATTATCTCAAGTAAACTGCGCCAATTTGACAAAATTTGACAATTGCTAAATTTACTACTCAACTGCTACTTATGTGACAGTTGTCAATAAACGCCAACCTTTCGTTGTCACTTTCAAACAAAAAACCCTACTTTAATTAGTGATTGTAGAAAAATTCGTTTATATACCAGGGATGAGGTGTTATATATGTAACTAGCGGAAAACACTGTTTTTTCTCGCTTTACTTATTACATCAAAGAAAACCAAAAAACAGTTTGAGAACTTCTGCTTTAATCACTTGTAACAGCCGTATTTCACTTTGAATACCACCGAATGCAAACGTTCTATGTTCTTCTACATCAGAAGCCATCATCACGGCTTGGCTAAAACTGAAGCGGATGCTGCTATATTATTAAAAAGAGGTTATAAACTAGTTCCCGTCCAACTCATGTTAGTTCCCAGTCGTGAAATATTAAAACCCATCCCGCCATTGTAATAAGAGGCAATGCTGTTCCTCTATTGAGGCGAAAACTCCAATCCGACAAAATCCCCCGCCAAATAAAGAGAACATGAATTAAAAGAAATTACTTTTATTACGCGACTAGCGTCTCTCCGTAGTTTTAAAGGTCGAGTGTGATCCCGTTTAATCCTCGCCGTTATTTACTCACCTTTTGTACAGGATTAAAATATTAATAATTCAATTAAGCTGGTGTAAGACAAAGGATTAATTAAAACCCCGTAATTTCTTGCAGGAGTGTTCTATGAAAACAGAGGCGTGTTTAATTAAACGAGACAAATTGTGGAGTAAAAAAAGCGGAGACTACTGCTGATAGCTTTGTGCGACTTCGGTGTCGACAAAGGGAAATAAATACGGAAATTTTACCTCGCTTCTTGTAATTATTCACGTCGTCCTGTTAAGGATAAGGCGACACCGAACGCCAATATTACGACAATAGAGGGCACTATGCTAGGCCAACTTTTATTGGAGAATGTTTTCTGTATTACTACCTAAAAATCACATTAGCGGTGGAAGCATCAAGTAGCCGTTAGAAAATAATTGAATGTTCGTCGTTTAGAGTGCATAAATGTCGCAAAATACTTGTCATTACTCAATACGAACGTCAAACGTATAACTTTTGTGCTTACAAAATGTTTTCTCATTCAGAAAGTTCAGATATGCTGCAAATTTACGACAAGTCACAAAAAAATTCAAAAAGATCTGTAGAGTTTTATCGAGAAAGGTATCCAGAGCGCCCCATTCCTGATCATAGAATACAAGATTGGAGGGGACTTCCTGCACTTCTAGAGAATGTGCCTTTGCAACTAAGGAGAAATCTATTGTGCAGTAATATTTAGATAACACTTTCCCAAAAAAAATGGATTGGGATTAATGAATCTATTCAGTGGCCCGAAAAATTACCAGATTTAACACCTCTCGATGTGTCGCTGAACTGTCGGGCACCATCGCTTATCAACAACCTCTATTTAGTTACTTTAAACAAATTGTAAGTCTTTCGTCAGATGTCACTGCTCTGTGAAGTCTTGTGTTTTCATACTGTAAGCGAGGATCCAAGAGCACGAAAATTTTTTTGTGATATTCGGAAATACTGAAAAAGTATTTGTTGACCTCTCTTCAGTTCAGAAAATAAATGATAAAATATGAGTAAGGGTATGAGCCAAGAAAGGAAGGGAACGTGCCTCACTTTAAATAATCGCGAAAAATGGAGTCATTATCGTTAAAAAAAAATGTGTGTAAAATCCTTATTTATTGTCTCCGAGTAAAAAATTGACAATCAACAACTCGATTCACTCAAATACAACGTGCATGCATCATTATCTTTAGATGAGTTTTTAATGGAAACGGCTGCTCCTAGAGAATTCAATAAGACATACATTTCTTAAGTAAAAAGGTAGAGTAAAATCTTTTCTATTCCAAAATTACATAAAACGTGGCACAAAAAAGTTGAAGCAATTTAAATGATCCTAATGGTCGCTTGTGGCGCCCTCTGTGAGATACAGCCAATTGTCCATAAAATTTAAATTTCCCGTCCCAAGAAACCTCCGTGTACAAAATTTCATGAAGTAGAGAGTTATTAAAGACTATGTAATTAATTTTTTTAAATTTCGTATCCCCTATATCCTAAACGAAGCGTTTCCAGACCTAAGTTCATAGGAATTTTTGTGTGGCAATTAAGTTCCGGGAATTTGTCAATGAAAAAACAAGCAAATTAAATTTCGCCAAAATTGTATTATCGATCTTCAATAGTTTCCCTCTAACTGTACACAACGATTCCAACGTTGCTCCCACGATTGGAAGCATCCTTGGTAATCCTCCGCAGTTAACCCGTTCAGCACCACGGGTACAGCTTCTTTGACCTCCTGTACGCCACCATGATGAGTTCCTTTGAGGTGCGTCTTCATGTTGGGAACTAAGAAAAAAATCGCAGAGGGCAATATCAGGACTATAGGGTGGGCACAGCAACCTTGGACTACCGTTTTCTGCCAGAAACTCTTACACAATGAACAAGGAATGGGCTGGCGCGTTGTCGTGGTGCAAGATCTAGCCGTTCTCGGGTTCGGGTCGCACACGGTAAAACCTGGCCTGTAGCCATTCCAGGACGCCAACATAAAACTGTCCAGTCACTATCTGGCGGACAGAAATATATTCACGATGAATGATGCGGATATCGATCAACATTGCCTTCAGTCGTGACTTGGACATCCTTTCCACCCACTGCAGACTTTGTTTACGGGTCTTGGGGTCGTACTCAAATATCCAGTCTCATCTCCAGTGACTACCCGACTCTACCGCCGCTCCGAATGGGGGACAATCCTCGCAGATCGATTTTCGCATATCTTTCTGTTCACGGGTGAGAACTTTTGGCACCATCTTTGGTGTCTTCATATTCAAATTTTCGTGTAACATCTTGCGAACGGTTGCAGACATGATCAGTGCACGCAAACGGTCAACATTCGCGTCAGTACGAGAGGTGACGGGAGCTCCTTCACGTGGATCATCCATACACCACCTGCAATTTTCGAAGGATTTGCGAGGGGTTTTCGCCAGATTTCACTAAGAATTGAATCACAACATGTTGCTTGTAATTTGAGTCACTCATTTTCACGACGCCACTAAAAAGTTACTTCCACAAAATGCACATGAAACACAAACCAAACGTGCTATCGACTTCAAGCTTAGACTGAAACTAAAAGGAAGGTCCCCCTCTCTCTAGAAAAACGTTGACAAACTATGCAGTGTTGCCAGTTTGCGAGTTATAACTAAATTCTCGGAACTTAATTGACATATTTCTCATGCGACTCTTTTGATAATGAATTTGACTACACTCACTTCGGAAATAAATCTTGCAGCCATTTTGCAACTTAATTAAAAATAGTAATGGATAATGTTGTGATATGTTACAACGTTAAAAGTAAGCCAACAGCTACTGTTTTTATTTGCGTCGAGTATGCACATCCAAAACCGCATTTAAACAGTAAATAAGATAGACAAACATCATCGAATAGAATCGCTTTCTATCCAACATGGAAAAGTAAACAATAATCCATAATCTATTGTTTACAAATACCGGAGATGCTGAATGGTATTAAAAATTAATATCCCATTCTTCATTTTTCTCCGTCCTGCCAGCTTGCCGGAGAGGGATTAGAGTTCTTTTAGAGTTATTTTTCACGGAATGCCGAGTATTTTAGTTGATAATTGGTTCGCGGTGGATGGGAATGGAACAAACGGCAGCGAACGCCAGATTTTATCCAATGGCAACTCATTATTTCAAACGTATTTTCATTTTATCGACGTAAGGAAATGTGGAAAAAACGTCGAAATGGCTTACACAACAGAATCATATTTCACGGCAATTAGTTTACATTGAAGCTGGATCTCATGCATTTGAAGAAGGTATACATTAAAAATTTGAAAGGTTTAGAATTCAATTAGGGTAAGATATATCGAGGAAAAATGTATAGCGGCTGTAAAAAGTGGTAAACAACATGAAACTGCGAAAATTTTATCGCGATTCTGATAAAAGCATAATGGGGAAATTGGAAATGCTATTTCCAAATTAAACAAAAAGACAATAAAAAATCTGAGATAACTTAGATCCATAGCTTAATGTCGGATCTTCTGCGAATACGTCCAATATCTGTTCGTAAATGTCGGGAAGATGCCGGTGGTGTTCATCACGCGCTCCGAGTTCCTGACTGATTTATACTTCAATGTTCACTTATTCGACGATATGTGTACATAAAAACTCGAATATTAGGAAGTCTTCTTTCAGAAAATCTATCTTGGTCTTGGTCAGCCCTTCCATACATAAATGTTGTTCTCGGGCAAGGCTCTGTGGGGACTGACTCTCTATCTGTCAACAATGTCGACTACCATGCGGTCGCTTTTTTGTAACGTTTCTAAATGCAGAAACAACAAAAATTAACATTCTTATTAATAATAATATCTGATAGATAGGTACAACTTAAGCAAGTTAGCTCTAGTGTTTTGCATTCGTTTTTCATTATTTCGTTACAAACTGGCAAAACTACATTTTTACTCATTACAACCACTCTGTACCGATAAAACACACTTCTCGTAGGTACAGCCAGATAAAATGCCTATTTACAATGACAAAATCGAACGAAAGGAATGGGTAGATACTAAAAGACAATAGTAAACTTTTAATGCACCCGCGGCAGTCTTGTCCCATAACCTAGAAAATCAAACCGGTGAGCTATATCGTGGGGAAATATCCGACACAAATTTCTTTATTTAATAACTATAAAATGTTTAAAATTGCAATAAAGCGTTGAAAACTGAAGAAGAACACAAAACTACAACGTAAATACAGGAATTGAATTATAGCATGACAGCGAATTTTACCGTTGTCTTATTGGTTGCCTACTCTGACTCTGTAAACGTTAAACTTGCGCCGGACGGGTCTCATAGGCTGCGTTAAATAAAGATTTAATATAATATAAAATAAATTTTTCGCTTTATAAATGAGTTTGGCACTTTTTGGAAGGTGATTCCATTAATTCTTAATTTTCTCTATCTCCTCCTCTAAAAATGTTTGTACTTAGTCATAGTTAGCCCTGTATAATTAGTTCTAGTTCAGCAGAACTGGTTCTGGACTCAATAAATTTTGATTTTAAAAATAATTTTATATGCTAACCAATTTGTTTGAAAATTTGTAGACTATGTTTTCTTTTGAGATGGCAAGTAAGAATATGTAAATAGTTTTGCCGTCACTGCTAAAAAACACTATTTATACTGCCCTGCCGATGTAAAAATATGTCTAACGTTTTGTATTTTACACTTTTAAATTTGTTTACAAACTATAATTCAACATTATTTAATCCATTATTTTTCAATTCAACTTAACATTTCAAACAATTAAATAACTGAGTAACTATCCAAGCAGCGAGTTGCCGTTAAGAGTATAAGAGTATCATTCCCTAATCGTCCCTTAACGATCTCTATAATTTTATCAACAAAAGCGGAGCTCTAATAAACTAAGGAGCGACTCATAACGAATGCATACTCTAAATTTAATCTGTACTAGTTCCATTCTTAATAAGTATTAAACGAAGTTCGCGAAAACCTTAATAAGCTCCTATAAATTTTAATAACAATAAATTTCGCGCAAATTAGCACATCTTAATAGCGAAGAGTACCGAGCTTTGTTGCGAATAAAGAGCGGGGCCAAGATACGACCGGGGTCTAATTAATTTGTAGTGAAAGGAACGAAAATTATCGTTTTTACCGTTATTGTTCATGTTCAGTAAAGAGGTTTCGTTTCCAGCAGTAAAGATTATAGTTATTGCTGTCCTTCTTGCAATACTTATTAAGGATTAGATGTATAGGATCAAGAGGGCATCTGAATGTTGATATCATTGGTTTTATAAGTTGCACTATTTTTATTCAGTTTTGTAAATGTATATATTTGGTTGGTTTTTCAGCCCAGGCTATAGTTCCAGTTTAAGGAAACACCTCTCCATAAGTGATTTCTTAATTTTAAAAACTAACCCCATATTCTATAAAAAGAAAACTAAACATATAGCACTACGGATGCATTTGCTTAAATTCTTTAATTTAATTACTTTAAAATGTTTAAAACTAAAAGTTAGTCACTTTTAAACTGAATCATAACCTAGAATGTTGCATTGCTAGGTGCATACTCTTCAAACATCAAAGAATACTGGTCAAAGCTTAACATATTATTCCAGTCAAGAGTCAAGGGTTTTTATAGAACAATGTAAATTTATCGAGATGCTATAGTTGAAAGTAGTACTAATTATTTCATGCAAACACTGTCAATTAGTGTTAACATTGTTCCTGTTATTAGTAGAAGAATTTAATTCCCCGAAAACACAAGAAGTTTCAAAATTTATCGGCGTAAAGTACACCTTATAGCTTACAGCTCTTTCAGTACGTGCTGTTCGCATATTTAACTATTCGCGTATTTTTTTTTGTGTATTTACGAACATATTCAAATGCCGAGATGACGAATAAGGTACTGATTTCTGGGTAATGTGATAAGTGCATATTATCGTCTAGCAGGGTAATACCAAATACGTTTTCCGAGTAGACACAATATTATGCCTAATCCTCTTTGAACCACATCGAACAGTTGCTGTAATGCCTTGGCGGTAGACGTGTGGCAGTATTTTTATATATTTGTGGTTTTTTCCCGACGAAGAAATCCACCTGGTCGTGGTCGTCGGGCCGAGTACCTCGCTGTAAACAAAACGTACGGTCGAGGGAAAGAGACACAAGTACCCAGCAAGTACAAACATCTTTACAATGACAATTTTTAATGTAAACAAGCAAGGAAACAGAAAATGATTCAACATTTTTTTAACCCATTAAATAATCATCTACATTTTGTAAATATTTTCTTTTAGAGCGGTTTAAGTCGATACACGTGCCCTGTCATTACCTTTGTCACCTTTGCAGCTGACAGAAGTTTGGCAATTTTTTGATGGACGATTCCGTTAACTCTTATTTTTCTTTGTCCCCTCTTAAAATATTTGTATATAAAAAAACAGTATATACTTATTGATTTATTTATATTGGTTTAGGGGTACAAGGAAACCCACTTTGTAGATTTCCAAAACCTTTCAGAGATCTCCATTGGAGCGGCAAATCCGTATTTTTACCCCTTTATTCTTTTCGTTTCTATTCATCGTCCCTTAGGCTGTCTCTTAATATCTCTTTATGTTTTTTTTATTTATAAAGCCGATATGGATTCACGTTCCAATTTAATAGTTTTCGTATGAGCAATTCTATATAGTCGGCGAGACATACAAGGCGAACGCTTTCGAGGCTTTGAAGACTATTTTTACGTACTCAAGCGGTCTAAGTCCTGTACCGAAGCTAAGCTTTTTGGAGTGGTTGCTAATAGAATGTCTAACGCTTCACCTAAACTATATCTATGTTATCTGATATTATTACGTACATACTTACCTGCAATAAATAAATAGTTAACAAGTAATTACATCAATAAAACGAAATTACTATGTACAGTAAAAAGAAGACCTATTCGTATATCGTAAAAACCAGCCCAAATATCTCGCATAGGCCTGCTACAATTAAAAAAAAAACAAAAAAACATTTTTCATTCATTTAACGTACCTGAATTTAATCAGTGACGTTTTTTTTATTTAGGAAACATCAGAGTTGTATTTAAAAATTTTAGTGATCAATGTTTATCAATTTTTATGAATAATTAATGACTTAAAATATACATATACAGGGTGAGTCAGTCAAAATGTCATTAATTTTAAGAGGAGATAGGGAATAATGAGTATAATGCAAATACGTGATTAAAAAAAAATCTAAATGCATATTTACGCCGAAACAAAATATTTTCAAATCATTATTTAAACCCCTTTTCAGACTGTCACTGACCGTTCACAGCCTTGGTCGGTTACAGCTGACAGTTCAACTCGATGTCGACCTGATCCAATGTTGCCAAGTTGAAATATTTTTCTAGTACCTACCTACCTAGGCATTAGACATCATAAATAAACGATTGTACTGACTATTTTAGAATCTCATATTATTTCTTGCTCAGTTCAGCCAATAATAATTTAAAATGTTCAATGAACGCTTTCCAATCAATTCTATTAAAAATTGCAAGTAACGCGGTCCATTCAGGTTCTCCGGTAGAAAATACGGCCCAATCAAATGATTCCCGTAAACTCCTGCCCATACGTTGAGAACAATAAAGCTAAACCGACGAGTAGCGTGTGGATTTTCGTCCGACCAAATGTGACTGTTATGACTGCAAAGAAATTAGCTTGGTTTGTTTAAAAAGTATTTAATATTGAAATTACAAAACTCCAACGTATCTAATAATAAACTGAGTAATAAACCATTTAGGTACTATCGTTTGCAATATTAATGACACTCACTAAAATGAATTTTGCAATTTATTTTGAACTTCTGACGTATTCATATTGAAATCTGCTTTAAATTTTTAACATTATAGTTATTAGTTGTTTCACTTACCAAGAGAGATTTAATGATATTTCTATTCAGAACTTCCAGAAGTTCAACAACTGTTTTAAGAGAGTGTCATTATTATTGCAAACGATTGTACATTACATAAAAAAACGTTTAAAACGTGTTTAAATACAAAGTAATAAAAAAAACCTTGTGTTGTCGACAAAACACTGTCCAAGACTAGGTCAATAACCTAGTTACCTAGTTTTTGTACTATTATTTAACGACAAGGAGTAAAATTAACTTTTTTTATCTAGATACATGAATGAATTTTCCTTAAATATTGATTTATTTTTAATAAAGACAAATGTAGATAATAAATAAATGTGTTCGAATATTATTAGGTTATTTATTTTTAATAATTTTGATATTCTGCAGACCTTGCTTTGGGATATCTCCAATCGCTTTGAAATGGTTCTTCTAGAAATTGTAGGTTCCTCCTCAACTAAATTTAAAACAGCTTCTGTTACATTTAAGTCATAGCAGCGGCATTCGCATTTCGTAAACATTCCCCGTATAAAACTAGCATTTCCGCATATTCTAAATTAGTAAAATTAGGCATTGTGATGTGAATTTACGACCAATACACGACCGAAATAAACAAACTACTGCTCGTATTCTCTCCATCCCCCCTCTAAATGTGTGGTGTGATCTCTAAATTTGGGGGGAAAGAAATGGGGAAATGCGGAAAGTGCGACTAAATGGTGGCAAATTTGAATAATACGCACGCTGAAGTGTTAGACGACGTTATGTATGTAAACATGTGGCAACGATGCCTTCCATCGGAATTAGATTATCATATGGCTGCGACATCAGAAAGTTTGAGCGTACCAGGAGCGTCGTGTTACCGATTTTTATAGGGTGATTTGTTTATTTTTTAAAGGTCGAGTAAACATTTTTTTTTTCCGATTTTCTGCCTTTATTAGGCCTTCCGAATACGTGGTTAAAATTAATGACATTATGACTGACTCACCCTGTATAGGTCCGTATTTAATAATAAAACTTTTTTTGGATCAATAAAAAATGGTTTTTGTGTCTCTTACATCAGCTATACAAAACTCAATATCGGTTATTAATGTGAAAATATTTATGAAATTACATTGAAGATAAAAATAGAAAATTGTAGTAAGAACCTTAAATTCTTAGGAATCAATAAAACAAATCAAAATCTCAACGATTATGATTACTGATTTGTGTTAATTTGTATTACATTATTCGATGAATATATAATTTATTTTTCCTTGAGGCTCAGCCTTTTATCATAATGAGAAATGTGGAGTATATACATATTTTCTCATATGTAGCATATTTTAAGTCCATAAAATTATAATTAAGAAAACAGGAAGTGCTGATTAATAATTTTTATAAATTTATAACATATAAAACATGAAAGTCAGTAACCCTAAAATAAAAGTAAGTAGTTTATTACATACTGTTCTTAAGCTTCTATTTGTAAAAATTACATTTTTATTGTAGTATAGTGTAGTGTAGTGATAGATGTACGAGGTGTGGCAATTAATTTCCGGAAATTTGTCAATGAAAAAAACAAGCGAACTAAATTTTGCTCTAACTCTACGCAAGGATTCCAACGTTGCTCCCACGATTGGAAGCACCCTTGGTAATCCTTCGCAGTTAACCCGTTCAACACCACGGTTACAGCTTCTGTGATCTACTGTACGTCGCCATTATGAGTTCCCTTGAGGTGCGAGTTCATCTTGGGGAATAAAAAAAAATCGCTATAGGGTGGCTGCGCCAGCGCTGGAATGCCTTTTTTGCCAAAAACTTGCACAATGAACGAGGAATGGGTTGGAGTGCTGTCGTGGTGCAAGATCCAGCCGTTCTCGGCGAGTTAGGGTCGCATACGGAAAACGCGGACCCGCAGCCGTTCCAGGACGCCAACAAAGAACTATCCAGTCACTGTCTGGCCGGCAGGAATATATTCACGATGAATGATGCCGTGGATATCGAAAAAAACGTACAACATTGCCTTCGGTCATGACTTGGACATCCTCGCTTTCGTTAGCCGCTCTCCACCCTTTTCCACCCACTGCTAATTTTGTTTACGGGTATCGTGGTCATACTCAAATATCCAGGTCTCATCTCAAGTGACTACCCGACTCATCCAGTCTCTACCGTCGCTCCGAATGCGGGACAACAACTCCTTGCAGATCGATTTTCGCATGCCTTTCTGTTCACGGGTGAGAACTTTTGGCACCCTCTTTGTGCAAATCTTTCACATATTCAAATTTTCGTGTAACATCTTGCGAACGATTTCTTTGTTGAGGTTTAACTCGGCAGACAACGCACGAATGCTTAGGCGTCGGTCAGACATGATCAGTGCACGCACACGGTAAACATTCGCGTCAGTACGAGAGGTGACGGGAGCTCCTTCACGTGGATCGTCTTCTACGGATTCATGCTCCTCCTTGAACCTTTTTGACCATGCAAACACGCGTGTTTTCGACATACACTCGTCTTCATACACCACCTGCAATTTTTGAAGGATTTTCCAGGGTTTTTCGCCAGATTTCTCTAAAAATTGATCACAACACGTTGCTTGTAATTGGAGTCACTCATTTTCACGACGCCACTAAAAAAGTTACTTCCAAAAAATACACATAAAATACAAACCAAACTTTCTATCGACTTCAACCTTGGACTGAAACTAAAAGAAAGGTTACGATGCAGTGTTGCCAGTTTCCGAGTTATAACTAAATTCCCGGAACTTAAATGCCTGTACAGTAAACAAATTTACAGTGCCACAAGATAAAGTCAAAACTTTAAATTATACCCCTTCGGTGTTACTTCTCTCATTAATGGGGACCAAACACAAGACGTTGATAATAATTCTTTGAGGCTTGATACGCGTAAAATATTTCCATTGTGTTTACCATACAATATCTCTAAATTCATCGCGTTAAAATGTTACCGGCAGGGGAATAATAAATTTCGGATAGCCCGTTTATTTATTCAGTGCAGAACACCAGCCTATTAAACCAATCATTCCCTCTCTCTCTGTCAAGTCATTCGTCTTTTGTTTCTGGGAGAGCGTCCTTAAGCGCCACTTCAATTAAAATTTGCAACGAATCGCAATTTTTAACATCAAATACTGAGTGGACGACGAAAAAAATGGGGAAACGCAAATTAATTAGTGAGCAATTTGAGGAATACGCCTTCCCACTTACTTGAAGCGGCTCAAAGTTATAAGACATGTACAATACAGGGTGAACCTTATATAAGTACAAATATTTTAACTGCAGGTGTAGATAAGTCTAGTGAAAGCCATTTTTAAAAACACAGATTATTTCTCTTGTACAAAAACATGTCCGTGTCATTTTTATTATCAACACTTTATTAAGGTAAGTTGGTTTAAATAGTAATATTTTGAACTGTACTTGTATCCTCCTGTATATTCTTTATTCTTTACAATATCTATTAATACTACATTAAGTATGTTCTTTGATACCAAATATCTTTAAGTATGCTAAAGAATTATTCCATAGACAAGATGAGTGGATAAATCGACACTAGAGAATTACGCGAACCTATCATATCTGGTGCCAGTAACTTACGAGTTCAAAATGGACAAAAACCAGAAGCTTTTGTGTTCGTAGAAATGACAAGACGGGTCCAAATGTCTTTATACGTCGGTGGACAAATTTTCAACAGTTATACCATCAGGTATGTCAAATTTTTATATTAGTTCAAACCACACATCAATGAATAATAACCATATAAATGAAAGCAGTTGAACTTGCTCATGTAAAATCGGTGTTATAAAATTTTATTTATTTCTTTCCTTGGGAACTTTTTTAAATTTTTCATTCGTTCATTTTTTATTACGCTTTGCTCCGTGCCGCTCACCGATTGCTTTGCATTGCACAAGGTCAGGTTTTGCTGTGGATCAGTTTCCAATCAGTTTTGATCTGCCTTTTTTGATTTTTGAATTGTAAAAATATACCTAGATATTTGTAAGCATTACACTAAAACTCGAAAATAAATATGTATTATTAAAACATATCCCATCAATAAAACATAAATCAATAATAATATTCCGAACTGAGAAACATTTCAGTTAAGACTGACATAAGCTGTCCCAAACTTTTTATTTCTGCGAAAAAATGGAAGCTTTTCATCAAGTTATAACTTCTAAATAAATAGAGGTACAGCACCATTAAAAAAAATACGCTGGAAGCTCATAATATGTAGATTAATCCTGTTGTAAAATTTGTCCCGCTTGACGTACCTGTGCAATATACTAATATATGTTTTTCAGAGTACTCAGTGAGCCATATCTGTCCTGTCGGTAGTACATTCTATCATTAGTACGTATTTTTGCAAGGTGTCTACTACATTTGCTGTACCAACAAAACTATATTTTATATACTACTAGGTGACCCGGCAAACGTTGTTTTACCATATGAATTATTTCTAGTGAATATTTTGGTAGCCGGCTTCGTTCTCATCCCTACTCCGTGCTGTTTACTGGGTGAGAAGCACAAACCTAGAAAGAATATAGACTGTGCCAGTGTCATATTGCCGGCGACCGCTAATTCATGGCTGCCCTAAAAGGTCCAGAATCACTAAAACTTGGTTTTTATGCTAATTTACGTTGGTTGTATTGTAGCGTGAATCTCATTTATTTACTGTGATTGGTCACATTCATGTCACATTCTTTAATGGCATTTAAAATGACAGCAAGTTAGTTAATTTCATATTGCAATGCAGCCATCATATTTGCACAACCGCCAACATAAAGCAAATAAAATATCAATTTTCTGGACCTTATGTTCCTAGAAAACGCGGCACCTGTCACGAGACCTATATCATGAACCGACGCTGTCTATATTTTTTCAAGGCTTGTGGTGAGAAGTGACACCAGTAGACGCCTGGCGACTATCACTCGATCAGTTATTACCAGGGTTAGAAATGATTAAATTACTAAAATGGCTATTAAAATATAGGGGTATGTGATAGAAGGGTGAAAATTAAGGGTTGCATCTATTTTTAATGCCACATAATAAATAAATAAAAATAAAAAATGTTGTCCAAAAAATTAAAAAAAATGTTTGGGGTGAACCACCTTTATCACTTAGGGGTATGAAAAATAGATTACGACCGGTTCTCAGACCTACCGAATATACATATAAAATTTCATAAAAATCGGTCATTCCGTTTACGAGGAGTATGGTGACACTGTGACACGAGAATTTTATATATAGATATAGAAATATACAACTTTTGCAGTTTAATTACTTGCTGTGGCTACAAAATACAACTTTCATTGCAACATAGATACAAATCAGCTGTTGGTACAATTTCAAGTTTTTCTGGGCATAGAAAATAGTAATTTAAACTCGGAAACTCTTCAGATAAATTATAACAAACTTTTCCGGAGGCAAACATAAAGTTGTGTAAGTGCAGAAAATACTCTGGATGTAAAAAGATCGCGATTATATTTATGAAAATGCGGCAGTGTATATTTTACGGCAGCTTGGTTTGTTCACAAAAAAGGTGGTGCATTAGCTGACAAGTGCGACAAAATGTAACTATTCGTATTCGTTTAATGTTATGTTGGTGGCCTAAAATATAGGTAAAGTTATCAACTGTTGTAAATATGTATACATACTGTAAAGGCGTAGTGAATTATATTTTTACAAAAATTTAAACAGTGTTGACCGAAAACTTGTAAAGTTTTCTTCGATTTTATGCAATAAATAAAGAAACGCCCAAATCTCTCAACTCTTGTAGCATTGTTGCCATAATATTCAGGACGAAGTTTGTGAAGAATTTCCTTTTGCCTTACAATATCAAGTTTGTTAGATATGGACTCCTCAACATAATATTCTGCCACAGAAGAGCTCTTCCATCCACCATGCCGTTTAAAGGTTGTAAGACCAGAATCTTTATTGGCCAATAAAGCTGTTAAAGTGCGCCTCATACAATGGTCAGTACATGCTTCTGGATGAGATATTGAGGAATGAAGCAACTACTGAGGGTACCTTCGCCAATGTGTTGATTCCAACAGGCTTAGAAATATATTTTTGATTGATGGGTCTTAAAAAGAATATGTTTTGTGTTAAGCGAATTGGGCGCAGAGAAATGTATCTTCTGCATATGTCAACAGCATTTACGTAAAATCCTTCTTCTACAATTGTAAATTTTCTTGAAATGGTGTCAGGTATTGAAACAAATAGCTAACTGCCAACGTCCTGTATGTAAGCAAATTTCAAATTTGTCAATTCGCAGCATCGACAGGCACCACAAACCCCCATTATTAGTGAAACCTAATATAATTCACTATATCCCTAATATGTAAAAGGTAAAGAGATATTATCTTCTTCATTAAATAATCTTGATCGAAAGCCCTAGTCAAAAATTCTTCAGTATGTGCTGCAGTTTTTTTGTTTTGTATCTATTCTCTCAAATCTCTCTCTTCAAATAAGCAGTAAACTTGTTATGTTTTTCAATATCTATATTCTTGGAGACCTTTATAGCAGCATTCAACATCGAATATTTTGTCCAAATAGATAAAATCGCATATTTTTCCTTCAAATTTAAAGAATACGGTAGCATGACTTCTTCATTTATTGTCATTACTTTCTAAATTTCTACCTCATATTTAATGCACTTTTTCAAAAAAAAAACAATATATTAATGGGTGTGTGTGGAGTAGCGAATGGCCGATAGATGTAGTTAGTTCTACACCGCGTACTCATGGTCCCTTCTGTCGGGTTAGACAGACTAAACAGCTAGGATTATTCGTCGGATACCTTACCTATGGCGTACTGATGAGAGCTAATAAGCTCGAAACCGGTATATGTCTGGTGGGCTTCTGACGAATGACTCTAGCTGTTGCTATAGGTTTTCCAGGTGTAATTCAATGCTGATCGGAGCATTAGCCCGCAGAGTAGTTGTTTCCTGGAATTCCGTGTTTGCGGGTGTGTATTAGTTAACAATCTGACTCAGACAACAAAATACCTATAATCTTGCATAAAACACGCTAAAAACGTCTATTTCAGTTTACGTCGACGATAAATAAGCAGCAATAAACACAACGAATGGTCCTAGTAGTTCTTTCAGAAGCGTGACAAAACAGTTTGTTTCCTCTGAGTGACTTATAACGATTGAGAATACTTCTGCTCATTTTTTTCACGAAGAGAATCCATAAATACCTGCCCAAATGAACGCTGGTCCGACCAGTGGGGGGCCCAGATTTCCAGCTGCGGTTTTGGGCAATCAATAAGGATCTACCCTCCAGTGCTACAGCGAATATAGACAGGTATAACGTAACATAATTATTAGTGTTTTGTCTCTGGCGTGAGGTATTCAGGGCAACATCAATTTTAGGCTGGGAAAGATTTGTAGGTGGACTATTTACAAAATGTATTTATCGTCGAAATGTGACTATATACAGGGTGGAACACTTATTTTTCACCAAACTTTAAAAACCAATACATCATAAAAAATAGTATTAGTTTGCTAAATAAACTAAGTATATCCGACAAATGTTTACTTTTTGAGATACAGCACGTTGAAGTTTCCCAAAAAAAATTGTTTTTCGAATGTTTCTGTAAGTGATGAAGTTTCACTCTTAAATTTGGCGCTGTCCTTGTGATCTTTGGAGAATTTTTAAATTTTTTACCAGCGGCGGAAAAATAGGGGTCCCTATTACTTTAGTAAAAAAAATATATAACACTATTTTTTGGCTTCCTTATTTAATTTGGGACAAAAGATTATCCTTGTAAGTTTTTCGTAACAATAACCATTTACAATTAAAATTTATTTGCAAATTACAATTGAATTAACGACAATAAAATAATTGCTGTATCAATTTATTAATTAATATTTAATAAAATTATTGAAAATTATGTTTAGGCAAGTAAACCAATAACATATAGTAAATAAAACATAGGTGTATATGTCCACGTGTATTGTATAGTAATAAGTAAATACATTTTACTTGAAAATGGTAGTAGTTAAAAAACTTACAAGGATCATTTTTTGTCCCAAATTAAAAGAAAAATCCAAAAGCAATAGGAACCTACCTATTCTCCGCCAATGTTAAAGTTAAAAAAAAAATAAATATTCGCAAAGAGCACACGTACAGTGCCAAATCATTTATAACAAATTTATGGTTGAAACTTTCAGTTACAGAAAAATTCGAAAAACTTTTTTTTTTGGGAAACTTCAACGTGCTGTATCTCAAAACATTTGTTAGGTGTAGTTTATTTAGCAAACCAACATTATCTTTTATGTATTGTTTTTGAATTTTATTGAAAAAAATACCCTGTAGACAAAAAAATGTAGAATATATAGTATCTGACACTACAAGCATGTTAAAAGGGTTTTTACGAACAGAAGAATACCGTAAACTGGGGCTACTTTGACTTCGAGGGTTACTTTGACACTTTTTGGGGCTACTTTGACAACGTCCCTCGTAGAAGTGAGAAGGCCGGAATTTTGAGGTTATGTTAATGTAAATAGTGGTAGGCCAGTGTGTAAGCATTACGCTTTGTTTTGAGGTGTTATTGTGGCCTAAAAACTATACCGAAGAATATTAGTATTTTTGTATTTTGTTACCTGCCGCTTTTCTCACATTATTATAACCTTGCTTGCAAACATTGTAAGAATATTCGGGATTTATGGTTGTTCTCTCTTGTCTTATACTTCAGCAGTCTCTGCATCAGTTGATGATGGTTCAATTTCAACTATTTCATTGTCCAAACTCAGAACAGAATAAAATATTTATTACAAGCTACTATTTATTATCAAATATAAATTTAATATGTGAGCATTTAAGATTCTAGATTTTGGCGAATGCGCTAATGTTACGAATAATATCAGCTATAATATCCTTACGACATTGATAATGCACGAGAAATTTTATGGCAATCGAAAGCAAGTTCCTTGGTTGTTGCCAAACATGGTGCATTAGAAATTTGACCTAAAATTATGAGGCATTTGTCAATGTCAGAAGGATATTCGGTCAAAAAAATTAAATAAGTCATAACTCAACAACTATTTATTTATTAAAAGTAGGTACAATTATTGGTAAAGGTACATTTATTGAAATTAAACGCAACATTACATTGGCTATTTTTTTCTTCTACTCTGGTGTTGTTGGTCGATGTTTAATGTATGGTTTTATAGAATTTGGATTGTTATGACCATTAATTTTTAGCAATTTTTGTTCTTGCACATCATTTTTTTGCTAATTCGCTAACAACAACTGACCTGCTCCAATAATTTGTTATCTCTTTGTTCTTTACATTCAGGCCAATAGCCTCAGCAGACGATCTAGTCCATCCATTGACAATATTTTTTCCAACAGGGTCATTGTATGTCATGTCATGTTTTAGTATCAATGCCAGTTCTTCTACGCTTCTATACTCATGTAAATCACATTTTCATTAGTACGCGGTGTAGAACTAACTACATCTATCGGCCGTTCGCTACTCCATGCCGGACTGAAAATGTCACAGGCCGAAGCGTTCTACATGCAGTAGACACCATTGAAAGCTGTCGACCTTTATCGCGATCGGCGAGAAACGATGTTTTGCAAACACGGAATTCCAGGAAACAACTACTCTGCGGGCTAATGCCCCGACCAGCATTGAATTACACCTGGAAAACCTATAGCAACAGCTAGAGTCATTCGTCAGACGCCCACCAGACATATACCGGTTTCGAGCTTATTAGCTCTCATCAGTATGCCATAGGTGAGGTATCCGACGAATAATCCTAGCTGCTTTCGTCTGTCTAACCCGACAGAAGGGACCATGAGTACGCGGTGTAGAACTAACTACATCTATCGGCCGTTCGCTACTCCATGCCGGACTGAAAATGTCACAGGCACGAAGCGTTCCGTGTTTGCAAATGTGCATGTTTTTAAATTTTCAGTTTTTTGTGAACGAAAATAGTATCTTTAATTTTTAGTACTATACAGGCGCGTTATGACTTTTCAACCTACTTTATTCGTTTATCACGGTAAAGTATAACATCGTACACCTAATATAAAGATACTTATAACAGACATATGTCGTAAAATTTAAAGAATGTCGAATATTAGCTTTATAATTATGATGGGCTTGGAAATAAAGCAGAATAATTTTTATAAGACATTATCATGACATGCTTTATTGGAATCGTATAGTTTGTTGTATCAACGCTGTAAGCTCATTGCTAAAACATAACTTGTTTTTATACAGAACTCTTATTTTCTTTCTTTTATAAAAATGTGCTTATTTCACGCTATTAGCTGCTGTGTTGATGCCAATAAGATGTTTATACGACTAAACCATGCAACTTTAACTCTGCAAAAATTAGTTACAGGAACATTTTTGACCACAGCTATAACATATCTTGTGTTACTTCGGATGTTTATGATAATGAATATACTTATACGAAAAGAAAGTACGATTGTATAAACAACAATATGACACGTGTCACTTATTTAATTAATACATTAATTAGGTAAACAATTAATTTTAATATGTCAACGCAATTATTGTGTCCAGTTATAGAAGATTAATAACGCGCTTGTTTTCGCCCTCCCCCTCTATTTCCGTTTGTTTTTCTCGACTTGCCCGTCGATATTATCGGATTTCGGATGAGAAAACTCAGAAAAAGTTAATAAGGATTTGCCCGAGGCGAAGGAAAAATATTAAACTTATATACCTCCGCCTCTAACTCCTCGCCAACAGGGAATTTAGTGAGGAGTAAACAATGAAATTGTATATACGGAAATACAATCCAAAAGGAGCGAACCAGAGTGAAATATACGTAAGGTATTCTCCTTGTTTCGACACATTTTACCTCAAATCTGGCCTCTACGAGTACGTTTCTTGATTGTAGTGTTGAGATACAGATTTACAATTAGTTGTACAGGGTGGTCCCTAAATAATGGCCCATGGAGACATAATAGATTTTTCACATCAAAATATGTGACTTAAGCCAACTTGCCTTAATAAAATGTTGAAAATAAAAGAGATACAGGGTGTTAAAGTTCTAATTTGAAAGTGATTTTCTGTAATAATTATACTTTGATGTATCAAGTTAAAAATGTTGATTGTTTTTGGATATAATAAATCATAATTTGTCTATTTCGACACATTTCCTAGAGGGCGCCATATTTGTGACGTAAATGTGAGCATAACTTTTTTGACCCTAACGTTTTACTAAAAAATCTTAAACCTACTACATTGTTTTTGAGGAAAAAAAGGTATACTTGGGATTAGTCTCACAAAAATTGACCATTTTCCAGAAAATTTTCAATATTCTTATGTATGCGGATGATGTAAAACTGATCATGGAAATCAAATCTATTGCGGACTGTCAGTACCTTCAAATAGCCTTGCAATCAATAATTTCTTGGTGTATAAATAATAGCCTGCATTTAAATCCAGATAAATGCAATGTTGTATCCTTTCATAGAAAGTTAAAGCCGGTTTTGTATGATTGGTGATTCAATTTTGCACCGTCCTGGCACGATTAAAGATCTTGGTGTTATTTTTGATCATAAACTAAGTTTTAATAAACATATTGGGACGATTACTTCTTTATCATATAAAATGTTAGGGTTTATAATACGCAACTCAAAAGTTTTCATAACATTACTACAATGCGTCTGCTGTTTATAACTTTTGTAAGATCTCTGTTGGAATATGCCTCTGCAGTTTGGAATCCTATTTATAATATACATGTATCTGCAATTGAAAAGGTTCAAAGAAGCTTTTTGAAGTCCACTTCATTTATAATTGATGGAACTTATCCTCCTATTGGCTTTTCACATGAACTGTTGTTAGAGCGTTGTTCTCTGTCAACCCTTCAATCTAGGAGGGAGCTGCACTCTGTTATAATTCTGTACAAACTTGTAAACAATAAATTAGATACCGTTGCACTTCACAATCAAATCAAATATAGGGTACCAAGATTGTCTTCCCGATGCTCTAATATCTTTAAAATGCCTAAACCCCGATCAAACTTATTGATAGCTCCCACTTTACCAAATGATCCATAATTATTGTAAAATTGAGAGCAAGGTTGACATATTTTGTTGCACAATTTTGCTAATTAAATCGGTATTCCCATAGTTAATAGGGGTTTTTTTTGTTTAATTATTACGTGTGTCTTCATTAATTATTTTTTGTTGTGCTTTGTTGAGTGTAGTTGGTATTGTATTGTAATACTGTTATTTATATTTTTAAATTTTATGTTGTTTTCAACTAATTTAGTCACTGTGTTACATGTCAATGTTCTTTTTTTGTGTAACCTACCCTGTAATTGGGCTTTTGCCTGTTGGGTTTGTATTTAAATAAATAAAATAGCTGTTCAACAATCAGCTGCATGTACAATATTTTAATGTAGTAGGTGTCTGTGAGGATACAAAAAATTTAAATACAATTTGGACACCTGGTGTTCAATCGAAATTATTATCTTTTTGATTTGACAGCAACGACTTATGACGTCAACAATTATATTTCTTCCAGAAACATTTCCAACTTTTTTCCAGTCTCTTTCTATTAATAAACTTTTAATTAGACATTTTTTTGTATTACTTTTCATTTAAACATTATAAGCCATATAGTCCTAAAGAGTCTCAAGAAAAATACCACTTAAAAATCAAACTAGCGGCGGAAGGATCAAGTAGTCGTTGGAAAATAATTGAATGTTGTTTAAAATGCATAAATGTCATTAAGAATAAATAAATGGATTAAACTCGATAATTCATTAATACAGCAACAAAAGGTAACAGTAACAGTAACTAAATTTACAAAACGAGGAAACATACGTATTACAATATATTCTCTATACAACCTCCTCTCATTTCAAGACACATATCCGCTTGATTTCGTTGTGGGCTGCGTTTATTAACATTTCGCCATTAAACTCATTACAAGCATTAGTGATTTTTTCTTTCAAATGATTAATATCTCGCGAAGGTATTTTGTAAACCATATTTTTTTAAATTCCTTATAAAATATCGAGGACTGTTAGATCTGGTGACTTTCCAGGCCACTGAATAGATCCATTAATCCCAATCCCAATTTTTTTTTTGGGAAAGTGTTATCTAAATATTGCTCCATAATCCTGGCCTTGTGGAGTGGAGCTCCGTCTTGCTGAAACCATAGGTTTCTCCTTGGCTGCAAAGGCACATTCTGCAGAAGTGCAGGAAGTTCTTGTAGATAATTTAGGTAACTCACGCTGTTGATTTATGTGATAAGACTCAATTAAATGCCTACCGATGATGCCGAACTATATAACATTTTTTATAAATAACTAGCTAATAAACTCCACTTGTTACAACTTCTTTTAAAATTATTGTTGTTTATTTATAATACCAAATGTAACTACAATTTTAACATATATTATGTAATGTCTTATTTGTTTTATTTACAATGTGTGTATTTTCAATGGATCAGTAATGGTCGTTGCATCGGTTTGGCAAGTCATTACTGACAAACCGACTTTAGTCCGTCCAAAGAACGTGCTAAAAAAGGTTCTGATGAACAGTTTCTACATTTACTACAATTTGGGCTATAAAATTAAGTCTGTTTTTAATGTGACGCTCAGGCAAATACATGAATTTTGTAGTCATGATACCCATTGGTCTTTAAAATTCATTGAACAGTTTATTTATCCAAATTCAATTTTCAGCTAGCCTGCCGTATAGAATTTCGTGGATTTTCTTCGAAATACTGTAACAGTCTAGTTGTATTAATATTGTTTCTTAGCCTTCGGTCAATTATTTGATTCTTCCGAACAGAAAATGCATCTTCATTTCGTCGCAAGGTCCCAACAAACAATTAAAGTTAAAATTACGTTAACTTGACCTCTGAATTGGTCAAAAACTTTTCATGACCAATTCCATATAAGAAAGGATAAGTTTACCTATCTTCGTTGGCCTTTTTCTTTATGTGAGGAAAAAAACTAAAGTAATATGAATGTTAATAATTGGTCGGCAAGGATTTTATTCCAATAAGATAATTATTGGACCTAAAAGAAATACGGACCAATTTTGTTAAAATTTCGAAATATAAAAGACATTATTACCAAAATCTACCCTAATTATGCCCTTTATATGACATACTTTTGCCAGAGAGAGACAACATTATATGTTTGATTTTATATATTCTAATAGCGAACAGGGATAGGAAGAAAAAGAAAGACTATAAGTCAGGCTACTAAGCTACAAGTAGAGTAGGAGTTAGTATATTTATAGATATTTAAATTTTAATATAATAAAGTCCGTATTTTTGGTTTCCATTCATCAAATTGTACAACCCAGGAAATTTTTTCGTATAATGTCATGACCAAACTTTCATAAAAATAACGCGCCTTATAAATATACATTTCTACTATTGCTTTATAATAATATTACTATACTGAAGAATAACCTAAAATAAAAACTGAATGTACTTCGTGATAAAATGTGTTTAATAATCTTTCGTCATAAATGTATTAACTAATATTATCTGTATTAACATAATTTTAATGAGTAATTAATTAGAAATAATGAACAAAACATTTAGTGTTTATAACAATATGGCCGCTCAAACAAAATCAACTTTGAAGTCAATTTGTCTGTATGTTTTAACCTATAGGGCAGATTGCCTATGCCAATGCTGACGCCACAGGAAAATATTAACTTTGTGGTTGAAATTTCCTCCAAATGAAGATATTTTATGGTAATTTATTACCAATTAAATTATTACTAGGTACCTATACATATAAAATTCTACTCTTGGATTTGTGATTGAAACTTCAAATTAAAGCCGATAATATTATATATGCGTAATAACAAAAACAAAATAAATATTTTCGAACGGAATTCAATTCGAATTTCAATTCACGTGCACTACTGAATTCATCTGACACGATAACAGTCATAAGAATACTTATATATGAAGTATTTATCGATATATTATCATTAGACTGATTTACATGATATGCAGTGTCGGCTTAAACTTGTTTTTACAACTCTTTAATACTGTGTAGGGCTTAGTTTTAACTGCAGATCGCCAAAACACAAAACAATTTCTACATGCTATTACATGAAGATCTGTCGGAATACATATAACAAGAAGCTTGTTCCCTAAAAGACCTTTATAAGACACACTTACGTCGAAGTATTATTAACAAGTAAATTTGTACCATAATATAGAACAATATTTCTATTAGGTTAATTGAAATGGTCAAATATTCCTTACAAGTTATCAACAAAGTTGAAAATAGGATTATATTGTAATAAAAATAAAAGAAACCAATTGAGGAATTTAATAGGGCAAATTTATTTTTAACTACTAGTTGAAGACTAAAATAAGTATTTTGATATCGTAATAAATATGTAAATATTTACCTATTGTAATAATTTAAAAAATCCTTGGATATTGAAGACAGATTTCTAGGCGAAATTAAGTAAATTATAACTTCGTCTTACACGTTATTGGAATGTTAGCATTTGAAAACATAGAATAGGTAAACCATATGTAATTTTGAACTGTATAAATTGACATATATTTCATTTTACTTGGAAGGCATTATATTACTCTTAGTTAACAAATTTTTGACTAAAATTTTGGTATTATAAGATTTTGTAACATTGAAGACTATTTTTATGGAAGAAAGTAGTAAATCTTGATCAATTTAGGATTATTTTTCTTGTGTAGTAGTCTATTAGGCTTAAATGTTAGTTGGGGTCGCTTTCAATCTTGTAGAGGTTCTATGATCAGAAAGCGCTTTCTCGATATAACTTTACAGCTCTTCTTGAATTATTCTGTGACTCGCCGTAAATTAGCAACATTTCAACTTTTTCTGAACCAGGAAACATTTTGTAAGCACAAAAGTTATACGTTTGACGTTCGTGTTGATTGATGACAAATATTTTGTAACATTTATGCACTTTAAACAACGAACATTCAATTATTTTCCAGCGACTAATTGATCTTCCCACGGCTAATGTGATTTTTAGATGGTATTTCTTTTGAGACTCTTTTGGACGATATTGCTTTACAGCAACTAATACAGAAAATGTTCTATACTAATAGTTTATTAGAAAAAAGAGCACTTTTCAATAGGAAAAAATGGGTACGTCTCTGGAAAAATATAATTGATGACGTCATTAGTCGTTTGTATCAAATCCCAAAGATAATACTTTCAATTAAAAATGGAGCTTACTTCATCCCATTTAGCGCCACGTATCCCAAATTTGATTTAAATTTTTTATATCCTCACAGTAGACCCACGCTATCGATTAGTTTGAGACAACCTGTACAAAATTATCTTACTAAAAGTGCGAATCTTTGTTCCTAAAACGCCAGCCTTAAAGCATTCTCGTTTCAGAAACACGATTGTGCTTACTGAAACTCCGGATAAAGGATTACCGACACATGTTTCTGTTTTTTGCCCCTGCCGATGTTTCCGTTTGTTTTTCCTACATCTCCGCCAATACCATCGGATTTCCGATAAGAAAACTCCGAAAAACTTAATAAGTATTCGCCGGGGGCCCAAAAAGAAATATTGAATTTAATCTGCGAACTTCTCTCAAAAAGCGGTCGAAATTAAATGAGAAATGGAAGACTTTAACACAATCAAATAAACGGAAACGGACATCACAAAAGATATCTGATGTCCGATTGTAGATAATAAAATAGTACCTATTGGAATTTAGTGACTCGGGGAAAGGGCACAAATAAATAAGGTCTGAATTCCTGACTATGCCATCGCTTTGGATTTTTAAAATGTTCCTCAAGAATAATATACGTTTCGAACTTATAAAAACTATATTACAATTTTAAACATAAATAAATTAAAATAAAATTTCTACTCTCTTCTGGCTATTACAACTTCATCTATTTTTGGTGCCTGGTACATTGCATATATTTCCTCATTAATTCTTCTTACATGGCCTTCCTCCGTCTTTTTTCTCCCTAGAATTCTTCTTAAGATCTTTCTTTTCCACCTTAACAGATTTTCTCTTGACTTTTTATTGGGGATACAGGTTTTACTGTCATACAGCGCTGTCGGTCAAAATTGTTTTATACATTCTAAATTTTACTCCTCTGGGCAAATTTTTTGATTTCATTAAGTGGTTGACTGCTTCCGTACTTCTGTTTGCCTTTATTATTACATTTTTGTTCCTCCTCACACTTAGCTGTTATCAGCGCCACCAAATACACATATTCTTGAACTTCTTCAAACTCCATATCTCCGTTCTGTGTCCTCAATTTGAAATTGGTATCTTTTTTTTGTTATCTTATTCTCAAAAGCTTACCTTTCTCTTGATTTATCTGCAATCACTTTACGTGCTCCCTCCACAAGTTTTCTCGTTACTTTTTCTAATTCCCTACTATCTATTGCAATTATGGCCACATCATCTGCATAACTTACTATTTGGCTTTTAAATGATATGTGTCCTCTGTTCAACTATCTTTTCTAGTACTAAGTTAAAGAATCGTTGAGTGTGGGTATCCTTCTCTTAATCATGTGTCAATAGTAAAACCTTCAGAACATTCATCTTTTATTCGTACTTTGCTTTTATTATTTTCTAAGATAATTTTCAATAGCCTCATCAGTTTGATTGGTATCCCAAATTATTTCAATTTTGTATATAGTTCATTTCTTTTGACAGAATCATATGCCTGAAATCCACGAATAAAACCATTGATTTAATCCCTTATTCATAGCATAGTAAGAATTTCCGTCACCATAAAGATTTGGTCCGTTGTTGACCTCCCCTTTCTAATATCTGCTTGATGCTCCCCTATCTGTTGTTCTCTATAGGTTTTATTCCCTATTTTATTAACGTTGCCATGATTTTATACCCTACATCTAGGCATTATATACCCCTTATAGTTTCTGCAGTATGTTGTAATGTTAACTATCATAATGTCGATGGATGGTGAAACCCTCATTTCCCTCGGAAAATCGGCGCCTAGGATAAGTCGTCCGAGTTAACACAGTTAATCCAGTTAGCTCTAGTAGTTTCAAACTGCCAAAACTACATTTTCATTCACAAGGTGCGGTCCGTGGTCGAGCTGTTTAAGTCCCGACTAGACCGTATATCAGGTTTATTCGTGGAGAGGAATGGCATCCTCTATGCGGGTATGATAGGGTGGAAGAATGTTAGCTTGATTCAATGTGAGAGATTGATACAGGTCGACGTTTGACCACCCACCTAATTAATGAGGTTTTCCAGGTTTCCCTCATTCCTGCACTGAATGGTGATTAGGGTCTACCAAAGTAAATCGTTCTTGGGCGCAAATGCGACTTACCTAATAATAAGCCGCCTTTTCTCCCGCACAATTTTCCGACTTCTGAGATAATCCTCGTATAGATATTATATAGATATTAATATTATTATCATGTTGACATGATGACTGGCTGAAAAATGCAATGTTTCAAATGCAATCCTATTTTTTCAAACCATTAAATGTTTTGCTTTTACTGTAAAATTTGCTACGACAAATTTTGTATTAAAATTACATTGTAAGGTGTAAATGTAATTAATTTTGATTAAAATCTCACCAAAATAAAACTGATGGATATCCTAACAAAGGTAAAATTTAGTTTAGGGATTAGTAAAAAAAACTTCGCATTCGCTAAAATACCATTTCCACCATTCTCCACACTAATACCCATTACCGAATTAAATTGCATTATTTAATGACAGAATTCGGCTTTATTTGGATACAGTAAGTAATAATTTAATTAAAATTGCATGGAGTACGGCTAGCGTTTGGTTGCATTCTGCTAATTTGAATTGACTGGTTGAAATCCTGTTTCTACCCATGAAAAGGGTTGATACGTGAAAAAACACATATTGTTAGGAACATTCAGACACCAATAGATAGTTAATTTGAACCCAACATATGACAAAATCTAGAAGTGATATATTCTGTGAAACTTAACTGTAAACTTTGTTTAAACCAAATGACGATACAACCAACAATAAGAATTCGAATCCATATATGTGATAGCGGCTCCGCCTACACAGCATTTTGGTCGAGAACAACAAGAACAAGCCAAATATTACTAGCATCGACCTTATAATTATTATGTGACTGGCTGCGACTAGTTACCTAGATCATGGTAGAAACATAGTGACATTCCCGGATTTTTAACAGAACGGACCTCTGACGTTTCTGATAGCTGATTGTTATTTTTTAAAGTCATACAAAATTATTACTATTCATCATCTGTGGTATAAAAAAACTATTTCCAAGATTAGTTAACAATAAAACCTAGACTAAAACCTTACGAAATATAAAATGAAGTAATACGCACAATCGAGTAATAAATATTTCAAGTTCAATTTCATTAGATTCTATAACTCCAAGCAGATACTAGAGTTAGAGCTCTAGCTCTAATGCTACCATTATATTCCTCTATTAATAGGGCATTAAAACGTTTAATCTCCATATAAATGATTGTTTGATGTACATTATGAGACCAATAAAACCTCAAAGCAACCGACAGTAATGGTGACTCATGATTTCCGTTCTATAAAAGATTTTGCAAGAGACTGTAAATATGAGTTAGATAGTTCTATTATACAAAGCGCAAGAAAACTGTTATAACTCTAAACATAAATATAATAAAATTAAGAGCAAGCAAACTGAAATGTATATGAGTAAAAATATATAGTTCGGGTCAGTAATTGTATTATTAGAAAATTTTCAAAGAAAACACAATATTGCCTTTAATATATAAAGTAGATAAAATATCTGTAATTTAACTTTTTCTATTAAAACCATTCTTTCCGCCAGAGTACATTTTGTTGCTCATAAATACAATGGACAAATCAATAAAGTTCCGCTATCTAATTTTTCAATTTATCATTTTACCTGATTCGTCATCTTACCTGATTCATCACACCTGATTCGTCATCTTACCTGATTCATCTTACCTGATTCATCACACCTGATTCGTCATATAGTCGCGGCAAGAATTCAGACATCTTACGTCACGGCTGACGTTACAAAATTGTTTTTATTGTCAACATAATTTTCGATAGTTGGTGGCGTAGAAATACTAATTTTGTGCAATTTAGTGCAATATATAATGCAAATACTTAGTGTAATATATAGTTTTATTACTCTCAGTTGTAGTTTCTTATATATTTTAATGAAAATATAATGAATTATTTATTTGTTCGTATGACGTAAGCCCTCTGATTTCTTGCCGCGACTATATCTGATTCATCATCTTACCTGATCCGTCAACTTACCACCCCTTCCCCTGCTCAAATACGTAATTTAACTTGTGTTTGTCTATTGCTTCCCTTATTATATCGGTATTGTTTACAGTGTATGCACGAAACTAACTCAATTTACTTACAAGTAAGCATATATGTTTGGAATCATAATTTCAAGCGTTTACATACATAGATCGCGATCGTGTTGTCTTTATGAGAGACTTAGCTGTACCGAATTCTTGAGATTAAACATAAATCTGGAGACGTCATCTTCCACATTTATCAAAGAAATACTTCCTAGTCGTTTTTGTTTCGCGAGAGATAAAATATAACTCGGTTCGAGCAGGGGGAGATAATGTCACGTGATTAATAAGACGATTATTATTTTGCCCGGCTTATTTTGCGGCTGACTGACGTCTCATCGATAGGGGACTAGTGAATTTAAAAAACTATATATATTTTTTTATACATCTGTTTAATTTATAATTCAGTTGTGATGGATATCAAGTCTGGTTGTATTTTTCGTAAAGTATCATAAAACAGGCGTGCCAAAAAACACAAAACTTTTCAAGAAACTCAGCATTTCAGTACAATTGCAAAATTCCGGATTTATAAGCTTTGAAAACTTTTAAACTTTTGCATGTAGCATTTACTAGTTAACATGACATAAGTCATAACAGAAAAACTAATATAGCTGATAGCTGAGGAGATAAAGTTCGTCTGCTCTTTCTTGATATGTGTTATATCACATTGACAAACAAAAGTGTCAAATTCATATCCAACAAAAAAAAGTGAAGTAAAAAAAATAAAATTCTCGAAAGTGCCAAATCATTTATACAAATTTTACAGGTGAAACTTCATTACTTGCAGACTTTATTGCTTTTGGACAGATATATAAGACGTTAAAATTACGGCACTCATATTCCGGACACCCTGTATATACACTTAATTGAAGTTTAAAGTGTTAAGTATATTATTATACTTAAATACAGGGTGTTAAATAAAGAGTGTAAAATATTTAAGAAGGTAATAGTATTGTCACGGATTTCCCAATCCGTCTTTTTCTTACTTCCCAGAAAAACAATCCGTTAATTAATTACTTCTTTATTAACTACTGAACACTACTAATTACAGGTCAACTAAACACTTATTTAATTAATCGCTATCTAAATCACTTTGATATCTCCAACTAAACACTTTAATTCAGACTGTAATACAAGACTTATACAAGACTAACTAACTCGGCCGTTTATTCTTCTTTTATAGACCCAACGAATATTCCAGATATATTCCAGTATCTCTAGATCCCTTTTCTCGTACGACTGGAACGCTTCTCGTCGATTCTCGATTTTCCAGGCCGATCTCGATCACGGCATGTTGTTTGTTTACCAGAATGGCGTAGGGGCGATCGGGGCAATCTTAGGCAATTCGCGGTGCCACAGTCGTCGGTTTGGGAGTGAGTGGGGCAAATTCCGTGACACTGCCCCCTCCTTAGGACCGATCGTCCCGATCGGATACACCTCTATACGGGGACAGACGCTCCAGATGGACGACCTTCATCTTACTCCTGGGAGTCCTCTGTATCCGGTAGACGACATCATTGATTCTTTTAATGACGGTGTAGGGGCCCTCCCAACGGTTCTGTAGTTTAGGCGATCTTCCTTTCTTCCGCGTGGGGTTGTATAGCCACACCAGGTCACCTTGTTGGAATCCGACTGTATTGGCCCGGACGTCGTATCGAGTCTTCATGCGATCGCTCTCTAGTCGCATTCGAGATCTGACTTGATCGTGTACGGCTGCTAGTCTTCGTTCTAGCTCATGGGTATAAGTGTCCGGCTCTGTGGGCTGTTCCGCAGGACGACCAAATACCAAATCTGCGGGAAGGCGAAGCTCTCTTCCAAAGATGATCCTTGCGGGAGTCTTCCCAGTAGTTTCATGGACAGCTGAGCGGTAAGCTAACAGGAAGAGTGGAATGAGCTTGTCCCAGTCTGTTTGGTTCTCGTTCACAAACATCCTCAGATTGGTTTCTAGTGTGGCGTTGAAGCGTTCCACCATACCATCTGACTGGGGATGCAGTGGGGTGGTCCTGGTTTTCTGGATTCCCATAAGCTCGCAGACCTTTCGGAACACACCTGATTCGAAATTTCTGCCCTGATCTGAATGTAGTTCCATGGGCACACCAAATCTGCAGAACAGGTTGTTGACTAGGGCTTCTGCTACGGTCGTGGTCTCTTGATTGGGAAGAGGGTATACTTCCGGCCATTTACTAAAGTAGTCCATGGCGACTAACAGATATCGGTTTCCACTTTGGGTTTTCGGAAAGGGGCCAGCGATATCAATCGCAATCCTCTCAAACGGTGCTCCTACGATGTACTGGCGCATTTTGCCTCTGGAACGGGTCTTCGGTCCCTTGCTGGCTGCACATACGTCACATTTTCGGCACCAATCTTCTACATCCGTCCTACAGCTCAACCAGTAGAAACGCTCCTAATCTTCTGTAGAGTCCTATTGATACCGAAATGTCCACCCCAGTACCTCCATGTACTTCCTGCAGCACTTCCTTGACCCGTGTCCTCAGGAGTAGTACTTGTTTCTTGACCTCCGTTCCGTCATTGTTCTCCCATGCTCTTTTAGGACACCGTCTTCCAACACCAAGGAATTCCATTGAGCCCAATAGCTCTTTAATGTTGGGCTTTTACTGCTGACTTCAGCCCATGAGGGTCGGTTGTTGGCTTCTTTCCAGTCTAGTAAGGGCTTGATGTCACAGTCAGCTTGCTGGTCTTCCCGAATCGCCGCTGAACTCCATCTGTCTTCAGGTTGGGCTGCTACCACCTTACAAGGAACTGATGAGGTGTCCTCTTTCTTTTCAAGACTACTACAGTGTTTGCAGTTGACAGGACAGGGTCTCCTAGAAAGGGCATCTGCATTTCCATGTTTCCTGCCGGCTCGATGTTCAACAACAAAGTGATATTCTTGCAGTCGTTCCAGCCATCTGGCCATCTGTCCTTCCGGGTTCTTAAACTGCAACAGCCATTTAAGGGAAGCGTGATCCGTTCTTAGAAGAAATTCTTGGCCATACAGGTATTTATGAAAGTGTTCTAGGCTCTTGACGATGGCAAGTAATTCTTTCCGAGTCACACAATAGTTCTTTTCGGCTTTTGACAGGACTTTACTGAAGTAGCCCACTACTCGCTCTTGGCCATCTTGTATTTGGGAAAGAACTCCGCCAATTCCAATGTTGCTTGCGTCCGTGTCCACTATAAATGGTTGTCCAGGTATTGGGTATGTCAAAATCGGGGTAGTGCAGAGGGCCTCTTTCAGCATCTCAAAGGCTTGCTGGCATTTCGTCGTCCATTCGAACGGGATGTTGTCTTCTGTGAGTTTATGAAGAGGCTTGGCAATGTCCGAGAATCCTTGGACGAATCGTCGATAGTATGTGCATAGGCCAAGAAAACTTCGAACTTGATGTTTGTCTTTAGGAACCGGCCAGTTCTTTATGCACTCTGTCTTCTCCGGGTCTGTTTTCACACCGTGTGGAGTAATAATGTGGCCTAAGTATCTGACCTCCTTTTGGAACAGACTGCACTTCTTCGGGTTCAACTTCAGGTTTGCTGCTTTCAACTTCTTGAACACTTCGGACACGTTCTTCAGGTGCTCCTGGAAAGAGCGTCCCAGCACCACCACGTCGTCCAAGTAAATCAAGCAGGTCTCCCAATGCAGGCCATGAAGTACAGTTTCCATCAGTCGTTCAAAAGTGGCAGGGGCATTACATAGACCAAATGGCATTACATTGAACTGCCACAATCCATTTCCGGTAGTGAATGCTGTCTTTTCCTTGTCTTCTGGGCTGACCTCGACTTGCCAATATCCACTCTTTAAATCCAAAGTGGAAAACCATTGCGCACCAGCCAAGGTGTCCAGAGTATCGTCAATCCTCGGTAATGGGTAACTGTCTTTCTTGGTGACGTCATTTAATTTTCTGTAGTCCACACAAAATCGGGTGGAGCCGTCTTTCTTCTTGACCAGAACTACAGGAGAAGCCCAAGGACTCTGAGATGGCTCTATGGTGCCTTGATTTTGCATCTCGATTAACATCTTGTTAACTTCTTCTCGCTTGGCTAGTGGAAGTCCTCGTGGTGGCTGCTTTATAGGAGATGATGAACCAGTATCGATTCGATGCTTCACAACATTGGTTCTCCCAAAGTCGCCTGGTTTAAGTGCAAACACATCTTCATTTTCACGTAGCAGCTCTTCCAGTTGTTCCACCTCCGACTCTTTTAATCTCTGCTTGGCCCTATCCACGATGTCCCTTAGACATTCCGGTAGGCTGGTCTTATTCGGTTTCTTCTCCATTTCGTTGTTTTCTTTGAGTGTTCTGACCATGGTAACAGGTTCACAGACTCCTACTTCAGTTCCCTTTGTAATTTTCTGTGGAAAGGTTTTCAGGTTAACTACCCGTACTATTGTCGTTTTCTCTGGTTTAATCAGTGTGCGGCCGGTGACTATAGATTTATTGAACAAATCCGGATTACTGGGTTCCACCACTCCTACACTGCAAGACATTTCCCCATCCATTACAGTGGCAACCAATGTTTCGGTCTGACCAGGTAGTACCACATCTTCTTTAACAACGAGTCTCCTTACAGCGTTATTCTCAGTGATGGTCGTTAGCACTACTTCCTCACCCATTATCCGTAGCGTACCAGCATTCAAATCTAAGTTCACCCCCTTTGCTCGTAGTAAGTCTAGTCCGAGTATGACATTGTCCGATATATCTGCTACCAGGGCTCTGTGTTTGAACTTGACGTCTCCTAATTCTACTTCAAGCTCGCATTCCCCCTTGACTGGCAGTTGTTGTCCATTGGCTGTTGTAAGGACATAACGTTTGGCAGGGTTCTTAATACGCCAATCACCAATAATATCCGGCCGTACAATAGTTCTTGTCGCTCCAGTGTCGATTACCATAGGGAACATACGACCAAAAATAATGCCTTCTACTAGCAAGGAGTCAGAGTCCTGGAGACGTGATAACGTAACTTCTTCTCGTGGGGCATGGTACGAGGATGCAGCCGGCTTTTGCCCCGTCAAGCCGGCTGACCCTAGTTTTCCTGTGCAGGTGCCGCTTGGGAGTCGCGCTGTTGCTGATCTGCGACTGGGGCCCTACACTGTCTCTTTAGATGTCCTGTCTGTCCACAGTTCCAGCATTTAAGAAGGCGATCCTTCGACTATCAGATTGTTCTTTCTTTGGCCCAGTAGATGAACTGAATTTATCAATAATCTCCTTTAATGTCTTTATTAGGTCTCCATTCGCCATACTATCGCTGTTATCACTGATGGCCCGAACTTTAACATGTCTACCGGATGCCATCTTTGCTGCCTCGAATTCCAGTGCATGCGAAAGAGCGTCGTTCAATGTTCTGGGTCTGGCGAGTCGTAGTGCCTGCTGGGTTTCACAATCTCTTAGGCCGTCGATAAACACTTGGATGGAGAGCTGGTCTACAAATTCGGACGGGGCTGTTGGATATGCCAATCGAACCAGTCGAGCAACGTCTGTCTCAAAATGTTGTAAATTCTCTCCACTCTGCTGGTGACGATTTTTCAATTGTGCCTGGTACACTTGCTGCAGGTGCTTATCCCCATATCTCATTTCCATATGTTGTTTTAGAATGTCGTAGTTATTCTGTTGCCCAGCAGGAACTCCTTGTAAGACGTCAAGAGCTTCCCCTCGTAGAGCAACTATCAGAGCAGTAGCTTTCTCATAATCCGACCATTCATTTGCTGATGCTGCTGCTTCAAACTGACGCAGATATACATTCCAGGAAACCTTGCCGTCGAATTCAGGGGGTCTCGTCTTCTGAGTTCGGATAACAGGTCCTTCTGATTTGATTACACCCTCTTTTGTTACCTTGTCTAATTTATGTCGAAGCTCTTCGCAGGTTTCTCTAACCAAGTTTATTTCTTCGTCTATTTCCTTTTTTTGTGCTAACAGTTCTTCGTTCATTTCTTTTCTTTGTTCTAACAGTTTTTCCTCTACTTGTTTTTCCACTTTATATGACTGCTCCTCTAGTTTTTCTTCTAGTGTATTCTCTAATTTTTCTAATTTTGTCTGCATTTCTTTCGTCTGATCTCTCATTTCCTGTTGTATTGTCTGTATCTGATCTTTCATTTTACACCCTTGCTCTTCTAATTTCATTTGCATCGTCTCTCCCTGTTCTTCTAATTTATTTTCTAATTTTTCCTGCATCGTTTGGGACTGATCTTCGATTTTATGCCCTTGTTCTTCAAATTTCTCTTGCATCGTCTTCGTCTGGTCTTTCATTTCCTGTTGCATTGTCTGCATCATTTCTAACAGTTTCGCCAGTTGTGCATCCATATTGACTTGGCTTCTAGTTACAGGCATTCACTCTATTTGGAAAGTTCTAGAATGTCCAGGAATGTGTTTGTAAATGTCACAGTTGACTTCCTTACAATGCAACGACTGCAGTGATATGCCACACTTGGGTCTTTGTCTCACTTCGGTATAAAGTTCTAGAATGTTCGAGAATGTCCTTCGCAAATAGCACCGTTCACTTCCTTAAGTCACGACGAGTGCGGCGATATGTCACACTTGGGTCTTTGTCTCACTTCGGTAGAAAGTTCTAGAATGTTCGAGAATGTCTTTCGCAAATACCACCGTTCACTTCCTTGAGTCACGACGAGTGCAGTGATATGTCACACTTGGGTCTTTGTCTCACTCCCGTACAAAGTTCTAGAATGTTCGAGATTGTCCTTCGCGAATAACACCGTTCACTTCCTTAAGTCACGACGAGTGCGGTGATATATCACACTTGGGTATTTGTCTCACTCCCGTACAAAGTTCTAGAATGTTCGAGATTGTCCTTCGAGAATACCACAGTTCACTTCCTTGAGTCACGACGAGTGCGGTGATATATCACACTTGGGTATTTGTCTCACTCCTGTACAAAGTTCTAGAATGTTCGAGAATGTCCTGCACAAATACCACCGTTCACTTCCTTGAGTCACGACGAGTGCAGTGATATGTCACACTTGGGTCTTTGTCGCACTCCCGTACAAAGTTCTAGAAAGTTCTTCAAACTTCCACTCAAATCCCACTTTGTGGACAGGGTTCCAGAAAGCTCTTTAAAACTTCCAGTTAAATCCCACTTCTGACACCAAATTGTCACGGATTTCCCAATCCGTCTTTTCTTTCACTTCCCAGAAAAACAATCCGTTAATTAATTACTTCTTTATTAACTACTGAACACTACTAATTACAGGTCAACTAAACACTTATTTAATTAATCGCTATCTAAATCACTTTGATATCTCCAACTAAACACTTTAATTCAGACTGTAATACAAGACTTATACAAGACTAACTAACTCGGCCGTTTATTCTTCTTTTATAGACCCAACGAATATTCCAGATATATTCCAGTATCTCTAGATCCCTTTTCTCGTACGACTGGAACGCTTCTCGTCGATTCTCGATTTTTCCAGGCCGATCTCGATCACGGCATGTTGTTTGTTTACCAGAATGGCGTAGGGGCGATCGGGGCAATCTTAGGCAATTCGCGGTGCCACAGTCGTCGGTTTGGGAGTGAGTGGGGCAAATTCCGTGACAGTATGAACAAAAATAAGCAGAAAAGTCTCAATAAACATGGACCGCAAAGTAACGGTTGCGGAGATATGGACCACTATTCGTTTTTCAAACATTTTATTTTATGAGTAAACCGACAAAGGAAGCTTTTAACACCCTGTATAGCTTAGATTTTTCCGTGTGTTTAATAAACGTACTGCTCACTTTTTCCTCAAAATCTGTTGATGCCCTGTACTTTTTCAGTTGTGAACTCACGCAAGACCCATACATATCTTGTTTACGTGTTCATTACGCAAAATTAGGCATCAAAAATTATAATTGCGGGATTATTCGCGAAAGGACAGCGGGGAGTTTTGTAGTACACGAAATTATTACTTCGCGCTGTCACCGGACCCCAAAAAGGTCGCTTCGCGTATAAATTCAAAACGGATCGCGCAAAAACCTCAGGTCGAGCCCGACGTGTTTAAATTCACAACTGTTGGCGCGTTTTTGTTGCGATTTCGGATTTGCTCGCCGCAGGCTAAAAAATAGAAACATCCGCCGCGATGTACTTTTGAGATTATTCCACTAGCAGTGGATATAAATCCTGGATGTGCGACATCTTTTTCCGCATGACAAACGGGGATAAAGCCACCTTCGAACTTCTTTATCAATTTTTTTTTTTTCAATTCAGACTCGTAGACTAGGTTCGACCCACAGTCGCAGCAGGTTCACATCAAAATAAAATCTGGAAGGCTTTATGAATTTAAAGCCAATTTTACCTTCTAGTGGGATATTTTATTTATTCTGTTTATTAACGAGTTTTGTTTTTATCATATATTTACTAATAATTTAATCATCTATTTTGTTATTCTAGTATACTGCGACGAACAGATATTTTAATAAAAAGACACGTAAGAACGCAGTACTGTTGAAATAGTGTTTTATACAAATAAATTTAGATATTGCCACCAAAGGTGCCAAAGTATGTAACGTCATATACCTATAACCGCAAAAAGCGGTTTAACCAACACATTTTTAGGTAGAGAAATCTTTCAAAATACGTATTTTTAAATTTCAGCGGTAGATATAAATATTGTCGTAACATAAACTTACATAGTTCTGCATATAATTTCATTTTTTTATAAGTACCTATGTGAAAATAATTGTTAAAATACAGGGTTTGAATAGTAAATTAATATGTGTCTTACGAACACTTCCTATAAGTTATTATTTTATTTGAGGATTATTTAAGGGGTTATACCTAGTTCTAAAGCAAAAAAACGCGTTTTTCCATTATTTTTTTTATGAGGAGACATTTTATTTAATGAATATATGATAAATATGTACAGTTTGTATATTTCTTATATTTTTAACTTCCGTAGTCCGTTTTTAAAAATAATAAATTGTACGCCTCCTGCAGACGATCTCCTGGAAGTCCTCCACGAAAAGGTTTGGATTATTTGAAATGAGAAATGTAAAAAAAATATGTAGTTGATTAATAAATGCAGGTATTAATCGAAGCAACAGTCAAAATTTTGATTTTTGCTTGTATCTTCAAAAATATTTGTCGGAATGATTTAAAATTTTTAGAGAATATAGGTACTTAAATACATATACATTCTAAAAATGCAAAATAAAAGCAAACGATTTTTTCAAAATTTCAACTAGGTATAACCCCTTAAATAGTAAATGTGGATAAACAAAACATTAAGAATTTTATTTTTGATATTACTTTTGTTCTACGTGTTGTATTTTTAAGACTTCTATAGCTAAAAAGATCACCAACTTGATCATTTTACGGCGAGAAATGCAGCGACCTTAATAGTTAAATATAAAAAAGCATTAACCCAGTCAAAATTATTTTATTTCAGTTGAATAAAAATATTTATTAGATTTGGTGATAAATGTTTGTATATCTGATCAAAAACTTTAAAAAATACGAAGACAGTATGTACGCTGCACAAATATTTTGACCTACAGTTTGAGATTAACAATAGAGGCAATGGATTGCAATGTTGTCGCAGTTTTGAATTTTAGTGTAGCTGTATTTTAATTTTTGAAATGTATTTTCAAGAAAACTATTTGTATTAAACATTTTTTTCAAAAGAGATTTTTTTGTTGTTACTATCGGTACTTATATTTTGAACACCTTGTATAGGGACAATGTAGAATTATGGGATACTCGAAGTCTCTTATTCAAAGACAAGACATATCATTTTTTACTGATGACATGACATGATGACTAACTTTATAATGTGAACGTAACTTGGGTTTGCAATGTATAGCATCCCAGTCGGCACACCTACGTTTATATAACGTTTTTAAAACGTTACAATGATTGATTAAACGTTTTACATTCAAACTTTGAACGTTTATTTTTAATTAAAAATTTAAACGTATAAAATATATCGTTTCAAATATGTTAATAATATTCGCATTTCATCCAGATTAAACACTAGAAATTTACGTTTGTTTTATAACGTTTATTCAACTAATATATAGACAAACGTATAAGTTTATATTTTAACTATATTCAACTGCATTTACAAATTTTGTAAAACGTTGAATTAAACATTTTAAACACATAATATCAATTTAATATATTGCACAACGTTTCATTAACATAAAAATAAAACGTACATTGATACTACATCTGTTTTCAACTGAAGGTAGAAATCAATATTGGTATAAAATGTTTTCGGGTAACGTTTCTTTCACGAAGTATTTAAATGTATAATACAGATTTATATTTTAACAATATTTTAATTTTATTTATTTTTTTTATTACAATCAATTTATACAATATCAGGTAATACTGACATACAATTAGATATTAGCATCTATCCGCCGCTACAGTAATCCATGATGACTGTGGCAAGAAAGTTATATCATATTGTATTCTGAATTACAACTTTATTTACATAGATGCATACAGTATAAGTATAGAATATGCCCAATGGGCACACGTACGTTTATATAACGTTTTTAAAATTTGTGGTTGTTGATTAAATGTTTTGCATTGAAAGTTTAACGTTTATTTTTGGTTAAAAACTTAAACGTATAAGAGGTTGAAGTGCACACTAGAATATTATATTTATTTTATAACCTTTATGTAATGTGTAATATACGTCCAAATTGGCAAAATATAGACTAATAACCACAAGATGTAAACATTAACATTTCGCTTACTGATGTCCTTTGATATTTCTATCCTTCTATCGGCCAGCTATAGAGTCAAACAGTCACAACTATCGTCGGCTCAACGAGGTAACAAACTCAAAGGGCTGGCTTTTACTATAGATTTTTCTAGTGCATCTCGATGTTGGTCGGGCATAAGCCCTCAGTGTATTTGTTTCTCAAAATTTTGAATTATCGAATCATCACTACAATAATATATTTTTTTATTAGTGTTGAAGAATACGTTATACAGGGTGTCCGGAAAAGACGTGTACAACGGAAGACCACAGACTCCTGGGTTTAAAATAAGCCGATTTAGCCCAATTTACTTATTTCCAAAATTGCTTCGTTTCGCCGCTAGGAGCGCCAAAGTTCGCGAAAAATTTTTGTTTATTCCGAATATCTTTAAAACGACTTGATCGATGTTAACCATTTTTGGGCTACGCAGTTATAAGTCTAACCGACACTTTTTGACATTATTTAAAATATTTTGAATTCATTAGAAATATAAGAAAAATCATGTATCATGCAAATATAAGCACATATATTTTTAACCCCCTGTACAATTACTCTCAGTTTTTTCTATTAGTAGTTGACTTTATTTAGAAACTTTTTTACACTTTCATAATTTTGAACAGATGAGTAGTTTAGGCAGAAAAAATATGTTTCGTATGTCAACAAAATCAGCATTCGTTCTGCAACAAATAACGGAGTACCAGAAGTAGGCTCTGATATTTTAAGTATCAACTTCAATACATATTCCGAACAAGTAGATATGCTTTTGGTTTATGGAGTTTGTCAAGATAACGGCCGCAAAAGTGTTAGGATCTACATGGACAGATTCCCTCATCGACGAGTGTCAAATCATCAAACTTTTGCCAACATCGAAAGGCGACTTTGCGAATTTGGTTCTTCCACTAAATGAATACGGTTCAAGGGCGTCAACGTACGACGAAAACTATAAAGGTGGAGGAACAAATCCTAGATAAGATAGAAGAGAACCCAAAAATAAGTGCAAGACGCATTGGACAAGAAATAGGGATACCAAAAACCATAGTACATGATGTTTTGAAAGAGCAGTTACTACATCCCTACCATATTCAATCAGTTCATGACCGGTTCATCAACCCATTGACCCTGAAAAACGTTTAGCATTTTGTAATTTTATACAAGATCAAAGAGCCCATGATATCAATTTCAGCAAAAACATTTTATTTACAGATGAAGCATATTTTGCTAGGTCAGGAATTATTAATAACCATAAAAACACGTTTATACTGATAAAAATCCACACTGTACTGAAAATAAGACATTTTCAATATGAATTCAGAGTAAACGTGTGGACGGGAATTGTAAGGCTTGTTTTGCAGCAGTTGAAAACGGTTTGGAAACTATCAGAAATATTCGACCAGTTAAGTTGAGAACGCGTTACCATTGAATTTGACGCAATACATAGTTGAACGAACATTTCTGATAGTTTCCAAATAGTTTTCAACTGCTGCTAAAACAAACCTATAGACAACTTTATTATTGGCCCGGTTGTGTTTCTACATCGATTAAATGGGGTCAACTATTAAAATTTTACAGCAAGTATTACCTAATTTATTGGACGATTTACCGTTACTACTTCGTCGTAACATGTGGTTTATACACGATGGTGCACCCTTCATTTTACAATACCCGTTAGTCAGTATTTACATAATCTGTATCCTAACAGGCGGATTAGAAGAGAAAACGATGCTCCTATAAAATGGCCACCTCGAGCACCAGACTTACCTCCTTGCGATTATTTTTGTAAAGTATATGCCTACGCAGTTAATAATAAAGAGGAATTTTTGGCGAATCCAAGACGCAGTTAACATTTTACGAGGTAATCCATGGAGAGCACTACAACTTCGTAAAACCGTAAAACGGATTACTTATTGCGTACGAAAAAAGGTGGTCACTGAGCATTTATTGTAAAGAGATCATAACTTTTATTTATTTGCTATATTAATATTATTATCTCGTATTTATTAAATAAAATATAAATGAGTTTTGGAATTTTCGTTATTTGTTGCAGAACGAATGCTGATATTGTTGACATAAGAAAAATATTTTTCTGCCTAAACTACTCATCTATTCAAAATTCTGAAAGTATAAAAAAAGTTTCTAAATAAAGTCAGCTACTAATAGAAAAAAACTGAGAATAATTATACCGGGGGTTAAAAAAATATGTGCTTATATTTGCATGATACATGATTTTTCTTATATTTCTAATGACTGCAAAAGATTTTAAATAATGTCAAAAAGTGTCGGTTAGACTTATAACTGCGTAGCCCAAAAATGGTTAACATCGATCAAGTCGTTTTCGAGATATTCGAAATAAACAAAAATTTTTCGCGAACTTTGGCGCTCCCTAGCGGCGAAACGAAGCAATTTTGGAAATAAGTAAATTGGGCTAAATCGGCTTATTTTGAACCCAGGAGTCTGTGGTCTTCCGTTGTACACGTCTTTTCCGGACACCCTGTATATAACGTTATTACAACGTCTGAAAGTTTTTTTTATAAACTAAATAAAACATTTCCCATAAACATTTATTAACTGTTTAATTTCTGTTATATAAACGTATCTTAATAATATTCAATAAATGTTTCTTTTTTAGTTAAAAATGACGTTTTCTCGAGCTACATTTTTTGGTTGTTCCAACCTTTTGACTTTTCAACCTCTTTTCAATGTTTTTTAAACGTATGAATGGCTATTGTTAAATAGCAATGCTATATAAACATGTTACTAATGTGGACTCTGCTTTCCATAAACAAAAATGTTACATTTTAGTAACTATGAGGTGCTTGACATGTTAATTTATAGTCAAACTGTAAAAATTATCTGGCTACGAGAGTCAAGAAATAAAATAACAAAAATATTATTTGACATAAAAAATGTAACCACTGTAAAATAAAATAAAATAAAGAAACAAGATGTAAGGTCGAAAGCAGACACAAAATAATAAACTGTCTATCTTCATTCTACTTTCCCCTCTCCTTCCAAAAGCTTCCAAGCCTAAAATAATCTACGGAGTAATCTCCGAATTTGCGACATGGAATTAAAAACACCCGGTGCAGCAGGCCACACTAATAATTATTATGAACCAGACATCGAGAAAGAATCGGGGAATTTGACGACTTTTCTTCCCCATGGGGAAGGTGGCAGGAAACGTTATTTTTGACACATTGAAGGCTCTAAAAGTTTTAATTGATTCCCGGAAGAAAATTAATGAGATTTAGTTGCGAAATGTCACGTTTTCCTCCCGTCGAAATTAGTTTCCGATTTGAGAGGAAGTCCACGACGAGATTCCTTTTACTTAAGGTTTTATTTGTAATATAATTATCTGAACCCCGCCCAAATTATTTTCCATCGATAAACTCTAAATGTTGCTAAGAACTCGAAGCATAATATTTTCACCAGACAAATTAGACAGTTTGACTGACCAGTTTACTGTATATAAGGTAGATTTTAAAAATGTGTACAGGTCCATGAGGTAAGTGCCATTGAGCAAAAAGAGGAATAAAAGAAAACCATAATTCTTAGTTAAAATATTGTTTATGGCGGTTTTTCACTTGATAAATATTTTCATTTTCTACTGTTTAAGAAAGGTATTTTAAGCTACTATATATCAAATCTCCTACAATTCCTATTAATGAAGTCATATGTATGTTCTCTGATACCAAACATCTAGGTATGCTAATGAACAATTCCACAGACAAAGCTCTATTCAATAATTATCTAAAGAAATTAATCTATCTAAATTTACTAACCTGGTTTAATGGAAACACTCTATATATATTAATCTCTGGAGTGGGAACTCGAAATTCAACCACAATAGATGAGATCTGACCTATTTCTGCATTTTTAGGATTGCTTCATCAGGTGGCCTCCTTTAAATTGAGTCAAATATCTAACTATAAAAATTGTTATACTAATAAATTAAAATTATTTGAAATTAAATGTCGACAATGTCAAACTGATTAACTGTCAATGGATTTAAACATCATAACGACCTACTAAAATAAATAAAAAAAAAATACCTTTTATGTATAGTTTTTTCATATATTTTCAGGTATTAACAATATTGTGTGAAACTAACTACTCTGTGAGCTAAAGCCCCAGCCAGCGCTGAATTACACCCACAATATCTACCCATATATTCTTTATTATTAGCTTTTGTAAAATAAAGAATATATGGGTAGATATTGTGGGTGTAATTCAACGCTGGTTGGGGCTCTAGCCCACAGAGTAGTTAGTTTCACACAATATTGTTAATACCTGAAAATATATGAAAAAAATATTTTCATATTAACCAAACATGTATAAATTGAGAACCTGACTGATTCAGAATTTATCCGAAGAACTTTGAGGATATGTGCATCCGTAAATAAGAAGTGGATGTCACCAAAATAATTATAATTCGTCTAACAGATTTTGCGTAAAAAATACACAAAAAAGCAAACAAGCTTTTATGACTAGAGCGCGTACCAACACGTACGTGCATAGGGATGGACTGGGGATATGCTCTCTAGATGGTAAACGAACGAGGCCAGTGATATTGTTTTATTTATCGCAGGACTGTAAATACTTAAATTTTTCAAAATTGGTCATGTGTACAGCAGTACTTCTTCATGGGTATGACTCTTATTTAAGGTGGAGTTAGACAAGATGCATTGCCAACTTCGCTCTTGTATGCAGATCGATTTCCCTATGGACACACGCCAAATCATGAAACTTTTAGTTTAGTGGTGCAACGTGGACGTGATACTCGCAGTTTACTTGCAAACTGTGGACGAGATGGTGTCCTCGAGCGACCACAACGTATTTTAGTAGCTGAAGGACAAGTGTTGAATGTGATCCGTGAAAATTTTAGAATTTGTTTAAGACAGATTGCTAGACAGGTGTCTGGAGTATCCCAATCAACAGTGTGGTCGTTACTAAATAATAATAATAATAATATCTCTACCCCTCATTCTAATCACGAGGATTAGCCCAGAAGTCGAAGACTTGTGCGGGAGAGGGGGCGGCATATTATTATTAAGCAGGCCGCATTTGCGCCCAGGAACGACTTACGTTGGTAGGCCCTAACCACCATTCAGTGCAGGAATGAGGGAAACCTGGAAAACCTCATTAATTAGGGGGGTAGTCAAATGTCATCCGGTATCAATCTCTCATATTGACCCAAGCCAACATACTACCATCCTACCATACCCGCAGAGAGGGTGCCAATCTCTCCACGAATATAGCTTATATACGGTCTACCGGCTGCGGGGGTCGAACCCACAGCGATCCAGTCACCTCGATTCAAGTACTAACGTCTTAAACCGCGCGACCACTGACCGATCCCAATCCGAAATGAAGCTCAGTTATACCCATCTCATATTCAGCGTGTCCAAGCGGTATCATCCATTACGTATTAGGTTTTGTGAATGATTGTAGCAGCAAAATCAAAAATTTACTGTTTATATACTAGTTACCAATGAAGCTTTATTTACGAGCAGTAAAATACAAAACATTCAATACACATGTTGAAATTTTCCACGTCTCCATAATTTACCGTTCTGAAAAACTTTTTTAAGTAACATTTTGCTGTATTTTCATAGAAAAGGCACTTTATCTGAAACCAAAACAGTTTTTACTCTGTGCACTGAGTTTCGATAGTCAGATGGATATACTACGATGTAAAAAAGTTCTGCCATTTAAAAGAAAGATAATGCGCCATAAGTGGCGCCCTCTACCAATGACGTCAAAATTGGAAACAAAAAAAAACACCCTGTTTTACAAATTTTATGTAAGTATTTGGATTTTTTGAAAAACTTATCTACAAACATCGAAATTAAAATTAACTCTGGCACCCTGTATCTGTTTATTATGCGACTTGGGATATAGGTATGTTAGATTAAATCGATTTATTTCCACTTAAGCAATCTCTGGTCTCATTTTTGCGACTTTATTTAAAAACAGCCTGTTAAATAACGTATTTATTATTCATTCTGTATTTCCATTTCTACAAATACGACGCTGAAAAAGTTAAAACCAACAATTAAAACAATTTGGAATACGATTTATGTCATTTCACGACGACAGAAGAAAGCGAACCCGCGTCACGTTCATTTATTTGCATAAGTCCAACTTATTCCATAAAACACCACTCCTAAAAATAAAAATTAAATTAACGCGCCCACTTTTCAGCAAACACAAATTTGAACTTTTCGCAATAATGTTATTTACTTACCGTTTTCGCGCATAAACACACAAACAATGAGCCAAATTAACATTTTAACTTTGTTTTAAAACAACCCCCGGAAAAGTTGCCGACAACGCGGCAGACCGGATTTTCCCACGGTAAATTAAATTTTAATTAAAACTATACAAAATCGCACGCGAGTTCCCAACATCGATAAATTTTAGTAGGGTTTACTTTCGCCGCTATTTTTTCGAAATATTAACACAGAAATTCTCCAAATATTAACTTTATTTTTCGGATATGTAGAAAAATATGTGAAATATCCGTAACATAAGAACCATATACGCTATGGATTACAGTTACAATGCAAGCAAGCAACTTTGGTCATATGTAGCGTGTCCCGTCATTTAAGTGAACACCACTAGAAATGTGGGAAATCTGTGGAATTTCCGCAAACTATTGTTTTCCCAATTAGTACCCTGAAGGGAAGTTATATTGTATAAACCATTTTTTTGATGTGACAAAACCCTGGCCTACTATGATTTTTTGAAAGGGTTATTTTCCATAAAGTGGTATTAGTATTATTTTTATCATAATGACAATATTACTACAGCATAACGACACCAGCAAAATGACTTGACTGTCGGTACTTTGATCTATTTCAGACAGGCGCGTTTAGCGGCACGGGTGCTTGCCGGTTCCTATCTCTCTCTCACATTTAGCAGGGCCGTATTTAACAAATATTTAATACAAACAAGACCGTGAGTCTTGTTGTTTCCAAAGGTTTAATTAAACATATTTTAATTACGTACGTTCCTTTACATAAAATGCATTACAATGCAAATACAAATAATTTATAATAATAATGAAACAAGTTATTTTATTTTCAGTTATGTCTCCAAATTATTGTTTTCTGGTTGTATTAACAACTTTGAAATGTCTACTTACACATTTTATTGTGTAATATAAACTTAGCATATAAATGATATTTATGATAATGATATATTTAGAGTTAAAATGTTTACAAGGATGTACAAAATGTAAAGATTTAAATAATGTAACAAACTTTTTCACAACATTGTTTTGAGCAGAAAGTATTTCAAAATTCTCTTGGAAAAGGATCTCCATGGTTGTTATGAATTTAACGAAATTATTATGAGGCTATAGTAAAAACAATTAACGTACAACAAATGTGATTTTAAATTTAAGAGGACGATTGGGAAAATATATTTGTCTGGAAGGAAGTATGGTGGAGAAAACTAAAGTTTAATTTAGATTAACGTTTTGTATTTTTTTAACAGTTTACTATCCATAATTCATTACATTTTTTGTACATACCTATAGATATTTCTGACCTCTAAAACGGTGGGGAAATGACTCATTACTTACCTTCACTTCCACGCTAGCCGGAAAAGTACTTTTCCGGCTAGAAGCATGCGTCATTTTTCTCGTACCTTTCTTTGTTATTCTCCGGAATTATTCCGTCAAGAGCAGTGTCCGCAGCTTCTCTGACAGTACAGGTTAATTCAAAATCAGAGATTATGTACTTGTTTAAACAAAAAAATTAAAATTCCGTAACGGAATAGTATATTACATACCTAGCGGGGAAATGGATTATTACAGCCCAGGCTTTGTTAAATAAAAGCCGTGACTGGAATGATCATATTTTATTCACAATCGCTTAGTTCCAAGCTTTTAAAAACATTAATTTTAAGAAAACTTAACTTAACTGTCAAAACCGATAAACTAGTAATATTGCCTAGCAAGAGTTTCATGGAGTTCTTTGTCGAAAAAAATATTAAATTATGATAACAAATTTTCTTAAAATTAATGTTTTTAAAAGCTTGTAACTAAGCGATTGTGAATAAAATATAATCACTCTAGCCACGGCTTTTAGCGGCTAACAAAGCCTGGGCTGTAATGATCTACTTACCCGCTAGGTTTGTAATATACTACAGTGCCTTCATAAATGATTACAAGCCACGTGACCAGGACTGTGATTCCCGAAGAACAACTCGCATACAAATAGATTTCTTGTCTCTCTCAATTGCCGTAGTGAGGCAAAGGATATTCGCATATGAATTGCTCTGCGATTGATTCGATAATCTCGACTCTGATCACGTGGCTTGTAATCATTTATGAAGGCTCTGTATTACTGTAACCGAAATTTAAAGTGTTAAACTTGTAGTATATGTGTTCTTTGTCCGATTAGTATTTGTTTTCACATTCATGGCAATCTTTTGACCTGCTTATTATATTTTTAACTGTCTAATTATTCGAGGTTTAGCACATCATAAAAAAAATTTCAATATACATTTGTCGATCAAATTTGGTATACGGGTATTTTGATGAGTGCGCAATAGCCTGGTAATAATAGGTCTGTTCCAACAGCCGTTGAGAACTGGTTCAGAACTGTCAGAAATGTTTGACCAACACCGTTTTACGTCGTAATCGCCGATAGTACATTAACAACTGAACTGACTGACTAGTTCTGGACGGTTCAGAATCGATTCTTGCTGTTGTTGGAACAAACCTATTATCTATAATCTTTGATAAAAAAAATGCCTAATACCACTTTATAGAAAAATGACCCTTTTTTGAAAAATCGTAGTAGGCCAGGATTTTCTCAAATCAAGAAAAATGGTTAGTAAAATATAACCTCCCTACGGGCTACTAATTGTAAAAAAAATTGGTGTACCTAAAAAACGAGACACGCTAATAAGCAATTCTATGACCGGTTTTTGAAACGTCAAGATACACTGATAAAAATTGTAGTAAATTGACCAACACGTTGTTGATAGTGATAGCCTCGGTGATAGCTGAGACAAAAAGATCTTACAACAACAACACTGTTTTTTTTTAAATCTGTATTTTTTTCGGATTAAGCAGCTTAAAATAAAACATCCTGTTTTTTTGAAGAAAGAAAATTGAAATCATGCCCCTTTCTATTAAAAATAAAACTTGAATTCGTTTATTACTCTTTTTCTCGTTAATGGTTCATTTTATCGACAATAAACGAGAGTACTTTTTTAGTCTAAGGTTGAAGCTACCCAGATATATTACTTTAAAGTCTTTATCATACAAGGTGTTAGGCATCTGGTAAATTAAAAAAACAAAATATTTTTCAAATACACTATTTTAAGAGGTCCCATCACATTAAATTTTTATTAAACTATATTTAGTACAGTAATTGATTAAAATAAAATAATATTTGACGGACGTTTAGCTTTCTTTATCACATAGTATATTAACATAAATTGAACACTGGCAAAACGTCAGATTTCACAGATAAGCGGCCTCGTTTAAGGGCCACCCTATACAACAATGACAACATCAAAGTTATTCTCATGCATCCAATTATCAATCCAATTATGGCGGCTCAACCGTAAACAAATTTTCAATTTATCCCTAAGCTTTCGGGTCAATTTGGTCTTAAGCAAACTTCAAGTTGTCCCAAGAGAATTCAATTAAAACTTTAATGACTAACGAAGACGATACAGGCAAAATATTATCTTATTTTTCGTACGTATAATCACTAAAACGATCATTCCTGTAAAAACGACGTTTTTCTTTCTGCAAAGGACATCAAAGCATCGACTCTCAAAGGCTTACGCATAAAATGGTGGTTAATTATGCGATTTTTTTGTGCAAAAAAAAGGTGTCTAAATCTGTCTTTTTAAAAGCGAAAATGAAAATAAAGAAACAGAAAAATAAGAATCCAGTTTTGAGATTCAGAGTGAATACAGTGTACAAAAAAATGTTATAAACTTCGGGAAATGGAGGTTAAGGGCGTATTCTTGAAATATTGTTTTCTACAAATGCAAATAAGATATTGTCTGAAGCTATTTATTTACGGCATAATTTTAGTTTTTCTTTAGTTTTATTGGGTTTTTGCCATACTTCTGAAAAAAATAAAGATTAATTAAATAAGCCCTTGCGTCAAACGGATCAGTCAAGGTTTATTTTTGAAACTAAGTTTGCCTAACCAAAAAATCACACACTGAAAAAAGCAGATAAAGCAAATAAAAAATAACATAAATCACATCGCTATCGCGCACTTCCGTATTTTTGACGTTTCAAAAATCTCTCTGTATTCATTTTCAAAATAGTAATACAAATATTAAACGTATGTCAAGCTTGACAGTTTAAAATTTGTTTATCTGCTTCATTTGGAATTTTTTGTTTAACTGCTCCGTTTTGGAGAAAATCGACATGTATTGATGTGTTACAAATGTCTTAGCGGCCGATGAATGTCAAGAAAAAATAGTGAGCTTCCTTATCACAACAGATCACATCCTACAAGAAAGGTTTTCTTAAATTTGGATCGACATCTTCGTGAAATCGGAAAGTTTATGGATCAAAAGTTCGGAATTTGCGGCCTACATAGAAAATTAAGCCTTTAACAAAAGGAACAAATCTTAGCACTCTTAGAAGAAGAACCAAGCACAAGTACAAAGATTGTTTCTCGACAAACAGAAAATTGTACAAAAATGGATGTTCATGGGACTTTCTGCACCCGTATCACATCCAACCCGTACAAAATATTCTTCCCCAAGATTTTGCTTCTAGGATACAATTTAGTCGTTGGTTGTTAACACAGAATGATGCAGATAGGGACTTCATAAGAAAAATACTATTGACGGATGAGGCAATCTTTACAAGAAATGGATTGACAAATATGCATAACAGCCAAGTATGGACGGATTTGAATCCCCATTCAACCATTGTAGCACACCATCAATTTACATTCAGGGTTAATGTCTGGACGGGAATAGTGAATAATATTCTGTTGGATCCCTTTTTCATACCAAATAATTTAAACTCAGCATCATTAAATTTTCTGCAAAATGAATTCCGAGATGTTTTACATGATTTACTTGTTATCGCAAGTGACGGTATGTGGATGCAGCTTGACGGTGATCCATCCCATTATGGTAGAAAAGTCCGGCAGTATTTAAATACGCATTTATTTCCCAATCGTTGGATTGGTCGAGGACAAGACGCACTTATTCAATGGCCACCACAATCTCCTGACTTTAATCAATTGTTTTTTTTCCTGGGGTTATATGAAAGATATAGTTTATGCTGCAGAAATAAACAACATTAACCATCTCAGAGAGAGAATAGTAATGCTGCAGCTGATGAACTTGTTGTTTTCACTACTTAAAAGGGTACGTACATGTGTTAATGAGGGTGGGCAAGTAGAAAATTTGTGAAATTAGTAGTAATTAATTAATTGTTTTACTTAATGTTATTCAGGCAAAAAGTTATTATGTTGATCGTTCATTATTACTATTACTAAATGAAACTATTATTTTTTGGTTGATAAGAGGACTGTATTACAGATTTTAATGCCATATTATTTTTTCTATTCATAAGTATTCCTCATTTTATAACATTTAGAATTATCAATTTTGTTTTAAATAGCAAATATTCATTCAGTAAGTGTTACGATTTGCTAAGTTTCCATGGTATTGTAATAACAGGTATATACACAACATTTCAGTTTTACTTGAAAATGATAGTGAATTATAGATTTATGGGTGCTACAAATTGCCGTTTTTCTCCAGAACGGAGCATTTAAACAAAAACTACAAAAGAGACAAAATGTTCACAAGAAAATTCTACGTTTGATATTTCAAGAAAAAGCTGAATAGGAGTACTTACTTAGAAATAATTGGAGGGGATAAAGGGTACTGCATCCCTCAGTTACCTCCATTCGCCGTTCGATTTTTTTCACCAAAATTACATGATAAGTATGCCGAAATAATATAAAAGTACGTGCAAAATTTCAAGTCTGTATCTTACAGAACAATGGAATTCATAACAAAAATAGTTTTTTTTAAATGCAACTTTAACACCTTGTATATTAAAACAGGAACGTTCAAATAAAAAATGGTATAAGAAAAGTCACATTATTTTTGTCCAAAGAATATGTGGTTAATGGTATGGCCTTCTATCTTGGGACACCTTGTAGTTTAGTAAAACTCATCTTATGCAAAACTAACGGCACCCTGTATAATTTATTGGTTTTTGGTTTTCATGCATCATGGTTGAATGTCTTGATAACTTTGTTGTAGTAATCAACTTTCTGAAAATATGTTTGAGAACGTGCGGAAGTACCAACAGGCCCATCAGCTGTAAGATATCGAAGAAGCTGATGGATGACATGAAATCTCAAAATATGTTCTGTGTTTGAGGGATTTACTGAATTTGTTTCGAGGCTTATCGCGTACTTAACATAATATATTTCTTTAAAGAAATCCTCATCCCCGAAGGCTATGTATAGAAAACGAATCAAATAAATATGATTCGCTTTTCTGTAGACACCCCCCAACCCACATCAACTTATTCTTGTACAAAAGCTTAACATTCTGCATTATACATAACGTTCGGTCCGCTTTGAATATACATTTTATGTAAAAACGTATCCCTTTCTGCTTACCCCCACGGATGTAATCATTTAAATAATATATACGTACGTATAGCTTTGATGTCGTTTGCATTTCTGCTCCATGCATACATGCATCAAAAACGCGATTCTCCGTTTCCAGATAATATTGCTCGACGACTGGAAAATGTATTCTTTTAAATGTATGGAATTAAATCTTAAATAATAAATGGGTGGAGGATTGTTAGTATGCATTAGCTGTCGTTCGCAAGAGCGTTTTCTCCCAAGATCTCTGAGCAGAGGTGGTTGCCTACAAACTTTTATCAAATAGCATTGCAATTAAATTTGCGAAAAGCAAGTACTGAAAAATTCTGCAGACGCAGACGCCATCTGTAGGCCACTAATGCAAGCTGCACTCTACGCCGATAAATTTTTAAATTTCCTGTATTGTTGGGAAATTAAATTCTGTCAATACTAATAATAATAGGTTTGTTTTAGCAGCATTGAAAACGGTTTGCAAAACTATCAGAAATGCCCGTCCAACTATTTATTGCGTCAAATTCAATGGTAACGCGTTCTCAACTTAACTGGTCGAATATTTCTGACAGTTTCCAAACCGTTCTCAACTGCTGCAAAAACAAGCCTAATAGCAACAATATTAACAGGAATCGACGATGTTTGCTTAAACTAATTAGTAATATTTTATAAACTATAACATCCCAAGATGTTTATAGTGTTCTGTAAAAATGTTTCTTAGTCCCTTAGATATAACTAAGCTTCTCATGTTCTTGGGGTTTGGAGAGTATGCAACAAGCAATGCAGTATTCTAGGTTATGTTGTTGTAGAACATTTAGTGACTAATTTTAACCGTTTTATAGTAATTAAATAAAGTATTTTATGTCTGATATTTTAGTGGATAATTATGACCAATCTGCAAGGAGTGAAAATGTAGTTTTGACAGTGTGCAACGAATGAACGAACGCAAAATACTGCAGCTAACCGGATTAACGGTTATCTATCAGGTACTTAGGCATTATTATTATTAATAAAAATGTTTATTTTTGTCGTTTCTATACTTGACAACGCTGCAGAAACGATCGCACGGTAGTTGACATATCTTGCCATCTCGGACGATTATTATTGATTGTCATAGGCGGCAACTTGAGAGAGTTTTGCCTCATTTTTTCAACATTGAGCTAGATTTCAAAAATAAATTTATTATTGTCTTTTAGACCTCCATGAGCACGTGGTTAAAATATTTGTACTTATTCATAGTTAACGCTGCATAAGTACGTATGGCTTTGATGTCGTTTGCATTTCTGCTCCATGCATGCATGCATCAAAAACACGATTCTCCGTTTCCAGATAATATTGCTCGACGACTGGAAAATGTATTATTTTAAATGTATGGAATTAAATCTTAAATAATAAATGGGTGGAGGATTGTTAGTATGCATTAGCTGTCGTTCGCAAGAGCGTTTTCTCCCAAGATCTCTGAACAGAGGTGGTTGCCTACAAACTTTCCTCAAATAGCATTGCAATTAAATTTGCGAAAAGCAAGTACTGAAAAATTCTGCAGACGCAGACGCCATCTGTAGGCCACTAATGCAAGCTGCACTTTACGCCGATAAATTTTTAAACTTCCTGTATTGTTGGGGAATTAAATTCTGTCAATACTAATAATAGGTTTGTTTTAGCAGCGTTGAAAACGGTTTGGAAACTATCAGAAATGCCCGTCCAACTATTTATTGCGTCAAATTCAATGGTAACGCGTTCTCAACTTAACTGGTCGAATATTTCTGACAGTTTCCAAACCGTTTTCAACTGCTGCAAAAACAAGCCTAATAGCAACAATATTAACAGTAATCGACGATGTTTGCTTAAAATAATTAGTAATATTTAAAACTATAACATCCCAAGATGTTTACAGTCTTCTGTAAAAATGTTTCTAAGACCCTTAGATATAACTAAGTTCCTCATGTTCTTGGAGGTTTGGGGAGTATGCAACAAGCAATGCAGTATTGTAGATTTGTTGTTGTAGAACATTTAGTGACTAATTTTAACCGTTTTATAGTAATTAAATAAAGTATTTTATGTCTGATATTTTAGTGGATAATTATGACCAATCTGCAAGGAGTGAAAATGTAGTTTTGACAGTGTGCAACGAATGAACGAACGCAAAATACTGCAGCTAACCGGATTAACGGTTATCTATCAGGTACTTAGGCATTATTATTATTAATAAAAATGTTTATTTTTGTCGTTTCTATACTTGACAACGCTGCAGAAACGATCGCACGGTAGTTGACATATCTTGCCATCTCGGACGATTATTATTGATTGTCATAGGCGGCAACTTGAGAGAGTTTTGCCTCATTTTTTCAACATTGAGCTAGATTTCAAAAATAAATTTATTATTGTCTTTTAGACCTCCATGAGCACGTGGTTAAAATATTTGTACTTATTCATAGTTAACGCTGCATAAGTACGTATGGCTTTGATGACATTTCTGCTCTATGCATACATGCATCAAAAACGCTATTCTCTGTTTCCAGATAATATTGCTGTATGTATTCTTTTAAATATATGGAATTAAATCTTAAAAATATTAAATGGGTGGAAGATTGTTGGTATGCATTAGCCGTGGTTCGCAAGAGCATTTTCTGTCAAGATCCCTAAACAGAGTGTACAAACTTTTGTCAAATAGCATTGCAGAATTGGCCAGAAGTACGGAATAAAATTCATATCTTTTGAATGAATGAATTTTTTTTAAACGCCGACACGTTAACTGATCTTGATTTTTTCCCATCTTTCGGTTATATAATAATTTTTCTTCAACCCCTTAACCCCCAGCTACCCCTACTTTTTTTCAAATGGAAACATAAGGTATGAGGGGACTCGTTGAAAAGCTTATAGAAGACCGAATCCAGCCATACTAAATAAACAAGTTTTATGTTTTCAATAGCAAGGCTTCTAAGGTTGTATAAAACACCTATTTAACAAGTGAAATAAAATTTAATTATCTTCAGTGTTATCCTCCATGAATTTGAACACAATAAAATAAAGAATTTAAAACTATACCTATCACTGCTAACGCAAAAAATTATATCTTTTTTATGCTGTGTTTTCTTGGTACCACTTACTTGCAAGGTTTTCTGGTTAATTTTTCGCTTTAGTTGTAAATTAGAGTTCGAAACGTTACTATTGTGTCAAAATCAAGTTATTTACTGAATCGCAATGGTACTGTCGGAAAGGCGACTCATCGAAACCTTGATTTTGTACTGATGTGGAGACAAAATAAGAAGTCAGGCTGAAGTGCGCGATTTATTTCATGTGAAATATCCCGAAAATCAAATCTCGCAAGGGACAGTTAGTAAAATATTTCACAAATTTGAGGAACACGGTACAGTACAGACGTTGCCCAAAACTGAACGGGCACGTGCTTTGAATGAAGAAAAGAAGTTAGACATTGCATTAGAACTTGTTGAAAATCCTCATACTTCAACTGTTTCATTGGCTAGCAATCACGATGCTTCTCGAACTGCGATTGGAATGTTTTGGAACAAGAGAAATACCACCCCTATAAGGTATCTCTTGTCCTAGAGCTGTTGGAAGACTATTATGATAGGCGATTTCAATTTTGTGAGGAAATGATGAGACGGTGTGACGACAATAATAGTTTTCAACGACACGTACTTTTTTCGGATTAGTCCCATGATATGTCTATACAATCCTCAATTAGGAAGCTATATTTAGCATCACAACGATAAACAGGACAGATAAATTGACATCATTAAGCCAATAAAAAATATACACTTCCGTTTGAATGGATTTTGTCAAAAATAATAATTACTGTTGGGCAAATTGTTTGAACTTACCAACTTCCTAATAGGTACACAAGTCAATTTATTACCTGTAACAAAAAAAATATATTAAAAAATGTTTTTATCAAAAATAAACTAACTGTACGGGCAGGCGGATTTTGAAACTAGAAAAGATAATAAAATTGGATGATGTGATATTTCGTTTCATTGAAAAGAAACAATATTCTACTGGGTGTTTTATAACCTATTAAACCATATTCAACCACATATGTACTCCTAATAAGTCTATTTCTATCTCGTTGAAAGATAATGTAATAAAAAATTATCTTATCACTTTTACTGTAGACTGAGAAAAAGTATCTTGTTCTTGAAATTTTCCACATCTCCATAATTTACCATTCTGAACAACTTTTTCAAGTAACATATTGCTGTATTTTCAGCAGAAAAGGCACTTTACCTGAAACCAAAACAGTTTTTACTCAGTGCACTGAGCATTTCAAATAGGATTATTTCAAAAATGGTTACTTCTACAGACTTTAGCAAGGTATACCTTTTTCAAATAAAGCAGGTAGGAGAATCGATTGTTTCAGTAATCAAATGGATATACTAACTGCAACAAAGTTCTACCATTTAAAAGAATTCTAACACCCTGTATCTTTGTTATTATGCGACTAGATATAAATATGTTAGTTGAGCGATTTATTTTCACCTAAGGAATCTGTAGTCTCATTTTTGCTACTTCATTTAAAAACACCCTGTACATGGTTGTAGATAAAGTAATAAAATGCTGCCCAAAATAATTAACAAAACCCATTTTTAGTTATTACGAGTGCCTTTACATCTACCATCCATCCAAATGGTATTAAATATATGTATAAATATATTATCAATAAAATACAGTTTTATCAAAATTGTATGATAATTAGATACGTCAATATTATGCATTTGATGACCGATCCTATTAATATTCTATACCATTATGCATATGGCGCATAAATTTATTATTACCGAATTATCAGTTATTAAACAAATACACAAAAGGGCCCTTTTCGGACGCGCTTACATCATGTTCAATAAATCCAATTTGAATATTAGGCAGATATTTCACGTATGTCCGTGGCGTTTTGTACATGCTTAGGGCTTTATCAAAATCCGGGCCGTAGACCGGCCCTCGCCCTCTTCCAATACCCGGAAAAATTATTATTCCGTCCGGCATTTCAGTCCATAAAGTATAGGTACCGATGCTGCCCGCAAAAACTTAATATTCATGAAAAAAAAACCGCCGTTCTAAGGGTGAGTAATGCGTATTTTGGATTGGACTTTTAGGGAATATTTTAATTTGACAAGTTTCTTTTTCCATCTTTGCAATAACACTGCAACAAATTACATGTAAAAGTATACAATCTATGAATATCGAGTAGTGTATACAAAATAATGATTATTTTAATCCTGAATATAACGTTCAAAGAGTTCTGATAAAATTGGATTGAAATATTGTTATTATAAAAAAATCAAGCGTATATATTTTTACGCCATAAAATTAGCAAATTTGAGGAACAACGTACTGCTTTGGAACTATTTACTTTTACTCAATTTATTTTGAAATTTTATTAAATTTTTCATGTGTTTCTTTATTCCGAACTGTTCGGGTAAAGGTTAGAGGTTTGGCTAAAGTCTATCCTTTAACCTAATGCGTTTTAGTTGTGTTAAGGTGTGATATACAAACATGTATGGTTCATTAATAAGGACTTTTTATGAGATATTCGAAAAATAGTAAGATTATAGTATGGAACATATGCATTTGTAACTTATGCCAGTTTAAATGTTATACAATTCGTAAATATAATATTTATATATAAACTGAAATAGTACGTTGGTTAGCTTGCATCAAAACGAAGCCATTACCTGTTTTCCTAAACTATACGACATTCATTTCAACCAACATAATTATCGTTGTGACAGTACAAAAAGTAATAGTTTGCAACAGATCATTTCAATGTTCAACACTAGATTTAGAGCGAATCAGCTTCCATCTCTCGTTGATCTACTTATAACTAACACTGATGATCTTTTAATTATCTTAGTTATTCACCCCTATTGGGCAAATCTGATCATTGTTGCATTGAATTTACTACGCAATTTTTTGTTTATGATTACCGCAAAACTAATAATAATGTATCAAAATTCAACTTCTTCAAGGCTGATTATATATCAATGAATCATCATTTGGCTGAGGTGGATTGGTTTGAAGACTGTGCAAACAAAAATAACCCCGAAGATTTGTGGCATAGTTGGTTGAATACTGTCAGAAATATCATACCTACATATACTCCTGTTTGTAGATATGCATCCAATTATAAAAATCAGTGGCTTAATGGAGAATTATTTAAAATGTGTCAGAAAAAAAAGTCACTTTGGCAAAGATACAAACGATCCAATTCTTTAGACGACTATCACCTACACCGAAATTTCGCTAATAGAATAACAGGACAGTTACGGCGTGCAAGGTCATTGTTTGAAAACCAGTTAATTGACAGAGGACCTAAAGCTTTTTATAAATATACTCGCTCTCGACTCACAAGTAAAGTTTCCACACCACTGATTAAAAATGCTTTGGGTAGTGTGTGTAGTGATAACTGTGAAGTCGCTGAGACTTTTGCTGAGACTTTCTACAATGCATTTACTTTAGATGCTGGTGATCAGCTTCCGCAATTGGATGTCAACATTCGTGTACCTTCTACACTAGAGGAAATTCAAATTAGTCCTGCAATTGTGTCCGAACATGAATAACTGTGTATTGATTTATCATCTGGTGCAGATTTGATCAATTCACTATTTTTGTCAAAATGTGCGAATAGTATAAGTGGTCTACTTTGCAAAATTATGTTCAAATCCTTGGAAACTGGAAAATTGCCAGCAGACTGGAAATTATATAGTGTAACCACTATAATCAAAAAAGGTGATAAACTGTCGAGCTCTAACTATCGCCCAATTAGTTTAACTTCTGTTCCGTGTCAAGTATTGGAGATAATTGTTTGCAAGGAACTTATCAAATTTTTACTTAACAATGGTGTTATACCGCCGCATCAACATAGTTTTCTACCTGGTCGAACAGTTTTTACCAATTTACTTCAAGCTATTCATTCTTGTACCTTATGGGCAGACACTGGACAACCTATAGACGTTTTGTACTTGGACTTTTCTCGTGCTATTGATAAAGTGCCGCATGCGTGATTATTATACAAACTTGAACATTGTGGTGTGCGTGGTAAGCTGTTAAACTGGATAAAATCATTTTTGAAAATTCGTGAATTTATAGTTCGAATCGCTGAGAGTTTTTCTGACAGAAGACAAGTATTGAGTGGTGTTCCACAAGGTTCTGTCCTTGGACCAATTCTGTTCCTAGTATATGTTTCTGACCTAACGAATACGTGTACTTCCCAAGTGTTATCATATGCAGATGATCTTAAATTATTTTCATCATCATCTCTTCACCTACAAGATGATCTAGATATTATTAGTAATTGGTGTTCCAACTGGTGCATACCTCTAAATCCTTCAAAATGTTGTGTACTCCATATGTCTAGAACTAATCCTAAAATAGTATACAATATAGATGATACAGAGTTGCCAAGTTTCACAACAAAATGATCTCGGAATAATTATTACGGAAAATCTCTCATGGAGTGCACAAGTTGCCAAGGCAATGAAAAAAAATGTAATCAATTGATTTTTATGATCAGAAAATCTTTCAGTAATCTTACCGTGGATACATTTTTGAAGTTATACAAATCATACATTCGCCCCCATTTGGAGTTCTCGGTGGCCATATGGTCTCCACTATTATAGCAAGATATCGCAAGACTAGAGGGGGTTCAGAGGCGAGCCACCAAACTTCCAATTGGTCTTAAATATTTTTCGTATGAAGAACGTCTTCGGCGTCTTCGTCTTCAATCTCTGGAAAATAGGCGTATTCGAGGTGACCTTATTACCACTTATAGGATCCTGCATGGCGAACTGTACTGCCCACATGTGATGTTTGACTTAAACCCTGACCCCGTCTCAGAGGCAATTCATTCAAACTTAAAAGGAAAGCTTTCGTACACTGAACAGAAAACATTTTCTACCCAACAGGATATTCCATCAATGGAACGATTTACCAGATAATGTGGTTACAGCACCGTCTCTAAATTATTTTAAGAATAGAATTGACAATCACATTAATCAACATCCAATGTGATTGATTTCTTATTAATTTCTAATATTTATAGTATTTATATATTTTGTACTTTGATTTCTTTTTTTTTGTATTAATTGTTTTTACTATGTTATCAGCCATTTATAGGATGAATTTATCTTTTGTTCTTAGAGCACAAGAAGCTTTTAGCTTCAGATCTAATTATTTGTTAATAATAATAATAAATAATAATAATAATAATAATAATAATAATAATAATAATAATAATAATAATAATAATAATAATAATAATAATAATAATAATAATAATAATAATAATAATAATAATAATAATAATAATAATAATAATAATAATAATAATAATAATAATAATAATAATAATAATAATAATAATAATAATAATAATAATAATAATAATAATAATAATAATAATAATAATAATAATAATAATAATAATAATAATAATAATAATAATAATAATAATAATAATAATAATAATAATAATAATAATAATAAGGTATCTCTTTTGATAGGTAAAACACTGCTGATGAGATATATGTGGTCTGCTTACTTCCTGCTCGGCCTAAGCGGCCCAACTTACAGGAAGCGACCTACATTGCAGCAGGTACTTAATGCAGATCTCTCGTCCTGGGTGACGAGCCATTAAATCTGTAAATGATACTGCAGGAAACAACTACCTCGCGGACTAATGCCCCAACCGGCATTGAATTACTACTGCAGTATCTGCGCTTAGGCCGAGCAGGAAGTAAGCAGACCACATATATCTCACCTGCACTGGGTTTATATGTGAACATACATATGAAAGAACATCCAGTTCAATTGTCGGTCATCTCACCTATGGCATAAGGCTAACAAGCCCGAAACCGGTCTATGTCTGTTGGTGTGTCCGACAAGGGTTCTTGGCTGTTCACGCAGAATAATCAGCAGGGACATGGTAAGTAACTTTTGGACGTGATAAGGATGTAGCAGTTGTTCCCAAAAGATCTCATGAACGAATGAACTTAGACCGACAGCTCTTTTTATAATATTAGAGAGATTTTCAGCAAACTCATCCAGCATTTCCTCCTCTAAATGAGGATTCAATGCTCTTCTTGGAAGCCCTTCTTCACCACGGTGCGGCAAAAAAACTTCCTTAAATGGATTAGCAGAAGATTAGCTACTTATAGCATTTGTTTTATTTCACTTCAACTAGAGTTATTTTGACCTTTCCTATACGATCCCCATAGTATCCATGTACTTACATGACACCTTATACTTGTATTCCTAAAGTTTGTAAATGTATAGAGTGGTTAATAAATCCTGTTCCAGTAGCATCTGAAAAAAACACATAACAATATTAAATATGCCACAGATTTTGTACTGTCCAAGAGTACACCACAACGATTCACACAAAACCTACTACAAACCTCTCCAAATCCCTGAAGTCACCGTATCCGTTTAATTGAAATAATAATTGCGTTAACCGGCACGAGCCTAATAATTTCGTCTCGCACACCGGAGCCTCCGGAATTCCGGATTATAATTCCACGAAACTGAGGGCGAAGTCACAGATTAGCCGTCCCCACTGCAAGGTAAACCGTAACGACTTTAATCTATTTTATTAATGACCCACTGATACCGATTCTGTTGACTCAGTCAGATTCCCGCATTCATCAACGTCATAACTGCTAGGCGAATTAATAAACCTGGCGGCAGAGACAGGGAACTAATTAGGGGAAAATAACTGAACAACTTGTACGACCACTAGACGATTTCTGTTGCAGTTTGGGGTGCGTAGAAATAATTGTAATCAATCACTGATTTATACGAAGTTCCCGTCTGAGTAGGTGATGTGTGGGCGAGTAGATCCGATCCAAGTAGTATATCAATACTTGCATATACAATTTGTCCGCCTAGATCGCCTCATCTCAACTCATTTCATTTTTTTATTGGAATTTATATGAAATTATGCAAATTAAAGAATTATTAAAAGAAAGCCTTGCTTTTATAAGTTTTTAAGGCTTAATGAGTATTTTTGGAGTTATTTTATAATGCATGTAATTGTCTGAAGAATTAAAACTTGTTAAAAAAAACTATCAACTATATTTATCCAGTAAGATACAATGAACTGAAATCTAACCGTTGCCTTATTACTTCTGGGGTACCCCAGGACCCTAATATGGGTCCGCTTCTCTTTCTCATCTTTATTAATAGCATGCAAATGACTGTACTTTTTTCTGTCAAACGCAGATGATCGTGTTCCCAATTAGGTCAGTTGAGGTTGGTTCAGTTTTCCAAATATAATAGTTACTATTACCTATATCTTTATCATCAGTAGTACTTTTGGTAGCATAGTCCTTCATCTTAAACATGTACAATCAGATTTGTGAGTTCTTCTCGTTGATAAGCGCGCTCCAAATCGGTAATTAAAATAAGCAAATTCATCATTTCTACATTTCTACTTTGCTAATACCTTAGAGTTTTTAGGTTTGTACCCTTCTGATTTTTGTTTCAGCAATGCAATCAAATTTAAGTATTTTTTACACAGAATCACTAAAACTTCCTTTTTAATCCGATTTACGTTGATGACACTGTAACCTGAAGCTAATTATATTTTTGTAGGTTATTGTAATTGTTTGCAAATGATTTACATCCCCCTTTGTAGTTTGTATTGGCGTCGAGCTTCGTGAATATATATTCTCTATATAGAGAATTAGTGTTTTACATTTTGCGTGTCTGTAAAAAGTGACTAATTTCATTTCGCAATATAGCCGTCATACTTGCAGTAGCACCAACATAAAGCAAGTAAAGTATCAATTTTCTAGAGCCTAGGTCCCTAGGAAACGCAGCACCTGTCACGTGACTTATATCATGAAACAGCGCCGTCTATATTTTCTAGATTTGTGTTCACAGTAATTAGAAAAAAACTCAATGACTAATGTTTATGACGATGAATGATTTCTGCATTATGTGGTACTAGAATACAAATGAGGTATAATAACACTATATTATTACCTCACTTATACAATGCTGGTCGGGGTTTTAGTCCGCAGAGTAGTTAGTTTCATAGAATAATGTCTATATCCCACTTACTGCGTAAATAATTATGTTCAAGCTAAGCTTAAATTTTTATGAGTCAATTATGGTGGAACCAGTGGCCTTAAATATTTGTATATTCTCTCGACTGCTAAAGAAATCGAGATATTCAAGTCAGGATTCAGCTGCAAACTTTTCATATCTACTGGTATGCGAACTGACATCTGCAAAATTTGTCGCACAGCTCCAAACCGCGACCGACGGAATGATGCGGAAGAGAATGAAGGGAAAGAAGTGTTTATATATAGAGAAACACGCACTGCAGCGCATCATACGGTCACGTTTGGCGTTTAAACTGGAATGTCGGCCTTAATAATGAATAAATAGTGTTGCAAATATACAATCCGTACGTGATCTCAGCACGAATGACCGACTGTACGCGTGGGCGGATGATATTCCGTCCTGTAATTCGAGCGTCCTGATGCAGGTACAGGAAATAAGCCATCAGGAAGGCAAATATTAATGACAGTCCTGTGGACTTTGTATGAACAAAATGTATTTTTTATGGTTAGATCTTGAATTTGATTACTTTAAAAGTACTACGTCAGTCCAAACACACATTGCTACCTATGCTCTTTGCCTAGGTATTTTGAAGAAATAATTCCACAAGCAAATCACTGGAGCCTAATATAAAAAAATATCCTAATCAAATAGTACTAACGAAATAGCTATTTTCGATACAAGTTGCGAAATAATCGCAGATTCTAGCGATACTGATAATTCTGTAATAGAAAACGAGGCGGAAGCAGCATGTACATTAATCCCTCAGAAATCGATGAAATTGTACTAAAAACATACGCAATACTTGATATTTGGTATGCCGAAAAAGGTATGTAATATTTCGGAGAAAGTTATTCTAACGTAATTGTCCTAGATATCCTTAAAATGTGCACCCTCTACATTATGGAGTAATTATTCCATGCTGCAAACTACAATTTATTTGAAAAAAAAATTGGACATAATAAATATATCAATGTTATTGCTTTCCTCAAAAGGATATCAAGTGGTTATAGACCGAGAAAATCTAGAATATTTTTCAAAAAACATGTTGAAAGGTTTATCAATAAGGCAAATGAAGAAAAGTAATTATTCCAAAAAGTTGTCTTGATTGTTGGTATATTTGGAGCCTGTAGGAGAGAAGAATTAACTTATTCATGTACAGAGAACATTGAAGATGCTATGTTGTTCATCAAAGTGGCTATTCCCAATACCAAAACTAATGTTCCTAGATTATTTACAATACCAGAGGAAGATATAGAAGGAGTCATTTTTTTTGGAAATTCTCGCAAATATGCAAGTGGACGTTCATCCACCATTGATCACAACCGAATTTGTTATCGCATACAGGTATTCAAAATGTAGCACACAAGCAGTGGGTATAAATAACACAGGCTCAATTCCTAAAAATATTGCCAAATTTTTTAGATTACCTGATATTACTGAGTATACTGGGCACTGCTTTAGACGATGTTCTTTAGACGATCTTGCAGGTGCAGGAGCATATCGATGCTCAAGAGGGGTACATAGAAAATTCCATACAAAATAAGAAGGCGATAGCAAGCACATGTGCTTAAAAGTCTGAACTGATAATCGCAATGTCATTTATTATATTATACAACGATTTTACGAAAATATAAATTTTGGTATGAACTCTGAGCAAAATTAGCTACTACTGAAATGAAAACAATAATTGTGTTACATTATAATACCAAAGTTATCAAAGGAAATACACTTATCCAAAAGTCTACCGGCCTTCCAGACCCTTTCCCATTGACTATCACTTTGTGGGCAAATTGTGACCAAAAAAACGTTGCTTCATTGTGGTAAAAACCAATACCGTTGCTCTCCAGCCCAATGGCGACGTACAGGGACTCTGTCGAGATAATAGCCACTCTTGAAGATTTTCTTACCCTTAGATTTGAAGAAAATAATCTCCTTCTTAATGGTACTTGCCAAAAATATCCTCTGGTACTTTCTCACAAAATGACTTCGAAGAGCTGCAACCATTATCCTTCGGTTACTTTAAGTGAAGTTAACCATATAACCATGTCCCTCTGGGTCGACCTATAGTAGTTCAAAAAAGTGCTGGAACCAGCTCATTTTGGCAACCTGTCCATCCGGAGTTGAGCGTTAGCTCACGTGACATGCCATGATGCCGATGTCTTTCAAGGTCATGCCTGAAGAAGTTCTTGGAGGTGGTAGCCAACGTCAATGATCAGAGGGTTGTGAAGAAGGGGATGGAGTATATCATCAATGATCAAGAGGTCTTCACCGAAGAGGATTTAATATAGCAGGGAGTACCTGAATGATAAAAAAATGTTGCTGCTAACGGAGACTGTGACGTCAGAAGGCTGGGGGATGCTGAAGGCATGAAGGATTACATTGACGATCTTTCCAGCACTGTTATACTACTATCAGTCACTGGATTTCGCTACCAATTTCTTGGAAAAGGACCATTATATGTCTTACTGAAGTCCGTGGCATATTAAGACGACGTGCAATAAAGTGATTTGACAAATTCTCTTGATAAGGCCACTATTTTTACTCGGTCAAACTAAGAAATCGGATTACCTGGTTTTCAACACAAAATTTTATTGATACTTTTGTACCTGACGTCAGTTTAAAACTGATTTCTGTTAAAAATATCTGCACATTTTTGGACGAATTTCTTTTTTTTTTCTGCTGCAGTACAGTTTTTATTTTCAAGATAAGATAATAAAAAATTTACAAAACAAGAGGGGTCAAGATTGTATTTATCTCACTTTATAAATTTAACTATGGGTATGTGACACTTTTGTTTGTTGAAGTAAAACGTTTTGTTATATAAAACAAGATTTTTCTGTGTGTAGCTTGCGTTTCATATTAAACTATTTTTATACTAAACAAGTTTTCTTTTTGTGTAAAATGCATTTTGTACTTTGTACGAAAAAATCCAATTTAAATATTACCATATCAGCAGTCTAAGGAACAACGATTCTAGACCTTGCAAAATTAACGGACCAGATTTCTTCATTAGAGTACCTACTTACGAATTTAATTGCCATAACGAAACAAGAGAAAATATTCGCAAATGCTTTATTTACCAGACCGAATGATGGGTTTATGTTTTAGACCACACTGTTTAAATTTGCTTATATGTTAATAAGATAATCGCTGATCTAGCCTCGTACCGCAAACTACATCATTTAATCGTTCTACTTTCGAATTTTAATTCTGCCGTTCATCAAGCCGATGATTTCGCGATGCGTACCTTTGCATTCCTAATTTCTACAGTGCATCAAACTTTTTCTACGGTGAAATCTGTATGTAACGAGCATGTTGACTTAGGTGAAAACGAACATTTGTACGTGGTAGTTTGCGAGGATTTTAATTACTAAGATTGTTTTATAAATTAGGACATACCAACGATCTCAGGATCAAGATATAAAATGCAGATATTTCTAATGTTCCATTTATTCACTTCCATTACACTTGAACAACATGGATTCATAGAAAAAAGGTCATGTCCTTATTGAAATTGAACAATATATTGCAGTATTTGGGATTCTGGGTATCTCCGCTTTTTTGTTCTTAAGTTTGGGAAAAGATAGGGAATGCAAAGTCGCGCAACTTTAAAAGAAATATTTTATTTTCTTATAAAATATAGGTATTTTTACAAAAAAAAAAACAAAATTTATACATAAATATATAAATAAATTACTTAAATCATTAGTTATAAAATAAAAATCTAAGCTAAAAAATTGTTCATAATAATAAAAATAGAAATTATTATTGGTAATGAAACTATCAAAGTATAATTTTCTATTCCCATTTTCATTTTAATCGAGATATTTTCGCAATAGTTCTATTTACAAGTCTGCTTAAAAAAATGAATCACTTTTATTTTGATCCTTTGTACATACAAGGTGTTTTACGAAGACTGGGACACAGTTTAATGGAAGGGTATTAAAAGGAAAAAAATTGCCAAAATCAAATTTGCGGTTGAATTAGTATATTGCCTCGAAGTTTGCATACAATATTCACCCCCAAGAGAAAATTCCTTTTTTCCCAAGCCATATTTCACCCCTACATTCAAACTAATTTATAAAAGGTCTTTACGAAGTGATAAAACACTCCTTTCTCCCCGAGAAGTACAAAGTTTTTTTTAATAAATGACTTAAACAAGAGTGGTCGTTAATATTTTATTCACGCTGTGAAAAAAATTCCGTCCCAAATTATATCGGCCGTTATGCTGAAGCGTGTAGATGCTCTATTTAATGATTCCCTTTGTTTCGGCAAAAAAAGGGTTAAAAGTGGTACATTCAAGGAGATGAAACAACGGAAAGAATAAAAATACCCGCCATTTGGGTAATAATGGGTCGTTTGCAAGTACGCTTTTAATTAAATGGATCTTATGACGCCTCCTACTAAAAAAATTGTATTCAATTAGGACTGTTTATGGTAAAAATATACGCAGAAGGCGTTGCAGCTGTTAACGTAATCTGGGCCCCCTGTTGGCCAGCCGTGGGAACTAAGAAATGTAGCATTTGTCTCTATGCCCATTAAAAATATACAGGATGATTCAGTCATAATGTCATTAATTTTAAACCACGTATTCGGAAGACATAAGAAAGATAGAAAATCAAAAAAAATATTTTACTCGATCTCTTAAATAGAACCGAATCAACACATATCCCCCGATAATGCGGCGCACCGTGTTGATTATATTCTAGTCACAATATCATAAACGGTCAAGCGATGAAATGAACAACATCACACCTGCGTTACCATATTACGGCTAAATCTTTCTGTTCTTTCACAGACTATTATTTTTTAATATAATATCCAATTAATTATTCAGTCTGTATCTACGTACCTTTACCATACCTAGGACCGTATTGCTTTTCAAAAAGTGGTCTGGTACCTAGTTGTTTAAAATGCAGCACGTATAAAACGCCTGTCATCCGTCCATAACACTTTGTTGATGAAGTTGGCATCATCTGAATTTTGATATTGAACCAATTGCAAAATTCACCTAAATTCAAAATAGCTTCTTACACATTCAAGACCGAGTGTCGACGTTGAAAGGCTTGCGTTGCCAGCTACATATACGACAATCCAAAATAAACTAATGGGTCGCGACATTACGACTGCGCGAGTGCAGGTGGCAAGACCTGTCGGTTGCAGTATATTGTGGTTTCCACGTATTTCTCTCTATATGTGATCTCCAAATATGAATAAATAGAAGATTTGAATAACACTCTATTACTATGCATGTGGTTCTGATTGGCAACGCCGTTTTGCTTCAACATTCGAACGCTCGAACTCGCATTTCCAAAAATGTTGTTAAAATTAATGGCATTACGACTGAATCACCCAGTAAATCGTTGTGGATATATCTTTAAGGGTATAGAATACTGTCTTATTAGCAGAACCAACTATTTTTGGCTTGCTCGATCTCCTGACTTAAGTTTGCTTAACTTCTTTTTATGGGGTCACCATAAATCCACGGCATAAGAAATAACGGTAAAAAATTAAGCGCATTTAAGATGCGAATCAGAAATTGAGGTCAGCAAGTCAGAAGAATACGAAGGATATTTGAAAAATATCCACCAACTCCGAGTTGCTATACATGTAAGACATTTTTGACAGTTGAAAAACTAATGTAAAGACCTGCATCACAAAAACGATAATACCTACAAAAAGTAATCGGATTTCAATATTCGACATCGCCTGGCTAGAGTCTACATATATTTTTTACAATATTGACTCTATTTTTTATGACGTATTTTTTAGATTTACCCTGTATATATTTTTTCTATCCTTACATTACTTGGCACAAGAAAAATTACTTTCAATTTTTTCCAGGACGTGAAAACACCTCAACTTTTAAAGGAGCAGTGAGTTACAACAAAATCTTTGCTAAAGCCTAAAAAAAATATAGCCAGCCCCGCAAAATAGAAACAAAACAAGTTTTTCAATGATTACACTCTAAAGAGATGTTCAGCAGTGTTTGACTAATCCTAAAGTAAAAAATTATCTAAAACCCTTTGAGGCACCAAAAAGATGTTTCAATTCCAATCTAAAAACACCACTGTTGAAAAGACGACGTCGTTTGTACACAAATTACCGGTCTCGGCCTTGGGGTGATTTTTTTCCCTTACAAAAGCCACCCTGGAGTTCCTTATAAATCACCTAATTAAATGGAAACCTGGGGGCATCCAAACAAAACGATTTGCATTCGAATGATTAAAATTACAAATTACACACTTCTGTTTGAGCAGCGTATGTCTTCGAGCGTTATGAAATTTTCAGTTAAACAAAGGCTTCCGTGCATTTCCTACGAAGTTAATTAAAGTGTATGGTTTTACTTGGTACGGAGTCGCTATATATACGTGGAGAAGTTGAAATAAGGTTAAAGTTTATATCAGTAATGAATATCGTCTAGTAGAATTTTCAGTTTCCTTTGAGATCAGGTATTTTCTGCCAAGACCAGAAGATTACTAAATCCATGCATTAAAAACAGGGTGTCCTGTATAAGAACCAGCACAAAACAGGTGCATGTCTGTGTGCAAAATATTGTAACTTAAGGCGGTGATTTTGTAGAAAAGGAATTGCACAGCCTGAGTGAGCGAAACGGCGAATTAATCAGACTTATGAGGCAGTATACAAACCGTATAGGCCCGAACCACACGGTTCCCTGAAGTTTATCGTGCATTTTGACGTACATAAAAATGGAAGCCGTGATATATGTTATGATTTTACTCGAGGACACAAAATGTAAAATTAGCAATAAATATTAATCTGAAAGTGAAACACAAGTTGTCCTATATGTCCTGGCTAGTGAGTGAAGTAATTTGGTGGCTGTGGCTGTGATAATTTTGCCGTAATTGTGACATATTGGCGTAGTAACTGTGTGGCTAAAATTGAGACACTTTAACATTTATTTTAATTATTCTTGTGATTTTATGAGCAATGAAGATTATCTCACACGCTAGCGGGAACCTTTGTGAATACGTTGATATATAATAATAACCAATTATTTCAATTTTCTTGGAGTTCTGTGTCCTCGCTTGAAGCCCTGTCAGACGGTAAAAATATGTATACAAAATCCCAGCCTTAAGGCGTCAGTACTTGAATCGAGGTGACTTGATCGGTATGGGTTTGCGCCCAGGTAAACCGTATATAAGCTATATTCGTGGAGAGGATTGGCACCCTGTCTGCGGGTATGGTATGGTGGAATAATGTTAGCTTGGATCAATGTGAGAGATTGATACTGGTTGATATTTGATTACCCCCCCCCCCTAAATTAATGAGGTTTTCCAGGTTTCCCTGGAATAATAATATGCTGCCCCCTCCCGCACAAGTCTCCGACTTCTGGGATAATCCCTGTGATTAGAATCAGGGGTAGAGATATTTATTATAATTTTTTTTTCAGTCACACCTTCCGAAGCTCCGACACATTCGGAGATATTCTGAAGAGTCAAGCAATGACTACTCTCCACTCCGTGGAGTCAGTAATCATTGCTCCCGTAAATCGTGTGTTCTGAGCAGACGCAGCGAACCAAGGACAATTGCCTTCTGCATTCTGCCGGCTAAGATATCTGTCGAATTTCGGCAAGCCGGTATGATCTTTATTATTATTATTATTATTATTTATAACAGTAATACAAAAAACTCTCGATGCCGTCAACAAAAAACAGTCCTCCCATACACAATCAATGGTAACCAACCGAATCTAGACATACCGTATTTAGGCGAATAATCTTATTGTTAATGCCCACCCAACGGTAAGAGCTGCAGAGCTACAGAACCGCTAAATGATAACAGAAACAAACAAATAAATTCTCATTTTTATAAACACCCGATGCAATGAATATGAAATCAAGAGTATTTAACAGATTGCTCCCATAATAAATGCTCAATCGCAGCAATCACGCGCCAACATCGGACCGGCACATTTAAAGAGTTAGCTGTTCAAAGTTTCGTTTAATACGTTAATGACGGAAAAAGCCGAAGCTCGTTCGGGTACATTTACCGCCGAAATCTCGCCGTCAAACTGCGTTTCCGACTTCTCTCCCTTCTACCAACAGTTACCATCTTCGAGTTGTTTAAGAACGTGCGTTTCGTGTGTTATTTAAGAAACAATTGGATATGTGGCTGTTTCGAGAAGAAAGTGTTTTTATTTGTTTTCCGTGAACGTTATTCGATACTCATCACAATGAGAATGCCTAGAGGGGAACGAGAGTAAGGCATCTGACTCTGATGCTCTAAAGTGAGAGAATAAAAAAGACGTGAAAGTAGTAAACCTCATATTCATAATCAAATGCGATTTTGAAATATCAGCGTACGAGTTCAACTTGATTCCGCTTTCAAAAACATAACGAAGAGGTGGCGAAAAAGGTGTTTTGTCCAAACTTGTTTATTGTATAAAATTTTGACAGGACGCTTAATGAATTCCTTCAAATTGCAACAATGTTTTAAGGCATCTCAAAAAATATACAAAATGACATTTTACTTTGCATTGTAAAAATTTGTCATTAGAAAAAAAATATCACTTCAGTATTGAACTTTAATGAACATGCTGGTATTATGTATCTGGTCCTAGCGACATGGCAACGCGGTTTCGCTTCAGCACTCAAACGCGTCGTCAGAACATTTGTAGAGTAGGTACCAGGAGCGTCGTGTTTAACGATTATCATGGGTTGATCTGCTTATTTTTTAAAACTCGAGTAAATTTTCTTTCCGATATTCTGTCTATCTTAAGCCTTCGGAATACGTAGTTACAATTTATGACATGATGACTGAAGCACCCTATACACCACCATACCATATACCACCATATACTATATTTTTATATTAACATTATTCCTTTGAAAAGTTTTACATAATCCTTCTGTATTTCGGCACAGTCGCCGACAATTTGTCAGCGGAAACGAACAGTGTCGGATCGAATTAAGGTTTTAGTCAATTCGTAATTTAATAAAACAGTGCTAAGTGTAAATTACTGTTCCAGCAGGAGCAGTTCGCCGGCGCCCGTATAGTCGGAACTAATTTAAATAAAATCCTATTAGAGAGAACGCGTTCGCACTAGCACGAAACACCTTTATAAATCATCTTCTCGGGTGAGAAATGAAGATTTATTATGATAGATTAAAAATAATCCCTTCTCGCTAAGTGGTTCCTTATACGACTCCCGGCACTGGATTTCGAGAACTCTCATCACAATAAATTCGAGAGGGAAAATGTCCCGAGAAACTTTGACGGTAATACAATGTTCTTATACGTAAAGAATTTTTATATCTGCGCATTTAAAATTCCATTTGACGTACGCAGGGATGAATGGGGTAATATAAACTGTATTTAAATCTAAGACCTGTTTTGCATTTTTTGACAATTATTTTTAAACAATATGTTGTTGAAGATGTAGGCCAAGAATTTGTCGTAATTCGCAATATTTTTGGTATGTTTATACATACAGGGTGTGTTAGAAAAATGGGTCAACGCTAAGCTGGAGATACTTGACGCCAGAATATTATGTTTGAGCTCTTGATGCCTTATAGGAATGTCGTTGGTTTAAGGAATACAGGGTGTTCAAGGCTTAAATTTTATTCAGAAATTTGCAATAAATGATATAGTTTTGATAGCATGATTCTGAAAATTATTAGTGTTGGGTTTTTCGGTGCAAAAATTACGAATTTGAAGCTTATGTTGAGCTATGTTTAAAAGTCTAAAAGGACGTTCAATTCTACATAAAAAATGTACTCTTGTTTAGGTCGCCTAACTTTATCGGTTTCTGAGTTATTTGCATTTAAAAGTGTCAATGTATTTTGTGGTCATTTTCTTTGAGGCGTTGATATTGCTATTTCTTTTCTTAGTAGGCTTGTGTAAACTCCATGATTCGCAAGAAGGAAAATTGAAGTCCGCCGGAAACAACGCCGAGCATATGCATTTGAATTAGGAAGAAAGAAGCGAACATCATCACAGTTTTCAGTTTCTAATTTGACTTATTTTCAGTTCAGCTCTGCTAAATTCAAGCTATCGATATTTCCAGATGTTACAAAAAACTGTCTAGGCGTTTTTGTTACGGTATAGAGTATCATGATTTGGAAGCATAATCCGTCATTTTTTACATGTTCTACAAACAGATTTGTGAGTTTTCCCGTCCGTGCTTTTCTGAAGTGAAACGACGACGCTTATCACTTGGTATTAACTTGTGTCAGTCAATAACAAAATTTATAACAGTTTCGTGATCGGTTTTGTCCAGCACCTTAGAAGCCAGTAGATGGCGGTCATTAGCACTGTCACTTTCCAACGCACCAGTTAAAAAATTAGCTACTGAACGTCGACAAACATCAAAAGCTTTATATACACGGTTGGAAAACGGTGATGGTCCATCTGCCGTTACATGAGAGCGACAAAGTAAAGTACAGAAATCTGTGCGATAGACAAGGATGGCTATAGGAAGACGTTTTATAAATTAGAATGACATCTGAGCAGTCACTTCCCCTTTTATTTGTTTTGAATGGCGAAAAGGGCGGTGACAATTTAGATTTTAAAACGTCGTCAATATAGTCATCCTTGTCTATCGCATGGATTTCTATACTTTACTTTGTCGCTCTCATGTTACGGTAGATGGACCATCACCGTTTTCCAACCGTGTATAATGAAATAAATGAAAAAGTCCGCAATATCTTCGCATATTGATCTCAGTACATTGTTGTAAACCCTATTGACATATCTTAGCCTTAACGTACTTTAATGAAGGATTTTTTGGTCTATATATTTTTCTAAAAACATACGTAACTTGGGGTTCTCCAGTTTATTTAATGGAATATTGCTTGTAAGAAAGGCGTCTGGAAGTTAGGTAGAAAAATACAGTCTGGACGAGACATGACACTTCAAATTTCTCACTTTAGTTTTGTCAGAAAAATTTATAATGCATTCACACACAATACACAATAGGTCATTTCTTTTAACACATATGACCCTATAACCACATTTGAAATAATTTCCGTCTATTTCTTCTCCCTTTGACATGTTACTTCACTTATGCCCTCAACTAATAGCTATTAATCTTACAATTATTTATAAATAGTTATTTAAATGCATACGACGAATATAACTTACAGCAGGCGTAAAAAGAAAACGTATCGACGCGACACCGAATATTACAGCGTTCCGTAAAAAACTAAAACTAAAAGCTAAACTAAATTCCCTGGAACATTTCTCTGAGCAGAAAAGAGAGCAATTATATTCATCCTAAAAGAGTGGAACTGTATTCAAAACCTCATCAGACCATCATCAGGGCACTAAGACCTAATTTGCGCGCCATCCCTCATTACGGACTACGCGGAGATTAGCCCCACTTACCCCTACGTCTCCTATCTTAAGCTGGTCCATCGTGCCTACACCCACGCGCTTCGCTTCGCCTACCAGTGTTGTCTTAAGATGACCCAGTTAAGTCTTTAAGCCGAAATGGACTCCCTTTAAAGGGCCTTAGGCGGATAACTCCGGCTCGAATGTGTTAATAGTCGCAGCGTTCTTGGATTAGAGTGGAAAGAAAGGCGTATAGTGTACAGTGGGCGACAAAAGTGTAAGAGTCAGGTATATCAACGCGTCTTACATTTGAAAAACAGGTTCGAGGGCATCGTCTAGTTGGGTGATATGGATACAGGTCAAGGATGCAGCTGGTAGAGTCTGTATGAGGCAAATCGTTTAGTGCAGTTCAACTTGGACATTGTATGTTTTAAGAAGGGCATAAAACACGCGCCTAGAGCTACAGGGTGTCCCGAAATTAATGCAACATAGAACAAGAGTAGATTCCTGAGGACAAAATAATGCAATGTGGCCAAACTTATCTTAGTCAAAAATTGGTGGTTAAAAAGATACAGGGTGTCAACTTTAAAATTATGTTTTCGATATTTGTAAATATTTTTTTAAAAAATCCTAATATTTCGACGTCACTTGTAGAGGGCGCCACTTATCACCATGCTTTTTTAAAAGGCAGAACTTTTTTGCGTCTTAGTGTGTATTGAAACAATCGATTTTCCTACATTTGTTATGTAATAAGGTATACCATGTTGAAGTCGTTAGGAGTAATCGTTTTCGAAATATTACACCAAGTAAAAACTGTTTTGGTTTCAGGTAAAGTACACTTTCCGCTGAAAATATTATAAAAAAATTCTTGTCACATTTATAGAAATGTTAACAAAAGACGGAACGCACTGTAGATAATCATAAAATTTTGAATCGGGAAATCGTATTTTTTTCAAGACTGTATGTCTTGAAACGTTTGTCAACGAATTCGTATTTTTCACTAGATTTACTTGGTAATAAATTTAAGGTCACATTTTTTGCAGCTGCTACTAACTCTGGTGGTGTTCCAGACTTAATGTCATCATTACTGACCTTTAAATATTTTTTAAATATATTTTAGCACTTGGTAATTTAACTTTTATCATATTTATTTACTTAATTCTTATTTCATTTTAATTAATTATTTGCCATTTTAGAAGAAATAGTATGTGTAAAGTAGTTTTACACTTATTGAAGTTCTGAGTAGAAATTTCATTATCTCTATTGGTGAGTGAAACAACTAAGAACTAATGTTAAAAGTTGAAAGTAGATTTCTTACAAATACGTCAGCAGCTTAAAAGAAATCGCGAAATTATTTTTAAATAGTGCCATTATCATTTCAAACGATTGTACCTCGTAGTAACAGCACATTCCCGGACTCGATGCTTGCATTGTCGTCCGGAAATATATTGCTTTTATTACTAGGTATACAATACTAGTCTGCTTTGATTCAAAACTTTTTTTTTAATAAATTAAGTAAAATCCGGAGCAGCTTTATATATATTTTTTTAAATATAAGAGACATTATAATTCAACTAAATATTGGATACTCGACGCGTCAGTTGATGCATTTTATCCATACTTTACTACAATTTTGTTTAGAACAGTTCCTATGCCAACATGTACGGCACCACAGATATTCCCCTTTCATACTTCAAGAGACTGCCTAAAAGCAAGGGCTTACCACCCCCTTAGGAATACTAGATAGGAAGCTATTAGTTCTGGGAAGTTCTCCCTAAGTACTCGAAGTATTTTAATATAGTAAGTTGCGATCATCGACTGATTAACCAAACGTTACACAAAATGGGATAGTAGGAGCATTAAGCAGTTCTTAAAACTGCAAGATTTAGAATTTGGGTTTGTCGGGTCAATAATACGGTAAACGAATGAATTTTCTGAGAAAAGAAAAAGATATGTTGCAGAAAATTGAAATATTTGGTAATGCTCGTTGGTATCTTGAAAAGTACATAGGAAAAACAAGGCAATAATAATATCTCTACCCCTCATTCTAATCACGAGGATTAGCCCAGAAGTCGAAGACTTGTGCGGGAGAGGGGGCGGCATATCACGCCGCATTTGCGCCCAGGAACGACTTAGTTGGTAGACCCTAACCACCATTCAGTGCAGGAATGAGGAAAACCTGGAAAACCTCTTTAATTAGGGCGGTAGTCAAATGTCAACCGGTATCAATCTCTCACATTGACTCAAGCCAACATTCTTCCACCCTACCATACCCGCAGAGAGGGTGCCAATCTCTCCACGAATATAGCTTATATACGGTCTACTGGCTGCGGGGGTCGAACCCACAGCGATTTAGTCACCTCGATTCAAGTACTGACGCCTTAAACCGCGCGACCACTGACCGATCAATATTTACAATATCTACATATAATTCCATACAATAAATATCGATAAAATTAATGACATGATCTGTTTCAGTCGAATAGATAGGATATCTGCATATGCAAACATACCTGTTATCCACTTATACCAGACAGACAATATTATTTTGAACCTTGAAAATGAACTCGAACATTAACAAAGTTGAGCGTTTTATAAATAAATTAAATCTGTAAATGATACTGCAGGAAATCTCACCTGCACTCAGTTTATATGTGAACATATATATGAAGGAACAGCCAGTTCAATTGTCGGTCATCTCACCTATGGCATACTGATGAGGGCTAACAAGCCCGAAACCGGTCTATGTCTGGTGGTGTGTCCGACAAGGGTTCTTGGCTGTTCACACAGATACTGCAGGAGTAATTCAATGCCGGTCGGGGCAGTAGTCCGGGGAGTAGTTGTTTCCTGCAGTATCATTTACAGATTTAATGTCTCGGCGCCTAGGGCAAGAGGTCTGCGTTAAGTACCTACTGCAATGTAGATCGCTTCCTGTAAGTCGAGCCGCTTAGGCCGAGCAGGAAGTAAGCAGGCCACTTATATCTCACAATAATAAAAAGTTTAGCAATAAATTAAAAACGTATAGTACTAACACTACTGACCACTGCTTATTGCAACGATTTTTTTGTAAAAATCTAGTATATTTTACACTGCAAAAAAGTTGTGTAAATGATATTTTCCAGTGTATAATTCAGGACGTATTAAATTTCCGTGATAATAGTTGTACATTTTGGCTTCTCTTTTATACGTTTTACATAAAATGTGTCAATATTAGTAGGAATTTCATAACATTTAATGAATATGTGTAATATAATGTACTAGAAGTATTCTGTTCAGTGTTAACTTAACACACTACAAATGCGAGTAAGGTTGATACTTATCAACATTCTCTTACAACGTTACATCTTCTATTCTTACCTATAACCATTAACGTGCCAAATTTTTTATGCGACTTGCATATATTCAACATGGCGGATGTGGCTCACCTGAAACAAACAAAGGTGATTAGTTTATGAAACTGTTTCAATAAAATAGTCCAAATAAGAGTTTTGCCATTGTAGTTAAGTTAATGTTACTTAAACTGACAATGTATACGGTGAGAATATGAATTAATGTATGTAAGAATAAGAATATAGTGGTTAATTTAGCTTGCTTTCAAAATATTTAAAGCTCTGTTCAAATATAGAAGCCGAGAAAAATTAAGTCAGAATGGATAATTGTATTTAAATAGTTCAAATAGTCGGCGTAACTTTATTTTTCTTTGTTTTATTTAAAGAAAAATGTTCTAGCGGAAACAATCAAAATGTTGACATCAAGAAACCTGTTGCTCCAAAAGTTCGTCTTTCCTCAGTGTAGAATGTTTTTTTTTATTGGAATATGTTTAAAGTCAATACTAACTTTGTTAAATATTTTCTCAGAATAGTTGGTTGTTTATCATTTGAACTGACATAATTTTTTATAGCCATGACGGTAAAATGCCTTTTATTTGTAATTTAGCATTTTAATTCTGTAAATACTACATTAATATACAAAATTAACGCGCGTGTTTATAAACACAGTGATTGTGTTAAATCATTAACATTCTGCTACATACAGAAAAATGTGAAAAAGTATGCACAAAATGTGAAATCTGATATTATTTCAAGAGCAGTAGAGATTACCACGTGAACTACAAATTGTGTATGAAAATATCAGGTCAAATTTCATTTTGTATAAAAGATATTGTGCAAAAGAACAGAAATATTGTGAATATTCAAGAGTGAGTTTACAATGCTTCGTCTCTAACAATACGAGAAATCAAACTTGTTAAAATTGAGCGTCGACAAAATATATTTAAATTTAAGGGTTCTCGAGTATAATATTCGGAAAATATATTCCTCTCTGGCTCAAGGAGTCAATAAAGCAAAGGTAAAAGTTAGTCACTTTTCAAGACAAGAAAGATAACTTGAAATTGTATTTGGATCAAAGACATTGTAATTATTTAGATATAATTTAATTGTAAAGTTCAGAAATACTTTAGACCTTATTTGTTTGTGTTGTTTCTAAAACGTATAAACTCCCTTCCAACATCATACAGGATAATCCACAACTTATAAAAAAAAAAAAAATTGGAATGGATGCATCTTTTAAAATGAACTCAGTGTCGTAAACAAAATTGTAAAATCCTTATAGTTCTTGAGAAAAAAAAATTGAATTTGTAGTATTTTCAGCCTTTGCATCGCTGGGCTGATTCCGAATACTGAAATCCGATTGTAGTATTAACGTTTTTACGATAGTGTTCACATTAGCTAAGTATCAAAAATGGCCTCCAAGATCGCCTTCTTTGTTTGGGGATATTTGAAGACATTAGTGTATGGTACTCCTGTATAGAGCTGCAGCTACGGATTAATCAAAAGTGTCAAGAAATCCAAACCAAGGAGGGTGTTTTCGGAATATTTCGAATATCGTTGAGACGAAGATGTCGTGCCTGTTTGGAAATGGACGGAGGGCACTTTGAACATCTTGTGTAACTTTGTTTTTTGTTTGTTAAAAGCTTCTTTTGTAGGTTTATTCCTAATAAAATAAAATGTTTGAAAAACGAATAGTGGTCCATATCTCCGCAACCGTTACTTTGCGGACCCATGTTTATTAAGACTTTTCTGCTTAAATACTATATGTACGGAAGTTTACCTACCTTTTTAGTTTGTCAATTATTTTCCTGTTTGCTTTTGATATTATACTTTTGTAAAACGTTTAATTTGATGGTTTCTAGAACATTCCAGGCATTCGATACAATCTCGAAAACGTTAAAATAAACGTATTCCAAAAATTATATTTAATAACAATTATTTCGAAAGCAAAAAGAAACTTAATTAATAAATTAATACGGTGGCTGAACTTCCATATCAATACCTATTGTACAATAAAATTATCATGTTAATATCTAAAGTCTACACGTTTAATGATAGAAATAACACTTAAATGTTAACCCTTATCTTTGTTATATTAACACAGTGGATTGTGTTAAACCTTTAACACACTGCTACATATAGAGAAATGTGTAAACATAATACATAAAACCGTGTGTACCTCGATTATCACAGCATTACGTTATTTTGTGTTAAAATTATTATTTTACAGTGCATCCTTGCCGTTACTGCTGCTGTGCCGCGTTTCCGCGTTAGCCTAAGAGATATTTTATGCTTAAAAACTAATTAGACCAGAATTACTGAATTCGAGGGAACCAGAAAGCCCCCGTGTTATTTCCGTGTTCCTCCAAACATAACAACATTCATCACAAAGAAACAAATGGGGCAATAAACCAGGTAACAGCTAATTCGATTATAAGCGTAATCGCGCACAAGCGTCATAAAATTAAAACGATATCAGGGAGAATAACATTATAAACACACACACACCCCGTTACTCATAAATAAATACACCCTCCAACGTAAAACATCCAAAATGCGTATTAAAATTCAATCCTGCTCTCTTGCAATATAGGTACCAATGATTAATGAACAAAATTTCGACTTACGCCAGCTCCGACCCATAATAAAGTATAAACTACGCGACGGCAGGTATTTAATTGAATGGGATTTGCCTTTTACATATTACCTCCTATATTAAAATTTAATATCAGGTAGTGCCTTAACATGTTAGCCGGGCCCGTGTAGCATTTATTAAAAGGGGATTATTCTGAATATAATGCTGTACAGCGACTTATTAATGGAATAAACTTAATTAATGCGGCCACTAAGAAGGCACCAGGGTATATTCCTAATCTATATTTAACGGAGTGGCACATCGGATTTTTTTTCGAAGTAGACACTACGCTGATGGAAATGAGCGTAAATTTACACTTCATGTATTACTGTTAAAAAAACTAATACATAATGTACTACAAGATCAGGTAAATCAGTATACAGGGTGAATCTTAAATAAGTACAAATATTTTAACCAGCAGTATAGTTCACTGTGTAGAACAAATAATTAATAGTTTTTTTACAAAAATATCAGATATAAAAAAGTGAAATTTTAAATAAATTTTGTAATTTTTCTGTAGAAAACTTGTTGGGGACCGCTGATTTTCATACATTTATGAGTCATAGCGCTTCAGATTGAACGTGCGGTTCACAGTGTTGCCAGTGTTACACAAATGTCTTTGCTTGAAGAAACTTTTAAATTTAATGTTGTGCGAAAATCATAGTTTTTCGTTATTATTCATAAAATAACTTAAGGAAATTGTGTCTTGTGGCTCTTTCTAACAGTGTACAATGGCATTTAACTTGTAAAATGTGGATCACTGATTAAATAGTTTTTTTTTAACAAACAGGTAAGCTTGTGTGCACGTTTATGTATAATTTTTGAACATTGGACATAGTAATATCACGTAATATTTTCCTAAATACTTTACGGTAGTATTTAACTTGCGGAAATTCATTTTTAATCGTTTATAGTAAGGTCAGTTAAGCAGTTAAAATGTATGTTAATATTGCTGCGTATCATACTACATACCCAACTTTACTGTACTTACGCTTCAAACAAGTATTTTTAAAATAGAATTAACCGTATTAATTTACTATTACGTTAAGGGAAACGTAATATTTATATTAGATAAGATATGGTAAACTCGCAACAGATCATATGGTTCATTAGGTTGGTTAAGGCAGCGGTCCTCAAAATGTGGGTATTTAAAAAAAAATTAATATCACCGTAAATATTAGAAATGTTTAAAAATGGCTTTAACTAGACTGATCTATATGACGAACTATACCAGCAGTTAAAATATTTGTACTTATTTAAGGTTCACCCTGTATAGAATTACATCTTTTATGCCAAATGACATTATTTTGATCATAATATGTGACAAAGACTAAAATATCCGTTAAATATCATTTTATTTTGAGCTATACATGAATTTTATATTGATTTGGAATGTGTTACAGCGTAATCTTTCAAACATATTGAAACGACATGGAATGTAAACAAAATCACGTGACAGAAAACTTTCTTTGGTGTGACGTTGCACACCGTTCAGTGCGGATACAGATTGCCATGATATAAACATGCGTTTGTTTAGTTTGTAGGCTTCCGTGGCTGTCGTTAATGGTCAGGTGATTTCCGGGCTGGTTGCCACGTCGTCGGTTTAGAACACTTGACGTTTCGAGAGAAGAAAGAAGGATGCCGCTCTCTCCTTCTTGAATGTGTTGGTTGAGAGAAAACTAGATGGCACTTTAGGACATCGAGTATATAAGAAGCCAACTCACACTGACAGATATTTAAATGCTGAGTCTCAGCATCATCCAGCTCAGAAGCAGAGACTCATAGATACCTTGATTCATCGAGCCCGGATTATTAGTGAACCCAGACACTTGGAGGAGGAACTGGAACACCTACGCATGGCCCTGAAAGGAAATGGCTACACGAAAAGAAATATTGAACGAGCTATCAGGAAAAGACATACGCCCAAGGAGAAAAAGGAGTACCTAGCGACGACATATCTACCTTACGTGGAAGGATGTACAGATAAAATCGGACGTCTTTTGAAGAAAAGAAATATCAACACAGTATTCAGCACTGTGAAAAAAGTGGCGGCAGCTTTTCCGAAGACCTGCAACAACGACCATTTCCAGGGCCCCGGTGTGTACAGTATCCCCTGCTCATGTGGAAAGGTTTATATAGGACAGACAGGAAGGCACATCAACACAAGGTTAAAGGAACACAAGAGTCACCTCAAAAATAACAACTGGGAAAAATCGGCAGTAGCAGAGCATAGAGCGGACACGGGACACACGGTAGAGCTAAGTGGAGCCAGCATGCTAGTAAGAGAGAGAAGATTTTGGCCCCGACTATACAGAGAAGCTATAGAAATTCACAAAAATCCGAACAATTTCAACAGGGACGGCGGCGTGGATCTGCCCGGTATTTGGAAACGATTGATCCGTGAAAACAATCCACCGGAACATCATGGATCAGTGACCAATCCACCAGGACATCATGGATCAGTAACCACCACACTGGAACATCATGGATCAGTGACCACCCTGATATAAATAGTGCGATGACCAGTAGATCTCCAGTTTCAGAGTAACTTCTGAAGAAGAGAGCGATATGTCTCTCGAAACGTCAAGTGTTCTAAACCGACGACATGGCAACCAGCCCGGAAATCACCTGACCATGCGTTTGTTTATCGTATTTTTGCGTTTTTGTGACATTGTGCTTATGCATACATAGTGTGTATACTGTGTAGGTAATGCTATAATTATTAGTGGTGAAGTGGTGAACTTACGGTATTGTTAAACGTAACTTATCCCTATATAGATCCGTTCGTGACAATTACTTGAGGTATTTATAAAGTGATTCGATTTCACATTAAACTTCTTGTTTTAATTTGAAAAATAATAAGTAAAGGTAATAAATAACGTTATTTAGCATTTATTATTATTATTTAAATTAATTTAATGAATTCGTATTGTATTTACTACTGATTTCATTTCTCCTTAAACATTTAAAAAAAAATTGTATTTATTACTTTTGCTTATCATGTTTTTTCAGAATAAAATGTAATGAAGTCTGATAGCGAAATTATATAAATGCCTCAAATAATATTCTACATCAGGTAAATGGTAGGAGCGAATACAGAATATGTTGTTTGGAATCGAAATGAAGCGCTTAATACGATACAAATAAGAAAAAATGTAAGTTTGTTTAACCATTGATTTTCTAAACGCCCTGTATACGTTTTGATAGATTAATAGAAAAGTTTAATTGATTATAACTACATTTTAATTATTTCGATGAACTTAAACCTACCTATATTTCCAATTAAACTTACGTTAGAATGGTCTTCACAAACAAACAATGTTGCAATGCTTCCTTTCGTTGCGCTTCACCGCCCTACACCACATTTTCCTTTTCAATTTTTGGCACGGTGAAGTATTTTTTATTACACGATGTATTGGTATAATGCAATACTTCTTCCATTTGTCCGGAGAGATGCACTTTCTGTACCCATTTTACGAGTCTACTTTGCAACTTTATTCAATACCAATGTCTATGTAATAAAAACGCCTAATAATATCACAAATAACAAATTAACTTTTCTAAATATATGTATTGATTTCCAAGTTTAGTGACTTTGAGAAGGGACGGATTATTGGGTTGCGCGAAGCCGGTTTGCCGGTGAGAAATTTCTAAAAGAACTAACAGATCCTTACGTATCGTAGTACGATATTACTAGGTGTGGACATGGAGCGAGAAGTACCGACCGTCGTAGAAGAAACACAGAAGGTCGTCGATTGCGACTTTTAGCTCTCAGTGACAAATTTGGCAGCAGCCGGACTATTGCAAATCAGTGGTTTGAAGAACATGGGGCGATGATTGGTATCCACATTGGGTGCTGCTTCTCACTCATCAACATCAAGCCATCCGCTTACAATGGTGTAGAGAGTAGATTCAGTGGGACCAAGAACGAGAGCAGGTGATCTTTAGTGACGAATCCCGTTTCTCCCTGGAGACGCATGATGGTCGTGCAAAGGTGAGAAAGCGATGTTGTGAAAGACGCGATTCACAATTTGAAAGAGTATGGTATGGGATGTTATGGCGTATAGTAGCAGATTACTAATAGTTTTCATTAGAGGCAACATGACAGCCCAACGCTACATCGAGAAAATGGCATGTCATTCCATAACTTCACACCATCTAAAACTTAATTTTCCAGCAATACAATGCTAGACCTCATGCTGTCAGACAAACAATAGCTTTTATGGATCAACCGTTTATCCTGGCCATCAAGATCGCCAGATCTATCAGCTATTGAACATGCCCCAGACTGCTGCATTTACAACAACCCCTCTCCCCACAGACTTTACCAGCTCTTACTCATGAAGTTCAGATAGCTTAGAATAAGATATCTCAAGAACTTATCAACAGCCTTATTTGATCCGATCCCAGGCGTATTATCGTGTACTATCTAGATCTAGAACCTTTGTGTTTACATTTCTTTGTCAGGTAGATACATGATTTACTGTTTAAGAAAGGTATTTTAAGCTAATATGTATCAAATCTCCTACAATTCCTATCAATGAAGTCATATGTATGTTCTCTGATACCAAACATCTAGGTATGCTAATGAACATCCACAGACAAAACTCTATTCAATAATTATCTAAAAAATTTAATATATTTACTAACCTCTGGAGTGGGAACTCGAAATTCAACCACAATAATTGAGATCTCACTTATTTCTGAGTTTTATTAGGATCGCTTCATCAGGTGGCCTCCTTTAACTTGAGTCAAATATCTAACTATATTGATTATACCAATAAATTAAAATTATTTGAAATTGAATGTCAAAATGAAATATCGACAACGTCAAACTGATTAACTGTCAATGAATTTCATAACAACCTACTAAAATAAATAAAAATTAATAAAAAATTTTACCTTTTATGTATAGTTTTTTTCTCATATATTTTCAGGTATTAACAATATTGTGTGAAACTAACTACTCAGTGGACAAAAGGAGGAGATTTGATACATATTAGCTTAAAATACCTTTCTTAAACAGTAAAAAATGTTACAAAAGCTAATAATAAGGAATATATGGGTAGATATTGTGGGTGTAATTCAACGCAGGTTGGGGCTTTTGTCCACTGAGTAGTTAGTTTCACACAATATTGTTAATACCTGAAAATATATGAGAAAAAAACTATACATAAAAGGTAAAATTTTTTATTAATTTTTATTTATTTTAGTAGGTTGTTATGATATTCATTGACAGTTAATCAGTTTGACGTTGTCGATATTTCATTTTGACATTCAATTTCAAACAATTTTAATTTATTGGTATAATCATCTTTATAGTTAGATATTTGACTCAAGTTAAAGGAGGCCACCTGATGAAGCGATCCTAATAAAACGCAGAAATAAGTGAGATCTCAATTATTGTGGTTGAATTTCGAGTTCCCACTCCAGAGGTTAGTAAATATATTAAATTTTTTAGATAATTATTGAATAGAGTTTTGTCTGTGGATGTTCATTAGCATACCTAGATGTTTGGTATCAGAGAACATACATATGACTTCATTGATAGGAATTGTAGGAGATTTGATACATATTAGCTTAAAATACCTTTCTTAAACAGTAAAAAATGTTAGAAAAGCTAATAATAGGGAATATATGGGTAGATATTGTGGGTGTAATTCAACGCAGGTTGGGGCTTTTGTCCACTGAGTAGTTAGTTTCACACAATATTGTTAATACCTGAAAATATATGAGAAAAAATAGATACATGATAATGCAACGTCTTTAATTCATCTTTGATTTTTACATCAAGCACATAACTTGACTGATATAACTAATTTTATAATTATCGTTTTCAACATCCTCAATTGTTTTATTCTATGAAACTTACATAATGGAATGCAATACAACATAATTTATTTACCGTATGTCGCAAGTGAAGTCACATTCGTTTCTTTGTATCTAGAGAATTCCAGCCCCTTTGAATTATTCTATATGTGAGACGGGTCCGCTATACAAATTAGGTTTTCATGTATTTACCCTTCGTACAAATTTACCTTTCAGGTATAATTAACTTCACCGGAAATACACAAAGATATTAACTCATCGCATTTATATTACATACGGCTTATTCTGCTGCCCTGCACAGATGAATAATTAGAAATTTTAATGGTTCTGGACCTCACACAGAGACGTCATAGCCGCCAAGAGAAAAATGTAAAGTGTGATTTGTCAATAAACTCAAATACGTCTAACGTTTATGATTACCCAAGTAGCAGTATAGTAACGAAAACTGGTACCGCAATTTCAATTAAGTGGTTATTGCAGTAAAGTTCTTTACATATCTCTCCCAGGATACAAGAAACAGGATTTTACCTATATTTTTACGTATATATACGACAAAGTATTGCTGACTGAAGCAAATCTGATTGTAATATATTCCAAAATCTCCGCCTGTGTACTCTGTTTTATCGAAATCGTTCACGTAATAAGTAGATATATATTGCCGGGGAGGCGACGCATATATTTCCCCCGAACCCATTGCTTAGCACAATTCAATTCTGAAAGACATCATCCCGCCGAAAATTATGTTATCTCCTTCTAAGTTCTAAGGTGAGCTCCCAATTTATTCCATCGCGCCTGCTGAAGTTTATTACCTTTTTTTTCATATTTCACTTTTCCCGTGTTCCTTATTCTCTTACGAGATGCTCGGCCGGATATTTTACACCCCATTTAATTTATTTGCTAACGCCCAACTTACGAGGCGTTAACATATTTTCATCTCTCCTGGGAGGAACTTTCTTTTAAATAACTGCCTCTGATACAGCTACGGCGATTTTTGAGCCGCTGCCGGGAGGAATCGACTCGGAAGAAAGCGCTTACGATGAAACGGATATGTGACGTTAAGAATAGGCTCTGGTAAATGAGGAAATTTGCAAATATAATGGCATATTGAACTGAGAAAATCGTGCGTTGAAAAAAAAAATGGTTGGTTGTCTTGTATTACATTGCGAAGGTTAGATGTTATTGGTTACACCTCATCGTTTCCAGTTAGGAGTAAAAATTAAGGTTCGGGAAACACGGTTGTTAACATGATCAGTTCACTTTTGTCCGTTGCCATTTTACATGTTCACTAGGTTTATTGGCATTAACGAAGGCGCAAGTAGTAGTAGCATAACACCAGTGGCAACAGAATGGAAGTTAGGCCACAGGTAAGCTTTTTTTGCCTACCCCATCATCCCATCACCTCACCACCATATGCTTTGGTCCTCGTCGAACCTCCTCGATGCCTTAATGAACGTCAGGATCTTAGTCCATGATAGACCCCTCATCTCTTCCCTTTACCGCTCATCGGCGACAAAGATCTTAGGTCTTAGTCATCTAAAAGCCGCTGAATGCTCTATGAAATGGATTCCAGGCATAAAGGATCTTCCTCTATCAAATTTAGATGTCTTCTGAGTCTACATTGATCTGTCAGAACTCCCACCATCTGGTTCAGAGATCTTCAACAGGTACACTGTTTTAGATCTATTGGGTCCATACAAAATGTCATAGGCCTCTCTACATCCTCTATTGCTTCTCCAATTCCTGTCAAATGATCTTTTCAACCTTCTCATTACCAGGGATTCCTTTATGGTCCAGACCAACTCTACCGTCCTGTGGCTGGCCAGAGAGTCCAGGGCATCTCCACACTCCTGAGTGCAGCCTGACTGTCAGAACAGATGAAGATTTTCTCTTTCATATAATTCCTTACTTCTTTTTTGCATACTACCATGAAAATACCAAAAACCTCTGGAAGACTACAACTCTATAAAAGATTTTAATAATGAAATAATCTTTTATACAAAATTAATTTTCCAACCACACTTTTGCCCTCTGTTTTCTCAGTGCAGCATCTAGGTGTAGAAGTTCCGCCCCCGTTGACTTTTGGACTAATCTTGGCGGCTTGTTACGGAACCATTGAAAATTAAATTACAAAGCCGGTGAAATCAAGTCCCCCGTAACTTCCGGCAACTCTCCGAGGTAAATAATCTTTGCCCGTACGCGTTACAAACAGCGAAAAGATAAATACCGAAGTTCGAGTTTTATCTCTAATAAGACTGTCGATTTAAAATATCGCCACGGACTGTTTTACGTTCTCTCTATCGTAATTCCGGAGTTGTTCGGCTATGCTGCGTCGCAAAGTTGGCAAGCAATTTTGTATACTGTCAGGTTTAATCCTCGTGTAAACCTTGTTCGCGTCTGAGGGATCTCCTTTAGGAGTAAACAGCGTTATAAAATTTGGGAGTTTTCCAAGCATTGACAGCCACAGATATCGGCGCGGGGATACTGATTCGAAGACAGTTGGCTCTGGAATTGGAAGTAATTAAGGAGTTGGGTAATGTGTGATGACGTCGTCGCCAACATTTTCAATATAAATCGTCTGTGTTAGTAATTTCTAAAATATCGAAGATGATACCTTGAAGTTATCAGAGAAATAATAGTGTTTGAAATTGATTGAGAAAAATTTAAACTTATGAAAAATAATGTAGTGGACTGTAACAAAAAAGTTTGGACCTTACCTTCAACAATGGATGTAACGGTCCTGAGCGATTTTTCTGACCAGAAAATGAAAGAGAGAGAGAGAGCGATTTTCTTAACACAAGAATTGATCAGCTTTTTACCACGTATACAGGGTTCACATTCTCTTACTATACTTTTTATCGCGCAGTTCTCTTTCGTTCGATTTGCGCTCCGTTTTTTTCCATTTCCAAAAGGGGTGTGAAGAAAGAGAATATTCAACATTGTTTACAATAATTATTGGTCTAATAGATAAAAAGAAATGGGTTATGAAATTAATTAAAAGAAAATTACATTAACTACTACAGGGTGACGTCGGAACAAATAGAAAAGTTTCAGTTCAGAAACTTAAGTGGCATTTTCATAACAACCTGCTATTAAGCATTTCAAATTGAGGGAACCCAACAGAGGGACTCTCCATCAGCTTTAAAACTGACTAATATATTTTAAGAATTTACGCTGAACATTTTCAAGAGCATCCACATGTACAGCATAATAAGGACACCAAACAATTGATGCATATCCACAATTGCACCTGACAAAAGTAGAATACAAAACTTTCAAAATGTTAGAATTCCGAAACTGTTTACTATCCCTCATAATGAAACCAAGATATCTATAAGTCCTTGCAGTTACATAATGTTTAATTTATGTTTTAATTAAAACCCTAAATCTATTCATAACACAGTGATACAAAATCAAACTTTCCGAATGGGAATGGGATGAGACCAATAATTATTGTAAATGAAAGTTGACATTATCCATAACAAAACCTTGAAGGTTTTTTTTTAGTTCAGTGAGATTTTTTTTACACGCATTTGAAGTTGTTGATTTTGGAACGCTGTCCAACAAGGAAAGATTATTGAAAATTTGATAAAATAATACTTTTTTATTTTTATTAACCTGGAAAGTTGTGGTATCTTACTGTTTTTGGGGTCGAGGAATTCCTGACTTCCTGTTCTTTTGTGACCACTTAATTAAAGAACCATTGCAAGTTCTGCACACTTTTTCAGGTACCTAATCTACATTCTCAATAGCCTCTACTCCAAAATACTGTAAATACAGTTGTTTCATACTCTCATATTGTGGCACCAAATTTTTTTTTGTCTATTATATTTTCCACAAACATAACACTAATATTTCAAATGCTGCAAACATTCATTCCGGCTATGCGCCATCTTCAGGGTTGTTTTCTTACTAAATTGTCTTGGTACGTTGTTGTCAGTGGTGGTATATATAGATTATAGGTAATATAATTTATGGTCTTGTTTTGAATTTGTGCGTTACTGAGTTTTATTGCCTTATTGTCTTGTTTTTTTGTATTGAATTCTTTGACCCCAAAAACAGTAAGATGCCACAACTTTCCAGGATAATAAAAATAAAAAAGCATTATTTTATCAAATTTTCAAAGTTCTTTCCTTGTTTGACAGCGTTCCAAAATCAATAACTTCAAATGCGTGTAAAAAAATCTCGCACTGAACTAAAAAAAAACCTTCAAGGTTTTGTTATACATAATGTCAACTTTCATTTGCAATTGTTTTCATCCCATTCCCATTTTGGTTGTTGCACTGTGTAATTAATAACAATAGTGGCAAAATCAGTTTATTTTTTTATATAAAATGTTATTTATTTCTTTCCTTGGGAATTTATTTCCATTTTTCTTGTGCGGTCGCCGTTTACATGCTTTGCCTTGCCAGGTTTTGCAGTAGACCTGTGCTCTTTTTGATTATTTCTTTACAAAGTTGTATTTGAGTACATTCTAAAGTTTTTTTAGATCACCCTGTATCGATCCAATATGCATGTAAACTATTACTCCTATAACATGAAATACTGAAGAACCAATATTATAAATTGTTGACATATCTAGGTATATCTCACCGACACAGATACCTAATATACAACCAATATTAAAGCCGCGATTTGACCAATATTATTCCATTGTTTTGTGTTACTCGGGAAACCAAGCCCATAGAGATATATCCGCAGGCTTTCCCGCTACGCATACGGACACCTTAACAGTTAATAATTCATTACTACTTTCTACTCCAGTAGCGATAAATAAAACTTTTTCTACGCCCGTAGCTTATTCATTACCGAGAAACCAGGCGCCTTGTAGTTATTATTTCTCGGCGGTTTTTCTTCTCAGTCTTACCCCGATTTAAAGTTTGGCATAAATTTTTACGTGGCGATCCCGGCTTTGTTTTTATTTATGGTAAACGCCGTGCCGCGCCGAAAACGAAAGAAGAATAGGTATAAAGCGGGGCGCGCGACGCTTCCTTTGTTCTGCCGGGGGTGCTTAAGAGAACTGTTATTTTAAGGGCGCCGAGCGCCGTAAAAAATATAAACTGTTCCCCGGGAGCCCTAATCCGATACAAGGGGACTGGATATATATTTTTTGGAATCGGGGGCCTTTATTTAAAGTCGGTCGACTATTCTCTTTCACCTTGTTTGCTCTCAGTAGATTAGAGTCGTAAGAAATCTACAACTGGATCGACTAACGGGATTTTGTGTTAAAATTGTAGTTTTCAATTATAAAATACTGCAAAATAATAGCAATGTTTTTGTAAGCTTTTCTAAATTGACAAATTTTGATATTGATCAGAATCAGCGTCTTCTTATGCGTGACCTTCTTTTAATTTTTCCTGATTCTTCCTGCTACTTCGGTTGTCTGTTCAATGGAATTTTCGATATAACCCTCGGCAACTGAACTTGATCGTCAACTTCTATGTCGCTTTAAAAGTGTCATGTCCGTCCCAGAACCTGCCAACAGTGTTGCAGAGCTGCGCCAGAAACAATGGCCAGTGTATTTATTGGCGTTAGAGAGTGCAAGAAATTCCGCAATATTTTTTAGCATTTATTACTTCGACATGTTAAGAAAAACTGCTGATGTGTCGTATTGACAAAGTTTTGCTTACTTACGAAATATGTCTACAAAATTGATACCATCTATTGATCCCTCAGTAATCGTACACATTCTTGAAACATGGGTTTTTGACACTAATAAATGACTGACAATCTTTGATAGCATATACTGTCAAAAATCTAAATATTCCAACGATTAAAACAACTTCGGCTAACAGGAATTCTTTATCCTCGGTTTGTTTCATAAAGCGTTCTATTTCCAATATTTGTGATATCTTTGCTAATTTTACAAAATATTACACTAATAAAAATAATCGAGGTAACTGAGTATAAAGTTATTTTGAAGCCAACTCTGTGTAAGCCTAACCTACCCTAATAAGTCAACGAATTATTTCACAATGCGTCATCGATAAGTGACGTGATAAGTCTTTGGTGGAATCACGCTTCCTTCATAACCTTAACCTTAAATAACAACATAACACGTGCGTAAACCAAAAGTGGTATTTTTATTATTTTAGGTATTTCCTAGTGTCTGCTGTTGGCACGACGATTTGTTTATTTAACACAACGAACCTGAAATACAGACAAATACGAAAGGCGAGACCAGCTTACGCAATGTAAAAATGCAAAAATGGACGAGTTATTTATGATTGCATTAATATATTTGCATATCAGTTGTTCTTCTTCGAATTAAGAAAAAGTATTATCAGAAAAGTTAAGAAGAATCAGTAATAAATTTAATATTCGAACAGTTTTTCAGACAACTAATACTTTACGATCATTTTTGTCTAAAACGCGTCCAAAAAATGATATACAAAATTCAAAAAATTACACCTACAGTATACCTTGTGAATGCAATAAACATTATGTTGGAGAAACGTCTCGGCCTAAGAATGTTAGAGTTGAGAAACATAAAAATTACATAAAAAGTGGGGAATTTGAAAAATCTAAAATTTGCGAACACGCTTGGGAAAACGGTCATTTGATTCAATGGGATTCGGCAAAAATTTTAGAGAAGGAAGATAACGCAACAAAAAGAAAATTAAAAGAGACCGCGATTATTTTGTTGAACGGAGATAAGTGTGTCAAACTGTTCAGTAAACATCGATCATTGTTGGCTACAGTTGTATCAAGAAGTAAGTAACAATAAAATAAAAATCATTTAACATCTCTATGGAAGCAGATAAGCAAATTTTAAACTGTCAAACTTGAAATACGTTTAATATTTTTGCTGCTATTTTGAGAACGAAAACAGAGAATTTTTCGAAACGTCAATAATACGGAAGTGCGCGATAGTGATGTGATTTTTATTATTTTTTACTTATCTGCTTTTTTCAGTGTGAGATTTTTTGGTTAGGCAAACTTAGTTTCAAAAATAACCCTTGACTGATCCGTTTGGCGCAAGGGCTTATTTAATTAATCTTTATTATTTTTTCAGAAGTGGCAAAAACCCAACAAAACTAAAGAAAAACTAAAATTATGCCACAAATAAATAGCTTCAGGCAATAAGTAAAAGTACCCCACTTTCTAAATCACCCTGTATACGATATAATTATAACAGAATGTCTTCTGTACTACAATCACTATTAAAATCCATATTTTATCAATTATATATAAAAAAATCTGTCACCTTGCTAAACATAATAAGGCATACACGAAAACCGCAGTTGTTGATATTATTGCTAGGCATCTGTTACAACTGTCAATTCGGCTCCAACAAAAATTACTTTATTTTAGTTATGGAGCAAATATATAAGTGTATATAAAGTTTTGTATAAATTTCGAGCATATAATACCTTAAGCGTGTAATACTCCTCCGCTTAAGCCTGGGGTTATTATATTTACGCTATTGGTCTTAAACGCCTACTTCACACCCTTGATGATAAATAACTATTAAATAGTATTGTTCTTATAACGCTCTTTTAGAAAATATTCGTTTTTCGCAAGTAATATCACGAAATATTAATATTTCGTTCCATATCAACTGCGCTAACGGGCGAAGCGTTACTTCAAGCTACAGTTACAGCCTCGCATATAAGTTTTTCACCGTCGCCTCGAGTGAAACTCCCCAGTCATTCTGCTAGAAATCTGATTAACATGTAATACAAACTTTGGAAACGTTAAGCAAGATGCAACACGGCCAAAGTTTCCCGAGCGCTATTTATACAATTTAGAGAATTCCTTTTCCCAACTTAACGATAGTGTTATACAATTAAGCCACATACTACGCGTCCAATTTTGCCCTACGGGAAAGCAAATTCTACAGTTTAAATTATAGAGACGACTTTCTTCTCTTCGAGGAAGTATAGCCTGGTATACTTGGGGTAACTAGGTTATGCTATGAAAATAAAAACAGAGTGCCATCTATTTTCGCTATATAAGTGAAAAACCGCCAATATTACGGTTGCACAGAACACAGTGGTAGATGTGCTTGGCTAAGCTTGTATATAAAAATTCAATGCCGGTCGGGGCATTAGTCCGCGGAGTAGTTGTTTCCTGCAGAATCATTTACAGATTTAATGGCTCGGCGCCCAGGGCGAGAGGTCTGCGTTAAGTACCTGCTACAATGTAGGTCGCTTATATGTGAACATACATATGAAGGAATAGCCAGTTCAATTGTCAATCATCCCACTTATGGCATACTGATGAGGGCTAACAAGCCCGAAACCGGTCTATGTCTGGTGGTGTGTCCGACAAGGGTTCTTGGCTGTTCATACAGATACTGCAGGAGTAATTCAATGCCGGTCGGGGCATTAGTCCGCGGAGTAGTTGTTTCCTGCAGTATCATTTACAGACTTTTTATTTGTGTTAACACGCTTCTAATAATGTTAAATGCCAAACATGTTTATTTTCCTTCAAAAAAGCGAGGAAATGAAAAAGTGTTGGGTTGATCCTATTAATAAAAAGATTATTTATATCTGAACTGGAGAGAGTTCAACAACATTTTATTTTGTATTTCCGAATGTCACAAAAAAAAAATTATCTCTTGAATCATCCTCACCCACCAAAACACAAGATTTCGCAGAGCAGTATTATTTGACGACTTGCAGTTTCTTTAAGGTACGTAAATAAAGGTTGTTGATAAGCGAAGATGTCCAATAGTTCAACGACACATTCACAACCTAACTGATTGAATATTTCTAACAGTTCGAAACCAATCCCTGATTTTTGTGGGAACAGAACTTACGTTGGACTAGAAATTGCAGGCCACTGCATGACCTGCAGTGATGGTCGTTGCAGGTGACGGTTCACGAGTAGGGGAGACTAGGTACGATTGCAACAACTCAAATATTATCCAAACTATGCACGGTAGGTGAGGGGTACATAGGGAGGGGCACGCAGCCGACAAGTCCTAACACGATTCCCAGTGTAGCGTCACCTTTCACGCAGTAATAACGATTACAGAAAAGCCTATTGCATATTTTAACCAAAAGTAAGAATTTTTGGTGAACTTCTTTGTAAAATATCTTAAATATTGATATAATTATCATATTTCAAAGGTTGCTTATGTAGTCGTTATATTTTATAGATTATAGTAAGCCCTTTTTTGTATAAGTTGTGTTACCTTGCGCTAGTGACAGTCTTATTACCGAAATAGGGGGGTGGGGACGGTTGTAACGTCAATTTTATAATAGACCAAAAAGTCTACGATCTACACAGATACTCCTGAAAAGGAAGCTGTTAGAAAAGAGTATGAAGAGCGACAGAAAGGGTTGAAAAATAAGCAAACGAAGAAAAAAGTACTTGAACCATCTACTGGAAAGACAAGCAAAGGCAAAGGGAAAGGTAAAACAAAGAACAAGAAGATTAATACATCACTAGAATCATCAGAAGAAGATGAATATTTTTGCCTTCTTTGCCTAGAGACGTATTCAACGAGTCGGTCCGGAGATACTTGGATTCAGTGTTAAGGAGGTTGTAAGCAATGGTCTCACATAGCCTATACTGAAGGGCTGACGGTAGCCGAGCGGTCAAGGCGATGACGAGCAGTCGCAGCCAGGGCAAGCACGAGCGGCCGGAAGTTGGTTCGAATCCAACACGGGGCAGGAATTTTTCTGTCCTACCCATGGATGTTTGTGATTGTAAAGGTGGAGGGTAGTATAAGTTAGTAGGTAAAAAGGGTCAAATATGGCTTAATTACCAGTAAGCTTGATTACCTTACCTTTTTTTTAGCCTATACTGAAACAAAACATATTTTGCGTAACCTCAGATTTTGTTGATTAGTCATTACTTAAAGATTATTATTGTCTCACTGACTTTAAGAGAGCTCAAAAAAAGAAATATTGTGTATGTTTTTTTTTTGTTTGAATACATATAAAATATATTTAAATATGTGATTAACATTTTGGTATTTTAAATTAATAAAATTGATTTCAAAACCCTAATTTTTGTTTTAATTTCGTTAAAACCGACCACCATTGGTGTTACAACTGCCTCTGGCATGGGGTCGGTTGTAACTATCGCACACACTCAATAAAATGTCATTTTGCTATCAATCTGTTTTACTTAAGCTACTGATTTTGATGTTACCTTAAAGACAAATGACTATGCTTTCATCCCAAATGCTTTGGTCGTTGTATACAACTGTAATAGCTAAGCTGTAAGCGATTAAAGACAAGTTACAACCGTACCCAGTCTCTAGCCTTTGCTGGTCCGTGCTATGCAAGTCAGTGCAGGCATAATGCGTGCGATCTTTTATTAATGCCTAATAAAATATACCTAGTTATTTTCTATAGCAGTTTCATAATTAGATAAAAATAGTTATCTACACTTTTTTCTTCTTATTACGCATTTACTAACTGCAGATAATCTTTATCGAACATAACGTTTTCATTTAATGCTAATAATTCGTTTCCAGTCGATGGCAGCAACATAAATACGTTCATAAACGCGTCCAACGACTTTTCAGACTTCACACGTAGACGATAATAAAATAAAACTGCGACTCTTAATGCTTTACTACCTTTAATAAATCGGGGATGGGAATGCGAAAAAATTCGAGTTTTACCCCGGTTATCACGCGCCATAAACACCAATTAGATAAATTGACAGTAACTTTCCTTCACGCTGATTTTTACAGTCTCCTATTGAATTTCCTTAACTCGTGATTATATCTCGCAAAGCCAATAACAGCGGCCCGTAAATTTTTATTCGCCATTTTAATGCGCCCGTTGTTAAAAGCTGAATTTAATAATCGATAAATACGAAAATTGGATGCTTTTCTGATGGTCGGCGAGAATATAGACGTAATAAATCTTTTAATATTTCTCTTATATATCGGGTTTGTAGCAGTTGATCAGAGCCAATTTTAACTTATAACGAACGTGGCAGTACTCGTAAACTGTGCTTTACTGTATATCCGATACCTATAAGCTTCTAATAATCATAAATACTGCAACTGGGGCAATCTCGCTTCGGAGAAGGGGCCCGCCCAAGTTTGTCGTACGTTATTATCAAGTTAGTCCATTGAAATGTTACATTATTTTGGCCTTAGCGTGCATGTTTTAGAGGACGCAATTTTATTGTTTACATGTGAGGGGGGGGGGTGAAGTTTGTGGGGTCGCAACCCTCCAACTTCGGCCGCCATCTTGGAAAAAGGGGGTTTAATTGTTTTTTAGCATTTATCAGGTACACTATTGGTCATACAAAATTTTTTGAAAAATATTTTTTATTATAGTTTCTGATGCTTACGTAGATTTTCATTTTTTAGACAATATTAAATATACATTTTGAAATATTTCTTTATTTAAGTATCCAGATACTTTTTCATAGGACTTTCTTCCTTAATTTGACGAAAATTTCGACTTTATATTTAGCCAATTCATTTTAAAACCTGCGCACTTAATTATTAGATAATACAGAGTGTACGTAAATGATGAGCAAACAATTCAGGGAATAAATCTAGACAGAAAATAAATGCTACCTCTTTCTGTAACATTTTTTCCAAAACTGATTATTATTAACGGAGTTACAGGGTGTTAAAGTTAAATTTTATTTGCAGTTTTTTTTGCAATACCTTTTGCCACACTCATAATATTTTGACGAAATTTCGTATATGCGGTTCTTTTGGGATGACGATTATTAATTTGCCCACCGTTTTTTCGCATTTTGTAGAGGGGCGCCACATACGAGCCTTTATTTTGGTTTGAATGGTTCCGACTTTTTTGTGCTACACTTTATGCGACTTTTGACTGAATATTTTGGTTCTCCTAACCTTTTGACATAAAAAAGGTATACTTTATTTGTTTCGATAAATCTAACCGTTTTCGAGAAAAACGCTAAGATAATATTGCTTGCACGTGATGAATACGAAATCATTTTAATTTATTTTCTACATTAAACATAGCATGCTTTGGAAACAAGCGCCTAGTTGCCTTGGAAACAAGTTTCCAAGATGTTTTCCAAGACGTGCATTTTTAAATCATTTTCGAACTGCCCCTTTTGATTTTTTTTACAAAACTGATTGGAAGAGTACTTTAAAAATTTGTTTTTAGATCAATTTTGAATCACCATTTTCAGAGTTCTTGAAGTTCCTGTCTAGAGAACGTGTCGAAAACGTCAAAATAAAGGTACCTATTAAAAAAACTATGAATTCTAACGCAATCGGGAACATAACTAGCAAACTAAAAAGGTAGGTGAGCTTCCGTAACAATATCAAACAATGACTTTTAAAACTATCCTTTCTTCTCTTCAGCAAGGACCAAATTTAAGCAAAATGGCATTGCTGTATCCTGTGGTCCGGCGTAAAGGACGTAACGAGCCACGTACGGGAATAACAGAATTGGGATTGTTATTCTCGTGAGAGGTCCCCGGACAAATAAAAGATTTCTATATATTTTATGGACAATTTACGAAAAAGCAATATAATAAATCAAAGGATCTCGACTGTATAACGTAAAATCAGAGGACGAGGGATAAATAAGAATAGCGCCCTCAATTCAATTTAAGTCACCGTCGTCTCTATTTCTCTCTATTGGATTTTTAACAAAGTTACCCCAATTTCATCGAAAAGACATTTCATGCCGACAACCGACGGTATTCCATTAGTAATAAATATCGAAATATATTAAAACGGATTTCGAGACCGCCGCTCCATATTCACGAAATTGGCGGCGAAAGAAGGCTTTGGATACTGCGACACACAACATAAACATATTATGAGCATAGAAAATATATCATTTTATTATACAGGCTGTTTCTTCACAAGTCTGAAAAACGGAAAGAAATACTCCTTCGCCAATTTCATGACACGTTGTTAGTTTTAAATAAAAAAGTATTAAGTTAAGCACTAAATGAATATTTAGCATTAAAAAGTCAATAGGCCAGTGGCGTACATATTTTCTCATAAACATATCATGAATACTCATACTGAATATACTTATTTGCTTCTGGTATTTAATAGACGAGGTGCAGCCGAGTCTTTAAACGCAGCCAAGGCATTAAATCTACTTTACTTAATTTTATCATAAATTCTAACATTTCTATTTATTTCATATTATTAAAATTGTATGATACTTCTTTCATAAACAATATTAACTTCATCAGGTGGTCTGTGCTGGTCCATTCAGTGCAGGAATGAGGGAAACCTGGAAAATCTCATTAATTAGGGGGGTGGTCAAATGTCGATCGGTATCAATCTCTAACATTGACCCAAGCTAACATTCTTCACTCTGCCATACCCGCAGAAAGGGAGACAATCCTCTCCACGAATATAGCTGACGGTCTACCGGCTGCAGAGATCGAACCCACACCAGTTCAAGTACTGACGCCTTAAACCGCAAGACCACTGACCGACATAATTGAAATCTATATATTTATTATTTCAGATGAACGAATTCACATAAATTATTGATTCAGCATGAGGTGATGATAACAATAACTGAATATTGCTGTACAATTCTGGCCTTGTGATATGAAACTCCATAGGTTTCTCCTTAGCTGCAAAGGCACATTTTCCAGAACTGCAGGAAGTTCTTATAAGAAAGAGTACCCACAAAAAACTCCATTTTTTCGCCCGTTTTTGCGTAGTGTGTAGCAAGAACGGAGAAGGTCGTCCAGAGGTCTCCGTGGGCTTAAATGGATCGTCATGAAAAGTCTAGGTGAGCATAATTCGATTTTTCCAACCTCCTACTTAAGGGGTGGAAACCACCCTTAAAACAAGAAACGTGAGAAAATGGTTGATCAATTCTTGATAAAAATTGGCGGGAATGTGAATGGCAAGGAAGAGATCAGGGATGTTTTTCCAAAAATGATCAAGGTGAAAAACACCCCCCGCGTGGGGGAAAAACCACCCCTATTGCCGATGGCAGACGGGGAATGATATCCACTTCATGAAGTACTTTGTTTCTCCCACTACCCGACAAGTGATACGAAAGACGGGCCCCATAATTCGATCTTTTGCGAAACTCTGACCAGTTTTCCCCGACTTCAAAGGTGACAACCACCTCCGGCACCCTAAAAATGAAAAACTGCCATTCAACATTCCGCCAATTTTTACGAACATTGGTCCATCAATTCTTGGTAAAAAAAAAAAATTGTTTTAGGGGTGGTTTCCACCCCTTAAGTAGGGGTAAGTCGGGCAAATATTGGAAAAATCGAATTATGCTCACCTAGATTTTTCATGACGATCAATTTAAGCCCACGGAGACCTCTATACAACCTTCTCCGTTATTGCTACACCCTACGCAAAAACGGGCGGATTTTGCGGTCACTCTCTGGGTAATTCCCGCTATTCAGTGTATGTTCATAAAAGTAAGGCCCAATTAAATACCTACCGATGATGCCGCATCGGATATACAATGTGGAGATTTTCAATGGACCAGTATGTTTCTGGAAAAAATATAATTGATGATGTCATTAGTCGTTTCTGTCAAATCCCAAAGATAATACTTTTTAACACCACGTTTACTAAATTTTATTTAAATTTGTCTTCTCGCAGTAAACCCATACTATCGAGTTTGAGATACCCTGTACAAGAGTTTCTTATGCCACGCCAATGCTCCACTCTCGCTACACGCATCCACGACTGATAATAAAGCATACATGACAGCTTTTTACAATAATCATCCAATTTATCAGCGCAAACAATGCCCGCCGCCCACCTAGCGTAGGGTGGGTGTCTGAGCTTGGCGGTGGCTTCACGGTTAGGTACGGTTAAGCTCGCGGGACATTAAAAACCAGATGGCTTTAATACGCCACCCACGGAAAGGATTGTAACCGTTTGCATCCATTATGTCCGAAGTGTCCTCATCGGGAAAATAAGAACGAGCTCTTTGTAACGTCATCTCAGGGACGTACTAAAATTTTTTTACAAATCTGAACAAATGCATGATTTTCTCTTGGTTGTAACCAAATGATATATTGCACTCTTCAGCTATCGACAATTTAATCATTTACATTAATTCACTGGCGCAACTTGTCGCTCGTTGATTGTGCAGAACTGTTTTTCTCATATCTGAATGACCTTGAACTGTTTGTCACCTTGACCAACTCAAAATTTTTTCCAAATTCACACAGAATTTGATTCTCAACAATTAACCAACATCTGACTACTTGTAAGATTGTGTTACTGGTAATACAATGTGATTCAGTCACAGCCATAGAATTTTGATAGAAAACCACAACAACATAACATATTAATATATAGTATTACAACTACCTATAAAACTAATAATTTCTGCAATAATGTGACAAATCTTTATTGCAGAAATTGTTGAAAATGGCCCCCATTACTTAATATGCATGCTTCCGCTCTCCTTTGCATGGAATTGCGCAATCGTTCAAATATTCCCGGATTATGCCGTATTCTATCGCATGCTGCAACTATTCTTTCTCTTAATTTCTTTTCAGTGTTAATGGGACTTGTGTACAAGAACGCCTTAAGGTGGCCTCACAAAAAGAAAATCTAAACTATTGAGGTCGAGGGACCTTGGTGGCCATTTCTGAGGTCCACCGCTCCCAAACCAATGATTTGGATAAATTGTTTACAAATAATTGCGTACTGTTATACTGAAATGTGATGGTGATCCATCGTGTACCACATTTGATTTCTTATTCCTAAAATAACATCATTAAGCAACAAAAGCAACTGTTGTTGAAGGAAATTCATTTAAGATTGTCCGTCAACTCGTCTCAAGAGGAAGAATGGTCCAATAAAGTAATCACCAATGATACCTGCCCATACGTTAATCGAAAATTGTTGTTAGAAATGGGTGTCAGTTATAGCATGAGGACTTTCATCCGCCCACATATGATTGTTATGGAAATTTTGAATAAAATTTCTTGGAAAATTAGTTTCGTCAGTGAACAGAATATGCGATCAAAATTGCGGATTTTGGGCAACATTATGAAGATACCACCGACAGAAGATCACACACTTTGGAAAATGTGTGGGAAATAATGCCTGCACTCTTAAAGTATGATAAGGATATAACAAAAAAATCACTAAAATTCTCCAAACAATTTGGTGGCAAAAAAGAAGGCTTCTAGGGATCTTCCTCGTACTCGTTTCAGGACGTTCTTCGATAATGTGCAACACCTCCTCCTCAATTTCGGGTGCTCTTACATTTCGAGGTATACCTTCAGATGCACCTTTTCGGATACTACCAGTGTCAAGAAGACGATGATAAATATTAGAAAAAGTGCGACCATCTGGCAGAGCACGATTGGGATATATCTCGTTATAAATACGTCTAGATTGCTCTGCATTAGGCCATACACGTAATGCATTCGTGCCTTTCTTAATGATTTACCATGTAGGTACTGTTTTTATCTCACTATTTATGTAATGAAATGTAAATGGTTTATCATTTGATCCGTTGGAGTTTTGTAACTTCAGTATTAAATATTTTAATCTAAATTTGTAACATTCATTACATATTTTAACATTACAATAAGTAGGTATTAGGAAAATATTTAAATTTGGCAACGTTGCGTCAAGCCAACATCGAGATGAACTGGTAGCTGAGACAGTGACAGTTTGAAAAATGAGATTAAATAATTATTTGAAAATATTGTTTTTGGCATAAATATGCAATTAAATTTTGTTTAATGGCGTAGTTGTATTATACTATTTTTCTATCTTTTGTTAAAACTAATGACTATGACTGAATCACCCTCATTATTGTTATCAAAACAATGTCGCCAACTATATAATGCTACAACGATATGTCATGTATTTTAAACCTTCCTGGCACTTTCGCATGAGCTTTTAATTCTTAAACGACTAAAAATATCGCGATGCGGTTTTCACCATTCAATTCACTATTCAACTCTCTAAAATCAACCTCTAACATCCAATATATTTGTTTGTATCCTCTATATATGAGACATCCACCAAAGTAAAATTAGGTCCAGAAAACAGTAAAAAATATATCTACACGCCTTCTCTCGATTTTAAACACGAATATACAATGAAAATATTGGAAGGATATTGCACGAAACTTGTCTAATTTCACAAAACGCGCCAGATTCAATTCCGTGTCCGAATTAAACTTTAAAAGCAAACAGTACCCTCTGCCCTAATCCGGAAAGCTCCTTAGGGGCCGTAGTAAAAACTGGACGCCGTCCTAGGCCTTTTTCTTGCTTGTGAATTGGTCTATGGCGGCGAGAGAGGCCTTCCGAAGTCATGGTTCGTTGGTCAAACCCGAGTTTAACGCGGGCAGGTTGTTAGCTCTCCCCAATAAGCCATGGATACTCGGCTAAAGCAGACGGACGAAAACTATCTGTCTGAAAGTCGACGAATAATCCGAAACAGGCCTCCATCTCACACGAAATCGTCAACAGAATACAAATTCTGAAATGCTATAGCGGAAATGTCCACTCTAACAAATTTTTGTAACAACAAATGAAATTATGATTAATCTGACATTGTTAAAATAGACATATTATACAGGGTATTAAAAAAAGAGTATAAAATATTTAAGGAGGTAATAGTATGAACGAAAATAAGCAGAACAGTCTCAATAAACATGGGCCCGCAAAGTAACGATTGCGGAGATGTGGAATGTTTTATGTTTGTTAGCCCCTTTTTTATTTTGCAAAAACGTTGTGTATTTTCTTATAATAGTTGGTTGATATAAAGTGAAGAGATAAAAATCAACAGTACGTATTTGACACTTGTTCTCAGTCCACAAGTTTTCTTTCGCTACAGCTGGTTGCTCTAACTCAGAATTAACAGACATGCTTACTAGAGTTACTTAGAGAGATAATAATATAAGTAAAGTGTAAATGATACTGCAGTAAACTAACTTCTGCTCCGACCGGCATTGAATTACTCAGTATCTGCGTGAACAGCCAAGAACCCTTGTCGGACACACCACCAGACATAGACCGGTTTCGGGCTTGTTAGCCCTCATCAGTATGCCATAATTGAGATGACCGACAATTGAGCTGGCTGTTCCTTCATATGTATGTTCACATATAAACTGAGTGCAGGTGAGATATACCTCACCTATATCTCAAATTTGAAATGGTTTACCATCATTTACCTCATTAATACTGTTTTGCCCTCTATGTACAACGATACGACAGTGGATACGGTATAAGCTCAATTAAACTGAAGTCCAATCTGTTCTCTATCTCTGTCTATTGCATTAGGATTTTTTTGTACATATAAACCGTGGGTACACGTTAATACTTGATTTAACCAATGTTAGAAACGCCAATAGAAAAGGTGTAAGCAAATGGTAATGAAAAAATAATAATAATACAGCCGTAAAGTTTTGATACACAAGAACAATTAGATAGGGATCAAAATGCCGGTTCTAACATAAGTGATGAACAACTGATATAAATCATATATGAAATGAAAATGTGTTTTCGTTCTATTTCGTCTTGTTTTAAATTCTATTTCATTCCAGTAATTATTATTTCCTGATATTGGAACCTTTAGGAATCAATTTGCATACCTGAACCAGAACAACTCACGAACGGTCGAATAAATTTAGTTCTCCTCAATTGAAACAAAAATGGAGAAATTAAAGTTTCAACTTTTCCAATTAAAATATCATTTGATAAAGCCGTAATTAAAATCATACAAAAACCGACCCGATTACCTTTTCAAAGGACTTTAAAGGATTGACACTCAAATTAGCGGTGTGACAAATTTCAAGCGGCATTCCGACTGAGGATTTCAAAGGGATCGCTAAAGGGGGGTGTAGAAAACACGCGTGTGTCCCTCAATGCATGATCCTTCCGAACTGTACTGGAAACAAACGTCTCATTTATTGATTAATGCTCGAAGGATAAAGCGTAATTTCGTTCTGAACGGATTTTCGACGCAATACGTTCGTTAGACCCAATAACTGACTCCTGCTACACTCCCAATAAGCCAGAATTGCTTTTTTGTTTCCTTTAAGCAAGATGAGGGGGAAACGGTTCTATTTTGGTCCTAGTGTAACACCTTTATTTGAAACTTTGCTTTAAAACTGGCATTTAGTGAACGAAAAATCGCACTTTTAGTAAGACAACTAGGTATTCAGAATGACTTATCAGCTTGTAAACTGTTATACATATTGTATGTGAAATTTTTTTTAGCATATTTGATACCAAAGGGCATACTCAAGACTTCAATAACAGAAATTATAGGAAAACTGATTTACAGGGTGTTTTTAAATGAAGTAGCAGACATGAGACCACAGATTCCTTAGGTGAAAATAAATCGATTTAACCTTAGATACCTATATCTCAAGTCATATAATAAAAAAGATACAGGGTGTCAAAGATAAAATTTTATTTTCGATATTTGTAGACATCTTCTTGAAAAATCCAAATATTTACATAAAATTTGTAACTTTTTTGCAGCTTGGTGTATCCATCTGACTATTGAAAAAATCAATTCTCTTACCTGTTTCATTTGAAAAAGGTATACCTTGCTGAAGTCGGTAGGAGTAACCATTTTTGAAAAAATCCTATTTGAAATGCTTAGTGCACCGAGTAAAAACTATTTTGGTTTCAAGTAAAGTGCCTTTTCTGCTGAAAATACAGCAAAATATTACTTGAAAAAGTTGGTCAGAATGATAAATTATGGAGACGTGAAATTTCAAGAAGATAAGAAAGAAATAAGGACAAATTACTTAAAACGTGGTTTCAGAACAATCCTGGAGATTATAAGGACATGCGTATTCAAGGAAATGAATTGTTTTGTAAAGTTTGTGAACGAATGATAAATCCTTTTGGCAAGTAAAGTGAACCTTTGACATTTGAACAGCCATTTCTCGTCCAGTGGAAAGCTCTTTATTTCGCTAAGAGTTTACAGAAACGTTTCTTGTTAACAAGAACCATTCCATTATTTAAATTAAGGACGCACTTTTAAAAATAAAATATGTGGACTGAAAAAATCCTCACTAAACTACATTACATTCGAAAAATAATCAAGTAGCACAAAAGTAATATCAAAAATAAAATTCTTCATATTTGTTCATTGCTATTTAAATTTTTCTCAAATAAAATAACCACGTTTGTAAGACACTTATTATTTAAAACATCCATCTCTTAACTCCATATTTTAACAATTATTTTACCATACTTATAAACAAATGTGAACAATCTTAAGTAAATTTAAAAACTATATCTCTTCACTGTGCCAATTATAAAAGTTTTCTCCAAGGTGTATAAGAGTTTACAGCTAGCAAGTCATTTAGAATAGCAAAAAAAAATTGTTTTACCTGTTTTTCATACGTTTTGTCATTACATTTTCTACCATTTGTTGACGGAATTCACTGTCTTTAAATAAATCATGGATTCTAATGGGTCTTGCTCCAAAAGTTAAAGAAAGTTCTTCAATTTCAGCAAATCTAAACTTATTCTTTTAAGGCAATATGATTCCACTGTCTTAAGTCAAGAATAAGTAGATCAGGTTTATAATAATGTAGTCAATCAATATGCAAAGATATCGATATGCCATTTTGTGTCCTACTTCATTACAAATGAATTTTAGATATTTGTTTGAAATTTGGGATATTTTTGTATTTTACATTAGCATATTTCTCTCTATATTCGTTTTTTATGGAACGTTTTTAATGAATAATTAACAGGAAAAGGTCTCTTTTTTTAAACTACATTAGCAGTATATTAAAACCTTGTTAAGCTCGTTTGCAGATAAGTTTTTTGCTAGACATTTTGCTAAACTGAATATATTAATTTCTAACCATTTATATGTTAGAGAATGGAGACAATACAAACTGTATAACATTATGAAAAAGTGCGAGTAAGGTACCTTGATACCTATCAACATTCTCTTATGGCGCTGCACTTCCTACCTTACCTGAAGCCGTTGACGTCAGGAAGAGAATACAGATATTGTAATCTCTTCATCGCAAAATACGTGCCGATTTTTTTAAGTGGCTTGCATACATCCAATATGGCAGACGTGGCTTACCTGAAACAAAGAAGGGCAATTAGTTTATGAAGACGTTTTAACAAAAGAGTAAATAGTTCAAATAACAGCTTTGCCATCGAAATTAAGTTATATCAATGTTAACAAAATTGGTAATGCATACACTGAGAAAACAACTGAGTTTTAATAATTTTTATTAAGTTGAGTTAATTACGTATGTAGTACAACAAAATTTAAGATTAGATGTACTAAGAATATAGTAGTTAATTTAGTTTGTTTCAAATTATACAAGGCGCTTCTCAAAAAAGAAGTAGAAAAATTAACAAATGGTTCTAAATAAATACATACACTGGAAAGTCGGTATGTCAATGAGATTTATTTTGGTGTTTTTAAATGAAGTATCAAAAATGAAACCACACAATGTGTGGTGAATGTTACGCACTGAGCATTTCAAATAGGATTTTTGACTTCAGGAATGTATATTTTTTTCAAATAAAACAGATCTTAGGAGAATCGAATGTTTCAATAGTCAGATGGACTATTATAACAGACATATGCCGTAAAATTTAAAGAAAGTCGAATATTAGCTTTATAATTGTGATGGGCTTATAAATAAAGCAGAATAATTGTAACGTTTTTATAAGACATTATCATGATATGCTTTATTGGAACCGTATAGTTTGTTGCATCAATGCTATAAGCTCATTACTAAAACATAATTTGTTTTTATATAGAACTCTTAAAACACAATTATATAATTCTATACAGCAACTAGTTATGTTTTATAAAAATGTGCCTATTTCACGCTATTAGCTGCTGTGTTGATGCCAATAAGATGTTTATGCGACTAAACCTTGCAACTTTAACTCTCCAAAAATTAATTAGAGGAACATTTTTAACCACTGCTATAAAATATCTTGTGTTACTTAGGAAACAATATCAATCAAAAATGAGACACACAGAATTATCTTCATATTGACCACTTGCTTTAGTATGATTGGTGAGTGATCTCTGCGCAATTTGTACACGTCCGTTTGACAGAAGTTCCTGCAAAATTAAGGCCTCCCTACCCAAACCCAATTAATCAAAAGATAATCACCTCTGGGGACGGCACACATTTGGTTGTCCTGCCTTTCTGATATGATTTATTTCGCCGGATTTAATTGACTACTTGTACACCGCACAATCAAATTTACAATTGTGACGTTTCTTAGAGTTAATAGGGAACAGTCAAGAGTTTTGCAATGGGAAAGTTGAATAAATTTTATATGTGTTTGGCGGTAGTACTCACATAATATAATAATTAAAATATTAACATTAATAAATTGTCATGGAATGTAAACAAAACCACGTGACCGAAAATGCGATATCATTGCACTATAAATTAATGACAGAAATAGCTTTTAAAACTAATGTAAAAAAAGTACTGCTCAAGAAAGCTTATTATACTATTAATGAGTATCTTGCTGACTCATTTGTGTAGTGGATCGTTTTTGTTTGTAACATTTGTTGTAATAATGACTTGTCCTATACATATTTATGTCCAAAGGATTAATAAAGATTATTATTATTATTATTATTATTGGTGTGACGTTTACCATTAGACCAGTGCTCAAGCCTTTGAAAATCGTAAAAAGTAAAAAAAATAATACTAGGATGAAACCCATTGGAAAAGGAAGAGAATACAACAAAAATGAAAAGAAAAATAATTTACGGGCGATCTCAGGTCGGGAAGTGGAAGGGGGTGAGTTCTTAAAGGTAAAAAACGGTTTATCTTGATTTCCAGCAAAACTACAAGTCTACAAGTTCTATGGATAAAAGCTAAATAGCAAAGTTGTAGGTAATAAAAAGATCTACAACTTTTTTCACATAACCTCAAAATTTATGTGAAAAATTCAAGTTTTTGGTTTTTTATTTTTATCTTTGACAAAAAAAAATTTTTTTTCACTAAATTTGGCAAAAACTTACCTTTTTATGTCCCAAACACAATATAATTTTTTTGATTTAAAATATTTATTTTTTTACCTTTTACCTCAAAATTTATGTGAAAAATTCAAGTTTTTGGTTTTTTATTTTTCTTTTACAAAAAAAAAAATTTTTCACTAAATTTGGCGAAAACTTACCTTTTTATGTCCCAAACACAACGTAATTTTTTTGATTTAAAATATTTATTTTTTTTACCTTATTTTGACTTAATATCGAAAAAGCAGCCTAAATTCTCACGTCAAAATATCTGCTTTTTTAAAAAGTCGGTAGGCTTTTTGTTCGTTGAAATCTCTACTTTCTGATGGTGTAAAAAAATTTACATTACTATGGTAAATGTTCTCAGAAAATGCATTAGATTACTCTCTATTCTGACTTTCTTGTAACTTTGGAGAAAGCACTAGCAGTTAATTTATGTAAACTGCTATTATGTAGTGTTTGTTGTATATAATTTACTAAAATTTTCTTAGAAAACTTGGTTGTTGTTCATTTGAACTAAATTATATAGATATTTTTAATAAAATCATAAAAAGTAAAATATCTTTTATTTTATTATTACTGTAATTCCATAATTCTGAAGATACTATATATTGATACGGAAGCTGAGCTACCTTTTTAGTTATATTTTAAAATTATAATTTTTTGTAATATGTAGAAATCGTCAAAATAAAGGTATTACAAAAATTATTTTAATAAAATATTATTTCGAAAGCAAACAGGAATATAATTAACAGACCAAAAAGTAGGTGAGCTTCAATGTCAATTCATGTTATACAATAAAATTAGCATGTTAATGTGTTAAATCTACACTCTAAATGATACCAATAACACTGCGATGTGTAAAAGTTATAAATAATAGTTGTTATATTAACACAGTAGATTGTGTTAAACCTGGTACATACAGAGAAAGGTGTAAAAAATATACACAAAGTGGACCTCAATTAACACAGTATTGTGTTCTTTTTAAAATGTGTAATTATTTTTATCCAGTGTAAATATTGTTGATAGTTCTGATAAAGCTAAAATTAATCAGGACTATCTCTCTTAAAAATGTTAGGGGTTTCAATTACTATTTCTAGATTTTGCAGTTCTTGCGACTTTAAAAAAAAGATATTATATATGCTTACATATGTGTATGATTTACTGGAATATTATTATTTTTAAGCTTGTTTTTAAAATGTTCTAATGTGAACATGTTAAAAACTAATGTTAATTTTTTGTCAGAAAACTTGTTTAAAATCGAAGAATATGAGACTTATTTCGATCCTTTATTATTATTACTCGAAAATATGAAAAAAACTATATTCTAATTAAGTTTAACTCTTCTCGAGCCATGATTTCCCTTTTTCTCTTTTAAGCATTCAGCAGTAATCCGCAAATCATTTTATATGACACAACAAACTAAAGCTTTTATTTCATTAAGAGAATTTCTAGCTTTATAGATGTTAATTTTCATTTAGATGAATTAAAACTTGATTAGTTTTCATCTGATAATAGTATTTTTCTTTTATATTTCATGCATTATTAACGTATTGTTAACAAACTGTTTAAGTGCTAATATTAACTGAATTTGCTCACTCTGTACACATCTAATCTCGACTCCAACCACATTATGAACATGCTCCTGGATAATGCACACCGAACTGTCGATCAAAAGCACCTTGCAAATACAATTCAAACTGTGTAACAGACCCCGCAGGAATTATCAGTCAATAGTAACTTGTCTTACATTTCCCCATGCCTCGACAAACCTACGAACAGTCCTTCCACTGCGACGCCCTATTTATTAGATATCAGGAGGCGAGTTTCCATGTGTAAATAATTTGTCTCGAAGTGTTCTAAGACTCTTCAGGTGTTATTCAGTGACACGCCGAGCGGCTGTAATGCAGCGTTGCCGAATTCTTCAGGTTATCCAAATTTCCTAATATTTACATAACGGATGTGATTAGAATCTACGTCGCCAATACTTCTTTGTTTGGGTCCAGTCTATACCCTTTCCGAAACCAGATGACTCCATTATCTAAAGAAAATAATCTTTTACTGACCTGCTTGAAACACTCTATAAATATCTATCTTTCACTTTTGGCAGATGGAGCACGACAATTCAAACCACAATAGATGAGATCTGACCTATTTCTGCATTTTTAGGATTGCTTTTTCAGGTGGCATCCTTTAAATTGAGTCAAATATCTAACTATAAAAATTATTATAAAAATTAAAATTATTTGAAGTTAAATATCGACAATGACAATCTTTAGATAATTATTGAATAGAGCTTTGTCTGTGGAATTGTTCATTAACATACCTAGATGTTTGGTATCAGAGAACATACATATGACTTCATTGATAGGAATTGTAGGAGATCTGATTTATATTAGCTTAAAATACCTTTCTAAAGCAGTAAAAAATGTTACAAAAGCTAATAATAAGGAATATATGGGTAGATATTGTGGGTGTAATTCAACGCAGGTTGGGGCTTTTGTCCACTGAGTAGTTAGTTTCATATAATATTATTAATACCTAAAAATATATAAAAACTTTTACATAAAAGGTATCTAAACATTATTCAAGTAGGTGCTGTCATATTTAATTCATTGATAGGATGTCACTTTTGTCATTGTCGATATTTCACTTCAAATAATTTTAATTTTTATAATAATTTTTATAGTTAGATATTTGACTCAATTTAAAGGAGGCCACCTGAAGAAGCAATCCTAAAAATGCAGAAATAGGTCAGATCTCATCTATTGTGGTTTAAATTGTCGTGCTCCCTCTGCCAAAAGTGAAAGATAGATATTTATAGAGTGTTTCAAGCAGATGACTCCATAATGGACATTGCAACGTATTTAAAACGCGCCTCGTCTATACCTCCGCTTAAATCGAATTCACGTTTTCCAACAGAGAATTTGAACTGTGAAAAAACCGCCGACAGGCAGCTAGTTTTCAGCGAACATCAAAATACATAGAGGCTAGTTGACATTAAAGCAGATACGCCAAAAAAAGCCTGATATACGGTCACACCGACACACGTACAGGTTATTCGAGCGAAATATTAATGGCGTTAATAAATAGCGCGGCCGAAAAAACCATTTTTTTAAATTTATCACAAATGATATATACGCCCTAATGTTCCCCTTAAATCAAATTTACGGCGGACTCGCGATAATCGCCGCTAGTTGTGTTTATCTCCAGATACTCAATTTGTTTATCAGGTCGACGTTTTAATTGCCATTTGTAAATGCAGTGTAGTGGATTAGGCGGGCCATTGACAGAGGAGAGGCGCTTTTTATCGCGGTTTTACGATTGCTTACGGTGATTTACTAACTAGGAGGGTTATAAAAGGCGGTCCTTTTTTCTATTTATGTGCTAGTGGTACACGCAGTTGCTAGAATTTACGCATTGTTCGCCTTATTTTTTTTATAGATTAATGGGTTCGTTAGATCATTCATTTCTTACCAGAGAAGAAACCGCACATTACTGAAAGTTCGAAGTATACTCCATCTAAAAATTATAGACAGTTGTCACATCTAGTTCAGAAATTTTAATAATTGGAAAGTGTGTACATTTTATCGTCTATTTAATGGTTACCTAAGAAGTTTAATACTGTCAAATAAAATTTCGCGTTTAGTTCACCTTTATTCAGTTTTGTTATTTATATTAAATAGGATTAGAATTGTCTATCTCTCTCGCACGTGGGCTCCTCAGCAATGTACATCCATACCATTAATGCCGGTATAGGCAAGTGCTTTCTTACCTTTAGTAATTCGTTTGTTTTTATTGTTTTATAGCTGATTTAAATAAGTGAGTGTTTAAATATATATGAAATAATTCTTTCATCGTGAAAAGTGAATTTGTGAATAAGTGAAAGTGCAATGCATTGTAATAATTTTATAACCTGTATAACCTTCCCCTGACTGTTTATTTTTATTTGTTTTGTGGTAGTGATGTAAACATTTGGAGTGTGAACTGTGCGAAGTGTATAATTTTTACTATACAATAACTAAGTATTCAGTTATGTCGTTACTGTGACAGGCCGGATCTGTTTTATGGTCTCCAAGATCGTCTGATCTGAACACTCTAGATATTTTACTTTGGGGATATTTGAAGACATTAGTGTATGGTACTCCTGTAAATAGGCTGGAAGAGCTGCAGCTACGGATTAATCAAATGTGTCAAGAAATCCAAACTAAATAAAAAAATATTTTTCTATCGGTTGAGCTATGCAAGTAAAAAATCTAAAAAAACATTCTATTCTACATAAAAAATATACTCTTGTTTAGGTCGCCTAACTTTATCGGTTTCTGAGTTGTTTGTATTTAAAGTGTCAATGCATTTTGTGGTGATTTTCTTTCAGTCGCTGATATTACTATTTTTTTTTCTTAGTAGGTTATACCAATTCATGTCAATAAACATTAACGTATTTTGCCTACGTGTGATTTGTTATTCGTGCAATTATTGAGAAATATGATCCTCAATTCAAGGTTCCACGCTGTATAACATGATAATAACGAAATAATATAACCTGTCGGTTTTGCTGCGAAGCTAATGTGCAAAAAAATACGATACGTCACACATCACATGAATTGTGCCACGTCGAACTCGACTATTAAAATAACAACTGTATTGTTCATCAATTGGCATTCAACTGCCATATTGACCCTACTAATTGACCTCTACAAATGTATTACTAATCCACTTAATTGGAACAGATTCACTAATTTTTATTATTAGCCACAATTTCCATTTTAAAATGCCATAGACTATAATTACCTACAGTTCGCCTAAGTGATATTTTAATTTGATTGTGATTAAAATAATAAAAACTTTCTTCTACACGTATATGGAAAAAATGCATTTTTCCCATTGTAGGTAGGTAGGTAGACGTTTATTTAGCAGAAAGCTATTCAACAATACATAACTACTCATTTGTAAACAATTTATGGGTATAGTGTTTCTTATAATCTACTTAATATCTATTTCTAACATAACTTTGACATAGTGTCTTAAACTTATTAAAATTTTCACAGTTTTTTATATCTAACGGTAATTCATTGAAATAAATTAAACCTTTATAAAAGATGCTATTATATGTTTTAGTTTTTTGACAAGTTGCAACATAAAAATTTGCTTGATTTCTTGTATTATACTCATGTATTTCTGATATATATGTAACATTTTGTAATAAATATTCAGGTTGCAGATTATATTTTATTCTATATATAAATTCAAAAATTTTATAAATAATCCTTCGTTTACCGGACATAAAATTTAATACATCTCAGAAGAACAATAATTTATTTAATATAAAATGTATGTACGTACACTCTATTCTATAAAATATAAAAAACTTCATACAGAATTAATAGCTTTCTCAGATATTCTCATCAATTTTACATGTTGCTCAAGACCAAAATTCCAGTTAAATCTACAAGGTATTTTTTCTGATGTCACCTCAACTACTGTCGTCAATTTTCTTGTTAAGTAATTGACGCTTCCTTTGAGAAGAAAACAACTTATCTGTTTATAATTTTTGGTTTTGTGAATTTCTTGTATTTTTAACTTTGAATATTGCTGTTAAAATAGAAATTATTTAATTCGCTGTTGTTCACAATTCGACAAATAAAAATGGTAAGCGTTTTGCGTTGCGAATTCATCCTGCAATCCGTAGATTTATTTATATTATTGGAACTGGTTAAGGGATCGGAAATTTAAAAGAAAATCGTGGTGGACATGCTAAAAGATCTAGACTACGGCGCTCAACAAGTTCAAGTGTTAATGTCACTATACCATTCTCAAACTCAAACACTTGCAAATGTATTTTACATAAAAACCGAGAGCAACCATACGTTTAAAAAATGTTAAAAATGTGGTTGAAAACCAAACAACGAAAAAATGTTATTGTAGAAAAGAAACGTTTATTAAACTACGTTTAAATAACATAGAAAAAACATTAATAATAAACGTTTTTACGAGTATTATTGACGTTTATAAAATCTCCCGCCAAGTTTTAGAAATGTTTTATAAATGTAGTTTTCAACACAAATAAAAAAAATATATAATTATGGTACCTATAATTTTGTTTTCAAATTATGGCAATGATTCAGTAATGATCAGATATATCGAATATCGAGAAATAGCGTCTCTGTAGGCTAAAGCCCCGACCAGTGAATTTACATTCGAAAAAACCCATATCCAGGCCGAGGAAGTCCAGGTGGTACCAGACATATACCTACCTGTTTCGCGCTCGTTAGCTCGTTAGGCCGACGATAGACATTAGTGCTTAATTCTATATCTACAAGATAGAAGTATCGATGTGCGCGAGATGTAAGTGTCTACATCTAGTGGCCATTAGTTTATATGTTGCCGATTTGAACGTTGATTAGATACACATTACACAAATGTCATAAAATAACAATTTTCTAATGTTGTCTTTTTATATTTTTTTACTAAAAATAAACGTTAATCCTTTAACGTAAAATGTTTAATCAACCATTACAATATTTTAAAACCGTTATATAAACGTACGTGTGCCTATTGGTTATATTATATACTTATACTATATGCACCTCTATAAATAAATAAAGTTGTAGTCCAGAGTACAATATAATATTTTTTCTTGCCACAGTGATTATGGATTACTGTGTATGGAAGAATAGCTGGTACTCCAGTATTACCTAATATTGTATAAATTGGTTCGAATAAAGAATATTATATATAAACCTGTATCATACATTTAAATACATCGTGAAGTTACCAGAAAACATTTTATTCCAATGTCCATTTCTACCTTCACTTGAAAACAGACGTAGTAATAATGTATTTTACACGTTTTATTTTTATATTACCAAAGTTTGGTGCAGAAAACGTGTTATTAACATTTGAATACCACGTTTAATATTTTAAATTCATATATGTATTATACGTTTATATATGTCAGTTGAATAAACGTTATAAAAGAAATGTAAACGATGTACGTGTAAGTATTTAACTAAAAATAAACATTTAAACGCAAAACGTTTAATCAACCAGTACAACGTTCTAAAAACGATATATAAACGTGCGTACCCATTGGGTTACAAAATTTATTCTAGTAACGGATATTACATTACATTAATTGATCGCCGCTTGGTTCAGCTAGTAAACAAGAGTCTTAGCGAAAACTGAATTTTACCTCTTAATCATACTACATAATGTAATAATACAACAAAGCACCCTCCTTCCGTTTCAGGACGAGTCAAGTTTGTCAGGAACACATTAAAATAACGTGGGAATAACAAAATCTATATAAAATTAGCAAATGAAAGGTTCTTCTTAAAGAGAAAGGAGATAATTCACAAACAGTAATACTTTACTTTGTTCAGATCATGAATAAATAATATTGAGTTACTGTGGATAAAAGTATGACTAACAAGACAGGCATATTTGGAGAGTCATTAATAACCTCATTATTCATGCGCTTTAGTCTTGGAGATAATTTGTAATTACGCATTATACATCTCCAGAACAGGCACCTGACATATGTATGTAATACTATATGCCGTTGAAGTGTGTTTGCATAAATTATCATGCTCTATTAGAGTCCCCGTGAAATGAGAGACTCGTAATTACTACGGATTTATTTTTAGCGTAGCAGTGTCAAACGTGGAACCCGTGAGTTACTGAAAGGCTCTCCAGATCAAGCGCTTGCTCGGTTTGTGAATTTACAATATATTGTGTCATAATTTAGGATCCTTTATTATAGAAAAAGGTCACTCTCCAATTTACAAATTATCGGGAGGGAAGACGGGGCGGTATATTATTATTAAGCAGACGGCATTTGCGAGGCGATTTCGAGCTTGTTAGCTCGCTAGGCCAACGATATCGTAATTGCTTAATTTTATATCTAGTTTATAAAAGGAGAGACGTATAGAAGACATAGTGCGTGAGATATAAGTGTCTACATTTATTGGCCATTAGGTTATATTTTGCCGATTTGGATATATATATACAACGTGAAGTAAACATTACTAGAAAATGTTTTAGAAATAATGCACTTATCGTATACTTAAATATTCTTAAAGTATAAACCTATATTATATACAACGTAACCAGAAAACATTCCGTTCCGGTGTTCATTTCTACCTTCAGTTGAAAACAGTATTATTAACATATTTTATACGATTTATTTTTATGCTACTAAAATGTTGTGTAGAAAACGTGTTATTAATATTTGGATAATACGTTTAATATATTAAATGCACATATGTATTTAAAACGTTTAATTCTAAATTTTATAAACGTTGCCCTTAACGCGTAGTTAAATATTATTAAAATATAAAAGTACAGAAAAGTAAATTTGTGTACAGCAGTCTAATAAACGTAAGTTTCTGTTCACTTCAACCTCTAGATGAATTGCGAATATTATTAACGTGTTTTAAACGATAAACTATACGTTTAATTTTTAACTAATAATAAACGTTGAATATTTCAACGCAAAACGTTTAATCAAGCACTTCAACGTTTTGAAAACTATAAATAAACATACGCATGCCCATTATTGGGTTAAAAAATTACAGAATTATCTAAAAAATTGTAATAAAAAAAATTTTTGAAGCCACGTAACCTTTTAAGAAAGCAAAACTTCTTGCCCTATATTAGTTTATTTTCTTCCAAAGAAATTACCTTGAAAGTATAGGCCATAACAACAGTTTGAATTAAAACTCGTTTTATATATACCTAAACGTTTTTTAAATATTTTTAGGTATTAACAATATTGTGTGAAACTAACTACTCTGCGAACTAAAGCCCCGACGAGCGTTGAGCTACACCCACTATATCTACTCATATATTCTTTATTATTAGCTTTTGTAACTGTATTGTAAAGGTATTTTTAACTAATATAATATCAATTCTCCTACAATTCCTATCAATGAAGTCATATGCATGCTCTCTGATCAAACATCTAGGTGTGCTAATGAACAATTCCATAGACAGAGCTCTATTCAATAATTATCTAAAATAAAAATTAAGCTAGCCTGGTTTTCTTCACTAAGTTCACTTTTCAAACTGTGAGAACTCGAAAATTCAACCACAATAGGTGAGATTTGATCTATTTCTGTATTTTTTAGGATTGTTTAGGCCGCAGAGTAGTTAGTTTCACACAATATTGTTAATACCTAAAAATATATAAAAAAAACGATTAAATAAAGGATTTTTTTTTGGATAGATTAGTAGGTAAATGTCATGTCTAATCTAAAATTCCTTGGCAGGTTAACGTCACTATTGACATTGTCGATATTTAATTTAAAATCATTTTAATTTATAAGTATAATAATTTTTATAGTTAGATGTTTGATTCAACTTAAAGGAGGCCACCTGAAGAAGCAATCCTAAAAAATGCAGAAATAGATCAGATTTCATCTACTGTGGTTGATTTTTCGAGTTCCTACAGTTTCAAAAATTAACTTAGGTATTTGTAGAATGTTTTCGTTAAACCAGGTTAGTAAATTTAGCTACATCAATTTTTATTTTAGATAATTATTGAATAGAGCTTTGTCTGTGAAATTCTTCATTAGCATACCTAGATGTTTGGTATCAGAGAGCATACATATGATTTCATTGATAGGAATTGTAGGAGAATTGATATTATATTAGCTTAAAATACTTTTCAATACAGTTAAAAAAAACCTAATCGTGACGAACAAAAAATAAATATTAAATACAATTCGAAATTTATTATTATAGCCGTTGAATCGCAAAAGCTAATGTCAATATAGAGACACATTCGCGATTCTTCAGGATTTTTCCCCTCGATCGGAGACGGAAACGTCTCTTAGATTGTCCTCTCCCCACAGTTTAGCTTAGCGAACAGCCGAGAGCAATTTTTAAGGGAGGAAGGCGGGTAAACACCTATCGAGACAAGCTGGAATTATTCCTCAATATTTTGTTAATGAAAGTTTCTCGGATGGTTCGCCAAGAACCGCGACATAATATCAAAAACGCCAAAGGGGAGGTATTAATGGTTCCGTCCCACTTCCAGCGAATTAAAAACAAATTATCTACGGATATTGGCTGGCGAAAAATATTCAAACGTAAAATAATGAAGCAACCCTTATAATTAAAAAGCTGTTTTGAATATAGGGGACAAGCTCCATTGAAAACAGAGGGTACACATTTGTGGAGTCAAAATATGTATCTATGTATCTATCTCATCTAGTGTGTCAGTTATAACTTGTTTCAATTTATCTATACAGGGTGAATCATTAATAAGGACAGAGCTTAAGGGCATGTTGCTGACCTCAAAATAGAGCGATTAATCCAAATATGCCTTATCCGAATGTTGCTCCTTTTCGATCTATACGGAGTCAAAGTTGAAAAAATAAATCACATTTTCTTTATTATTTTCAGATCGCATTGACCGTATTTTATGAAATTTGGTATAGAAAGGTTGCTTGGGACTAGAAATTCGAATATGTCGACGATTTTGGTGTATCTGCTAGAGGGCGCCACCAACGATGGTTTGGACCCCTTTAAATCTCTACGACTTTTTTGTGCTACACTGTATCTCATTTTGGACTGAAAAAAATTTCTTCCTTCTCTTTTCTAGTTAAAAAAGGTACACTTTGTTGATGTCGCTAGAAGCAATGGTTTCTGAGAAAAACGCATGTAAATCTCATGATGCATGCATTTTATCTAAAATTAAAGTCAAATAGTTGCGTAAGTAATGGGCCATACTGTAACAGCATAGTACTGCGATATTGCTCTAAATAACAAAGAATATGTAAAAAAAATCAAAAATTTCTACGCCAATATACTTATATATTTTTTTCTATGTAGCAAAATTATGTTTCGGTATATTTTAAACTAACAATTTTTGTGATTATTATTGGCTTATTCAACGGTATGATAAGCCTATTTTAACTTTTAGAAAGTGATAACAATGCCTGATTGACAGACTTGTATGCTTATTTAATACGTTTTTCCCTTCCACTAGCTAAATTATTAGCTCAAGTGTCATCAATCTAAGTGAAATTTCTTTAAAAGCATTCGAGTAAACATGATATTTTTTAAAACAACCTGTTCTGAAAAATCAGTAGCCCCAATAAGCCAACTATAGTATAAAATATGTAAGAAATAAGGAGATTAAAATAAATCCCAAATCCGCAAAAATATGAAATAAATATTTTCGTGGCCTAACTCTAATCTGCAATCAAAATATGTCTGTCTATATTAATGCGGTTTCTATTTAAAAATGTTATTCATTCATTGATTAGAAAATGGCATACTAATCTTGTAACATCATAAAAATAAATTTGTTTTTACTAAGTTCCCATTCTGTACAAACGCCTGACGTAACCTAACTTAAAGCACCTGCAACATATGCATATTAACATGGTCTCACCTATTACTAAGTGTCTTACTCACCCTGCTGGTAAATTGCTGAGCAGTGCGAAATTTAAAAACAAAATTATCTGCGTACATTTATTTCAAATGCATATAAAAAGATAACCTATGCATGATATAACTTTCCAATGCCTTAATTACTCATAATAAGCACGCACCTTAGTACGTATATTAACATTGTCATATGAAATATCCATTAAATTTAAATTCTGTTTATATCCGTATTGAGCTTGTCATATTTATTTTATATATCGGAAATATTCGTAACTGGAAGATTCCAGTCGCGAAATCGATGTAAAATTGTTGGCGCGTATAAAATAAAATCCAATGATTATATTATCCGTGATATTCGTAAAAACAACGCGAAATACTCCGGCAAAGTCGAACGCCGCTGTTTACGCGAGCCCCATTGTTTAGAAAGCAATGCACGAGAGATATTACGGGACGCTGAATAAATTTGCAGTATATAAATTCTATCGTTCTGGGCGACAAAGTACGGTTTATTCTAATGCACTTCGGGAAACGGAGAATACATAATAAGATCGGGGTTTCGGGAAACAAGAACGGCCCGCAATTCGAGGAGTGTGGAGCTGTAATGTGCAGAACCGGTCTAACGAACAAAGTTGCTATGTTGAGCTCATTTCTCATGCCCAGTGTAAATACAGGGTGGTTAAGAAGTTATCCGAAAAACTTTGAAAAGGATGTGCATATGTGCTGTATTATTAAAGCAGCAATAATAAGGATAGTGCTTGACCATATTTATGCATGATTAAGGTAACGTTGAGCAATCCCTTATTTGATAGATCGGGTCGTTCGGCCGTAATCCGTCATACCCGCCCTAACCTAAATTAAAAATAAAATGTTTTTCGTTTTTTTAAATGAGTTCCGTCGCATGTTTAAAAAAAATGAAATAAAGATAAACTTATTTTAATTTTTCCAAAATATTGATTTCTAATTCTTTCCTCATTCATCATTAAAATGGCAATAATTGAGAGATATAAACCAAAGAATAAGGGAATCCCATCCGTCAAATTATTAACCAATAACTCTATTTTTCTGAACAAAATAAGGACAAGCAGTATTTAAATAAAGTCATTCCTAATACTGGGAATATTAAAGGGATTTCCAATAACTCTCTAATGACGCAAGGCGGGCAGTATTGTCAGTCTTTACGGGTAAATTTACCTCCAGATCACTTGAAAGCAAACAAGAGAAACTAAGCATGCAACAAAAATTCTATGCGTTCCTATATTATCAGAAAGATTGAGAAGAATCGGTAACAAATTTAATACTAGAACAGTTTTTTAGACACCTAATACTTTACGATCCTTTTTAACAAAAACCCGTCAAAAAATGATGTACAAAATTCAAATTATTGCATCTACATTCTACCTTGTGAATGCAATAAACATTATGTTGGAGAAACGTCTCGGCCTATGATTGTTACAGTTGAGGAACACAAAAATCATATAAAAAGACTGAAATTTGAACAATCAAAATTTTACAAACACGCTTGGGACAACAGTCATTTGATTCAATGGGGTTCGGCAAAAATTTTAGAGAAGGAGGATAATGCAACAAAAAGAAAATTAACAGAGACCGCGATTATTTTGTTAAACGGAGATAAGTGTGTCTACTCAGTAAACATTGACCATTGTTGGTTGCAATTTTATCAAGAACAAGTAAGCAACAATGAAATAATAATCATTTAACATCTCTCTGGAAGCAGATAAACAAATTTTAAATTGTCAAACTTGAGATACGTTTAATACATTTACTATTTTGAGAAAAACAGAGAGTTTCTCGAAACGTCAATAATACGGAAGTGCGCGATAGTGATCTGATTTCTGTTATTTTTTGTTATATGCTTTTTTCAGTATGAGATTTTTTGGTTAGGCAAACTTAGTTTCAAAAATAACCCTTGACTGATCCGTTTGGCGCTAGGGTTTATTCAACTAATCTTTATCTTTAAGTGTTGCCAAATACCCAATTAAACTGAAGAAAAACTAGAAAATATCTAATAGCTTACGCGTAAAAAATGTTTAAATTTCTAATATTATTAGCTGGGGACAACTGTACTTCAACGACATCTGATACACAAAAAAAGTACTAAACAAGTTCTTGCGCCTGGAGTGCTTGTCAACACGCCTGCCTGGCGAGTAGGGTTGGAGTGGGGATATGCTCTCTAGGTGGTAAACGACCGAGGTCAATAGTGTTGTTTTATTCATCGTAAAAGTGTCAATCTTTAAAGTTTTCATGTATACAGCATTACCGAGTTAATGGACACGATTATTGGCAGCGTCCCGATCCACACACACCAGAAAATGAAACTTTTACAGCAGTGGTGCAACGTGGACGTGGCACTGGTAATTTACGGGCAAATCCTGGAAGAGATGGTGTCCCCGAACTACCACAACGCATTCAGAGTTGATTAAAACGTATTCGTTGAACAAAACGTTTAAAATTTTTTCACTAACTTTCGAATCCAGGAACCTGGGCTTCCGTTGTACACACACTTACGGCCACCCTGTATAAAACATGTCGAAAACAGTTGCCTTTGCACCGGTGAAAAATGGTTCAACTTGCGTTCATTTCGCGAGTTCAATTAAATAAAAATTATCAAATATGGAATTTATGTAGCTTTAGCCGAAACTTCCCAACAGGGAAACGAACTCCAATCATTCAATATGTTGTCTAACAAACTTATAAATTTGTTTCGTGCAGTTCGTGTTACTTTTGACGCAACATTCCGGGCAAGAAGGAAGCAAAATTAATGAGTTTCTTGCCCCTAATGAGGTAGCTGTCTTTTAAAAACAAATTGATTATTTCTTTTTATGCGATCTCCGGCTCCTTCTTGTGAGCGCTACAAAGGCCGCGCAAAAAGTTTTCGAAAAGAACTACAAAACGCGGCTCGGTATTTAATGGACATGCTGTCACTGGCCTATATTAATCGTCCGTTGTCCGTTTTAACACTGCTTGCACAACTTCAACCGCGATCAACTTCTTTTATGGCCTCAGTCTTTCAACGGGACTAACCGAAACAATTCGCTCGCATCAGTACGAAGCAATTAGAAGAGAAAAAGTTCTCTTTATCGAAGATCTACAATAAACTGATAAATGCGGTCAGTTAAAATTGTTACGAAGTGACTGGGAAAGTCAACGTTACCAATGTGGAGGCTACGCTAGAAAAGATGGGGTAATTTTTCAAATACCCAAGTTTTAAAATAGTATAGTGATTAGTTTACAGCACTTAGATGAGTAGGAGAGGTGAGAGATGCAGATGACAAGATTCCATAAACGTACCACTTGAGAATGGTTCAAAGATCATAAAACCACCAAAGAAAACTTAGCATTTTAATAGTTTACTTTGAAAAGTTTATAGCTCCTGTTATTCTATCCACAATTATAGAATGTTGTACTTTTGGACAGTGATAACCCACCAGCACCCACTTACATATCTACCTGATGCACACTCCGCGGATGACACACTCACGCTTATAATACACTGCACTATACATACACACATTAACACTTATTTATTATACGTTTTGCGGCCTTCCGTTTATGTTTCATTGGCGTAATATTTATTTCGACCTTATAATATTTGTTTTAAATAGATTTTTCGCCATATCACTATTTCGTCATTTTCTATCAGCACACATCAGTGAATTTCATGTCACGCATAATTCACAAAAGAACCTTTCTACAAATTCGAGGCTGTGAGATAGCAACCTGATTTTTGTTATTTTCAAAAGCTCCTTTTAAAACACCATCCATGAATTGTTCAACGAATCGCGTATTTTGTGTCGTCATCAACCTCTATCTTATTCCCTCCGCGAGTTTCAACTATTTTCCTTGTATGTTACTTCGCTGGGCTACTGCAGTCTCTAGTGCTTTTACTCCACGTAATGGTGATTCCGATTATTGAAATCCGACTTTAGTATTAACGTTTTAGCGATAGTGTTTACATTAGTTTTTTCAAGTGTCAAAAATAGCCATTCATATTACCAAATCGAATAGGTGTGGTTCAGTATCATGAGTTGGACTGGTACGTTCTCCAGACTTAAATCATTTGGACTTTTTTTTGCAGGGATATTTAAAAAATGTATCGCACGGAAGTGGACACTATTGATAACATGATATGACGCGAACGTATCATAGCTGCTGCCAATAACTTACGAGATCAAAACGGTCAAGAACCAGAAACATTTGTGTTTTAATCGTTTCCACCGTCAGATTTTTCTTGAAAAACTTGATCGTATAGGTGTTTCTGGTCAATTATGTCAACTCTTTGGGTCTTATCGTCACAGTTTAATGCATTGTCCGAGGTTCCTCAGGATTCAATTTTGGGTCCTTTGTTATTTAACATTTATGTTAATGATATATCTTCATGTCTTGATGTTAAGTACTTATTATACGCTGATGATATGAAAATCTACTGGTCAGTATCTACTGTCGCACATTATTACAGAATAACCTAGAACGAATTAGTGACGTGCAAAGTACATTAGTCTTTCCTTATAACATTAATGGCATTCTTCTTCTTAGACCCAAAACAGTTAGAGATCTAGGAGTTATTTTTGATCCTGAACTCTCATTTAACCATCACGGTACCATTGCACATGCCAACAGAAATATGGGGTTTGTTATACGCAATCTGAGAGCATTCAGTCAGTTGATGCATTACTTTCTGTTTACTTTCCTGAATACCTTCAAAATTAGAATACTGTTCCTCAGTTTGGCATCCTATGTACGGCAATCAAAAGTACATGATTGAAAACATTCAAAGAAAATTTTTAAAGCACGTTTATTTTAAGGCTCATGGTTTTTATCCACCTATAGATCATCCTCATAACCTATTATTAACCGAGTACAGAGTCTACAGTCTAGACACTCGTAGACTTTGTACCTCTTTTACCTTATTGTACAAAATTGCAAATAATTTGTTAGATTGTCCTGAATCCTGAGCAGACTGGAATTTAATGTGCCTCGCGTAAAATTCACGACATGGCACATTTAGACTTCCGATACCGAAGACAAATATTTATTGCCATCTCCACTATATAAAATGTGCAAAATTTATATGTCCTTGCAGGATTCGATTGACCTGTTTGATACCTCGGATCTTAAAATTAAGGCTATTATATTGCGACCTAAGTACATGCTTGTTGCTGTGTTTCCTTTAGCATAATTTGAGCTTTTTGTTTTTTTTTTAGTTTTGTTATTTGCTTTTTAGTCTGTTTTTGTTCTTCTGTATTACTTATATGTTTTGTATGTTTCTTTTTGTTTTTATATAGAAATATTTGTTTTTAAACTTTATGTAACCAGCCTGCCCTGTAATTGGTTTTCACTGTTGGGCAGTTGTATTCTAAATAAATAAATAAGTAAATTTGTAAAAGTACATTCAACATTTTTTTTTGGATAAGTTCTGAACCACCCTGTACACTACTCACGGGCATTCTTGTTCTGCACTACATATTTAAACTGAATAACACGCTCATGTTTTGGTCTCTCGCCCTAATCCCTTCATACAAGTTCTTTATTACCAGATTTCTTTCACTCATCAGATTGTCAAAGGCGTTTACGATTTTTGGAACACGCTGTAAGCTTCAATTATTCTCCCTTTTTAAGAAAACAAAACCATGGAAAAGCCACGTCACTGTAAATATTTTGCTTCAACTCAGCGGTGTTCAAAACACATAAAGACGAAAATTCAGATTTCTACCACTTCTCGTTTCTCATATATGTCTAATGCACGCTCGTTGCAGGACATCCTGTATATCTTAATAAAAAGTTTGCTGATAATTTCCTAGTCACCACTTTATGTTTACTATTACATGTGAGTCATAACGCAACCGCAGCGCGATAAGTAGGTGAAATAACGAGTACTAACCTCATTACAGAACGAGAACAATGAAATGTAACAAGTATGGACTTTATATATTAGTCACACAGAATACAGTTAATCCTTTTAATTTCCCTGTACTTTCTGTCCGCCGTAAAGCCATTTATCAGAGTTTGAGGCGTATGGGTGTGTCCTAATTTATTTATAGATCCATAATTGTAGATCAGTAATAGTAATGAATTTTGAGTTAAGGCAGGTCAAGTCTAAAAATTGTTTATATAATTATATAATGGGCATGGGCGACCCAGAATAGGTAAACAAATTGTCGTGGGATTTTCGAAACCACAACCTTCATATGCAATGGAAATAATTGCGATAAAATTAAATAATATACTTTACGTAACTGCAATAATGGCTGTTATTTATAGGACAAGTGGGATTGTTTACAAAAAATGTATAATTTTCTAGAAATAAGTTACCGTTTCAACATAATATTCTCACAGGCTAAGAATATCAATGTACAGGGTGCTCAATCGAAAGTATTTGGGATTTGACAGAGATGACTAATGACGTAATCAATTATATTTTTTCCAGAAACATACCCAATTTTTTTTTCCTGTCAAAAAGCTCTCTTTTTTCTAATAAACTTTTATAAGACAATTTTTTCTGTATTACTTCGCGTTTAAAAGTTATAAGCAATATTGTCCTAAAACGTCTCAAAATAAATCCCACCTAAAAATCACATTAGCGATGGAAGGGTCAAGTAGTGTTTGGAAAATAATTGAATGCTCGTTGTTTAAAGTGCATAAATGTCACTAAGAATAAACGGAAGGATTAAACTCGATAATTCTTTAACACAGTTAAAACAAAAAGCGATGATAACAATAACTAAACTTACAAAATGAAGCAAACGCGTCGTCTCGTACTACATACATGTTACAATCTATTCTCTATATGAACTCCTTTCATTTCAAGACACGTGTCCAATCTCCGCCTGCCTTTTTTGTGGGCTGCATTTAATAACATTTCGCCTTTTGACTCATTACAAGCGTTTGTGATTTTTTATTTCAAATTACTAATATCTCGCAAAGGTGTTTTATTACTTTCATCTATCCAAAAAACGTACCTAAAAGAGTTCTTTTCAACAGTTTCTACATGTACTACAATTTGGGCTATAAATTTAGGTCTACTGTCATTGTGAAGCTGAGGCAAATACTCCAAATTGTGAATTTTGTAGTCATAATACTCATTGATCTTTAAAATTCGTTGAACTGTTGATTTATCCAAATTAAATTCCCGAATAACCTGCCGTATAAAATCGTTATTTTTGTTTGAAATATTGTAACAGTAACAGAAACACTGCATCTTGATTTCGTCGCAAGGTCTCCTCCAATCTTGTAAAGGTTTTATGATCAGGAATGGGGCGCTCTGGATACCTTTCCCGGTATAACTTTGCAGCTCTTCTTAAATATTTTTGTGGCTTGCCGTAAATTAGCACAATATCAACTTTTGCTGAATGAAAAAACATTTTATAAGCACAAAAGTTACACGTTTGACGTTCGGATTGAGTAATGACAAGTATATTGTGACATTTATGAACTTTAAACAATGAACATTCAATTATTTTCCGACTACTTGACCCTTCAATCGCTAATAAAGTAAATAAAAATAAAGTAACAAAATGCAGTCAACATTTTATAAAAAGTGTGGCACATGGCTTCGTTTTAATGTTTTAGATCTTGTATATAAAAAATTGGCAACGATACATAAAAAAGAACGGAATCTGAACAGATGGAACACTTTGCGCCGCATGTTTAAAACAGTTATAAAATAGCAGCTACTTGTGATTCCACGAAGTGCCGCACATGTTTACGGCAGCTCAGTTACGTAATAGTCGAGCAGGACCCCTCTACGCGGGCAATTTGTTTCCAAAACAAATAAAACTAGGAAGGCAATCCCGAATATGACACCAAACCGACCGCTCGACGGACTTATATGACTTCACGAACTTTCTCGTAGTGTTTTGTTGGTTTCTGATTACTTACACGATAAGGCTGAACCTTATCTAAAAACTACTCGGATATGTATAGAGTAAGTGAAAGCCTATCACTGGTATCTTTTGTAATGGTACACGATTTCCTGTAGGAAGCTTTGTTACGTAAATCATGTACAAAGCATAACCACGTTATTGAGAAAAATTTTGGAGAATCGAAGAACACCATCATTGTTAATAAAATATTGTTTATGGCGCTTTTTCACTTTTAAATATTTTCATATTAACGAAACATCTATAAACATACATTTTATACCTAGAATTAAGTCCAAACTGATGAGATGCTTATGACTAGAGATAGTGTAGAGCGAAGTTTAACAGGACCGTAGTCAGTTTACGAATGAACATACTAATATATTCACAGAAAATATGTTGCAACATCGTACTATTACCAAATGGTATGATTAAGTCGAGGATGAAATACCTATACAGGGTGTTAAAAAAAGAGTGTAAAATATTTTAGGAGGTAATAGTATGAAGCAAAATAAGCAGAAAAGTCTTAATAAACATGGGTCCGCAAAGTAACGGTTGCGGAGATATGGACCACTATTCGTTTTTCAAACATTTTATTTTATTAGGAATAAACCGACAAAGGAAGCTTTTAACAAACAAAAAACAAAGTTACAGAAGATGTTCAAAGTGCCCTCCGTCCATTTCCAAGCAGGCACGACATCTTCGTCTCAACGATATTCGAACTCTTTCGAAAACACCCTCCTTGGCTTGGATTTCTTGACACTTTTGATTAATCCGCAGCTGCAGCTCTTCCAGGCTATTTACAGGAGTACCATACACTAATGTCTTCAAATATCCCCAAACAAAGAAATCTAGAGGGTTCAGATCAGGCGATTTTGGAGGCCATAAATCCTACCCATGTATGTGGAAAAGTTTGGTGTAAATGCTCTCTAAAGGCCTTGGAAAAATGAGTACCATAAGTACCATAGTGTCAAGTACCATATGGTTATAATTTATTCAGGAGGCAGCCTGGTAAAATCTCCCTAGAAACGACTTAATGACAACTTTTTTGGCAGTTGATATAAAAGAAAAGTGTTTAGTAAAGGGAAACATTCCATTAGTATCTCAGCTCCCAATAAAGTGCGTGAGCAGCACACGTGAATTGTATCATTTTTGTATATCTTTTAAATAAAATCTATCCTGTTTTTAACATGCACGCAGCTGCATCACAAGAAGCCATATATTGGGTGAGTCAAATTTATCTACGAAAAACTGACTCACCCAACAGAAGATAGAACACGTGTTTTTAAGAAGAAAAGTTCGTATAAACATATGTCGTAGAAGGCTTCGTTTCCGAGATATAGGGTGTTGAATTTAATTTTTTGTTTTCAAATTTCCATTATCTCTATAGACATATTTTAGTCTTTCATGAGGAATTTTTCGAACTATATATTTTTCTAAAAACATGCGCTACATGGGGTTCTTTCGTTTGTTTAATGGAACATTACTTGCAAAAAAGGCATCTATAAATTCATAAAAAATAATAATAATAATAATAATAATAATAATAATTAATGTAAATTATGTTACTATTTCTAAATAGTTACTTAAATACACACGGCGAATACAACTTGCAGCAGACGTAAAATACAACGGATCGACGCGACACCGGCTATTACGGCGTTCCGTAAATAATAAAACTAAAAGCACAGTTCAAAATGCGAGTCAGCTGTGAAAGCCAACAAATTGCGCGTTTGACCCTGTTAGATTCCGTGCTGGCACTAACTTTAATTATAACATTACGAATAACAAAAAAGATTTGAACAAAAAAAAACCACAAATCAGATTAGTTTACAGTTCTAATTACATTTATTTTTATTTTGTCATTAATCATACCAAATCAACTGAATTATATCTCACGACTGTAAAAAAAGACATAAACCTTCGAACATATCATAAATGATCTCTTTTTTTCTCCTCTACGGGTAATTGGATATTACTTGGATTAGTGGAGCAGAATGACAATGAGAAACTAAAGCCGTAGTCACATCTTAAATATTAGGTAGCAGCAGTCCGTTAACATTACGATCAAGAAATCGATTTGGCCATTTCCTAGTGCCTGGACTAGATAGGTAATACAGAAATTGATACTATCCGTCTGGAGCTAATTGAATCATAAAACTATCGAATTACGGTTAAGTAGTTTTCAATTATCAGTTAGAACGAGGAAATAATCTGTAATCCAACTTGCAGCACACAAATTATACAGTGTTTCTAAAATAATTGTTCCCTGAAAATGGTAATTTTAATTCAGCAATCTCTTCTGCTCTTTTTCTTTCTTTTTTGGAGAATGAAGTCAAATGTTTACAAGTCTGCTGAAGTACGAGCGACCTCGGGGGTTCCTCAAGGATCTACTTTGGGACCTTTACTCTTTAGCCTATTCATTAATGACTATTAATAATTTAACTGTGCCCCGTCTGATGTATGCAAATGATCTGAAAATTGTTAGTACAATTCAGAACTCTGATGACGCTCCTGAACTTCAGTATTATAAAAATGTCATTCATGGAAGCTGCAGGGTAAACAATCTGTCACTAAATATTAGTGTCATGTATTGTCATATTTATAAAGGAACAGCTGATTTCGTTTGACTATTCCATTGAACAACATACGCTTTCTAGACCTGATACCTTCTGTGACTTTGCCAGAAAATGATATTTTAATGGTCATCTACATTATGTAACTGCAGGGATAGATCTCTTGGTTTCATTACGCTACAAATTTTGTATTCTACTTTTGTCGGGTGCAATAATTGTGAATATGCATCAATTGTTTGCTGTCCTAATTATGCTGCGTATGTGGATGATCTCGAAAATGTTCAACGCATATTCTAAAAATATATTAGTTTTAAAGCTGATGGAGAGTATCCTTTTGTTGGGTTCCCTGAATTAGAAATATTTAACATATTTTATCTTTGGAAAATCAAAGTAAAAAGGGTTATTTAATTTGTTTACATAAAAGAATTCATAATGTCATTGACTGTAGTGCCATCTTGAGAATGTTATAGGTTAAAAATTATACACTTGCTGACATTTGTACAAAAACGTTATTTTGTTGTAAGGAAACATTCTATATGGTTATTTTATCTATAGTGGCTTTCCGGGATGTTATGCCGAGACTTAGGTAATTGGTCGCTGCCAGTAACGGAATTAATGTGCACATCCCTAACTTTAGCTGGGGTTCTTTGACCTTCCCTTGTTATTCTCATTTAGACAATACCCTATTTATTGTTTTCCATTTAGCACGGAGCAAATCAGATTTAAAACATAGCGTTAACTAGATCTTTCTGCGTTTGTATTTAAAGACCGTAGCAAAGACATCGCACTTGAAAAATCAAGAAGCCCGATTATTTCACGCAGTTCAAACAAAACTCTGAGGTCTGTGCTGTGCAAGTGGCACGCTCCTTTCGGTTTTAGCCAGTAAATCAAGATCTTTGAACTTACGAGGCATAACTCGTTGAAGGACACGCCAAGTCGTCGAGTCGCGTTCCACTTTCACTCAGTTCTCCAAGAAAGAATACCCTGCGTGTAAAATAATGAGTATAAATACTCCTATATGGCAAATCAGCCCTTTATCTGTCTAGGCGGTAATTATTACGATAGCAAAAGTTATCAGCAATATCATCAAAGAGTCTCAAAAGATATACCACTTAAAAATCACATTAACGGTGGAAAGATGAATTAGTCGTTGGAAAATAGTTGAATGTTCGTTGTTTAAAGTGCATAAATGTGATTAAGAATAAATAAAAGGATTAAACTTGATAATTCTTTAATACAGTTAAAGCAAAAGGTGATACCGATTGCTAAAAAATGAAGTAAACGTCCTCATACTACATACATGTTACTGTGGCGGTTCATATTTTTCTATACACCCTGTATAAACTAACATATTTATTTTTGTATATATTCACTTCATATTTTCATTAGTTCTGCACTCACATATTTCTGTACACACTGTATAAGTTAAAATATTTCTTTCTATATATAAATTCACTACTCATATATTTTCGTTAGTTCTGTGTTTAAATTTCAACGTCTGTTTTTAAGTGCTAAATGTAGACTTCTTGTTTTGTAAATATTATGTAAGTAGATACATGACCGGCGTATCCATAAATCAGGGTTCTGCATGGTGAAAACTAAGAAACACACCCGTTAAGAGACCCTTCGAGGGACCTAGATTATGGGTACGACGGCACAGTCACATTTAGGTAGCCCAGTCATAAACATCGACACAACGTATAACCACAGCTTAAAGCTATGGTATAACATTGTGGGTGCTAACCAACCGTAAGCAGTAATAAATATTAGTACACTATACACTGTCCTTATTGAAATCACACCGCCCCACAACAATCTATTCTCTGTATGACCTCTCATTTCAAGACACGTATTCAATCTCTCTTTGTAATTTTTCTTTCAAATGATTAATATCTCATGAAGGTATTTTATTTTTAAAACCCCTCATAAAAAAATCGACGGGAATTAGATCTGGTGACTTTCCGGGCCACTGAATAGGTCCATTAATCCCAATCCATTTTTCTGGGAAAGTGTTATCTAAATATTGCTGCACAATCCTGGCCTTGTGGGGTGGAGCTCCGTCGTGCTGAAACCATAGGTTTCTCCTTAGCTGCAAAGACACATTCTCCAGAAGTGTAGGAAGTTTTTCTTGTAGGAAATTTAGGTCACCCGCGCTGTTCAATGCATGTTCATAAAAATAAGGCCTAATTAAATACGAGCGATGATGACGCATCATATATTTACTACAAAATGACCTTGGTTTTGGACTGGATTTACAATGTGAAGGTTTTTAATGGACCAGTACTGTTCGTTGCGCGTGTTTAACCAGCCATTACTGACAAACTTACTTTCATCCGTCCAAAGAACGTGCCGAAAAAGATTCTGATCTGATCAACAAATACTTATAAATTTTGTAGTCATGACACCCATTGGCCTTTAAAGTTTGTTGAACGGTTGATTTATCCAAATTCAATTCCCGTCTAGCCCACTGTAGAGAATTTTGTGGATCTTGTTCGAAACACTGTAACAATGTAGCTGTATTAACAAAGTTTCTTGCCCTTCTTCGGTGAATTATTCGTCCGAACAGGTTACCTCCAATCTTGTAAAGATTCAATGATCAGAAATGAGGCGCCCTGGATACCTTTCTCGATATACAAGGTGTAACAGTAGTAAGTATTCAAAACTTGTGAGGTTGTAAAACAAGTCGAAAAATTACGAAAACCTTAGTACAACTTTTGTCAGTGGCGGCTCCTAAGGGAGATACGCTCACTTAAAGGGGTAACCTCAGAAACAGTTTTTAATGCGTAACATCTAAACAGTTCAACATTAAGTCACGAAATTTTGGTGAGATATTAACCTTGACATGCTTAATAAGTCTCATTGACTACATTTCAAAATTTTCTACAGGGGCGTAAGAAAATGCAAGGCTCTGGTACAAATTTAATTATATCTTTTTTGTAGTTAATTTTTTCTAGTTTCTGACTCCAAAATACTAAAATATTAAGTATTTAACATAAAAAATGTACTCTTGTTAAATTTCAATAGGATGTACCGTTTTTCAGTAAATTCGATTTCAATCATTCCTAACGTGACCCACATTTAACATTCAATACAAGCCAAAAATTTATTGCAGTGTGCCATGGGAAAAACAACTAGTTTGATAGTTAACAAAAATGTCAAGTATTTTTAGTTTGAAAATTGTATTATTGAGTCTACGCAGTGCCATTTTATAGTGAACAAAAATAGATAAAAATTATTTAAAAATGCAACCGTATACATATTCTGAGTATGTAGATATGCTTTTGACGTTAGGTGGAGTGTCATGGGAGCGCAAGAGCAGCCTCACACCGATATGGTATAAAGTTCCCCAATAGAAATGTACCCAATTATAAAATATTTCTTTGCACCGAAAGACGTTGTTTTTATGTTATTTATATTACGGTATTTTTATTTGTACTATTGTTTTTAATTGTTACTGTTAAGAGTGTTAAAAATACTTTTTCTTCATAGCACACTGCAATTTATTAATTTATTTGGCTATGGATGTTGAATGAGAGGCACGTTAAGAATGATTGAAATCGATTTTACTGAAAAACGGTACATCCTATTGAAATTTAACAAGAGTACCGTTTTTATGTTAAATACTTCAAATTTCAATATTTTCGAGTCAGAAACTAAAAACAATGAACTACTAAAAAGATATGATTAAATTTGTCCCTGAGTCTTGCATTTTTTCACGCCCTTGTAGAAAATTTTGAAATCTATTTTATGTGACTTATTAAACACGTCAAGGTTAATATCTCATAAAAATTTCGAGACTTAATGTTGAACCGTTTTGATGTTACGCATTAAAAACTGTTGCTGAGGTTACCCCTTTAAGTAAGCGTATCTCCCTTAGGAGCCGTCACTGACAAAAGTTGTACTAAAGTTTTCGTAATTTTTTGACTTGTTTTACAAGCTCACAAGTTTTGAATACTTACTACTGGTACACCTTGTATAACTCTACAGTCCTTGAATTTTTTTGTGAGAATGAGAAAACATATTGTAACCACAAACGTTATACGTTTGACGTTCTTATTAAGTAATGACAAGTATTTTGTGACATTTATGTATTTAAACAACGAACGTTTAATTATTTTTCTTTTAAGACTGCTTATAACTTTTACACGGGAAGTAATACAGAAAAAATTGTTTAATACAAGTTTATTAGAAAAAAGAGAGCTTTTTAACAGGAATAAATGTGAGTCTGTTTCTGGATAAATCTAACTGATGACGTCATTAGTCGTCTCTGTCAAATCCCAAAGATAATACTTTCGATTGAAACTGGGGCTACCTCACAGTAAGCTCAGACTATCAAGTTGAGACACCCTGTACACACAAGACATAATAGCGCTGAACGGGGTTATTGACTTCATAGTTTGTTTAAAATATCGCTTCAACTATCGCGGATGGGAATATTTAATGCTTGTGGTGTATACAAAATAATACTCTTCAGTTATGCAACGTCGCGTCTGAATTTGCATTGGGCCTCCTAAGCAGCACACACTCATCACAAAAAGTTCAATGTTTATTTTGAAGAGAATATCTGAATGTTGAATGGGATCGAATATTCGAACGGTTGCCGCTTTAGAAACGATAATTCACCGAACCCCTTTTTAAATGCGTAAGTTACAGACTCTTGGTTCATTCTCTTAGCATCCCTCTTCTGATTTATATTTATTAACTGGTCTCAGTACAAAATAAACACAATTTTATTGTAAATTTGATTGCATGTAGTTATATTTTTTAGATAGGAAATTGTACGGATTAATATACAGGGTGGTACGTAGTCAATGCACATAGACTAACTGTAGGTACTAGATATTAAAATATACCGTGTGAGACATATTGTCTTAGTCCGAATAGCAATATTAAAAAAAACATGGTGTAGAATCAAACATTTTCAAACTGATTTTTCTCGATATTTTAAAAAGTATTAGAAATTTTTCTTTGAAATTCGATATAGGGAGGTTTTTTGAGGGTCATAACATATCGTAAGCTCACTTTCAATATATCATATATAGGGCGCTGTTTACAGTGTGTTTTGCCGATATAATCGGTTTAAACTTTTTTGTAGCTATGTTTATTGCATTTCTTTATGACGCAGACGAATCCCCAATGACTTTCAAGCAAAAAAGATATACTTGGTTCATTTTGATAAACCGCCCCGTTATCGAGATATTTGAACTTCAATGTTTGAATGCAAGTTAACTTTATGATAGTCAACAATATTCATTAAAACTAACTACAACAAAAATGTTAATAAAATAGTTTAATAATGAAAAACAAATTTACATTATTACAGTAAAAACTACTTTAATAACTGAGCGAGATGTCCACTAGTAACATGAATATATTCTCTTATGCCCTATTTAAATATTGTTTAATTTTAAATAAAAAGTACCTTCCTTATTCCGAATTATATTAACACTATCATAAATCTTTTGAAGAAGGTCTACGCGAGATAAAATATCTTCTTTATAAACTAAATCTTTCAAATTACCCCAAAAGAAGAAACCCAAGGGGTTAAGGTCGGGGCTACGAGATTACCAAAGAAATTCGCCACGCCCTATCCATCTATATGGAAAATGTTAGTTCAAGAAGTTTCTAACCAGTGGGGAAGTGAGCATGTGCACCATCGTGCATATATCTCATGTCTTGCCTAACTGCTAGAGGAACTTCATCTAATAAGCCTGGCAAATTATCCTGCAGTCCAATAATTATCAACAACACACCAAATATTTATCGAAAATTCATGCTGGAAATGTGTTTGTTTCCCTAAATGAAGATTTTCTTGTTCCCAAGTGTGGTTATTCATCCAGTTGAATACTCTACGTCTCGTAAATGTGACCTCGTCCGTAAACAATATCTTCTTCAGGGATGCATTACATTGTTTTTGTAATAAAGAGTTTCTAAAGTTTATTTTATTTAGTCTCAATTGTTCCTTAGTGTGTTTGTACAAAAACTATTCGCATTAAATACTTCTTATTAGATATCGTTGGCTATAGATTGCCAATACTTCCAAGTTAAATTGAATTAACATTTTTTGAAATAGAATCGACTATTTTAAAACACAAACAATGGTTTTTAAAATTAAATTAACTGTTTCTGAAATACAAGTGAAAAAGCTGGCTATAATAATTATAATAATTTAAATTATTATTTAAGATTACCCTTAATATTCTTATATCTGTATATTCATTTATCAATTTGTTACATGAACACATTATTAATGAGTTAATTATTTCATTACCATTTATAATTTGCTGTATTTAATTCAACTTCATATCGCATATAAAAACAATGAGAATATACGAACAAGCGTAACATCCTCTTTATTTCCCTACAAGATCTTTCATTTAAGTCAATTAAATTATGAAAAATTATGTGTGCATAGTAAACTGTTTTAATAGCAGCAATACTACTTAAATCCTTGGGAATATAAAAATATGTCTGTCTCATCAATTTATTGCAACAGTTTGATTTAACCATGACATATTGAACAACGTAGTTTTTTGTAATACCACTCCACTGAATTTAATTGGGAGGAATGTAGTAGCTCCTTATTAACTTCTGTGGCGTATTGTGTTAATTTTGGAGGATGATGTAATTTTTTTAACGTTCATTATTGATGAGAATCAGCAGCTTAATAGTAGGTATAATTCTATAGAAGTAATTACAACTGGATATAACTTGTTTTAATTTTACAGAAACTATTGTGGCATAATTTCTTTCCTAGTTGAAGGTTATATACAGTGTTAGTTGCATCAACCAACTTTATTTGATGACAAAACTCACAATAAAAAAGTTACCTACTATAAACTCTAAATTCTACTAATAAATTTTCCCTTTCGGACTATTTCAAAGAAAAAAATTAATGGATTGAGATATGGACACCGCGGGGGGTAAACAACAAGCTCATGAGTACCAATCCAATTACATATTTGGAAAACGTAGATTTAAATATTGAGACAACATTGCAGAATTACAAGGATCATTTTGCTTAACCATTTCTAAATTTCTAACGCCTATAACTTAATGGAAGATTATCAGAACATTCTCCATTTCCCTCCTTAAAATATTTAAATAAGTACTTCTGGGAAATAAGGCTTCCAACAATAAAAACGAGGTTAGCAATTATTGTCAAATCTGTCACAATGTTGACTCGTGATTTACATAAAAAACAACTAAGCAGACTTTTTATTTAAATTATGGTATTTTTTTATTTTATGGGTTACTCTTCAAAATAATAGTGTTACATGTTGGTGTATTCGTAATTTTATTATACATATGCTACTGTCAATATCCAATATGGCGACCATGAGAAAATTAAACAATCGATTTCTCCTACATTCTTGTTCTTCTGTACAAAATTTCAGCTCATTCTGTTGAGCAATAGTCACGCTAGATGGCATATCCAAAATCGTTTTCCATTTTTTCACAATATTTCAACAACGACTGCAGATATATTCAATCGGTTTGATTTATCTTAAAAACTATAAAAAAGCGCAACTTTTTTTGAGCCACTCTGTATGTTTTGCGGTGGCAGCTTACATATTTCTTACATTGTAGTTAAATAATGTGTAGGGACTTATTTCTCTATCTTTAATCAAATCAAACTACTAACCACTCATTAGAGCTACGAAATACGAAAATGAAACGAAACGTGTTCATTAAAGCTGAATTTCCACTAACTAAGAAAACTCATTTGACGCCCGCGCGAGGAGACCGAGTGACACATTTAAATGCAAGCGTCAGTTTTGCGAGGTCCGGAGATTTAATAATTTTATGCAAATCTGCATCTCGGATGTGAAGAGCCATCGCGGAACTTTTCCGGATTTTCCTGAGCGAGCAACTGAAATTAAAACCGGATAGACCAGATCTGGCGGTTTTAATTTAAGGACGGTTTGTATAAACACTAATTTCTATTTTACATCTTATTTGTTGCAGCACAAAGGGCAACCGGAATATTGTAGGGTGGATTTATTAGCGATGAAGATTGCTTGTAGTCGTCAAGCCAAGCAAATTGCAGGAAAGCCTTGATTGCAATTTGCTGTTAACATTTCTGAATTTGTACGATGTCGGAACTGAGAAATTCGGCCACAAATATACAAGGTCTATAAATGATACTGCAGCAAACAACTACTCCGCAGATTAATGCCCCGGCTGTTCTTTCATATATGTATTTTCACATATAAACCGAGTGCAGGTGAGATATAAGTGGTCTGCTATTTCCTGCTGACCTGCACTCGGCTAGTTTAATTATCGGTCATCTCACCTATAGCATACTGATGAGGGCTAACAAGCGTGAAACCGGTCTATATCTGGTGGTGTGGGCGACAAGGGTTCTTGATTGTTCACACAGATACTGCAGGTATAATTCAATGCCGGTCGGGGTATTAGTAAAAGGAGTAGTTGTTTCCTGCAGTATCATTTATAGATTCAATGTCGCGTCGCCAGGACGAGAGGTCTGCAATTAAGTATCTGCTGTAATGTAGGTCGCTTCCTGCAAACCTAGCCGCTTAGGCCGAGCAGGAAGTAACAGACCACTTATACAAGGTATTCCTGAAATTCCAGTCCACACGGAAAAAATTTAATCTGTATTTAAATACATTAATATACTTAAAATGTTCACTCGATATATTAATTCAGTAATAAAGTATATTTGATATAAATATTTACATATTGACACCCAAACATTCTTATACTTAATTCAAAACTTATCCTTACAATGACACTACATTTAAGATTTAGACGTAAAGAATATTATTTTGTTAAAGTATGAAAGAAACACAAGGAAAGTAAGCTATTTTAATATCAAGTACACTTTATTGAAAAATTAACTTATTCTTATACTAATAACAAGATCATACAGGGTGTCCGGAAAAATGTGGAAAATCTCTCGGATGTAGATAGAACATGAAAAAATAAGATGACAAGTTCCTATAAAAAATTGTCCTACCAGTCCTCTTGACTTTGAAATTTGAAATAATAAATCTGGGTAGCTTGAACCTTACACTAAAAAAGGTACGCTTGTTTATTGTCGATAAAATGAAGCGTTTACGAGAATCATGTTGTAGTTTTAATAAAAAAGGATATAATAATAATAATATCTCTACCCCTCTTTCTAATCACAGGGATTAGCCCAGAAGTCGGAGACTTGTGCGGGAGATGGGGCGGCATATTATTATTAAGCAGGCCGCATTTGCGCCCAGGAACGACTTACGTTGGTAGGCCCTAACCACTATTCAGTGCAGGAATGAGGAAAACCTGGAAAACCTCATTAATTAGGGGGGTAGTCAAATATCAACCGGTATCAATCTCTCACATTGACCCAAGCTAACATTATTCCACCCTACCATACCCACAGAGAGGGTGCCAATCCTCTCCACGAATATAGCTTATATACGGTCTACCGGCAGCTGGGCTCGAACCAACTCCGTCTAGTTACCTCGATTCAAGTACTAACGCCTTAAACCGCGCGACCACTGACCGATCCTATGATATGATTTCTATTTTTTTCCGCGATACGAAAGTCTTTCAAACAATAGAAAAGTTTAATTTTAAGATGTTTAATCCGAAAAAATACAAAATTTAAAAAAACACAGTGGTGCCCCACGAGGCAGCTTAACGAAATTACTGAATAACTTCATAAGAGGGTTCAACATGCGAACATAGGTCGAACTTTTTCTGATAAACGGTTTATTTTATCGACAATAAACAAGAATACCTTTTTTAGTCTAAGGTTAAAGCTACTCAAATTTATTATTTTAAAGTACTACCTCTTTCAACAATGTTGAACAAACCCGTGTATGTTACACTACAATACATTAAATCATTAATTATTGTATTTTAGTCTTTGTTTCCTTCTATCCCTTTCAACCTCTTTGAGACTACTATACGAAAAAGAATGTGAAGTATTATTTGAAAACGTATGACTAAAGTCGTCAATCTTATGGTCAAAGTTTTTACGTTAAAATTAACAATAGCTGTTAACAAGAACAAAAATATCACGTAATCATCACATCAAAATTAATAACTAATAAGAATAAATTACTCTCATTTCTGTTATTAAAAACGAGACGTGCAGCAACTTTTAAAGTATGCATGCCGCCAAAAACGCAATGGCCTACATAACACTATCCCAAATCACCCCAAAGTGCTTACGTATGCATGCATTTCAGCGCCAACATCACGTTATTAAACTTTAAATGGAAACAGGGAAATATAATTTTTGCTCTCCCATATACAACTCATACATAAAATAATCAGATAGTCAAGTTCATCGGGTCGCAACAACGAAAAAAAGAACAGCGAAAATACAACGCCAGACAAGCATATTATTTTACGGTCGAGGAATTAAAACAAAAGCAGACGAAGGAACCGTTTCGCAAGTACTGTTATACTAGTAAAGCGTTGAAAAAGAAATTGTAGTTGCGTTGGAAAAGTGAACATATACCTGTGTCAGTGGCGGTTCGCCAGGTCACTAAAAAAACAGATTGTACGTACCCTTTTATGCACGCGTTTTTCTCCACTAAACGCGAAATTGAGAAAAACGCGGCATATTTCTGCTCCATTTTAGGCACGCGTATTCTATCAGTTGTCGCCTGTTTCATGCCACACAGTAGTCAGTGAAGTACATGAAAATTGATCCGTGTATTTTTATAATATTCTGATGATGAATCCCATATAACAGGATTTGCTCTGATGGTATTAATAAATATTTCAATATCAATTGCGTCCATTGCATCCATGTCCCGCTTGATCAACAGCTAAACTAAAACTAAAACAAATTGGACTAAAACTATTATTGACAGACAGAGCCACTGGACTTGCGACAAAGAGCGCTTTGCATAAAGATGCTGATATACCTTCAACTCTGTTCAGGGTATCTTGAAGATATGTTTGAAAATATCAAACCACAATCTTCAAAGCTATGACCTTTTATAGTTTTTATTTCGTATGAAGTGAAATATAAAGCTTTGTATGCATCACGGGAGGTACTAGGATGCCCTTAGGCGACTTGCTTTCCTCGGGTCTGCGGACATAATCACCCCTCTATCTACCTTGGTATATATCATATTTTAAAAACTAAATGAGTTTGTCAGATGCTTTTTATACAAAATAAATTCGCTGGGAAGTATTGAAGTATTATTAAATCCACGAGCCGCTACTGACCTGTGTTTAGCGAGGCCTTTATATTCATCCTATTGTGAAAGCTCTCTGTTGTGGCACTTCTCACATTACTGAAGTTAATTTTATAAATATTAGAGGACAGATTTTGATAGATAAAGCAAGCTACTAAAGGATATATTATGCGAAACTAAATGTGTATCGTGAATTATCTAAAAATTTAATAAAATGTGTCAAAAGCACAACAATATACAGGGTACTACAAAAAGGCTATAAATTTTGAGATATAGGTACACTGTAAACATATAATTACACATTTTAACAGAAAATAACACAATACTGTATTGACAATGCGCAAGTCTGTGAAGAAATTCTTCTTGCACATTATGAATGATTTCTGGGGTAACGCTGCGTATTTCGTCCCGAATGCGATTTTGAAGTTCTTCTAAATTACGTGGTTTATTAATGTACACAATGTTTTGGTGGATGGCAATTCGAACATTTAATTTAAGTATAAAATTTAATCAATTGTTACATACCTCAGAATTGTTACTTTTTTATGGATAACATTTACGTTTTCTAACATTCAATTGTCATTTACTCGAAAACTTTCCTATGTAAGAGGGCAAAATTTTAGTACTGTCTGATAGAGAATTAAATGATCTTTCAGAATCAAGGAAAAAATATGGTGTTGCCATTTAAAAAAAAAATCGATGACGTCATTACTCGAAAACAAATGACATTTGAAAATCGCATTTTACGCTAAAATATGTATTTTTTAAATTAAAAATCGACCTGTTCGAGGATTTTTCCCAAAAAATAATTGTTTCGTTTTTATTGAATTTATTCCATACTTTTGGCGCATACTGTATATTTACACATTTCTCTGTATGTAGCAGTTCGTTAAAGGTTTAACATAATCTACTGTGTTAATATAACACAGTAGATTGTGTTTACACAAAATGCTGTATTTTTAACACAGTACTGGAAAATATTACACACATTCAGTATATTTTATTATAATACTAGTAATTTTAACACATGTTATATAAAACGTATAAAGAAGCCATAGTGTGTAAAACTTTTAACACGGAAATTTAACACATTTTTACAGATTTAAATAAGCTCATCAAGAGTGTTAGGAGTACAGATAAGTTGTCTCCCATAATTTGCCTATACATATCGTTGATGCTCAGATCTGTGCGACAGAGATAGAGCTAGTCCGGGCAAAAACCCACAGATCATTGGCCAAAAAAAACAAAAACCGTAAATTACAGACGTGTGACAGACCGAATGATATTGAATATTTACTCAAAAATTTAATTTATAATTACATTTTGATAATAACAATTTGTAAGGAAGGTTTTAAAGGTTTTGTCAAGTTATGTATATATATTTTTCTGTCATAGAACATATGTTTTTGCCAGGACTAGCTTCATCCCTCTTGTACACATAAGGGCAGCGGACCTCTCTTTCTAGGGCCGGTCCATGTCGTGTGCGACCTCTAAAAGAAGGTGAGGCGAGGCCACACCACACAAGTTTTATCTGAGGTAGAATGTGAGAAGCCTCAAGTTGTCATAACCAGACGTCTGCATTAGTTCAACCAACCCATAAATATCTATTTTATTAAATGGAAATTCTGTTACCTTCCCTCCTCTCTTTGTAAGTCTTTTGCCAGAATATAACAGTCTTGTCTGAATTAACGATTCTATAGTAAACAATACAAAAGTATTTTCACTGTGTTCGATAAAGCGTTATTATGCCAGATTGTACAACTGCTTTCGACATTTTCATTCCGTTGCCGAAAAGGTAACTTAGGTCGGTACCCCTGGAGACAATCCCTGTTTATAAAGGCTTTTTGGGTCGCTACGAAGGTAACCCATTCCAGCTGCCTTTGTATTTCTTATTTCCGTGACTACTAATTCCTTTCTGTAATTAAAACGCCTTCCGCACTCCACGAGAAAAACAAAATCTCGCGATTTTTCCGCTCCCTTTGTCGCGATTGTTTGACTATTGTACCGGAATCTTTTTTAATTTTCGCGTAGTTTATTCGTTATTTTATGAAATTCGCGTCTTTGAAAAGAGCAGCGATGAATGGGAACCTGCGAACGGAATGCAGCATTAATTAGCGAGGCGAGTTTGGAGCTTTGTACGACGAAATGAATAATGAAAATAGTAGTGAGGTTGTGATAAAGGTGGAGTAAGTTCTATATTTAATTTACTTCAGAACGCAGTTGGCGATTCATTATGCATTTGATACGGTGTCTGCTTAGCCTTTGGTGATGACGTTTTTTCGGTGTTTTGGCCACTGCATTTGACTGGCTGTCCTGTAATAGCTTCTATTGATCCTTGGATCTTGCGGTTTGCAGATGTGGTAAAAAGTATTCTTAAAGTCGTGTCGGTTTCACAGGTAGATGCGACGCAATGTGGCTGCTAACCTGGAGAATGAGGGCAAGTGCAAAGTTATATTCACATTGGAAATGTTTAACGAATCGTGTAAAGCTAGATGTCAAAGGTGTGTCAAATCCGATTTTGATGTATGGGTTGGATCTTCCTGCGTTGAACAGAAGTGAAAAAGAGCCTTTCACTGATTAAAATGGCTGGAAATTTCCATGTTTTGTTATGCGCTTTTTACATTATATTTCCTGGAAAATTTTAATTTACATGATATAGGTACCTCTAAAGGAATAATCAAGTGTATGTGTTATTACGTAAGAAAATTAGGACATTTCAGAAATAGTGTGGTAATACAATGTACTACAATGGAACTATTTAATTTCACTATTAAATTTATTATTGAATTCTAATATTAAAATCTACTGTATTTCTAATAATTTGTAAGTAAGAGATATCATGCACAGTACCTATATAGACTAGCTTAAACCTGTACTTCTGTACATTTTAATAAGCAGACTTTTTTCCATGACATTAAAAGTAAAAACTTTTCAACTTCATCTATCAACACACTTTCCATATGGATACAAAAATAATATAATACCTAATAACTGATTCGTGAACTCTTTGGTATGTATATACAGGGTGTCTCCGTTTTTTCGTTCTTAACTTTGGGAAATGATAGAGCGTGAAGAAATAATAGGAATCTTTCCTATAACATTTTTCCCTATAGCGCTCCGTTATTTTCATTATCTACTAAACAAATAAATATTTTTTGTTGTAACTTGGTACCTATACAGTAATCATAATAGAAGGTTAATATTTTGACGTGAATAACTTTTTCCGACTATGGCCAGTGGCGTAGATGAATATTTATATTCTTGACTTGTAAATCTAAAAGACATCACTAACACTAACACTTCGACAAATTCTGACCGTACAGCAAACAAACTGATTTGACATGACATCTGTCAATACTATTGTTACAAACTTAGAAACAAGCAATGCCTGCTTAATCGTAAAATTTTTGTAATGCTTATTAAGATAACCCTGATTAGAAAAAGATTAAATATCTCAAGAACGAAGCTTCCTAGCGAATTTTATCAAGAGCAGTTTTTTTATAAAATTAAAATAAGTTGTTAATATTTGTATTGAAAAAATACTTTTCACCACTGGCGTTGAAGTTTAGGGGGTTCAAAGCAGAACAAAATCCCATATCTACGCCACTGGCCATAGCCGGAAAAAGTTATTCACGTCAAAATATTAACCTTTTATTATGATTACTGTATACCAAGTTTCAACAAAAAATATTTATTTGTTTAGTAGATAATAAAGAAAATAACATATTTTTTTGAGAGTTGAACGCCCTGTATCACGAAAAGGGAGCGCTATTAAAAAAATGTTATAAGAAAGATTCCTGTTATTTCTTCAGGTTCTATCATTTCCCAAAGTTAAAAACGAAAAAACGGAGACACCCCGTATATTTTTTTAACATGTGCATATTGCTCAATTTTTACTCATTGATGTTCAGTCATACCATATGTGAAATAATATCACGTTTGATCGGCACCTAAGCATTCGTGCGTTGTCTGACGAGTTAAACTTCAACAAATAAACCGTTCGCAATATGTTACACGAAAATTTGAATATGCGAAAGGTATATAAAATGGTGCCAAAAGTTCTCACCCGTGAACAGAAAGACATGCGAAAAGCGATCTGCGAGGATTTGTTGCCCCGCATTCGAAGCGACAATAGAGACTGGATGAGTCGGGTAGTCACTGGAGATGAGACCTGGATATTTGTGTTACCCTGAGACCCGTAAACAAAGTCAGAAGTGCGTGGAAAACGGTGGAGAGCGGTCAACGAAAGCGAGAATATTCAAGTCACGACTGAAGGCAATGTTGATCGTTTTTTTCGATTTCAACGGCATCATCCATCATGAATATGTTCCTGCCGGCCATACCGTGACTGGACAGTTTTATGTTGGCGTCCTGGAACGGCTGCGGACCCGCGTTTTCCGTGTGCGACCCAAACTCGCCCAGAACGGCTGGATCTTGCACCACGACAACGCGCCAGCCCATTCCTCGTTCATTGTGCAAGAGATTTTGGCAAACAAAAGCCATTCCAACGTTGCCGCCCTATAGCCCCGATATCTATTGTCCCCTGGGATTTTTTTATTCCCCAAGATGAGGTCGCATCTCAAGGGAACTCATCATGGCGGCGTATGGGAGGTTAAAAAAGCTGTAACCGTGGTGCTGAACGGGTTAACTGCGGAGGATTACCAAGGGTGCTTCCAATAGTGGGAGCAACGTTGGAATCGTTGTGTACAGTTAGAGGGAGACTATTGAAGGTCGATAATAACATTTTGGCAAAATTTAATTTGCTTGTTTTTTCATTGACAAATTCCCGGAACTTAATTGCCACACCTCGTATGTAAAATATAAGAAAATTTAAATGTTCTACTCAATAATGTTACATATCTATATTTTACATTTCCAACCTAAAAATTACAATGTATAAATCAATAAAAATTACGATGGAATTTAGCATAATAGTCGTACAAACATATATCAATATCGAATTTTATCCACGTTTATTTCTGTAATATTACAGTGTCCTTATTTCATTTACAAAATTATTATGTAATTTTACTGCATTCGTATTTTTTCCTCAACTAAGATTTTGCAGCGGCGATGTCACAGAGTTGTAAATGTCCAAAGTAAAATTCCTTGAAAAAAATGTTTTACTAGATTTAAAAAATTATTAAAAATAAAAAAATATATATGTAGTAGATATTTGAAGAGGTAACTATTATTGCCACGATATATTTATATTTTTTCCGCAATGCAATCTGAATAAGAAGAGTCAATTTCTGTATCTATCGTTGTGGGTTTATTATTAATCTTTGCGGTTGTCAAATAACCTTGTTTATCGTTGAGACACGTTTGTTATGTCAACAATTTTTTAAAAAACGAAAAACAAAACAGTTTTGCAAATCCACAACAAGTATACGGCAGCATAAGCAACTCGTAACATTAATATAACAACATACAACAAAGTAAAGCGGATATCCATGGCACTGGGTTTATAATAAAATGTAGATTCCGTAGTGCCGGTTGAGTGTTTTAGACCGCAATATTTTGATTAGGATTATATCATATATTTGTAACTATAAACTTTAATCATTTAAATTAAATATCATTATACAAAATTTGCTATATTTAGATGAAAATACATTAAATTTTTTTGCTATATTTAAAAGTTCCACTACAAAGCCAATCAAATATAACACGGACTTGCCCTTGTTGTCAAGTAGCAAAAATCTAGTACACTAACAGTAATAAAGAGACTACACTGATAATTATAGTACATTTTCAGATTGTTCGCATCATGTATTACTGTAAAAAGTAGGTACCCTCCTACAAAAAACTCGAAGTAGGTAAATACAGTAGAATTATACAGTGCTTTCGAAAAGTAACGAATAAATTCATTATTTTTGAAATTGAGAAGTTTTCGAAAAAATCCCCTGACACGACGATTTTGTTTTTAAAAAAGGCCCTTTTTGACATCGACCCACATTTGTGACTTCATCGTTGTTCGAGATATGACGTCACAGACAATTTTTTTAAATAGCAACCCCCAATTTTGATCGTGCCATTTGAAAGCGTGTCTTCTACATACATACATCATGAAAAATTATAGTGTTACATAACAAAAATTTCAAGATAATAATGTTTGAAGATTTTAAAATTTAATTTTCACAATACTGAAAATGCATGATTACGTAAATAACGATTACGACTAAATTAAATGTTCAAATTGTGCACTGTTGGTTGCCTGACGGCAGTCAAGATGATTAATAAATTCTTTTTGGACATTATCAATAACTTCAGGAGGTATACGATGTATCTCGTGACAAATTCTTGCTTCTAAATCTTCTAAATTAACCGGTTTAGTAACGTATACTTTGCTTTTTTTAGTATACCCACAATAAATAATCTACGGGTGTCAAATCAGACGATCTGGCTGGCCACTCAATCGTCCCCCATTTCCCTATCCAACGATTCAGGAACAGCTCATCTAAATAAGCACGGACATGTGTTGCATAACGGGGAGGTGCACAGTATTGTGAAAATTAAATTTTAAAATCTTCAATTATTTTCTTGAAATTTTTGTTATGTAACATCATAATGTTTCTTGGCGTATGTATGTAGAATGACACGCTCTTTCAAATGGCATGGTCAAAATTGGGGGTTGCAATTTAAAAAAAAATTGTCGATGACGTCACAAATGTGGGTCGTATGTCAAAAAGTTTTTAAAACAAAATCGACGTGCCACCTTATTTTCCGCGATATTAACATCAGTCAATTTCATTTTATATGGCTCGTCACTTTGACCTGATTCTGATAGACCAATTATGAGTGCAACCTTTATAAGGAGCATATCATCAGGTGCATTTTTCAAAAACGCCACAATGCTCTCACTGGAAGAAAGTGCTTGACTTTCTGGATACATATCCTAGATTTTGTTTAAATAATGTCATGTGAAAATATAAACATTATCGTACCTTGCTCAGTCGAGGAGGAATACAAGTACATAATTTCTTCTGAATCGCTCATTTTCTTAGAAAACATTTTTTGATGACAATCTATGAAAATGCAACTAATTTAAGTTTGTATGTTTGACATTCTTAGTACCATAATAGCCATCGTCAAAATGCCAATTTGATATTTTTTTTATCTGTAATCTAGTTATACAGGGATTTTACTTTACAAATTTCTCAACTATTTTTGTTACAAAAACCGTCACATGCTTTTAAAAGGTGTGGTTGAAAATAAAATAGTACCTATACAAACCTTGGTGAACGTTTTATTCTTATTATATCGAGAAATGCATGGTCTTTCTTATAATTATAAAAAATAGAAACATAAACATTGATTTATATTGTTAATTTAGGTAAAAATTTGTGAAAACTAAAAGAATATATATAATTTGTACAATTTTGACAAGTAATTATATTCATACATACAATTCCATATGTGAAAAACAATTTGTGTCATTCAACATAATTAAAACACACAACACAAATTAAATAAAATGAAAGCAGTTGTCAGGCTTCTTGGAGACAAGTGTTGCTACATTTATGTAGTTAAGTTGGAAAAATTAGATTTAGAGATAAGTTTAATAATAGTGCCACTACAAGACAATTTAAGTAAATGAATTGCTGTCCATGTTCTGCTAGATATAAAAGTCTGATTGTTCGAGTTCTAGGCGAGTAGAAATTTCCATTTAAGTCATTATTTAGGAAGCGTTAAAAAGTTATTTCTTTTTTAAATGCAGATAATACAAAAGGTTAATAAGAAATCATTTCGCTTTTTACGTTTTCCTTTAGTTATTCTGTTACTAAACAGTATTATATTCGGGTCCTCTTTCCCGAGACTAGAGAACAATTAATTGTACAAGATTAATCATAACTGCTGCGAATTGTGCCAACTAGAGAAAAAAATGAATTTAACGCTGAAAAGAAAGCAAATCGTAGTGAAGTCAATGGCATTCACTTATTCTCCCACTATTCATTTATTGTAATTTATAAGCCTGCTTCGTATTAAAATAGTGGTAGAGAATCTGTTATGATTTATAGGAAATGTATATAAATATTTATGTAATATGTTGCCATTTACTTTGCAATATATTATTTAAAAACGTCTACAAAACTAACCTTTGCAATAGCTTATGTTATTCACTATATACCCAATTGTTATTTATGATTTGTTTATGGACACACCAGAGAAAAATATTTTGCATGTCTTATATTCGAGTAGCTTGATAAATAAAAATAATGGTTGCTATAGGGTCATTCCATTTGAAATCGTCTAATTGGCAAAACCGACCCATTTTAGATTTTGGTGTAACTTTAAAAAACTCTTCTCTAGGGTCCCAAACAAACAAAATTTACACGAGTTTGATTTTTACACGCGCTTGTTTCCGCCTATTTAAATAAAGACTCTTAAAATTTGCTATTTTTAAGCTTTATTAATTTTTGCTGTCAATTTTCTCTGTTTGAAGATATTTGAATGATCAAGACGGAATTCAGAGTGGGAAAGATAATAATAGTTTCAGTGTAAATGAAGATAATTGGCTCGGACGATCCCTTTGAATAATAGCAGCCTGCTGAAAATTAGTGTTTTTTAGTAATATTTCGTGAATTTCAATCGACTCGAGCGTCTTAACTGTTGAGGGTTAAAAACTCATGCTCCGCGGGAATTAAGTATACATATCATAGACAAAATTGAGCCGCAAGTTGACCTGAGTAGCCCACTCTTTATAGAAGAAAACTTTGGTTGAAGTTTTGAAATTTTTAAAAATCCCAATATTCAGGCTATGAAACGAGCGTGTTGACTGAGAGATAAAAATCTGATACTCACAGAATCTACAGTTCTTACCTTCAACTTTAAATGGCTACATCACTTGTTTTGTTATTTTCATGTTTAGTGCATGTACATAATGTTCTCGTTAAAAAATTGTTTACAGTTACTATTTTCGATGATAATTACTTCCAGAAACAATTTTACACCCTAAATATCCATAACTTTATTAAAACTTGAAATATTTTTCATATTTATAATTATTTTTGATGGTAAGTAATTTTAATTCATTAGTAAAAACGTCCAGATTTTTGCTGTAAAAAAACGGCTCGTGTAAATTTTGTTGTTTGGGACCCTACAGTAGAGTTTTTCAAAGTTACACCAAAATCTAAAATGGGTCGGCAACAATTTTTATTATTTTCAGACGATTTCAAATGGAATCACCCTATAGCAATAATTATTATTTGTGTTAGTTTAAAAATTAGTTAACCTTTATTAATCAAATCAACAAATCTTAAGACTACAAATTGTCCGCTCTCGGATAAACAACTGATGGAATAACAAATTTTGGTAATACAATTGAATAGCTGTTCCACTAACGTATTTGAAGACGTAAATCATGTGTTTACCACATTTTCAATTTCAGGAAAATCTAATAAACAACTAGAGCATAGCAAAGTCTAAAAAAACATTCCATTACCTACACAGCCATTCGTTACATAGAGGTAACACTTAATAGTTATTAAAATGCGAACCTTATAATTTCAATCGATAATGGAATAAATTTACGACCATGCCTACTACGGTTGAGTGCATTTAAAAACAAAAACCAGCTAAAATAGGAACAATTACTGTTTACACATCATGAGCTCTAAATTATTCAACAGCATAAAAAATACACGCCGCAATACAAACAAATTTTCGATACGTAGTTGTTTTAAGTGAAGCACGAGCATTATATGTTAACTGTCATAATCAGAGATGATTAGAGAGAATAGAGAAATAAAAAAAATAGTTTCTTCTTTTATGATAATATAAAACGGGATGGCTAATAAAAAAAAAATAGTAAATATAAACAAAAGTAACAAAAATCACATGAGAAATTAATTAGAACTAGAATACTATAACAATAAAGACAACGCAGTATTCAAAATTGTAGTGAGAGAATCATTGTTTATATCACAAGAACGATATAGATTATTAAAGTTCAGACACATTATATCTATAGGGCAACAAAGCATTATGTTGGTATTGATGCCTTGATTATGGAACATTACAGATTGTCTAGATTCAGCACGCGGAACTAACCAGTTACTCTGTTGGAGCAACAACTGACAATAGACATTGTTATGAAGTAAATTATACAAAAATTTAATAGTATTTATTATTCACCTATTATTCATCGATATTTCACAAAATCTAAACTACAGTAACTCATGATCGTATTGTAGGAATCCACTTAGTTAAATATTATTTTGTTATATCTGTACTGCTTAATGAATAACACCTAGTATAGAATATTATATACGGATTAGCTAGAGGGGAAACTGTAGACGAAGAAATAATAAACACGGGAACGCTGAACGAGATTCGGCGGGTAGTTAGTTGGGTTTTAAGACTTCGGCAGGTTAGCTGGAAGACAGTGAATGATGATAAGTCGTGCATCTGTTCTAATTTTACAGGTCAGTAACTTGTTTTTGTATATTGTATTTAAGGATTGAATGTCATTGTGTTCTTTTTATTATTTTACTGTCTGTCAATATTTTATTACAGTTTAATTATATTTTACTAAAATTTTTGAGGTAAAACAGTACTTGTTGATTTATTATTGAAATTATATGTATAACTTTAGTTTGATTCAAAGTTATGCTGTTGTAAATGGTATTGTACACACAGCAATTCTTTGAATCGGGATTTTCTCTGTCGTGATATTTTCCCCCGTAAATTCAAGACTGAGTACGGCACTGATAGGTGGTTAGGTAGGCTGTTACACCATTGACAGAAAACTAATAAACGAGGTGTATTTAGTAATTAGTTTTGTTTTATTTGAAACTACTCAAAGCTCCCTAATCTCGTAAATATGTAGCACATTCGAGATAAGTTAATAAATAATATAAATAAACACAACGTAGGTAAATCTTCTCAATTATTGGCCAAATACTTCCTCTTTCAACAATGTTGAGCGAACCCGAGTATGTTACACTACAGTATCCTCTAAGTGGGTATTGATGATCTTTAAATATTACAAATTTAAGAAACCGATGTTGTACAGACTCAACTACTTATATGGGTGACCAAATCAATGCACCATAATCCAGTTTTGAGCGAACAAACTTTAGCTCCTAAAATTAAAAATGAATAGTTTTGTGGCTAAGATATCATTCTTTTTCACAGTAAGGAAAATTTCAACCTGTAACAGTTTTGTGACTGTTGGAGAAAAATATATTTATTGATCAATTTCTTTTAGACTGGATGCCTACTCCTTGAGCATTTAGCCTAACCCAAAGCACCTGTCACAAGCCACACAAACTATCTACTCCCTGCACCTATCGGGGAGGAATTATTCGATAACCGACGTATATACGAGCTACGTGCGCGTAGTAAATAACCAGGTAATAGCCAGCCTCTTGCCTTATCTTACGCGAGCTGGTCGAATTAATCTCTCCAGCGCCGAACGAGGACAGAAAACTATCGCCGACGGAGGCAGCAGCTGGAAAAGCGGCTTTTTAAACTCGACATCACAGAGAATTTAAAATCAATCCGTCCCCCGTATGATAAAATATACTCGGATAAAGTCAACGTTACCTTACTCCTCGCAGTCGATTCTCAGACCCGTAAAACGCGGATTTCTGAGCGTATTAAGGGATTTTTCTTACCGACAAGTCGGTTTCTTCTTACCTGAAACAAAAGGAAGGAAACAATTAGTCCAGAACTTGTACGCACTTAATCGTTATTTATGTATTGAAAGCGAAGGTAATACATTATTGCTCGAGAGTCGTAATGTCACATTTTGCATACAAAGTTTTATCTACAATCACTCAACAAAATAAAACTTTTCAATTATTAACTGTATTACAATGAGAACATTAATTATAACAAATGGAGCAAACATTAATTTATTATCATTCGTAATTTGGATGCTGAAAGAGCAGTCTTTACAATCTTTAATAATTCCTTATCCAGAATTAAATATCTCTTATCCTAAGCGATGCACCAAATGAAATTTTATTCAACAAAACCGAACAGTCAACTTTATTATTTAGAATATTATACAAATGACGAATTAATGAGACATTTCGACGTATCTCCAGTGAATCCCTATCAAAATGATTCAGAAGATTATTATGATTAAAACCTTGCGGGGGATAACACCATCTTGCAAAAAAGCTAAAAACTTTAAAAAACGTCTTTGAACGGACTCCAACCTTTGACGATGTATATTATAAATTGGATACCATATTATAGATCCGTATTTCATTTGTGATCTAACTAAAGAGCAAAATAAAATTTTAAATGTGCGTATATTTGTAAATTCCTTACAATTACGGTATATAAAACCATAAGTTCGGAATTCACAGGACACAACATTATTAATACCAAATCAAATCAAATTAATGTCAAATGTAATACATAAATCCTTCGGTCTCAAGGCTACATACTTCCTATAGAAAGACAAAAAGTTTATAGAATTATCTTGAATGTTATTTGTGACAGTGAAAGTTTGATTTGTTCTTGTCCTTGAATAGGGAATAGTAACTATAAAAATGGTTTCTTTATCCTCAACATCTTTAACATTAATTTTTACTAATTCGTCACGTCTGCAGGCACCCGATATTCCAATATTTAACTACCTATAATAAGATATGTTATCCAAAATAAGCGAAATTTCGTGAAATTTGCTTCAAGCGATCGAAAGATAAGAAAGAAAATGTGATTTATTTCTTCAATTTTGACACCCTGTATCTTTGATATTATTGATTTTGGTGGATTTTTGGATTTTTTTAGGATAAGCTAAAGTAAATCAACTTGTTTTTTCATATATTTTCAGGTATTAACAATATTGTGTGAAACTAACTACTCAGTGGACAAAAGCCCCAACCTGCGTTGAATTACTGAGTAGTTAGTTTCACACAATATTGTTAATACCTGAAAATATATGAAAAACCAATACATAAAAGGTAAATTTTTGTATTTATTTTAGTAGGTCGTTATGATATTTACATTCATTGACAGTTAATCAGTTTGACATTGTCGACATTTAATTTCAAATAATTTTAATTTATTGGTATAATAATTTTTATAGTTAGATATTTGACTCAAGTTAAAGGAGGCCACCTGATGAAGCAATCCTAAAAATGCAGAAATAGGTCAGATCTCATCTATTGTGGTTGAATTTCGAGTTCCCACTCCAGAGGTTAATATATATAGAGTGTTTCCATTAAATCAGGTTAGTAAATTTAAATAAATTAAATTCTTTAGATAATTATTGAATAGAGCTTTGTCTCTGGAATTGTTCATTAGCATACCTAGATGTTTGGTATCAGAGAACATACAATTATGACTTCATTGATAGGAATTGTAGGAGATTTGATATATATTAGCTTAAAATACCTTTCTTAAACAGTAAATAAATCAACTTGGTCGCAGTATTATGCTGTTACAGTATGGCCCATTTCTTACGCAACAATTTGACTTTATTTTTAGATAAATTGCATGCATCATGAGATTTAGATGCGTTTTTCTCAGAAACCATTGCTTCTAGAGGCATCAAAATTTTTCCAGTCCAAAATGAAATACAGTGTAGCACAAAAAAATCATAGCGATTTAAATGGGACCAAACCATCGTTGGTGGCGCCCTCTAGCAGATACACCAAATTCGTCGACATATTCGAATTTCTAGTCCCAAGCAACCCCCCTATACCAAATTTCATAAAATACGGTCGATGCGATCGAAAAATAATAAAGAAAATGTGATTTCTTTTTTCAACTTTGACACCCTGTAGATCTAAAAGGAGCAACATTCTGATAAGGCATATTTGGCTTAATCGCTCTATTTTGAGGTGAGCAACGTGTCCTTAAGCTTTGTCCCATTATTAATGAATCACCCTGTATAACGAGCTACACCTGCAGTTAAAATATTTGTACTTATTTAAGGTTCACCGCAAAATCTTTTTTAAAGCCATCAATTAAAAGAATTAGCTAATCCCAACGTAAAAAACGTGCTCGATTCCGCGAACTTATGACGACGAGCGGTTCCACGACCAGTGTCATTACTCAGGAAGTCAAGGACCTCGGTGCCTCCTAGGACGACGCCCATGGCCGCCGAGACAATAAACCGGCCTTCGTGAGCACTCACTTCTACAAACGTAACGGTACCGGGTATTTTTTACTCGTAACACTTACCCGCCGTCTGAAAGCGTATTATTTGATTATTTTTACGTCTAACCAGTGATATAGACTGGAGATACTACTATAATTTAGTCCCTGGCTAGTCGAGATGATGGATTACTGTCCGTCTGGAAGACATTCACTGTATCCATTTCGAAGTACAAGATATTTATTCATGAAATGTTATCATACTGAAGAAGTGGAACTAAAATACCTGAATTATGATTTTCTTTCATATAATTCTTACTTTGTTACTTAATATATGCACATATTTATCAAATTTTGTTGAAGGTGGGTGTAAACAAATGAAATTCATTACGGTATTGGTCGGAGAATCCGGCTGTACTATAAGTTAATCATTAGTAGGTACCAACTTCATAAAAAAATAGATGTATAATGAACAACTGAAAGTTATAGATAAAGTTATTATAAAGTGTGACGCGTACAGTGGAGAAAACTTTAAGAGCAGTCTTGAAAATATAAATTTGAAATTACTTATTAAAATTGTAACGCAGAGTTTACTTGTTTCAAATAATAACAATTGTTCCAATTAAAATACCAGAAGAATAATAGATTACCACAATTAGTACAAAACTGTCGCTGACCTACTGGAAGCACTTACCATAAAATAAGCCTGCTAGTAGCCCAGTTTCCTTCTTGCAGACCATCCACAGTCATAAACAAATTTTATGTAATAGTACCTAAATAATAAATTAATAGTTATTTATTGTATAAGTGTTTTGAGTAAGGTTTTATCCAAGTGAAACGGCAATTAAAACACGAATGCAATACTACGTTTTATCCACAATCACATCACAATCACATTTGTAGGGCCAGAATTATTGGAATATAAATAAAAAAACCTTCGCACGACTTGATATAGCTTAGTATTCTATGAAATATGGTAGGTTTTGTTATCTACTGGTTGCTGTAGTACAATGCTCGTCAGCTTAAAGTCACCAGTTCCATGGTCCATTCTTTTCTAGTGCCATTTATTATACACGGTGCTAGAAAGGGACAAAACATGGAAGTGGTGACTTTAAGCTGACGACATTGTACGTTGTTTATTATCAATTAATATTTAATAAACAGTTCTTTGTGAGTTTGGGAAAAATTCAAGAAAGTAATTGTGTTCCTGTGACTGTTTTCGAAGAAGCTCAAGAAGCAATTTCTCATTTATTTCTAGAGAAATCTATTACGAAAAAGTGTTTGCCGAATTTAAAGAATAGAGGGAAAACGGAGAGTAATGATAATAAATGACGGAGTCATCGTATTTTTTAAATTTGAAGAAATAATATGCCATTTCATCTATGTGGTAGAAGTATTCGATGTTAAAGGCTACTATAAAGGTCTACAAAAACATAGATATTGGAAAATATAACAAGTTTATTGCTTATTTGAAGGGTGAATGGAGAGGATACAAAACAAAAATAGCTGTAATAGTGGAAAGATCACTTATTGAAGAATTTTTGAATGGAGCTTCCGATAGAGAATTTTTAATAATTAAGGTAATATCTGTTTACCTTTTAAGTGTTGTTAGGTATACAGCGAACTTTAATTATTTTAGGATTCTGGTGACAGTCGATTCTGCGAACTGATACATTTGAAAATTACTTGTTTCAATTCCTGACACCAAGACGAACATTTCGAGAAAATTTGCTGTTGAAATATGTAGAAAATATATTTCTCTGCGCCCAATTCGCCTAACAGAAGACATATTCTTCTTAAGATATTCATTTGCTTTTATTAATAATCAGGTACTGTGCACAATGGGCTAATATTTTAATTGCTTTATTCTATAGGAAATTCCCTTTAATAACACTTAGTTATGGTGTTATGACAATCAAACTGTCAGAGATTATCCCTCATCTTAGCTATTCAGCCATTAACACAACAATTTCATATATCTTGCCAGCTGTAATATCAATTTTTTTTGTAAAGCTGAGTATTTCCAAGTTGTTGTTTCTATAAATATTTTTCTCTCTGTCTACTGCATTCTATAAGAATTTTAGTGATGTCGAGGTCGAGGATCGGATTTTTTAAAAGTCGTACAACTTTTTTGATCTACAGCGAAACCTAGCTAGAATCACATATTAACAAGATAATGGTAAATGACCCTATTGAAAATTATAAATAAGTACCGTAGCAAAAAAACTATGACTCGTCAAAATGGGTATAAATAAGTGAGTAAACTAAGTATTGAAAAAAGTCTTTTAACAACGTAGAACAATAAACTCCACGATTATCGACACTAATTAAAAAATTATTAACGCTAATTACATCGGTAATCATCCTTCAATTCCTATCGCTAAGCTTAGTATAATAAATACCCGCTCGAAGACATTTAGACATAATATTCCACTAACCTTTAAATTAATACGACAAGAAACTTTCTAAAACATTTGCGTAAACTGCCATTACGGCAAATTCATTGTGAACAGCTTCTGCTTATAAAAACCCTACCACGCCGTAATCGAAGATTAATACAACTTCATGGTTTCTAAATCCAATAAACCAATAATGAATCTATCTGGGCAATGACCTCCGCTAACTGATGAAAGAGAGCTATCGATATCAATAAAGGCTCTCAGGTTTCGAATTGTATGCTTGCTGCTCCATATGTATTATTAAATTAAGTAGTACGTTGCGTGATTAGATTTGTGAACGTTCATCTTCTACTAGATATAGCCATTCTTTTGATGCATGATAAATTGGACCAAACAAAAAATAATTGACTTTTCAGTTTTATTGTCTGACCTACAGTATTAGTTATGACAGCAAACAGAGTCTGAATGTGTGAAAACGTAGCAGACCCATGTCAGGTGTTTCTTACAGCTCTTCTCGCAACACAGATAAAATTTGATTAGTCATAATAAGTGTTCAAGGAGCTTACTCATTGTCATTATTAATACAAAGGTAGCGGTGCATTCGTCCAAGTGTTTTGAAGCATTAGTTTTAGCAATAAATATAACAAAACCACTTAGTATTTAATGTCGAACATTAATTATTAATAAAATTTAAAAGTAACTGAAGTAAATAAAGACAACTACCGGATATTGCATTTCTCAAGCGTGAGAATGAGCGTCATATTCCAAAACAGGTCAAGATTTTCACGCATAATCTGTAGCGAGCATAAAAGAAGGTGAGACATATCATTTTGTCTGGGGTAGAACGCGAGAAGCCCCATATTGTCAAAAGCCTGCGTTTACGACTTCTGCTTTAGTTCAGCCACCCCATGAAATATTCATCTTTTATTAAATGAAGCAAATTGGCAATGTGTAACACAGATTTAAATACATCCTTAAATAATTCACAACACAGTCTTGTTATAATTATCTGTCATAAAATGACTTTCATGTGTTTAGTAATCGGTTTTCCGATTCTCAATTTAATTTTCCACTGCTTAAAGAGTTTCAGGTCCAAGGTAAGTTTATGCAAGGAAATATTAGAATATAGAAGTACCGTAAAAGCATTACTTATAAAACACCCTGTTAAATTAAAACCTTCACTTCACTTATTCTCTATTCGAAACATTCGATACTTTTAAAGAGCTCCTTTCTTCAAATTAATTGCACAACGTCTCGACCACTGACCTCCCCCCAGTCGTAAACAGTCGCAAAACTGCATTGTTTTACGGCACATCACGGGTTTAAGAGACTCGGGTCGGTCTTCAACGGAGATAAAACCGTCCCAGAAGCAGATCCCGGCGCTGAGGTGAGTAAGAGGTAGGGCTGGTGCAATAAAAATTCTTATCGTGGGCTGATTCCCCAACTCCACGGCGTTAAGCGACCCGAAACCTGCCGGCACGGCTTATTATCTGTCTCATCTGTTCCGGGGGAAAAGGGCCCTAGGTTGCGCCTCGCTGACCGCCAATGGCGGATTTAAATTCGAGGGCCAATTCGGCTTTATTGCCTCGCTCGGGAAGGGGTTATCGTGCGGCTGCCGATCGCCGCAATCACGGAGGATTAGTTCATAAATAACATCCTAAAAAGGAGATCTGGCTAATAATTTTTCTAAACCAGAAAAGATGCAGAGCCCATCCAGTCTCAAATGGAGGTTGTAACGGAATAGGGTGACCTTTTGCAACTATCTACAGGATGATTCAGTCAGATAATGTCATTAACTATGCAGTTCGACTGGGTGTCGGCCTGACGCAACGTTGCCAAATTGAAATATTTTCCTATAATACCTACTTATTGTAATATGTAATTAATGTTATAAATAATTTTTTTAAAGTATGCAATTACCATATTAAGAGTCAACATAAAAGTATTTAATATTGAAAACACAATACTACAACGAATCAAAATAAACCATTACATAGGAATATACGAAATAAAATCCCTGACGACAAAATAATGTGATGTCGCCAAACTTACCTCAGTCAAGAGTTGCCGTTTAAAAAGATACAGAGTGTCAAAGTTAAAATTTTATTTTAGATATTTGTAAAAAACTTTTTAACAAACCCAAATATTTACAGCTCTTGAATCATCCTCGCCTACAGCACCAAAACTTCACAGAGCAGTGTCATCTGGCAAAAAAGTTTTTTTAGGTAAGTAAATGAGGTTGTTGATAAGCGAAGATGCTCGACAGTTCAGCGACACATTCATTACATAACTGCTCAAATATTTCTAACAGTTTGAGACAGATCCCTGACTCTTGTGGGAACAGAACTTAACCCGGACTAAAGCGGTCTGACATAGAAATTGCAGGCCACTGATATGACCTGAAGTGACAATGCAGGTGACGGTACATGCAGGTGGTGGTCAACTATGCGATGCTACATTAAATAACATTAGAACCTTCATGAGCAGTCTTTGCACTATATTTAGAGCACTAGGCATTGCATATAATTAATATGTAGATTGTTGATGTCTAACAATAAGCAACGTTTGTTTGATAATAATCGATTAATAAACAAAAGAAAGTCCTACGTGAAAGTTCATCCTTTAACATCATATTATGGAGCTATTAAAGTATATTGCGAAACACAATCATCTATTATAATACAACCTACAACTTTATTATTATTAAAAGGTCACGCAAGAGATTACTTTTAGCAAGAAAATAATGAAATAATAACCTATAAATTGCCAGACTTAAATGTTGAATTTGCACATTGTTTACATAAAATTTAAAAAAAAAGGTGTTGAATATAAATTTCAAAATAAAAAGTGTGGTATTACTTTTCCTTGAACTTCTGTGAGTTCTACTTACTGAACAGAATGTATAGTACTATTTAGTACATAAAACATCTATTTTTAAACTTAATTGCGAAATTACTTCCGGTCAATTTAAAAATACCAAGTTTGTAATACTAACCTAGACAAAGCGCAACATGGATTTATCATTCATTGAAGCCAAATTGAAATACATATATAAGTAATTCATAATTATTGTTGGTGTTGCCCATTTCCTTCAGATTTCACACAAGCGACAATTTCTTGCAATTTTGTTTCGACTGTGCATATTATATGTATCAGTACGAAAAGTGAGATTTTGCGTACTGGGCAGCGTGTGCAAAAGTTAATATTTACGCTTAGGAGCAGACAAATAATTGTCTTTATAATTGGGGCATTTGGTCAAACCTCAAATAACACTACTTGCCTAATATTTATGGAGAATTTATGGTGTATGATTAACTATGTATGTTAATTTTAAGTCGATCTGATAGGTAGTAAATATACAAGGTCAAATTGGAATGAAACTCTCTCGAGACGTGACGTCATTGTCTCCTACATTTTCCCGGTTCTTGTCCACTTTGAACTCGGGCAAGGGCTTTTTTGTGTTAAATTAAAACAAATTTTGTATAATGTACTTTATTTATTTATACAATAATAATAAAATGGGATGCTTTGGTTTCTAAAAAAGGTTTATGTAGGTATCGATATTAAAAGAATTAATATCTATGGTACGTACATAAAATGTATGTATCTTTAGTTTAAAAGTATGTAGGGACTGTATGTACCTAAGAATTTAAACTAAACTAAACTAAAAATCAAGAATAAATTCTACATAAGTATATTATAAATTATTAATAAACTGATTTTATGATACATTTTATTATACAAAACATATTTGGGTCCAAAAAATAAGTATATCGCGCTTCATTACTTTATGCCACAAGGTTGGCGTATTGGGATTTCGTTATAAACTAATAAATAATTTATCTAGTCACTTTATCATCGTACATGGCCATTTAGGCATAATGCAATATCTAAAGTTTGATTGTTTTGTTTTAGTGTATCTAATAACACCTTTAATATTAGATTTTTCCATAATTGAAATAAAAACCGCACTCCTAACGCCAGCAACTGTGTCCCTATGCCTCGTATTCTAAATGCAGGCATCCCGTCATGCTATAGGAGGCAGTGACGCAACACAGTTGTTTAAGCGAGTCCATATCAAATCATTTTAAAAGCTTTAGAAAAGTCAAAAAATATATTTTTTTTCAAATCAAACAGTTTTAAAGTTATTCAGAAAATGTACCTAATAAAAAAGTGCTAACTGACCCCATTACCATGGCACCGTGAATTCAGTAAATTTATCGTGCTGTTGTTATTGACGTCAGACTTTAGTGCGGTTGACAATGAAATATACCACAGATTTGGTTCAGTTTATGATTATCTACTTTTTACAGCTGAAACAGCGCCAGCGTAGTTTTAGTTTCTTCGCACCTAGTAAAGTTAAAGTTTAAAATAAATTGAGATGTGGTAATATAATGAGTGTTTATTTAAGCATTCGCTTAAGTGCGAGGCTGTAATTTTAATGTTGTGAAATTTCCTATCTCGGAATAAATAGCTGTGTATCGGTCAAGCACGACAAACTTACAGCTTGATATTGGCTGGCAACTGTTAAGTAACCAAGAGTGAAACTTGCTTGTTTTTTACTTAAAATATATTAAATCGCTTTAATATTTTTGTCCAATTGTGATGACTTTATTAATAAACTCCATAAGAACAGTACGAAATAATATTTTATTCACCTTTGAATTAATTTTTGTACTACAAGCTGCACTGTGCATTTTTGATTTGTATATGTTCAAAAAACAAATTATCGACGTCGTACATTTCTTTGACTCAGTTCCATATCTTTTCCAAATACGTCAATTGCGTGGATAACGTTGCTTCCATTCACAACAGGGAATATTCTTCATTTAAAAATCTTTGTATCTGGAATTTTGACAGCCAATGCACTTCCTCTGTCTTTAGTATCATCGATAGACATAGCTGCAAGTTCCTCAATTCTACAACCCCACAAACTTCCATAATTAGGACTATCTTTAGCAATAAATAATTAATATCAGGGGCCGCATCTAAGAATTTAGGTATAACCCAGTGATTTATACTTTAAAAAGGCATTCACCTGGAAAAATCTACAAAAATTAAAACTATGTACATCTGCTTATGTCCACATTTTCTGAAACTGTGAATCATAATACCATAATGATGAAGATCCATGGTAGATCATTTACACCACTAGCTTGGTTTTTGTTGCGCCATTTATAGAAATTAATGGACTCTTTCTCATAAAGTAACTTGGACTTTTCTGGAATTACTTTACATAAAGTCGCTGGGGTTTTAAGAATACATCATCCGGTACACAATCTGATAACATTGAATCTTCTTCCACTACTTCCAGACACTTTTATTTTCAAACAACTCAATACGAAAATACTGAATGTTGTCATGAATCACATCTGAATTCAACTAATCAACAATTAGTTGTTATAGTGTATTTAAACATCATCTAATATAAAATGTCACAGATCACTCAGCTCATTTGTTAAGTTAAATGAATTTACTCACTAGCAGAAATTAGCTAAACTTTCTTCTCGTGAATAAATATTCATTTAACTCACTTGGAGTATAAATATATATAATCACACACACAATGACAGAAGTATACCTAATGCAGATAATTTCATAGGCGTAAGTAAACGAAATTATATTTTACTATGACAATGCTAAGTCAGTCCAAATTTAAAAAGAAAGCCGTTCAATAGCAATTGCCGTGATAGTAAATTATATTGTAAAGGGGAGAAAAAAATAAAGTTTTAGTCACAGTTAGTCAAATATTTATCTTTGAAGGTTTTAACCTCGATTTTAATTAAACAAACGTTACAGTTAATTATGTGAATCGGCTTCGTCAATTTTAAAGTCACTGTTACTCGAGTTCAGAGTTATGTAAACAATGGAATGTGTGGATTGTGGTAGAGCAATGCCTGCACTTAGTTGCAGTTACTTAAAGTATTTACACAAATACAAGTGTTTTGTTGATGCTGTTGATAGTGTGCCTAATTTATATCAAAATCATTTTGTCTATGTTTCGAATTTCTACACCTGAAAAAACGAAAATTGTAACAGAAAAATGCTCAAAAGGGTTACATTTTTTAGTAGATTACCATACTTCCAATGTTTACATTAGTAGAAAACGAATTTAAAATATTTTTTGTTTGTAATATTTTTGTTAAGTTTACAATACGAGTAGGTAGCTATATACAGGATGTCTGTGAAAGGTTGGGAAATCTCGGAGCTGGAGATATAACCGATTGTATAAGTTTATATCAATACAATCTGTAAAAGCTGAGAATCCAAAAAAGTTATGAAAGATAATTAAAAAATAATAATCAAAAAAATGTTAAGAGACATCAAACTTTGCAAATCAAATTTGCTGTCTAATGGACGTAGTTTCAAGGAAGGTGTCGGATCCCCTGAATATAGGGTGTAGCGGTCACCGACACCGGTCACCGACCTACATCTGTGATCCCTACAATTACAATTTACGACATTTGCATTAAAGCAACAAACAAGACAATGCCAATAAAACCGTAAAAGTACCCTCTGACCTGAGCCCATTTATGATCAAATAAACAGGATGGTCAGAGATTAACCAGCGTCCCGAGACTTTCCTCGAGAGGTCCGGTGAAAACCATGGCAGTAACTTGTCGCTCGTCTTCCGCTGAACATCCGTCCAGACTTCTGTATTGGGAGAACATTCTTTCCCAGTTGTTATATCTTTATTAATATATTTAACGTGTTACAAACCGTGGACTTGTTATTTCTAATCTAACAACCCCAGATATGGTACTAAATAATATGTTTTTCATGACTTTTTCCAAAAAAAAAAAAAAAATTTAAAAATATTTGAGCCAATTTTAAAATTTTTCTTAGCAATTAAAGAAAGTAAGCATTTCCTGATTCATATTTATATGAACTTATTTTCTCATTTTAAAACGTTTCAGCACCTGTTAAACTGTGGTCCCTGTGGTTCAGAACACCATGTACATACATAGATATGCTACAAACGTCAATATCCCTTGAATATTGATGTCATTGACATCTGAGTAAAATTTCACATAGACATATCACACCAGGTACATTCCATTTATTATTACCGTGTAGACGATAATTAACACTAATACTTCTAGCGAACAGGTCCAATCAATCACCTTGTATATTGATTTATGAACGTGTTGGTGTACGAAGAAATGAAACATCGTTTATATCAATTTCTAAATCCCGGCGGCTATGATTATTTTTCTTCTACAATATCGCACAAAGCTTTACGTCAAATTCGGTCCCGCACAATCCCACAGAAAAAGGAAATCCATAAAAAGGTCAAATTTAATCAAACGGATTCCGCAGTATAAACTTAACGCTGGAAAAAAAATCGAGTAGATGTGTCCATTTGGTACGAACACGGATTCCCTTTTACTCCACCCTCCTGCGGAGTTTTTGTTCAAATTTTTGGTACTTCTCCGAGTTCTGATTTATATAAACTCATTTTTAAACTGGGCGCTTTAAAATGATTCATTGGGGTTGCTAAATCCGGTCTGCATATGTCGCTGTAACCGCATTATTCTCTTTTAATTCCACAGTGATTGTAAATAACAGTTTTCCTTAATTTCTCCGACACGTATTCGCGCGAATTAAGGTGGAACCTGTGGTGGAACTTAAAATGATCTCAGTTAACCACGTTTCGCAAAGACAAGCGAATTTATAACTATCCCGCCTGCGTTGTTAATTTTAATGCATGCTCATTCATCTAAGTAGGTGCTGGATAATTTCAAATTAAAGTTACTTGCAATTCATTTCGTATATTTGCTGCAATTTATCATTTTGGAAAAGTTTCCTGAACAAGATCCAAGTAGATAAAACAGAATTAGCGATTTTTTAAATGGAATACATACATACAGGGTGATCCTAGGTAAACGCAACATAGAGCAAAGCTGACAACAAAATAATGTGATGCTGCCAAACTTACCTAAGGCAGAAGTTGATGATTAAAACGATACTGCATGTCAAAGTTATATATACAGGGTTAACTATGACTAAGTACAAAAATTTTAGTCACGTGCTCAGGTAGGTCTAAAAGACAAGACAAAATTTATTTCGGAATTATAGCTCAATGTTAAAAAAATGGGGCAAAACCCTCTTTTCCTACGGAAAGTCGGCGCCTATGATAGTCAATCATCGTCTGAGGTGGCTAGATATGTCAACTACCGTGCGGTCGATTTTTGCAGCGTTGTCGAGTATAGAAACGGTGAAAATAACATAATAATTCCTAAGTATCTGATAGATAACAGTTAATCCGGTTAGCTGCAGTATTTTGTACTCATTCTTCGTTCTTTCGTTGCACACTGCCAAAACTACATTTTCACTCCTTGCAGATTCATCATAGTTATCCACTAACATATCCGACATAAAATACTTTATTTAATTACTATGAAACCTTTAAAATTAGTCACTTAACTGTTTTAAAATAATATAACCTAGAATACTCCAAACCCTAAAGAACATGCAAAGTTAGTTATATCCTAAGGGTCTAACATAATTTTCCAGTACTCGCTTTTTGCAAATTTAATTTTTCGCGTATTTTTTGTGTATTTACAAACATGTCCTATTCAAATGCCTAGATGATGGATAAGGTGCTGATTTATGGGAGTGTGACAAGTGCATATTATCGTGTGGTTGCACCAAAGACGTTTTCTGAGTGCACAAAATATCGTGCTGAATACATTTTGAACCACATTGAACAACTGTTATAATGCCTTGGCGGTAAACGTGTGACAGTGTTTTTATGTATTTGTGTGTATTTTTTTGTTATCTTTTGTGTTTTCTTTCCTGACGTAAGTAATCGACCCGGACATGATCGCCGAACCAAGTAGGTACCTCGCTTGAAACAAAAAGAACGGTCGAACGAAGGAGGTCCCCAGCAAGTACAAAAATCTTTGCAATGGCAGGTTTTAATTTAAACAGTAAGGAAACAGAAAATGATACAACATTCTTAAAATCTCTCCTTATATATCAATTCTGGAAATAAATATTAGTAAGGTAGGTGCTGCCTCTTTGTGCTATCATATCGCGTTTCTCATTAAATCATTAGATAATAATCTACATTTTGTAAATTTTTTTGTTTTCTTTTAAAGCTACGTAAACTGATACACGTGTCAACGCGGTGACATGTCACTACTTGTGACACCTTTGACTTTGGCAGATTATACCTAGCCTCGCGGCTGACAGAAGTCGAGTGACGGCGATAAATTAGGATTTAATATAGTTTGAAAATCAAAAAAAATGTTCACTTTATAAATAAGTTTGGAAATTTTTTGATAGATAATTCCGTTAATTATTGTTTTCCCTATCCCCTCTTAAAATATTTGTACTAAGTCATAGTTAATCTTGTATATAATATTTTCGATATTTGTAAATAACCTTTTAAAAAATCCAAATATTTGCATACATTTTGGAGATCGGGAGGTTTGTTGTTGTTGAAATAATCCTATTTGAAATATTCAGTGCACCGAGTAGAAACTGTTTTGGTTTCAGGTCAGCTGGAAATATAGCAAAATATTATTCAGAATGGTAAATTATGACGACGTACAAAATTACAAGAAGGTTGGCGAGGTTTGATGAATTCTTTGAGCTTCGATGAAATCATTGTTGAAAACTCGGTTCGAACTACACACTTTAAATTTATGAAGTAAAATGCTGTGAGGAATACCTGTCTGAGAATAAATTTCATCTTGACAAAATGAAAGTAACTTAAAAAATCGCCTATGAACATCTTCAATTTCAGATCGAAACTCTTTAAAGTCAGCAACAATGCTAGCGTACTCGAGTTTAAATGTAATAAGATAAATGAAAAATATCATATATACTTGAATATCCGAAAAGCCATAGGATATTCTAGTTAAAAAACTTATACCTTTATAAGCAGACTGAACAATTTTGTCAATAATATTGAAATTTCCTTTATTATAAAAATATACACCTAAATCTTTTACAGTTTCAGGACGGTTCAGGATATCATTCATATTATATTTATATAGTATAGAATAGCGTTTCCTTGAGAAAGTCTTCATAGTGCACTGGCTAGAATTTAGAGAAATATTTTTATTGGTACACCAATCACGAATGCCGCTTAGGGAGTGCTGTAACTTAACACAATCATCAACTGTAGTAACATCACTATACATTTGTAAATCATCCGCATACAAGATATAATTGCAATCAAGATTTTGAACTATAACGTTAATATAAATAACAAACAGTAAAAGTCCTAAAATGGACCCCTGAGGTTCACCCGATGTAACTAGCACTGACTCAGACATGTAACCACCACACTGAACATATTGATATCTACTATCAATATCAGATTTGAACAATTTTATTAGTAAATCCGATAATCCAACCAATTGGAACTTTTGAATTTATATATTATGATCTAGCTTATCGAAAGCAGTATATAAAACATCAACTTGAGTATTTATATCCAAATGTTGAGAGATGTACTGAGTGTCACATATCAAATTAGACACAATTGATCTATTTTTCATGAACTCATGCCGATAAGGGCAAATAACTCTCTATACATGTGGATAAAGTAAATTGTGAAGAGCAATTTTGAAGATTTTTTAGACATTCCAAAAAATTATTGTAATAGATCTATAATTGTTAATATTAGATTTGAGAACTGGAGAAATACGAGACTTTTTCCATTTATCGGGAAAAACGTCCATCTTTAGTAACAAATTAAAAATGATAGAAAGCGGAGTAACCAAAACAAACGCACAGTCTTGATATATACAAGATGTAAGGCCAAATGAAGTAAAATAATATAGGTCTTTATAGACCGATTATGAGATTTAAAATATTCAAAAAAATACAAGTGACAAAAACTTTCTTCTCATTTTTATGTTCCAAACTGCTACGTTACTACAAACAGCGAACACTAAATTGCATTTTTCAACTATACATCAAAAATTAAATATAACAAAGCCCAATCATAGTATGTAATAAAAATCTGTTATTCCACGAACTAATAACAATAAAAGTAGCACTACAAGACAACTTTAATATGTTTAAAACAGCCGTACAATTTTATAAATAGCGTCATAAACGTTAAATTTCAATGAAAAACAACGAACCGCGAAAACACGTAACCATAGTTAAAGACTGTAATATTTTTATGTACTGTTAAAACAAGTAGGCTGCTCGCTGTTCTCTTCTTCTAGAAAATATGTAACTGTCGCTGGCCAAGCACTGGCAACAACCGTTAAAATTATAATGCTAGTAGTGTTCCAGCAGGACAAATAAGCAACTTGATAACTGTATTACCGACAAGTACAGAATATTGAGTAGTGAAGGTTCCCTAGATGATATCACGTTGTAAGATATACGGTTTATCATATCGTCAACAGGATGAAGTTTGATAAATGGTCACCTACAATTTATTTTTATAATACATAAATAAATGTGATAGAGAACTCTCTGTTAATGATAATGGATGAACCTCGTAAAAATAAAACAGAAAATGGAAGGTATTATCGAATTATTTAAATTTTCTAATTAATGACTTGCCACTGCTTCTTGAAGATATTCCCTTAAATTTACGGCAGAACTTCTGGTTTTTGCATGATGGTGCACCTGCACATTACCCCCGACGAGTAAGAGAATATCTTAATAGAAATTTTCCGCACCGTTGGATTGGACGCGACAGCGAAGTTCCTGCACGTAGCGCCGATTTAAATCCGCTGGATTTTTACTTTTGGGGCTATAATACATTTTTAGTTTAAGAAGACATTGTTAATAGTCAAGAACAACTGTGGGAAAAGATTCAAGAATCGGTTAATAAAATCAAGCAACATAGAACTTTACATTCATAATAAAATGGTCAGTTGTTGTAGTGTTCGTCTTATTGTTAATTCAGTTTTGATATCTTAAGGCTGGCGTTTCAAGGACGAATAATCATATCTAAATATGCACACAAAAAATACACACAGTAGGTGGAGGTCCTTATTAATGTAGTACTAAAATATAATGCTGAAATTGAATCATTTTCTTTAACTTTTGAAGAAAAATGTGCTAGAGAACATAAAAACTGTGAATTTGTATCTTATCACTGTGTTCTATACACCTTAAAAATACTTGATAATTTACATAAATTCAAGTGTTACTAGTTTTTAAAAGAATTCTGCGGGATGTGATAATGTTTATAATGTTGTATACAATTTTCTCAATGTGCAGTTGACTTGTAAAATTCAGTAGATTTTATGATAAAACGTAATAGGTGAAAATGATGCTCTTTTTTCTTATTCTAAATGACTTGTCAGCCTGAAAATTGTTTTATATCCCGGAGAAAACTTGTATAATTGACATAGTGAAGATTTATTCTTTCTAACTTACTCAGATTTTTTTTAGATTGTCTCAACAAACAGCTATGAAATTCGTTGAAAATTTGCCTATAAAACGGCGCCCTTAAGACTCCCTAATTTTCTTATTTAATTCCCGCTGAATCTCAAAAACTTAAATTGTCTGTTTTTCGAAAACGGTTGATTTTATCCATTTTTAACAGGTATACCTTTTCTATTTAGAATTGAAGGTAGTTCAATATTTTCTTCGTGTCGACAGTACAGTATAACTAGCGTCCCCTAGTCGTGACCTCACACTGTCTTCATATTCGCATTTGCCACTTCAAAAAACATAAGACTACAAATTTTCCAAACAATCGATCAATACGTTCTTAAAATATAGCAAAAAATCGAAAACATGTTTTCAACTTTAACACCATGTAGAATGAAAAGGAGCAACAATTGAATAAGGCATGATGGGCTTTATTTTGTCGTTAACAATCTGCCCATAAGCTCTGTATCATTATTAGTCTTGAGCTCTGTCCCCATTATTTTGTATATCAATTATATAACTGAATTATTTAAGCATACACATTTTACTCTCGATGCAGATGATACACTCACTTATAATATCTAATAAATCTTACAGTTTCCAAATGTGAACATACAATCTCAAATTTTTTACTGTTTAAGAAAGGTATTTTAAGCTAATATGTATCAAATCTCCTACAATTCCTATTAATGAAGTCATATGTATGTTCTCTGATACCAAACATCTAGGTATGCTAATGAACATCCACCGACAAAACTCTATTCAATAATTATCTAAAAATTTAATATATTTACTAACCTCTGGAGTGGGAACTCGAAATTCAACCACAATAATTGAGATCTCACTTATTTCTGCGTTTTCATTAGGATCGCTTCATCAGGTGGCCTCCTTTAACTTGAGTCAAATATCTAACTATAAAGATGATTATACCAATAAATTAAAATTATTTGAAATTGAATGTCAAAATTAGCATACCTAGATGTTTGGTATCAGAGAACATACATATGTCTTCATTGATAGGAATTGTAGGAGATTTGATACATATTAGCTTAAAATACCTTTCTTAAACAGTAAAAAATGTTACAAAAGCTAATAATAAGGAATATATGGGTAGATATTGTGGGTGTAATTCAACGCAGGTTGGGGCTTTTGTCCACTGAGTAGTTAGTTTCACACAATATTGTTAATACCTGAAAATATATGAGAGAAAAAAAACTATACATAAAAGGTAAAATTTTTTATTAATTTTTATTTATTTTAGTAGGTTGTTATGATATTCATTGACAGTTAATCAGTTTGACGTTGTCGATATTTCATTTTGACATTCAATTTCAAATAATTTTAATATATTGGTATAATCATCTTTATAGTTAGATATTTGACTCAAGTTAAAGGAGGCCATCTGATGAAGCGATCCTAATGAAACGCAGAAATAAGTGAGATCTCAATTATTGTGGTTGAATTTCGAGTTCCCACTCCAGAGGTTAGTAAATATATTAAATTTTTTAGATAATTATTGAATAGAGTTTTGTCTGTGGATGTTCATTAGCATACCTAGATGTTTGGTATCAGAGAACATACATATGACTTCATTGATAGGAATTGTAGGAGATTTGATACATATTAGCTTAAAATACCTTACTTAAACAGTAAAAAATGTTACAAAAGCTAATAATAAGGAATATATGGGTAGATATTGTGGGTGTAATTCAACGCAGGTTGGGGCTTTTGTCTACTGAGTAGTTAGTTTCACACAATATTGTTAATACCTGAAAATATATGAGAGAAAAAAAACAATCTCAAATTTAATGAAATGGTTTCAAAATATCTCATTATTCTTTATTTCGGGTAAAACACAAATACATCTCAGAAACGAATTGATAACCTAAGTCTTTCTGTTGATGATAATGTGGAATTCCTAGTTCAGGATGTGGACTCCTGTACATTTTTGGGTTTGCCTCTAGACTCGTGCTTGCACTGAAAATCTCACTTGCATTTTTGTCATCTAAATTGGCTTCCATCAGTTATCTTTTTTCTAATTTAAAAAGTGTACCTAGTGGTGACCATAGAAATACTAGAGCAAAAAATGATTTACATCTCCCTTATTCCAGAGTTAATTTGTCGTTTAAGGCCCCTAGCCGCATTGGGGCTAGAACGTTCAATAATCTCCCCGAACATATTAAAACTATTCAGAGTAAGAAGAACTTTAAATACAGGGTGTAAAGAGTGTATAATATTTCAGGAGGTAATACTATGAACCAAAATAAGCAGAAAAGTCTTAATAAACATGGGTCCGCAAAGTAACGGTTGCGGAGATATGGACCACTATTCGTTTTTCAAACATTTTATTTTATTAGGAATAAACCGACAAAGGAAGCTTTTAACAAACAAAAAACAAAGTTACAGAAGATGTTCAAAGTGCCCTCCGTCCATTTCCAAGCAGGCACGACATCTTCGTCTCAACGATATTCGAACTGTTTCGAAAACACCTTCCTTGGTTTGGATTTCTTGACACTTTTGATTAATCCGTAGCTGCAGCTCTTCCAGGCTATTTACAGGAGTACCATGCACTAATGTCTTCAAATATCCCCAAACAAAAAAATCCAGAGGGTTTAGATCAGGCGATCTTGGAGGTCATGAAACAGGTCCGGCCCTCCCTACCCATCTATGTGGAAAAGTTTGGTGTAAATGCTCTCTAACGGCCATGGAAAAATGAGCTGGAGCACCATCATGCTGGAACCACATTTGTTGCCTCTGATTCAAAGAAACGTCTTCCAAAAACTCATACAGTGTGCAGAAAGTTGAGGTAAGCAGCCCCTGTTAATCGGTTTGGTAAAACAACAGGACCTAGAAACCTGTCACCTACAATACCCATCCAAATGTTTAATGAAAAACGTGCCTGATGTCCAGATTCTATTAGAGCACGAGGATTTTTGTCGGCCCAAATATGCGTATTGTGAAAATTAAACACTCTATTTCTTGTGAACCCGGCCTCATCAGTAAAAAGAATGTTTGCAAGAAAACGAAGGTCTTCAGCATCATGACGTAGAAACCAGCGGCAAAAAACCAAACGTTGTGAAGGAATCTGGGGATTTGGATAAGCGTCAACATAAAGACGTCGCGCTTCGGTGCGTTTCCATTAGCACCATACCGACCATACATAAAATGCATGTCCGTTAATTCTGCGTTAGAGTAACCAGCCATAGCGAAAGAAAACTTGTGCACTGAGAACAACTGTCAAATACGTACTGTTTATTTCACTAAACATCAACCAACTATTATAAGAAAATACACAACGTTTTTGCAAAATAAAAAAGGGGCTAAAAACATAAAACATTCCATATCTCTCCCATGTTTATTGAGACTTTTCTGCTTATTTTGGTTCATACTATTACCTCCTTAAATATTTTACACTCTTTTTTTAACATCCTGTATAATCTTAAACGTTTCTTGTCGATAAGTGTATAATACCGCTGATTTCTATAGCCAAATATTCCTGTGATTTTGTTAGTGTACTTGCGTTTATTTACAATATTATTTGTTGTTGCTTTATGTCTTTAGTTTTTAAATTATATTGTGACTCACTTGTAAACTTGTAGGAAGTGTTACCTTTGTGTATTTACGTCTTTGTTTTTTTTTTATCTTATAACTATATTGACTTTTCTTATACATCTTGTATGTCTTTAAAGAATAAAAGGTTTTCGAAATTTGAATTTTAATGACTCACCCTGTATACATATAAACTGTTTTATTAAACAACCGGTGTGGCTTATTCAAACGAGGTCTGTCACCTTACTTATTTAGAAACGCCTATTTTGCCAGGTGTTTCCCGACAATTATATGTTAAAAACCCCGTAAAATGACAACGATCATAGCCGTAACTAGAACGTACGCATCACCGTTAAATGTTAACACCATACCGTGAAACAAACATTATATTTTAAGGAAAAAATCCACAATAAAAATTTCGAATTCTCACATCCATTATAAAATATTTGACCGAACCTTTCACATAAATAACCCAGGTTTAAGCTTTCCCCCAGACCTTTATCTTGGAAAAATAAGATAATATATAATTTCATTTTCGTTTGTTTCCAGTTTCCTTTCCTCCTTTTTATTTATATAAGCGTTCGGCCCGAACTCAAAGGCTTCCCAGCATCACGCATTTATCACATTCGATAATCCAATTTGCTTTTTCTTCATTCCTCTTCTAGTTTTTTGTAGATTTTTAGTAATAAATTACGAGTTACCGGTTTCAGAACTGGACGCTTTTCCGCGTTCGTTAATTTCATTTCGGAAAACTGCACAACGCTATTTAGCAGAAATTAAATCTCAGTGTCGTACGACCAGATTCGAAACGGCTCATCCGGTATTACCGGAGGAAAAATGTTGCGAATTCCAGGCACAATTTTAAAATGGATGTGTTTTAACGACGTACAAACATGCGGCTAAAGCAAGACATACACGAGCAAGCTGATGAAGAGAGTGCAAAGTCACCTTTGGCATCAAAATTATAGGCGGAGAACACATTAAAAGTAAACTATTAATGAATCTTATAATTATTAGGCCAGAGTATAATTCTCGAAATTTTCCTGTTTAAATTGTTCGTTCTTTAAAAAATAAGTACACTATGATTTACAAAGTTTACTATCCCATCTAAGGCCCATGCACATGTATGTTATAATCATTGTATGCCCAACTGCAGCCTATTCGTAACTATGGGATATGACATCTGTAACAATCAGTGCAAAATATTTAATGATACACATATTGCAGAATGTTCATTTTGAGGATAGCATTTCCATAAGTTGAAGCATACATTACATTTAGTAAATCGAGAGTAGAATATAGATAACATATAAATTTCAAGTAGCATAACGTTACTACCCAAGTACTTACAAAATAATGCTTTTGAATAAAGGTTTTATGACAGCAATGTAAAATAAATACTTTGACAAGCAGGAAATTTTGAAGAAAAACACAAATATAAAAAATCCCTCCATACAGCAAAAACGGGCGGGTAAAACTTTACACAAAATTTGTTTTTTAAATGAAGACAATCTATGTGATATAATGGTATATTTACCATATACGTTCAATTTCACACGGAATTGAAAACATCTAATATATTTTTAGGTATTAATAATATTTTGTGAAACTAACTACTCTGTGGACTAAAGCCCCAACCAGCGTTGAATTACACCCACAATATCTACCCATATATTCTTTATTATTAGCTTTTGTAACATTTTTTTCTGCATTAGAAAGGTATTTTAAGCTAATATAAATCAAATCTCCTACTTATTAGCTTAAAATACCTTTCTAATACAGTAGAAAATGTTACAAAAGATAATAATAAAGAATGTATGGGTAGATATTGTGGGTGTAATTCAACGCTGGTTGGGGCTTTAGTCCACAGAGTAGTTAGTTTCACACAATATTATTAATACATAAAAATATATAACAAGTTTTACATAAAGGGTAAACATTATTCAAGTAGGTACTATCATATTTAATTTAAAATTGATGGGTTAATGTCACTTTTGTCATTGTCGATATTCAATTTCAAATAATTTTAATTTATATAATAATTTTTATAGTTAGATAGTTGACCCAACTTAAAGAAATAGGTCAGATCTCATCTATTGTGGTTGAATTTTCGAGTTTCCTCTGTCAAAAGTGAAAGTTAGATATTTATAGAGTGTTTTCATGAAACCAGGTTAGTAAATTTAGATACATTAAATTTTTTTAGATAGTTATTGAATAGAGCTTTGTCTGTGGAATTGTTCATACCTAGATGTTTGGTATCAGAGAACATACATATGACTTCATTGATAGAAATTGTAGAAGATTTGATTTATATTAGCTTAAAATACCTTTCTAATACTGTAAAAAATGAAAACATCTAGTTCACATAAACACAACTGTGCAAAGCACAAATTGTTTGTGTATGGAATCCTTTACAAAGTGCTTGAAAATAAGTTAATATGTTTGGAATTTCCGAACGACATATTTCTAATTTTTACATATTCCTGTTAATCACATTCGAGCCATTTTAAGAACGAATTTAAAATTGAATACATTTATACAGGGGTTAACAAAAAATCAGATCATGCGTATTTTCGGCAATAAAATATAACTGTTTAAACCTGCTATAAAAAAAATGACCGCTTTAAAAGATACAGGGTATTAAAATTGAACTTTTATAATTATTCAAGTTTAACGCCATGAATCTTTTAAACTAGATATTTTTGTATATTGGTAAGTAGGATTAAATCGTCATATTGTGTCGCCGAAAATGTGTCTAGTATTTTTTATTATACTATATAAAACGGTGGCAGTGGATATATTTGGATAAAATACATTATCATATAACTTTTTTCGATAACAGAGTAAACATGATAGAAATAATGAATAATCAATATTCTTGGAAAATTATTCTCATAAATAATTTAAATCCATATATTACTTTTTTGTAGCTTTAATTCAACTGACATTAAGCATTCCCGTCGAACTATTAAATATTTTTATCATTTAACCTTCGTAGGTGTATTATTATTTAAAAACAAGTTGCAGAAAGGGAGTATTATATTGTGCTTTTGTCAAAAAACGATAATGAAGGCTTTGCTATAATAATTTTAACATTAATGAGTAATATTGTGTAGTACATTACAGCTTCATGGTCGGTTTATCGAAGGAAATTTAAACTGGATTTAATTAAATCTTTTACCAACGGCCAATTTAGTGTCTCATATATCAGCAACCGCACCCGATTTAGTTAAATCGTAGCTAAATTTCATTTGATAAACTAACAGTTTAGTTTACACGACGCGTTACTATTGGCCGTTGTTGGCATACTGACTACAAACAACCAGATAACATAATTATCAACCATTATCAGCATATAATCTTATGGAGACAAATAAGAACATTATTGTTTTTGCTAAATATATCGAACTATTATAACTTGGAAGCTTCCAGGCCGTTTATTCACTCTCTATAAGAATCTTTGGTTTAAATTCATTTAAAGACATTGCCCATCTATTAAAATAGCCTTAACTTGACTTGCTGCGTACCTTACACCAGAACAAAATAAAATAAACATAAACAAATAAATACGTGCCACAGTAATTAACTTCGCGAACCGTATTCAACGTTTTTCTGTCTACGAGTCTCTATTCCACACTATTAACTATGCTCGTCCCGCTTGGCCCAACCTTCTTATATATGCCCGTATGACCACTCGAATGTTCAAGAGCGATCCAGTGAGAACTCCAGTGCTCCAATAACTTCGTTGCTGTGTTCTATCCAACGCCAGTGGCGTAACATATTATTTTATTTCATCTTTGGTGTAGGAATGACTCGTTTGTGCATATTTTCGTATTTAAAGCATATTTTTTGCAGCCCCTTCTACAAAAAATATCGTCGAACCTCATGTTGGACAGTTTAGCTGAATTACATAATTGCGATGTTGACTACGTCATTCCACAAGGAATAAGTAAGTGGTATCGGTTGTATAAGAGAAGGCAAAATATTGAATTGCTCGGTGGGTGTCGCTTACATTCTTAAAATAAATCAAATTACAGTATCTGTATAGCGTAGAAATCGTGTACGACATTATACTTCAAAGCCAATGAAACATGAGCCTGTGCCTGGTATTTCAAATGTCCTGATAATTTAAAACAACAAGTTAAAAAGAGATGACGCGACGGCAGTTTCTGTGACGGTAGCGGTATTTTAGTATAAGAAAAACTAAATACGTATCGATTGGGTATGGTTCCAGGCATGAAAATATTTTGCCGCAGTAAATACACCTCCGCCAAAGAACAAGCCTCGGGCTGGTGCTGTATTTTTCTTGCCTATGCTAACAAACCCACGTTAAAAAAATGGACGGGTGGGACTGTAATAGAACTTGGATTACTTTTTGTTTTTTTCGGCGAAAACTATTTTTTAGTATTCAAAACACGGCTTGGGAATAGATACGAAACGTCAAAGCTGTTGGTTATTAAAATTGTCTATTACCCATGGTTTGCGGATGGTCGTAGGATAATCGTTTTCAGGTGATTTCCTAATAAAATCTGATCCTGGCAGATCCATTACTGTGATGTTAATTTCCTGCTGCCAATCATAAAGTCATCACAGAGTGAATAAATTTGCGTCTTTTTGATTATATTTTTTTTCATACCAACTTCTGTACAGGGTGTCTCAGACTCGATAGTGGTCTACTGTGATGATACAAAGCATTTAAATTAAATTTGGAATACGAGGTGTTTGACAGAAATGAATAATGACGTCAACGATTATATTTTTTCCAGAAACATATCCAAATTTTTTTCCTGTTAAAAAGCTCTCTTTTCCTAATAAACTTTTATTAGAGAATTTTTTCTGTATTATACCTAAATCTTTGGTTACAGAAACTAGTTTCAGATTAATTTGATTAAAATTATAGTGAAATGAGTATTTATTAATGTTCCTAGAAAAAGTAATAAACATGCATTTTTCTATATTAAAAAACAGTTTATTCACATTACAATATGCAAAAAAATCTATCAAAATCACATTGGACAAGTAAACAATCAGCTAAACTATTTATTTCAGAAAATACCTTTATGTCATCAGCGTACATTAAAAACTTACTATGGTGAATACATAAATGTACATCATTAAGGTAGATAAGAAAAAGCAGTGGTCCCAAGTGTGAACCTTAGGGCACTCCAGAAGTAGTTACATAAGGAGCTGAATGAAATCCATTTAACGATACAATTTGTGACCTGTTTAATAGATAGGACGGAAACCAATGAAGTAGACTTCCGTGCACACCATGCAATGTTCATTAATTTAGCAATGACTCATTGCTAAATTTGCTCAATACTCATTGCCAATGAGTTTATTATGATTTAACTTATCAAAAACTTTACTAAAATCCGTATGCACGGAGTCTACCTGTATCTGACAATCCAGTGCAGACAAAATATATTCGGAGTTAAATGGGATGAGGTAAGCTCTGTTTTCTAGGGAAAGCATTATCTTTGGGATATGACAGAAACTACTAATGACGTCATCAATTATATTTGTTCCAGAAACACAGCCAAATAAGGGAAACGCCCTCATACTACATAGATATGACAATCTATGCTCTATATGACCTCCTCTCATTTCGAGACACATATCTTCGTCTGACTTCTTTATGGGCCGCGTTTATTAGCATTTTGCCGTTTAACTCATTACAAGCGTTTGTGATTTTTTCTTTCAAATGATTAATATCTCTCAAAGGTGTTTTGTTAACCAAATTTTTTAAAACACCCCATAAAAAATCGAGGGGTGATAGATCTCGTGCCTTTCCTGGACACTGGATATTCTATTAATCCCAATCCATTTCGCTGTGAAGGTGCTATCTAAATATTGCTGCACAATCTTGGTCTTGTGAATTGGAGTTTCGTCGTGCTGATACCATAGGTTTCTCCTTAGCTGTAAAGGCACATTCTCCAGAAGTGCAAGTTCTTCTTGTAGGAAAATGTATGTTCATAAAAATAAGATGCCAATTAAATGCCTACCGATGATGCCGCACCATACATTTACTCCAAAATGGTCTTGACTTTAGACTGGAATTATAATGTGGGAATTTTCAGTGCTCATTGGGCCTATTTGACAAACCATTACTGGCAAACCGACTTTGATCCGTCCAGAACGTGCCGAAAAAGATTCAGATCAACAGTTTCTACATTAACTACAATATCTATGATATATTGCTAATATCCTTAAAAGTGTATTTAGGAAGAAATAATCGGAAAATAGGGCAATATAGTTAATGGTCTAGATTTTCTGACTAAGCCAACGATTTGATTTTTCGAATAATAAATAAATATTTTCATTGTTTTTATTGTTTCATTTCGAAATTCTAATCAAAATTTGTCAATTTCGGAATGCTTTCACAATAAATTCTTTTTTGCACTTATACTGAATCAAACAAGCAGTACGCAACAAGTACAGTACTCCAAAAATGCATGTAACTAGCACTGAGTCGACCACAATCGCTGAACAAATGCGTTTTATTAACTTTAAAGTACTATACGTTCGAATAAAATTCTAATATTTTGCAGATCCGTTATTTTTCACTTATACTTTCAATTTATGAAATAAAAGAAATGCTGAACAAGCCCATTGTGACTGTACCTTCCTCAGAAAAAATTCTCCAGGTAAATTACGAAGTCAGCCCACCCTCTGATTTATACAAGAAACTGTTAGGTCCGTTCTTGGGACAGCATTCCCCGAGATGTGAGTCAAGTTACTTCCACGGCTGACCGGTTTCGAGAGACCGAGACCGAGTAGTCTATTACCACATCGGTCTCCGGAGAACAGGTAAATGATTGCTTGGCTATGATCGCCATGCTTCCAGCGCCGAGTTAAAATTCTCATGAAATATTCAGCAATCTGGGAGAGTACTGGAAAAGGCACTCGTCGGGCGAAATAAAAATTTCGTTTATGAAATTACGCAATCAGTTCAGGGCGGTGAAACTGAAATATTATGTTATTACTCGCGTTCGGGCAGTCAGGTTTCTCGAAATGCTTTGTTAGATTAGATCGCTAGAATATTATAAAGTTGCTCCGTTACGTTTAACAAGAAAATGCCCGTTAATTAAGAAAATATTAGTCTCTAACTGTGGCTTCTCAATTTTATTTTCGATGAATGTTTACCTGTATACGGTGTATTATGTACTTATTGATATTTCAAATCAATAATTTTTTTAAAACATCTTCAGAATTTAGCAAAATAACTATTCACTTTACGTTTATTATTATTTTTTTAGAGACGAGAATACAGAGTACATATCTATATATACATATAAAATTCTCGTGTCACAGTGTTAGTCGCCATACTCCTCGGAAACGGCTTGAGCGATTTTTATGAAATTTTATATGTATATTCGGTAGGTCTGAGAATCGGTCGTAATCTATTTTTCGTAACCCTAAGTGATAAGGGTGGTCCCCAACATTTATTTTTTATTTTTTGGACAAAATTTTGTATTTTTATTTTTTTATGATGTGGCATTAAAAAATACATACAACCCTTAATTTAATCATTTTTAACCCTGGTAGATAACTGATCGATTATCACTAGATCAGTTATCCCCGCCAGACGTCTACCGGTGTCACTTCTCACCCAGTTATCTATCCAGCTTTACCATTTTTTGCAAACAAATAATTTTTAACTACGTGATTTCATTTACTAAGAAAGACTTAAGAAACAGATTAGTTAAACACATTTATAATAACTGCTAGGCATATTCACCTGTGTTAATGCATAAACTAGAGAGTATCTAATGTACTTATGTCTAATTTTTTCAACGTCATTTTTATAGTTGCACTCAAAGGTAAAAATTTTTTTTCTACATTCATGCAAAAAACAAAACTTTATTGAATTATATTTAGTGGAAAAAGAGGTTCTTTCATGCGCTAGTGCAATAAAATGTTTATTGCATTCATCTGTCATTCTACTATAGCGTTTTGTCATCATTACAAACATAAACGTTCAAATCGACGTCATATTTTCCTACACTTAGTGTTATATAAATAAAACATTGTTTGGTTTTTGCATGAACGTAGACAAAATATTGTATGTAACTCGTACAAAAAGTGCTTATTACACTGACGTGTTCTCCTACTCGGCCTGACGGCCTCGTTGGACAATTTTACGTCGCATCAATACACAGTTACTTTTTGTACTTGTTGCATAAATAACTATTCATTATTTCAAATATTTTTTAAATAAAAATAATTTTTTCATGGAAGAAAACTAGTGGCCATCATACTTATCTAATGTTAGTTAGTTATTAACACTCAATTCAGTTTATGAATGTATGTAAGACGATCTTTGCTCTGAATCGATGAATAGAATATTAATCGACTGAAAAAAGCGTGTTATATACTTATGCGACTAAATAGTTCTGGTAAAAACCACAGATTTTTGAAAATAATAATAATAATAATAAGTTGTGTGCCAACTACTTTAGTTCAACTTCAACACCCTGTATATTTTAAGAGAGGCATTTTTGTATAGAGGTAAATAAGGTTAATCCGCCATATTTTGTCGTCAAAAATACGCATTTTTGCCTGCTTTCCTGCTTTTTTGTTCTACCCTGTATCACTTCAATGGGCAAATCATCAGTACAGTAAAATATTGATACTTCGTTGCAACTAAGTTCAGTATATTGTATGAATTTTTGTATAGAGGTAAATAAGGTTAATCCGCCATATTTTGTCGTCAAAAATACGCATTTTTGCCTGCTTTCCTGCTTTTATGTTCCACCTTGTATAACTTCAATTGGCAAATCGTCAGTACAGTAAAATATTGACATTTCGTTGCAACTAAGTTCCGTATATTGTATGAAAGTTCTTAATTTTAATCCTTGAAGTTGAAAACGATGAAATTTAGTATTTCTAATTATAAAAATTGCAACTTTACAATTAAAAATCTTGTACTCGTTTTTAATATCGTTTTATGCATCTTTCTTTGAAAACTCCCTGCTTTCTACAACTTATCAAAGCACCGTTTACGTTTCATTTATCCGATGGAATTATTAGCTTGTCCGTTCATGTAATTCAAGAGCAGGTGATTAACTGCTCATTTAGCCGAAAATCCTGAAAAAAAACCTCGTCAACTTTGGGAGCAACTTTTACGAGATTTATAAGGGTTTTTTGTAAGGGGCAACAAACGCACAGCTACTCAAAACTATGAATTACTTTATCATTTTTTTCGTGTACCTGAATGAAACTAGCAGACGTTGTAATTTCTTATTTTTCGGGTCATCATTATTAGGGGAAAACGATTATACTGTCTCTACTTCAAAGAGAAAATAGACAATCAGCATTTTGTAACAAAAGGATATTAAAAAACAGGCACGTAAACTTGGACACTCGATAATGTTTTATACAGGGTGATTCATTAATAATGGGACAGAGCTTAAGGGAATGTTGCTGACCTCAAAATAGAGCGATTGAGCCAAATATGTCTTATCCAAATTTTGCTCCTTTTCGATCTACAGGGTGTCAAAGTTGAAAAAATAAATCTTTATGGTTCTTCGAACCGCATCGACCGTATTTTATGACATTTGGTATAGAGGGGTTTCTTGGTACTAGAAACTCTAATATCTCGACGATTTTGGTGTATCTGCTAGAGGGCGCCAGCACGGTTTCAACCTTGGTAAATCGCTACGATTTTTTTGTGCTACACCGTATCTCATTTTGGACTGGAAAAATTTTCTTCCCTATCTGTTCTACTTAATAAGGGTACACCTTGTTGATTTCGCTAGAAGCAATGGTTTCTGAGAAAAATGCATCTAATCTCATGATGCATGCAATTTATCTAAAAGTAAAGTCAAATTGTTGCGTAAGTAATTAAATGAGCCATACTGTAACAGCATAATACTGTGATCAAAATAAGTCGATTTACTTTAGCTTATCCTAAAACAAATCCAAAAATCCACCAAAATCAATAATAACAAAGATATAGGGTGTCAAAATTGAAGAAATAAATCACATTTTCTTTCTTATCTTTCGATCGCTTGAAGCAAATTTCACAAAATTTCGCTTATTTTGATCACATTTTGGCCCATTACTTACGCAACAATTTGACATTACTTTTAGATAAATTGCATTCATCATGAGATTTAGATGCGTTTTTCTCAGAAACCATTGCTTCTAGCGACAAGGTGTACCTTTTTTAACTAGAAAAGATAGGGAAGTAGTCCAAAATGAAATACAGAGCAACACAAAAAAGTCGTAGCGTTTTAAACGGGTTCAAACCATCGTTGGTGGTGTCCTCTAGCGGATACACCAAAATCGTCAACATATTCGAATTTCTAGTACCAAGTTTCATAAAATACGATCGAAAAATAATAAAGAAAATGTGATTTATTTTTTCAACTTTGACACCCTGTAGGTCGAAAAAGAGCAACATTCGGTTAAGGCATATTTAGCTTAATCTCTCTATTTTGAGGTTAGCAACATGCCCTTAAGCTTTGTCCCATTATTAATGAATCACCCTGTATAGAGCATTTGTACCTAAATGTTTGTAGTAAAATTTGACAATGTATTCCAATACACCTGTTTCTGTATTTATTTGTCGTAGCGCAATTATTCGTCAAAATATACAGGTCTTTAATTATTTACTTGAATAGAACATATTTCGTCTGTAGTTCCTAGAAATTGATATGAGGCTAAAATTATTTTAGTATAGATAAGAATCATAAATAAGAAATTTACAATATAGGAGTGCCAGCATGATTCTATTGTGTCAAATTCACTAATAAAATATGACCGATATTTTTGTTTTGTTTTATTGTAAGTAAAAACTTACGCAACAGGTATACCAAATACCTTAAAATTTTGCAATACCTAAATTTACTGTACCTATGAAATAAATTATACACATTTATTCATTCTATAAACTCAATTTTACCAGTTAAAAGTAAGATATAGTTTATGCACCCAACATTACGCGGATTTATTACACTTTTTTCAACACTCTATATACCTTTCTACAGGTCATGGCAATGACATTTTGAGTCAAGAACGGGGCATGTTTCAAAAACAATCACACATATATTCAGAGAGCCAACCGCTTGTATTAGAAGGCCAGGTAAATGTAAAGCAGCCATACACCACGGGTTTGGGATAAATTAAATGTATTTTCAATTTTATGAAATTCGCGTTATTTTATTATTATTCGAAATAAATTGGTATATCCCTATCAGAAAAACATTTTTTATACTATTGGTTTTCAACTATAATTTCCCAAGTCTATGAGCATAGGTTAAGAATCACCCCGTATAGAAAGATAAATTTTATAATTATGAACATTTCTGTAGGCTTTAGTCAGAATGTAGTGATGTAGAGTCACTAAATATAATATGTAGAATATAAAACATACACTTTGGGGTTGTTTCTTTATACAGTGCTTCCGAAAAGTAACGAATAAATTCATTATTTTTTAAAATGAGAAGTTTTCGAAAAAATTTCATGGCACGTCGATTTTGTTTTTAAAAAAGACACTTTTTAACAAACGACCCATATTTGTGACGTCATCGTTGTTCGAGATATGACGTCATCGACAATTTTTTTAAATAGCAACCTCAATTTTGACCATACCATTTGAAAAAGCGTGTCATTCTACATACATACATCATGCAAAGTTAAGGTGTTACATAACAAAAATTTCAAGAAAATATTGTTTGAAGATTTTAAAATTTAATTTTCACAATACTGTGCACCCCCCCATTATGCAACACCTGTCCGTGCTTATTTAGATAAGATGTTCCCGAATCGTTGGATAGGGAGAAGGGGGCCGATTGAGTAGCCAGCCAGATCGCCTGATTTGACACCCCTAGATTATTTCTTGTGGGGATACTTGGAAAGCAAAGTATACGTTACTAGACCGGTTAATTTAGAAGATTTAAAAGCACGAATTTGTCACGAGATACATCGTATACCTCCTGAAGCTATTGATAATGTCCAAAAAAAATTTATTAATTGTCTTGGCTACTGTCAGGCAACCAACGGTGCACAACTTGAACATTTAATTTAGTCGATTTTTTACATAATCATTATCATTTTCAGTATTGTGAAAATTAAATTTTAAAATCTTCAAACATTATTTTCTTGAAATTTTTGTTATGTAACACCATAATTTTTCATGATGTATGTATGTAGAATGACACGCTCTTTCAAATGGCATGGTCAAAATTGGGGGTTGCTATTTAAAAAAATTGTCGATGACGTCATATATCGAACAACGATGACGTCACAAATGTGGGTCGTATGTCAAAAAGTGCCTTTTTTAAAAACAAAATCGAAGAATGTATGAGGATAACAGAATCCGATTATGAAGATTACAAATATCATGTTTAGCTTTTTTATTTGCTAAATATGTTACCAAGAAAAATGTATTTTTCAGTTTTACTTTTTATTAGTACTGTTAGTTAGTTATACGTTTGCTATTTACAAGATTTTGAGCTAAGACAATTAAGACAACTCCAAGATATTTAAAATAGCCCTGTACATTTTTTATTTTAGGTTTAACTGTGTTTTCATACTGGAATGTCGCTATTTTGTTCAGGTTCTGTAAATAAAATTAATGTTTCTCAGATGGGCCTTATTTGCCGATCCTACCTTATTATTTTTTGCCCTGACAGTGGATCGAATTTTTCTAAAAGAAAAATACATTTAGAAATCACTTTTTCGTATCGCCGCCGTAAAGGTGTCCGTACAGAGAGTGCGTGTACGGCGCCCCTTAGGCATCAGCTCGCCCCGTAAGTCAGGTGTTCGTTTTTTATATGCCCTCGGGGAGGGACGTAGCGGGTCGTTAAACCATACAGCCGACCCTATCATGGGCGGCCGAGCATTATAATTGACAGGCAGAACAAGTACCCACGCACTTGTAGGGCCTAACCTGGACTACCCCCATTATATCTACCTTTGGTGAACATAAATCCGAACAACTACGTTCGCCGTCAGGGGGGCTAATTTTAATCTCTGTGGAGAAGCCATCGCTTAGTGCTGCGATGATAATTATACGGAAATCTTTCATAACATGGGACTCTTACTAAAATCTATTAAGTTCTAAGACTTTCAGGCTTTCCTGTAATAAGATACACGATCGGAAACTAAAAAAAATTATATGTAAAGGCAAACAGCGCTATTCGTCCATAGGCCCAAAAAATGTTTTGTTTCTGAGACCTAAGATGCCTTTTGCTTAAATCACGTATTTTCATACTACTTTCACTAGCACTAAACACATTGAGCTAATTTTTCGAAACATGTCAAATGTGGCAATTCAATGATTTTGTTTGTTTATCTACGTTCTAAAGTGACATAAGAGATAATATAATATTTATCCACAAACACCTTATATTAGGACTTTTATCCACACGTATGAACCGTCTAAAGTGATACTTTTGCCATCATTTTCAAAACGCATAACATATGCCTAAGTCTGTGAAGAGTTTGTACAAGTTACGGATGTCTCTTCTTGTAAAGAACAGCTATATTTTCCTTGATTTTCCTTGCAATATCAAGTTTGTTAGATATGGACTTCTCAACATAACTTTCTGCTACAGAGGAGCTCTTCCACCATGTCGTTTAATGCTTAAGATCAGCGCCTTTATTGGCCAATAAAGTTGTTAGAGTGCGCTTCATACAATGGCCAGTATATAATTCTGGATTTGCGATATTTCGGAACGAACTATTGAGGGTACTTTCGCCAATGTGTTGATTCCAACAGACTCGGAAGTACATTTTTGATTGATGTATCTTAAAAAGAATCTGTCTTGTACGTCAGTAATTTGTCAATTCGCAGCATCGACAAGCACCAGAAACCCCCATTATTAGTGCAGTCTAAAATGGTACAAAGTTCACTGTATACCTAACAGCATGTAAAAGGTACAGAGATATAATTGAATATTTTTTATCGGAAGCTCCACTCAAAAATTCTTCATTATCTACTGTTTCCAGTTCTGCAGCTTTTTTTGCTTTATATCCTGTCGATTCACTCTTCAAATAAGTAGCCACAGAAACACAATACACAGTTTATTATATAATTGATAATAAACAACGTAACATAGCAACCAGCAGGCATAACAAAACCGACCACGTTTCATTGAGTACTAAGAAATATCATGCGAATATTTTCTTATTAAATTGCAATAATCCACAAGTATGATTGTGATGTGATTATGGATAAAACGTTGTATTGTGATCGTGTTTCAGTTGCCTTTTATCCACTTAAGAATATTAAACGGTTGATGGATAAAATGCTATTTAAAACACTTATACAATAAACTATTATTATTTTGTTACTTATTTCATCGATATATATTTGACGATAATACAGTTACTGACATAACATAGGTACTATGCCTTCTAATGCTTCACGATTTAAATAATACTGTCCATTTGTAGCGGGAGTATCTCAAATCCCTACTAGATAAAATAAAATCTTCCACACCCATTGAGGGACACTCAAATTGACGCAATAACGATATTGAGTTAGTAAGGGAAAGTACGTTACCGGGTGGAAAACGAAATGGAGTAGACCTATTTTTTACTTTTTTTTATATGAATGACGAAAATGAAGCAACTGCTTGCTTCGACTTTTTGAATCTATATGTCTTTTCTGCATTAATCCTATTAACGATTAGTACAAAAAACCGAATTGTTCGAATAAACTTCTACTAATTGTGACTAACTCACACTTCCTCGTTCCCGATTGTCCGTTCAGAAGGAAAAATAGCCATAAATTAAATTAGGGTCCCCCACATTTTTCCGCTAGATAAACCCCGACCGTAACTCTTTCTGAGATTGGGTCATTTGCAATTAAAATTACAATTCGGACAAATAAGAGATGTCGGCCGAGTTTGAGGAGATCGAAGATAATATATCAATGATTGAATACATGAATATTATAGTATCAGCATATTAATTTTGTTATATTATGAACATTTATTTATTTATAAAAAACTGAAACAATAGCAAGTATGAGACACATTTTTATTTGTCAAATAATACTGTCATTTATGACAAACGTGAAAAACTAATCAAAATGTTTACTTTCAAATCGACAACAATATTTGCGTAAAACGGTTATTTTTAACTGGAAAATGTTTAAAAAATCCATCTGCATCTGATAAAATATAAGTTATATATTGGATGCCTTAAAAAACAAGGGGAAACATGTTTCGGATCATTTATTTCATATCATATTGGTGGGAATGAATGATATTTTGATATAGAGACTAGAGAGCAGGCGAATGAACTTCCGTTGACTTCACATTTTTCATGCCACCATCGAAAACAAACGATACTTTATCGTTTTTCAGCATTCACGTCTTCTGTAACTACTATATTGCCAAGATGTGCGATGAACTACCCTAACACTTGCAATATGTTCACGAATTCACAACTTACAAACATATTAATCAATCAGATATACGATAATCTATAGATCAATAACATTTAGATTCATTGAAAAATAGCTGAAAACAGGTGTCGCTAATAGTTATTAATTACATAAGGGATTAACAAGCCTCGAGAAAAAATGGACACTCGAGGCGCAACCGAGTTACATTTTTCAAAAGGATTAAAGGCTGGTTAATTCCCTGAATGCAATTCAAAGTTTTATCCACGACCACGGTGATAACCGGAAACCGGTTAATTAGGAGAGTGAAGACCGTGTGAGAGCAGGTGAAAAATTATGGTTTTGAAAAATGCCATATTTGACAAATTTATTGTAATCAAGAATATCGATTGTCAGTTGAATAGTCTTGGAACCGTTTCTATGACATGCGTTTGTTCATTTGCCAACAAGAGTGAAAACATTTGCAAAATCGACAGAAAAAATTAGTGAGAATGCTGATAATGTCTTCATTCCAGCTGAAATCCAACCAGAAGCCCAAGAAGCAACATTACATTTTTACCAGCGAAAAGCAATAGTGTATACGATAGGAAATTGGTGGTATTCGATAACTGGCGAAAAAAGGGCCATAGGAGAAGGAGCAATTACAAAAGAGGTGCCACTATCCTACTTTTTTAATGTGGAGAAACGGTTTGCTGCCTCTTCAATGTGGATAAGATGCTCTATGCTAAAATCAATGTTGAAAGTGCACAAAGGGATTTATTTTCGTATGGTAAACTTTCTTCTTCTTTGAAAGTAGAATCAAGAAATTATAAACCAAAGAAGGCAACGATACTGAAGAGAAACAAAATCAAAAAATATTTGAAAAAAGAGGCGGATGAAGACAAGTTAAGATAGAAAATGCAAGATTTTAATATTTCAACTTATACATTGAGCGTTTTATTTTGAACTGCTCACAAGTTGCAACGATCATGGCATGGGGCATTAGTCGTTGGTGCTTGTCGATGCAATGAAATACTTTTTTTGGATATCACCTATGTCCAAGACAAAGGTAGTACTCATTCTAGATACAAAAACAAATATTTCAAGAAGTTTCACAATCATGGAAGAATGTTGTTTAGTCAATACTGTAGAAAATCTTGCGATATGTGGCTGGGTGTACTATGCCTACCTAGGCATCTACCCAATTTCAAAAATGTTTTCAAAATAGGCTCCCTGATACAGAAAGTTTTACCGGACAAGAAATGAGGCGTTCTTCGGCAACATTGCTGGCCAATGCTGGGGGTAATATGAAAATCTACTATGGTAGCGGAAAGTTATATTAAAGATTCACTGTCCAGCAAGATGACAATTGCTAAAAAATCCAGGTCCTACCTACCTTGCGAAGTTGTAAGCTCTTCCAATCCTTCAGAAACTCCTTTTCGAGTGAATTTAAATAATCGTGGTCAAAACAAGATCGTTCTAGAGATAAATGTTAATGTTAATAATAATTCTAAATAAAATGCTATAAAAGCTAAGTGCTAAGCTAAGTGTGGTATTATGAATTCTAATCAACTAGTGTTTTAAAACGTCTTTAATCCACGGATAACAGACATATTAAGTCTTCTTAATATAGTGGTCGTGAATAAATATATAAACACCCTCATTTTTACAGATAATATGGGGTCTCACATTTGGAATACTGTTGCCATCTAGTCTTGCTTTTTCTTGACCTTGTCTTGATTTCACAAGACAGGAGAAGACAAGACAAGACTTTTAAATAGAGTATTGCGAGATAAAGCAAGAAATATTGCTACGACAAGAAGTTTTGCACATATAAGATGCAACAAAGAACATTCAATTATTTTGATGACTACTTGATCCTTCTACCGTTAATGTAGTTTTTTGGTAGTATTTCATTTGAGACTCTTTAAGACGATATTGCTGTTCACTGCTTAAACTGGAAGTAATACAGAAAAATTTCTCTAATAACAGTTTATTAGAAAAAAGAGAGTTTTTTAACAGGAATAAGGGTATGTTTCTGGAAAAATAATAGGAGAGAATAGTCATTTCCCAAAAATTCCAAAAATAATATTTTGGATTGAAAATGCAACTTACCTCATCCCAGTTAACACTATGTGTCCCAAATTGAATTTAAATTTGTTGTCTCCTCACAGTAGGCCCACTCTATCAAGTTGAGACGCCCTGTACAGCAAAAACAGGTCAAACGTATATTATAATTTGGAACTAGTAACAGTAGCTCTCACAGAAAAGAGAATCCATAAAAGTATATTAAAGATTTCCGTTTGTTATAATAACCCAAGCCGGCGAAATGCGTGGGAAGATGTTCTCGACTACGACTGTGCTTCTTTCATCTCCCCCACGTACAAAATAACCCGATGTCATTAAACCAGAACGTTGCCTCGTCCTGTTTTGCCGATTGTTCCCTATTCATTTTATAATCACCAAGACAAACACAGGCGGCTTTTCATAAAATTCGTAGAGGCCTCCTTTTGTCGATAAACGAAATGGATGGAGAAACTCGCGACAGGTTTGCCCTAGTAACGGAATCTCGAAAGATATACGGGGTGTTCTGGGTAAAACTGGAAAGTATTTTATAATTATTAATCATACTTGTTCGATATGGACACTATAATGAAAAGCGTGTAAAGCAGCAAAGCGTTAAATGACGATGCGTTATCCGACTGATTTAGGGCTGGTACTTTCAGTCTCATTTAACCATGATTAACGTACTTTAACAGTTGATCAAATTTAACAGAGATCTTTTGAGGACTTTCGGCATTAATTATGATTAATCATGATTAAAATGTGGGCGTGGTGCTGTTAGAGGTAACGGACCTATAGACCCCCGATTAATGCACAAATCAAGGTTTCGTAACCTCACATTTTGGTTTCTCTGTCATTCTACTTTTATTTTGAATTGAAATTGTGAAATGGGTCTTGAAGAGTTAAATGAAATTTTCTATGATAATGATGAAGATATCATAGATTTTGTAATGAATATGAGGACATATACAGTTCAAGAAGGAATAGATTATTTTGTTGATTTGGATGATGAAGAGTTTTTACGTAGGTTTCGTTTAAAAAAAGATACTGTGAATAACTTGTCACGTGAATTCGAACCATATTTACATAATGATAATACACAGTAAGTTTTTCAAACTCGCTCATAAATAGTAGAACCTGAAGCATATCATATTATTGTAGATTTCATGAAGTCTCCATTAGAAGTCAACTTTTATTGACGTTGAGATTTTACAGCACCGGAAGTTTTTATATTACAAGTGGGGATGTTATCGGTGTCCAGAAGACTACAGCAGGTTGAATAATGAAAAGAATTATAAATGCTATTCTATTGTTTTCTTTATTCATCTTCAAATAATGCAGAAAAGCTCGTCCTGTACCCCGTCACTACAACTATTGCACATCCAACATCTAACAAATTATACTTTTTCGAAAAACTCTGGTTTATTTTGCGTTTAAACACGTATACACTAAAAAGAAAACAAGGTTACATAACCTCAAATGAACAATCCCGAGAACTATTTCTCTCTTATTTCTGTGGTACATTGTACATTAAAACTATTTTTAAATATTCCTTCCTGGTTAACAAAGGTTAACCAACGATTTGCAAACAAGTTGTTAAAATAGGAATAAAATACAAAGTAATTCTTAATCTTGATTAAATTACTTGATTAGTTTAACAACACTGTAAATGAATCGTCTGATTAATTTCCGGATGAAAGTACCAGCCCTTAGATACACAAGTTTCATTAACAATGATCATATCGAACGTGTATCATTCAAAATTTAATCTACGACAGTCCAAATAGATTTAACATGCAGATTCGATTTATTTTGAACTTCAGACACGTTTTCATAAATTCAAATTCAAAATTATTGAGTGCTCTTATTGGACGATATCATGGTAACCAGTTATTGATTGCTTTACATTTGACTGTGACTTCATTATTGGCGTGCAATTTTGTGTCACACCTTTAGTTTTAGTGAAAAAGGATAGTAATATGGGTGATTTTGATTTCGAGAGTGTCCCTTCGGATATCGAGGATATTGCGCAAAGCGTTGTCGATTCCCTACTTCCTGAAAAATCAAGACAGACGTATGAGCAAAGTTATGCAAAACTTGAAGATTGGTGTAGAGGGAAAGGAATCAAGAATATCAGCAATGGAAAGGTTCTTGTGGCATATTTTGAATATCTTTCAAGACAAAACAAACCGTCGCTTTGGGTAAGTATATTATTCTGTTACGTTAATTTATATCAATGAAGAAAAATGGGGATAATAGTAAGTACGTCCATTTAATTGCGTTTCTGAAAAGAAAATCGGAAGGATTTAGGTCAAAAAGATCTAAGATTTTAACAAAAGAAAACATAACACAACTTTTGCTGGATGTCGACGATAGAATACATTTTATGATAAAATGTGTATTATAGTGGAGCTTGCAGATGCCTGTAGGCGTACAAAATTGAGAAATCTGCACCTATAAAATGTTAAAGATGAAGGACAATGCATTCATATTATTATTCCATTTAATAAAACAAATATATCACGTGATTTTTTTTTATCACAAACCGAAACACTGAAGGAATAAATATGCTTTTTGGATGTTTAAAATGGAATTCTGATTCTTGCAGCTCCAGATAGTCGTCCTGAATTAGTTTGTGGATAATTCGCAATGTCTACTAATTTTTCGTCTTTTTTCTCTAAATTTTTAAACAGATTTTTTAAATTGTTGATGTTGTAATATATTTCGAAATTATCCTAAATAATCTCATTGTCCAGCACGTCCGTTGAAAAGTTGTCAACCAATAACAGTCATCTCTCATACCTGAATATGAAAAATTATTGCGTCTCAAAATTCTCAATCAAATTTCGATTTTGTAAAGTAATTTTAAAAAACTGTCTCCATGGGACTTACGGACCCTTTATAAGAGTTTTTAAAACTGTACTAAACATATAAAGTTTACTAATGCCTCAATAATTTGACACATCATTTTTATCACCAATACTTTTATAAATAGGTTATGAGGTACAACAACTTCCAAAGATCAGGTATATCGGATGGTCTGATCATGTGCAACATACAACAACAAAAAATAAGACAATTAACAAATGCCACATATAAATATTTCCAGACAATGTAAGAGGTACTTTTAGCAGGTTGAACGGCGTTGTTGCCTGTGACTGCTACAGGGCAAAACTCAGGTCAGTTTAAAATACGTACGCATTTCCGTTCCGAACACAATGGACAAGGGTAACAGGTGATTCTCGGACAAAGGGAGGACTCGAGCTGGTTCGGTCAAAGTAACCGACCCAGCAACATAAAACATGCATGAGCAAATAATATAGGGCGAATTTCAATATTTAATCAGAATGGGAAATATCAAGAAACGGATATTTAAATAACATCAAAGGTAACAGTACGGCTTTGAATTGGATGTTACATGCAGTTTTGTTTTCCTTTTTTTCATTGCCAAATGGAAGGAGTCCAGACATGGAATTATTATCTGAAAGAAAAGTATTGAAAATATAAATATACAGGGTGTTATAGAATTATGTTAAGAAGTCTAGGGGAAGTTTATATAAATATGGGTCAGAAAATGCAGACGAGGCAATTCAGGACTCATGTTTATATAAACTTTTTTTCTTATTTTTAAACATAGAACCTACCCTTAGATTGTCTTAACATCATTCTGTAACACTATTCTGGCGATATTTGGATCGGTCAGTGGTCGCGCGGTTTAAGGCGTCAGTACTTGAATCGAGGTGACTAGATCGCTGTTGGTTCGATCCCGCAGCCGGTAGACCGTATATAAGCTATATTCGTGGAGAGATTGGCACCCTCTCTGCGGATATGGTAGGGTGGAAGAATGCTGGCTTGGGTCAATGTGAGAGATCGATACCGGTTGACATTTGACTACCCCCCTAATTAATGAGGTTTTCCAGGTTTCCCTCATTCCTGCACTGAATGGTGGTTAGGGCCTACCAACGTAAGTCGTTCCTGGGGGCAAATAATAATAATAATAATATGCCGCCCCTTCTCCCGCACACGTCTTCGACTTCTAGGCTAATACTCGTGATTATAATGAGGGGTAGAGATATTTGGTTGATATTCAACAAAATAAATTAAACTGAAAACAATTGGTCTTGATATAGCATTTTTTGCAATATTTGTATGAAAATTTTAAAATAGATATAAATAAATACAAAGATGTGCCAGATAAAATGTATTCTTTAAAATAGTTTCGCAATATTTTCCACAACTTTCTACTACAGAGAGATATAAAGAGTAAAATTTAATAGCAGAATATTTATTCTTTTTACTCCAGCTCCAATGCTGAACTCTGAGTCACGAAACGGTGAAAGTTTATATGTATTAATATTTTTAATTGTTTACGTTTTGCTTCGATGACTGCCCCAAATTTCTAAGTTTTTAAAATTGTATAACGTTATTTCGTTAATTTTAGACTTATTTTAGATAATATTAACAAATATGTGGTTAAACAGATCTTTCGCATACAACGCAAATTTGAACACAATCTAAACATTAAAAGAAAAACATAGATCTTAGCTGAAATAAAAATATTTTGGGTACTATCAGTTAGTACAATAAAAAACTGTCCTTAAAACTGGTTGCAAAACAAGAAAAATTTTAACATAAATGATTGTGTTTACGAAACAAAATGCAAATTTTCATTAGAAGGTCGTCTTAAATTAGATATTTAAATAATAAACATATTGATTACTTTTCTATTTTATATGTTCAAATAGGTACGTATTCTATAGAAATGGGAAATGATGTCATGACATTATGTTTTATATATTTATAATACAAAATCCAATGATTTTCATTCATCATACACAAAGTGAACAGAAATTTGCATGCAATCAATATTTTACAACGTTTCTATAGCTAAAAATAAAATAACTTTTATAAGTTGACATTTTGATTTTAAAATATTGATGACATTCCGTGACTTTTTTAAAATATCATACGATGTCTCGACTAATACTGACTATACTAAACTCAACTAACTGATCTCTATTACTGTTCAAATATTCAAAATCGAAACATCGGAAACGTCTCGAATTTTCTATTCTATTCCAGCACGATGACACGATTTATCCCCTTGCAACTGGAAGAACAGGTTATCGTTAATTTACACTGTAAAAAAATTACCTATTTTAACATAAAATAACACAATACCGTGATAATCGAGGTTCACACGGAATTCTGTATATTTTTACATATCTTTCTGTATGTAGCAGTGTGTTAAATTTAACGCAGTCCACTGTGTTAATATAATACACATTTCAGTGTTATTTGTATCATTAAAGGTGTAAACTTCACGCACATTAACATGTTAATTTTATTGTATAATAGGTATTGATATGGAAGCTCATCTAGGTATACATTTTTAATTTGTTAATTATGTTCTTGTTTGCTTTCAAAATAGTTTTTAATAAATATAATTTTTGTAATACTTTTATTTTGACAGAAAACGTTAGAAAAAACGTATTAAAAAAATTATAATGTCAAAAGCAAACAGGAAAATAATTAATACACTGAAAAGGTAGGTGTGCTTCCGTATCAATATATCCCTAAATATTTTCAGAATATTGGTGTTACAGTAATAATAAATTTAATAAAAATATATAATACAGTTAAAATGACCAAAATTAGTAGTAATAGTAGTTTTGTATTCTAATAAGGGACTTATAGGTAAACTAATAACGTTCTAGTAAATCATTAACAACAAAACAACAAATATTAAACAAAGATGGATTTAGGCACTACATAATAGGAGTCAACGAAAATTAACTGGTAGTGATCTAAACATATCATTTTCTTTCTCTAAAGTTACGAGAATATCAGAATTCAGTAATCTAAACCATCAGGGTGAACTCCTAATATTTTTAAGAGAGAAGAGAATTAGTTTTAGCTTTATCACAATTATTAGCAACATCTGTTATGTTTAGGTAGTTATTAAACCTCAATTTAAATGTTCTTGAACACAGCGAACAGAGCTAACTGAACACAACAACGCTACACGATCAACATGACGTGTGACGTGTGTTGGAACAGCTGATATACTCACCGCTCAACCAGTCAGGAGTAAGAATATACAACACAGAGGTGTGCCAAGTGTACACAAAATGGCGGATTTTTAACACATTACTGGCAAATATTATACAAATTCAGTATATTTTATTATAACACTATTAATTTTCACTTATTTTGTTTAAAACGTATTAAAAAGTCATAGTGTGTAAAACTATTAACACGGAAATTTACACAGCAATTTTTTACAGTGTAAGTTTACGTACAAAAAAAGCAAAGTTTAGTCGCAATTCTTCCAGTTTAGAACGCATTTGATTAAAATATAAAGATGGCTCAAAGTTAGTACAAAAATGTTGTCAGAAGTAATTATTTAAAAACAAAACGAAAAGAAAGCATATCGACAAACAAAATCTACAAGTCCCACACTCAACTTCTTTTCAAATCTCTTTCTGCCAACAAAAGACGCGTCTCTTTTTGTGCAGAGCTTTCAACGTAAGCGCCCAAGAAAGAATAACAATGCTTTTAATTCCTCGCACCGGTGGGGTTTGTTTTTATTTCCATTTGTATTTATATTTTCAGGTCAAGTGTACGTAGTTATAAAAAGAAATAAGTACAGAGCTTAGGTAAGCAAAAATGACGAACAAAATACAGGGTGGCGCATCCAAAGCGAAACAGAGGCATTTTCTGGGAGCTCAGTTCTCTTTTTGAAAAACGCTCAGACCCGTCGATTTTGTTTTCGAGGGGGCTGCACGTGCAAACGTGATTTTATGCCAATTTTGTGTCCCCCTCGAAAACAAAATCGACAGGTCTGAGCGTTTTTCAAAAATAGAATTGAGCTCCCAGAAAATGCCTGTTTCGTTTTGGATGCGCCACCCTGTATAAACCGTGCTTGATCACGAAACCACCAATCAACTTTTGTTAGTTGCCATTTTACCGTAACAAATATATTTTTATTAGAGTATGTTCCACATTTTGCTTTATATCAATAAAAATTAACTATGTGTAGGAGATTGTTGGAAAAAGATATCGAAAATGTCCCACAAAATGCTAATATAGGAATAGGAAGAATTAGGGAATGTATACGAATAGAACTACAGCACAACAGCACAGTATTGGAGATGCTAGACATTTCTTTTAAATTTTAACGTTAAACGTGAAAAATTGGTTTTAGAATTTTGATTCAATGAAATCTATAACTGCATCTCTATTGTCAGAAGCACAGAATAAAGGAACTACCAGAAGCGAAAGCTAAGGCGGCGCCTTTGATCTTGGATGGTCACAAAAATTTAACCTTGAATTTGAAATTTGACGTATCTACTACTTACTACACTGAGAGAAAGTTGTATATAATATCTACAGTCTACACTAAGAAACAAGTTGACACTATATTTATTTAGTCATATTGAAGCTTTAAGCAGTATAAAATACCTACTATGTATAAAATTATTAAAAAATATAAAATACATGTATAAATTGCATTTATTCCTGTTTATTTTTTTATTGTTGTGAAAATTATATATTTTATTTAACGTGGGAGAGCTTTTTCAGATACATTTGCCATACAGAAAATTTGATACTGCAATAGATGTTTTAAATAGTATAGTCACTAATATTTCCTTTATTTCAATTATGGAAGCTATTTTCATTTCAAGTATAGATTTCAGGTATGAGTACCTACTTGGTGGGCCACGCTAGATGCAGGTCAACTCAATCATTCCGCAAAGCACACAGCAATCATCCGACTTCTCTTACATCTTTTGCTCTTTCCTAGTTCCAAATTTACAAAGTTATTCTTAATTATTTTCAGAAACAAAGTGTACATAAATTTAAAAAATAATTTTCTCCATTTATTTTGTTCACTTTACGTTTTAAACCTTAGTTTACTTGTGTCAAAAATATGATTTAGGCACCCTGGACACTAGATTCTAAGAGCACTGGTGTAAGACTCAATTGAGATCAATATTATGGGAGTTATTTTGAAACTAGTTTCAAGACACCTAAAGTTTTAATTTTGAATAAAAGTAATTTATTTTTCAATGTTTACAGAATAATAACGGAATAATAAAGAAAACACAAATATGGTTCATGAAATATATATTTATTTATACAATACCTATTTTACATAACTATAAATTAAAAGAATCTATCACTTTCCAAAACACACCAAACCGACACAGCGACACACATAAACAAGAAAGCAAAGCGAGGTTGATTAATAAACAACTTGTAAAATGGCGGCGCCGCACATGCGCACTAAAATTGTGTTTTGGCGGCAGCTCTCTCCTTCGCTTCTGGTAGTTCCTTTATTCTCTGTCAGAAGTTAAATCGGTCATTTCAAAGTTTTAAATAACTACAGGTATCTAAAAGAACAACAAAGTGAAAGTATAACATCTTTTAGAAGACAACTGACATACCGAATCTTTTATACAGGATGAAAACAATTGTGTAGCCGATATAAATGAATGCAACTGCTTTAAGAAACATTTTAAAATATTTGTAAGTATATTTCCAGCCAAATAGGTATTCAAAATCCCGTAATTTCTCAGCCTCGTACCTTTATTCATATGAGGAGGTATCACTTTCGATGATCGGCTGCGGTGCGCTCCTCTCCTGTGTATTATAAAAAGTTTAGAGAAACGTTTGAATTTATATTCATGTGTTGTGCGTCCAGGCTCGGAGGAAATGTATAGACGCAACGGCCTTTTCTGCCGACAGACAGGGCAGGACTCTTTTAATTCAGGAGGTTTATAAAAAAAAATCAACTTTTTCAAGACAGAAAAATACAAAATATAGCTACGCTTGAAAATTTCACTTAGAAATGCTGCAAGAGGTAAATATCTAAACATATCTATGCGTTTTGACATACGGAAAAAATGCTAGTATGTCAAACGTCACGTCACACATTGGTTAGAGGGGTTAAGGTGGGATGAGACTTATAACCAATAGAAATGAGCTTCACTACTTAACGAGTAAGAATATTTGATATAAATGATGTGAAATGATTTTATATATACAGGATGATCCCGAATAATGTGCAAAAAAAATAAGATAGATTGTAACTGTCATAAAATGCAAAATTATGGAAACCTACTAGATATCGATGTGTACATTAGATATTGGAAAGGAAACTATGTGTAGGGTCATAAATTTTATTTTTTTACTTGAAAATCGTACTACTTATGAAATAATTGCAAGAGACAAACAACATTCTAAATTCAATAGGTATTACAAAATACATTGTGTCAATCGAAAAAGTTAACCCCAAAAAAATTTTAATGAATAATATACAGGGGGTACTTTATATCAACGCCAATTGATAGGATGAGGAGAATAAAAAAAAACTATTCCAGAAGAAGTTTCGTCAGCCTAAATACCTTGTCAAGTTTCGCTTCTTAATTTTGAAACATTTGAAGGAAATTAAATAAAACTCTAAATTTATCACCCCCTGTTAAGGGGTCTTAACTCCTGAAGGGGGGGCTCATATACAAAAATTATATGTGAAGGATTAAAATAGGTCGTACAATCTACCTTAAATGTTTTTGCACATTATTCGGGATCACCCTGTATAAAAGGACGTTATAGTAAGAAAACAAACTTTTTGTTACAAGATGTTCAAGACATATTCATATTAGTTGGACTCAAACTATAGTATATAAAGAGACTAAACTATTTTTTATGATAATCTGAATAATATAAATCCATTAATTATTTTTGAAGCAAATTTTACGTTAAAAGAACTTACGCATAAACGGAATAAATCTATATAAGCGGTGCTGATTGTTTTGTTTTATATAATATTTCGTCGAATATAAGCTTCAATGAGTATTCAAACTTTGTTGTTTGGAGCTTCATACTGTTACATTACATAACATTTAACAGTTTCAAAGGCATTTTTCCCCATATTTATGGTTCAGGATGGTACCCATCCAACGCAACGTCTAGATTACCTAATGAGGCACTATTGTCGAAGCTTGGATAATGTGAGTTGTCAGCATTGAAAATATTATTCTGCGTTGTACTTATGTGTACAAAGTATTGAATAATGTAATTTACTCTCCACAGCTTCTCAATTACATTGGCTTGTTAGTAGCAAATATGAAAACTTGTTTACGTTCTTTTACATTTTATCTAAGTAAATACACTTTGTGATATAAAAAGAATATATTCAATCACCACAGTAACTTTTTTAAGAGAACTATTTACTCACTTTAACACAAAAAGACTAAAGAATTGTTCTGGTATGTGTAAACAGACTAGCATTTTTTTTGCAAAAAAAAACTAGATGGGTTTCTAAGTCAATTATTTCTTATAATGATGTACGAAGATTGAAAGGGCTAAAATGACAAATATAATAGAAGGGATGATGCAGCGTATTAGATATTATGCCGCATCCACACATTTCGACAGAACTATTGAAATCCTCGACGAGTACTGCATCCACACTCTTGTCAAAGAGTTGCTCTTGTGTTGTTGCATTTGTTTCGTAAATACGGCAAGACGGATGCCACTGAAATTGCAATCGCTTCTGCTCTTATAAGTTATTATAATTGTTATATATCGGTCAGTGGTCGCGCGGTTTAATGCGTCAGTACTTGAATCAAGGTGACTAGATCGCTGTGGGTTCAACCCCCTCAGTCGGTAGACCGTATATTAGCTATATTCGTGGAGAATATTGATACCGGTTGACATTTGACTACCCTCCTAATGAATGAGGTTTTCCAGGTTTCCCTCATTCCTGCACTGAATGGTGGTTAGGGCCTACCAACGTAAGTCGTTCCTGGGCGCAAATGCGGCCTGCTTAATAATAATATGCCGCCCCCTCTCCCGCACAAGTCTTCGACTTCTGGGCTACTCCTCGTGATTAGAATGAGGGGTAGAGATATTATTATTAGGTATATACAATTGTCGTGTAAAAAAAAATCGAAAACTTTGGTGAATAACAGCAACACATAGCAATAGATCGAAGTTATGATTTTTTTTATTTTATAAATTGTTAATCATTAGAATAGTATATAGTTTTTTCAAAATGGCCATAGAAAAATGGTTGAGATTCGAATCTATTGGAGAATTTCAAAACTCGAATGCCATCAGAGGATTTTAACTACTTATTTATTAAACAAAATTTCGCCAGTTGTATCAAAGCAATACTGTATTGAGGCAAACTATTCCAGCCAAAATGCGATTAGCATTTACTTTAAGATTTCTGACGACCGACGACAGCTATAAAAGTCTTTGCTATTTATACAAAATACAAAGTGTCACCCCACTTGAATTATTTTATTTCTTCACACTGACTTACTTTCAAATAATAACTCAGTCTTCTTTTTAACCAGTCCTGCCCTGTCGTCAGCCACCAGCTTGATGAAATATGTCTTTAAACTGTGTTTAGGTTTAAGGTGCACGATATTTCTAATATAAATTTCACCTCTCTGCAATGAAACTTTTCAGGGATATACAGCCGTTTTGCAACTTTAGTGACTCAGTTTGTGCATGTTAAAAGTAAAGAATTAATCAAATTTTTTCTAGAAAACGTTTCATAGATTTTAATATTAAAATTTAATAGAATAAACATTACAAAGAAATGGAAAGTTTTGGTTTAATTGTTGATTGAGAAAATGAAACTGAAAAAATTATTTAGAAAATAGTTTATTAAATTAAGACCAGTCTTCATCGATTTTTTCTAATAGAGGAAACATTCTTCAAAAGTGCCCCATGTTGAATATTAATATCAAAAGTTGTTAATAACGTACAGACTTCAAGGTTAACATATATCAACAAAAACGTGTTCAATTTACAATTGTTAGAATAATTATCGTCACAACTCTGTTGAATAACCATTTACTAGTTTTTTTATCCAATACTTAAGTGTTTAGATATAGCTTTCCACAATATAAAATTATAAAATGCAACTGTATTTACTAAATACTATACTATAAATAAACATAAGGTACATTTAGCCATTACTTACAAGAACATTTGACTCCCGACTTAGCTGGGACAGTTCTTACCTGAAAAAAAAAACATGCAAATAAAGTAATTGAAATAATTTTATTTAATAATAAGTTATCACGGATTATATTATGAAAGGCAAATTTGCGAAAGCAGTGAAATAGTTTTGGGTAAATTGGTGCAACCGAAACAAGTGGGGAATGCCCTCAGATTAAGATAACATCTGTCTCGTGTACGGTTGATGATTTGTAATAAAAAATATTTATGCAAAATCCCTCCGCGCTACAATTCTGGACCAGTTTCATCAATAAACCACAGCTGGTTCCTGTGTCGACGTTATTTATATGTAAATCGGGAACATTTAATGAATGGACGAATGAAAGAGAGTGCTAATGTCGATGTAAATCAAATTTCCGCCACACACAAAACAGCAATAGAAGTTTCAAAATTGCATTAAAATTTTGCGATACAAGACGCAATCCCATATGTGGACCAACAGTGCAAGTTTGCTTATAATATACAGGGTGTCCCAGAAATCAACGTTAAGCCGGAAACGGGCGATAGGCCAAGTCGTGACAGTTATTAGAAAAATATAAAAAAATCTTTGTCATGTACTTTTCAAATTATAAGTATTAAAAAATAAATTGGAAAAACTGACATCCTGTGATGATCTATCAAGTCCTGTGAATGTTCAAAGTGTGCTCCGTCCATTTCCAAGCAGGCACGACATCTTCGTCTCAACGATATTCGAACTCTTTCGAAAACAAATTCCTTGGTTTGGATTGTGGTTCCAGCATGATGGTGCTCCAGCTAATTTTTCCATGGCCGTTAGAGAGCATTTACACCAAAACTTTTCCACATAGATGGGTAGGAAGGGTCGGACCTGTTTTATGGCCTCCAAGATCGCCTGAACCCTCTAGATTTCTTTGTTTGGGGATATTTGAAAACATTAGTGTATGGTACACCTGTAAATAGCCCAAACCTATACTTTCAAGGGAAATTCTATGAGTCATAGAAGTTTTATTTAGCATCGGCATATTGCTACCCACGTCATTTAGATAAGAAGGTTTTGTTGACCCTAAGCACATCGCAACCTTAACGACTTAGGTAATGCCGAAATTGTAAAATAGATATAAATAAATATAAGTAAAAAAAACAAATTTTAGACATTTGTCATTGCGATAGGAATATTGTACTAGCATGTTGTCGTAAAGATAGTACAACTAAAATAAATCTTATCCACATTACTTAATAGAACTAACAACCAATGTAAACACATGCAATACAGACAGGATCATGTTGTTCTTTATGATCGTCTAGCCATTACCTTGGAAGTGAATGCATCCTTTGATTGATTCGGTATTTGTTTTCCACATGTGCTTTATCCCTGATGGCATTTACGTATTCGGATTGATTTTACTCTGCCCTGTAAAAACAGGAACATCTGGCGCGACAGTTAAAATTGAAGTAAAAATAATGTTCAGTCGGATATAATCACAAGGGCTGTTTGGTCAGAATTCGGAGATAAACAGAGCCATAAACGATTTTATTTCAAGAGCGCGCAGCGCTGGAAAAATTATTCTGGTTATGTATAGGGTGTCAAAAAATTAATGTAACAGACTTCGAAGGCCGGCAGTGCTAACTGAATTAGCAAAAAATGTCCTAACGTGTAACGCGAGGGAAATTTAAACCGGATCGTGGAAAGAGATACAGGTCCAGGACGTTCACGGCGTATTGCAGCAGTGTGGCGCATTATACATGAAGCTATTGGGTACTATTGATGATTTACGCAAACGTATCATAGCTGCTGCTAAGAACTTGCGAGTTCAAAACGGAAAAAAGCAGAAACATCTGTGTTAGTTGTAAAAACTGTATAAGGTGGGCTCAAAATTGTTGTAACTGTAATGTTAATTACAACCTGAAATTAAGCAATCCTAAAAATGCAGAAATAGGTGAGATCTCATCTATAGTGGTTGAATTTACGAGTTCCCACTGTTGCAAAAGTGAATTTGAGTATTTATAAAATGTCCTCATTAAACCAGCTTAGTAAATTTAGATTGATTTTTATTTAAGATAATTATTAAATACAGGTTTGTCTATGGCATTGTTCATTGGCATACCTAGACTTCATTGATAGGAATTGTAGGAAAACTAATTTATATTAACCTTTACAATGCAATAAAAAAAAGCTATAAGGATTGTACAAACATTTGTTTTGCGATACTGACTCCATTTTTCATGACGCATCTATTCCAAATTTTGTTTAGAAAAGTTCTGAGTCACCCTGTATATTAAATATTATTCGTTATAAGCATCACGCACTGGGTAATGTAGAAACGGCGTATGACATTCAGAAAACAAAAATCAGTTGAGCGATTTGAGATAACAATGCACGCACAACTCCCAGAACTTCCAAGAGTAGTTTCCCTCCGGTACGACTGTCTTTTGTCGCCGGAGTTTCTCACCCTGTACACAGAAGGCAGCCTCCTATGACAAAGCCGCATTATACAATTCAGTGCGAGCTCTTTGTCCGCTTAACTTCGTCTTGTGCCGATCTACTTGCCCCGCGATCTAATTATGAGGCACTAACAGTAAATTGTCAGTGGCATTGGTAATTGACGGCGGAGTTAATTGTGCCGGATTAATTACGCGAAATACAAGGTATGTCCGTCAGGTGTCCTGCTCCACCCATAAATTTCATTAAATGGTGTGCTGGATATTCATATAATATACTGCTAGATATATACCATCTCACACAGAAACAAAAATACATTTCGTTTCAATATGATTTCTTACTTCATGCGCTGTTGATGGCGCTGTTTCGAGATACGCTTTACCGCCATCTTCAGAGAGTGTGTTAGAGAAAACAACAACAGATCCTATTAAAACTATACATAACTTCAGGTAACAATATCTAATAAATTCAATAATGACATATGCGTCTTTTTTATTAGCATTGCACCATTTCTTAAACTGCCTAATTTAAATGCGTATACTGTATTCGGCGATCCTCAGCCTCCCATTTATCTGACTGTGGGACAGATCTTTTGAAGATTTCACTGTCAACCAACAGATTTATCAATTTGACAATTAATAGATAATTTAACTTAAATCAAATTGAATTACTTGTTATAAATATTAACAACACAACTTTGGCAATTCGTAAGATTTATCAGATGAACGCAGCTGATCTGTATTTGTATTAACAATGCTTAAATATTCAACAGCAATCTCTGCTCGAAGAACATTTGTGGCGATTTTTTGCTTGTTTTCAAGGAACGTATCAATATAGCCTTCACACACGGTGTTGGACGTCCAACCACCACGCCGTTTTATAGTTAGAAGGTCTGGTCCTGTGTTGGCTATAAGTGAAGTAGATGATCGTCGAAATCAGCGCCCTGTATATTGTTGAGGCTGTGATAAATTGAGAAAAAAGCAATCTCCTCCGAATAAGTTTAGCTTATCCTAAAAAAATAAAGAAATCTACCAAAATCAATAATAACAAAGATACAGGGCGTGAAAATTGAAGAAATAAATCACATTTTCTTTCTTATCTTTCGATCGCTTGGAGTAAATTTAACGAAATTTCGCTTATTTTGATCTCAGTATTATGCTGTTACAGTATGGCCCATTACTTACGCAACAATTTGACTTTACTTTTAGATAAATTGCATGCATCATGAGGTTTAGATGCGTTTTTCTCAGAAACAATTGCTTCTAGTGACATTAACAAGGTGTACTTTTTTACTAGAAAAGATAGGGAAGAAACTTTGTCCCAAAATGAGTGTAGCACAAAAAAGTCGTAGCGATTTAAAGGAGTCCAAACCATCGTTGGTGGCGCCCTCTAGCAGACACACCAAAATCGTCGACATATTCGAATTTCTAGTCCCAACCCCCCTATACCAAATTTCATAAAATACGGTCGATGCGATCGAAAAATAATAAAGAAAATGTGATTTATTTTTTCAAATTTGACACCCTGTACATCGAAAAGGAGGAACATTCGGATAAGGCATATTTGGCTTAATCGCTCTATTTTGAGGTCAGCAACATGGCCTTAAGCTGTCACATTATTAATGAATCACCCTGTATAGGTCTTTGTTTCAATCGACTCAAAATAACGTATTCTATCAACTCCTAAAATTATTTTAACGACTTGCAAGACATCATGTACTCTTTTCTTGTAACTTGTAGGTAGGTATATAAATGAATAGTAACAATTTCTAGTTAAACCAATAATTAGTTAGATCGCCTTTCTTTCTTAAAAACACTCAACGTAAGATTTCCATTTTAGGTTACACATTTTCCTTTCAACAAACAGTTTTTTTATATATATCCGCCATTTACTCCGCCTCCAATAACATCTTAAGAGGATATTTTCCCTCTTAATAAAAGAATGGAAATGTTTGTTTTCTCCTTCCTTTCTATTCCCAGTCAACTCGCTTTCTATAGAGGTCTGATTCTCCTTCGTTTATGGATTTGAGGAAAGTATAAAACGAAAATCACTGTGGGGTTTTCTTGATGCAGTGGTGTGAAATCGGGGAGAATAGACATAAACCGCACTAAAGTGGAAAAAGTTAATAAGACCCAAGTTTATGGTCCGCGATTGAAGCGATGCATATTTATTCTCATTTTGTTTGGTTAATGCTCTGATCCATATGGTTAGATTGAAATTTAAGCGTCACGTAAATTAGTAATAATACACCACCCTGTCCCCACATAAAGTTTTCAAAGGGTAGGGAATTGACTAATTGATTAAGCGATAAGTTCATACTTGCACATACAGGGTATTTTAACTTCATGTCATAAATTAAGGGGATCATCCTCTTAAATTTAACGCAGATTCGGGGAAGCTTTGTCCTCAGAAAAGCTACGACACTGGATTTACACAAAAATTAATAGATTCATTTAATTTACTGTTATATTTCTAATAAAGAAAATGTGTTGCATTTTATTCGTAGAAGTAATTTCGGAGTTATAATTTATTTTGTTCATGATAAATTTTAAAATATATTTCTAATATTTCATAGTTATTTGTTAAACGTCATATTGAAGCGATTAAATAACGCAAAAAGGTCAGTTTTTTGTTTGTGTTCCTGTTGCAACTTTAAAGAGTTTAAACATAAGTATACTAACGTAGAAAAGACAGATATGCATTCATTTTATTTATGGGCAGATCTGAGAATGAAATTAGAAAAAGTATTTAATCCATCAATATGAGAACTCTGTTAATAACTTCTGAAAACTTGTTTGTATTCAAGAGTATTCATATTATACGAACACAACGCTGAATATTTAGAATGTGTAGATTATTTAAATCTAATGGAGTAAATCTAAGTAAATCCATTTCCATTTTTTTCAAAGATCATAGATGGTGCAGTTCTTTTTCCAAATGATCTAGTTCATGATCAATGCATCAAGTGTTGACAATATTTTATGATTCAGTATTCACTGTGAGTAGTTTTCTATAAACACTGTGTTATACTATGCCATTTCTCTTTTCATAAGAACATATCGGAAAGGAAGAGAACAGTTTCTACTTTATAGTAAAGTGTCTGGAGGTATTCGATTAATATGGTCTAGAACCTTGTATGTGGTTACCTATATGCATGAAATCATATGATGAAACTATTACCAGCATATCTGAACCAACACTGGGCTTTTAGATCTGTAGGCTCTAAGGACTGTTTCTAGAAGATCTCCATGTAGACGTTTGGCAAAACTGGGGAGAAGGGTAAACTTTAGAAATGGTGGGACAGAACCAGTCGATGTTGACGTGGAGTCAATAAAGAGGCGCAAATATTGATATTTCTTCATCGAATTCAGTTTTCCATTTAATTGTGCAAATAATTTACACAAATTCTACGACTATTTAGATAATAGCAAATCAAGTCTAGCATATGTCTATCAATTCAGTTCCTGCGTTCTAACAATCCAAGCCAAATGCGACACTTAAGACGCAAAGTTCGATTAGGAACAGTTGTTTCTTACTCAGTGTGTAACGACCTATACAAGGCCACACTTCAGACAAAATAACTGTTATAAAAACTCATTAATCAGTTTGTATTAGCGGATATTAGGAAAATGTTCCCGTAAGAAAATTCACACAATGAAATACCAGGAGCAGGCTATTAGAGTAACTGTATGTAACGAAATCATCTAGCTAAGTTAAGTAGCCGGTCTGCATCTATTTCATGAGGTATTTAATTTGAAATGATGGCCTCGGGTACGGTTATTTAAATGTTTAGTCATCGAGAGAAACCGGAAGAGCTATTCATACAGTCCAATACCGAGTGCATTGCTACAGGCAACTAAAATGATGATAGGATATCAGCAACAAATTTTTACTTTTAAAGCATAGTAATTTTTGACTTTATTGTAAAGGTATCAATCAATTTTCCCATAATTCCTATCAATGAAGTCATTTTAGGCTTTTCGAAATATGCACGGAAGAAGACATAAGAACCGACACAAATCAGATGCATGCAATTATTTATTTATATATTTTACTTATTTATTTTAACTACACTGTTCTACACTCGTCTATACTCGGGGGATTTACACCCTTGTGCATTACAGCCATCATCATATGCTCGTTGAATACTATTTTTTGCATTCTGTTAAAAAATAACCTACTTTTGATATTTAAAACTCGTCAAAAGATACATTTTTGATGGACTCAAGTGTTGGAAAATATATTTTATGTGAATAAATTGCGATTCCCAGACTAGATAAAGGAGAAGCACGGCGTCGTTTCAGCTTCACCAGAACATAAACTGCCATTATACAGCTGCATTAAAATTAATAAGACGTCAATTAAACGGTCGGTGTATTTCAACTAGCACGATTCAACTTTCAAGTGAATGAATCGCTTATACGCCGCATTTCAAGAAATATTTATACCCAATATTATAGCGCAACATTTTTGTAACTAGAAACACACTTTCTCGAATTGCACCGCAATTAATAGCTACAAAAAGTTATTCATAAAATGCTTGAGAGGAGCATCGGTATATTATTATAAACATTGCCACTTGGATAGAATAATAATAGGTATTGATTACATTCAATAATATTGAAATAAATGATTGAATAGACTTCTAAGTTTGGAAACCAATAACACCGGTCTACAACATTTTTGCGCACGGGTTATACATACCTAATTTGTATTCCTTTATACCTAGAAATAAGAAAAATAACAAAAAATAGTTCTAAATTTGTTTTTATGTGTGAAAAACGGAAAATTCAAATAAATGAAAATACATAAAAAATCGCATAGAGATGATTTATTAAAAGATACCAAATATTCATTTATGATTCATTCTTACAATAGAAGTTTCAAAATAAAGTCCAAACGTTTAAAAATTAACAGTTTTACTTTTCCTTTCATGTTCAGCAGATCTTCGCGCATGCCGCCATTTGGGGATAGGTAGCGGCAGGGACCTGTGCTTGTAAAATATGCCTTTATAGCCATACCGTGGCCATACCGTTCGACGACTGCGTTATTGGTGCACAAATGCTGCATTCTGTGGTTTGTTGATTTTTCTTGTATTTTATACTGTTATGTTATTTTATTTTTAATCAATTTCAAGTAAAACAAATTTATATTTAGAATGACACTTTCTAAATTGGGACAACTATTTTTAATACGTTCCTGACTTGTATCCCAAACTAGAGAGAGACAACAAGATTCAAGGGAAAATTTAAAGGTTTTAATACATCAAATGTGCCGCCGTAGAGTCTGTGAGCTGATTGTTATTTAATCTGTGACGATAGCGCGCAAAGACCGACATTAATCGGCGTGAAAATCAAAAATGCTATAACTTCTTAAAAAGCAAATATTTTCATTCTGTAATCGCAATTTTTTATATAGATTTGCTTATATAATCAAAATATATTAGGTAAAACCCATGCGCAAAAAATTTTTTTTTTTTTTTTTGTTGACCAGTGTAATAAGAAAACATAGGGATGAAATTTGGATCAGACTATTATCCCATTTTTTAGTTATTATTATGAAAAAATCAAGGTTTTCTGCCTACAAAATTGATACCTCTCATTTTAACTCGTCGTAATTTTTCTGTCTTTAGTACTGTTAAAGTCATTTCATCTCAAAAGCTCTTCTTACATTATTTTTTAGCAAAACAGTGGGGAGTGCTATCTCCGTAAATATTGCGTTCTTTAAAAAAGGAAAATACTGACGTGGAAGACGTCCAGCGAGGTAAATCATTGTTGTAACAAGTAGTGGCGGTTCAAATATGATTAACTTGTAATTTATTAATTGTAGTTCTTTATCTTTTTCATAAAATGTGGTACACAAAATGATATTTTTCTTAATTTTTTTTTACCAGAAAATTTATACTATAAAATGCTTTGGTATGAAAATATAACTCCTGTACGAAAATGAGCCGTTTTGGATTTGTAATATTTTTTTAAACACTCTGTACATGTAAGTTAGTAATTTTTATTCACAATTTGTTAATTTTTCCACTTGTTTACTTAATAAAGGGCAAACTCTGATCATATCAACAAAATCCGGTCATGGTAGAAGGCCGTGATTAAGATTTATCATTAGTAATCACGCATCAACTCTAATATATCATGCTTAAAGAAATAATGTACGTATGCTAAAGATTCAGTATACCTTTTAAACGATTGCCATCACTCTTAAGAACGATTCTTGTAGAAGTAATAGAGCAAATATAAACTTCAGCGACTGATAGACTCAGCTATTTCCTGAATGCGAAGATAATGGGGGATACTTATTTGTGATAAAGTGGGGAATAGGAAAATATCCATCATTCTAGTAAACATATAAATTCAGCCCGAAACAATTAGAGTACGAGCAAATAGTTCAGAGGCGACTAAAAACTATCCTATTTTTTCCAGGCAGTTCTTAATGACGGCACATTCCAAAGAAGAAACTGCTGCTAAGGCTTTATTAAACGTTATTCGTCACGACGATTTTTTACGTTAGTTTCGACTGCTAGGAACATTAGTTACTTACCAAGATTCCTTTATACTCATAGTGGATGATGTACTGGATGTCCACGAGACATTTTTATTTTATTTAGTATTTATTGATCATTTTTACTGTATTAGCAAGGTATTTTAAGCTAATATAAATCAAATCTCCTACAATTCCTATCAATGAAGTCATATGTATGTTCTCTGATTCCAAACATCTAGGTATGCTAATGAACAATTCCACAGACAAAGCTAAATTCAATAATTATCTAAATAAATTAATCTATCTAAATTTACTAACCTGCTTTAATGAAAACACTCTATAAATATCTAACTTCACTTTTGGCAGTGGGAACACGACAATTCAACCACATATTAAATTACATAAATCTGTATGGTAAGTCAAAGAACAGCTTTCTGAAGACACAGAAAACACACAAGAACCAAACACATTAACATCAAAAATAACATTTTGAATATAGTTCAATAAAAAAATAAACAAGACAAACAAAAACCTAATAGGTGCAATAAGACCATTAGCACAACATATGCATATCAGAACTATTTAAAAATGCATCAATAGAGTAAAAACAGTGGCATAGTAAAAAAGATTTTAATATGTTTTTAAAACTAGAAGCTTTCGAAGATTTTAAATTAGATAGCATAATACTGTACAAACTAAGAGTTAAGGATTTTTTTATTTAGTAAGTCTATATCGTGGAACTATAAGGTGATCTGAATATCTAGTTTCATAACTATGACAGTGGAAATGTGTAACATAAAGATGTTTCTGAAAATGAATCTCAAGAGTGGCATGTATGTAAAGACAGGGTAACGGCAGAATCTTAAGTTCTTTAAAAAGCGGGCGACAGTGTTCAGTATAGGAAGAGTTAGTTATTAAACGTACAGCTTTCTTTTGTAGCTTGAATATCTTATGGGACGTTGACTGTTTCCCCAAAGCATTATGGCATAATTTAAATGAGAATGGAAAAGTGAAAAACACAATCCCTATTCAAAAAGTTCTTCAATCTACGAATTAAAAAAATTGAACTAGATAGTCTACCTCGTAAGTTGTCAATATGGACATTCCACGTAAGAGTCATAGAGGAACATACCTTGCAGACCCACCATCAGTCATACTGTTATGTGAAAAATTCAATTTTCTGTTTTAGTTTCTTTTAATTTAAGATTATTTGCTGAGAACCACATCTGTGCTTTTTCAATCATTTCACCCGAAAGCAAAGTAAGATCGATCATATTATACGCAGACGTAAAGATGGTAGCATCATCAGCAAATAACGTACTACGAAAAGGTTTTAAGTATTCATATACGTCTTTAACATAAATAATGAAAAGTAAAGGCCCTAAAACAGAGCCCTATGGAACTCCGTGATGCATTTGTTCATAACCTGAATAAGAATTATTGAAACAAACAATTTGTCTACGGTTACTGAGGTAATACGAGTACTAATAGAATGTGAAACACAGTCGAATGTCTCTGTCAAATCACATAATGTTACTGAACTGAGGGTGTTTGCACTCTTCAAGACTCTCAATAATATTTTCTACCATCTTACATATAGCCTTAGTTGTGGATAAATTGGTTCTAAAACCGAATGTAGTTAAATTTTAATATATCTTATTTATACCCAGAATTAAGGTGCTATCCAATTTTTAAAGTGATTGGACTAATGTTTTATTACCTTCTTATATACGGTAATCGAGAATTTATGTGAAAAAAGTTAGGTAGGTGCATAAATGATTTAAATAAAAAAGGGGCTTCAAATCAAAACGCAGTTTTGGATCAAAGTTCAGGTTCCGAGGTATAGATGGCCTTTAACGCTAACAAATGTAGTGAATCACATGATAATATTGTTTTAAATCAAAAAGGAATATTTCGCACATAAAAATAGCTCCAAAAAGTGAAGTTTGAGGCAAAACGCAAGTTTGGATTTGGTTGTTTCAAAATGCATTTGTGTTCGAAACATAACGCTGTTTTTGATATGATATTCTCTACATTATACAGCGTGTTCCTTAAGTAGGAGTCAAAAATTCAGGGATGTAATATGTGGCCAAAAATAAGAGTATTTTGTTATATAAATTTGGGTCCCAGGACAGCCAAAATTATCAGTTTTTAATTTCTAAACCGCTTGATATAATTTAACCAAATTCGGTGGATGCCCCCAAACAAAAAAACAATGGGGTTCATATCGGGTACTCTGGGTGGCCAAGGTTGGCCTGGTTCTTTAGTGAATCGTCCAATCACGTTATTACCGAATCTTTCATTTAAAGATACACGAACAGTCAAACTAAAATGTGGGGGAGCACCGTCGTGCATACACTACATTTTTTGTCTTCGCACGTAGGAAACATCGTCAAGTAGTTCAGGTAAAACGTTTTCAAGTAAGATCTAACAAGAAAATTACTAATAATGCCCACCCATACATTAAAAGATAACTGATGTGGAAATTGATATTTCATTATGGCATTAGGGTTTTCATCAGACTAAACATGTTTATTGTAGTATCAATGGAAAAATTAGCTTCGTTGGTAAACAATATGCCAGCGGTAACGTCAACATTGTGTTCAATTTTTTGCAAAATTGTAGGCAAGCAGGATAGTCTTGTATGTGATACGGGTATAACTGTTGATGCATCAGAACAGACCAAACTAATTTATGATTCACGTTAAGATTTTCAGCGATCTTTCCAGTACAAGTATTTAGGTTTTCTTCAGTTTCGTGTAGAATAGCTTCTTCAAACTCATGCGTTCTAACACTCAAAGTTCTTGGACCTTTCTAAAATGAGCCTAACTGCGAAAGACGTTGAAAAACATTTCTGGGCATTCTTGGATTTGGAATTGGATGATTTGGAAATCTTTCCATATAATTTCGTCTAGAGTCAGTACCATTTCCATCTGCAAGGCCATAAATGTAATCCATAGTGACCATTTCAGCATTTTCAGCATTATTTTTGGCAACAGAATACGTCTCTGGATGTTTGATCTATACTTAGGAAATATTCAGCTAGTAAATCAATAACAAAAAATTCATACTCATCTAAAACTAACAAAGCATTCTACCTTTTCCCATATCAGATTGCGTATAATTCGAAACACTGATCTCATCCGACAACATTTTAATCAATAACGACTAATAGAGGACTGAATAGTATTAGGCTAATATCTCGATTTATGAAGCCACTTTCTGGACCTTATCCGAGTAATATCGCGGCGTACCTAATCCCAAATTAGATATTTATGCGGTACTTAGTAGTATCTTTGGTCGTGCCAATATCCAATCGCACATTTTATCACACAAAGCAATTAAGGACGGTATTTATGAACCCTGGAAGTTGGTATGGAAGCAAAAGCGATGATCGATAATGTATAGGGGCAAATAAACTACAAGATCTTGTTAGACACACACTCGCAGTGAAAATTAAAATTATACAGGGTGCAACAAATTAGCGGGTCAAGCTGTTAACTGTAGATTACTTGCGCGTAGATACTAGCATGCTGTGCGGAAATTTTGGAGCCATTCATTTATAAGATTATACCATTGCCCAATTCGCATTCATTCCTACCGGCACATTTTTCTTTGCCTATCAAAGTACCCTTAAATTTGCTAGGAAATAAAATCTCAAAGTTGCAAAAAACAAAATCTTACACTAAAAAATAAAATTTAATTGCTCCAATGAAATATTTTAATTATTATAAATTTTACACAGACACAAAGCTATACTAATATCAAGATTAATACACTTATTCCAAGTTACCTTAGTTTCACGACCATGTGATTCTTATAGATTATCCATTGTAGTTGTTTGTAGTAACCTTCATTTCGTTTGTAGTTCTATGACATTTAAAGCGGATACTAATAGATAGGGTAGAAATTTAATATAGTTGTAATTTATCTAGTAGGCGGCTGTCACGTTGACATTTTGTAATGACAACTGTTATAATTCATGCAAAAGATTTCTGGATAATTAAGTTATTTTAGCGATTACATTTTCCCCTTCTACAAATAGTTTATCAGAATTTCGTTTAATTCCCCAAGAACATTAAAATTTAAATTACCTCGAATCTGTAATTTCTACTTTAACGTGGGTCCATATTCAAAGGTTACGCTATTCGGTTATAATGTGGGTTACAATATACACAGATTGGGCCTTCCATTCAAATTTTACAGGATTATATAGCCCTTAAAATAATAATAAAAAAATAATGAAGATCAAAGAGCTTGAATTTACCGAGATATAAATTCAATATTGAGTGTAAATCATTTGACTATAAAATATTGCTTTAAGGCACTAGTGCTTTAAAATAATCACTTTAAAGCACTAGTGCCTTAAAATAAATGTGAAATTATGACAGTAAATTTGCAATACATTTAATTTGTATTTTCTTTATTAACATGAATACTTATATTACAATTCACACAATTTGAAAAATTACATCCTTCCACAATTCTACCACTATCAATTTAAACTACCGCATTCCTAATTGACGTTTGAGCAGAATCCGCTGATATTGATGGCACTGAAAGCAGTTTTCGGGCAATCGAATTTTAACTTTCCAACGAATCTTCGATGTATCCCTCGGCGACTGTTGAAGAGTCCATCCCCATGCCGCTTAATTGACGTTAAATTTGTTCCACTATCCGCTAGTAAGATTGCCGACGTACGCCGAAAATAATGTCCAGTATAGAGGTTAAGATTTGGAAGTTGCAGAACTTTAGCAATAGCAGCAGAACATTTTCCAAACGTATTTATCCCCACAGGGTTTTCGTACACTTGCCTTTCACATACTTTATGAAAAGCCTCCGATGTCCCACATTTGCTGGACGAAGAGCCATGTATCTCGATAGCGAAATTTCGTGGAACCTTGGTTTTGGTATCTGATATCTTAACTAATATTGAACTGGAAGTGCCCACAATTTCCAAGTTGTCGAGAGTCAACTGGCAAAGCTTCTCTCTACGGCAGGCACCAAATGTTCCCGAAATAGTAGCTACTTTCATCATAAGATACTCGTCATCCGGTGCTCAGTTCAAAAACTGTTCAATTTAGTCTCTGGTCAAGGTCTTTGATTTTTTGGGTTGATAACCTTCTCCTTGACGCTTAAGAAATGCAATGAGCTTAAAATGCTTGCTGATATCTACGTCGCTATTTATTAATAACATAGCTTTAATCATATAATAATTAGATCATAGAGATGAAGATTTCCAAACCTTCGATTTCTCCTCAAAATAGGCCAAGAATACGTTTTCAGTATATTTTCCAGGAACGCCTTTTTCTTCACACCACTTCACATACTTATTGTATGCAATTCGATATTAAAATCCGGGATTTTCTTGGTGATAAGTCCAAAGTAGCTGCGCTCATTCTGCAAACTTTTACATGCGTGCCTTAAAAATGTACTTTTAACATACATCATAAATAACTATTAAATAAATGTTGTTTTATTAATTCGTAAAGTATGAGGGTTACTTATTGAGGCCTAAACAACTCCTACTCTGATCTTGATATAAATTAGATTTGTTAAAAAAATGTCATCAATTTACAAAAAACGCAATTATAATGAGACATTTTATTAAATTCCAACTCATAGTCCCAAAGTATCAGAAATTACATTGCCAGTTTTTATAACTTGTATTTAATATTGTTGTTTATCCTCTAATTATAACGTAAAGCTACAACTGAAATTAATGGGAAGGTAAAATGAAAAGACAAATTGAATAACAATGGGAGTCCAGACTTTTCATCTTTTAATCTAATTAATGGGTAGAAAGTGCTTTGATGATCATATTAAGGCATATTATACAGTGTTGCCATATTTCAGTCACATAATTTTTCACTAAAAATAAGACAAACCTTGGCATCATTTAAGTTCCTTTATTTTAGTTACTTTAAAATAACTATTCAATTATCCGAAGTGTCGATGGAATATACAGGGTGTTCTAAAAAAACATGGCAATATTACATTAAAAAATAAGTGAGGTTTGCTTAAGAAACGTTATGTCCTAAAGCACAATTAATAATAATTTGTGAGATTATTTTTAAAAAATTATAAAGACCAACTATTTTTAATAAATTAACCAAAAGCACCTTTTTTAGTTTAAAATTACATTTTACAAAATGTAACAAGCTTAAAATGTAGAAACCCAACTTAAGAAGAGTTAGAGAATAAAATATCAATGCAAATACTATCAACTAGAGCCCTATAATTTTTACAAAAAAAAAAATAAATCAATAAATTACAGCACCACGTACCTGTGTCAAATTCTAAACAAAGGTGTTCTTTAAAAAAATTACATCCAAAATTTGATTTTTTTAAATTATCTTATGCTCTACCAGCCCTAATAACATGACCATGTTTTTTGGAACACCCTGTTCTATATTTTTTACTGTTTAAGAAAGGTATTTTAAGCTAATATGTATCAAATCTCCTACAATTCCTATCAATGAAGTCATATGTATGTTCTCTGATACCAAACATCTAGGTATGCTAATGAACATCCACAGACAAAACTCTATTCAATAATTATCTAAAAATTTAATATATTTACTAACCTCTGGAGTGGGAACTCGAAATTCAACCACAATAATTGAGATCTCACTTATTTCTACGTTTTATTAGGATCGCTTCATCAGGTGGCCTCCTTTAACTTGAGTCAAATATCTAACTATAAAGATGATTATACCAATAAATTAAAATTATTTGAAATTGAATGTCAAAATGAAATATCGACAACGTCAAACTGATTAACTGTCAATGAATATCATAACAACCTACTAAAATAAATAAAAATTAATAAAAAATTTTTACCTTTTATGCATAGTTTTTTTTTTCTCATATATTTTTAGGTATTAACAATATTGTGTGAAACTAACTACTCAGTGGACAAAAGCCCCAACCTGCGTTGAATTACACCCACAATATCTACCCATATATTCCTTATTATTAGCTTTTGTAACATTTTTTACTGTTTAAGAAAGGTATTTTAAGCTAAAATGTATCAAATCTCCTACAATTCCTATCAATGAAGTCATATGTATGTTCTCTGATACCAAACATCTAGGTATGCTAATGAACATCCACAGACAAAACTCTATTCAATAATTATCTAAAAAATTTAATATATTTACTAACCTCTGGAGTGGGAACTCGAAATTCAACCACAATAATTGAGATCTCACTTATTTCTACGTTTTATTAGGATACATATTAGCTTAAAATACCTTTCTTAAACAGTAAAAAATGTTACAAAAGCTAATAATAAGGAATATATGGGTAGATATTGTGGGTGTAATTCAACGCAGGTTGGGGCTTTTGTCCACTGAGTAGTTAGTTTCACACAATATTGTTAATACCTAAAAATATATGAGAAAAAAAACTATGCATAAAAGGTAAAAATTTTTTATTAATTTTTATTTATTTTAGTAGGTTGTTATGATATTCATTGACAGTTAATCAGTTTGACGTTGTCGATATTTCATTTTGACATTCAATTTCAAATAATTTTAATTTATTGGTATAATCATCTTTATAGTTAGATATTTGACTCAAGTTAAAGGAGGCCACCTGATGAAGGATCCTAATAAAATGTAGAAATAAGTGAGATCTCAATTATTGTGGTTGAATTTCGAGTTCTACCCAGAGGTTAGTAAATATATGAAATTTTTTAGATAATTATTGAATAGAGTTTTGTCTGTGGATGTTCATTAGCATACCTAGATGTTTGGTATCAGAGAACATACATATGACTTCATCGATAGGAATTGTAGGAGATTTGATACATATTAGCTTAAAATACCTTTCTTAAACAGTAAAAAAAATGTTACAAAAGCTAATAATAAGGAATATATGGGTAGATATTGTGGGTGTAATTCAACGCAGGTTGGGGCTTTTGTCCACTGAGTAGTTAGTTTCACACAATATTGTTAATACCTAAAAATATATGAGGAAAAAAGAAAAAACCCTGTTCTATAATTCGAAATAATCTACTAGGAGATATTTCTTTGAAACCAGGACCTCTGTAGTTATTTGAATTTTTGTGTTGTAATGTTTATTGTGTTGTACTGAATACTGACAGACTTTTTGATACAAGGAGATATTTAATGAAATAATATACCTTTTAGAGTAGCAGAAAGACCCAATTAAATTAAGAGTAAGGGAACAATACCATAAATAAATGTTTACAGCCAGGATGAGATTTATCACACTGTTTTTGACACAATGTATCTGTAAACAAATCTGAAAAGATACGAATAACTCAAAAACGTCTAAAGCTAGTAGGTATAATGAATTGCTTATCAGATTTACTACAAATTTCATGAGAAATTCGAATATGTAAAAATATACATAGTGATCCATTTAAAAAATGCCATCTTTAGTATCCCACTTTTTATGAATCACCCTGCATTAATGATATAAATAAATAAATATAAATATTTTGAAAACGTGCTATTTTTATTCCATTTAGCAACACTACACTTAGTTTCTTTCAATATCAGTCCAGGAGGTCATAATAGACCAATGGACAGCCGGTATATAGAACACTAGTCTATGTCAGGCAGTACACAACAAACTGCATTTACACACGCTCACTGGTGACGCGTTATTCAGCCAGCAACATCGGAAACGGCCAATTATACTTATCTAGCGAGATTTTAAATAAGATTTGTTATCTCCTAAAATGTCACAGTAAATATAAACATCGTGACGTCGCGGTAATGTCGAAATTCTACGAGCTTCCACCTTGACACCGCATTCTTTATGCGATTTAAATATATTTTTGGCAAATTACACCTTCACCCGTTATATAGTGCTTTCGAAAAGTAACTAATAAATTCATTATTTTTGAAATTGAGAAGTTTTCGAAAAAATCCCCTGGCACGTCGATTTTGTTTTAAAAAAGGCACTTTTTGACATACGACCCACATTTGTGACGTCATTATTGTTCGAGATATGACGTCATCGACAATTTTTTTAAATAGCAACCCCCAATTTTGACAATGCCATTTGAAAGAGCGTGTCATTCTACATGCATGCATAATGAAAAATTATGTTGTTACATAACAAAAATTTCAAGAAAACAATGTTTTGAAGATTTTAAAATTTAATTTTCACAATACTGTGCAATAGTTGATATTTTTAATAGAGTCTAGTGCGAGAACAACAAAGGACAAGACAAAGAATCCCATTTAAAACTAGGGATGTGCACTTTAATTCCATTACTGGCTACTGCTAGTTACCGAGGTCACGGCATAATAACATGAAAAATCACTATATATCAAATAGTAGCATAGGCTGTAAAACCCACTAAAAATGTGTACTTTCAAAAAATTATATCCAAAATTTGATTTTCTACAAGTACTCGTCCGTATAAAAAAAAAATTAGTAGCTCTAGGACAAACGTTAAGCATGTCCCACTTACTCTTTCAATGTTTTATCAGATTACTATCTTGTATATTTAAAGAAACATGCAAGTAGAATCATACGTCTAAAAACAAAAATAAAAACGTTCATGTAGGTATTTGTAATTTTACAATAACTTTTAAGATGATTTTGTAACTAATCTTTATCAGAATAGACGTGCATTATTAAAAAAATATTCACTGTTCTAGCCTGAAAAGGTTTATTTTTCATAGTTGTTATTATTTCAAGAATTTTCAAAAAGTTAATGAAAATACAAATATAATATGGGAATAATACTAAGGGATCTATTTCAATTCTGAAGCAATTATTTACTGTAGTCGATGTGCAAACAAATAGATAACTAATAATTTCGTAAGGAACAAACCAGGTAACAAAACGAGAGATTATCTTCTGCATGAGACATTCCATTACAATCACCTCTAGATATTGATAGTATGTCCTTGATTTTGTCTATACAATTCTATTAAACAGCAAACAGCTTATACTATTTTCCAGTAAGCAGACTTTTAAAGTCTTTTTACAACTTCTAATACCAGAAAGAATAAATCAGAAAATATACGAGGTGTATAAGATGATAAGTATCCATTTAAAAAATAAGAAAAGTAAAATATTAAAAATACGATTACTTTTAAATTAGTATTTAATTATATTAACGCCCAAGAAACATAGTTAGAACTAACAACATGGGGTCGGAGGATTTTGAGACCAAAGAAGGACTGAGGCAGGGTGGGGTGCTAAGCCCAACTCCCTTCAACATAATATTGGACGATGTTACTAAAGAAGTCAAAAAAAAAGTGAAGAAACTGAACGTAGTGTATAGATATTTGGAGCCAGTATACATTGATGATATATGCTAAAAATGAGAAAGAACTACAATACAACTTGGAAACCTGGAACACAGCACTCAAACAGAGAAACCTAAGAATAAACATAGGCAAGACAAAGGTAATGGTGATAGGAAAGAATGATATTCAGACAATAGTAAATCTCGACGACCAAAAGATAGCACTGACAGAAAGCTTCAAGTACCTGGGAGTAAAGATACAAAAAGAACGAGGCGGAAATAAATAGCAGAATTGAAAATGCAACATAACTATATTACGCACTAAATAACAGATTTGTAAGGAAAGAAGAAATACCAAGAAAGACAAAATTATCAGTATATAAGACAATATTTAAACCAATTTTAATGTACGGATGCGAGAGTTGGGCACTAACAAAGTATCAGGAAAATAAATTACAGATCGTAGAAATGAAATACTTAAGAGGCGTCAAGGGAATGACAAGAAAGAACAAAATACGAAATGAAGACATAAGGAAAGAGTTACATGTAGAACCAGTACTAGTGAGCATAGAACGTCAACAATTGAAATGGTTTGGACATCTGGTGAGAATGAAAGAGGGAAGACAGGAGAAAAGTATATGGCAGACAAAGGCCGTGCAGAAAAGATCCAAAGGAAGACCATGCAGAACGTAGGATGACGTGATAGCAGATAACCTGAGAAGGAAGAACAAAACATGGAAAGAGGGAAAAGAACTAGAAAGATTAGGCGCGTTTTGTTAATAATTAATTGTGTTCATCTTAACACCTTCGGGTAAAATAACATTTTTGATTATATATGTACGTATATTTTGAAAAATAAATGGATGCTAAGGTAATTAGAACAAAAATATACGGGTTTATTATTTATTTCATTGCAATCTAGTAATACAAATATTCACGAATCTGAATATAAAGGAGCACGTTAACAACATGCACAATTATTGCATTAATCACAGTAGCTAATTACGCACGTTTCTGTAAACGTGCTGAAATATGTATAAATTTGTATTATTCATGTTTCTCCAAAGGCCCGGCTCCTTTGTTAAGAATTTTATATGGTCTGTAATTATTTATATGTGGTATTTTTTTGTTACATTTTTTGTTTAATTGGGTAGACTTGCCACTAAAAGATAAAAATATAAAAAATAACTCCTTGCACCTAAAGAATCATTAAAGGGGCCAATTTCACAAATATTGTTTCGCCTAAACACCAAATTATCTCACACTGAAATAGTAGATACTTTCATCAACACTAAACGCATAAAATTAACGTTTCGAAAATTTTTAGATTTGCGCTATACAGGGTGTTTCGCATGAGGACCGACACAGAGCAGGTGCTTGTAGGAGATCCCAAAATATTGCAATTTAATCAAACAGGCTTTCAAAGTGAAGCCAAATATTTCGAAAAAAATTAATATCCCTGATCTACTTAAACTTGGAAACACGGAATTCCAGGAAACAACTACTCTGCGGGCTAATGCCCCGACCACCATTGAATTACACCTGGAAAACCTATAGCAACAGCTAGAGTCACTCGTCAGACGCCCACCAGATATATACCGGTTTCGAGCTTATTAGCTCTCATCAGTATGCCATAGCTGAGGTATCCGACGAATAATCCTAGCTGCTTTCGTGTCTAACCCGACAGAAGGGACCATGAGTACGCGGTGTAGAACTAACTACATCTATCGGCCGTTCGCTACTCCATGCCGGACTGAAAATGTCACAGGCACGAAGCGTTCTACATGCAGTAGACACCATTGAAAGCTGTCGACCTTTATCGCGATCGGCGAGAAACGATATTAACGATATTTTGCAAACACGGACCTACACTACACTACACCGCACTCATCTATGGCATACTGATGAGAGCTAATAAGCTCGAAACCGGTATATGTCTGGTGGGCGTCTGACGAATGACTCTAGCTGTTGCTATAGGTTTTCCAGGTGTAATTCAATGCTGGTCGGGGCATTAGCCCGCAGAGTAGTTGTTTCCTGGAATTCCGTGTTTGCAAAATATCGTTTCTCGCCGATCGCGATAAAGGTCGACAGAGCGTTCCATTGAAAAATATATTATTGCTTCATGTACTCCTTATGCACGCCGCTGTTCATCCACTAACTTATTAAAGGTGTTCAGTCACAGCCCAACAACTTTTATTCGAAATTTTATTGAAATGATGATGCCGAAATATAATGAATAAGTCTGTACAAGTCATCTAAATATGAAAAAAAATACAGGGTGAAATAAAAGACGGGTATGTCACCTCTATACTATCAAAGGATTTTATTGAGTACTCACTTTAAAACATTATTTATGAGCATTGAGGATGTGCCAAATCTGACCAAAATGTATTCAGGTGTTTAGGAGGAATGTGTATTATTTTTGTTTTTTTTTTATTTATACCTTAACCGCTGTAGCTCGTTAGAAATGAATTTTGATCCAAAAAATCTAATTTGGCTTCTAGTTTCCGCCGTATAACTGACTGCTCTGAAAAACGCCATTATAGAAAAATAAAATTCACATTAATGGTGAATTTTTTAAAATCATAATCTGCTGATTGATTTAATCGAATATTTACCATTGCAATTTAGACTAGAGTTTTGTTTTATGCATGATGGGACACCGAATCAGTTTAGTGCTGCTGTGAGACTTTATGAATTGTAAGTTTCCAAAAGGACTAGGAATTCATTTTCCTTAAAATTCCTCCTCAAAATTGAATTTTGATCCAAATAATCTAATGTGGCTTCTAGTTTCCGCCGTATAACTGATTGCTCTGAAAAACGCCAAAGCCATATACCTAATTTTTGAAAAATAAAATTCATATTAATGGTGAATTTTTTTAAATCAATTGCACTTTATTTTTTTCAGAAATATAAGAGTGTAACACATTCGGAAATTCTAATAATTTAACTGAAACAAAATTTACATTTTCTAAATCCAAATTACCGCTTTATAGAACACATACCTTCCAATCAGAAATCCAAATATAATTTCTGTTTTGTATAAATACATTTACATGTGATTTATACACTTAGAAAGCGGTGTAAAGTTTATTTGTTCATAATACTATCGAAAAGTCATAGGCTATTTTATACTTGAAAGGAAAATACTAAAAATAATACAAATAAAAATTATAACTTTATCCAAGTAATAATATCCTAAGTTTTCAACAAAAATAATTATGATCGCGCTTCTTCAACCTTTGGTGTCTTAAATTTGAAACTTTAAACTAAAGAGGCTCAATTGGTATGACATACAGGGTGAGTCAGAAATACTAGGAAAAAGAATATATAATCTACATGAGAAATTAAAGTTATTTGACCCGTATTTTTTTGTTTTTCCAAATTCTAATTTTTGGGAGTCCTGAGCCAAAAATTTGTTTTTTTGCAAATATTTCCGGAACTTTTAAGTCGATTACAATGAAATTTGGTATGGGGTTGTATATAGTCTATCTGAATATTATTAAGAGAGTAATTTTGTCCAGTATCACAGAGGGCGTTAGTTATGCGACTTAGTTTCTCTTTTCAAAAACTTTAATTTCCATTTTTTTACTAGTGCATTAGAAGCACTAGTGGATTCTATACAAAAAAGTAAGTACTCTTTTTCATTTGAAGGTTAATTTGCATGGGTCTTGAAGTTAGGGGAAGATTTTATGACCTAACTTCGCCCATGTTAATTTGCCAGAAAATGTTGCTAAAGCTGTGGTACTACCATGGACAAACTTGAAAAATCACAATCACAATTTTTTGAGAGGAATTTCAAAAATTACGGAATTTGAAAAATTTTCAATTGTATTTTTATTTGCTAATGATAATACCATAAATTGAAGATATTTTTTAGCATACCAACATTTGTTTTAGCATTTATAAAAATATTTGTCTTGTGATACCCTTATCAATTATAGGCTCTACATTTTGTTCACGGATTTTTCAGTTGCATTTGCCAATGGTCGCAGTACAACTTCAACATTTTTTTCTGTTTAACCACAACTGAAAAATGTAGAGTACTTTTTTTGTATAGACTGACACGATGCTTTGAATGCAATGGCAAGGAATTTAGAAAAAAAATTGAATATGGTATGGTATTACGCATAACAAGCGCCTTCTGTGGTACTTCACAAACCTACTTTCTTAATAATGTTCAGATAGACTATCTGCAACCTCATACCAAATTTTATTAAAATCGGCTTAGGGATTCTGAAGATATTGGCAGAAAATAATATTTTAGGCCCAATTTCAAGGAGCCCCAAAAATGGGTACCTAATCGAAAAAACAAAAAAGCAGGTGTCAAATAATTCCTCACGTAGAAATATTTTTTCTAGTATTTCTGGAACACCCTGTATGTGCACCGTAAACCCGCAATGAAGGAATCCCTATTTGATGACTCACCATCAAACTGATATTTCCATTGAAAACAATGCCAAAACTTCGAGTACACAGAATAAATACGGTAACTCAGGTAATCCAAATTCCACTCATAATAATAAATCCACAAGATAAAAGCTGATAACGAATCATGGAGTTCGTATATTTATTTGCCATTGTTGGTAGTAATAACCTTACGCAATTTGAAAGCTAATGCAATGCCTGTGCATGCAATAAAAATAATATTGTATATTGTACAACTTAACTGTGAGAACGTTTCCCATTGTTCCAATAACCAGAAAACAATACAATAAAAGAAGCTGTTACGATAAAAGTCGTTTTTAATAAAGTTTTTACTACTTCTCATATAAACGAGGAACCCAACAGCCGAAGTAAACGACGCGTTTAAATTTAAAATACCTGTACCCACCTTTAGTAACGAATCCAACCGCTAAAACAAGAACCGTTGTCTTCAGCATCTTGAAACTCGTTCGGGAAAGTATTTCTACACCACAATCAATCTGGAATCTCACTGATCTGCACAAAACACCACAGCTAGTACACTCCTAGAACATATTAATCCACTTCCGTAAAACTTTCAGCCACTGTTTTCAGCCCCAAAACCGACAAACAACAATCAAATGGCCAACGCGACGCGTACTGATGAACAGGTGGGCGCGATTCAACTAGCCAACTTTGTTCGGCGCACCGAATGAGACAGCAGAGCTGGAGAACTAAATTCTGTGAATTCCAAACTCGCCGCGCGATGTTCTTCGGTGCGGTTCGTCGGCGCTCGCGGCCGCTCGTCGCCTATCAACTTATTTGTTTATCGGCGATGATAACGGTAGATAACCCCTTAATCGCCCGAAAGAAATAGAAAACGCAGGAGACTCGTCCTGCGGTATTAATTGCAGGTTAATTTTGCTGGTAGTCGTTGTGTGGATGGGGTCGCGGGCAGTGGCTTGGAAAGTTTATTGCACTTGTTTTTCTTTCGTTATAGCAGTAACACTGACATTAGGCGAGATTATTGTTTAAAAAGTGTGTTACGCAACGTGGATATTAAGCTAATGAATTGACACATTACACACACTAATTTTGTCTAAGACTCTATGAAACTGGCACCTGACTTTTAAAGATCCTGTTGATTCATACAAAGTATCGTTTTGTAGTTGATTGTAGTGAAGGAATAATTTTTCATAGCAAGAAAAGATCGTCGTATTTAAAATCTACAAAACAGTTCCAAATTCAAGTTACTATAAAACTACAAAGAACTACAAAGGATTTGTTGGCCCCCCGTTGAAGTGAAATGACTCAATTTTAGATTTGGAGAAACTACAAACAAAATAAAAGTTACTAAAAAACAACTGCAAAAGATTTTTCAGTCCCGCTGAAGTATAGTTACTCTACGTTAGGTGTTGTAGAACTACAAACAAAATAAAAGTTGCTTCAAACAAATGCAAAATATTTTTTGGATTGCCGCTGAAGTCAAATGACTCGACTTTAGGTTTAAAGAAACTACAAACAAAATAAAAGTTACTACAAACAGCTACAAAAGATCTTTCAGCCCTGCTTTAAGTATAGTTACACTCCATTATATATCGTGAAACAACAAACGAAATAAAAGTTACTACAAAACAACTACAAAAGATTTTTCAGTCCTGCTGAAGTATAGTTACTCTACGTTAGGTGTTGTAGAACTACAAACAAAATAAAAGTTGCTACAAACAACTACAAAATAGTTATCGGCCTCCCGCTGAAGTGAAATGACTGAACTTTAGATTTAGAGAAACTACAAGCCAAATAAAAGTTACTACAAACAACTACAAAAGATTTTTCAGCCCCGTTACATATCGTGAAACTACAAACGAAATAAAAGTTACTGCAAATAGCTACAAAATATTTTTCAGCCCCGCTTGAAGTATAGTTACTCTTTGTTACATATCGTGAAACTACAAACGAAATAATAGTTACTACAAACAACTACAAAATATTTGTCGGCCTTTCGTTGAAATGTAGTAACTCGACTCTAGATTTAGAGAAACTACAAACAAAATAAAAATTACTACAAAACAATTACAAAAGATTTTCCAGCCCTGCTGAAGTATAGTTACTCTACGTTAGATGTTGTAGAACTACAAACATAATAAACAACTACAAAAGATTTTCCAGCCCTGCTGAAGTATAGTTATTCTACGTTAAATGTTGTAGAACTACAAACAAAATAAAAGTTACTACAAACAACTACAAAAGATTTTTCAGCCCGCTCCAAGTATAGTTACGCTCCGTTAGTTATCATGAAACTAAATAAAAGTTACTACAAACATCTAACAAAGATTTTTTGGCCTTGCGTTGAAACGAAATGCCTCGACTCTAGATGAAGAGAAACTAGAAACAAAATGGCAGTTACTACAAAGAACTACAAATGATTTTTCGGCTTCTCGTAGAAATGAAATGTCTCGACTCTAGATTTAGAGGAACTACAAATAAAATAAAAGTTACTATAAAGTAACTACAAAAGATTTTCAGCCTCACTGAAATATAGTTACTCTATGTTAGGTGCTGTAGAACTACAAATAAAGTAAAAGCTACTACTTTCGGACTCCTGTTGAAATGAAATAACTCGACTTTGAATTTAGAGATACTACAAACAAAATAAATGTTACTACAAACAATTACAAAAGATTTTTCAACCCCCTCTTGAAGTATAGTTACGCTTCATTAGATATCGTAAAATTACAAACCTAATAAAAGTTACTGCAAAAAACTACAAAAGATTTGTCGGCCTCCCGTTGAAATGAATTGACTCGACTCTATATTTAGAGTACCTACAAATAAAATAAAAGTTACTATAAAGCAACTACAACAGATTTTCAGCCTCACTGAAGTATAGCTACGCTACGTTAGGTGTTGTAGGACTACAAATAAAATAAAAGTTACTACAAAAGATTGATTTTTCGACCCCACACCTGAGGAATAGTGAAACCAAGCTAGCATTTGAATAAGTGTATTAATCTTGTTATCAGTGCTTTCTTTCCGTATACTTTTCAGCCACCATCAACGAATGATGCCATATATTAAGCGCTTGCAGAACCGAAAAATTAAATCAATCGAAATTAAGGATCAAAATACACGGTATTCCATTCCATAATGTGTTCTTTTCTTAATTTATTTCTTTAAATACCTACTCTTTATCCATCCCATGACAAGTATTTGCCTATCAAGTACGACATTTTATAATCCAGTTCCGCCATATCTGAATGACCGACCAGTGTTCGGGACTTGGCAACAATCTTGGCGTTTTGCACACCCTCAAATTATCCTCTTTCATCTAAACTTTTGTTAAATTACGCTTTCTCCTTAAGTGGCTTTCATAAATAAAATGGGAAAGATCCCGTGCCGAGTTTTTAAGCCGCCAGAAAGGAGCAATTCATCAACTAATTGCTTATTTTTGGCGCAGATACAATTTTCCCCGGAACTTCGAATTCATTCTTTTTTATAGCAGTCCCATACGGCTGTAAAATTTAATTTCACCCCTTAGTACAAGACGCAGAAGCGCATCCAAGCTATGAAATCCCGAAATTAAAAATGTTTTAATTTCATACGTTCGGTCGTTATGCGACTGATATTTACAACACAACATACCTACAACGAAAAAAATGTGTTGCCTGTAAAAAAATGTTTCTTCAGGGAAATACATTATCTGTTTGTATAGAACCAAACAAAAATTTTTTCTAGATACTAAATTATTTTTTTAAAAAGCAAATATACAGTTATTTTGTGTAAAGAAATCATTTTACGGCCAGATATACAACGATCTTAAGGCAAATCTTGGAAACTGATCTTGATAAAAAGGGTAGCCATTGCAATAATATATATGTAAATATAATTGCTGTATACAAAAATAAATTTAAATAGATAGATTTGCTATGCGATCGTGGTTAGGAAATTATGTTATTTGTAATATTGTTCTTTTCTAATTCAAATAATGATTCAATGCAGAATTCTAATTCGTAGAATATTTTGTAGAAAAAGTATTGTAGCAACAAATGCAAAGTAATGAAGAAGGGCTAGTAAGGGTGTGGTAAAGAGACTAGCACGTACATTTGGCTCATATTTGTTTTGGATAAAACCTTCTTAACGAATTTTCTAATGATTTGCTCAGTTAGTGAAAAAGTGTTGTTGGTAATAAATTCTATTAGAAGGTTACAATGAGTGTAATAAATCAAAAAGCAGTGTGTGCTATAACATTAACACAATTAACGAGTCCGAAAATTTTGATGAAGCTTACTTAGTGAATGCCAGTTGCCATTTCTTGATACAAAGATTGTTGTTTTAAGTTTCGCCATGTATACGAAGGTTCCAACTATATAGGCTTTAACCAAAATTTATTCATTTTTAATTCTATTGTAAACTGTTTCTTAGCTTCTTCAACAATTTTCCTCAGGTTTACAGTGAAGTACCTTGCACAGTAATCGAATATCGAATTTAATTTCCTAGTTTCTTTATTCTGTAGTACTGACTGACATTGAGGATGTTATGAAATCATCATTTTGTGTGTGTTTCACTCCTACTCTAATGTCCTTTTATTTTAAAAGTAATTACCGTCGATCATACGGATTTTTACAAAAATGGCGAATGCGCCAATGTCATTCTGTTTCGTAAATTGTCAAATTTCTCCTAATTGCGGATGATGATCGTCGTCTATGCGAATATTCAAGTTATTAACCACTTGACATAGTCCATACCTAGCATTTTGTAAATTACATAGATTTGTTTATAACGTCAAAAAGAAAATATTCACACGTATTATCAATATGTACGATAAAAATGTTGAGTAGGTAATACGAATCTTGATTTTAATAACCGGTAGCGATAGTCGTAGCTCCTATCTCGTACGATGTATCAAACTAATATTGGGATAGAGGTACAAGAGCAACTAGCTTGTAATTTTTAGGGAGGCTAAAGTTCAAAAGTGTGTTTTTTGTCTGGTAGCCTCCGCATTTTATAAAAGACCTTTTCACGGTATTGTATGTATATTTTAACTATTATTACTTTTTTAATTTATATACAGTAAAAATTTCAGTTTATACGTTTTTCTTGGTTATTTGTTAATTCAGAATTATTTAACTTGAGGGGTTTAATTTTGAAGTTGCTTTATCCCCTAGTCCTTTAATTGATGATTCGTGGTTTTCTATTCAATAGGTGCACCCGCAATTACAGAACAAAAATAAATGCAAATAAAGAGATAATATGCAATGCAAAATAATAAACAGACAATATGTAAGAAAATAAAATATAAGTACTAAGCAAAAGTAAGATACAAAGCAAAAAGAAAAACTACAAGTAAAATGCTCAACAGAAGACTATACAATACTAGAAATAGCAATAATATTCGAGCATATACCCATTATTTTATGATTGCATGGGATACTGGGGTCATTTTGATGCTCGGCCCTGTCAAAAGAGAGCATATTTTATAGATGTATTCTCCAATTGTTTACCCTTAAAAGTAGTGATAAAATTGTCTGTAATTCCACATAACTTTACGTTGGCAATTTGTGACTGGCGTAGAGTTATGTAAAGTTACATCATAACTTTGTAAATAAGTACCTACACTGTAATATTACATAAAGAAACATGGACAAAATACCATTATATGATTCTACAACTATTATGCTAAAGTGCATCGTAAGTTTACGATACTTTAATTCATATTGTAATTTTTAGGTTGAAATCTTAAAATATATGTAATTTTACTGAGTAGTTTTGATTTTCTTACATTATTTCACATACAGATATATGACTGAACATGACTGTGTACAGTTTAGGTAAATAATGAACAATATGCACATGTTAAAAATGTAGGGAGACCGGGTACGAAAGTAACACGGGTTGGTTGTAACAGTAAGCCTATTGTCTTTCTAAAGAGGTTTGTCTATGATATTATATCATCATAGAGTCGGCAGTGAAATCTACATTAACTTATTTGAACAACAATATCCGTAGTGTCTTTTAGTTCGAGTTAAGACCTGCACGGTGCAAAATGATATGCAAAGTAAGTTTTCATTCTTTATCTTAATCTATCAAAATCCTAGAACTGAACGTTATTTTGAGTTATTTCATTGGTTTGTTCAGTTAATACCAATATTGGCTATAACCTAAGCATGGTATTTTAATTAAAAATAATCGTTAAAAAAAGTTTTAAGCAAGTATCCTGTCAATCGCGTGAAAAATGCGTAATGGCACGATTGTAACAATGCCATAGGGGGACGATTGTAACATGTTACAACCGTCCCTTATATTTAATACCTATGACCGTATTTGTCATATTTAAAATGATAATTCTGTAGATATCCAGATAATTACTTCAGTATTTGTTATACTGTGTGGGAATATACAAATTCATTATCTTTATTTAGGATGTCTAAAAGACAACAAACAACAGATCGTCTGAAAGATTGTTATGGATTGGGAAAAACTTGGTCCATCCCAAATATGGAATATGGACGAGTCTGGCGACAGACAACCATGCAAAAGCCAAATTGGGATAGGATTCTGTGTTATTACCAAAAAAAAATTATTTTTATTTTATATTTTTGTTTCATTATTCTATTTTTTTATTTATTTATTTTTTTTTTCAAATAAAAAAATATAGATATTATGTACCTGCACTACAACTTACTTTTATATAGGTATAATCAATAAACAAATACCTTGTAAATACTAACTTTCTATACCTAGTTATTACCTATTATTCATATGTTACAAACGTCCCCATGTTCTGTTACTTTTGACCCATACCATTGGGTAGGTTGTAACGACGTACACTCTCTACTTTTTTATTAATTGTACATCAATATGAACTTTAATTACCTCAATATTATTTTTCTTCTATATATAAAATGCCAAGAAAACGACTTATAGTAAGCACATTTAAATAACTTTGTTAATTTTTTATTTATCCGGCTTTACAAAAAAATTTTACGTTCGTACCTGGTCTCCCCTATACACCAAGAAATTCATCAATCAGTTCAAATATTCTAATTTTGTTTAACCTGAATAAGGTAACAGAAACCAATTTTAAAATGTATTAATATTATTTTTGTAACCATATAAAGAAGGTGTCGATAGATGAAGTTGAAAAAGAAAACCTTATTGTGTGAAATGCTAATATACGTTTTTGCAAATATTTGTAGATATACGTGAAAATAAATATTTTCAGTTTCGATTTTTAGGTACAATAAACGTACAATTTTTAACATAACTACTATTAATGTTAATATCTGTCCTACACTATTACTATATTTGCTATCACAAAGATAAATATGTTGTTGGAATTAATGTTATTGTATGGTTAGTATGAGATATAGGTAATGGCACAGTTTTGATGTAAGCATCTAAACAGCGTATTGTTTCATTTTCTATTATATTTATGAATTTAAATTGGTGGCAATGTTACATGTTACAAAATACAATCTTATACCACTTTTTCGAATATCCTGCAATGAGTCCTTATTAATGACCCGTTCATGTCTGTCTACCATACCTTAACACAACTAAAACGCATTAGGCTAGAGGTTAGATTGGCGTGCCTGTGCGCATGTCTAACAGAAATCATATGAAAAATTATGTAAAAATTCATAATAAATTAAGTAAAAGTAAATAGTTCGAAACTAGCACATTGTAGGTATTATCACATTCCTAAAATTTCCCAATTTTATTACGTAAAAACACATATACTTGATCTTTCCTTAATGTATTATGTAAATTAAAAATTTACCATAAAAATGTGGTAAAAGGCAAAAAACGATCTGGATAAAATTTAACCATTTTTTTGTATACTATTCAAGAAATAATTGAACTGGTTTCTCTTTTCTTTCAGGATAACGATAGTGCGTTCATCTCTGAGAATTAGGTACTGCTATTTTATTTAATTTCAAGTTACTGTTTTAAAGCACTTTCGTTTCGTTTATTTTAAAAACCCTTTTCGTCACTAAAAACTAATATTTTCTTTTAATCAGACGCTTCATAAATATCTATTACAAGCTTTCTAATGCACCGAAGACGCTGCATTAATTTTTCATTCATTAACAAAGACTAACGTTCCACACAGCTTAAAATATCGTAGTTTTTAAAGGCTCTCGTGACAGAATATTAATAGCTGTCTACGCGGACCTGTCTAACCCCTTTCACTAGTAAGAAATTCTTGGTATAAATATTTATCTACAACTGCTTTTTAAGAGCCTCATCACAGCATTTATTTGGCACTGTTTCAGTTGAATAATAAGGTCATTACACCACTACATTACTAGTGGTGGCATATTACCCCACTAGTGAAATCACTGCTTAATGATTATTTTTATTAAGAACCAACAGGTTTATTCATTTGACAATTAATAGATAATTTAACTTAAATTAAATTGAATTACTTATAAATATTAAAAAAACACTTTGGCAATTCGTAAGATTAATACCAGATGAATGCAGCTGATCTGTATTGTATTAACAATGCTTAAATTTTCTTTGTAAGTACTTGAAGTAGCTTCAATGACGGCAATCTCTCCTCCAAGGACTTCTATGGAGAGTATTTTCTTAATTTAAAGAAACGTATCAATACAGCCTTCACACACGGTGTTGGACTTCCAACCACCATGCCGTTTTATAGTTAGAAGATCTGCCCCTGTATTGGCTAGAAGTGAAGTAGATGATCGTCGAAAATAGTGTATATTGTTGAGGCTGTGATCAATTGAGAAAAAAAGCAATCTTCAGCAAGTATTTATACCAACAAAAAATGGCATGCATTTACCACATCTGTAACCAACAAAAAATTGTCCATGATCGACATGACTAGGACACAGGGCGAGGTATTTTCGTATTACTTGGATTCACATTTTCGATTCCCCTTGCAGTGATAAAGAATTCTCGGGAAACTTTGGTTTTTGTATCCGGTTTGAAGATATGAAGTCCAATAATTAAGGCAACCTTGAATTATGCATTTATGAATTTCAAATAGCAAACATTTTCTTGTTCTTAACATTGTTAGCAAGAATTTTGTGTCATCGGCATCTTGTAAGAAATTTTGAAACTTCCTCTTTCGCTAATCTTGACTTTTTTGCTTTGTATCCTACTGATTGCTTTTTCAGAAGAGCAATTAAAGTGTTGATTTTACTGATGTTAACATTTTGCCTCATGTAGCATTGAATCGTTTATAAAATTGTTCGTATTTGGTTCTCGATTATTTCAAACAACACCACTATTTTCACAAGAAAATGTAAAAACAATAATTCAATTTTTGTATAACCAGTTTGACAGGAAGATTGACAGGTTGCCATCTGCCATAAGTTAGTAAACTGAGTACGGCTCTGGTAAAGGCGCGAATCCCCGATACTATACTCGTAATACTTATCTTATTTCCTTCAATTTGCTGTGCACTTCCACTATCTCATTCAACCACTGTCTTTCAAGAGCACATACCGTAAATCGCTAGTTAAGTCGACCACTCAAGATATTATCGAGTTGTCAGGATGCTAGAGCCTGGTTAAAAAGAAATAGAAATAATCGTTACCGAGCGGAAGAATGCCGGTGGAAAATAGAGACGACTTTTCCCCGCGCTAGAAATCTCGTTTGTACAGTGCGCCGTTCTTAAAGTGTTATCACACGATTATTACAATGAAAGAAGAATAATAGTTATTTATAGTACAAGTGGGATATAGGCATTATTATACCGGTATCCCACTTGTACTATATAAAATTTTATCTAGAACTGCAAACTATCTTGAATTGAGAAAAATCCATAATCAGATCCAGTTTGTAAGTTTTGATTCAAAATCAAAAAGCAAAGGCATTGTTATGGTAACCTGTCAAACTTCCTGTCAGACTAGTTATAAACAAAATGAGTTTTCGTGTTCACATTTTCTTGTGAAAACAGTGGTGTTGATTGAAATAAATGAGTGATTTAGAAACAGAAAAGCTGCCTCTTGAAATTTAAAAGGCTGCTGCAACTGCAGTATCTTCACTTTCACCAGGTAAATCGAGAACCAAGTACGATCAATTTTATAAACGATTCACTGATTGGTGTGCATTTAAGAATATACCTAAAATATGAAGCAAAAGAATAGGTATTATTAGCATTTTTTAAAGAATTAACCAAAAAGTACAAACCATCTAGTCTTTGGACGTTCTATTCTATGCTGTGGTCCACAATCCGTTTGCGGCAAAATGTATTGACATCAGTAAATTCAACAAATTAATTGCTGTCCTGAGAAAGCAATCAGTGGGATACAAACAAAAAAAGTCAAGAATGTTAACTGAAAGAGGATTTTTCAAAATTTGTGCAAGATGCAGATGACACAAAATTCTTGCTAACAAAGGTAAGGACATGAAAATATTTGCTGTTTGCAATCCATAACTACATAATTCAAGATTGCCTTAACTAATCGACTTGGAGCTCCATGCAGAGTGGACGAGTTAAATAATTTGCTGTTAGTTTCCCGAGAATTCTTTATCACTGCCGAGGGAATCGAAATTGTGATTATGGCCCAAATAATACGAAAATACCTCGCCCTCGCCTACAGAGGTAGTAAATGCATAAAACTTCCTGTTAGTACAAATCCTTTCAGTGTAATGCCAAAGAAGATTGCTTTTTTCTCAATTTATCACAGGCTCAGCAATATACAGGGCACTGTTTTCGATGATCATCTACTTCACTGCTAGCCAACACAGCAGCAGACCTTCTAATATAAAACGGCATGGTGGTTGGAAGTCCAATCCCATGTGTGAAGGCTGTATTGATACGTCTCTTGAAAACAAGAAAAAAATTGCAACAAAAATTCTTGGAGGAGAGATTGAAGCTACTTTTAAAGAAAATGTAAGCATTGTTAATACAAATACATGCCAGCTGCGTTCATCTGGTATTAGCGAACCCGGCGAACTTCGTTCCTCCCAACAAACAATGAATGAGCAGATTTAGGATTTTAAAATAATTACAAGACAATTAAGTTCATTTTTTTTATTATATTAGTATAATAAAATATATGGGGATTAGTGGGTTGCACTCTTCAGTGAAGCACCCTGTGATATACGATATTTTTCGTTTTGTTATCAGGCGCAAGAACAAATAAAGAAAATGGTTTTCCAACTCGTGAACATGCCACGTACAATTGACCATATAAGAAAAACATGCATTTTCTAGATTTAGACCACAAACATTCAAGGATTGGCCTTGTGATTTGTTAATCGTCATGGCGAATGCAAGACGAATCGGAAATTGAAGTCGTTTAAACTCAAACGGCATATCGGTTGGGATCATCGGAATCCTCGTAATGAGAACTTCCTCACCTTTCAATTTTTCTTTGAGTATCGTCGCGTAAATCACATTGATTATCAGTTTGGTTATCACCAAATGCGTTCCGCTGCATAGTTTTGGTTGGTCTAGGTTTCGAAGCATGAGTAAAATAAACAGTACGTATTTGACAGTTGTTCTCAGTACACAAGTTTTCTTTCGCTATTGCTGGTTACTCTAACGCAGAATTAACAGACATGCATTTCATGTATAGTCGTGCTAATGGGAACGTCACCGAAGCGCGACGTCTTTATGTTGATGCTTATCCAAATCGCCAGATTCCTTCACAATGCATGTTTGGAAGAATTCACCAAAGATTGCGTGATACCGGTTCCTTCAGCAAACAGTGCCATTTATCCGGAAGACCAAGGTCGGTATCCACTCCTAGAGCAGAAGAAGAAATTCCAGCACTGGTAAAGCAGAATCCAGGTACGAGTGTGCGGAGAATATCAGCCGAGGTAGGAATTAGTGGTCCTCTTGTTTGGAGAATCCTTCACGAGCAACTACTTTATCCATACCATGTGCAACGAGTACAAGCCTTAAATCCAATAAATGATTATCAAGCACGTTTGGTTTTTTGCCGCTGGTTTCTACGTCATGATGCTGAAGACCCTCGTTTTCTTGCAAACATTCTTTTTACTGATGAGGCCGGGTTTACAAGAAATGGAGTGTTTAATTTTCACAATACGCATATTTGGGCCGACGAAAATCCTCATGCTCTAATAGAATCTGGACATCAGGCACGTTTTTCATTAAATATTTGGATGGGTATTGTAGGTGACAGGTTTCTAGGTCCTGTTGTTTTACCAAACCGATTAACAGGCGCTGCTTACCTCAACTTGCTGCAGAACACACTGTATGAGTTTTTGGAAGACATTCCTTTGAATCAGAGGCAACAAATGTGGTTCCAGCATGATGGTGCTCCAGCTCATTTTTACATGGCCTTTAGAGAGCATTTACACCAAACTTTTCCACATGGATGGGTAGGAAGGGCCGAACCTGCCGGTAATTGAATTTAATTTAAGTTAAATTATCTATTAATTGTCATATTGGTTCATAATAAAAATAACCATTAAGCAGTGATCTCTTTTTTTAATATTTCACTAGTGGGGTAATATGTCACATTACTCCTCTAACGGTGTAATGACTTTCATTATTCAAATGAAACAGTGTCAAATAAATGCTGTAATGAGCCTCTTATAAAGCAGTTGTAGATAAAGCAATTTATGCTTCTAGTGGACTAACGTTATATACCTAGAAGTCGAGAAGTGTTACCCGGCATCGGGTACGTGCAGGATGTAACCCTAAATTGTAAAATTCATATGCATTCCACAACAACAGCAGCATAACTCAACGTCACCGAACGTATCCAGAGACCCCGCTCTAACTTCGGCGTCGGCTTATATCACCGCATGATGCCAAGGGACCTTAAACGAACCATCGCTAATCCCGCGGAACGCCCGCAGATGAATATTCAGGCGGGATGGCTGCAATTTGACCGATTTAATTTGTACCTACGCAAACGCCGTCCTCGAATTGTTTTGCCAACAATAAGTAGAATAAAGTTAACCGACAAGAAATGTTGGGAACTAGTTCGGAGTTTGCTTAATCTCCTGGTTAATTATTCAGCGGGGTCCGCATTTGGTGGGATTTCTGCCGTCGCAGTCTGGAGTGAACCGTACAATTATCGAGTTCTGAAATTATAATCAATCACTTCAAAGTCCGTTTGGAAAAAAATGAGGTGGCGGGCGTATCGTCTCCGTTATCATACGAACGAAAGTGTACGAAGGTTTCTTAAATATTTTAATTGATCGTTGTGACTTTAATACACCTTCTAAAAATGGGTGTCTTAGGTACTATCCACACATTGGTTATCCACATGAGAACCTTCTCAGTAGACATTTCCTTACTAATCTTGAAACCACACGAAAATATTTTTCCCAAATATTCCTTTTCAATATCACAGCCCCACAAAAAAAAAAAAGTTCATACACAAGAGAGTGACATATGTATTCCCATGTATTTTTCGACGCTGAATCCGATCCCGAGCTCAGAATTGGGCATACACGTCTGGAATTCGCCCCAGGGGCCGAACATGGCCTGAAATGCGGTTCCCCGGAATCCCGGGATAAGGCGAAGTCGACGCTGAATTTTGGAGCTAAAGCCGGATTTGTGCTCGAAAAGTTTATGGTCAACTGTAATTCCGGGTTTGGGTCCGGGAAAATGACCCCTTGGGGCGGGAAAATCCTGTTTTGGACGTCCCGGTCGCGGCTGTGGTATTTTCGTGTGTTTTTAAATTCTGGACCTGAGACTGGGTGTGAAAAGTTTTTGGTCAGCTGAAACTCCCAGTTTGGGTCCGGGAAAATGGTCCATTGGGGCCGGAAAATCATATTTCGGACGTACCAGTCACAAAAGTGGGATTTTTATGTATTTTTCAATCCTGGTCCTTGGAGTATGGTCAAAAAGTTTTTGGACAGCTGAAATTCCCAGTTTGGGTCCGGGAAAATAGCCCATTGGGGCCGGAAAATCATATTTCGGACGTACCAATCGCAACAGTGGGATTTTTATGTACTAATTCCTGTAACTTAGACTGGGCTTGACAAGTTTATGGCTATGTGAAATTCCCTGTTCGGGACCGGGAAAATGACCCTTAGGGACCGGAAAATTGTGTTTTGTACGTGGGGCATTCCACGCCAACTCAGCAGTTGATCCCACATCACCCTGTCAGATCTGGTTCAAAATTGGTACATCGATTAGTACTATCGAAAAAAGGATATTCCCAAATTTTCAGCCCCTAAGACCGCTTCCTGTCATCAGGGGCCCATAGTGAAGTTTTCGACCATCATTTCACCTCCAGGGGTCTGAAATCGGTTTTTCGTGTACTGACGCGGCATTTTGGTCTAAAAAAATGATCAAAAATACATAGGAGATGCCAAATTTCCCGTAGAACACAATGCCACCATCCGTTTTCCGATATCTAGCAAGGAGCCCGGAAAACGCGCTTTGATAAAATCTGATATCTCAAATACGGTCGCTTCAAACTGGCTGAAAATTTACCAAAAGGCTCTTCAATTATAGCTCTTACGAATGTTCATACGCGCAAGGTGATCATTATATGTACAAAAAAAGTAACACGCGATTTACTGGTTTTATATTGTATTTTATGTAATTTTTCATTATAACAGCTCCACTAGCCGTATCCAGTTGGGTAGTAATTGGATTTTTTTCCCTCACCAAGCGTCTCTTTTGTCCCCCTGTCTTTACAAACACAGAAATTTCTCTCTCCAGCCAGTATTAGAGAAAACATTATTTATTCAATGATTTATTTCACAATTTTTCGTCAATTTTATGATTTTTGAGCAAATTTACAATTTCTGTAGCTTACTTCTATTATTTGTAAAAAATATGAATATAATATAATATAACGAATGAAAATCTCAGTAAGAAATAAGAAAACCTACGTTACAATCATTGTTGACACTATACATCTCGATATTATTTTCAATATTTTACACGTCCTTATACATGAATCAGCATTCTATCTAAATAATGTTTTCTCTAATACTGGCTGGAGAGAGAAATTTCTGTGTTTGTAATGACAGGGGGACAAAAGAGACGCTTGGTGAGGGAAAAAAATCCAATTATTACCCAACTGGATAGGGCTAGTGGAGCGGTTATAATGAAAAAATTACAGAAAATCCCATATAAAACCCGTAAAACGCGTGTAACTTTTTATTTACATATAATGATCACCACGCGCGTATGAACATTCGAAAGAGCAATAATCGAAGAGCCTTTTGGTAAATTTTCAGCCAGTTTGAAACGACCGTATTTGAGATATCAGATATTTTTACTAAAGCGAGGTTTTTCGCGTTTTCCGGACTCCCCTTGCTAGATATCGGAAAACGGATGGCGGCATCGTGTTCTACGGGAAATTTGGCATCTTCTATGCATTTTTGATAATTTTTTAGACCAAAATGCCGAGTCAGTAAACGAAAAACCGATTTCAGGCCCCTGGGGGTGAAATGATGGTCGAAAACTTCACTATGGGCCCCTGGTGACAAGAAGCGGTCTTAGGGGCTCAAAATTTGGGAATATCCTTTTTTCAATAGTACCAATCGATGTACCAATTTTGAGCCAGATCTGAGAGGGTGATGTGGGATCGACTGTTGACTTGGCGTGGAATGCCCCACGTCTCAGTTGAGACATTGGTATTTTCATGTACTTTTAAATTCCGGAACTCATACCGTGTTTGGAATGACTTTGGTCGCTTGGAATCTCTCAAAACACGATTTTCCGGCCCCTAAGGGTAGTATTCTGTTTGAGCTCATCATGCCTTATATGAATATGGCTGGTTTAAGAAATACAGGGTTTAAATTTTATTCTGAAATTTCTCAATAATTGCACGAATAATAAATCACACGCACGCAAAATAGGCTATTTATTGACATGAAATTTTGACACAAGCCTACTAATAAAAAAAATAGCAGTATTAGCGCCTGCAAGAAAATCACCACAAAATATATTGAAACCTTTCAAGGAAAATAACTCAAAACCCGATAAAGTTAGGCGACCTGAACAAGAGTACATTTTATATGTAGAATTGAACGTTCTTTTAGATGTTTAACTTTTTAAAGAATAGTTTAACAGATACAAAAATATGTTTTGATTTATCTAAAAAATACGGTGAAACTAGCGCCTTCTAGGAGCAACATCAAAATATAGTTCAAATTCATAATTCTCACAGCAAAAAACCCAATACTACCAATTCTCAGAGTTATGGTATAAAAACTTTCTCAATTATTGAGAAATTTCAGAATATACTTATATAATTTAAACCTTGAACACCCAGTATTTCTTAGACCAGCGACGTTCATAATAATTTGGTGTCTAGTATCTCAGCTTAGTGTTGACACAATATTTTTGACCCACCCTGTATATTAATTGTTAGTTTATTTTTAGAGGTATTTCATAAAGTAAAGCAACTTTATTATTTGAAGACATAAACTTGATTAGATATCTTTGGGGGAGCCCAAGGCAATATTAGAGATTATTTATGTAAATATAGTGTTCTAAGTACACCAAAGCGTATCAAGTTTCATTAGCGTTAACTAGGGCTACTTTGTAATAACATGGCATTCATTACCATACCTTATTGAATATCGGTATATCGAACATCAATAATAACATATAAACTTATGGCGTCTAGTTTTATTTATTTCTTATTGCATATTTGATGAGTTTGCATATTCTATGAATAATATAATTAAATAAGACAGCACCACGTGCTTTCTTAATGAAAAGATTTGAATGATTTATGGTGGTGAAGTTAGCCTGTGATGGAATGGCCTTAGATTTACTCTTATGAAGTTATTTGAAGGCAAAGCCAGAATTTATAGGTACCTACATTATTTTTTATAATTAGGTGGCACTTATTTTTGGAATATATGGAGCTTATCATAGAGAATAGTTATGTAGCTTTAGATGATATTCAGAATTTAGATAAAATTTTGCTAGTAATTATAAAAATATCCACTACTACAAAAAAAAAACCAAGAACATATTTTTAGGTCCTATATTAGCTTCAGTTGGATCTTTATTTATATAATTTCATTTAAATAAGTATGTTTTAAGCTCGTTTTATATATTTTTAAAGCGTATTTTTGGGGAAACACAAACTCTATAGTACTCCTGTACAATAGACAACCAAATATACACCTACCTGTATTTACCGTTACATAAATCCCAGGAAACATTTGCACAATGCGCATATTTTGACTTTTGACATTTAGAGACGCGTTCTCGTTCTAGGAATTTGTTTATCAAAGTTTTCGCCTTTGGCGTTTCGTTTAGTGATAAAAACAACAAAAGTAATAAAATAAATATAATTGGATTCATAATTTCAATTATTTTTTTACCAATAAGGACATTACAATGACTGAGGAGCGGTTACACATTGTAAGTAAAACACATGTTAAAAATACTCTCCAATTTCCTAGTTATTGTTTTAGATACAAACGCAGATTTCATGGGTTTTTGTTAAATTAAAGATTATAAATGATTAAAAACTAATATGTCCTTAATAACTTTAAAGAAGAAATTAAGAAGTGGTGAACGTGAAAAACCTAACCTTATTTTTTTTTGTAGGACTGGGGCAATGACAAGTTGCACCGAACACAAAAGCAAGTGGAACGAAACCAATACGACTTGGAAGCATGGTCTATTTTGCTACGAGAAGCTCAAACAAAACACATATCTGAAGTACGAGCACTGTATGAACACTTAATTGGAATATTCCCCAGTGCTTCGAGATACTGGAGAATATATATTGAACATGAGGTAGGTATCCTCAGTATGTTCGTATAACATCAGAGCAGAAGCATTGAATTAATTTGTTACATTTCTCTTTCAGATGAAATCGAGAAACTTCGAGAAAGTAGAAAAGGTAGGATATGAAATAGGTTTAGTACATACGTTTTGTTTTTATTGGAGTAAAAACATTTATTTGATTGGGTTACGTCTAATAAAATTATACTATTTCGAAAACAACAATTATTTTTTTCCTTCTATATTGTTGTGTTTAGAAACCGGGAGGAATTTTTTTAAGGCTGATACTCATCGATATAAGTTGAACTACAGAATTAAATATTTTAATTACGTCACGTATTCAGCTTTGAAATGACTCTTCCTGGTTTAAATTTACCCTATACTAACTAAAAAAATTGTGACGTTAAAAAACATTTGTTAATGACTGGAAAATATTGTTTCTTTTATTTTTCCTTTCCCCTATGTAGCTGTAGACTGAAAATAAAAAGAGTTTCTAGTAACATGTCTTTTTTATTAGCGGTAAATATTTGTTCAGTCATTAACCAATGTTTGTAATGATAATTTTAAATTTACACATTGATTAAAATTAACTTTATAAAGGAATGATCCTTATGTTCTAAACAGTTTAAAGAAGAAAAAGTGTTTAAAAATAATATTTTTTTACGAATCTAATCGAACAAAAATTTAAATATAATTTTGAAAAATGTGTCATATAAAATGTAAAAATATAATTGATAATTTGAATACTGAACAAAGTAAAATAAGGATCTGTATCTTAAATTAAGGGCACCATGAACTTCATTATTATCAAAGGAACAATGAATTACGAATTATAATAGTTTTTGTGTAGCTTAAAATGTATTAAAAAACGATTAAAAATTTGTACAACCAACTTCTTTGGTAATTTTTAAAAACTTTCAAATGCACTCAAAAATACAGGGTGTTTATTATAGAATGAGTTATACTCAAGGCTAGCTTGGATGAAAATAAGATGATTTAAATCGACTTACTTTAGTACCATCTTGCTTTCTTAAGAAGTTATAGGCCCGAGAAAGTTATTTTTTTACGATTGTTTGTTAGGTAATCGTATTCAAATTTTATACAAGAATGAAAAACGAAATAAAACTACTTTCTCGGGCTAACTTCTTAAGGAGGTAAGATGGTAGTAAGGTAAGTTAATTTAAATTACCTTGCTTTCGTACAAGGAAGCTGGCTTTGGAATATGGCCCATTTTTAAATAAACACCCTGTGTAATCTAATTGTCTGTATTTCCGATATAATAATGAAGTTAGTAATATCTATTCATTTATTTTCAAAGTATATGTACAGTGCATCTTTTTTGATGGCTTGCATGGGTATCTCTAAATTTGTTGAACACAGCTTAAAATGATTTGCGCAAGAGTGTGCTAGTTTTGGAGAAACAATAGCATGTATTAACAGAATTCTCATAGCACTCTTTAACAATGAACAACAAACTTACATTATTTCAGTAAAAAATACTGTACACCACTGCATTTTATGGGAGAAAAAATATACCTATAGATGAGTTAGTGGTTCGAGATTCCAAAATGTTTTACCGTAGATATATTACAAGAGTGGTTTAAGTCAAAAATGTAGAGTGCCATGGAAATTCTGTTCAATTGTTTTTCAAAAAAGTAGCACATTTGCGAAAACTGTTTTGAGGTATCTTCAACAATTTCCGAGATACCTATGAAAACCATCAAATATGGGACATGGTGTACAGTATGTTCATGGTTTGAGTGGACAAACGGAGGAACAGTTTTATTCTTCATTTTTGGAAAAAAAAGTAATGATAAAAGATGTAGTTCTTCTTATACAGTATGTTCTGGAAATGAATGTGCCTTTGATATGAAATGAAAAAACAAATAAAATAAATTTTTTGGTCATCATTCATAACAACAACACTGGACTTTAAAAGTTGTTTAGAATAGAAATTATATCAGAATTTCAATTAGTGAACAAATATAGGTTTATTTCGATTATTCCCAAATAAAAAAAATATTGGATAAAATTAAAGTGGATGGTGCAAAGCCCATTAAAGAAGAAGATTGTTTGTTTTGAGGCAGTGATACATTTGTTATTTCATTATCTTTAATATAATACAAAATTATTATTAATACAATCAGAATATTTACAAGCCGTTACAAAATTAGATATTTTTTAAATAAAAAAATTATTTATCAACTGATTTTGAATCTTACTTTTGATTTTTGTTTGGAAATTGAAGACACAAGCAAATGGAGGATTTTTTTATCTCTTGATCAATTTTCACCATTTATTATAAAAATTTATTTTCTTTTTCGAAAAATAGAAAATAATGTTTTCCATTGTTCACTCTAAGCATAGCCATACTGTATACATAATAAGGTACACTAATAAAATAAAATATCAAGAATAATAAACTACCACTTTTCACAATTTGCATCTACACTGCACACAATAATTTCTAAATTTAATTTCTGGTTTTTAAACATGCTTTTCTTTATTTAAAATGTTTATGGGAAATTTGGGGTGAGAGAATTGTTGCTTGTGTATGTAATATGCATTTTTTAACAGCTTTTTCAAAGATGTTTGATGAAGATTTTAAATATTGAGTTGTGGAAATTATATCTGACATACGTTAAAGAGACTAAAGCCTCGTTACCCACATACAAGTAAGTATACATACATTTTTTTAGTTAAATGCTGCGATAAACATATTTTTAAACATCATTTTGCTTGTCCGTTCGACAATTTGTCGGCTCTTTTTGTAGTAGACCTTCCACGTTTTAGGGAAAAGATGGCCCAAGCATACGACTTTGCTTTGGATCGTATAGGAATGGACATCCATTCCTATTCAATTTGGAACGATTATGTGAATTTTTTAAAAGGTGTAGAAGCTATAGGCTCATATGCCGAGAATCAAAAAATCTCGGCAGTCAGAAAAGTGTATCAAAGAGGTATAATAAATCCTATGACAGGAATGGAGACGTTTTGGAAGGATTACATTGCCTTTGAACAGGTTAGGAAAGATTCGGAAGTTATGTGATCAAATTTGTTTATTCGATTCAAAATTTTAGGCAATTAACCCCATAATTGCTGAGAAGATGAGCATCGAGAGGAGTAGGGACTACATGAACGCAAGGAGGGTAGCTAAAGAACTTGAAGTACAGATAAGGGGTATAAATAGAAATGCCCCCAGTATACCTCCTAGCGGAACCCCGGAGGAGAGAAAACAAGTCAGTTAAACTTTAAGTTTTATCTATTATTTTTGCTGATGCCGAATTTTTATTTCAGGTCGAACTGTGGCAGAAATACATTGCATGGGAAAAAAGCAACCCCTTAAGGACCGAAGATACCGCCTTGTTGACTAAAAGAGTTGTTTTTGCCCTCGAGCAATGTCTGTTATGTCTCGGACATCATCCGGATATATGGTACCAGGCGGCGCAGTTTTTAGAGTACAGTTGCAAAATTTTGGCCGAAAAAGGGGTAAGTACTAATTCCAATATCTTGAATTTTTTTGTAACTCACCGTAAATTAGCAACGTATCAACTTCTTCTGAATGAGAAAACATTTTGTAAGCACAAAAGTTATACATTTGACGTTTGGATTGAATAACGACAAGTATTTTGTGACATTTATGCACCTTAAACAACGGACATTCAATTATTTTCCAATGACTACTTGTTCCTTCCACCGTTAACATGTTGAAGGACAGAGACGCTGACCTTATAGTTGAAAAATGACATGACGCCGTCTTGCGTTTGAGTTTACTATACAATATAATGAAAGTCGTAGCGGCGCTGTCACAATAAGTTCGAACATCAGTGGTGTAGTGTCATCAGGTGTCATACACCCCCCCCCCCAAAAAAAAAAAAAGTGGTTCAAAACTACTAAAAATGTTTTATTATTTTTTTTACTAAAAATAATAGTTACTCATACTTAAGAATTAAGCTTACTCATCCCATTTAACACCACATATCCCACACTTTATTTAAATTTTTTGTATCCTCAGAGTAGGCCCATACTATCAAGTTTGAGACACTCTGTACATAAATAGTACTAATTTTTAATAATTTGTTTTCCAGGACGTTAATGCTTCGAAATTATTTAGCGAAGAAGCAGCGAATATGTTCGAACGAGCAACCAGCACGTTATTGAGTAAAAACATGCTGTTGTATTTTGCTTACGCTGACTACGAAGAAGGACGACTGAAATACGAGAAAGTACATCAAATTTACAATAAATATTTGGAAATTAAGGACATTGACCCGACATTGGTAAAGAAATTATATCTACAAACCGTGGTTAGTTTTATGAGATTTATTTGTGTTTCAGGCTTACATCCAGTACATGAAATTTGCTAGGAGAGCCGAAGGTATAAAATCGGCAAGAGCCGTTTTCAAGAAAGCCCGTGAAGATAACCGTTCCAAATATCACTTATTCGTGTGTGCCGCCCTGATGGAATATTACTGTAGTAAGGACAAGAACATTGCTTTCAGAATTTTCGAACTCGGATTAAAGAAATTCGGTGCCATACCCGAATATATCACCTGTTATATCGACTATTTGTCCCATTTGAACGAGGATAACAACACCAGGGTTCTCTTTGAACGGGTTTTGTCCTCTGGTAGTTTGGAACCTGAGAAATCAGTGTAAGATTTTAATGTAAACGTTTGTCATAAATCACTTACATATTTTCGTATTTCAGAGATATTTGGAACAGATTTTTGGAATTTGAATGCAATATTGGAGACCTACAGTCGATCGTGAAAGTGGAGAAGAGAAGGTCTGAAGTTTTGTCGAAAATTAAAGAATTCGAAGGGAAGGAAACGGCGCAACTTGTCGACAGATACAGATTTCTAGACTTGTTTCCGTGTAGCCCGCAAGAGTTAAAAAGTATCGGGTAAGTATTTCGATAAAGTGAATAAATATACAGGGTGTCGTGATACAGGTTTACATGCCATTAACGTAGTCGGTAAAAATCAATTGACATTTAAAAACATTTTTAAGTAAACATTGACAGCATGCATGTTTAAAAATTATGACCGTTATATGTATACAGAGAAATTCTGTCATATTGTCATTAATTAACAGTGTTATAAAAAGCCAATACTGACTAATAAATTATTTAAAATGGCTGAGAAGTTTTTCGTATTTAAGTACTGACAGTAAGACAGTCAATAACCTCGTTTTCATTGACAAGCACTGCAGAGCTACAAAAACGCCAAATTATAATAATTAAATTCGCATTTATATAAACACCCGGTGTAATGAATATGAAATCATGAGTATTTAACAGATTAGTCCTATAATAAATGCTCAACCGCAGTAATCAAGCGCCAATATCGGATTGACTGTAATCGACACAGCTAAAAAGTTTGCAGTTCAAATTTCCGTATAATACGTTAAGGAGTCAATTGAATTCGGTCGTACAATCTACGCTCAAATTTTTTGCATATTGCACAAGTTGAGAGGTAACTTACTTGAAATTACTTCACATACTTTTTACAACATAGTTTAAAATTGTTCTGTTTCTTTGACTTTTTCTGAAATATTCTTAAACCAACATTTTTTAGATACACGGAAGTGATAAATATAACTGGAGCTGGGAAGAACCACATCCTGCAGTCCATAATAGAGAGCGATAACGAGTCACCTTTGCCTCTTCCCGATTATTCGCAGATGATACCTTATAAACCAAAATCAAACGCATTACCAGGGGAACATCCCGTTCCAGGTATAATAAAAAGAAAGAACTTTAAAGAATGAAACAATAAGAGGAATGAAAATATAAATCTATTTTCTTTCACAGGCGGAACGTTTCCTCAACCACCAGCTGCCGCTCACCTCTGCACCCTTCTTCCACCACCCCACTGCTTCCGAGGACCATTCGTACACATCGACATACTTATGGATATTTTCTGCAGGATACACCTGCCCGAAAATTGTGAGTTACTTCGTATAATGTTAATAACACTACTCGTTATTCTTTTTTTTATAAATAATTGTGTTTAATTACTTTTTTGTGTTTTTATTCCGATTTTTTATATAAGTAATTCTGTTATTTTCCCTACTCGTTATTTTTTAGTGTTTCATTATTTTTTTGTCCGTTTATTTCTATTTTTGAGTATAACTATTTTTTGTTTTGTTTCAGTTCCTCCACCTTCAGAGAATGGGGGTGATGTCCGCCTTTTCGACCTTGCCAAATCGGTGCACTGGATAGTAGAGGAAGGGGGAGGCATAGGGTTAAAGAGGAGGAAAAGGATTGGTTTGGGACTGGACGGGTCAGACGACGAAGACATGCCTCTTCCGCCTAGCAATGACATCTACCGACAAAGGCAGCAGAAGAGAGTTAAATAGTATTTTTATTGTATTACTTCCCTTATTCATATTTTGTAGCCTCGTATTTCCATAAATATCATATTTGTATTTTAATTAGAATATATTAGAATTAATTTGTTTTTTTTTTATCTCGTTCGGTGTGTTAATAACAGTAATTAGTGGTTTTTTGGAGACATCGATTTTTATCTTTTTCTATGGTTGTTATATACACAGGATGTTTAAAAAAAAGACTACAAACTGTGGGACATAGCAGACTCTTCTTCTTCTCCTTCTCTGTTGGCTTAATACATTTGTGTATTTAGTCAGCCTCCCACTTTTTCGTACCTTCCTCAGAAGAGACTTCATCTTGTCGGATTTCCCACTTCTCGCAAGGATGACATCGTCTAATGCCTGATTTGTTATTGAAAATATCGTTTCACTTTAAGTACGCCCTAAGATAGGAAGTCTTGCCTAAAACTGTACCGTTAAGCCATCAGAGCCTTGTACAAGGTAGTATACCTTTGAACTGATTTTTTTTTCATTTTTAAGAAATAGAAATCAATATGTAGGTCTAATATACTCGCAACAGGGTAGTGTATCTAGTGTCAGTTCTGTATATTAAATAGTTGAAATGGGCGTACCGCAAGGATCTGCACTGAGACCTATATTGTTTTTGTTAGACACTAATGACCTGGATGCTTTGGTGACAGGTTCTAATTGTTATATAATATGCTGATCAATCATACTTATATATCTGACAAATAAGATTACAGGTTAAATTTACATTATACAAATTAAATAACTGGCATTACACATAGTCAGAATTTAAACAAAAGTCACTTAGTTCTTTTCCATAATAGACAAAAAACTAGCAGTAGCTAGGATGTAAAAATAGGTAATAATAGAATATTACAAACTGAAGATATATAATTTCTTGGAATTCTTTTTGATTTAGACCACATCATAATCAGCTAATAAAAAAAATAAATTCTATAATATATTTAGTAAGCAATTTAGCACATTTATTTGCTAGATGACAACTGATAAATTTCTATCATTCTCAAGTTTCTAGATTAAGATATGGGATGTTTTTGGGGAGGTTCTACTTCATCTATCGATTTTGTTATAGGACAAAAATATGTTTCAAGGTGCATGGTAGGTGTATGTGTGAAATTCTATCTTTGGTAGGCATTTTTAGTCTGGAAATGGCTGTATATATTTATAAAAATAAATTTTGTTTTCTTAAATATTATAATTATCACAATATACATACCTACCAGGTGTTTATAGCCCATTTTTTAAATATAAGATAGACACGAGGTATTTACAAACTCACCAATTTGTCTAATACAAAAAAATTTTTTTTAATACCCTGCATTTCGAAAATGAAGCAATATTCAAAATTTTTTTATATATTTTTGTTTCAAAATTAGGTGACAATTCATCTCTTTCATTTTGTCAGAAAGATTAGAAAACACTCTATGTACAGGGTGTACCATTGAAAACTTTGCACCCGGCTTATTTTGAACTATGTTCCAAAATATTAAAATTGCCGTGACACGTCCATTTTGTTTTCGAGGGGGACACATTTTACCGTTAAATACAGACTCGCCAGAACTACCCCCTTTGCGGGGGCGCATTCACCTTTAGAATCTTAAATGGCACTCTAGGTCGAGTGACACCTCATTCGAAAGTGTTTTTAATTCTGGTTGTCATCATGTAATTTTTTTCAATTTTAGTTCATCTGTGGTTGAAAAAAAAATGTTTACTTATGCTTAGGAATAAAAGACAATTTTGTATTAATCATTTAATTAATTGTTCAAAATGTCCGTCTCCCACTTCCATGCAATAATAAAAACGTTATTCAACATTTCGACAACATTGTTAAGAATTTCGGGGGTAATTAGGTGGCCATTCTTCAATGATACGCCGCGCCGCCTGAGTTCTTCTAAAGACTGTGGCTGAGTGGCATAAATTTTAGACTTTAGACTGGGTGACCACTCAATAGGTCCGTGGCGACCTATCCATTGATATGGAAAATGTTTCTTTAAATACTGACTAACTGCAACTGTAAAATGTGGAGGTGCGCCATCTTGTTGCAACCAAACATTGTCTTTTAAAATGTTATCATCATTTTCCATAGTTTCAACAATCATTGGATAAATGTTGTTATTCAAGAGCTCAAGGTACAAATCAATTAATTAAATGTTAATACAAAATTGTGTTTTATTCCTAAGCATAAGTAAACATTTTTTTTTCAACAACGGATGAACTAAAATTGAAAAAAAAATTACATGACGACAACCAGAATTAAAAACACTTTCGAATGAGGTGTCACTCGACCTAGAGTGCCATTTAAGATTCTAAAGTTGAATGCGCCCCCGCGAAGGGGGTTGTTCTGGCGAGTCTGTAATTAACGCTAAAATGTGTCCCCCTCGAAAACAAAATGGACGTGTCGCGGCAATTTTAAATTTTTTTTGGACGTAGATCAAAATAAGCTGGGTGCCAAGTTTTCAATGGTACACCCTGTACTTTTATATCTACTGAACATATGTCCATTTTCTTGAGTGAAATGATCACTAATGTTCTAAACATCTTGTATGAATCAACATCGTCACTATTACAAACTTTTTGAATATAATTAAATTTACTTTATTGTACGCCAAAGTTGCATATACTTTTTGCTTTTAGAAGCTCCAAAGAAAATCTAGTGGATTCAGGTCTGGTAATCTAGGAGGTCAAGCAATTCAGCCTTTCTCTACAGATCGTACCAACTTGACGTCAAAAGACGACTTGAAAAAGTTCAAAGATATGAACTAAATGAAAAATACGATTTTTTCAAATCTTCAAAGTATTTGAGATTACAAAAAGATACTAAAATAAATTATATAAACATTGGAAATTCTTACAAAATATTTCATTATTTTCCTGCGTAGCTATGGAAAAAGGCCAGCTGTATATTTGAAACTTATAAACATTTTTTAATACATTAACATTTTTACAATCCCGCTTCTCTTGCAGCTTTCCTTTCAAAATATCTCTTCACAGCCTCATCAAACTTCTCCCCGACAGTCCGTTTCTTCCAAATATCAATTTTTGGCTTCTTTGGTTTTACCTCCACTACTTCCTCTTTCGTTGTCTCTTTCTTATCGTCTTCTTTAGGTTCAACTTTAACGTCATCTGTTGCTGGAGGTTCTTCTTTTCCATTCTCTTTTTGTTCATTAACTTCCTTTGAACTGTCACTTTCCTTTGGCTTTTCTTCTTTCTTTTCATCTTCACTATCTGAAGAATCTATGCTGAAGTCTGAGTCAGCGTCCAAATTTGACGGCAAATGTTCTTTCTTCACTTCCGTTTCTTCATCGCTTTTTTCTTCATCTGATTCCTTTCGTGTTCTGTATTTACGTTTGGTGGCGGACTTCTTGGGCTTTATTTTACTTTCGGAATCAGAGTGACTTCCTGATGGTCGTCTTTTAGGGCTTCTTTCTTCCTTATCACTATCACTACCACTTTTAGGTTCATCTTTAATCTCCTTTTTCACTTCAGTTTCCTTTAGTCTGTCTTCGTAATTTACTTTCTGGTCATATAAATGCCTGTAAAAACCGTCCAGATTTCCTTGCTTTCGAACATCTCCTATATTTTCGAGGTATTCCTCTCGTTTTTCTAGTTCTTCTTGCTCACGCATTTCCTCCAACTTTTTCTTATACGCTGACGTGACAAACGATTCTTTGTCCTTGAATTGCTCCCCTAAAAATAAAATTATGAATGATACATCACAATTTAAAAAATAAAACACGAACCTTCTTCTTCTCTTTCCTTTTGAACTTGTCTTTCTATCCTCCGTTCATTTTCCCTCTTTCTTTTCTCGGCTGCTACCAAGAGACGATTAATGTACTTTGGTTTCTTATCCAAATCTGTTCGAGATAATTTCGACTCTTTTCTTTTTTGATCCATTTCATCATAAATCTCATCATATTGGTAAACGGTGGGATCTTCTTCGATCGCTTTATTTTGATTCAATTTGTCTTGCTTCTTCACCGTCTTAGCGACCCCTGTAGGCTTCAGCTCTGGTGTGTCAGAATCTGAATCATCATTGAAGATTGAAGGTTTGTTTGATGTAACTGGAGCTATTTGGTGGCCCTTGTTCTTGTTTGGCAAAATCAAACCATATCTGAATAATAGATACATAATATGTCAGTTCTTACTTTTCATAGGAATTTTAAAGGGTTTACTTACTGTTTCGACATCATATATGATTAAGTAATTTCCTATTAGCAGCTGCACAACAAATTCAACGTTTCATAGACACAAATTTGTGGTTATAGGTGTTAGGTTAGGTTTAGTGAATATTTAAAAAATTATTTCAAAAGCAGTAGTATATTAGTTATTCTAAATTCACATATTAATACATACTTATTTAATAGCCAAGTAAAACTGAAATTGGACTTAGATTTTAGTCTTTTATAAATAAAATTAAATTAAAGTAGGCAGTAGACAGACTGATCGGTAGGTGTATATACTCAAGGTCGGTAGTTCATAAACAAGAAAACTAATAGATTCATTAGTTTCCTTGTCCGTGCGGTAGTCATTCTACATAAAAAAAATAGAAAACATTCACGTAATTCTAACCATGTTAAGCTCATCAGTTAACAGATGGCGCGTAAGTAGCTCTTACATTCGATATCTTCCCTAAAATAGGTATGGTTTAACGGAATGTTACTAGAGGGCAGCATGCGGCTAACTTTAAAAAATATATTACTAAAAAAAAGAGATTTTATAGATTTGAGATAAGAAATATCACCCTGTATAATATTACAAATAAAATAGGTCATCATATGTGCCATTGTATTATCTTCACATTTTGTTTCTTTACCCTTTTTTGTATTCCAAACCGATTAACAACAAAATTGATTTATTTGATCAATTGCATTTTTACGCTACTCATTACATTTACTTATTATAATAATAACAAAATAATTAATTCACAGTGGAATTACTTTGCTCTCGCTTATTACGTTGGAAATATTCACTTTCAGACAAAATACATGCTTCAGATCTTCTTGAAATTACAGCTCAAACACGTGCAAAATCTCCAGGAGTGTAACCCTTATCACATCACAATCAGTTATGATTTGTTGCCGTAATTGCTCCTCAAATTCAGTGTGAATCTTGTAAACTAATGTCTTGATATGTCTCTAATCAAAAATAATCAATAGAGTTCATATTGGGTGATCTGGGTGGCCAAGGTTAACCTGGTTCTTGCAGCAGTCAAATTAAAATGTAGGGAAGCCCCGTCGTGCATAAAGCTTATCCTTTGTCTTAGCGCATAGAGAACATAGTCAAGTAGTTCAGGTAAAACGTTTTCAAGAAAATGTCTGCAGGAGGCACTGGTGAAAGTTTTTGGTAAAAAGTAAAGCCCAACAAGAAAGTTTGCAATAATACTCATCCATACATTTAAAGAAAACTGGTATTGAAATCGAGATTCCATTATGGCATTAGGATTTTCATCAAGCCAAATGTGTTTATTCTGGAAGTTCATTATAGCATCTCTGGAAAAATTAGCTTCGTCGGTAAACAAGATGCCAGAGGTAAAGTCAAAACATTTTGTTAAATTTTTTGTAAAATCCAGTGGGAAAATTGTAGGCGAGCAGGTTAGTCTTGCAGCAGTAAGGCTTGAACCCTTTATTTGTATGTGATAGGGGTATAACTGTTGATGCCTCAGAATGGACCAAATTAATATATGATTCACATTGTAGCGATCTTCGTAGTAGTGTTGGGTCTTCTTCAATTTCGTGTGGAATAGTTCCTTCTAACTCAAGCGTTCTTACATTCAAAGGTGTTCCAGAAATTGGAGCTTTCTGAAATGATCCTCCGAAAGACAAAAAACATTTTTGAACTTTCTTGGATTTGGAGTTGGATAAGATGGCGGCTAACTATTATTATTGTTTTGCATGGTCTCCCTAAGATATGTCGTTGTCTGTTGTTAATCGTTTTGGAATACAAAAAATTATAAAGAAACAAAAAATGAAGATAATACTGTCACAGAATTTGCTTCACTCACACCCAATTCGACGACTGTGGTACCCCGATCGCCCCTATGCGATTCTGGTAAACAAACAAAATGCCGTGTATCGACGCGGGACTGGAAAAATGGTCAATCGACGAGAAGCGTTCGAGTCGTTTGAGAAAATGGATCGAGAGATACTAGAAAATTTCCTGGAATATTCGTTCGGTCTATAACAGAAGAATAAACGGCCGAGTTAGTTAGTCTTGTAATACAGTTTTGAATTAGTGTTTAGAGCGATTAAAAGTGAAATAGTGTTTAGTTGAGCTGTAATTAGAATTCAGTAGTGTACAGAGTAGTTAATAAAGAGAAGTGATTAATTAACTGATTGTTTTTCTAGCAGTAAGAAAAGGACGGGTTAGAAAATTCGTGACAATACAATAGCGCATATGATGACCTAATTTATTTGTAATATTATACAACGTTATATTATATATTTTAGCAAGTAATATTCGATGATACGCACTCATCCACCACTAAAATTACCAGCTTTAGAAACTTACTAGTGTCATACTAAACAAACCAAATTTAAAAACTGATTTTTGTTTTTAAATTTTTGACGCGTTATGGGCATTTTTGACCTTCGTTTAAGAAACACGCTGTATATTACGATAGAAATATAAATAAGCAGCCAATACTGTTGTTTTGTGAGTTTTGAGCATCGATTGAGTAACTAATCCAAGCTTTACAATTTTTTCAAACACAAAATCGAACTTTTAATTTCTCTTGATGGTTCTAGCCACCGGGTATTGATTTTTTTAACATGTCCGTATCAGGGCGAACTCCAGAAGTATATACACTGCTCCTGCCGGTACATTAATCAAATTCACTGACTAAATGAAATACTTGTTTAATGTCGTAGAAAAGAATTTATTAACGGCAGGGTAAAACCGAGAGGTCGACTCGAATATACGGAGCGTACGAAAATGGAAAATCTGCATCTGATTGTAGTAATTCATTTTTATAATATATAATATAAAATATATTTTACCCAAGCTTCTTTCTCCTGAAATTAGCCATGTGGATAAGATGTATGATATTTATATTGTTTATTATATGAAACTTATTTTAATACATTTGTGTAAGTAAGACCTAAGCTTTATACAGTAGGCTCCTGACTTGTTAAACTAGTGAGGCAAGCAGGCTTAACATTTTTTGGAAACTTTTTCTTAATCACTATTTATATCAGAAAATAGAGATTACTTGAAATTATTACTCTACATTATTAGGAGAATAAATTCATATTGTCTGAAGCTATTTAATTGTGGCATAATTTAGTTTTTCTTTAGTTTGATTGGGTTTTTGCCACACTTCTGTAAAAATAAAGATTAATTAAATAAACCTTTGCGCCAAAGGCATCAGTCAAGGGTTATTTTTTAAACTAAGTTTGTCTAACCAAAAAATCTCACATTGAAAAAAGCAAATAAATAAAAAATAACAAATATCACATATTGCGCACTTCCGTATTTTTGACGTTTCGAAAACTCTCTGTTTTCGTTCTCAAAATAGCAAATGTATTAAAAATATGTCAAGTTTGAAATTTATTTATCTGTTTCCATAGAGATGTTAAATATTTTTATTTTATTGTTACTTACTCCTCTTGATACAACTGTAGCCAATAACAGTTTGACACGCACTTATCTCCGTTCAACAAAATAATCTTAATTTTCTTTTTGTTGCATTATCTTCCTTCTCTAAAATTTGTATCAAACCCCATTGAATGTTGCAGTTGAGAAACATAAAAATTATATAAAAAGACGGGAATTTGAAAAATCAAAAATTTGCGAACACGCTTGGGATAACTGTTATTTGATTCAATGGGGTTCAGCAAAAATTTTAGAGAAGGAAGATAATGCAACAATAAGAAAATTAAAAGCGGCCGCGACTATTTTGTTCCGTGCGTCAAGCAACTTGATTATTGAAAAATTGTGATACTTTTCAAAAATATTAACGCCCTCTGTATTGAAAATCAGTAATTATGCCTTTGCTTTTGAGCCAAGGAATATCGGAGACTTGTGCTGGAGAGGGGGTGGCATATTATTATTAAACAGGTCGCATTTGCGACCAGGTTGGTAGGCCCTAACCACCATTTAGTGCAGGAATGAGGGAAACCTGGAAAATCTCATTAATTAGGGGGGTAGTCAAACGTCAAGCGGTATCAATCTCTCACATTGACCCACCCTACCATACCCGCAGAGAGGGTGCCAATATCTCCACGAATAAAGCTTATATACGGTCTACCGGCTGTGGGGGTCGAACACACAGCGATCTAGTCACCTCGATTCAAGTACTGACGCCTTAAACCGCGCGACCACTGACCGATCCAAATGACACTCTTAATTTATGACTTGCATACATATTACCCTATACAGGATAATTCTAAAAAAAAATGAAAATAGATGCGAAATGGCGTCTATATAATCTCTTGGATAAAATTAACGCTCCACTATAGATTGACAACAAATTCCATGCTGCTGTATTTCTGAACTGATGGTGTGATTTGAATATTTTTTTTAATTGTAGGTGGGTTCCTTGAGAATTTGACAGTTCTCATTATTTTTTTATAAAAAGCTGATTTCGGTTTTATACAGGAGGAATTTCTTTCAATTTTTTGTTTGATGGTCGATTGCAAGCTTTGCCTTGTCAGATTTTACAGTGGACCATTTCCAGTGCCGTGCAGAAATGTATTCTGTATCATTTTCGAACTGCCCTTTGTGATTTTTTTACAAAATTGTATTTGTAAGTCTCCTAAACGTTTTTAACAAAATCTGAATCATCCTGTATACGTCCAAAGTGTTTCGAATTTGTCAGTTATGGGTGATTTATCTAAAAAATTACAGTTATCCTCCCTCCCTTAAACACTTAAATTTTGTCCTGGACAAAATTGAAACGACCTAACGTTCACGATACGGCTTCGGCGTCCTATGTCGGCGAAGATCAAAGGGGGCTTGGCGCATCGGCATTATCGTCGTGGCTTGCGGTACGAAACAAACGACAATCTATCCGTCCGGTAGCGCGGAGCCAAGTTTGCGGTCGTCGCGAGATTACCAGTTGCACCCGGGCACGATACCATAAACCAAAACCTACGATTACGTCAAAGGACATGCAATCAGTATAATAGTATCCGAGAGGAAAATAATGCTAGTTGAACATTATCGTAATGATACCTATTTGGCTTGAGACAGAGGCTATGCGCGTTGTACGACAGAAATGGAAATATTGCGGATGAATGATTTTCTTCAGTTCAGGACTGACATATTGGCAGAGAGATGCGAGCGAATTATATGAATCCAAAATTCTATTTTAGTGACAATTTAATTTATATATAAAAAAGCTCACATGCCACAGCGTAATTGTCACTTTGACAGCGGCAAGAGTTACCTGCATCATTTACAACGACAAATGCTAGTTGCTCTTTCACTTATTCATTTTTTAATCAATCATTATCCGGGCGCTGTTGCCAAAATAATTAGTTCGACATTTTCGTCAGCAACTTATTGAATTATTAAACAATAATAATGAGTCGATTTGGTGAGTCTACGAACAATGAAATTAATCAAACTGTACTTTTTGCGATGCGAAAGGATATAAATTTGAGCCAGATACTTCCATCGAGAAATTGAATGTAATATTGCGAGATTGGGCTTTTAATATGCTAAAATTTGACGAAAAAGACTACACAGAAGCGGTAGTTAAAGCAATTTGGAACAGCACCGTTAAAATGCTACAAAGTAAATATTATAAAGAATTCAATATTGTATTTAACTCTTTCACCAACGTACAGTTTAATTTAATAAATGTGAAATATTTGCAATGGCCAGATTATATGACTAAAATGAACCTAGGATAAACGTCAAATGCACAGCATGCTTGATTGAAAAATTATGGGTTTCTATTGATCAAAAATCTGTATCGTAATGGGTATTATTATAAAACGGATTATGGGCATATAAGTGCATTGTTATAATACGGGTGTAGAAAAATTGTAATATGCATGTAGTATGAAAGCGTTTGCCTCATATTTTAAGTTTAGTTATTGTTATCACCACCTTTTGTTTTATTACAGCCAGTTCCATAATCGACAGTGTAAAGGCTCTTGGATCGGTTATTATTTTTTTTCTCGGAAAGTTGAAGGAATAAACTGTTGAAATGATATATTTTTGAATTCAGAAAGTTAAGCTCTACAAGAATCCGATTAAAAAATATAGGGGTTCTATTTAAAAAAATATACGATGACGTCATCACGCGAAAACAAATGGACGTCGGAAATGCGTTGGTATATAAAAAAGAGTCTTTTTAAAAAGCAAAATCGACGGGTCCGAGGAAATTTCATGAAACTTCGTTGTTTTAGAAATAACGAATTTATTCCATACTTTTCTTCCACACTGTATAATTAAATAAATAAACATGGAACTGGATAAAAATAGAAAAAGTTACACTTTCAGTGTTGAAGAACAGTTACGCCTGATTGATTTAATGGCCAACGAGAAACACATCATAGAAAACAAGACAACAAATAAGTTAACAAACGATGAGATGGTTTGTAATTTGTACTCATAATACAAAAAAATATGAATTTTGTTAACCTGAACCTATTAAAAAAAATCTCCAAACTCGTAAGGCATTGTTCTTTCTTTCTGTATATTTTCGGTCTGATGATATACTCGAACTTGTATCATTTATTGGGTTGTTAATTATCACACAACTGATAGGATAGTAAGGATAGAAACATAATTATAGGTTATGTTAACCGTAAAAGTATACTTTTGACGCGTTTAAAGACCAATATCCCACCTTTAAGATAAAGGAGACTTTAAAGTGGACATTTCCTTGAAAATTAATTTATGGAACACATTTTGTATGTAAAGGGTACTTTTTAGGAAAAAGAGAGCTTTAATTCTAATTATGGAACTGGCTGTTAAACAATTATTCTTAAAGACATTTATGCACTTTAAACAACGAACATTCGACTATTTCCAACGATTACTTGATCTTTGCACCGCTAATACGATTTTTAGTTGGTAATTCGGATATGTTTCTGAAAACAATATAATTGATGACGTCATTAGTCGGTTCTGTCAAATCCCAAGGATAATACTTTCTACACATTTTTCTGTATCCTGTAGGTATATGTATTATGTATTCTTAATAATTTGGCTTAAACTATTACCAGGTGTTTATGACTCATTACTTATAAAATACCCTGTATTGTTATTTATACAGTTGAAAAGAAGCGACTGTTAAATAGTTTACGCTGACCTTTCGAACCAGATTATCACAGAAACTGGACCCTATTCTACATCTCGGCCCCCGCCTTTGCAGGAGTCAAATATGTTAGAAATCCAAATCCTATCGCATTTCCATTTTATACGCAGGGCGAAGTGCACCAGTGCACTGTCTCGCGACGTATCTAAATGTAACAATATAAATCAAATCGGCATTAAAATGATATCACCAGCGGCAATCGCGCGTTAACACAGATGGTATCTAAGGCGAGGAGGGCGCAGGGCCGCCCTGGGGTTGGGGTTGGGGCCCTGCCGAGGGCTGATATGCCGCGCACACACGAGGAGATCAGAGGCTCCTCTGGGAGTGCAGATAAGCGATAGAGCCCGAGGAGGATGCATTGTGTTCGCGCATGTATGGCACAATTGAGATTACATATAAATGTGTATAGTATACTTTTTGGGGATACAGTCGGTGTGTGTGTATTCGAGATATGCTTCACCCATCCCGCATACAGGGTGTAATATCTACGTTGCGACAGATGATGAAAAAAATAATTTTTCCTATACTGAGAAAAATTTGTTTCAACTCCCTATTGCATAAAGATCTGTCTGTATACATGTAACAGGAAACTTACTTCCTAAAATACCTTTTAAGACACATTTACGTCGAAGTATTATTGACAAGTAAATTTGTACTATAAGACATTATTTATATTAAAATGATCAAATATTTCTTAGAAGTTATTAACAAAGTTGAAAATAGAACTTTGCTAAGTTGTATGTAAATATTTTCCTATAGTAATAATTTAAAAATCTCTCGACATTGAAGACATATTTCAAGACGAAATTAAGTAAATTATAACTTCGTCTTACGCATTATTGGAATATTAGTATTTCAAAACACAGAAAAGTTAAAGATAATTTGTAATTTCAAACTATATAAATTGACATATTTAATTTTAGAAGAAGAAATCTAGAGGGTTCAGATCAGGCGATCTTGGAGGCCATAAAACAGGTCCGGCCCTTCCTACCCATCTATGTGAAAAGTTTGGTGTAAATGCTCTCTAACGGCCATGGAAAAATGAGCTGGAGCACCATCATGCTGGAACCACATTTGTTGCCTCTGATTCAAAGGAATGTCTTCCAAAAACTCCTGATCTGAACCCTCTAGATTTCTTTGTTTGGGGATATCTGAAAACATTAGTGTATGGTACTCCTGTAAATAGCCTAGAAGACCTGCAGCTACGGATTAATAAAAAGTGTCAAGAAATCCAAGCCAAGGAGGGTGTTTTCGAAAGAGTTCGAATATCGTTGAGACGAAGATGTCGTGCCTGCTTGGAAATGGACGAAGGGCACTTTAAACATCTTCTGTAACTTTGTTTTTTGTTTGTTAAAAGCTTCCTTTGTCGGTTTATTCCTAATAAAATAAAATGTTTGAAAAACGAATAGTGGTCCATATCTCCGCAACCGTTACTTTGCGGACTTATGTTTATTAAGACTTTCCTGCTTATTTTGGTTCATACTATTACCTCCTCAAATATTTTACACTCTTTTTTAATACCCTGTATAGCTGTGTTATGACCCTCATCAATTCGACGTGTTCGTCGTCCTTCGAGAATTTTCGTCATGAATCTCAACGCTGGTTGGGACGTTAGCCTCTAATCGAAAATGGTTTAGCGTGTGTAAATTCTAGACAGTTTTTATATATAATTAATTCATACACATGTTTTTGTAAAATCTGCTATCAATTATATATTATAAATTACGAAGAAATCATGTTAACAGTCGAGTGTTATCGATACTATATCTTGTTAACATAGTAATGTCAAAAATGGCGAATGCGCCAATGTTATTGATAATGTAAATTATGAATGAAAAATAAATGACAAATAAACAATATCAAAATTATTATCTGAAATCATATATCTATCTCCATAACATTTTTACTAATATTGTCATCCTGACCATAACTGTTCATATTTTTAACTACTGCAATTAATATTATTACATAATCTCTCTCATTTCCCTTATACTGATAAATCGTCATTTGAAAATATTTGTTTATTAATTTTATGCAATAATTCTAATTTTTAAATTGAATCTCTATCTTAACATTGTGACCCTTCATTTGTATAATGTAATGTAAAATAACTAATAAATATTATATAAGCATATAACAAAACACGGAAATTTCCACCCATTTTCTTTAGTACAATATATATCGATGACATAGATCTTTGAACAGTTGAATAATAATTCTTTATTAATTTTTTGGAACACCTGACAATCTAGAGCACAAGTAGCTTAATGAAAATTACTTTCACCTCTACTACTCATTTGAAGCGTCGTAGTTTCAGAAATACCCTGTAACAAATTCTATTTCAAATTGTGGAGAGTTTACAATATCTAAGCGTGCAAAATTTCATATCCTAAACAGTCGTTTTAAATCCATAATCACGAATCTCGGCCAAATCCGAATCGTGACTTGCTAGCTAAGCAAAAACAGTGACGAGCAGGTGTCAGAGTGTCATGTTTTATTCAAATCGTGCAGAATGTATACCACTTTATATCACTTCGCTGCATCTATTTAAGATCTCGAGGGAATTGTTTTGCTACTACCAGTGGAATATGGAACGTCCAGACTGATTTTAATTCGCAGACTACAAATAGGTGGACCATCATGTTTAGTCTAATACAATAAGGAAAATTGTAAAATTACATTAAGGACATGTAAAAATATACAATATAAACATGCAATATCGCATCTGTTTTATGAAATTGTAAATGTAAAGTATTTTTATATCTCTTTATTTCTTCTCTTATAAGTTTTTATATTCGCTCAGATTAGTTCAATAATGTTGTTCAGCCCACAATGGTATGGAGGCAATTGAATAAGGGAAATATACCACTATGAATTTCATGTATTTGGCTTTTTCTTTTGTACAATTGCTAATAGTACTTTTACGTCGCCTTCAATATTGTAAAGGTTCTATGATCAGGCATGAGGCGCTCTGGATACCTTTCTCGATATAACTCTAGTCGTAAATTAGGAACTTTTTCTGAATGAGAAAGCATTTTGTAAGTTATACGTTTAACGTTCGTATTGAGTAATGACAAGTATTTTGTGACATTTATGCACTTTAAACAACAAACCATCAATTATTTTCCAACGACTACTTGATCCTTCCACTGCTAATGTGATTTTTAAGTGGTATTTCTTTTGAGACTCTTTATGACGATATTGTTTATAACATTTAAACGGGAAGTAATACAGAAAAATATCTAATAAAAGTTTATTAGCAAAGGGAGCTTTTAACATGAAAAAAGGGTATGTTTCTGGAAAAATATAATTCATGACGTCATTAGTCGTTTCTGTCAAATCCCAAACACCACCTAGCACTTGATTTCGCTCTGAATAATCACGATATCTTTGGAGCAGCACAATTAATAAATTCCGAACGGTCGCCCATCCGTAATAATATGTCACCCTCCTCGAGAACTAATAAACCCCAAACAAAATAAAGACCGGCTGTGATTCCACCACTAATTCAGCAATTTCGAGCGGGGAGAAGGCATGCCGATGACTTTCGGCTGCTAATCAACTTAGGGCACGCCAGAAAAAACAAGCGAGGGTGACGTTTCGTCACCGACTTGACCTCTAACGGGGGGACGCTTAAGGACCTCTATGACGATATGTGCTGTCGAGTAATTGCCAATTGTGTTATTAGATTCCGGAGTGAGCTAATAAATGTTTGGTTTTTGATTGGAATGGGGATCCCGCGACAATGTGTTGCAAAATACAATAAAGAAGTCATGAATAATAAGCGAGTGCGGTAATATAAGCATAATATGAGATTTTTAGGTTTTTATACGGGGTGTTCCGCATAAGAACCGACACAGAGCAGGTACAATCGTTTGCAATAATAATGACACTCTCTTAAAACAAGTTTTGAACTTGTGGAAGTTCTAAGTAGAAATTTCATTAAATCTATATCGGTGAGTGAAACAACTAATATTAAAAATGTGAAGGAGATTTCATTACAAATACATCAGAAGTTCTAAAGAAACTGCAAAATTCTTTTAAACTAAATGTATCTATATATAAAGTTGCACACAGGCGGAGTTACAGGTTGTCAAAGTGGGGCCAAATATTTGGAAATAAAATAAAAATATATATAATACTTTAACTTGGAATAACTGAATTTGGTACATGATTTTGGTTTAATATTGGCATTCTTTGACTATAAGTTCAAGTAAATTGAAACACTACAAGGTGTTGATTGAGCGTGAGCCATTTCTAAAATTATACCAAACTTTTTTCCATTGAAAGAATTTAAAAAATGACAATATCCCGCATAGAATTCAATTTAAAACACTTTTTTACTCTTGTTAAATTTCAAAAAACTTTAAGGTTTTCAACAAAAGATACATTAATTAAAACAAGATATTAATAGTGTTTATTAGAAGAAACCAAAAAGTCAGTAGTAGGCTTTGTCTTTAAAACTTGACAGTTATTAATAAAATAAAACTAAAACAAGAAATTATTCAAAATGGACATCATTTTCTCTGAAAAGTTTTACTCTCGGCCGAATATTGAAATTTACGCTTTGTCTAATAAATGGTGATCGTTTCTTATAACTTTACATTTATTCGTAATACGATTCCATAAATCCTCTCGAGATTCAACTGGCGAGGTGTAAACAAAATCCTTGAACGTTCCCCAAAGAAACGAATCACAACGATGACCAATTTTGAGGACAATTATTTCCTCATGCTAACCATTTATTTGTAAACTTAAAATTCAAAAAGTCTGTATTGGTAGCACAAAAATGAGGCGCCCCATCATGCATAAACCAAAACTGCAGTCTAAATTGCAACTGTAAATCTTCAATTAAATCAAGGAGAGTATTTTGCAGAAATTCGAAGTAACTTTCGCCATTTAATCGATGTGGAAAATTAACTGGTCCAATCAAATAACGATCAATAATATCGGCCCAAACATTTATCATAAGCTCGTGTTGAAAAGTCTAGGAGTTATTGCATGGAGGTTTACATCGGCATATTCATGAAAGTTGTGAACATTTGTAGTTCCTCTACGAGTGAAACAAACCTCATCAGTGAAAAGAATTTTCTTGTGGAAATAAATATTGTGATGCAAAATAAACTCGCAAAAGGTCACTCGTCGCTCTAAGTCTTGAGGCAAAAGCTTTTGCACTTTTTGAATGTGATATGGATTACGTTTAAGAATTCGTGTACATAAGTTCTTGATCATCCAATCTCTCGAGATAAACGTTCAGTACTTATTTGCAGTTCATATTCAACTGTTTGCAAAATATTTTCTTTATTTTGTATGCTTATTGCATTAGGACGTTATTGAAAATTATTGAAAAACTTTCCTGTCTCTCGAGCTTGTCTTTCAATATTAGAAAATGTTTCTCTATGGGGAATCACTGGATTTGGAAATCTCCTACGATATTTTTTATAGTTTTATTACTATAATAGAATAGTTTTTGGAAACTTTCACACCTAAAAAAATAATCAATAAATTTTATTTGACAATAAGATTATTTAGAGACATGGAAAAGGTAAGGTTAGTTGGCCATGAATGTTTATTGAAATGTCAACAATTGTACCACGCTAATTTTTCTCATTATAAAGTCGAGTGAAGTGTTAAGTAAAAATGTCGCGTTTTGGAAAAGAAAATCAAGACAATATTAGAAAAGCAGTTGAAAATTTAGTGCCACAAAATACAAAGAGATGTCTATGCCATGTGTCATTATTTTGACATAAATATTTCCACTTATTAATATCGTTCAGGGTACCTTGGAGGATAAATATTTCCGAAAATATTTAACCAAACAAAAAACTAGTCTCTGATTGGCTTAAGAGTATAGGTGTGAAATTTTTAATATAAATAATGGAAATACCCGGCCGACATACCTGCACTACTTTAATCTTTCCACCGCACATGCATTCTAGCATAATCTTTAGAGTTGAGAAACATAAAAATTATATAAAGACGGAAATTTAAAAAATAAAGAAATTGCTTGGGAAAACGGTCATTTGATTCAATGGGGTTCGGCAAAAATTTCAGAGAAGGGAGATAATGCAACAAAAAGAAAATTATAATAGACCGCGATTATTTTATTGAACGAAGATAAGTGTGTGTCAAACTGTTCAGTAAACATTGATCAATAGAATAAAAATCATTTAACATCTATATGGAAGCAGATAAACAAATTTTAAACTGTCAAACTTGACATACTTTTAATACATTTGCTATTTTGAGAACGAAAATAGAGAGTTTTTCGAAACGTCAAAAATACAGAAGTGCGCGATAGTGACTTGATCTGCTTATCTGCTTTTTACAATGAGATTTTTTGGTTAGGTAAACTTAGTTTAAAAAATATTTCATGACTGATCCGTTTGGCGCAAGGGCTTATTTAATTCATCTTTATTTTTTTTCAGAAGTGTAGCAAAAACCCAATTAAACTATAGAATAATCTGGGCTGGCCGGCTAATACCCAGTTATACCTGTCATAAGCAGGTATAAGTTGAAATTAAATAAATGTATACATTTCATCTCACCAACGATTGTACTTTAACTGCCAAATTTTGAAGACAAAGCCTTCTACTGACTTTTTGATTTCTTTTGAGATTTATCAGATTAATTTCAAATTTTCTAGATGACCATGCATCATAAATGCTTCATAGGCTTCGTAGGCAAATAGGGTAATTTGAGGTTTGGGCAAATTATCCTATTATAATAACACTTATATCACATATCTTCTATTCGATTGGGACGTCTTTATGGACCATAAGTAAAATAATTTTGGTCCAACTGTCCCTACGTGTACGTTGGGGGTGGATATGTTATCGTATGTCTCCCACAGATACGCTGCCAGGAGCACCAGGTTTACGCGTCACTGCCTCACGTCACGTCAGACACCCGTTCCGAGTCTGATTCACGTTTTAACGGGCTTATATGTACGGGACGATTAAAAATTTGCTGTGTATAGGACAATTATTTCGCAGAATTTAATAATCGACGTTCAGGAGTCACTAGATGAGGCTGTAAAAATCAAGATGTCGGAAATAGGGGTGCTCAACAATTTATGTACAAGTGCCGATTTATAAAACTTCTAATCGCCAAGAATGTTGTGTTTTATGGCGTAAATTCTTTGAATTAATGTAATTTTTTGGACAAAGCGTATTTTAGGTCTTATCAAAAGGACCTTCGCGTAATGACGTCATCACATTTTTTTCAATTTCCAATGCATCACGAGTTGCTCCTAATTGTGGCAGGGTGAGCAACAATACCCAAATTATTTACAAATACCAAAGTTATTTACAAATGAATAAACGTACTAAAAAATTGATGGAAATTCCTACACGTGATTTTAAAGTGTCTACTGGAATGTACTCAATTTATAAAAACATTGGTGTTACATAGAAAAACTTAGAGAAACGTGATCGATCGTAGGAAATGTTATTGTTCGCTAATAAAACCTTTGGACACAAACACCTAAATTAAATTTTCAAATTGTTAACCATTTACTGCCAAATAATGGGCCAGACGGGAAACAAATTCTTGTTGTACATTTCCAATAACTTCAGACGGGATGACACGAACTTCTTGTCGAATTCGTTCCTTGAGATCGTCAAGGTTATTTGGCTTAGTGACGTATACCATGCTTTTTACATATTCCCAAAAGAAACAATTTAGCGGTGTTAAATCTGTGGATCTGGCGGGCCATTCTTTAGGTCCTCTTCTGCCAATCCACCAATGAGGAAACACCGATTCACCGTTTTGCTGTAACCAAATTGTGTCCTTGGGCAGATCTGGTTGTTCTTCATTGGGTAGCAGTACAACCACGGAAGAAACTAAATCAAACTGAAGAAAATTTAAATATCTTGCGCCATTTAAATCTCCTTCAAAGATATATGGCCTCAAAATTCGATTATCAACAATTCCGGCCAGTGGATTGTGATCGGACCAGTACCGACAATTCTGTTTATTAACAGTGCCACCCATGAAAAAAGACGCCTCGTCCGAGAAAATTATGCGTTTGACAAAATCCGGATCTGCCTGACATTCTTCCATCATCATTTCGTAAAACTCTGTGAACTTTGTAGGTCTTTTGTGAAGAAATCTACCAATGTGCTTTTACTCACATCTAAATCACCTTCTAAGACTGTCATAGTGGAAAACGGGTTTTCATGAAGGTTCAAAAGAGCTTGTATCTGCACATCTTCATTCAGTATACTTGGTCGACCAGAAGTTTAATAATGTCTTTTATTTACCTAATAATGAATTTGTGCGTGACTTAAGGGACGCACTGTATATCATGAAATTCTAGTATGCTCGTAACATTTCAGGTTCAGGTCTAGTAGATCAGTTCAAGATACTATGACAGATTTTTATATATTTTTAGGTATTAACAATGCTGTGTGAAACTAACTACTCTGCGGATTAATGCCTCGACCAGCGTTGAATTAACCCACAATATCTACCTAATATTCTGTATTAGTAGCTTTTGTAACATTTTTTACTGTATTAGAAAGGTATTTCAAGCTAATATGAAATAATTTTCCTGCAATTCAAGTCATATGTATGCTCTCTGATACCAAACATCTAGGTATGATAATGAACAATTCCACAGACAAAGCTCTATTCAATAATAACTAAAATAAAAATTAATCTAGCTAAATTTATTCACCTGGTTTAATGAAAACGTTCCATAAATATCTAAGTTCACTTCTGAAATTGTGGCAACTCAAAAATTCGGGACTTTAGTCTGCAGAGTAGTTATTTTCAGACCATATTATTAATACTTAAAAATATATAAAAAAAATTGACTGGTAATTAAAACATGATTTATATGGTTTTAAGGATGTATTTATATAGGTATTCCAATAATCAACGGAAAGATCATTTTCACAACTTTCGCTTATAAAATACAAATATACGCTGATGTATGGCTGAAGTCAGATTAACCCGATTTAACTTTAGCGTGTACTGAGAATGACCTTTTGTCTTTCTTAAATTTTCATATTAATGAAGAATTTTTTAGTTTGAAAACTCGCAAACAATCATAGCAAAGATGATCTTTTCTTATAATGATTATTATTATGAGTTATGTGTTGTTTTTTGTTCGTTTTTTATACATGTGAGCATGCGAATACTAAAAAAATTACATTTTTGAATTACAACTTTGAGGGCCCTATATATTTTTTTAGCTTCAGGCCTCCCCTTGTCTTAAATAACCTGGTCATCATCAGATATAATGACATTTTTGAAGGAAGACATAACTGATAAAGAAAATTTTAACGGATTTACTGCGTAATAAACCTACGTCCACTGTGTTTATATCCTTAGTTTGAGGCGAAAATAAAAACAAAATAATTATGTCAGTTTGGAGAAGTACATAAACAACATAACAAATAAATATTTCTCTGGAGCAAACATTTATTAGATGACTAATGGAAATTCTCTTATTACAGGCAAACAAAAACAGTGTCTACTGCGAAACAGAAAAAAATATGCAGAAACACAGAATCCAAAAAAATGAAACGATCAGGTCGAAAGTTCAGTATAAAATACGAATTGCCAAGGTTCCGTTCATTTTGATTACTCTGACTTACATTTAATGCATTCATACAGCTCGTGGACTGATAACATTTTATGGTAATATAAACACAAACTCTCTATTTTCCCAAAATTTACCACTAGCGTACTCAGCGAATGAAAAAATTCGTTTTAATTATTTTCGTGTTAAATTATAGCCTGTAGTTTGTGATGGGTGCAGAAACTTGTAATTATCAATCAAACGTGAAAATTGAAAAAATTTCAACAATTACATCTAACCTTAGATACCAGAAACTAAGAGAGTACGCTGACGGGATCGTTCTTGTCTTTATTTATATGCTAATTAAATACAATTGTTTATTAGTAGCAAAGCCTTGGCAGGTATAATTTGACAGTACTTGTTGGACTATTGTCAACGTAATTTAAGATATTAAATTCTTAGGTTCTCCGTTCTCCTATCTACTTGCTGCAAAAAAGCTATACCTTGTTTTATTCGATATTTTTTTCAATTTTCGAGATAAAGCATATTTAATGATGTATGCAATAATAATTTATTGATAATGAAGTAGCAGGCAAACCGTATTGAAATTCAATATTTAACGTAATAATTATCAGAAAATAAAATCCCTCAATACTCAACATTCCTTTATTTACAAGTATACCTTCCTTGCTTAAAAATAATTGAGGATTCATTTGTGTTATAAGAAAAGCAAATTCATTCCTACAAAAAGTTTAATCCGATTATATCGGACACACTGTAAACAGCGCCCTGTATATGGTATATTGAAAGTTATCTTACGATATGATATGTCCTTCAAAAAAACCTCTTACACCAAATTTCAAAGAAAAATCTTTAAAACTTGAATCAACTTGAAAATGTTCGCTGCTACTCGTACACCCTGTATCTGTTTTATTGACTATACATGGTATATTTTAATATCTAGAATCCGCAGTTGTCTATGGCACATTCCTTACGGACAATCTTATATAAATTTGATACAAAACTTGTCAAAATTACTAAAACCGTTTATGACGTACTTTATAAAAACTCCGCAATAATATGTTTTCAAGTTATCCAATTCTTAAAAAAAGAGGCTACCAAGTAACTCTAGTGTTTGTGTCGTCTTGCATTATAATTTCAACGTTATCAGTTTGCAGATTCTAAAAAAATAGATTACATTTGGGGTCATTTTAGATTAATATAACCTTTCATTTTGATGTTTAATATAAAAACGAAAAATAAAATAATTGTGCACATATTGAAGTGTGTTTCACTGTTGCACCTCATCTAGTAACATGACAACGTAAGTAGACCAATTTAGTTTCTATTTCCAATTCTATGAGTACTTAATATTTATTTTGCTGGGAAAGCTTTTCGAATTAATTTTTTACATCATATAATTTACCCGGAAGAAAACCGTCTCAAGTAACAATTTAAATCTTGCTTAGTCTTGCTTGTTTTATAAAGGTATGCGGGTTGTTTGTAGCTTGATTAGTTTTAAAGGTTTATCTGATGCCAAATATATTTCTAGAGTGAAATAATGTATCGAATAGCTTTGTAATATACATTAAAACTTGACAATAAAACTTTTTAGGGTTTCTGTGACTGCAGTTTTGTAGAAGTTGTCCCGTCAAACGAGCTTAATAAAACAGTTTGGTTTGAAGAAAATTTGATCTAATCATGAATTCTTGAAATGGTTTTAAAACTACTTTATAAAATATTCCTGTAGACTTCCTGTATATTCTTTAAAAACCTCATTTTAACAAAGTTATACTCTTCTCAAAGTAGACCATAAAACAATAAATTCTGTATTAAATATAATCTTATTAACTTTTAATATACTCCAATAAAACAGAAATATCTTAAGAGAATTAAGTATTTTTTACTGTATTAGAAAGGTATTTTAAGCTAATATAAATCAAATTTCCTACAATTCCTATCAATGAAGTCATATGTATGTTCTCTGATACCAAACATCTAGGTATGCTAATGAACAATTCCACAGACAAAGCTCTATTCAATAATTATCTAAAGAAATTAATCTATCTAAATTTACTAATCTGGTTTAATGAAAACACTCTATAAATATCTAACTTTCACTTTTGACAGTGGGAACTTGCCAATGGATTCTTCAAGAGATCCTATACGAAATTTTTTTAACAATCAGGTATGGGCTGATGAAAATCCAGATGCAGTGTTTCAAGGTCATTTTCAACATTAAGTTTCAGTAAACGTGTGGCTTAGAGTACTTAATGATTATTTAATTGGTCCATATTTCCTCCCATTACGATTAAATGGCGAATCTTATCATCACTTCCTACAGAAAGAGTACCTGGTCTTCTTGCACAAATTCACGATGGTGCCCCAGCCCATGTTAGCATTAATATACGTCGTCACTTAAATACAGTATATGCAAATCGTTGGATAGGTAGGGCAGGTCTCCGGATTTAAATCCCTCATATTTTTGCATTTGGGATTTTCTCAAGTCATTAGTTTACTGCAATCCTGTAGAAAATGTTGAAGACCTGAGGAATCAAATTACAGCCAGCGAGAGTCAATAAGAAATACAGTAGGATTATTTTCCAGTAAATAATTTCAGTTAATATTAGTAAAAAAACAACAAAACGTGAAATAAACAACATACTTAACAAATAAATATTTTTCAGGACGAAACATCTACTAGTACTGCTAATAGCCATTTTTCCTTTGGCGGCCACAAAGAATCCTCAATGCGAAACAGAACAAACCTACGATTATTACCCGAAATTTAATGTGATCTGTAGAAACACTAGCATCCAAAACAATGAAGTATTTACGGCCGCAGTTAGACAAGAAAAGAGAATTGTCGAAGTCCAACTCATTTCGGTTACGGCCGACTTACAAGCTAATGCGTTACAAAATTTTCCTACAGCTCAAGATCTGATAATATTTAACAGCGATATTCGCAGATTTTTATTGAAATCGAACGTCTTCACTTTGAACGTTTCCAACTCTATTTTTCCGAAAGTCACCAGTACCGTTCTCATGGGATGCAAAAAAGTGACCGTTTTGACTTTCATGTCCAACTTCGCCTTGCAGTTCGAGGCGGGTGCCTTTAAGCATATGAGAGTTTTATATGAACTAATAATTATGAACCAAACGTTACCGACGATAAAAAGAAACTTGTTCAAAGGATTGGAAAACTTGCAGCATTTAACATTAACCTCGAATAATATCCGAGAAATAGAAAACAATGCGTTTCTGGATCTTTTGAATCTAAGAGAACTATATTTAGATGCTAATCCAATAAATTCACTTGGTGCAGATATAAGAGGCTTGACAAAACTTACTGGACTGTCGTTGTTCAACACAAACGTCAAGAGGTTAGATTTTAAAGCTTCGTTTGTGAAATCGTTGACTTCTATCTGCTTATCAAGACAATTATTGGCATCTACCAGTGCTACTGAATTGATAGCAAAGGTACCCAATCTGTATTTGGTTATGGGACTTTCTGAAGAACTGCGATGTCCAGAAGTGAGTTATTTTGTGGATGAATTACTTGTAAACAAAAAAGCTATAAGATTGATGCCAATTACTGCCGCGAATTCGTTCCGCTATAACAAATTCGTCAAGCCATCGATGTGTTATCGTTAAGCTATCAAAATCACAGAACAAAGTAATGGGTTGCAAGAATGACACTAGAATTTGTATTAAGTTTTAAAAGTTTAGAAGATTAAGTTAATTTATTTTACTAAACATAAGTGGCATAATTCTTAAGCTTCTTGGTATTTCTTTAGCGTACAGGATAAAGTAAGTAAGCAAGTAAAAAGTTACGATATCATTAAAAAATAGTTAATTAAATCATAAATAAATTTATCTACTTTCATTTAGTAATACGAATTTTACAGTTCTTTGTTTCGTAAGGGCATTTATTAAAAAAAAGAAAAATATTTTATTGACATTTTTCTGCTGAATAAAACCCCACATTTTAGAAAATTTGTACATGAAAAGTAGATGTGATGGAGCTGTTTAAACTTGAATTGTTAGTAGTTACATCCATGTTTGAGGCCACGATCTTTTTTGCTATCTGTTTCTTATTACCTAACGAATTCTCAACATAGCTTTCCGCCGTAGAAGAAGATTTCTAACCTTCATGATGCTTTAATATCTGCATATAGGAACTGCCATCAACCAGAATGGTAGCTGAGGACCTTCTAAAACAATGTCCAGTGTTTCCTTCGGGTTCTTCAATCCAAGCTTTGTTGCAATCATTTTTGGAATGCTTCCAAAAGTATTAATTCCGATAGGCTGGAGATTCATTTTCCTTGTCTGTAGAATACAAAAACCCCCTGTGAGTTACATTAGAAGGACGAAGTTCAGCATATTTCCGAAAAATATTCGAACAGTTCATACCTGCCACAATTCCTTCTGTTATGACAAATTCTCGGACAATATGTGTTTTCGTGCATCAAATCACAATTTTTATAAATAGATGATTCTATTGCATATGATCTAATATTGGCTCAGTTAATTTTTTGCTACGACATGCTTCAAAGATGCCAATTATCATAGCAATGTTTCATCATTTTTATATACTTCTTCCTCTGTAAAAATTCTGGACTTTTTGACCTTATAACCATATGAACTTTGAAAATCTGCTTAAATTGATTTTGCTTAACTGAAATTAGTTCTCCACATTAAGTAGTGAGTCTATAGATAGATAAATAAGCTAAAAGGATTTTCTTAGAGACCTTCTTTACCTTGTTAGCATTGCATTAATCTTCAAACTTTTGGTACTCCAACTCATACCACGCCTTGGATTTTGTCGGAACTAGACTTTAGATCGTTCCTGAACCTGCAATAGAATAGAAAACACACCGGCTTCTTGTAGCGTCATTTGTCAATATTTTTTTGCGTTATTAAATGAAAGTGGATAAAATTTTGTATAAAATCCGTGTTGTAAATTCATATTACTACACTCGATGTCACAGTAACATCTCGTGTTGTAATATGAATGTTTACATTTATATTGTAAATAACTATTATTAATTTGTAAACATTGTAAAATGTACATTGTAGTAATGAAAAAAGGATCATTGAAAACAATTATTAAGTTCATTAACTTGATAAACATTTATTTTGTTATTGATTCAATATTTCTTCATTATTTCAACGATCATGTGTCTTAATGAAAGAAATAGTACTAAAACAGTTACTACAAATTTGAGCTTACAATTCTGTAGTAGAATAAACTACAAATGTAGTAAACCATATATGTTCGTTGTTACGTGGTAAATACAAAAGTATTATAGTAATTAAGCTGTTGCAAATTTTATAATTATAAAACATGTTACTATATTTTGTAATAAATGATATATTGTAGAATTTAATGCGTCATAATGTAAAATAACAATAATTATAGTTTGTATTAATATAACACTTGTAGTCATCGCTACCAAAGCAGTCAAAACTGCAGTATTATTTTCTAAAAATTGTATTAAATCAGTGTGTGGAGGTGGTCGTGTGCAAAACTGAAAGAAGCGTACCAGAACTTAGCCGAACAGTATATTGTTATTATTGTCTTTGTATATATTGGTTATGAGCGATTTGGACTTGTTAATAGTGTACCTACAAGCGTGGTATTAGGGTTGTTTCTCAGCAGTTGGAAACAGCTTGAAACTGGCAGAAATATGTCGTTCTCAATATAACAGTTTCGATCCTTTTCAAATCGTTGCAGAAACGAGAATCTATTGAGTAAAATAATACCTAGATAATACCCATTAATAATACACCGTTAGAGAAATTTCGAGGTAAATATTCTGTCCACGTAGGTCTTAAGTTTTAGTCGATATCACGAAAAATGTGAGTAATGACAGGAATTTAATGATTGTGCATCACGGTTCTTTTAATTTATTTTATAGAAATATATTATTAATATTATCAATAAATATAGTATGAAGTATATAAAATGTGTTTCTTTTGATAAGGTAATAATCTCCTTTCGCCGTTCAGAGTGAATAAATTTATATACAGGGTTAACTATGACTTGGTACAAATATTTTAAGAGGGGATAGGGAAAAATAAGAATTAACGGATTCATTTATCAAAAAAATTCCAAACTTATTTATAAAGCGAAAATGTTTTATTTTTCAAAATTAAAAATTATTCTCAGTAAGTTAAAGTAGCAAATGTAACAAAAAGACTCTAAAAATATTATGTAGTGTGTGACAGCAGTTAGTTATTGTAATTTTAATAGGAATAACATATTTATTTGGAAATTAAGAAATCAGTCAAACAGGACTACATATACAAAACTTATGTTTCCATTTTTTTTCTTAAGATATTTTGAGAAAATCCTGTAATATTGCATCCTGTTGCATATATATAATTTTCAGCTTGTCGAAAAATTACAAAATTGTTGCCAGCTGTTTAAAAATACATTTCCATATTCACAAAAAAATTACAAGAGATCTTTTTTTTAAATGAATTATCTCAGAGGAATTATTTCTATCTTACCATTTACAGTAAGGTGGAAATAAGAAAAAAGGTAATTATAAAAGAAGTCCTAGGTGTTTCCACCACTTAAGAGCGTAAAGGACAATAAACAAATACACACAACGTCAAAAATCTTGAACCCCTCCTCATTCTTGTTAAAGAAATCTTTTTCTCAGAAACAGCAATGTGTGGCATTTTTAACAAAATTTAGTAAATCAAATATAAGTAACAAAGCAAGATCTCTCTTTGACTAATAGTCGGTATAACCTCCACCACGTTCCCAGAGCATATTTGACACGTCTGTGTATTGAGATAATCAACGATCTCTTGCGGAATATTTTTTCATCCCTCTTCTGTCGCCACGATCTGATCTGCAGTCTGAGGTGGAGGAATATGATTATGAATGGCTCTAGCAACGAAATCCAACATGTTTTCAGTAGGATTCATGTCAGGAGAGTTGGCTGGCCAGAGGCAACAAATGTGGTTCCAGCATGATGGTGCTCCAGCTCATTTTTCCATGGCCGTTAGAGAGCATTTACACCAAATTTTTCCACATAGATGGGTAGGTAGGGCCGGACCTGTTTCATGGCCTCCAAGATCGCTTGATCTGAACCCTCTAGATTTCTTTGTTTGGGGATATTTGAAGACATTAGTGTATGGTACTCCTGTAAATAGCCTGGAAGAGCTGCAGCTACGGATTAATCAAAACTGTCAAGAAATCCAAACCAAGGAGGGTGTTTTCGAAAGGGTTCGAATATCGTTGAGACGAAGATGTCATGCCTGCTTGGAAATGGACGGAGGGCACTTTGAACATCTTCTGTAACTTTATTTGTTAAAAGCTTCCTTTGTCGGTTTATTCCTAATAAAATAAAATGTTTGAAAAACAAATAGTGGTCCATATCTCCGCAACCGTTACTTTGCGGACCCATGTTTATTAAGACTTTTCTTCTTATTTTGGTTCATACTATTACCTCCTGAAATATTTTACACTCTTTTTTTTATCACCTTATCTAAAGAGACTAAAATATTTGATCTAAAGCAATTGTACTGTCAGTCTGTATTGAATCACATCTACAAATATAAACATATATACAAAGACTCGTCAGTAAATATACCAAAAATGAATAAAACATTTGTCAGCGGTGTTATACTTACATAGGGCCAAAAGTTTACAATAAAATACCAGACTTGTAAAATGTATCAATTCAGCCGCTATGTTCAAGGTAAAAAAATGGATCCAAAACTTGCCTAGAAATTAAGTCAATCAATTAATAGATCAAAAGAATGTGTATTATTGATTTCTTACCATTTAGTATATTTCTTGTTTTCAAACGATTTTTTTTTCTTTTTCATACAGTTTTTACATGAAAAAATCATTATCATTATGTATTTAGTTTTTAAACTTATATTATAATATTTCTATATACTGGCGTCAAGAATTCAGACGTCTTACGTCACAGCTTACGTTACACATTTGTTTTTATTATCAACGTAATTTTCGATATTTGGTCGCGTTAAAAACAATCATTTTTTGGAATTTAGTGCAAAATATAATGCAAACTTTTAGTGTAGTATATAGTTTTATTACTATCGGTTGCAGTTTCTTAAATATTTTGATGAAAATATAGTAAATTATTCATTTGTTCGTATGACGTAAGTCGTCTGAATTCTTGTCGCGAGTATACCTACTACTACCTTGGTGAAGAACACATGATCAAAGATTTATCTTTCTGTGTTCTGTTAGGCTTTAGGCAGGAGATTAAAATGATGAGATACTTAGGAATACAACTCTTGTTAGTTTTATTATTGTTATATTCTTATTGTTACAATGTAATAATTTAAATTTGTTCAATAAAACTCAACTTAAAAACTGAAAAAAACCTGGTATCATAATAACAATATCAGTTAGTTTTTTCCAATTTATTTTTCAAAGAAATAATATTTGAGCGTCACAGTAGTAGAGATAACCTTTAACATTGATATCTGATAAGAACTCAATCAAAATATATGTATATGCACATAGTGCACATAGTGCATACATATGTTTTGCAGTTCAGTAGTGTCCAGTGTTCGTATTTCTACTCGAAAAATGGCAACGTAAGTAGATCAGTTTATATTTAGGTTCTATTTATATTAGTTAACAATTTATATACAAATTGAATCTGAAGCAGGTATTTTAACACCACATAAACCTCTAAACTTAAACAAATTCTTCTAGTGAAGAATAGACGTATGAAATTATTAAGAAAAGAAGTAAAATTATATTCCTGTATAAAATATATTATAAATTCAACGTACGGGGAATTAATAACCCAACTAGCAAATTTATGACACCTACAAAAACGTTTTGGGAACAAATCTTATAAAACAGCAAGTCACAAAAAATGTTTAAGAATAGTTATACATCAATTATACAACCAAAATTGGCACCATGTTATAAAGCACTAGTAGTAGTGATATTTCTAAAAAATATTGTTACAAGAATCTCCTTACTTTTTGTGGTGTTAAGAAAAACACATGCTTAAGATTCGCACTATATTGGCATATTCAGTAAAATATAGAATGTATCATCGAAGCAATTTTCTCTATTTGAAAAAATTAAGTAAGCTGACGCCTAAAAAAGTAGAACACCCTGTATAACCGAGATTAATTATTTTGTATTTGTGATATTGCCAAAGCTATGAAATGCTTCTTAACTGGAACACGTTGTATGAAACAAAGCATAACGAGCAAATATTTTTCAGGAGGAAACATTTACTAGTATTACTAATGACCGTTCTGTCATCAGTGAACACTGAAGAGGATGTGTACTGCGAGGTAGAAGAAAGTAGGTACCCCTATTTTTCTTTATCAAGCGTGATTTGCAGAAATACCAGCTTCCATGAGAACCAAGCGATTACGCCAAAAGTTCACTCTTCAAATAGAATTGAAAAAGTCCAGCTAATCTCAGTCACTGGCGATGTACATAATACTATGTTGCAGTATTTGCCTACAGCTGATGATCTGATAATATTTGATAGTAATATAAAGAGTTTCTCATTGCAGTCTGATATTGAGAGTTTGAACGTGTCCAACTCCATATTTCCAAAAGTCAGCAGCGACTTATTAAAGGGATGTAAAAAATTGAAACGTGTTACGTTTATGTCGAACCAGGGCTTACTGTTTGATGAAGGTGCCTTCAAACATTTGAAGACTTTAATGCAACTGGTAATTATGAATCAGACATTACCGAAGATACAGAGGCATGTATTCGAAGGATTAGAAAATTTGTCAATTTTACAATTAGCATTAAATAACATCCAAGAAATAGACGAGGACGCTTTCCTGGATCTTCCTAATCTGAATCACTTATTTTTGGACTTGAATCCAATAGAGTCATTTAATGTAAATATAAGTGGGTTGACACGACTTAACCGACTGTCTTTAATCAACACAAATCTGAAAAGATTAAATTTCGGGGTCCTTGGTGCAATAAAGGCGTTGACTTCAATCGGTTTATCGGGACAGTTATTAAAAAATACCAATGCGACTGAACTGGTCATTAAGGTACCCAATTTGCGCCTGGTTGGCATACCTTATGAAGAACTGCAATGTCCAAAAGTTATTTCCTTTGTGGATGAATTAAAGAAAAAGAAAGTAGCTGTGATGCCAGTTGATATGAAAACTATATTGCGTCACAAAGATTTCACTAAACCATCAATGTGCTAATTTTATTTAATAATTCCTAGTCATGAAAATCATTCACTATAGGACGAGATAGCAGGTTGCAAAATATGTGAGGCTTGTAAGTTTTAGTAGTAAGTAGACGTCTGAATAATTTTAAAATTGAAATCATAATTACACTATTGATTTTATAAGTTGAATGATCAGATTTTAATATAAAAATTTACCTTTTTGTTCTACACAAAAATATATCTTTTGTAAAATATAACAAGTGTATATTTATTCCTGTATGTACAATAAATCTCCAAAACACTTTATAATAATAATAATATCTCTACCCCTCATTTTAATCACGAGGATTAGCCAAGAAGACGAAGACTTGTGCGGGAGAGGGGGCGGCATATTATTATTAAGCAGACCGCATTTGCGTCCAGGAACGACTTACGTTGGTAGGCCCTAACCATCATTCAGTGCAGGAATGAGGGAAACCTGGAAAACCTCATTAGTTAGGGGGTAGTCAAACGTCAACCGGTATCAATCTTTCACATTGACCAACATTCTTCCACCCTACCACACCCTCAGAGAGGGTGCCAATCCTCTCCACGAATATAGTTTATATGCGGTCCACTGGCTGCGGGGGTCGAACCACAGCGATCTAGTTACCCCGATTCAAGTACTGAGTAAGATTTACATTATTAGTTGCCTCAATGAAGTTTTCATTAATACTATTAGTACTATTACTAGTACTTGCTATTGCAGATGATATTTTAGATTAATTGTTAGTTTGATTATTTACAAACGCTTGGAGTGGTCCTATAGTTTAAAACCCGATATATAATAACAGTATCACTTGCTTTTTATAATTTAGTTTTCAAAGATATAATCACATTAGAGATAACCTTTAACTTTGCTTTCTAGTATAACAACGCAAATAAAAATATTTATACACATATTGAAGTGTCCATTGTTGGCATCTTTAGTAGAAAAATGTCAACGTAAGTAACTTATTTTAAATTTAGCTTTTGTTTATATTATTTAACACCTATTTGTAACCCTTATTTTATATAAATACAAAGAGAATATTAAGTAGCGACTTTAACACGACATAAACTTCAAAGCACTAAGCGGAAAAAGTTTCAACTAACATTTTTTCGAAATCTCAAAATCAAGCGGAAATTACGTATGAAGTTATTAATAAAAATGTCAAATACATTCCTATACGAAACCGTTGATAAATTCAATGCCAGAGAAAATAAATAAGTTCAATAAATAAGTAGTTATCAGCACTGTAGAAACAAGAAAATATAATTTGCTGGAACTACTGGAGAATATGCTCTTATACCCGGTGTACCATTAGAATACAGAGTGGAAGCAGGTTGTCCGCTTATCGGAAACTCGCGCTTATCGGCGCTGTTTTCTCGCTAAATTTTCTAACGAAAAAATCCATACCTGTCATAACGAAATTATTAAATGATTTTCAAAATTCACCTTTGTACAAAATTATAAGTGCTGATACTAAAGGTGCTTGTATATCTTACCAAAAGAAGCAAGAAGCTCTTATGAAAAAGTGTACATTTCAGTAATTAAAATACAACTGCAATAACATGCAAAACTGCTAACCTCACATTATTATAGGTAGCAGTGCGGCTAGTGCCTGTCGTTTTTCAGTACCTAGTGTTTGTTTTATATTTGCGTACATAAAAAAAATGGAACAATTTATAGTAACCATGACCAGTTAATTTATGGAGAATCTAGGAAAATCTCTCTGGCTACAAGACGTTTGTACGATAAACGCTTTTCGCAAGCAATGACATTAATTTTGAACACTTACAACTATTTCAAATTTTATTCCGTGTTGTGAAAATAGTTCTAAGAAAACCGTTCACACTAAGTAGGTTTATTACGTGTATTTGTATTTATTACGTACAACTGCCCTCATATACTGTTGGTTAGAAAATTGTTAAATATGTATGTTTTGTTTGGTACAATTCATCATATAGCGAAATAAAGGCACTCATATTTCGATACCCTGTATGTTTCAATAACTTTATTAATTTCATTACTAAATCTCTCTCCAATAGTTGTGTACTATATATCGGTTGCTGTGGATTTTGTACTATATAGGTCATCGAAGAACTGAAGATATTACTAGTCTTTGTCCGTTTTCCTACAGACGAATCGCGCGCACAAATAAATTAAATTTAAGTTCTAATAAAAGCGAGCACGCAGTTTCCGGCGCTGACCTGCTTCAACCTGCTTTCACTCTGCATGTGTCCATTTGAAAGTATATTATAATTTTCAAAACATATAAGCGCGGACCGGCGCGAATTAAGATTTTCTCCACAAAATCAATAGTGAAAGTATGTTAAGCTTCATTCACATAAGATTAGTGCGGTTGCATTGGTACTGCAGAAAAGTTATTAAAAAGGGCGCCGTATTCTTGAAATAGTGTTTTCTACAAAATACAAATAATTTTAGACATTTAATAACTGAATAATCTAGAGTTTAGCAAATAATAGGAATGTTAACTCATCCCACCTGCAAATATTCAAAGATACTGAAGTAAAACGGCGAGAAATACGGATGCCTTTATACTGCAGTTGTTGTATGGCAGAAGCTAAAAGCATTTTAGCTTTTACCAATCGTTTTCCAACAATCATACAAGGACCAATCAGAAAACAGCTTTTTTGACAGTAAACAGAAGATTCACATTTTTGCAGGTTAAGTTTTTAAATTAAATTCGAATTTAGATATTTAGTTTAGAATTAATTTGTTTTTAAAAAATGGATAAAGAGGACTGTTTGGTTAAGAAACAGTTACATTTGCTGCTATTATTTGCAGCGCCGTCAATAATATGTATAAAAACTATACATGCAAAAAAAATGAAAAGAAGAACTTGGAGATGGTGGGTGCGACCTATTAACCGCAAAAAGCACATGCAAGGTGATTTCTATAATTTATATAAAGAAATGAGAATGAATTATTTTTTCATTACACCCGAATTACAGTGGCAATGTTTGATGACTTGCTGAAATCAGTGGGGCCTCATTTTATCAAACATTCAAATAGGCCATCTATTCCTGCAGATTGTAGGCTTTTAATTACTTTTCGGCAAATGATAAAAACCAACAATTTCCGTAGATAGGGACGTAGTTGACAAAAAACCATAAACATAACCTCTTCATCTGAAGGTCAAGAATCTTGAGTTTTTGCATGTCGCCAACTTACAGCGGAAAAATTCCCCAACTTCTTAAGTCTACAATAATTTTATGTAAACAGAGTAAATAATATTTAACACCATACAATTACAATACAACAGTACAACTGCAGTACCATTGCACTAACGTTTATCTGAACGTTACTTTATGTTGAACGGACTGACACTTTATTTGTTTATTTGACATTTTGCTCTGTCTCTTAAAGTAAGAGGTATAAGGAGGGTGGAATCGCATTGCAGGAAAAGTTGGAAAACTCCAGACCACGTTAATTACTTTTCCACAAGGAATCACCCTCTGCATTTTTTTGCCCTTATTTTTCTGCACCCTGTGTATTCATTTTCTGACTCGCGATAGAATGACGAAACTTGGCCCATAATATAATGTGGATTTAGTTTAGAACCTGGTATTATAACAGTATCAGCTTGTTTTTTTTTCAAATATAGTGTTCAAAGAAATAATATTTGAGGGTCACAATAGAGATAACCTTTAACTTTGATGTCCAATATAAGAACGCATACCAAAATATTTATGCATACAATTTCGAGTAGTGTATACCGTTCGCATCTTTACTAGGAAAATGACAACGTAAGTAGCTCAGTACAATTTAGGTTCTGTTCATATCAGTTAACATTTATTTTATATACAATGTGAATCTTAAGTAGGTGTCTTTTAACATAATATAAAGTTCCAAGACTATCCAAAGAATGGTCTATTTTGTGTTACCATAATGATTGTTTTGATTCTTGCTATACCAAATTGGATAGTTTATAAACTAACCAATAAAAAACGTGGTTTTCAAAATACTTTATAAAATACTTATGTAGACTGTATACTCTTTAAAAAGTTTCTTCAAAATCTAGCTCCATTGCGGCACTCCAAGCCGTCGCGTCGTTCCAAAACCGACCCATTGGAGCGTCCGTATAATTGGGCCTATTATGAATCATAATTTTTTAAGTGCAGCTGAGAGAAGTAATTATGTAATTATAGATTGATAAAACTTGGCCACAATATAATGTCTCTGACACTAACGTTAATTGGCTTAAACTCGGTATTATAACAACAGTATCAGCTGTTTTTTTCTGATATAACTTTCAAAGAAATAATATTTGAGGGCCGCAGAAGAGATAACCTTTAACTTTGTTGTGTAATATAAAAATGCACATCAAAATATTTAGGCACAATTGTAATTAACAGTGTCCACCGTTAGCATCTTTACTTTGAAAATGTAAGTAGCTCAGTTTAAACTTAGTTTCTATTTATATTAGTGAACAAATATTTTATGTATAAAGTTAATCTTAAGTAGGTGATTTTTAACATAATATAAACCGACAATACTATTCAAAGAATGGGCTGGCTATTTTGTGTTACCACAATGGTTGTTTTAATTCTTGCTATACCAAAAAAAGTTATTTTAGTATCTTTGACTATTTCAAGTGGGTTAGTTTATAAAGTATCCACTAATATTGTGAAATATGCGTGCTCTATCAAAAAAAAACCGACGGTTCAGTTAGTTTTATCCTAGCCAGTTGGTTTACAAGCTAACCAAGTTTACACTTTAGCCGTAATATTCAGGGTGTCCGGAAAATATGCACACAAACTTCGGGAGCCTTATCTACTGTTAAAAATAGTCGTATAAGCTTATGTAACAAGTTTTCGAATTCTCAATAATAACGAAGTTATGGCCTGTCAAAAAAAATTTTTTTTAAGTTTTATTTCTGACAACCTTCTTGTATAAAACCGATTTCCTTCAAATTCGGTACAGTTGTTATACGCACTAAGGTGGACCGTAAACATGGAATTCAAAATAAAAAATCACGACACCTTTAAACCTCCAATCCATGTAAGAAATATGGTAATTTTTTTTATTCACAATGATTTTCTGATTTTGATATGGCAAAATAAAACCCCACTTAATATCCTATAACAAAGGTACTCTAGTTTCAATTCACTAAAAGTAACCGTTTACGAGAAAACCTCAGCAATAATAATTACAAAGCGTGCTTTGGAGACAAAAACCATGATTTATTTAAGTATGGTGTCTTGGTGACTGTCAACAGTATTGTCAAAAAATTGATTTGGGAAGTGTAAATCTTGTGATAATGAATAATAATTACTCATAGTCATAATTACGTGAAATGCTTTATTATTATTAAATTTAATTGAGGACTAGGAGAATATGGAAGGGAAGAAACCGATTGGATGTCGGGCGCCCAAGAAGAACACGAACAGCAGGTACAGAAGAAATTATTTTAAATTCTATCAAAAATAATCCCACGAATAGTTTAAGAAAAACACAGAGCACAATATTCCATCCATGTAAGAAATATGGTCAAATTTTTTTTATTTATAATTATTTTTTAATTTTGATATGCCAAAATAAAATCCCATTAAATAACCGTTTTCAAGAAAAATGCCATTGAAGTTTTTATGAAATCACGTAGTCATCACCAACAATAGATACAAAGCGTGCTTTGGAAACGAAAACAAGATTTATTTAACTACTTAACAAATAAAACAATATATACAAGACTTTCAAAGTGGTTCCTTGCTACTTCTATACATAAATTAATTCTTCGTATAAATGGCAGCGGGTTCGAAAAAATATTCCGGGCTTCTATCTAATAATATGACAACTTTCGATTATTCTTTCTCTTAATTCTGCAATGGTGTTTATTGGTCCGTTATAAACAAGAGATTTCATCCATCAGTTATCTAGGGGCCATTCCACAAATACACCACGGCCAATCCTCGAATCCATTAGGAAATTCCGTTTCAATATATATTCCCTGACTGGTACACTAATGTGTGGCGGGGCACCATCTTGATGCAACCACATTCTGTTTCTTACTTGCAGAAGTACGTCTTCCAGGAGAACTCATTCCTTAAAAAATCTAAATATATTTCACCATTTAGCCTATTTGGGTAAAAACGTGGTCCAACTAAATGATCCCCTACAATTCCCGCCCATACATTTAGCGATAATCTGTTCCGGAAACCCCTTTCCATGGCTACGTGAGGATTTTCATCAATCCAAAAATGGGAATTATATAAATTAAGCAACCCGTCGGTAAATACTATGGTTTGTAAGAATTCATTATCCTGTCAAAACGCCTGGACATTTTGATAATGGTAAGGATGAAGTGAATTCTCTCGTAGTATTTCATGCAACAAGTTTTAAGAATATTGTGCTCTGTGGCAATTTTTCTTAAACTATTCGTGGGATTATTTTCGATAGAATTTAAAATTATTTCTTCTGTACCTGTTGTTCGTGTCCTTCTTGGGCGCCTGACATCCAATCGGTTTCTTCCCTTCCATATTCCCCTAGTCTCCAATGAATTTTAGAAAACATTCGTGGTTGAGGTAATATTCTATTAGGAAATGCGTCATACTAAAGTCCCTGCGCCTCATGTATTACCAGCTGCGAGTTCATAATAATAGAGTATTTCACGTAATTCTGACTTAGAGTATTTATTCATTATCACGAGATTTAACACTTCCCAAATCAATTTTTTGACAATACTGTTGACAGTCACCAAGACACCAGAGTTAAATAAATCATGGTTTTTGTTTCCAAAGCACGCTTTGTATTTATTATTGCTGAGGTTTTCTTGACAACGGTTACTTTTAGTGAAATGAAACAAGAGTACCTTTTTTATAGGATATTTAATGAGTTTTTATTTTGACATATCAAAAGTAGAAAATCATTGTAAATAAAAAAAATTTACCATATTTCTTACATGGATTGGAAGTTTAAAGTGTGGTTTCTTATTATGAATTCTTTTTCAGGTTTAGGCCCACCTTAATGCGTATAACAAATGTGCCGAATTTGAAGAAAATCGGTTTACTACAAAAGAATTATGTCAGAAATAAAAATAAAAAAAATGTTTTTCAAAGGCTATAATTTCGTTATTATTGGGAATTAAAAAAATTGTTAGTGCGCATATTTCCCGGACACCATGTATAATAAATGCTAACTAATAAAGGGTGATTCACAACTTATCTAAAAAAGGAGTAAATGCTTTATGAACAATTGAGTCAATATAGAGAAAAGTAATTTTGTAAAATCCTTATAGTTTGCGAGCATTGTTTCCTGGAATTCCGTGTTTGCAGAATATCGTTTCTCGCCGATCGCGATAAAGGTCGACAGCTTTCAATGGTGTCTACTGCATGTAGAACGCTTCGTGCCTGTGACATTTTCAGTCCGGCATGGAGTAGCGAACGGCCGATAGATGTAGTTAGTTCTACACCGCGTACTCATGGTCCCTTCTGTCGGGTTAGACAGACAAAAGTAGCTAGGATTATTCGTCGGATACCTCACCTATGGCATAATGATGAGAGCTAATAAGCTCGAAACCGGTATATGTCTGGTGGGCGTCTGACGAATAACTCTAGCTGTTGCTATAGGTTTTCCAGGTGTAATTCAATGCTGGTCGGGGCATTAGCCCGCAGAGTAGTTGTTTCCTGGAATTCCGTGTTTGCTAAACACAAATTAATTCTATAAATAATTAAAAGAAATAGCGGCAAAAGCAGTTGAATTTGCTGTATGAAATAAGTGTCACAAAATGTTATTTATTTATTTCCTTGGAAATTTCTTTAAATTTGTTCGCCGATGGCTTGCTTTATCTTCTCACGTGGACCAGTTTCCAGTACCGTGCAGAAGCGTATTTTTAAATAATTTTCGAACTGCCCTCTTTGATTTTTAAAAAAAAAATGGTATTTGTAAGAGTTCCCTGTACATTCAAAAGTTTTGTTTAGATAAGTTGTAAATCACAATGTTCTATCAAAGTAGGCGTTGAATTCAAGGAAAAATTAAAAAATGTAGTTACATATAGGTTGTTCCATTTGAAAGAATGAGGTAAGGTAACGCCTAGAATAAATGTCTCACCTTGTATAACTGAGACTAACTTATTGTAATACTGATATTATCGAAGCTATGAAATGCTTCTAATCTGAGACTCATTCTATGGAACAGAACATAACAAGTAAATATTTTTCAGGAAGAATCAGTTACTAGTAATACTAATGATCGTTCTGGCATCAGTAGTATTAGTAATTATCGTTATGTCATCAGTGAGCACTGAAGAGGATGTGTACTGTGAGGTAGAAAAAGTTGCCTACGTCTCCCATTCTTCATCAGAAGTAATTTGCAGAAATATCAGTATCCAAGAAAACCAAGCGATTAGGCCAAATGTTACCCCTTCAAGTGAAATTGAATTTATCAAGTTAATCTCAGTCACCGCTGACATACATAAAAATATGTTACAGTATTTTCCAAGAGCTAGAGGACTGATAATATTTGACAGTAATATAAAGAGTTTCTCATTGCAATCGGATATTCACATTTTGGTGGCGTCCCACTCCATATTTCCAAATGTCAGCAGCGACTTGTTAAAGGGCTGTAAAAAACTGTTGGTTGTTAGGTTTAATTCGAACAAAGACTTGATGTTTCACGAAGGTGCCTTCAAACATTTGAAGACTTTAGAGGTACTGCACATTAATAATCAGACATTACCGAAGATACAGAGACGTATATTCGAAGGATTAGAAAATTTGACAGTTTTATTCTTAATCTCAAATAATATCCAAGAAATAGACGGGGGCGCCTTTCTGGATCTTACTAAATTGTATGAGTTAAATTTGGACTCCAATCCAATAGAGTCCTTCAATGTAGATATGAGCAGGTGCAGACGACTTTCCCGTCTGTCTTTGTTTTACACAAATCTGAAAAGATTAAATTTCGAGGGTCTTGGTTCATTACAGCTGTTAGCTTTATCAGGAGAGTTATTAAAAAACACCAATGTGACTGAACTGGTGACTAAGCTCCCCAATTTGCACGTGATTTTAATACTTGTTCAAGATAAGCAATGTCCAAAAGCTATTTCCTTTAAGGAAAAATTAAAGGAAAAAAACGTGTCTGTGATTCCAGTTGGTATGGACCCCATATTGCTTTTCAAACGTGTTGTTAAACCCACAGTGTGTTAATAGTAATTTAATAATTCCAAGTCATGGAAATCATTCATTAGAGGACGAGATAGCAGGTTGCAAATGTGAAGCTTTGTAGGTTTTAGTATTTAAAATTTTGAAACGTCTGAACAAGTTTAAAATTATATCATTTGGCAATTGTCGAAATAATTTTTAGTGTCATTATGTCAAGTTAATAAAATATTGGTTTTATAAGCTGTATGATCAGTTTTTAATATAAAAAGTGTTTGGAAATTTAATTTCCTGTTCTACTTAAAAATATGCCCTTAATAAATGTAACATGTGTAGATTTAACCCTGTATAAGTACATAATAAACCATTGAAACACTTAAAAATATATCAATTTTTCTTGATGACATAAAAATAAAGGTAAAATACAGAAAATTGTTTTTAATTTTTTTACTGGTATTTCTATTCAAGTAGATTTTCATACATAAAAAATGCACAAGTATTTTTCTGTTTTATCTTTTACTGTATTGTAAAGATATTTTAGCTAATAATCCATATTCCTACAATTCCTATTAATAATCCTAGCTGTTTAAGTGTGTCTAACCCGACAGAAGAAACTATGAGCACGCGGTGTAGACAAGCTACATCTGGCAGTTAAGACTAAGATACATCACGAAATCAATCACGAAACTGTTATAAATTTTCTTATTGACTGTTTTCACTATACGTATATGGCCCGACCAAGATGCTTCAGATAAAATTTTTGTAATGCTAAGTGATGCAGCCACGTACGTTAAAACAGGACAGATTGTATCTAAAAAAATATACAAAAATTATATATTTCACATGTGCTACTCATGCACTTAATCCGGTAGCTGAAATAAGGGAAAGTTTTCCTTTTGTAAACGTATTTATATCAACTGTCAAAAAGAGTGGAAAAAAGGGGCGTTTTGAGGAGGCTTTACCAGGCATACCTCTGCCTCCCAAACCAGTTATAACTAGATGGAGTACTTGGTTAGGAGTTAGCATATTGTGACAAACATTTCGATCGCATAAAAGGCGTTACTTATAGATTTAATCCTATGACAGCAGCGCCATACACACACTGCAGGACTTACTGAAGAACCAAAACATTCACGATGACACACGTTACATTAATAGATACTATGGTTTCTTCGTTAGCGCAATAAGTAAATTAGAATCGCATACTTTTCTGCAGTGGGACACTTTCCGAAATAGTAGATTGTATCACGTCATTAAAGCATTCGCTAGCCAGATTAACATCATCACACAGCAATACCTGTGACCAATCCGCGTTATTAAACATATCAGACATTCTGGCAAAGTTAGCTTTCCTAAAATTAAACCTCGCTAGCCCAGATTCCATATTACATATTTTGTCACAATGTAAGTCTGAGCTTACCAGAAGACCTGGATGATCAGGATCAAGAGCAACTAAATTGTCAGCGCATGGCGATACTTTGCAATTTATACTGGAAGAACAGACAACCAAATCCAGTAAGCGTTCTCTAGCATTAACTACATCATTGACTTGCATGAGGTCGCCATATTCCAAAAAGTTATTAAATCTAATTGAAACGTTAGTAACTAAATCATTATTGCAAATCTCAGGAATGTTAAAATCACCAACAATAATTACTCGTTCCAAATTAATTTGCTCCAGGTATTCAAAGACATTACAATACTTATCAAATAAGCAACTAGGCGGTATATCGTCAGAATCTGAATGTAAATAACACATTTTTCCTAATAAATGGTAATAGTAACGATCAGCGTCACACACAAGTGACAAGAAAATTTAAACTGACACTGACATACTAGATAATTGTTATTAAAATTATACTTGCAAATGATCAAAATTACAAACTTGTGTCTCTCATTTTACGTCAAAATTAAAAAAAATCTTGTATGTAATAACGTTATGAAACATGATTGCGCTCGTCCCGCAAACTTGTACCCGTTAAAAAAAATCATACTTTTTATAACTGATTACATAAATAGCTATTTTGGACTGGATGATCCAAATCTGCAATGATGGAGTCTAGGCTTGGAGCAGTATTCTTTTTTTACAACGCACACTTGGAGTGTACGCAAAATCTAGCTCCAGTGCGGCACTACAATTCGTCGCTCCAAAACCGACCAATATGAGCGTACGTGTAAATGGGTGTATTATGAACCATATTTTTTTCAGTGCAGCTGAGAGAAGTAATTATGTAATTAAAGATTGATAAGACTTGGCCACAATATAATGACTAATTGGCTTAAACTCGGTATTATAACAACAGTATCAGCTGTTTTTTCTGATATAACTTTCAAAGAAATAATATTTGAGAGCCACAGAAAAGATAACCTTTAACTTTGTTGTCTAATATAAAAATGCGCATCAAAATATTTAGGCACAATTGTAATTAACAGTGTCTACCGTTAGCATCTTTACTTTGAAAATGTAAGTAGCTCAGTTTAAACTTAGTTTCTATTGATATTAGTTAATATATATTTTATATATAAAGTGAATCTTAAGTAGGTGATTTCTAACATAATATAAACCGACAAGACTATCCAAACAATAGGCTATTTGGTGTTACCACAATTATTGCTTTAATTCTTGCTATACCAAAAAAAGTTATTTTAGTATTTTTGACTATTTCAAGTAAATTAGCCAAACAAATGGGTTATAAAGTATCCACTAATATTGTAAAATATGCGTGTTCTATCAAAAAATCAAACGGTTCAGTTAGTTTTATACTAGCCAGTTGGTTTACAAGCTAACCAAGTTTACACTTTAGCCGTAATATACAGGGGGTCCGGAAAATATGCGCACAAACTTCGAGAGCCTTATCTACTGATAAAAATAGTGGTATAAGCTTATGTAACACTTTTTTGAATTCTCAATAATAACGAAGTTATGGTCTGTCAAAAAATTTATTTTGTTTATAATTATTTTCTAATTTTTATATGCCAAAATAAAATCCCATTAAATAACCGTTTTCAAGAAAAATGCCATTGAAGGTTTCACGAAATCACGTAGTCATCAGCAACAATAGATACAAAGCGTGCTTTGGAAACGAAAACAAGATTTATTTAACTACTTAACAAATAAAACAATATTTACAAAAGACTTTCAAAGTGGTTCCTTGCTACTTCTATACATAAATTAATTCTTCGTATAAATGACGAACTTTCGATTATTCTTTCTCTGAATTCTGCAATGTTGTTTATTGGTCCGTTAGAGAGAGTCTTGAGGTACCCCCAGAAAAAAAATTCCATGGGATTAAGAACTGGTGATCTAGGGGCCCATTCCACAAATACACCACGACCAATCCGCCAATCCATTAGGAAATTCCGTATCAATATATTCCCTCACTGGTACACTAATGTGTGGTGGGGTACCATCTTGAAGCAAGTACATTCTGTTTCTTACTTGCAGAAGTACGTCTTCCAGGAGAAGTGGTAAGTCATTCCTTAAAAAATCTAAATGTATTTCACCATTTAGCCTATTTGGGAAAAAATGTTGTCCGACTAAATGATCCCCTACAATTCCCGCCCATACATTTAGCGATAATCTGTTCCGGAAACCCTTTTCCATGGCTACGTGAGGATTTTCATCACTTCAAAAATGGGAATTATGTAAATTAAGCAACCCGTCGGTAAATACTATGGTTTGTAAGAATTCGTTATCCTGTCAAAACGCCGGGACTTTTTGATAATGGTAAGGATGAAGTGAATTCTCTCGTAGTATTTTATGCACACAAGTTTTAGGAATATTGTGCTCTGTGGCAATTTTTCTTAAACTATTCGTGGGATTATTTTCGATAGAATTTAAAATTATTTTATCTGTACCTGCTGTTCGTGTTCCTATTGGGCGCCCGACATCCAACCGATTTCTTCCCTTCCATATTCCCTTAGTCTCCAATGAATTTTAGAAAACATGTGTGGTTGAGGTAATATTCTATTAGGAAATGCGTCATAGTACAGTCCCTGCGCCTCATAATATGCATTACCACCTGCTAGCCCATAATAATAATGCATATCACGTAATTCTGTGTTAGAGTAATTATTCATTATCACGAGATTTAACACTTTCCAAATCAATTTTTTGACAATACTGTTGATAAGACACCAGACTTAAATAAATAAATCATGGTTTTTGTCTCCAAACTGCGCTTTGTATTTATTATTGCTAAGGTTTTCTCGAAAACGGTTACATTTAGTGAATTGGAACAAAAGTACCTACCTTTTTTTATAGGATATTTAATGTGATTTTATTTTGGCATATCAAAAATAGAAAATCATTGTACATTAAAATAATTGACCATATTTCTTACATGGATTGGATGTTTAAAGGTGTCGTGATTTTTTATTTTGAATTCTTTTTCATGTTTACGGTCCGCCTTAGTGCGTATAACAACTGTACCGAATTTGAAGAAAATCGGTTTTCTACAAAAAAAGTTATGTCAGAAATAAAAATAAAAAAAAAATCACAGACTATAACTTCGTTATTATTGGGAATTCGAAAAATTGTTTGTGCGCATATTTTCCGAATACCCTGTATAATAAATGCTAACTAATACAGGGTGATTCACAACTTATCTAAAAAAGGAGTAAATGCTTTATGAACAATTGAGTCAACATAGAAAAATGTAATTTTGTAAAATCCTTATAGTTTCCGAGAAAAAAATCTTCCACTTTACATCGCTAGGCTACTGTAGTCTCCATCCAGGCTGTTTTGAATATTGAAATCTGATTACTTGTAGTATTAACGTTTTTGTGATGCGAGTGTTTACATTAGTTTTTCAAGTATCAAAAATGGCTTACGTGTATAGCAACACGGAGTTGATGGATATCGTTTTAATTTATGGTGAAGTGAAAATGCTTTAGCAGAGCGATTTCCCGGTAAACATGTGCCAAATGTAGTTACGATTAAATCCTTTGGATATATTTTCGTGGGGATATACAGGGTTAACTATGACTTAGTACAAATATTTTAAGAGATGATAGGGAAAAATAAGAATTAACGGAATCACCCATCAAAAAAATTCCAAACTTATTTATAAAGCCAAAAAAATGTTTTTCAAAACTATATTAAATCCTTATTTATCGGCGTCACTGACCTTCTGTCAGCCGCGAGGTTAGGTATATTCTGCAAAGGCAAAGGTGTCAAACATAGTGACAGGTTACCACATTGACACGTGTATCAGTTTAAGCTACTTTGAAAAAAAATCTTTATGAAATGTAGATTTTTATTTAATGATTTAATGAGCAATACGGTATGGTAGCACACAGAGGCAGCACCCACCTTACTAATATTTATTTCCAGGACTGATAATTGGAGAAATTTTAAGAATGTTGAATCATCTTCTGTTTTATTACTTGTTTGAATTAAAACCTGCAAAGATTTTTGTACTTGCTGTGGACTTCTCCTTCCCTCGATCGTTCTTTTTATGTAAAGCGAGGTACCTACTTGGTTTGGCGGTCTTGCTCAGGTCGATTACTTAGGTCGGGAAAAAGCACAAAGGATAACAACAAAATACAAGTAAATGTACACAAATACATAAAAACACTGCCACTCGTTTACCGCCACGGCATAAAACAGCTGTTCGATGTGGTCCAAAAGTTATTCAGCATAATATTTTGTATACTCGGGAAACGTCTTTGACACTGCCGCATGATAATATGCACTTGTCACACTCCCATAAATCAGCACCTTATCCGTCATCTAGGCATTTTAATACATGTTTGTAAAAACACAAAAAATAAGCAAAAAATTAAATTTGCGAAAAACAAGTATTCAAAAATTATTTCAAACTAATCAGAGTATCGTAACCGTATACTTACGTTATTGACATCTACAGACGACATCTGACGAGTGACGACATCTGTAGGCCACTAATGCAAGGTGCACTCACGGCCTTAAATTTTTAAATAATAGCAACAATATTAACAGTAATCGACGATGTTTGCATAAAATAAATAATATTTTAAACTATAACATCCCAAGATGTTTACAGTGTTCTGTAAAAATGACCCTTACATTATAATTAACTTCGCTTTCTGCATGGTTTGGAGCATGGAAAGTAGGCAACTAGCAATGCAGTATTCATAACCTAGAACTTACTGTTACTTTAAGTCAGCTAAATGACTAATTTTAAACGTGTTATAGTAATTAAATAAAGTATTTTATGTCGGATATGTTAGGGGATAATTATGACGAATCTGCAAGGAGTGAAAATATAGTTTTGGCAGTGTGCAACGAAAGAACGAAGAACGAATACAAAATACTGTAGCTAACCGGATTAGCTGTTATCTATCAGGTACTTACACATTATTATTATTAATAAAAAAGTTTATTTTCGTCGTTTCTACACTTGACAATATTGAAAAAACGACCGCATGGTAGTTGACATATCTAACCATGTCGGACGATCATTGATTGTCATTTGCCCCATTTTTTAAACATCGAGCTAGAATTCCGAAATAATTTTTTTATTGTCTTTTAGACCTCCCTTAGCACGTGGTTAAAATTTTTGTACTTAGTCATAGTTAACCCTGTATGAAAACTTAAATATATCGCACCGAAGTGGACACTATTGATGCAAACTTATTATAGCTGCTGCCGAGTTCAAAACGGACAACAAACAGAAAAATTTGTGTTAGTTTGTAGAAACTTGTTCAAAATTTTGTTGTCGTAACATCAGGTATGTCAAATTATTTTATTAATTAAACACACAAATTAATTCTATTAATAATTAAAAGCAATAGCGGCAAAAGCAGTTGAATTTGCTGTATGAAATATGTGTAACAAAATGTTATTTATTTATTTCCTTGGGAATTTCTTTAAATTTGTTGTCCGGTCGCGGATTGCATGCTTTTTCTTCTCAGGTTTTACAGTGGACCAGTTTCCAGTACCGTTCAGAAGCGTATTTTTAAATAATTTTCGCTGCCGTCTTTGATTTTTTTTACAAAATCTTATTTGTAAGAGTTCCCTGTACATTCAAAAGTTTTGTTTAGATAAGTTGTAAATCACAATGTCTATCAAAGTAGGCGTTGAATTCAAGGAAAAATTAAAAAATGCAGTAACATATAGGTTGTTCCATTTGAAAGAATGAGGTAAGGTAACACCTAGAATAAATGTAACACATTGTATAACTGAGACTAACTTACTGTAATACTGATATCGAAGCTATGAAATGCTTCTAATCTGGGACTCATTCTATGGAACATAGCATAACAAGTATACGCAGATGATACTAAAATTTATATGAATCCACTTCGTCAACCGGCACGACTTCAATCAGATCTAAACGTAATTCAAGAATGGTGTAATGATTGGTTAATACCTATTAACCCTAACAAATGCAGTGTTCTCCATTGTGGCCGCTTTAATCCTAAAATTTCATACTCAATTAATAACGTCGCTGTTACTGCGGTTAACACTCAAAATGACCTTGGAATTACTATATCTAATGACCTATCCTGGTCAAACCATATAAACAACAGCTGCAGAAAAGCAATAAATACTCTGTATATATTCCGGAAAATATTCTCCCGCCCCGATGTAGCAACAACTGTTCAACTTTACAAAACGTATATAAGACCAATTATTGAATATGGCTTTGGTGTTTGGTGTCCAATACTTGTGCGAGATAAACAACAAATTGAACGAGTACAGCGTGCTTGTACTAGATTACCCTACGGAAGAGTGAGACCTAGTTACGTTGATAGGCTTTCGATTTGCAATTTGATGTCGCAGTGTGAAAGACTGAAACGTGGTGATCTAATTTTGACGTATAGGGCCTTTCATGATTTGTTTTCGGTGGATTTAAAATATTTGTATAACCTTAATACTAATTCCCGTTTACGTGGACATACATTCAAGCTATCCCGTGAAAATTTTTCTACTACTTGCAGAAAATACTTTATTTCTAACCGTGTTTTCTCTTTATGGAATAATTTACCCAATGATGCTGTTAAAGCTATTTCACTGAAAGTATTTAAAAATAAAATTGATGAATTTGTGTTCAATATGTAATTTTGCTCATTATGTATTTGTTTTTTTTTTATTAAGATTTAGATTAGGTGTTTTTTTTGTTTGTTTGTTATTTTAATTTTCTTAGTTTGTACCTTAATTGTAAGTTAGTTATCATATGGTATATGATGCCATCTCTCACTGTTATTATCTGTTATTTCTATGTTGTATACTTTTTGTATAGAGTTCATAAGCCTGTGCCTTTACTCTTTTATTGTGTAATAATAATAATAATAATAATAAGTAAATATTTTTCAGGAAGAATCATTTACTAGTGTTACTAATGACCGTTCTGTCATCAGTGACCACTGAAGAGGATGTGTACTGTGAGGTAGAAAAAAGTAGATCCGTCTTCTCTTCTTCACCAGCCGTAATTTGCAGAAACATCAGTTTCCAAGAAAACCAAGCGATTAGGCAAAAAGTTCCCCCTTCAAGTGAAATTGGAGATATCGAGTTAATCTCAGTCACTGCTGACATACACAAAAATATGTTACAGTATTTTCCTACAGCTGATAATCTGATAATATTTGATAGTAATATAAAGAGTTTCACATTGCAATCGGATATTGAAACTTTGAACGTGTCCAAGTCCATATTTCCAAATGTCAGCGGCGACTTGTTAAAGGGATGTGAAAAATTGGAAGCTGTTGCGTTTGTGTCGAACCAGGGCTTGCTGTTTGGTGAAGGTGCCTTCAAACATTTGAGGACTTTAAAGACACTGATGATTTTGAATCAGACATTACCGAAGTTACAGAGGCGTATATTCGAAGGATTAGAAAATTTGTCATATTTGGCCTTAGTGGCAAATAACATCCAAGAAATAGACGGGGACGCCTTTCTGGATCTTACTAAACTGAATAACTTATATTTGGATGTCAATCCAATAGAGTCCTTCAATGTAAATATGAGTAGGTTTACAGAACTTACCCACCTGTCTTTGATGTACACAAATCTGAAAAGATTAAATTTTGAGGTTCTTGGTTCAATACAAACAATTAATTCAATCGGTTTACCAGAACAGTTAATAAAAACCACCATTGCGACTGAACTGGCGACTAAGCTACCCAATTTGCACTGGGTTTACATACCTTCTGAAGCAGTGTTATGTCCAGATAAAGTTAATGCCTTTGAGGATGAATTAAAGAAAAAAGATTATTTATATGTGAGGCCAATTTATTTTGAAACCTTCCGAGAAATCACACCTATTACATCTAAAATATGTTAAATTTACATCGCGACGGTTCGTCTATAGGTGGTAATTGTTGACATCTAATAGACGAATTAATGTCCGCGGAATTTACGTATAATTTGTATATTTTGTTGATTGAATATAGATGTATGTTCGTTCGTATAATAAACATATTAAATATCAGTATAATAGACGTCTATGATATACTACATTTAAACGTATTCAATATTAGTATAATAGACGTATATGATAGACTACATTTACCGGTATTAAAATAAATATTACTATAGTAGACGTCTATGATAGACTACATTTAAACATATTAAATATTAGTATAATAGACGTATATGATAGACTACATTTAACGGTATTAAAATAAATATTAGTATAGTAGACGTCTATGATATACTACATTTAAACGTATTAAATATTAGTATAATAGATGTCTATGATAGACTACATTTAAACATATTAAATATTAGTATAATAGACGTATATGATAGACTACATTTAACGGTATTAAAATAAATATTAGTATAGTAGACGTCTATGATAGACTACATTTAAACATATTAAATATTAGTATAATAGACATCTATGATACACTACTTGTAAACATGTTAAATATTAGTATAATAGACGTCTATGATATACTACATTTAACCGTAATAAATATTAGTATAATAGATGTCTATGATAGACTAAATTTAAACGTATTAAATATTAGTATAATAGACGTCTACGATAAACTACATTTAAACGTCTGTTATACCGGGTGTCCCCCTTTTTGGTTTTAAGTTTCGCAGATAAGTTCTTCAAATTTGGGACACCGTATATACTTAATAAACTTCACTTTTTCATATGAATGAAAAAAAAATCATTTATGTATCAAAAAGTGAAGTTTATTAAGCAAATATGGTCTCAAATTTCAATAACTTATCTTCGAAACTTATTGCTGCAATAGATGTTTATATAGTTTATGTATTTTAAACGTTTTTATTCATTTTTATTCATATTCACATGTTTCTAAAGACCTCAAATAATAGATTTTGCAATGTTTTGTTTGTTTTTTTTTTGTGATATCCAAAATACATACAAAATATAATCTGAAAAAAAAAAAACTGAAGAAGTTGAAGTGATTTCACGATGTAACGTTTTTTCCACAAACCAAGATTTTCTTTTTAACGAAAACTTTTTCTTTTTAACAAAAACTTAACTGTCCCCCCTCCCTACAATTAGAAAACTGAATTTGTTTTTAGAATTCCCCGAAATCCATCGATTTCTGTCATGCATTTGATAGTCAAGCCAACTTGATATCTTCATAGCCCGAACCCCTAGCAACCCCAAGTTTAAAATTTCAAATGGAACTATACTTCTAACACATCGTTCTAAAGCCCTGTCCATTACGAGTACACTGGTGCATCGTTTATAGCAATCGGTTGAGATTTGACAGAGTTATTGGTTAAAAACGAAAAGTTCACAAACCGGTGCAGGCAAGTGCAACAAGTCTCAAAAGTGTGAAAAATGGCGTAGGAAAAGTATAGTGTAAAACATGTGCGAAAAGCGTTTTTCACAATCGTGGGACTTGTTGCACTTGCCTGCACTGGTTTGTAAAATTTTAGTTTTTAGCCAATAACTCAACCGATTCCCAAAAACGATGCAACAGTGTATTCGCAATGGAAAGTGCTCTAAAACTATTTATTAGAAGTAGAGTAATTCCATTTGAAATTTTAAAGATGTGGTTACTAGGGGTTAGGGGGATAAACATATCAAGTTGCTTCACTGTCAAAAATGCTCCCCCCAAGAACAGAACTCGACGGGTCTTGGCGAATTCTAAAAACAAATTCGGTTTTTTTCTACAGTTATCCAAATTACTTACGAAATATTATTTTAGAGTGCATAAGAATCAACAGTTATATATTTTGTTTCTCTCAGTGCTACTCGTATGCCGTGCCAGCCGTAGCCAATCCTGCACAGCCTTTATAATATTACTCATTTAACTCCGAGGGTTTGGATTCGAAAAAGTGGAAGTGCGCAGCATCTGAAGAAAATAAGACACCAATATGACTGAAATAAACTACCTACAATAATGAGTATTTATAAGTACCTCTTACTACTTCCCAAACTTTAGTTTTCTTAAAAGATTTCTTATCGTTATGGCCGGCCCAATTAAACTTTATTGCAAAATTATTTATTAGCAAATATTTCAGTATATTATTTGTCGCCAACCGTATTGACGAGCCTCCAATAGCAACTAACCTATTTTTCTGAAATTAATTATTTTATAATATATGCGTGCATTTCTAGAACAATCCATACTCACCAAATAATCATATTTTGCTTTTTCCATAAGTTGCCTCTCAACATCCTTAAATTTTTGTTTACAATCTATCGGTAGCACAGGAAAATCATTTCTAGTTAAATAATTCTTAATTTTGTTGTCACCCAAAATTCGATAAATCTCATTGATTTTGATTACGTTCTGGTCTTGTACAGTTATAATCGTTTCTAATGTTTTTATAACTGTTTTCTCAAATGACAGTCTTGATGTATTTACTTTGACGTAATCTTGACTCTCATCCCTAGATCTTGGTGCTGGTGGTGGTGTATGTAGCAAACCGTGAGAAAGTTGACTTTGATATAATGGACTTTCCCTGTTGGTCTGGTGCATAAATGTGCGATCCTGAGAAATAACTATTGGAGAAACATTTCGTAAAACGATTTCATCTTGACTACTTATAAATGTTGTCAAAGGAGTACTTCCTCGTATCCTATCCGAACTATTGTTAACGATATTTTTCGATGTTTCTTTTGAGGTATATCCTGGAGAACTAATATTATAATCATTTCTTTTGCTGAAAAATATTATAATTGAAATGCAACATATTAATGACGCTGATTGCAGTTGCAATCGAGTGCAGAAAATACACTTCCCGCACGTAGGTATTTGATACAATATTTTTCCTACGATCAAGACAATTCTAATCAGGCGAAACAGTTAATTTCATTTACGAATTTATAACATTAACAAGTAATTATTAAGTAGTTATTTAAACTAATAGAATATGTTAATGAAAAACATTGAAATTAAATGTACAATTTGTGGAATTTTGAAAATTCAGTGCTGATAATAGTGTCGTGGAAATCACTGTTGACAAAGTATGTGCTACAGGATTAGCTTGTATCTTCAGTGATGAATGAATAGCTGCTAAATGCTGTTCTTCAGCCACGCAACATACTGTTACTGTCGATGTACTACGTGCTTCAACATGGTTTTCTTGAAGTTTGATGAGGGATTTTTTTAAATAAAGCAATATGTATATTAACAATTCTTATCTAAATCTAAAACATGCGGAGTTTTTTTTGTTCGAATTTTTATCCGATATTGAATTTGTTTGAAAATATATTTTATAAACATTATATAATTAAGAGGGCGTTAATAAGCCTCACATTAGTTGCAATCTCTTTAATTCGATGCATAATGCAAAAACAAAAAACAAGATATTAGTGGACATATTCTGATACACTGATAAAGATTTGTCTGTAATTTCAAAACATATAAATGTATTGAAATGTTCTCACTGAAAATGACACTTTATTTTTGAAACATTAATATTCACTGCTTGGTTTTTGCAAATATTTGTAGATATACTTACAGTAAACTTTAATAATTCGTTATATTTTTGATCAAAATATTTAAGAAACTGCAACTGAGAATAATTAAACTACATATATACTACACTAAATTTATGCAATATATTGCACTAAATTACAAAAATCAGTGTAGGGTGTGTCCACTTTTTTTGTACAGGACAGTATAACCACTATAACCATAGACTGAATGTATAGACTGCTCCATCTTATACTTACTTTTATTAACAACCAAAAACCCAGTCAAATTCGGTAAAACATTAGTATATACCAGTTAAAATGAGGTAGCGCTCTAAAAGTAAATCTTCGAAGCCTCCGACGATGTCACGTTGCGCTGAACATTTCAGCGAACCAACAAATCGTTTGTAGCATCGTGTCTGCTTTTTAATGCTTTTAAATAAAAATGTCTCGCTACTGCGAAAAATAATACTAATTTAAAACTATTTTCCTTCTCTATTAAGAGACCAAATGATTCAAAACAATGAATAATGAATACAGGTAGACAATTACAACATTATAAAATCTATACTATCATTAGGTACATTTTTTTTTTCAACAAAATTTAAATAACGTTTACCATACCCAGTAGTTGCCGAGGTTTAAACTAATGTATTAATAAATTTTAACTAATTAAAATAACAATTGGTGCAACCCTTGACTATATCAAGAGTGCAATATAAAAAAGTCGATAAACCGATGGTTTTAATTTGTGTTGCACAAAATGTAAGTTCTTCGTATTTGTGGTGCATTTAGGTATAGAAATTTCGAAATATTTAACAAGTAGGACAAAAGTACTATCAAAAATAAAATTCTGGATGTTTTGTTTATCCTCTTTTATTATTTAAATGCATTTCAAACAAAATAACTTTTAAAAAGCTTTTGTAATTTTTCTTTAGTTTTAATGGGTTTTTGCCACACTTCTGAAAAAATAAAGATTAATTAAATAAGCCCTTGCGCCAAACGGATCAGTCAAGGGTTATTTTTGAAACTAAGTTTGCCTAACCAAAAAAACTCACACTGAAAGAAGCAGATAAGTAAAAAATAACTAAAATCACATCACTATCGCGCAGTTCCGTATTATTGACGTTTCGAAAAACTCTCTGTTTTCGTTCTCAAAATAGTAGTAAAAAATTAAACGTATGTCAAGTTTGACAGTTTAAAATTTGTTTGTCTGCTTCCATAGAGATGTTAAATGATTTTTATTTTATTGTTACTTACTTCTTCTTGATACAACTGTAGCCAACAATGATCAATGTTTACTGAACAGTTTGATACACATTTATCTCCGTTCAACAAAATAATTGCGGTCTCATTTAATTTTCTTTTTGTTGGGTTATCTTCCTTCTCTAAAATTTCTGCCGAACCTCATTGAATCAAATGACAGTTTTCCCAAGCGTGTTCGCAAATTTTGGATTTTTCAAATTCCCGTCTTTTTATATAATTTTTATGTTCCTCAACCCTAACATTCAGAGGCCGAGACGTTTCTCCAACATAATGTTTATTGCATTCACAAGGTATACTGTAGATGCAATTTTTTGAATTTTGTATATCATTTTTGGACGCGTTTTGGACAAAAATGATTGTAAAGTATTAGTTGTCTGAAAAACTGTTCGAATATTAAATTTATTACATTACTGTGTACAGATCGATAGATAGTTTTAGTTTTAGTTAACCGAACGTTTTTCTCGCGAAATAAATAAATAAGGAAACGTTAGACACCGCTTATTATTAAATTACCCGATAGTCCCGGAGGCAGCCCTAGTAGACGGCTAGATCTGCGCGAGGCTTAGCGAGCATGCATCAAAAATATAATTACAAAGTAGGCGGGCAACAGCACGAAGCGATTACGCCGCTCCACCGGTAACGCAACGCTATCATTATGTGGTGGCAAACCTGCGAGCGCCTCGTACCGGCCGAGCTACCGTGCGTTGCCTCCAACTATACTTTGGAAGGCAAATTACCATTGGAAATTTGCATTTCTTTCCAGATACAGGGCAAAAATGATCGTAATGAATAATATCACTGCCTACTTCTCGGGCGTTTGAGTTTCGCGCGATTTGAATTGTATTATAAGTAGTTTGGATTTGCCGTAACTGCAATACGAAACCGACTATTTTTGACCTTCTATCTAAGATTTTAAAAGGGTCACTGGTCTCTCCATTTATAAATTTGTATTACAAAGTTTTAAATCAAAAAATAAACCGGCTTGTATTTATTTTGATCTGAGTCGCGCTTTTGAAACTTGAATCATGCCATGCTCTTGAAAAAGTTAGAACATTATGGTGTAAGGGGTTTGGCTTTGGACTGAAGGATCTTATTTGTGTAAACGGTTGCTAAAAGTAGTGATTGGAGAAGAAAATAGGCACGCAGTGTCCGGCAACAGAATTGTTCCATTGGGAGTTCCTCAGGGGAGCATTTTAGGTCCAACTTTATTTATAATTTCCATCAATGACTTAAATCATATTTTAATACTGGTTGTTTATCTATTTTTGCTGATGATACTGGATTTCAAGCGGAAAATATAAATCAGTTATCAAAAAAGGCAAAGAATGCGTAAAAAATATTGCTGAATATTGTGATAGAAATGCGCTATCTTAAAATGTTTCAGAAACAGAAATGATTTCTTTTTCCATTCTTCAGTCAAACTTCAGATTATACGTACCCTTAAATGGTAAGTCCATTACTGATAAACTTACTCCCAACAAACAATTAAAGTTAAAATTACGTTAACTTGACCACTGAACTGGTCAAAAACTTTTCATGACCAATTCCATATAAGGGAAGTTTACCTATATTCGTTGGCCTTTTTAAGTTAATAATTGGTCGGCAAGAATTTTATTCCAATAAGATAATTGGACCTAAAAGAAATACGGACCAATTTTATGTTAAAATTTCGAAATATAAAAGACATTATTACCAAAATATACCCTAATTATGCCCTTTATATGACATACTTTTGCCAGAGAGAGACAACATTATATGTTTGATTTTATATATTCTAATAGCGAACAGGGATAGGAAGAAAAGAAAGACTACGTATGTCAGGCTACTAAGCTACAAGTAGAGTAGGAGTTAGTATATTTATAGATATTTAGATTTTAATATAATAAAGTCTGTATTTTTGGTTTCCATTGATCAAATTGTACAACCCAGGAAATTTTTTCGTATAATGTCATGACCAAACTTTCATAAAAATAACGCGCCTTATAAATATACATTTTTACTATTGCTTTTTAATAATATTACTATACTGAAAAATAACCTAAAATAAAAACTGAATGTACTTCGTGATAAAATATGTTTAATAATCTTTCGTCATAAATGTATTAACTAATATTATCTGTATTAACATAATTTTAATGAGTAATCAATTAGAAATAATGAACAAAACATTTAGTGTTTATTACAACATGACCGCTCAAACAAAATCAACTTTGAAGTCAATTTGTCTGTAAGTTTTAACCTATAGGGCAGATTGCCTATGCCAATGTTGACGTCACAGGAAAATATTAACTTGGTGGTTGAAATTTACTCCAAATGAAGATATTTTATGGTAATTTATTACCAATTAAATTATTACTAGGTACCTACATATAAAATTCTACTCATGGATTTATTTGTGATTGAAAATTCAAATTAAAGCCAATAATATTATGTATGCGTAATAACAAAAACAAAATATATATTTTCTAACGGAATTCAAATCGAATTTCAATTCACATGCACTACTGAATTCATCTGACATGATAACAGTCATAAGAATACTTATAATATGAAGTGTTTATCGATATATTATCATTAGATTGATTTAATATGCAGTGTTAGCTTAAATTCGTTTTTTACAACTCTCTAATATTGTGTAGGGCTTAGTTTTCACTGCAGATTGCCAAAACACAAAACAATTTCTACGCACTATTACATGAAGATATGTCGAAATACATATAACAAGAAGCTTGTTCCCTAAAAGACCTGTATAAGACACACTTACGTCGAAGTATTATTAACAAGTAAATTTGTACCATAATACAGAACAATATTTCTATTAGGTTAATTGAAATGATCAAATATTCTTTAGAAGTTATCAACAAAGTTGAAAATAGGATTATATTGTAATAAAAATAGAACTTAACCAATTCAAGGATTTAATAGGGCAAAATAACTAGTTATTACCTTATTTTTAATTACTAGTTGAGGACAAAATAAGTTTTACAATTTCGTAATAAATATGTAAATATTTACCTATTGTAATAATTTAAAAAATCCTTGGATATTGAAGACAGATTTCTAGGCGAAATTAAGTAAATTATAACTTCGTCTTACACGTTATTGGAATGTTGAGCATTTGAAAACATAGAATAGGTAAACAATATGTAATTTCGAACTGTATAAATTGACATATATTTCATTTTACTTGGAAGGCATTATATTACTCTTAGTTAACAAATTTTTGACTAAAATTTTGGTATTATAAGATTTTGTAACATTGAAGACTATTTTTATGGAGAAAAATAGTAAATCTTGATCAACTCAGGATTATTTTTCTTGTGTAGTAGTCTATTAGGCTTAAATGTTACTTGGGCTGTTACTTCTTTGGGTATTTCAGCTAACAGGGATTTGAATTGGGACTCGCATGTATCAGGCCTTAGTAGGAAATCAGCTACTCGATTAATTATGTGACTTATAATTTAAGAGAATTTGTCGGTCGGACGTTTTAAAAGTGTACTATTTCGGATAAGTGTATCCAATCTTGAATTATTCAGTTATTTGTTTAGGTAACTGTTCTACCAAATTATTCGTAGCATGCTGTATAAGACACGATTACAATCTTGCTGTCAATTATTTAATGAATTGGAAATATTGATGGTTGGGTCCATGTATATTCTTGCATGCGTTACACATATTAAGGTGCATCCCGATGAATATATACAATTCTCAGACAGACAAATTGGATACAATCTTCGAAATCAAAATAATATTCTTTTCCCTCAACATCATTTGACTAAATCAGCAAATAGTCCAATTGTTTTGGCTCCAAGGCTATTTAATCTTCTCCCAGCAAACGTCAGACAAATCGACAACATTCCGGTTTTTAAAAGAATTGAGAGGATAATAAATAACCATTGAGTACTGATACCTATAATATTTGTGATACTATTATACTACTATCGTCACTTTATAGCAAATTTCTGTTACGAAATCCCAAAGTTTCTGAAAAACTGGGCTAATCTACCCGCATTCCCGACTATTCTTATCCCAACTATCCCCTCAACCTCCCGGTCCAAACGTCGCCTCCGACAAAGCCCCGATTTCGTTATAAAAATTCGCCGGCTATTCAAGAAGTAAGATCACAGGTGGCTGTTTCGCGTTAATGAGGTAATTTAAATGCATAGCGCAAGGGTCGCGACCGATCACAGCCGAAGGCTCCCGGGGGAGGACGAAGGCGACCCTCAGGTGTCAGGAGCAGGATTTGACGACAGTGTTTTAGGGCCGCAGGAGGGACGAAGCCTCCTGCTTTCCGCTACGAGGGCCCGACTCGCCTCCAAGAGCCCTAGCCTTATTTCACGCGACCTAGCCCAAAGGGATTCCAGATCGGCTCATTATTTTTATGTAAATACATGCTTGCACACATACAGGGTGAACCTTAAATAAGTACAAATATTTTAACTGTAGGTGTAGTTCTTCATATAGATAAGTCTAGTGAAAGTCATTTTTAAAAATTTCAAATATTTATATACGGAGATATCAGTTTAAAAAAAAATACCCATATTTTGAGGACCGCTGACCAGACAGACCACTGACGTAACCTAATAAAATAAACCATAGAACTTACTGAAGGTGAGGTTGCCATATCGTCTGTAAGATAAATAATTTTTTAACGAAAATTCAATTTTTGCGGTTGTTTCTAATTTAAAAACACTTGTTTTTAACAATAAGTAAAGCAAAGTCATCATAAACGATTAAAATATGATTTTCCGCAAGTTCAATACTATCAATTAAAGTTACTTAGTTCAATGATTCCAAAAATTATCCATAAGCGTGCATAAAATTCACCTACATACTGAAAAACAAACTATTTAAACAGTTATCCACATGTCAGAAGTTAATACCATTGTACACTGTTAGAAAGATTATCACAAATAATGATTAAATTATTTTATGAAGAATAACAAAAAACTATGATTTTCACACAACACCTTAGAGTTAATTTTCGCCACATAACCTCAAACATGTCATTGCTAACCATTTCGTACTTCGTAATTTCGTAGTGGGTGAAACAGATTTTAAAAATGTACATAAAACATGGAATAACAAAATGACTAGCTTGATGTATGCGTTCAATATCAAGAGAAGGCAAAGTAAAACATTTAAAAGCAGCGTCAATCGCATGCAAAAAAGAAAGGGGTGTCGTAGGTAACGGGTATATGTCACGAGGAGTAGGTGAAATGTCTCGCACCAGCTCCACTCTCTATGATTGACAGTCGAGGTCGACAAAGAGGTTATGTTGATACCGGTGCACTAGTATGGTCCATTGCAAAGGAATAAGCTGTGGCAAGTTACAAGTGGAAACGAAACGAATATTTGTGGAAAGGGATTTGATAATTTCAATACATGTAAATTGAAATTTAATATGAGATACTTTTGCATCTTCTGAAACCGAACTAAGCTGATAGTTTCTTTAAGTAATTCACTGTTTGCATCTGGTTTATGAGTTGCGGCACTAACATATAAAATGTATTTAAATCGTCCTATTACTTTCACGGGCAGTGTTTTTCTCTTAAGTGTATTGTGTATTTAATTAATATTGTGATAAATCAGTTGTAGTACCCAGCTAACAATTTCTTGTTCTGTAAAAATTGTAAGAACGTTTCCAGAGCAAATTTTATAGAGCAATGTTTGTTCTAAGAACATTTTCAAAACGTTCTTACAACAGTTATACCATAAAAATGGGCACCGTTCTATAGAACCTTTTAGTTCTTTAAGCGGTTCTGTAAAGCTTGCAGGAAATAATTATAGAAGTCTTAAAGAATTTTTATAACACAGTTACAAAGCAATTTCATAAAATTTCTATAGCACTTCGCTATACAATTTTTGTGTTGCATGGTGTTATATTTAAAGAACTTTAAAATCGTTTAATTGTATCTTTTAAAAACAAAATGTTTCTGTATCGCACATGTTAGAAATAATATGGACGGGCCAATAAGAACCAATAAGATGGGCCTAATCAGCCTGAGTACTTACTTACATTATTACGAATTGCTTAGTTTGTTTGTCCATCAGGGAGCAGTACATTTTAATGCGGAAAAGTTTTATCGTGAAATATGTGGTACATAATGGTAATTTTTTGACGCGCCCTCAGTTAACCTTATATTTCCTATGATGCTGGAAATTTAATAAAAATTTTTTTTTTCTAAATTGATGAATTTAACAACCAACTGTACATAAAATAGTCAGAAAGTAAGTATATCCATATTATTGATATCATTTCACCTATTTATATTGTACATATTTTTAATTAAGATTTTTTTTCCTTCTTCACAATATGGCGACTGAAAGAAAGGCTCCATCTTGTACTTCCAATGGATTCTCACTAATACGACATTTTTGTGTCGATTGCAACGATTATAGAGCAAATATGCTTCGTAAGCAACTACTTAATATTCACAGTGTTGTCATATTTTATTGTGGTAATTTCACTTATTTCAATCTTATTTAATAAATCTATACAAATTTTTTAACTTTAACATCTAAAAGTGAAAATGTTTAAGGTTTGGAATGGTATAAATTAAATATGTTACTAAATTTCTATAAAAAAAATCAATTTCTCTTAGCAATCAAATAAATCTTATCTATCGTAATGAAATTTTCTTTCTGCAAGCAGATAATAATTTTTACAAGTCACGACTATGTTATACAAATTTCCCCATTATACTTTGATCAAAATGTATTTGCGTACTATTATAGGCAGGTCTCGTCAGATGGGGCTATGGGAAATCTACATGGTTAATATATGAGAGCAAATTGATAGTTCCATAGCGTTTCTTTATGGAACAAACCGGCTTTTGTTACTTATTTACTCTATAATGATTTTATAACAACTGTATTATTATTCTCTATAATTGCCTTTAAGAGCTTTTTCTCTTAAGTTCGATAGCAGCTTCCATATTTGTAATTTGTTTTCCGCAACAGAATTGTAACTTAACAACGCCTTATACAATAGCTCTATAATTAAACTATAAGCGACATTACGGAATAATTTTATAAGAGTGTCACAGGAGATGGTATAATTCTATAAAGCAGTATTTTGCATCGGTTTTACAGTAATTTGATTCTATAAGCACCGTTGCTGTAAAATTGTGTTATTGTACACACTTAGGTATAGGGCTACATTAGCAGTTATCTTATAAGTGCTCTATAAATTATGCTCTAAGAACGTTCTTGCAACAAATTTAAAAAACAATTCAGTTTCTGAAGGCAAAATAGTCTCATGTGCCACATTAATGCAACAATTTAGTATTCTAAATACAACTATAAAATATTAACAGAATATAAAACTCCTATTACTCTAAATTTATAGAACTACTTTGCTAGCTGGGGTGTAGTAAAAATTCTGGATAAATATGATTGTGAGTAGAGAATCTGGCTTAAATTTTCAATTTATTGGTGGGGTATAGGAATGGCAAAGGGAAGGAGACGGCCATTATTATTTTCATAAATAAACATATTTCAATCATTCTTTGACATGTCTAAAAATTCTAGTTAACTTTATTGGAGCCTAAAAATCGGAGTCGGATCAGCGGTCCTCGACAAGTTTTCTATTGAAAAATCACAAAATTTATTTATACTTTGACTTTTTTATTTATTTTTTTTTTGTAAAAAACTATTAATTATGTGTTCTGCACAGCGAACTGTACTGCTGGTTAAAATATTTGTACTTATTTAAGGTTCACGTCTTTGGGTATACCTTGTCAAAAAAACTACCTACCCTCACTTTTTTTTCAAGGCCAACTCACACCCACGTTTTTAATGTATAATAAAAACACCCTGTATAAATGTGTAATAAATAGGACGCATATTTAGAAATGTACAGGATGTTCCATTGAAAATACCTAATACATTAGCATTTTTAGCAAAAAAAAAAAACTGGCAACTTGCCAGCGCCGGCTATACTCGGACGTTATTGGGTTATTGTATACGAAATTTTACTTCTATCGTTCTAGCGGTTTATAATTATCTGACCCATGCGTGTCCTTCTTACTTCATTAGACATGCTTAATAATTCTAATGGTATTCGAAGAAACTTCTGTTTGATTTTTCTTTCAACAAAATATATTCCACTAAATTTTAAAACCGCGACGGCGTTTCTGGATTTGCACAAGAACCGCGTGAATCATTAATCGATAGAGTTTGAATCGGAGGCCCTTTGTGCAAGTTGTGTTGTAACGTAGATTCGACAAAAGCGGTCGGCGAGTCTTTTGTTGAATACCGGAACAATATGTCGACTCCGGTACCCGCTTTGTTTATTTTTCAGTCAGTTAGGCCCCGATTGATCCGAATGGGTTTGAAAATATTGAACAAACATGCCGATTGAATGGCCACATGGATTTCTCGGGGTGCTGTTTCCGTAAATTTTAAGGAACTGGTATAGTTTGATAACTAGAAATCCGAAATTTCTTGGCGAAGGGAAAATATCTGAGGCAGAGAAAGTTGGAATTAAAGAAAATCTGAAGCATAAAACACTTTTTATTGAAAACAGTTTTAACTGTTCTGTATCTAGTCACAAAAATTAATAAAATTGCTCTATTTTGGGTGAATATTATATTGGATTTAAAAAAATCTAGTATGGCTAAATCATGAGAGCGAGGCGCCTATTATTTGTCATCTGCTCATAGTGCTTGTAAGACGTTAGCTTTTTAAGAATGCCATTTTCTCACTTCAGAGTTCTGTAAATAGAGGAATTAGGCAATTTGTTGGCTGATATAAATCTAATAAATTAGTGAGGTTTCTCAGTAACCGCAAGCATGACATTTTTATGGTCATATATGTATACTATTGTCTGAAGCTATTTATTTGTGGCATAATTTTAGTTTTTCTTGGGTTTTTGCCACATTTCTGAAAAAATAAAGATTAATTAAATAAGCCCTTGCGCCAAACGGATCAGTCAAGGGTTATTTTTGAAACTAAGTTTGCCTAACCAAAAAATCTCACATTGAAATAGCAGATAAGTAAAAATAACAAAAATCACATCACTATCGCGCACATGATTCAAAAATATTACAAATAAAATGAACACTTTAAGACAAATAAAAGAAACTAATTATACAATAAAAATTCCATACATTCCTATAATATCAGAAGGGTTAAGAAGAATCGGAAATAAATTTAATATTCGAACAGTTTTTCAGGCAACTAATACTTTACGCTTATTTTTGTCTAAAACGCGTCCAAGAAATGATATACAAAATTCAAAAAATTGCATCTACAGTATACCTTGTGAATGCACTAAACATCATGTTGGAGAAACGTCTCGGCCTATGAATGTTAGAGTTGAGGAACATAAAAATTATATAAAAAGACGGGAATTTGAAAAATCCAAAATTTGCGAACACGCTTGGGAAAACGCTCATTTGATTCAATGGGGTTCGGCAAAAATTTTAGAGAAGGAAGATAACGCAACAAAAAGAAGATTGAAAGAGACCGCGATTATTTTGTTTCATTTTTTCAGAACTGTGGCAAAAACCCAATAAAACTAAAGAAATAATATATGTAAACTGTCTTTCACTTTCCTAATCTAAAGTAAATCTTTTATAGTTTTGGTGTCTTCAAACTTTTAGGATACTTGTTGTAGTTCAACTAAATTTATATACTAATCCGCCGAGAATATAGAGAGTGAGTCATGTTATAAACCCGCTCACAATTTATAACAGTCGGCACAAAGAAACATACATGCAGCTCGTGTGTTTTTCCTATAAAATCGTATACCGCATATCTCTGAGAGCATACTCTATTACACAACTTCTGCTGCAGCAAATACGCATGCGCTAGATCGAAACTTTTGCCTTCTATTGGTTGGCACGAATTGACGGATCCACCTGTTCTATCTCCAGCTCTATCATGGGTGGGTATATCTTTCGGCTAATTTAATTCCAAATGCAATTAATTTATTAGTAATTTTGTGTTCTTAAGAAGGGAGAATAATTCAAGCTCTACAGCGTATTCTCAAAATCGTAAACGCCGTAATTTAACAAGTAAGGAATATCGGTAATGACATGTATGGAGGGTTTAGGACGCGAGGTCAAAATATGAGTGATGTTGAAATATGTAGTTCGTTAACAAGAATGTACGTGAATAGCATACATGTATAGTGCAATAAAGAGTGGCAAAGAAATATGGAAAATAGTGGAAACTTGCGGAAGGATGACGGTATTTTAAAAATGAGCTTTCAACACAACAAAAGTTGGGTTGCTATGTCTTTCAAGATAAACTTGATGAATAGTCTAGAATATGTAGATGGGTACTTATGCGAATTATACGTGACATGAATATGTTTATATGAAAATTAAATCGAAAGAGTATACAGATAGAAAAAAAACGAAATAGTGACATGGCGAAGAAACTATTTAAAATTTAAAATAAATATTAAAATGGATACATGAAGATCATACATTTAACTTCACTCGACGTCAACTTTTTTAATAATTTTGAATGTTTTGAATCCTTCTCGCCTAGGTAATCATGCATCCCATACCTCCCGTACTCATCTCTCTGCTGTGAATTACTCACTCTCTATTATTTTCGACCTTGGGTAATTGATAATACAAGATTAAAAAAAATTTATTTGGAAATAACTTATCATTTTAATTATCTAACGCCTTGAAATTGGCAAAAACACTTATATCACTGTTTCTACTAAAAATAATGGACATTATATAATGCAATTATTTTTGTCATTTTTGTATATTTTTTTAAATTCGATTGCCTTAAAATTTAGTACGCCTATGAAATGTTGCTCCTCGCACGCTTCGTTCGTCGCTCTTGTCTAGAAGCTAACGATGAATCACTCCAGAGCCGCTAGATTTGCGGCGGTTAGTTATAGTCAGAAGCGGATACGAACCTTTTGTCTTAAAATCATGAGCAGGTTACCCCCTTAAATATTGACATTCAATTATGAAACACCTTGTATACTAGTTCAGCTATTCTAATTTTTTTTTATTTCAGTTACAAAAAAATATTGTCACGGAAACTCACCTACCGTTTTAGTTTGCTGATTATGTCCCTGTTTGCGTTAGAATTTATAATTTTTGTAATACCTACCTCTATTTTGATGTACCTATTCTAGTCTAGTCGAAGTGAGTTTCCTGCCAATAATAGTTAGACTAAATTTAAAAATATGGGGTTTGGTTTATCAGTTCAGAATTAAATTCTGAGAATAGGAATTTTGAATTTTTGCCATTAAAAATTTCAATTATTATTAACAAAAAACGAAGAGAAAAAAGATGGTCTCCGTTTTTGCAATAACTATGGAACTATTAAAGATAGCGCCAATATTAAAAGATCCTAAAGAGGAGAAAATTTCACAAAAAAAAGTCCCGATTCCCGGAGTTGTAGCTCCATTATTTATAATTTTAATTTTACGTTGAAAATAGGGTTCCGCGCGGCCGTTGTGGCGCTTACGTCCACTTTGCTCGGTGACGACGCGACGGCGCCACAACGGCCGCGCGGAACCCTATTTTGTAAATTAAAATTATAAATAATGGAGCTACAACTCCGGAATCGGACTTTTTGTGAAATTTTCTCCTTTTTCTCTTTAATATTGGCGCTATCTTTAATAGTTCCATAGTTATGCAAAAAACGGAGACCATCTTTTTCTCTTCGTTTTGTTAATAATAATTGAAATTTTAATGGCAAAAATTCAAAATTCCTATTCTCAGAATTTAATTCTGAATCCGATAAACCAAACATATTTTTAAATTTAGTCTAACTATTATTGGCAGGAAACTCACTTCTCGACTAGACTATTCTAGAATATTTCAGTCGATATTCGATTTGATTCCCGACACATTCTAGAGTTCGCAGAACTAGAATCCTAAAAAACATATATAGGCGTACCGATTTCGCCACCAAAGAGCAGTTCTAAGTTGAGTTTATATTGAGCAGTCGAAAGCAATTGACAAACGTGAAAGCAAAGAGTTGACAGTTTTGAAATTTGATTGAAAGATACATGTTGTGTAATCAAGTGTGACAATAAAGTTTGTCTTTCTACGTGACATGATTCAAGCCTAAGTCAACGTAGAGGTTACAATTTGAATTTTGTTCCTATTATTTTAAGACGCAACAAATTAGTATTTTCTCTTCATTCAACATTCATTTTATTTGATTTCAATTCAGCAAAATACAAGAAGTGACAAATTTTAACATTCCTATATCTTGTCAAACTCCAATATCCGGCAAATTGAGACATTCGCACCGCAACATTTGGCTAGCCCTTGTACAGTTCGGCCCCGCGCACTTTGCCGAACTCATACATCATCACCTAAATTTTTCAGAATTGCCCTTGACGTCCCAGAGGCCCAGTTGACCGAATGTTCACGTTCGCTGACGTTGAGCGATCGTACAGAAGTATCCCTCCACATCCCACTCATCCACCCAACTGTATAGCACCCTCTGGGGTCATCCGCAGTTGCTCTGAGTAGACAGAAACAGAATCCGGTCGGCGCTGTCAAAGAAGTAGTAGCGGAGGAAGGATGGTTAGCCGATGATAGATTTTCCTAAGCCAATTGTATTTTAGATTACGATAATATGTTCCAACAACCAACTGGGTTTCAGATTCTCGTATGCCTTCTGATTTCTCGTATGTCTCTTTTTTCGCTAGTTATCGAATTCCACAAATTCCTTCTGGTATACAATTTTGGTTTTCGCTGGTAACAGACGCAATGTTGCATCAAAGGGCTTCTTGCTGGATTTCAGCCGGAATGAAGAAATTCTCAGCATTCTCACTCATTTTTTTTGTCCAGTTTGCAAATGTTTTCACTCTTGATGACAAACACAATAAACAAGCGAATGTCATAGAAACGATTCCAAGACTTTCTAGTATTCAGCTGACAATTAATATTCTTGGTTAAAATAAATTTGTCAAATATGACGTTTTTCAAAATGCTGGCAAATTCTTCTTGACAAAATTGTAGAAAAAGCAATACAAAACTTGCTACCGAATAATTCGAAAGACGCTTACGACCAAGAATGTAATATATTATTAAACTGGATGACAGAAAACTGTGTAGAATATATTAATGAAGCTGTACTGCTTGGATAAAAGAATATTATTAGCATTGCTATTGCCATAATATTGAAGCAAAGATCAAAAGAGTCTAAAGTTCTGGATTATTATGCAGTTGGTAACTAAGCAATAAAAACACAAAATATTATAAATATTGTAACTCAGCTGTTTTTAATAATCATTTGATGCTGTATTGTCTCCTATCATGTTAGGTAAATATAATCTTAATCTTTTTACTGAAACGAGTAATTCATATTAGAGAAATAAATAAATTAGAAATACCTGCCTACTTGAAACTCGATTACTTTATTAATAATGTCCAGAGGAACTATCTACAGTTCCATACCGAATTCCATTAAAACTGGTTTAAAGTCCAGGAAAGATTTACAAAAAAATATATACATATTTCAGGATTAATGTCAATAGGCTCTAGGGACCCCAAAATGAGGCAACCAAAAAAAGACAGGAGATTATGCACCCAATATTTTCCTACTAAATATAAATCACCTGTAGACCTTTTATGAGAATGTTATAATAATAATAATAATAATAATAATAATAATAATAATAATAATAATAATAATAATAATAATAATAATAATAATAATAATAATAATAATAATAATAATAATAATAATAATAATAATAATAATAATAATAATAATAATAATAATAATAATAATAATAATAATAATAATAATAATAATAATAATAATAATAATAATAATAATAATAATAATAATAATAATAATAATAATAATAATAATAATAATAATAATAATAATAATAATAATAATAATAATAATAATAATAATAATAATAATAATAATAATAATAATAATAATAATAATAATAATAATAATAATAATAATAATAATAATAATAATAATAATAATAATAATAATAATAATAATAATAATAATAATAATAATAATAATAATAATAATAATAATAATAATAATAATAATAATAATAATAATAATAATAATAATAATAATAATAATAATAATAATAATAATAATAATAATAATAATAATAATAATAATAATAATAATAATAATAATAATAATAATAATAATAATAATAATAATAATAATAATAATAATAATAATAATAATAATAATAATAATAATAATAATAATAATAATAATAATAATAATAATAATAATATTTTTTATTAGTGTTTACAAAGAAAACACACAACATCTGGGCGAAGTCTAGCTTTCGCTACTCTACTTAACCCAATATAAGGTACAAAAAATATATAAAAACTAACATAACAAAAACAACTTAATGCTACTATTACAATCATTATCATTCAAATATTTTTTATCATTAGCACGTTACTGGCCAGATAAGAAAAACTCTTTAATTCTTTTACGGAAACTGTTCAGAGATAGAATCTTTAGTTCATCATTAAGGCTATTATAAATTTTAATAGAGTTGTAAGTAAAAGATCTTGTAAATACCGCCGTGGAGTACCTTGGAGGAGATAATTTAAAATTATATCTAGTTTGTACTGGGTGTGTCTCATACATAAAAATAAACTTATTTCGAAGATAAGAAGGAGTAGAAGATTGAAACAAACGATACACAAATACAGACATATTTTCAATATTAAGCCAATGCAACTCTTTTATTTTAGCTGATACTCTATCAAACCTCTTCAGACCAAACACAAATCTGCAACACGAGTAGTTCTGAATTTTGAATTTCTATACTTTGTTACACTGTCCAAACACGGAAAGTAAAGTATGAGACAGTAATTTACAAAAGATAAAACCATTGATTCGGTCAGACTCTTCCTCAATTCAAATGTCATAATATTTCTACTCCTGTAGAGGTGTTTAAGAGCCAAATAAGATTTTTTAATTATCAGTGATATATACTCTTGAAATCTAAGTCGGCAATCAAATATAATGCCAAGATTTTTGCAGATTAAGGGTATAATTTCCAATATACGAATCAATCCATCCTCCGCGTTGTTACTTCTTTGGTACCAGCCTCTATTACCCCCTGAACATACGGGAAACACTGCGAAACAGCATCCCATATGGCACATATTTAAAAAACCTGTTCATCATGCCGTAATGCCTACTTGTAATGTTAAATGTCTATTCTGTCGCTGGGTACGGTTTAGTGGTTAGTAAGTCCTCGGGGATGTTTGAGTTAAATTGTTAAATCAGGGATGAAATAAAAGGATGATACTTGTTATGATGAGTTATTTGTTTTGCTTCGTCCGTATGCGGGGCGAAAGGACCATATGAGAATGCTTGCGTTAGAAGCTTGTTTTGTTCGCGTTTAAGAGTTGCTATGGGAAAATTTCTTCATATTTTCTAACTTTTCCTTGTTCTCCAGTCCTGAAATTCACATTTTTATTAACTTTCACAGTCAATCTGAACAAAATACAATAGTTTTTTAAAGAAATAAAGACAGATGTGTTATTCAAAATTATACTTATATACAGGATGTTTTGTTACTAATTGAATAATATATGCCAACTGAATATTACTTTTTACCGATTATTTTTATACTTAAAGTGTTTGTTTTGATTGTAATATTTTTTAATGTCCTTCTTTAGTTTTATTGGATTTTTGCCAGACTTCTGAAAAAATAAAGATTAATTAAATAAGCCCTTGCGCCAAGCGGATCAGTCAAGGGTTACTTTTGAAACTAAGTTTGCCTAACCAAAAAATCTCACACTGAAAAAAGCAGATAAGTAAAAAATAACAAAAATCACATCATTATCGCGCATTTCCGTATTGTTGACGTTTGGAAAAACTCTGTTTTTTCATTCTCAAAATAGTAGTAAATAGTTATTTATGCAACAAGTACAAAAAGTAAGTGTTTATTGCACGCAACGTGAAATTGTGTGTAGGAGAACACGTCGAATGCAATAATCACTTTTTGTACGAGTTGCATACAATATTTTTTCTACGTTCATGCAAAAACCAAAAAATGTTATTTAGATGACATTAAGTCTAGGAAAATGTGATGTCTATTTGAACGTTTATGTTTGTTATGATGATAAAACGCTGTAGTAGAATGACAGATGAATGCAATAAACATTTTATTGCACTAGTGCAATAAAGAACCACTTTTTCTACTAAATATAGTTCAATAAAGTTTTGTTTTTTGTATGAACGTAGAAAAAATATTAAACGTAAGTCAAGTTTGACAGTTTAAAATTTGAAACTGTCTAATTTTAATGTATACTATTTAATAATTAATCTTTATTTTTTCAGAAATGTGGCAAAAACCCAATAAAACGAAAGAAAAACTAAAATTATGCCACAAATAAATAGCTTCAGATTTGAATGTTCTATTAACAAAATTAGGAGGGTCGTCATTATTTATTATTATTTGCATGTTTAATAAAGTTTAGTTAGTTGTTAAAAATTTAATTTTTTGATGAAATTAATTTTGCTCTATCATATAAACATTTAACAACACATTTCTTAATATAAATGTGATGGTCAGTTCTAAAATTTAAATATCTATTGGTGTGAGTTTGTTTTCCATAAACACTCTTGTTTCTACAGAATTTTTATTTTTTTAATTAAAACGTCTAAAAATTGTAGAATTTTGTTATTTTCTATTTCCAAAATAAATTTTATTGTTGGTTCTTTATTGTTAATTTAAAAATGAAAATTATGTAGAAAAAGCGTCTATACAAAACAAACTCTCACCAACAGATATTTAAATTTTAGATTTAACCATAACATTGATATTAAGAAAGGTGTTGTTAAATATTTATATGATAGAGCAAAATTAATTTCATCAAACAACGAAATTTTAACAACGAACTAAAATGTATTAAAAATATTTTAATAAATAATGAATACACTCCAAATTTTGTTGATAGAACATTCAAAAATATTACAGATATAGCAAACACTTAAAGACAATAAGAATTCCATACATTGTTATATTATCAGAAAGATTCAGAAGAATCGGTAACAAATTTGTGAATGTGAATGCAATAAGCAGTATGTTGGAGAAACGTCTCAGCCTATGAATGTTAGAGTTGAGAAACATAAAAATTATATAAATAGACGGGAATCTGAAAAATTTAAAATGTGGGAACACTCTTGGGAAAACGGTCGTTTGATTCAATGAGATTCGGCAAAATTTAGGAGGATAATGAAATAAAAACAAGTTTAAGAAGATTAAGAGAGACAGCGATTATTTTGTCGAACGGAGATAAGTGTGTCAAACTGTTCAAAAAACATTGATTTATTGTTGGCTACAGTTGTATCAAGAAGAAGTAAGTAGCAATAAAATAAAAATCATTTAACATCTACATGGAAGCATATAAACAAATTTTAAACTGTCAAACTTGTCTTACTCTTAATACAATTGCAATTTTGGAGAACGGAAACAGAGAGTTTATCGAAACGTCAAAAAATAGGGTGCGCGATAGTGATGTGATTTTTGTTATTTTTTACTCATATGATTTTTCAGTGAGATTTTTTGCATAAGCAAATTCTGTTTTAAAAATAACCATCAACTAATTCTTTTGGCGTATGGGTTTATTCAATTAATCTTTATTTTTCAGAAGTGTAACAAAATACCCAATTAAACTAAAAATGAAACTATTATGCCACAAATAACTAGCTTCAGAAAATATCATTAATAATGATACAAAAAGTAAATTAAGTTGAAAGGGTTTTTGCTTAGTCTTAATTGTACTTTAATTTGAAACTTCATAACACAGTTTTGCAATTTATTGTAGTGCTTTTTCTATTTTTGAAATGTATTTGTAGAAAAATTCTTCGTTGTATACATTTTTTCATGTTTTTTTTTGTTGGTTTTGGACAGATATAAGCCCTTTTAGTATTGGTACTCATATTCTGAACACCCCGTATAAATTCAAGAGTGGGAAGCTTTACAATCAGCTTACAATACAATAGTTAACGTTTATGTTCCTTATTTAATGTGTCCTTATGTTAGTAACTAATAGAAATTTTATCTAAATGTTACACTTCTTTTAACACTGCATAAAATACGTAAAATAATCGATTTTACGCACTTATGATTGTTTTACGCACTAATGTGATAAAACCTGGCTGTAAGTCCTGTAGGCAGTGTGTAAATTAGCATTTTACGCACTGTCCCCATGTGCTCTTGAATTTTATTGAAGAAAGATAATAAATAATTTATAGGCATTCTGACATCAAGTGTCGTAAAAAGGGGAAGCTAATCCTTGTAGCGAGTCCTTGCGATAAGGACTTACGTCCTATATACAGTATATTGCCCTGTAATTACCGTTATCTTATGAGGGCATCTCAAACTTACCCTTGTAGTTTCTGTAACTTCTTGTTAATATTAAGAGTTATTTCTTACTTTTGTTACTTGCATAGGGAAAACTGAAACGAAAATACAGATATTTGTCGTCAATCAACAACATTTTTTATTTTAGATTCCTTTTTTTATATCGTTTGTACAGGTAAGAATAACACGCCATCGACAATAATACATAAAAAAAGTGTTAATTTACAATATCTAAATAACGTTTTCAACAGGTCAGGTGATTTCCGGGCTGGTTGCCACGTCGTCGGTTTAGAACACTTGACGTTTCGAGAGACATATCGCTCTCTTCTTCAGAAGTTACTCTGAAACTGGAGATCTACTGGTCGTCGCACTATTTATATCAGGGGTGGTCACTGATCCATGATGTTCCAGTGGATTGCTTTCACGGATGAATCGTTTCCAAATACCGGGCAGATCCACGCCACCGTCCCTGTTGAAATTGTTCGGATTTTTATGAATTTCTATAGCTTCTCTGTATAGTCGGGGCCAAAATCTTCTCTCTCTTACTAGCATCCTGGCTCCACTTAGCTCTACCGTGTGTCCCGTGTCCGCTCTATGCTCTGCTACTGCCGATTTTTCCCAGTTGTTATTTTTGAGGTGACTCTTGTGTTCCTTTAACCTTGTGTTGATGTGCCTTCCTGTCTGTCCTATATAAACCTTTCCACAGGAGCAGGGGATGCTGTACACACCGGGGTCCTGGAGATGGTCGCTGTTGCAGGTCTTCGGAAAAGCTGCCGCCTCCTTTTTCACAGTGCTGAATACTGTGTTGATATTCCTGTCCGATTTTATCTGTACAGCCTTCCACGTAAGGTAGATATGTCGTCGCTAGGTACTCCTTTTTCTCCTTGGGCGTATGTCTTTTCCTGATAGCTCGTTCAATATTTCTTTTCGTGTAGCCATTTCCTCTCAGGGCCATGCGTAGGTGTTTCAGTTCCTCCTCCAAGTGTTCGGGTTCACTAATAATCCGGGCTCGATGAATCAAGGTATCTATGATCCCCTGCTTCTGAGCTGGATGGTGGTGAGACTCAGCATTTAAATATCTGTCAGTGTGAGTTGGCTTCCTATATACTCGATGTCCTAAAGTGCCATCTAGTTTTCTCTCAACCAACACATCCAAGACTACTTCCATAGTGAACTGTATATCTGGATGTATCCCATTGATGTGATCCAAGAAGTTTTCTACGGTGTTGCGTCCATGGGGCCAGATGATGAAGGTGTCATCAACATATCGGAGCCAGCACTTAGGTTTTAACGTTGTGGATTCCAGGGCTTTCTTCTCAAAGGCTTCCATGTATATATTGGCTAGGACTGGAGATAACGTTGAACCCATTGCTGCTCCCTCCGTCTGTTCATAGAATTGGTCCCTGAAAGCAAAAAAGGTTGAGTTTATGCACACTTTTGCTAAATCTACTAAGGTCTCATCCTTATCCTCTGCGATTAGTCTTCGATGCAGTTCTTCCAGGGCCTCGTTGACGGATACTTTTGTAAATAGAGTCTTAGAGTAGAGAGAGACTTCTCTATTAGAAAAATCAGTACCGAACATGCTGTTATTATATAGGGTGTCCGCAAATGATGAGCAAAAAATTCAGGGGATAACTCTAGACCGAAAATAATTTCTCTTCTCTTCTCTTTCTATTATAACATTTTTTCCAAAACTGATTATTAACGGAATTACAGGGTATTAAAGTTAAAATTTTATTTTCGATATTTGTAAATAACTTTTTAAGAAATCCAAATATTTACATAAAACAAATAAATCGGGGTTTTTGCGGACGAGAAATTTAAATATGTTTCTAATTTTGACGTCAATAGAAGAGGGCGCCACTTATGGCACATCATGTTTCTTCTAAATGACAGAACTTTTTTGCGATCGATTCTCCTACCTGTTATATCTGAAAAAGGTATACCTTATTGAAGTCGTTAGAAAAGTAACAGTTTTCGAAATAATCATATTTGAAATATTCAGTGCACCGATTGAAAACTGTTATCGTTTGAGTTAAAGTGCCTTTTCTACTGAAAATACAGCAAAATGTTACTTGAAAAAATTGTTCAGAACGGTAAATTATGGAGATGTGCAAAATATTTAAAAAATCGGCCTGCTTTGATAAAATCTTTGTGCTTTGTTGAAAAATGGTTGATGGTATGATTCTGAACAACTTTTTCAAGTAACATTTTGCTGTATTTTCAGCAGAAAAGGCACTTTACCTGAAACCAAAACAGTTTTTGCTCGGTGCACTGAGCATTTGTAGTAATAGGATTATTTCAAAAATGGTTACGTCTACAGACTTCAGCAAGATATACCTTTTTCAAATAAAACAGGTAGGAGAATCGATTATTTCGATAGTCAGATGGATACATTAAGATGCAAAAAAGTTCTGCCATTTAAAAGAAATATGGTGTGCCACAAGAGGCGCCCTCCACTAGTCAAAATTAGAAACATATTTCTCGTCCGCAAAGAAAATTATTTTTGTTTATGTAAATATTTAGATTTCTTAAGAAGTTATTTATAAATATCGAAAATAAAATTTTAGCGTTAACACCGTTAATAATATCCCCAACTAGCAAAATGGAACTTTAAAAGAAGCGAATTATTTTATAACTATCGAATTGCGTTGTTTAATGAACAGTTTGGTTTTATAGAGCAAATAATTGCCATAATTTTGTTCCTGAAGAAAGTAATTGTATAAAATTGTTTTATAACAAATAATTTTCAGTTTTTTAAAATTGTTGTAAAAGTATTATAATACGTTATACAACATTTAAAAAAATTATATATAAGGATTGTAAACATATTGTGAAAGAGTTGTATACTTAGGCAAATGACTTTTAATTATAATCTTATAACATAGTTGTATAAACGTGTTTTATTAAGGATATATAAGGAAATTAATAAAATTATTTTTTAGCCCCGAAATGCGTTTATTTATAAAATAGTTTTATAGTTGTGTTTTTATAAATCTGTTATAGAACAAAATTGTGACTTGAGAAAACATAGTTATTGTATATACCGCGTAATAAAATTCTAAACTTAACCTTAATTTTTGAACTCCTAAGGTATAGTGTATTACCAAGCACTAATCAAGAAAGAATACAAACAAATTCTTCAAAGTAACGTTTCCAGTGAAACGTGCAGACGTTCAATTTTACTTATAGGTTTTATTATATAAATAATGATGGTGTCCATGTTCGAGAACTCATTAAAAACGCTTCATGGGTGCGAAAAAATACGAAAAACCAGTACGAGAAAGTAACTTTGATTTAATTTTTTGGTAATGCAATAATTAGGTTAGTTTTAAATTAAATACATATTATTATAATTAACTAATAATAGGTACTTAGCTAATACCTAACAATATTAATATAAGTAATGGTAGTATTATAATATTTTAAATTACAATTTTTTTTATAAAACTTGGCAACTTCTTGCGATGCAAACATTATCTACTTGCGCACACACATTTTTAAATATAACTATACTATTTTATCGTATAAAGTTCTAATTGTATTATAAGTCGCCATTTTTAAATGAATATTTGTTGGATCAGCGACTGCCGCCATTATTATTGCCGCCAAATTAGTTGAAAGCCTTATTAAAATTATATCTAAAACGTAATTTTGCTATTTTTGGAAGACTATTTTATAACAAGATGGTTAAATATAATTACCCAACGATATTATAAATTAAAGGAAGCATAATTTAAATATTTATTAAATTTATTTTTATAATTTTAAAGCAAATGTGGTCTAAACTAAAGAGCATAATATTTGTCACAAACATATATATAGTTTATCAATAAAATTTGCGGCGCAATAAAATTTTCGTTGATGAAACACTGATTGTTGACATGATAATATTGTAAGTATTATACCTATCTACCATTTACACAAATGATCGCCATTGAGTGACCCCGTTTTTAAATATAAGTACAAATAATTATGAATCTGCGTTATACACCAATCTTAAAATTATTTGGTTCTAATATTCTTCACTAAAAAATATAATGTTTCTTTAAATACTACCAAAATACAGCCTACAAAACGTGTTTATAGTTGCTGTATAAAATTGTTTTAAAAGTGTTGTATACACTTTTTATAGAACTGTTACATTACCAAAGTGTTTTATAAAAGTGGGCCCTTTTCGATTCTATAAGTATCGTATAAAGGCATTTAACTACGTTATATGAATTTGAAGCTCCTGTAAGATTTATATTATAGCAATTTATGCAACCTTTATAAAATTTATTTTGCTAGTTGGGATCAGTTTTGGAGAAAAATGTTGTAGCAAGAGGTAGCATTTATTTTCGGTCTAGAATTATTCCCTGAATTTTTTGCTCATCATTTCCGGACAACTTGTACGTATGTGGTCCTGAGTGGCAACGCTGCTGGACGTCTATATCGCTTCAATGCTCATACGCGTCATCAGAAAATTTGTAGCGTACCAGGAGCGTCGTATTACCTATTGTTATGGGGTGATTTGTTTATCCTTTTTGTTTCCAATTTTCTGTCTTTATTAGGTCTTCCAAATACGTGGTTAAAATTATTGACATTACGACTGAATCATCCTGTATACGAGTGTTCCAATCGTACGAACCAGCGCCTACCGCACCGTGCACGTGGTACTTAAACAACCTCCCCCCACCTCCGAGAGCATTATATTCCTGCGAGGCCTCCTGCAATCGACACCTCGTCCTGCAGGACAATAGCCGTAATCCTGGCGCTTTGCCGTCTTGAGGATATCGCGGGGGGCGGGGGCCGCGGCTCGGGGCCGGTATTGTTGATAGCTATCCCTGGTTGCCAGGGCGACGCAGATTAACGCGGGACGTACGCCCGATGTCTATTTTGTACAGTCGGCGTCGCAAGCGCGATTCAATCATTGTACACTCACGGGCACAATCGCGGTGGAGTATGGCGCGTTCACACCCGGATCGGACGAATTTTTTTCGAATTGGCTTCGAAAAAAATGTATATAGTGAAACGCAAAATTAAAGGATACAAATTTTTGTCTTCTGATTTAATATTCTGAACAAATTAACTGACCGGTCGATCTTCAATTATTTTTTGTTAGATTATAGCTACATCTTTAGTCTTTTCAACTATTAATAGCAGAATATGTTACTATGACGCAATGTAATACAGGGTAAGACGGGTTATGGGATACAGAACATTTTAGAATCGATAGTTTTTTTAAAAATAAAGAATTTAAAACTCTATTTCGGCTTTTTCGATGTCAAATTTGGCAAATAATCAATAATAATTTTGACATCGAAATAACCAAAATAGATCTTGATTATAAACAATGGAATTTCATATTGTAAACAGTAAAGTTAAATTCTCTATCTTTAAAGAAAACCCTGAACCAAATCGGATAATAAATGCAATTTTTACAGGGGTGTTTCAAGTTAAAACGGTAAAAACATGAATTTTACCGTTAATACAAAATATTCGTTTATGAAATTTGGTACATATCCATTTTAGAGGGTGCTGAATCCAGTGGTATGGTAACATTTTAGATAAAAAAATCGTTAAACAAATTTTGCCAATTTTGATATCGAAAAAAATAAAGTAGGCTTTGATTATAGACACTGGAATTTTATATTGTAAGTCAAAATAGAGTTTTAAATTATCTATCTGTAACAAAAAACCGGAACCTAACCGGAAAATAAATGCAATTTTTAAAGAGGTGTTTTCATCTTAAATGGGCCACACCGTATAGTTGGGCATTGTGGATTTGTTAGAAAGAGCACAAACTGATGCAGAAGTTTGCCCATTTTCAATAGGGGTTGAACAACCCATTTTGAAAAAGGAAATGTACGCCTATGGATACACCGAAGGAAAATTTTTCAAGAAACAGATCAATTTACTTAAATACAACTTATTCTCGTGAAACAAATCTTTTTTGTTGCAATGCTCACGTTTTTGTCAAAAAAAAAAATTTGATTTATTTGCTAAGAAAACATTTTTTGAGAAATGTTTGTTTAAATGAAACAAATAGTTATTCCATATGCTCATCTTATGAAACTTAATTTTAAAAAATGATTTTTTCATTTCCCTAAACAATTTGTACAAATCTATATAAAAATAACGTTCTAATATATTTTTTTTTATTGACGCGACTGTAAATTTTTAATAAAATAATGTGTTTATTTTATTGAAAAACATACTTTTAATTGAGGAATGTGAAAAAGGAAAATATGTACGTAATCTTCTAATTCTTTTTGTTTTTAAATGAATATTATTAGGTTATATAATATTTTGAAAAACAGTAAATTAAAAAATTCAATTTCCTAATATAATCGTATCGTCGAAAAAACTATTTATTTGAAAGAAAAAATTCGAGTTGTTTCCTATAAACAAAAAGAAATTGTCAGTAAGTGGTCCCTAGATGTAACTGTGCTATATTTCGCGTACTCAGGTATGTAAGGTTTGAGAGATATGATCAGCCAGGGTTAGTCGTCAGTTAACTCACCACTCACCTGTGGCGTACTGATGAGAACTAATAAGCTCGAAACCGGTTTATGTTGCCTATTTGTTAATTTTACCATAGATTTTTCAGGTACAATTCAATCCTGGTCGGTGCATTAACCCGCAGTTGTTGTACTGGAATTCTCCAGCAATAAGTTGTTCACTTAAATGAGCAGTTGTTTAATTGGGAACAAATTATTTTGAAATATTGTAATACCAGAAGTGCATCATTGAAAAAGAAATAATGGTTCTTAATGAAAGCAAATGATTTCTTTACACAAAATAACTGAATTTTTGCTTTTTCATAAAACAAAAATGATTTAGTATCAGGAATTAAATATTTCTTTGGTCTTATACAAACAAATAATTTAATTTCATGAAACAAAATTTTTGTACACGCCCCAATTTTTTTGTATGTGTGTATTTGGAAATAGTTTTCATATATTTTTAATCCCCATAACTTTCTTGACAAAAAAAAATTAAAATTAACAATATACGATAAAATATTCTGCTAATAATAATTTAAAAGACGGATGGAGTCTAAAAAAATTGAGAATTAGACGTTCAGTTTTTAAATTATTTAAAAATTAACAATGATGATCCCAAGAAACTTATTGTTTTGGGTTCTAAACCACATTTGTTATTTAGATAGAGTTGCTACTCTGTATAGAAATTTTATATTCGTAAGGATATACTTACTACTTTACGCAATCAATTCGCGTCATAAAGAAAACAGGTCTTAAAAAATATAATTTTCTGTTTTGGTAAAAACAGCACCCTGTATGCAATAAAAACTTTTGTTGTATATACTTACAGAAGCTTGGAAAGTATATAAAAAACTGTCATTTTAGGCTTGACCGATAAAAAATATTTAAGCTACTTATTAATAAGAAACATATACCAAACAACAATAAAACTTTAAAAGTTGCCTATTAAAAATTCAAACTCACTAACATTGTTGATTAGTAAAATAAAATTACGAAATAGTAGAAAAAATATGTGTCCTAGATGGTTTTAAATTTACTGATATTTTTGCCTTAGAATTGTGTAATTATGTCCAAGTCCCATGAACTTTGAATTTCGAACTGCATTATACCAGGCGCATTCGCCAAATCTTTAAAAATTATGTGGTAACACCTACTTTATTGATTAAAAATCAAATTGATATAAAATAATACTTTTATACTGACCAGAAATACAATTCAAATTATTGACACTTTTGTAAACTACTCATTTTCTATATTATCGTAAAGAATATATTTCCTCAAAATTTTAATTTTTAGAAAAAAGGTATTAATTTAGGCACAAATGTTATTTGTTTGTTAGAAATAAAATACACTAATTTTCTAAAAGTGGTAAAACCTTTCTTCACAAGAGAAAATCTGGGTACTTACTGGAATGATTGAGGTAGAAATTATTTATTTTAAATCCAAGTACAGCTTTGCATAAAAATATTACGTAACTAGCGCTTTCTACAAGATATCTAAAAATTCTGGCAGATAAATGGATTGATGGCCATTGCAAACAAAAATTTTTGTTGTCAAGAAATTACAAATTTGCAGTCAATAACTCTAGTACGATGTACGTTTTGTGTAGGCATAGGCAGACGGCACCATTCCAACTGACTGTTATGTTGAGATGTATAAAATCCTGAATTATTTAGGGGCCATTGCTCTTGGAGATTATCAGCAGCAACTCTTGTAAACGCAGGTGGTGACATAACGACACTTTAGCTACATAAAGGATGGAACTCGACCGTTGTGGTAGAAACATACATTGACGAATCGAATCTATAACAAATAAAATATACATTTTAAACAAAATTTTGAATGCGATAAATAAACCATCAACTTCCGATGTTTCAAAAATAGGGCAAATGAAGCAGAAAATGTACTGTTGGTTCAAGAACAATTGCTATCCCACAATTTAAACACACAAACATTGTTTCATCCTATACATTTTTCTTTAACAACATTACAATACTACAAATATTTTTAATAGCGAAAAACTATTAAAAATGTTATATCTAAAATATTTCATGTTTTTGTTGTATATAATATTACGTATAACAGTTTATACAAAGCTTCTTGTTACCATTATCCGAGGAACGGTTCCGACCGTACCAGTCGTAATACCAGCAATAAGAACCGAAATCAATATATGGGCGAGTCCAGAGACACCGATAGCGGGTCCCCACAGAGCCTAGCCCGAGAACGACCAGAGCAGGTAAAAGAATCCCGGTTAATGCTAGGGATGTATATTTTAACTCTGTTTTTGGCAACTACCAGTTACCGAGGTCACGGCATAACAACCCGAAAAATCACTATGTATCAAATTACAGCACTGGCCGCGTATGGGCAAACAATTAAACAATTTTAATCTTATAAAGTTATGAGAAATAACAGTTAAGTTTAGCATATGGTACGCGAAAATCATGTTTTTGCCTCGTGTTAACATTGTGAAACATATTGTTTAATATAAATTTACTCTTATTAAAAATAAACAAACAGATCTCAAAAACATAAAGACTAGGAAGAGTAAGGATCCTAAATTGTTTAAATATATTTCTACAGGAACAAGAACTGGAAACACCGAACATACATCTTAAAATACGTTTCTGAGCTATAAAAACATGGGACGAAAAAGTGGAATTACCTCAGAAACAAACACCATATCTCAGTCTAGATTCGACTTGAGCATAATATAAACAGAGGAGGTGATCTATACCAAGAACTGTCCTAACATTTCGAAATAAATAAGCTACTGAAGATAGCTTCGATGTGACACTATTACAGTGATCCTTCCAATTAAGGTGAACATCCAAATTTAATCTTAAAAATTTTACGGTTTTGGTATCACAAGAAAGAGTATATATTATTAATTTCAAAATTCAATATGTCACATTTCCTTCACTGACTGGTGCAAAAACGAAGTATCTCAGTTCTTTCGACATTAAAATGTAATGAATTCTGGGCAAACCAGCTACTTAAATTATTATTGAGTAAAATATCACAATTAAATTTTAATGTTCGTTCCGATTTACTAGATATTATAAGTGACGTATCATCAGCATACATAGTAAAGTTAGTATTAGCTGAGATAGTATCGATATCGTTTACATATAATAAAAACAATACGGGGCCTAAGACAGATCCCTGCGGGACACCTAACGCCACAGACACCCTTTCAGAGTTATATATACAATCACCGTTCTGGTCATTATAGTTGATGCTGACAAATTGCCCCCTTTTTTTAATCTAAATTATTTACCAAGTCTTTAGACAATCTAACCATTTTTAGTCTAAATCAAACGCATGGCATCTTTTATAAAATAGTTCTTCTATTGCGACCAATTTGTGCTTGAGCTTCTATAATAATTACAATATTTGTTTCTGCTTAGCAGTTTTTCAAAAATTTGTGATATTTATTTTATATAGGGATGACAGATGACAGATATTTTACGTTTTCTCGTATACGACATCTAAAGTTGAGTGGCTGAAACCACACGCTGCAAATTATACTAAAAATTTTAGAATGCAACCTTCAAGAATATCAATTTGAAAATTTTAATAGAGATTCTCAGAAAGTCGTATACGACATGCACTGATAGAGATTCGAGAATCGTATCCCTGGTCTACGAATCCCGCGCCATGCAACCCGTTTCGCGGTGAACCAGCCTCGAGCTGGTGTAGTAGGCAGCGCCGCCGCTAGGTGGCCGCGGAGATAGAGCCGTCACGGGACGGCGCTGGGGGGCGGAGGGATGGCGGGGCGCTATGAATATAGATTAGCTGTTTTGCCGTCGTCGTGTGTGTGTGTATGCCCGAATGGGATGCTGTGCGCCGCGACCGGCTACGACTATGGATATGACGGTCGTAGAGAGAGCGGTAACTGCCTCCGTGGAGATGAGACCGTTCGGGGCCGATTCCTCTCTAGATTGGCTCCGGTTTTTATGGGACGGGAGGCGGTTTTTCCGTGGCGACGATGTCCTGATGGTCCGCTCGCCGTGGGGGCGCTAGAGATAACTTTTTGTTCGCCTCCGTAACGTACACTGATCTTCTCTAAAGCCACTAATGTTTACCTACATTTCTTTAAAATGTTTACCTACATTTCTTTAAACAATATTAAAAATTTACGCAGACTGTACCTGCACTACATATTGCATTGCAAAAGACAATGACGACCTTTTGTAAATAAATATTTTACTCAACTAATATTTAAGCTTAATAGACTACTACACAAGAAAATTAAACCTAAATCCAAATTTATTACTTTCTGCCATAAAAATAGTTTTTAAGTTTTTACTATATTAGAAAGGTATTTTAAGCTAATATAAATCAAATCTGCTACAATTCCTATCAATGAAGTCATATATATGTAAGTTCTCTGACACTAAACATCTAGATATGCTAATGAACAATTCCACAGACAAAGCTCTAATTTAATAATTATCTAAAAAATTAATATAGCTAAATTTACTAACCTGGTTTAATGAAGACACTCTATAAATATCTAATTTTCACTTGTGACAGTGGGAACTCGAAAATTCAACCACAATAGATGAGATCTGCCTATTTCTGCATTTTTAGGATTGCTTCTTCAGGTGGCCTCCTTTAAGTTGAGTTAACATTATTTGAAATCAAATTTCGACAACGTCAAAAGAGACTTTAGCCTGTCAATGAATTGCAAATAATCAAAAATTTTTTACTCTTTATGTAATCGTTTTTTATATATTTTTATGTATTATCAATATTATGTGAAACTAACTATATACTCTGCGGACTAAAGCCCCGACCAGCGTTGAATTACACCCACAAAATCTATTCATATATTCTTTATTATTAGCTTTTGTAACATTTGTTACTATATTAGAAAGGTATTTTAAGCTAATATATATCAAATCTCCCACAATTCCTATCAATGAAGTCCTATGTATGTTCTCTGATACCAAACATCTAGGTATGCTAAAGAATAATTCCACAGAAAAAGCTCTATTCAATAATTATCTGAAGAAAATTAATCTAGCTAAATTTATTAACCTGGTTTAATGAAAACATTCTATAAATATCTAAGTTCACTTTTGAAACTGTGGGAAAATTAAACCACAATAGATGAGATTTGTCCTATTTCTGCATTTTTAGGATTGCTTCTTCTAAAAATATTTCGCCTATCAAAACCGAAGTCAACACTGCAGATTATGTAAATCAAACTAGTCATACGTAATATATCAACAAACACATCATAAGTATTCCATATGATAACACTGTTATCACCTCAGATGAATTCAGAAGAGCATGTGAATTGATATTTGAAATTGAGTTCCGTTCTGAAATTTCATTTTGTTTCTGTTTATATGATTGGATTATACACAACATAATATTACTGGCTTCAGTTTGAATTTTTAATCACAAATAAATCCAAGGGTAGAATTTTATATGTAGGTACTTAATAATTTAGTTGGTAATAGATTACCATAAAATGTCTTCATTTGGAGAAAATTTCAACCACAAATTTATTATTTTGCTGTGACGTCATCATTGGCATAGGCAATCTGCCCTATAGGTTAAAACTTACAGACAAATTGACTTCCCAGTTGATTTTGTTTGAGCGTCCATGTTATAAGAAACACTAGATTTTTTGTTTGTTATTTCTAAGTAATTAGTCATTAAAATTACGTTAATATACATAATATTAGATAATACATTTACGAGTATGCTGAAAGATTATTAAACACATTTTACCACAGACACATTATATTACTTTAGTTTTATTCCCCACATAAGAAAAAAGGTTAACAAATATAGGTAATCTTTCCCTATATGGAATAGGTCATAAAAAATGTTGACCAATTCAGAGGTCAAATTAACGTAATTTTATCTTTAAATGTTTGTTGGGAAGTAATTGTTTTGAATAGAGAACTTGACACTGACAAAATCAGGTTCTTTGGAGTATTCTAATATTTTCTGCTATTTATGTGTTATTCTATTTACTTGAAAACATATTGTATTTTGAGATATTTGGATATAATTCGAACCACCATAGCTATATTAATAATAAAATACTGTTATACATACAACAAATGTTTATAATTTAAGTGTTTCCATGTTTCTTTTAAGTGTCAAAACTCCAGCTAAACTTCTCATAGGAATGATAAAAAGCAATTAAATAAACTGGTGATAACGGCTGACAATAAAAAGGATAGGAAACCTACTACAGATAGTATTGGTCGGAGAATCATAGGGTTGCGATACTGACTTATTTTTATTTTATTATTTTTTTTGTACGAGAACTAGAATATGTTTTGTAATTTGTTTAGAGACAAAAAAGTTTTGTTTTGAATAGGGGTAGTAAAGCATTTTTTTTCTTAAAATTTTTAAATTTGAAAAAATTCTGATAATAAACGTACAAGGAGTGTATTATTTCATCCCCTTTCAGTGAGGTGACAAAGAGTACCGTCGGTCAGGAAAATGATATTTTAACACAACTGCATCCATGCAAAAATTGGCCTAAGAAAACTTGATTTCAATACTTGCTTTTAAAGGGCTGGAAACTTTTTAGCGGGTGCTAAAATCATTTTTTACATAAAGCACCCCCTCCAAAATGGTCTCAAGAATCCATTGCTTCATTATCCTCAAATATTTCGACCCTGTATAAGTTCTGTAAATACAGTGCAGGAGTACAATACAAGAGGACCTTTTTTTAGTCTAAGGTTGAAGCTACCCAGATTTATTATTTTAGTCTTTATCATACAGGGTGTTAAAAATGTAGGCATTAAATTATACAGCTTATACAGCAAATATGTTTCAAGGACACTATTTTAAGAGGTCCGTTACATTAAATTTTTATTAAATTATATTAAGTACTTTAAAAGTTATTTAAGAAAAACCGATTTCCAGCGCGTCCCTCGGAGACACATATCTCCGTAGGAGGGCCTGTAAGAGAAAAAAATATAGGAAACTGTTAAATTTATTTTTTCATGTTCTATCTGCAGCCGTGAGATTTCCCACGTTTTCCCGGGCACCTTGTATAATAATTATTTACATAAACTGTCCTTGAAACGATTTTAGGACCATATGCACAACTGGGGTAAAATTAAACGTACATTTCTCTGTGTGTACAATCGCTTCCTGCCTGAGGCCACGAAGAGTTTGTATAATTATCTGGGTAAACCCGACGTACGCGGGTAATGAATGAATTGGATAATCATAAAATATGAAAACAGGACTATTGTTTTATTTGAAAACACGGGCTCGGCATGTTGCTTCCCCGCTAAATTGGTTCAGTGGGATCCGGAGTTAAATTTAAAAATCGGACGCTTTTGGGCCCCCTGCAATGTAAACGGTGTTACGGGAAAATAAATAACGAACCCGCACGTTATCGATTTTGGAAACAATTTAAAATAACAATGTTGTAATTGATATTGATGATTTAGAGGCGACCGATGCATGCATGTTATTAGTACGTTGTTAACAGAGCGTACGTACAAAATACTAATAAGTCGTAGTTTTAACAGCACAATATTTTATTGCTCCTTAGGTCCTTGTTAGGAATCAAGAAGTAACCTCAGATAATTTTAATTTATTGGTATAATAATTTTTATAGTTAGATATTTGACTCAACTTAAAGGAGGACACTTGATGAAGCGATCCTAAAAATGCAGAAATAGGTCAGGTCTCATCTATTGTGGTTGAATTTTAGTGTTCCCACTGTCAGAAGTTAGATATCTATAGATTGTTTTCATTAAACCAGGTTAGTAAATTTAGATAGATTAATTTCTTCAGATAATTATTGAATAGAGCTCTGTCTGTGGAATTGTTCATTAGCATACCTAGATGTTTGTTATCAGAGAACATACACATATGACTTCATTGATACGAATTGTAGGAGATTAATTAGCTTAAAATACCATTCTAAACCAGTAAAAAATGAAAATTTCAAGTAATACAAAGTTTTATTTTCCTAGTATAGTACTTATATTAGCTACTCATATAATTGTAATATTAACATGCATATTAAACTTAATCTAATAATTGCATAAACAAATTAATACCTTGTTTTTTTTAACCAGCTTTTTATAGTTTTCTTTCAATTTGTTAATATGTTTAATTTCCCTAACATTCCTATCAAGCATATTAAATAACTTTGTGCCTATATATTCAAATGATTGTTTGTCCTATTGCTTTATATCTTCTTATCCTAATGAGCCCTTGTTCTTTAGATTATGTATTGTAATTATGTAATATATTATTATGTTCGTTATTTATTTTGTACTTATATAATAAAGCAGTATAACAATAAATTTGTCTTTTAGTGAACAGATTTGATTCTTTAAACAAAAGCTCGGTTGAATATCTATAATCTTTATTCAAAATAATTTTGATAATCCTTTTTTGCAGGTTGTCTAGAGGTGAAAGGAACCTTTTTCCTACACCTGCCCATCCAATAATTCCGTATCTTATTATTGACTCTACTAATGCTTTATACAACAATAGTAATTGCCTATGCTTGAGACATAATTTGTCTGTTTAAATTTATGTATTAATCTCCGTATCTTTTGCATTACGTATTTTACATGTTCTTGCCATCTGAGGAGGTGAGACTTTTTTCATTTCCTCAATATATATTCTTTGATTACTTGTGTCTTCAATTTCTAGAGAGTGATAATTCGGCAAATCTATTGAGTATGACGTGGTAGGTAAAACGTTTTTTCATACTAAATTGTTAATTTTTTTTATAATCAAATACGTTTTTTATATATTTAAGGTCCTTTTGCACTAATGTTTTCAGGTCTTCCCAAGAGGTACTTTCATAGAAAATAGCTGTGTCATCTGCAGACGACAATATTTTGTCTGTAAGTTCAGTTTTTAAAATATCATTTTTATATAAAATAAATAAAATTGGCCCCAAAACAGTACCTTGCGGAACACCACAAGTAACTATCCGAGCCTTACTGACACTATCTCCTCTTTTGACATATTGTTTTCTTCCTTCTAAATAACTTTGCAATAACTTATATTGTTCTTCTCGAAAACCAAATCTTTCTAAAGAACGGAAAGAACAGAAGTTCTTTATGACAAACTGTTTTTTTAGATCTAAGAAAACACAGAGGGCGGGCATAGATCGATCTGCAGCATCATACATAAGATTTATTTGCCTTGTATTTACAAATACAGCTTTCGATTATAATTTATTCATACAGCAATGGATTGGAAATTCTAATATGTAGAAAAACAAAAACAAATACAATCATAGGTAAACAGACATTAACATTTGTCGGCCATATTCACGTTAAGCCGCCGCCGATAATTTATTAATATATTCGCCGGATGTTAAAATTGAACTGATGAAATTCAATTAGACATCCACTTAATAAATCAATCAGTTTTATCTGTTAAAATACATTAAACTATTATCTTCACAGCTTTGTATAATTAATTCGACGTTTTTTTCCTGCAATCAGACGCAGCGCTCGCAATTATAATAATTTACTTGGAATGAGTAACATAATGGATCTTGCTAATGGGACCCCTGTCACACAACTATGGACATGTCTTAACGTTTATAAATACTGCGATTAATAGAGATATCAACGCTTGGGTCATGCAACTTTGGAAGAAATAAATTCAAATCGTTTACAACCGTGTGTACCGAATCGCATCGATTACGTTTTAGTATTAATTAGGGTTAGGAATATTTATCGATATATCGATAATTTCAATAATATCGATAATTTCGATAATATCGATATTATGGATAATTCGATAATTATCGATATATCGATAAATATTTCCAACCCTAGTTTTGTTAATATCGATAATATTTTGACTCACGAAGTCACGTTTAGCCGTAGGTTGAAGCCAATAATGATTTATGCGACTTATGTAAACGTTTTCGTAGGTTTTAGATTTGTTTATACCTGTTCACTAAACAGTTTGCTCCGGTTTCGGTATGGTATACTTAAATTTCAAATTCCCTAAAATGTAGGGAACAATCACGAAGTGGGCGACATCTGTTGGGATAAGAAAACTAACAGACTTAGCTGCTTTGCTCAAACCGAAAAAAGATGTTGGCACCTCCGTCCAGACTGTGATTTGGAAATAAGTATTTAGGGCTCATGCAGCTCAATACAGATGAACCCCCATTACTTTTTTGGAAAAATCATCAACTAAATTTTCCTCGACTATCTGTTCTGGCAAAACGGTATTTATGTATTCACGCCACAAGCGTTCCTTCTGAAAGAGTTTTCAGTAAAGGTGGACAAGTGCGGTAAGTGACGTAAGATCTGCGCTCACCACTGAACATGCAGAACAGTTAATTTTTCTGTCACTAAATAAACACCTTATTTAGTGACAGAAAAGTTAAATGTATTTTTTTTAATGTTATTTGTTCTGTTTACCAATTTTCGGCGAGAAATCATTATTTATTTTTTCTCATGTTGTTTTATTAATTTTCGTAGTCAATGGAACAACAATATGCCTAACTTGAACGTACAGGAAATTAATACAAATAAAACATAATATTATTAAAACGGTAACACCAAAATTATCTAAAATGCAGTATTATTGTATTGTTACGGATTTCCCAATCCAAATTTTTCTATTGTCAGAAAAACAATCCGTTGATTAATCACTTCTTTATTAACTACTCAGTACACTACTGAACCCTAATTACAACTCAATTAAACACTTATTTAATTAATCGCTATCTAAATCGCTTTGATCTCTCTAACTAAACACTTCACTTCAACACTGTAATACAAGACTAACTATCTCGGCCGTTTATTCTTCTTTTATAGACCCAACGAATATTCCAGGTATGTTCCAGTATCTCTAGATTCATTTTACCGTACGACTCGAATGCTTCTCGTCGATTCCCGATTTTTCCAGTCCCATCTCGATCCGCAGCATTCTGTTAACAGAATCGTGTAGGGGCGATCGGGGCAATCTTAGCATTTCGGGATACCACAGTCGTCGGTTTGGGTGTGAGTGGGCAAATTCCGTGACAGTATTGAAAAAAATTAACTTTTTATTATTATCTCATAAATCGTTGATATTCGACCATATATTTATTAGGCTTTTTGTTCACTTTTGCCCCCTAGGCACCCCTTTCAAATATGTTATCACCCTGTATGTTATTATTATACAAGAATAAGTCAATCTTTCAATGGTAAGTATTAGTATACTTGAGGAATACTGAAACTAAATACAGTGTTGAAATAAGCGTGTAGTATCTTGATACTGGTAGCACTTTTTCCGTATATGTCCCAAATATTGAAATTTTTTTAAAGACCATTCATTCACCCTTTTTTAAAAAAATAAATGATAATATTATGGTAAAGACATTTGCTAGTGAATATTCCGTAAAAACGAACGCTTTGCGCGTTTTACTGCTCGATAACAACCGTCCGCAGTCAAAAAACAAACTCCTCTTTCCTCCAGCGTTTCCCTCTCTGCAGGAAGTAGTAAAACTAGCATTTAATCCGCCCGTCCGTCTAACCCCGCGGGCCAGCAGGAGCGTAACGCAGCGCGACATCGGCCTGTTCCGGAACTAACGCGTTTAATCTAGGAGGCCGCGTGCGATCCGGGGCCGCCTGCGACAGCGGGCGAGGGCACGTCAATCGCACTATCTGCCCGTGACACGCATTTACACACTATCGGGCCGGTACCAGGCGAAATATTAAGTCGGCGCCCCTTTTTACATGCTCTTTCATGCGACCTGGAAAGCCTGAATAACCTTTGATAGCGCGTTTTGTTGGAAGTTGATTGGATTTGGCGCGCGGCTGCGAGCCTCTGAGGGAAATTTTTAAGAAAAAAATAATAGTATTAGTACGCGTCGTCTGTGTGGCGGTTAAAAATCGCTTCAGTCTGAATAATGACCTATTATGATGTAGAATGACGTAGTAGGTTCGCCGAAAGCTTGCTGAAGGTGAAGGTACAACACTGGACGGGTGTAAATCAGTGGCGACTTTTGTTTAATGCATAGTATCAAAAAATCCACAGAATTTTGCATCTGACAAACGGTTAATCTCTCGCGAAGGTGTTTTGTAAACCTTATTTTATTTAAACTCCCCATAAAAAATCGAAGGGTGTTAGATCTGGTGACTTTCAGGGCCACTGAATAGATTCATTAATTCCCATTCATTTTTCTGGGAAAGTGTTATCTAAATAATGCTGCACAATCCTGAGCTTGTGTGGTGGAACCACAGCTTTCTTCTTAGTTGCAAAGGCACATTCTCCAGAAGTGCACGAAGTTCTTTTTGTAAGAAATTTAGGTAACTCGCACTGTTCAATGTATGTTTGTGAAAATAAGGCTCAAAGAAATCCCTACCGATGATGGCGCACCATACATTTACTCCAAAATGGCCTTGGTTTTTGACTGGATCTACAATGTGGAGATTTTCAATGAACCTGTGTTCGCTGCGCCTGTTTGGCAAACCATTACTGACAAACCGACTTTCCTCCGGCCAAAGAACGTGTCGAACAAGGTTCTGATCGACAGTTGCTATATTTACTGCAATTTGAGCTATAAAATTAAGTCTGTTTTCAATGTGACACTATGGCAAATACTCCTAATTGTGAATTTTTTTAGCCATAATACCCATTGGTCTTTAAAATTCGTTGAACGATTGATTTATCCAAATTCAATTCCCGGCTAGCCTGCCGTATAGAATTTCGTGGATTTTGTTTGAAAGTGTAATAGTCCAGCTGTATTAATTAACATTGTTTCTTACCATTCGGTCAATTATTTGATTCTTCCGAACAAAAAATGCCTCTTCATTTCGTCGTAAAATTACCTACAATCTTGAAAAGGTTCTATGATCAGCAATTAGGCGCTTTGGATGCATTTCTCGATATAACTCTCCAGCTCTACAGTCACGGTTTTAAGATCTACTAAACAAAAGTATTATGAAAATAAAATTGACAATGTAAAACATAACTCAGCCTTGCTTTGGAAAACTTTAAAAAAATTAGGTAATAATAAGTATTGCTCTACCATAAATTCTGCCATAGTTAATGGCACTGAAGTACAGGAAGATCTAGCTAATACATTTAATAACTACTTTGTAAGTATTATTTGTAATTTAGTCAATAATTTGCAGGGAAAAGTATTTGTGATCAATGATAATGCATTATTTGTTAATACAGCTTTGCATCCTTTGACACCACTAAGTAGTTTTGAAATAATAAATTTAGCTGAATTAAAAGCAGTTATTTTTAATCAACAGAACAAACATTCTGAAGACGAAATTGATTTCAGGTTAGTTAAAAATTTATTTCCAGTGCTTGCTTATCCCATTTTACATTTTATGAATACATCCATAAATAGTAGTGTATTTCCAGATATTATGAAATTGTCAACAATTATTCCTATTCCTAAGATTTCAGGAACTAGAAATATTGAGCAATTTAGACCGATAAATATATTACCGTTTAGAAAAAAATTCTTGAACTTATTATCCATAAACAAATTGTAACATATAGTAAAAGCAACAACCTTTTAAATGATAACCAATCAGGGTTTCGAGAAGGATTCTCTTGTGAAACTGCATTACAGAGAGTGATAAATGATTTTAAATATAGTATAGATAAAGGACAAGTTGTAGTAGCAGTTTTCCTAGATTTGCGGCGTGCTTTTGAAATCGTTAATAGAAATATATTACTGAGTAAATTGTATAACTACTACGGTATTGTTGCAGATGCACATAAGTGGTTATCTTCCTATCTACATGAAAGATTTCAACAAACAAAACTCGGTAATGAAAAATCTCAAAAAATTTTAATTGAAAGTGGAGTACCTCAGGGTAGCGTATTAGGACCACTGCTATTTATATTATATATCAATGATATTTTTTATTTAAACAGCAGTGACTGTAAAATCCATCTTTTTGCTGATGACATCATTATATACTCTGCAGGATCTAATGTGAATGAAGTCGTCTTAAAATTAAATAGTTGCCTTAAAATAATTAGTGATTGGTACGAAAGTAATAAATTGATTATAAATGCTAATAAATCTAAATATATTATTATAGGTTCAAGAACAGCTCGTATACCAACTAAGGTTAATAATAATAATAATTATAGTATTATATTTAGAAATGAAATGTTAGAATGTGTCTCCGAAGTGAAATATCTGGGGATTATAATTGACAGTAACTTAAATTTTTCGTCACATGTCGGATATATATGTAAAAAAATTTCTAAGAAATTGGCATTTGCTTATAGAATTTGTAGAGATTTAAGTCCGTACTCAAAGAGGCTGATCTATAACTGTATAATTAAACCTCATTTTGATTACTGCGCAACAATATTGTTTATGGCTAATGATGGTGATATAAATAAATTACAATTACTGCAAAATAAATGTATGCGTTTCTTATTATTAGGCTGCTCCAGATATACAAATATAATAAACGTGCAGAATGTTTTAGGCTGGTTGTCCGTTAGAACTTATATAAAATTTAAAACATTGATCTTTTTACATAAATTGTTAAATAATTCATTACCTAAATATTTGTCCACTGATTTGCAGTTGCGTGGCGATGTACATAATTATTATACAAGACAAATTAATAACTTGGACATAAGTCGGACGAACTTAATGTCAACTAAGAAAAATGTTTTTGATAGGGGAGTGGTAGAATATAACAAATTGCCATTCGATATAAGGAATTCTAATTCACATATATTTAAAAGGAAACTGTTTTCGTACCTTGCCAGAAGTTAAACTACTACTAATTACCTTATTAAGTGTTACAGAAATTTTATTGAAATATGTAGTAGGTTTACATTAATGTGTATTACCTATTTTAGTATATAGTTTAGCGTGTAGTTCTATTGTTATTTTTATGTTGTAAGTATATGCTAGCATTTTTGCTAATAAAGCTCTTTCTCTCCCTCTCTTCTTAAATTTTTTTGTGACTCGCTCTACATTAACAGCATATCAACTTTTTCTGAATGGGGAAACATTTTGTAAGCACAAAAGTTATACGTTGACATTAAATATTATGCACAATGAACAATTAATTGCTTTCCAGCGACTACTTGATCCTACCACCGCTAATGTGATTTTTAGGTGGTATTTCTTTTGAGACTGAATTTAGGATGATATTGCTTATAACTTTTATAAAATACTTATAGTTCCCGAGTAAAACATTGTTGAAGTTGTTGTTGTATTTTGAACGTTTACATTGCTAGGCTAATTTAGTCTCTATACAGGCTATTCCGTATATTGAAATCCGATTAATTTTTGTAGGTATTAAAGTTTTTGTGACGTCAGTCTTTACATTAGGTTTTCAAGTGTCACAAATGGCTTTTGTGTATAGTAGCAAGTGTGCAGTAAGTGCAAGTGTAGTGCAACGTGAGGGAACTTTTAAACCGATTCGTGGAAGAGATGGAGGTCCAGGACTTCTACGGCGTATTGCAGCAGTGTGACGTATTATATCCGTACCATGTACATGTCTAAGCATTAACACGAAGTGGTTGGACGAGGAGGATCGCTACCCTCCTGACTTTAAATCATTGGAATTTCTTTTTGTGGAGTTATTTAAAAATTGAAGTGAATCGCAGTGGATACATAGTATTGATGATTTACGGAAACGTATCATAGTTGCTACCAATAACTTACGAGTTGTGAACAGTTAAGTGAACAACAAACAGAAACATCTGTGTTAGTTTATAGAAACTGGATAAAGATCCAAAATGTTCTTGTAACAGCAAGTATGTCAAACTATTTTATTAATTAAAACCACAAATTAAATCTATTAATAAATTAATAACAATAGCGGCTGAAATGTATCTTGCTTCGGAGATCTAGGAAATAAAATAAAATTGTTTCAGATGTTTCACTTAACTATAATTACAAGTATATGTTGACAACTAGTGACTACCTCTAATTCGGATTTTTCCAAATTAGTCTATTTTATAATACCTACTTAAATAAATAGATAAACAAAGTACGTCTTCTTTAACTAAGAATAAATGTTAGGACGTAACAACGGCAAAAACAGTTAAATTTACTGTATAAAATCGGCGTTATAAAATGTTATTTATTTCTTTCCTTGAGCATTTATTTCCATTTTTTGTCCGGTCGCGGATTGCCGCACACGTGTATTTTGAAATCATTTTCGAACTGCCCTTTTTGATTTTTTCTTTAGAAAATTGGATTTGTAAGAGTTCCTTGTACACTATAAAATTTTTCCTGTCCTGAAACACCCTGTATAATTAGGTGCATCCGTCGACATTAACTCACGCGACATTAACATCATGCGAATCCTGCGAGCTCCTCGAACGCAGTAATCTCGGTAGCTGTCCGTAGCAGGCATGCACTTTAAGTCCACACACGGCCTACGACGATCAAGATACGGCCTATTGTTCCGGGTAATCTCGAACACGCTCCCGACACGCGGGCGCGTCCCCAAACGTACACGCATTACCCTGTTAGACACACTCGCGTCGGCCTGCCCCGAATTACCATATAAATATGTCAGGAGGAGACGCGCAGGATGCGACGATAAGGACGAGAGACGGCGGGCGTCGTCGGAAGACGACGGGTAAAAATTAGTACGACGTAACCCAACTAACATTTAAACATAATAATAGACACAAGAAAATTATACCTAAGTTGATCGAGATTTACTAACTTCCGCCATTAATAGTCTTCAATGTTCCAATAGTTATTTATAGTACAAGTGGGATATAGGCATTATTATACACGAGTGAGACAATTGCACGATGAGGACGTAGTCCCAATCGTGTAATTTCACGAATGTAATAAAAAATGCCGTTATCCCACATGTACTAATACAGGGTGTCTGTGAAAGGTTGGGAAATCTCGGAGCTGGAGATACTGGTGATCAGAAAAAGTCGATTGAGCCAAATAGGCATATTTGTCCGAATGTTGCTGGTTTCAAAAATACAGGGCGTTCAATGCTAGAATTTTATTTTTAAATATATCAAAAATTTGAAACCTGTCGGAGTATTAAAAAAAATTGGCACAATTATGTTTTTTGGCACGGCAAATAAGAATTTTGAACTAATTTTGACGTCACTAGTAGAGGGCGCCACTTATGGCACAGCATGTTTCTTTTAAATGGCAGAACTTTTTTGCTGTTTCGTGTATCCATCTGTCTATTGAAACAATCGATTCTCCTACCTGTTATATCTGAGAAAAGTATACCTTGAAGTCGTTAGTAGTCAGTTTTCGAAATAATCCTATTTGAAATATTCAGTGCAGCGATTGAAAACTGTTATCGTTTCAGGTAAAGTGCCTTTTCTACTGAAAATATAGCAAAATGTTACTTGAAAAAACGGTAAATTATGGGGACATGCAAAATTTCAAGATTTCTTTTTGAAATGTTGCACGGCTCCATAATTTACCGTTCTGAACAACTTTTTCAAGTAAAATATTGCTGTATTTTCAGTAGAAAATGCACTTTACCTGAAACGATAAGAGTTTTCAATCGGTGCACTGAATATTTCAAATAGGATTATTTCGAAAACTGTTACTCCTAACGACTTCAACAGGCTATACCCTTTTCAGATACAACAGGTAGGAGAATCGATTGCTTCTATAGTCAGATGGATACACTAAGCTGCCATTTAAAATAAATATGATGTGCCATAAGTGGCGCCCTCTACTAGTGACGTCAAAATTAGTTAAAAATTCCAATTTGCCGTGCCTAAAAACTTAATTGTGCCAATTCTTTTTGTAATACTCCGACAGGTTTCAAAGTTATTGAGATATTTCAAAATAAAATTCTAGCATTGAACGCCCTGCATTTTTGAAACCAGCAACATTCGGATAAGGCATATTTGGCTCAATCGACTTTTTTTGGTCACCAGTATCTCTAGCTCCGAGATTTCCCAACCTTTCACAGACACCCTGTATAACATTTTATCTAGAACTGCAAAAATATTTATCTACAACTACCTTAAACTGAGAAAAATCCAAAATCAGATCCAGTTTGTAAGTTTTGATTCGAAATCAAGAAGCAAATGGATTGTTATGGTAACCTGTCAAACTTGCTAAAAATAAACAAAATTAAGTTTTTCTTGTAAAAATGGTGTTGATTGAAATAATGAGTGATTCAGACACAGAAAACTTGCCTCTTAAAATCGAAAAAGCTGCTGCAACTGCAGTAGCTTCACTTTTACCAGATAACACGGGAACCAAGTACGAACAATTTTATAAACGATTCACTGATTGGTGTGCATCTAAGAATATAAAATATGAAGCAAGAGAAAAGGTAATATTAGCATTTTTTTAAGAATTATCCAAGAAGTACAAATCATCTAGTGTTTGGGCATTCTATTCTATGCTGCGGTCTACAATCTGTATGCGGCAAAATGTTGACATTAGTAAATTCAACAATTTATTTACTTTTCTGAAAAATCAATCAGTGGGATACAAACCAAAACAGTCAAGAATATTAACGACAGGAGATGTTTCAAAATTTTAACATGATACCGATGACACAAAATTCTTGCTAACAAAAGTAAGAGCAAGACAATGTTTACTATATTTACAGAGTGGATGAGTGAATTTGGTGTTAGAAAACGTTAAAAATGAAGGGAATTTTTTTCATATCTTCATACCGGATACGAAAACCAAAGTTTCTCGAGAATTCTTTATCACTGCTGGAGGAATCGAAAATGTGAATATGGTCCAAGTAATACGAAAATACCTCGCTCTGCGTCCTAGTCATGCCAATCATGGAAGATCTTTTATTGGTTACAGAGGTGGTAAATGCATGAAATTTCCCGTTGGTATAAATACTTTTAGTGTAATGTCAAAGAAGATTGCGCCTCAACAATATACAGGGCACTGTTTTAGCCAACACAGGAGCAGACCTTCTGACTATAAAACGGTATGGTGGTTGGAAGTCAGCACCGTGTGTGAACGCTATTGTCTGAAGCTATTTATTTGTGGCATAATTTTAGTTTTTCCTTAGTTTTGTTGGGTTTTTGCCACACTTCTGAAAAAATAATAAAGATTAATTTTAACCCTATAGGTTAAAACTTAGTCAAATTGACTTCAAAGTTGATTTTATTTGAGCGTCCATGTTGTAACAAACACCAGATTTCTTGTTTGTTATTTCAAATTGATTAAAGATTAATTAATCTGTATTATTATTTTTTCAGAAGTGTGGCAAAAACCCAACAAAACTAAGGAAGGCTATATTGATACGTATCTTGAAAACAAGAAAAAAATTGCCACAAGAGCCCTTGGAGAAGAGATTGCCGTCATTGAAGCTACTTCAAGTGCTTGCAAAGAACATTTAAGCATTGTTAATACAAATACAGACCAGCTGCAATCATGTGGTATTAATCCTACGAATTGCCAAAGTTGTGTTGTTTATTTATAATAAGTAATTCATTTCAATTTAATATATCAATAAACAAATAATAAGTATTCCATATGATAACATTGTTATCATCAGATGAATTCAGTAGTGCATGTGAACTGAACCTAATAATAATTTAGTTGGTAATAAATTACAATAAAATATATTCATTTCGAGGAAATTTCAACCACAAAGTTAATATTTTGCTATTACGTCTCTGCAGGCATAGGCAATCTGCCCTATAGGTTAAAACTTACAGTCACATTGACTTCAAAGTTGATTTTATTTGAGCGTCCATGTTGTAACAAACACTAGATTTAATGTTTGTTATTGCTAATTGATTACTCATTAAAACTACATTAATACATATAATATTAGTTATTTTGCAGGATACCTAATAATATTATTAAGAAGCTATAATAAAAATGTATATTTATAAGGCGCGTTGTTTGTATGAAGGTTTGGTCATCACATTACACGAAAAAATTTCCTGGGTTGTACAATTTATTGAGTGAAAACCCAAAAATACAGACTTTATAATAGTATTACATTAAAACCTAAATATCAATAGATTTCCACTTACCTACTCCTACTCTACTTGTAGCTTTGTAGCCCGATTTACAGTCTCTATCTGTCTCTTTTCCTAACCTTCTTTGCTATTAGAATGTATTTAATCAAACAAATAATGTTATCTCTCTCGGGTACAAGCCATGTAAAGAGTATATATATTTTAGTAATACTTAATGTCTTATATTTTGATATTTTAACATAAAATTGGTCTGTATTTCTTTTAGGTCCAATTATATTATTGGAATAAAATTCTTGCCGACCAATTATTAACTTCCATATTACTTTAGTTTGTTTCCCAATATAAGGAAAAAGGTCAGCAAATGTAGGTAAACTTTCCTTATAGGTCAAATTTTTTGACCAATTTAGGGGTCAAATTAACGTAATTTTAACTTTAAATGTGTGTTGGGATATAACTACAAATATGAAAAATACAAGTGACAACCTATTTCAGCGTCCGTTTACCACGAAGAACCTCCAACGTGTCCATTGATAACCCATAAATACGTAAAAGTACAATGCATGTATTTTTTATCGAAGTGAGGGTAGATTTTGGCTGCTGGCTGCCCCAGGGGGAGGCAAATCGGAAGGGGGAGACAATGGCCCTGCAGGGGTGTTGTGTATTGTGTAAATAATTGGAAACAGTGGTCATGACTGAACGCGCTCCACAAGGCACCTGATAACAACTTGTAAGGGAGCCGAAACTACCCTCCACCCTATTTATAACTACCCATTTACTTGACTAATGTACCCATAAGAATTCCTCCGCGATGTTCATTGTGATTTAACTGGCCCCAAATCATTGCATTGTGGAGGAAATTCGCCCCGAATTGGGAGAATTTTTTAATAAAAATGAGAATAAGTTGTTTTTATGACGCTGGGTGCACTTAAAACTTCGATTTTCAGAAGCATAACATAGAAGCGTGTTTTATTATCAGCTCTTGTATACAGGGTGTACCATTGAAAACTTTGCACCCGGCTTATTTTGAACTACGTTCCAAAATATTAAAATTGCCGTGACACGTCCATTTTGTTTTCGAGGGGGACACATTTTAGCGTTAAATACAGACTCGCCAGAACAACCCCCTTCGCGGGGGCGCATTCAACTTTAGAATCTTAAATGACACTCTAGGTCGAGTGACACCTCATTCGAAAGTGTTTTTAATTCTGGTTGTCATCATGTATTTTTTTTCAATTTTAGTTCATCCATATATCTGATCAAAAGCAATGAAACTTTGTTATGAAACAAATTTGTAAAACAGTTTGCCTACACGTAAATTTAAAAAAAAAATACAACTGCAATAATATGCAAAACTATATTATGAAATTACAAATCCAGTTACAATTAAGGTTAAATAAAAGCTCCTGCAACGTAATTTGTTCATAATTTATTTTCTGTATCAGTATTAATCAAGTAACCGATTGAAATATCCCAGAAAATCGTTAAACCTGTAACGTTGGACAACATTGCAACGCTGCTGCTGATAACCTAAAAGTTATATAGTCGTAGCAGTATTCTAGTGCTGTTCATTATTTTCTTTGATACTTGTAAGTGTACATAAACAAACATGGAGTAATAGTAACCATGACCAGTTGTATGACAGGTTAATTTATGACGGATCTAGGCAAAACTCTGGCTAGGAGACGTATGGTAAACGCTTCTTGCAAGTACAGGCCTTAAATCCAATAAATGATCATCAAGCACGTTTGGTTTTTTGCCGCTGGTTTCTACGTCATGATCCTGAAGACCCTCGTTTTTTTGCAAACATTTTTTTTACTGATGAGGGGTTCACAAGAAATGAAGTGTTTTTCATTAAACATTTGGATGGGTATTGCAGGTGACCCGTTTCTAAATCCTGTTGTTTTACCAAATCGATTAACAGGCGCTGCTTACCTCAACTTTCTGCAGAACATACTGTATGAGTTTTTGGAAGACATTTCCTTTGAATCAGAGGCAACAAATGTGGTTCCAGCATGATGGTGCTCCAGCTCATTTTTCCATGGCCGTTAGAAAGCATTTACACCAAACTTTTCCACATAGTTGGGTAAGAAGGGCCGGACCTGTTTTATGGCCTCCAAGATCGCCTGATCTGAACCCTCTAAATTTCTTTGTTTGGGGATATTTTAAGACATTAGTGTATGGTACTCCTGTAAATGGTCTGGAAAAGATGCAGCTACGGATTGATCAAATATGTCAAGAAATCCAAACCAAGGAGGGTGTTTTCGAAAAATTTCAAATATCGTTGAGACAAAGATGTTGTGCCTGCTTGGAATTGGACGGAAGGCACTTTGAAGATCTTCTGTAACTTTGTTTTTTGTTTGTTAAAAGCTTCCTTTGTCGGTTTATTCCTAATAAAATGAAATGTTTGAAAAACGAATAGTGGTCCATATCTCCGCAACCGTTACTTTGCGGACCCATGTTTATTAAGATTTTTCTGCTTATTTTGGTTCATACGATTACCTCCTGAAATATTTTACACTCTTTTTTAACGCCCTGTATAACAAGATATCTTCATTCAGAGAAGCCTTACGTCTTACAACAAAAACAGGCATTGTAACACCACCATAAATACAGTCAAAACGAGTAAAGATTAATGCTGTTTCGCATGAATACGGCAATACAGTGGAAAGGCCATAAGAGATTTGTTTGTTTTATCCAATGTTATGGTCAACACATGTATTTTTAATGACTGCCAGTATTTATTGGGCAATTAAAATAATCCGAGGCATTTAGTATGGCCATTAAATGACCAACACCTAAATCAAGCCTATTTCAGTTGAGTATTATAGGATTAAAACAAGAAAAACGACGCGGCTCTTCTGTGCTGAACCTGGATAATTGATCGCCGGTGGGTTTGTCACGCACTCCGAAATATGCGTAATTGCGGAAAAGGGGCGAATTTTTTCACTCCGAACGAATCATGCGTGGAGGGATCGCTGACACATTTCAGCGGAAAATAAATCACTGTCAAAAAAAGGAAAGGGTGCAGAAAATGGTGGTTGGAAGAGGCGAGTCAATGCCGTGGACAACAAACTGCACTTGTACAGTGTGATTTATCCGAGTTGTCGAAAATAGATTAGATTCTAACGCAGAAATAAGAAATTAATATAATATTATTAAAAATTGGCAAGTACCAAGATTCTAAAAAATGTGTGTAAAATATCAAATATATTATTTATGTTTACATGATATATATTATATTATTTATGCCTAAAATTTATTGGAAAATCATAAATACTTAACGTGGTGATAAGAGTACTCCTGTAAAATCGTCCATTTCATCTGACGAATTTTATCAGTTCTTTTCCAATATTTCTAATACTATATTCAGTACAATCAATCCCTATAACAAAGATTGAATGTTTTACTTGAATAATGTAGCTTCTTCATCTTTCATGTCTACTTTACTCGAAGCGGACGTGGTAAGTGCCATCAATATGTTGAAAAATAAGCCCAGTATAGACTTTTACAATATTAACAGTAAAATTATTAAATTTTTGCTCCCCCCTTTGTCATATCCTCTTACGATTTTAGATAATAAATGTATATCAGAAGGGCATTGGAATAATGCTTTTAAAGTAACAAAAAAACTGCAAAAAGGGGTTTTCGAATGATGTCGATAACTTTAGACCTATTGTGATAGTACCGGTTTTGTCCAAAATACTATAAAAGATCGTTAAAGATAAACTTATTTCCTATTTGGAGTCTAAACAGTTATTATCTAGGGTTCAACATGGAAATCAAGAGTGGCTATAGACCCAGAAATTTCAAAATATTTTCCAAGGAATAGGTTAATAGGTTTACCAGAGGCAGATGATGAAAAGTACTTTCAAAAAGTTGCGTTGATTGTTGGTATATTTGGAACCTGTAGGAGAGAAAAATGAACTCATTTCCGTACAGAGAACATTAAGATGCTAAGTTGTTCATTGAAGTGATTTTTCCCAACACCAAAACTAATGTTCCTAGATTATTTACAATATCAGAGGGATATACAGGGTGATTCATTAAGAATGGGCAATCTCTGAACTGGAGATACTACATACCATAATATGGCGATTGAGCCAAATATTCCTTATCCGAATGTTGCTGGTTTAAAAAATACAGCGTGTTCAATGCTAGAATTTTATTTTGAAATATCTCAATAACTTTGAAACCTGTCGGAGTATTAAAAATAAAATTGGCACAATTATGTTTTTTAGCACGGCAAATAAGAATTTTGAACTAACTTTGACGTCACTAGTAGAGGGCGCCACTTATGGCACAGCATGTTTCATTTAAATGGCAGAACTTTTTTGTTGTTTAGTGTATCCATCTGTCTATTGAAACAATTGATTCTCCTACCTGTTGTACCTAAGAAAGATATACCTTGTTGAAGTCGTTAGGAGTAACAGTTTTCGAAATAATCCTATTTGAAATATTCAGTGCACTGATTGAAAACTGTTATCGTTTCAGGTAAAGTGCCTTTTCTGCTAAAAACACAGCAAAATTTTACTTGAAAAAGTTATTCAGAATGGTAAGTTATGGGACGTGCAATTTCAAGAAGATCGGCGAGGTTTGATTTTGAAACCATTTTTCAACAAAGCACAAAGATTTTATCAAAGCAGGCCGATCTTCTTTAAAATTGTTTAAGCACATGTGCTTAAAAGACTGCCACTTCGATGAAATGACAATCAAAATGTCATTATTTTGCAACGATTTCAGCGGAAATGGCAGTTTTACTCAATGCACTAAATATTTAAATAGAATTATTTCGGGAACGGTTCCTTCTAACGACTTCAACAAGGTATACCTTTTTCAGATAAAACAAATACGAGATATTGTCATTAGACAGTTGGATACTTTAAGCCGCAAAGAGTTCTGCCATTTAAAAAAGTATGATGTGCTTTAAGTGGCGCCCTCCACTAGTCGAAATTAAAACAATTTTGGATATCTCACCCCAAAAAAAATGTTGATCTCAAAAATATATGCATATATTTGTATTTTTTAAAAGATATTTTCAAATATTGCAAATAAAATTTTAACGACAACCATCAACTTATTGGACTAAGGTAAATTTAACTACATTGCATTACTTTTTCATCAGGAATTTACTCTTATTCTGTCACCCATTTATTTCGGGACACCCTGTATACTATAAATACTATAAACAAGAGAGATGAAAACTAAACCCACAGCAGCATATGGATTTATCTAGTAGGTATCTTTGGTGTTACAAGCTACAAGTCCGACACAATATTATCGATTTAAATAATAGCATAATGAAATCAACTCAAGTTACAGACACTTAACACGCCGCAAATCGTTTTATTTTCGAACAGAACCATTAGGGCGAAATAAAAATAAATATCTTAACACCCCCAACTACACTCTGTCTCACCCTAATTCGCACAATAGGGTACAAATCTACGGATGTCCTTCTTCTAGCGCGCACATAAACGTAATGCGATAGTTTTTTATGTTATCGGACGGCCGTCGAACCGCTGGAGCGTCATCGTTTGAGGTTATTATCATTTATAGTGTGATTCGGACACGTGTTTGAAATGCTATATCTTGACAGGCGAGTATAGTAAAAATTAGGAGCCTTTGTTGCGGATTTTCTCTCACGTACACTATTAACAATGAGAATAGGAATCCTGCATGTGTTTGGTTTTGGACAGGGCCCAACTTTCGTTCAAGGGAAATCAGTTATAATAGAAATTGTTCTATAAGAACACCAATGACCGATCACCAGTTTTCTTTTTCCGCGGAAATGTTTCGTTTTCCGGAAAACTCGAATTTTTCTTATATTAAGTTTTAACTGAAAATTGCCTCAAAAATTTATTTTTTAAATGTCTTTATGTTACGTGCTGCTCTAGAAATATAAAATTAATCAAATTGCGGCTCTGATTTGATGTAAAAATGTAAAAATTTACTTAAAATTTCTATTTTTCCTTCGCCTTTAGAATAAGGGAAATCTGTTATAGAAATGATAATTAGATAATTTGATTTGACTACTAATTTGCGCTTTAATGATATATAATTTTATTCGCGGAATTATTTTTAAGGAAAATATTGAGGAAAATCATTTACATATTCATGTTTTTTAGGGTTTTGTGAATAATCAACGGTTAATTAGTATTAGTATTCATGTTTTTTGAGTTTTGTGAATAAACGAATGTTATTCAAGTTATAAAAAGTAATTGGATTTTGTAATGTGACAAAAATGGGTTCCCTATGTGCTGAGTTTTCCTATATGTCAGTAGGCTAAGGAATAATTTAATGATGAATTAATATGATGTCAAGAGAAGATGTCATGAGAAAACTTTTGTATTTTTGGTGAATATATTTTGATACGCACAAGAATCAGTAATTTTTACTTAAGTGAATCACATTGGACGGGAGCTGGGCTGCAGCTTACCAAGGTAGGAAACCAAAATAGTTAGCGAAACGACGGGCATTTTAATAATTTCCCAAATAACCTCTGTACCCCGACCTACGCAGCAGTTGTGCTGTTTACAATTGGCGCCCAACGTGGGGCCAGAGAGTTTGGAGTTTGGAAGTTATTCCCGTTGTTTATTATCAAGAAGCCGATTGGTGCCTGTGCCGGCTGGCTTTGAGTGAAAAAGAAACTGTAACGCGTCCTGAGATAAAGTCATCCGCTGTCGACGCAGGATTAAAAAACTGTTCATTGTTTAATGTATATGTTCCGTATTTGTTTATAGACTATTGAATATTGGAGCCTTTATACTGTATTTAGTTTAATAATGTTGATTTGCGAATTGTAAATCATTGAAATAGTTTTATCTGTTAAAATATTCACGATTGCTGTATAAAATGGTAAAACCTAAAGCAAAAAATAGTCAAGAAGCTCAAAGTGGAGAAAAGATGTCTGACACTGAGCCAGAGAAATTAGAGGATAGGATAGAAGACAGTTTAAGTAGGATTTTTGAAAAGTTTAACGATGTATTAGTTAGAAATTTAGAGAAAAATTTAGAAACTGTTGTATCTAATGTAACTTCTAAATTGGATGATTCTATGATTGTAGTTAATGATAATATTTTGCAGTTATCTAAAATAGTAGCTGGTAGTAGTAGAGTGACACCCGATGTGAGGGATGTACCGGCTGATGTGTCAAAAAAATGTGATAACCAGGGACGTACCGGGGCAGGTTTCACTAATAGTAATTATATTGCAGTTTATAAGGACTTGGGGGGTATGAACCTTCATTTTTCACCGTCAGGTAGTTTACACCAGTTAACTTTTATTAAGAAATTAGATCAGATTTTTGACGAGTCTGGCGTGCCTGAGGAGAAAAGGGTTTATTTTGCCATAAATTGTTTACGCGGGTCAGCTAAGGACTGTGGTGAAATTAAAGCTTTTAGTTCGTTAGCCAATTTAAGCTATTATTTTTTAACAGATATTGGGGCATTGAAAAGCAAAGGGAAGCTTTCAATATGTTAAAATTCGGGATGTACGAGCGAGGTTCTCGCGCAGATTATTTTTTAAAGTTATTGAGAGAAGCAAAGCAGTTGTCGAAACCATTGGCGGACGGAGAAATTGTCGGTATGATTATAAATCATTTCCCACCTGATATCAGGCGTGGTATTATAAATTCAGGGTTTACTGCGGAGGATGACATAGAAGCGCATCTGAGAAAAATAGATGATGTAGAGGAAAGTACGATCAGTAATAATCGGGACCAAAGAGCGTCTAGCTCTACGACGTGGCGCGATAGAGATAATAGACAAACTAACGGTAGTATGTCAGTGCCGCCTCGACATGAGGTAGGTATGGTAAACCAAGTATATAGTAATAGACCGGATACGCGTAGTCAACCGGTAGAAAGGGGTAACGATAGCACGATTTTTACAATTTTGAACAAAAGTTTCGAGGAGGTATTAGAGGAAGATGATCAGGGCACAAAACCTACTGCAATTGTACCTACAATTGAAGCTAAAATTGAATCGTTGGGGACGTTGTCTGATCGATTCCGGGAGCCAAGTTACTGGTATAAGGGAGAGCTTTTTAAAAGAAATTTTGTTGGTGAATCCGAGTATTCCAAGAATACCAACAAGAGGGGTCACTTTAGTGGGTGCGTTAGGACAGGAGTCTACGAAGGTAAAAGAACAGGTATACTTAAATGTGCATATTGGCGACTTCAGTTTCGAGTATCCATTTTTAGTAATACCAAATTTATCACGTAACGCGGTTTTAGGTTGCGATTGGATGAAGGATAATAAAATTATTATAAACTTTGGAGAATGTTTATTAATAGGAGTATTTGAAGGTGTAAAACGTTCTATGAATTTTATCGGAAAGCTTAATTTGTAGCATTTTTTAAAAAATGAGCGCGCGGATTTCGAAACGTCGACCGGCCCATAGTTTTCGGAAGAAATCTGTTTTGTGTAAAACGGTTCTTAGGTACGTGAACACAAGCATTGTCACAACAATACGATAGGCCTACTGTATAATATAACAACAATCGTATGGAAAAGTGCACTTTACCGCATTGGTGCGTGAAAGTACCACTTTTGATACGAAAAATCATGCGGAAAAGTAAGTACATTTCTCGCATGATCGTAGGAAAATGATATTTTATAATTTTAATGACTTATGAAATGCGTTGATTTGCTCTTTTAATGATGTTTTTAGAAAAAATAGTGCATGATGTATGGGCTAAAAATGATTTTATTTACTTCGAGGGAACTTTTTCACAAAATAAAATGTTACTTTCATACATACCTTAAATAACTATTATGTACCAGTGCTTATTTTATGTCTACTTAATTTCTATTTTGGCTCCCACAAATGTACTAACAACAAATTTTAAAACATATCAGCACCATTTGATTCAAGTGTACGTATAAATCAACCAGAATAAAGATAAAATCCTATACACGCCATTTAACAATCTAAATAAGTTCACTGTGTTCGCAGTACAGTATCTGAAACGTTCATGTATAACTTAATCATCATCAAAACGGAGTGATTTGTTGGTTAGCTCACGTCTAACCGAAAAAAATTGGAGTAGTTTGTGTCGAGGAACTTTTGGGAACAGGCGATATTTTTCAGGGATTTATGAAAATTAATCCATCACTAATAATTACACGGGCAGAATATAATATGAATTGTCATCTTTGGAATCATTAATTTAAAAACGTCCGAGATTAATTAAAAGTTAAATTGCAACCTCATTCATAACGTAACTTTTTCTGTGGGCGTAACGCCTACACAAAAAGTAATGATTTGTTTACGGATCAAAAATTCCCTCGGATCAAGTCGCCTGGAAAGAAATTTTATGTCTATGTAGAAATTAATAAAAACAGTTGCTTCCGCAATGATATTGCCAAGGAAAAAGTTATACAAATACGTACAAAATATAAAACAATAAATTAGTAACATAAACCCTTTTTTTGTTAATTAGACCCAAACAATAGGCTCTTCAATTCCTTTACAAACAAGTTGAGTGGTAAATGTAATACAGGATGTTAAAAAAGAGTGTAAAATATTTCAGGAGATAATAATATGAACCAAAGTAAGCAGAAAAGTCTTAATAAACATGGGTCCGCAAAGTAACGGTTGCGGAGATATGGACCACTATTCGCCTTTCAAACATTTTATTTTATTGGGAATAAACCGACAAAGGAAGCTTTTAACAAACAAAAAACAAAGTTACAGAAGATGTTCAAAGTGCCCTCCGTCCATTTTCAAGCAGGCACGACATCTTCGTCTCAACGATATTCGAATTCTTTCGAAAACACCCTCCTTGGTTTGGATTTCTTGGCACTTTTGATTAATCCGTAGCTGCAGCTCTTCCAGGCTATTTACAGGAGTACCATACACTAATGTCTTCAAATATCTCCAAACAAAGAAATCTAGAGGGTTCAGATCAGACGATCTTGGAGGCCATAAAACAGGATAAAGCAGTTGCTCGTGAAGGATCCTCCAAATAAGAGGACCACTTATTCCTACCTCGGCTGATATTCTCCGCACACTCGTACCTGGATTCTGCTCTACCAGTGCTATAATTTTTTCTTCTGCTCCAGGAGTGGATACCGACCTTGGTCTTCCGGATAAATGGCACTGTTTGCTCAAGGAACTGGTACCACGCAATCTTTGGTGAATTCTTCCAAATATGCGTTGTGAAGAAATCTGGCGATTTGGATAAGCGTTAACATAAAGACGTCGCGCTTCGGTGGCGTTCCCATACATGAAATGCATGTCTGTTAATTCTGCGTTATAGTAACCAGCCATAGCGAAAGAGAACTTGTGCACTGAGAACAACTGTCAAAAACGTCCTGTTTATTTCACTAAACATCAACCAACTATTATAAGAAAATACACAACGTTTTTGCAAAATAGAAAAAGGGGCTAAAAAGCATAAAACATTCCATATCTCCGCAACCGTTACTTTGCGTACCATGTTTATTGAGACTTTTCTGCTTATTTTGGTTCATACTATTACCTCCTTAAATATGTTGCACTTTTTTTAACACCCTGTATATGAAGATATTTATTTAATAAGTTAGGAGTCATATACGAATATGGCCCCTCAATGGGTAAATAGATCATTTCTGACAAAACATTGTGTACATCAGATCGCTTAATTAACAAATTATGCAGATATGAGGGAGTTCCATACTTGCTTACTTTATTTAATAACATTACCTATAAATATTCCACTCTAAATTTCAATCTTGGCTCATTCATTCTATTTCAATGTGGAGTTATGTGTTCCCTTCGTGTCAAACAACAGACAAATCGCATGCAGACATTCGGAATCCTTTGGATTTTGGAATGATTATAATTCGGAAGAAAGTGAATGCAAACTTGGCTGCAGTAATCAACGTAAGGAGAAACTACAGCTTTAATTAATTTCAATTTAGTGTGTTGGTCAAGTTGATTATGTAGATGATACATTGATTTAAGCCGAAAGAATAATCTGTTGGTTACTTGAGTGACACGATCACTGGAATCCAAACAATCAGCCACAATCAGACCGATATTTTTTTGTAGATTTTACCCAATTAATGTATGTATTATTAAGGATGATGTTATCGCATACACATTGTCTTTGTTTTTGTTGGCTATACACAATGCTCCTGTTTTACTAGGATTAATCCTTAGACCATTACCACTGCACCAATTATTAAAACTTAAAAGATTCTTACTCCCCATTCCCATTTGATCCTATTCTTTAGATAAAACGCTAGTTCGCAGTTTTAAAGGAAAATGTAAAATGTTTGCATTTTTCTCCAGAATATTCAAATCTCCTCTCTACAAAACGTTCTCTTACTTCCATCCTTCCCACGCTACATCAAGCTACATTGTTCGTTTGAAAATTCGCTTGTTATTTTTTGTAACCGATACACTATTCGAGTATTTACTGTCCAACTGGATCCTGCGCAACATCTGCCTCCTGCCCTTTTGTAATGCGGTCGTATTTGTATATAAACAGTCCCACCGCTTTGTTATTTTGTTGTGGGGATTATAATAACATTTCTCACCTCCGAAACGAGATTAAAATGAGCAGTCTCGGATGCCGTTTTCAATGAACATTTTCCGGGTAAGTGGTTTGGAATTAGAGAAACTTAATACCGCCCTTTTATACACTATTACTGGACCGTTTTTAAATGACGCCGTGCCTATCTGTTCCTAGTTTGTTCTTCTGGGAGTAAGTTGGGCTATATCAAGGGGTTTGTTAAATGAAACAAGATATTGAACTCGCAACTTTCTATATTATGTTTGTAATAGTGTCAAGGTGAATGTTAATAGTAACAGAGATCAAGGATACCGTTTTCGAGATATTTGCATTTTCAAAATTCAATACCCATTCCTTTTAATGCCGAAAAATAGACGATATGCATAAATTTTGTGTAGCTATCTCTTTAGTATGCCGTCTAGAACAGTCTCTAATTTTCTGGTTGTATTCCATCTGATATTTATTGTCTATCAATTTTTACATTGAAAGTATTTGTAAGTGGATTTCTCACGTTTCTATTGTCAAGTATTAACATTGCAGATTTCGTAACAGATTGTGCTGCCTTGAAACTTTACACAGAATCCTTAAATCCTCATTTAGTAGGTATGTCTTTAGCTGACTCATAAGCATGTTTAGGAAAAGGGCAATAGATTTGAGCATCGTCTGCATACATATGAGTTTCAGAATATTTCAAAACTAGGAAAACAGTATGTAGCGGTCACCGACCTACATCTGTGATCCCTACAATTACAATTTAATGACATTTGCATTAAAGCAATAAACAAATCAATGCCAATAAAACCATTAAAGTACCCTCTGACCTGAGCCCAATTATAATCAAATAAAGAGATGGTCAGAGATTAATCGGCCCCCAAGACCTTCCTCGAGAGGTTCAGGGAAAACCACGCCAGTTACTCGTCGCTCGTCTTCCGCGTAACATCCGTCCATACTTCTGTATTGGTGGAACATTCTTTCCCGGTTGTTATATCTTTATTAATATATTTAACGTGTTACAAACCGTGGACTTGTTATTTCTAATCTAACAACCCCACACAGTATTAAGAAATATAAATATTCTGTCTAGATCAATACAAATTAGAATTAGTATTGGCACCTTATCTTGACATGACCAAAACAAGATATGGCAGCTCGAATTGCAAGACAAGAAATACTGCTACGGCTAGAAGTTTTGTAAATATGAAAAGGGGTAATTTTAGTTGAAAAAATAAATATTGCATTTCTGTTGTATTTATTTAACGGACATCCAACATACACAATAATTTTCAAAATCAAAGTTTATTGACTAGGTTTTCTAGCTCTACAGAACTAGAATTAATTATTAATATAATGAGTTCAAAATTATCCCATAAGCTCCTATCTTCTATGATGTATCGACATCGTGGTCACAATTTAATCGTTCATTGATGTCCAGTATAAAGGTGAGAATTAGGCAAACCTAGAAATTCGGAAATATTGGCGTGGCACATTTATTCTTAATATTCTTTAATAAATTGCCGTATTGAACTAAAATCCCCAAAATTAATCACTATTTTTTCCAATTTCTGCAATATGATATGGCGTTTCTGCATAATACGCTCGTAATAATGTTAAAAATTGACACCATATTTGAAACTTGCAATTTTTTTACAAATACAAGTAATTTTAGTTAAATCTGATTATTTTGGAAAAATTGTAACTCTAGCAAAATACTGGCATTCATTATTACATGGACAGATGGAAAAATCGAATTTAAATGCTTCGAAATGCGCTATACCATTCGCTAAACATATCGGATTTAAAAACCAGATAATCAACTCAAATTTCGCGCCTAGAAACAATAGATACAAGTCATTTTAGTTAAATCTTATTATTTTGAAAACATTGTAACTCTAGCAAAATACTGAGACACTCATTATTGCCGAAAAAACGAACCTCGATACCCCATTCGCTAAACATATCGGATTTAAAAACCAGATAATCAACCCACCCTTGCAAACCCACGGACGCAGCAAAATATCTATTTCACGGCTACCTAACCCCGAACCCATCGCCTTCTTTTTATCCCTCTTTACAGGAACCCCTGCGACCAGAAACCCCGCTCAGAGCCGGCTATGATACGCCTCTAATCCAAAATACTGGGACAGGTGGTGAGTATCGCAGTAGGCTAGACCGGCTTAATCCCTGTTGTCATCCCAGTAGGCACTGACGTGCATAGCTGACTGCGGCTTTGGGCTGAATAAGAGATCATCTGAGTGGAAATATTTGTTTGACACTTTGTACAATGGCCCGAGCGGACCACACGCATTTTTTGCTCCTTTTTTTAGTCCGCCGTGTTTCGATTTTTTGTGTTAGTGTTAGTTTTGACGCCACTAATTCTTCTGTGACGTGCCGGTAAACTCTGGATGTTCCGTAAGCTGCATAGCAATTTTCAAAACATACCAGGTACTGATAAAGTTGAGCACAATCCCAGCCATTATTTAAAGTTAAAATTACGTTAATTTAACCTCTGAGTTGGTCAAAAATTGTCATGACCTATTTCATATGGGGAAAGTTTACCTATATTTGTTGGCCTTTTTTCTTATGTGGGGAAAAAACTAAAGTAATATGGAAGTTAATAATTGGTCGGCAAAAATTTTATTCCAATAAGATATTTGGATCTAAAAGAAATACAGACAAATTTTATGTTAAAGTTTGATACTTGTAAAAGACATTATTACCAAAATATACCCTAATTATGCATGTTATATGACTTACTTGTACCCAAGAGAGACAACATTATACTATGTTAAGGTGTTTACGCATGCCCCTATAACACCTTAAAAGCACTGAAATGTAATTTTATATTATGACGACTGGAATGCGCTAAAAGCTGCGCGAATGGATTATTCATGATCAGCGTCTTATTTTGTTTTGTGCCTCTAGCAATGGCGGAGCAGTAGGGGCTTAGCTGAATGTGAATTGAAATGAAATTGAATTCTGGATATGAAGAATTATTTCGTGATATATGCTGGTTGATTTTACAGTCCCTTATAAAACATGACATGTTCCAACAATAACACCCACAAAGAATAACACTAACGAGATACAATATAAAAGATGATACCACACTGTACGCCAATGACGTGTTTACAAACATAATAATGGGAAATTAAGAACACAATTCATACCGTACGTGCAGATGGTTGTCTCTCTCGCACCCACCTACATAACCAATGAAGTATGTCTTTGCTGAGTTTCATGTGCCTCCTTTTGTCTGCTCCTAGGTTTGTTACCTTTATTTGGATGCGCAATGGACTAAACTCATTCCATATCATACATTTCAGTGCTTAAAAGGAAATGAGATGGTAATAGACCCAGAAAATCCATAATATTATCCAATAAAAGGTTTATCAAAGAAGCAGATGATGAAAAGTACCTACTTGTTCCAAAGAAATGTCCTGATTGTTGGTGTATTTGGAGCCTATAGGAAAGAAGAATTAACTTATTACATACAGAGAACATTGAAGATGCTAAGTTGTTCATTGAAGTGACTATTCCCAATACCAAAACTAATGTTCCTAGATTATTTACAATATAAGAGGGAGATATACGAGTCAATTTTTTTGGAAATTTTCTGCAAATATGCAACTCTACGTCCATCCACCATTGACCACAATCGCATACAGGAATTCAAAATGTACTACACAACCAGTGGGTATAAACAACATAGGTTCAGTTCCTAAAAAGATTGTTGAATTTCTTAAATCACCCAATGTTACTGACTATACTGGGCACTGCTTTAGACGATGTTCTGCAACCTTCCTTGCAGATGCAGGAGCCAACATATCGATGCTCAAGAGACACGGAGGTTGGCGTTCAACTTCTGTGGCAGAGATATACAGAAAATTCCATGCAAAATAAGGAGGCTATTACAAGGAAAATTCTCGGGGAGAAAGGAAATACCACTTCTATTCCAAAAACTCATCATCAGCAGCACCGAGATGCAGCTATTATCTTCTTCCAACATTGAAGACATTTATGCGAAGTGAAGAAAACAATATATGTTCACCTAAGGTCCAATTATCCGGTTTGAAAGATTGTGTTATTAATATTTATAATAAATAATTAATTTAAAATTCAGTTATTTAATTTTACTTTTACGCACATGTGTGTAAGAAGGATTATCTTAAGCACATGCGCCTAAAATACTGTCATTTCGATACTGAAATGACAATAGACATGTCATTATTATGTAACAATTTTACGGAAAAGTACTTAACGCAACTGTGCGTAAAATAATTATTTCGTAGCACCTCTCATCGTTAGTCTGATCTCGCGACCGGTGATCCATTCTAACGAAGCGCAGAGCGTGATCGAACACGCGTCGAATTAGCGTCGCGACGCATCCACACGTGCGGAGTGTCAACACCGACATCACGACGCCCTGAAATCACAATAGCGTAATTGGAGAAACCCGGTAAATATTTAAAGAGAGAGACGAGACCGTCCCGATATTTGAGAAACCTTACGTTCAATGTGTGTCAGTTAGCAGCCTTTGTACACTTTCAGCTTTGTAGTTTGGAAATTATAGAGTGTCGGATGACTGAGAGTACTTGGTCTGTTCATAGTTTGTAGTATTCAAACCACGTGTACAGTCGACAACATTAAGTTTCATTGCATATCCATAACATGGGGCAAAAACAACAAGCTGAACAAAAACAAGAGAAAAAATGAAAATTAGAAATCCATTACTGTCGTTTTAGCATTATTGAGTAAATTAATCATAAAATGATATGAAATATTAGAGCAAATTAATCACATATACGAGTAATGAAAGAAAGATCCTACTGACATTAATTATTGCACTAGATCTAGGTCAGCCAGAAGCAGAAAACGTAAAATCCTACAAGCACAACCCGAAAAAATTCAGTGCATCAGCTCTTAATAAATGTGAAATATTTGCAATGACCAGATTATATGACGAAAATGAACCGGAAGAAATAAGGTATAGGTATTACATTTTGGCGTTTGAATTAACTTGGCGTGGAGGAGAAGCAACTTACTGCAAAACCACTTATTTCGTATTTGAAATTGAAAATAATGGAAAAGAAACTGAACGTATCGAGTATAACCCTCTATACTCTAAAACGAAACAAGGCGGTGACAATAAATTGTGTGACATCAAATGGATTACGCCTAATATTTTAATGGAAGGTATCTGCCCAGTACCTTATTTAACAAGTTGATGGGAAAACAAGGCACTTCTGTAACATTGGAAAGAGTATTTGTTACACCAAATTTCTTTGGAAAGAGAAAAATTATAAAGGTTGGTATAAGAATGTGCCGATTGGAATTAATGAAATTTCCAAAAGCACTAAATGCTCAGCACAACGCATTGGTATAGATGTCAAACGTGTAAAAAATACAAATCACTCAAGTCGAGCAGCAGCAGTTAGCGAATTAAGTAAAAGCGGGATTGAAGAACAAGCTCTAATTAAAATAACATGACACAACAATTCATCATCAATAAAATCATACTTGCAAGTTGACAAAGAGTATCATTCAAGCATTATTCAATCGATTCGTTTGGAAAAAGAACGCACTTCAACATCTACTACAGAAAAGATTAGATGTGGCACCAGTAGCAACATTAGTATTCCTCGTATAAACTTCAATAACTGCGTGTTTGATTATTGCACTCTCAAATAAAAATGTATCTATTTTTCACAAATAAAGTTTGCATGAATTACGATATTTGTATTGATACCGAGTGAATTTGTGTGGTTTAAATTCTAAACCCGCCCCATATTCAGTGTTGCGTTTTTAATATTTGACGGTTTTTTAATCTAATTAATTGCTAGGCAACTGTTTCTCATTAAACGATCAAAATTTCCCCGGTAAAATACAAATCTCTTGTACAATTATAAGTAATACTGTCATCAGTAGGCTTAGTTGATTAAATATACTGGCCCTAATTAGATACACGATTTGGAAGTCGAAACATCTGTAATGAACAGAAAAAACATTCAAAAATACTGCACGCGATAATTTGTAACCATATCACCTTTTATTTTATTTACAACTTTTTCGTTTTCACGCAAGCGGCGGCGGCGCCGCATGTGCGAATCGTCACTTGTTTTTGACGTACTTCCTGGGTTGAAAACAAAACACGAGATCTCATGAGATAGCCCCGGCCACACCGAGTGAGCCTGACGTGACCGAGGTGTTCCGTTTTCCGATTAACTGCATACAAAACACATTTTACACGAAAACCAATTTTGTACAGTTCGCATGACTCCTGTGCTCGGTAATGGAAATCTTTCCTGAAAAACGGAAACGTTTAAAAACGCCGCCGTTGTTTCAGCACAATTTTTAACTTGTATCACATACAATTACATTATGTAACCGTCACGTGAATATTCAAAGCTGACAGATGTGTTTTTGTTACAGGTTACAACTAAATAACATTATAAAGAACTCTAACAATTTTTTCTGTTGTACCTTTGAGTTTAATAAATCTCTAGATGACGAAGACCATACATACTGGGTGTTTTACGGTAACGGCCCATTAGAATATTTCACACATTACTTTGGTTTGTGTTTTGGGGTACTCTCTTTAATAGTTATTAATTATATAAGAGAATTAACAAGCCTTTAATCTAAGAGAAAAAATGAGCGCAGCCGAAAATTATATTTTTTTGAGAGCACTAAAGGCTGGTTAATTTCCCGAATGTAATTCAACGTTTTATCCACGACTACTGCCAAAGCCGGTCAATTAGGAGAGTGAAAGCCGTGTGAGAGCAGGTGAAAAATTATAGTTTTGAAGAACGTCGTCGTTTGACAATTTTTTTTCTACGTTCATGCAAAAAACAAAACTTTATTGAACTATATTTAGTGGAAAAAGTGGTTCTTTATTGCACTAGTGCAATAAAATGTTTAATGCATCCATCTGTCACTCAACAATAGCGTTTTGTCATAATGACAAACATAAACGTTCAAATCGATGTCACATTTTCCTAGACTTAGTGTCATCTAAATAACATTTTTTGGTTTTTGCATGAACGATGAAATATATTGTATGCAACTCGTACAAAAAGTGATTATTGGTCTTGACGGGTTGTCCTACTCGGCCTGACGGCGTCGTTGGACAATTTCACGTCGCGTGCAATAAACACTTACTTTTTGTACTTGTTGCATAAATAACTATTTCTACGTTCATGCAAAAAAATAAAACTTTATTGAATTATATTTAGTAGAAAAAGTGGTTCTTTATTGCACTAGTGCAATAAAAATTTTATTGCATTCATCTGTCATTCTACTACAGCGTTTTGTCATGATGACAAACATAAACGTTCAAATCGACGTCACATTTTTCTAGACTTAGTGTCATCTAATTAAAACATTTTTCGGCTTTGCATGAACGTAGAAAAATATTGTATGCAACTCGTACAAAAAGTGTTTATTGCACTCGACGTGTTGTTCTACTCGGCCTGACGTCGTCGTTGGACAATTTCACGTCGCGCGTAAACACTTACTTTTTGTACTTGTTGCATAAATAACTATTAATATAGAATATTGATTGTCAGCTGAATATTAGATAGTCTTGGAATGGTTTCTATAACAAGCGTTTGTTTATTTGTCAACAGGAGGGAACAAATTTGCAACGGCACAAAAAATGAATGAGAACGTGAGAATTTCTTCAGTCCTGAAATCCAGAAAGAAGCCCAAGAAGTAACATTAAGTCTGTTACCAGCGAAAAGCAAAAGTGTCTGAGAGAAGGAATTGTTGGAATTCGATAACTGGCGAAAAAAAGGGGCAGAGGAAAAGGAGTAATTACAGAAGAGGTGCTACTATCCTACTTTTTCAATGCGGAGAAACGGTTTGCTGCTTCTTCGATATAGACAAAATATTCCACGCTAAAATCAATGTTGAAAGTGCGCAAAGGTATTGATATTTTGAAGTATCGTCAACGTACTTCATATTTGAAAGTGGAATCAAGATATTATAAACCAAAGAAGGCAAAGGGGGAGGGAAACTAAATCGAAGAATTTTTTGAAAAAGCACCGGATGAGGAATATTTGCAAGTAACAGAACCGTTTCTATCACTTGGCAGTGTTTTTGGCAATACACTTTGCGATTCAAAGTCATATATGTTTACACACACTTATGAAGACATGATATTCAATGTTGCATACTGTATTTTCCATTGACCAATTCAAAAACTGAAAATTCAGTATTTCAATAAAGTAAATAAGACAGCAAATCACATGTTTATTTTACTATACCACTGGGATATATTTCATTTGAATAAACATAAACCCACTTTGGAAATGTCGGAATTAATTATTACATAATAATGTATATATTTACAAAGCTGTAATGCAAACTGCACATTATATAGGTATGTAGTATGCTGTGAAAACTATAGAAAGCAAATACGTATAAACATGCATATGTAAATCCAAGCGTGAATCAAAGAAAATACACAGTCCGTCATATCGGACCAAGTGGTGATGTGAATAAAACTATAGTGACAACGGCTGCATGCAGGAAGCCTCTAATATAGATGCAAATTATATTCAATTAAAATAATTACCTCTGCATGTACGTTCAGTGCCCAGCGTGTCGCGTTTCGTATGCAGGAAAAATTGTTTGATTAATGCTCCATATTTTTGCCCTCATGATTTTGTGATAGCTGTAAATAGCAGTAACTAGTTCTAGCATTGCGTAATGGTCTGCGAATATGCTCATTAAATTTTCTCGTTCTTTAACGTGTGACAAAACGTTGTTCAATTTCGTAATACGCAACGCTTTGGTAAGGAATAAAATTGCGTTCTGTATTACAAAGAGAGGTAATATATTCGTATAATGTGGGTCACCTAAAACTGTCAAGACTTTCTTTGTTTTGACGAACAGCAACAAAAACGTTCGACTCCCATCAACTTTTGTTTTGAGTCCAAGCCCAAGTAGAATTATAGTAACAAAAACTGGTACCTCAACCTCAATTAAGTGGGTATTACGTAGTAATTACTAAATCTACCACCATATGGCAAACATAACTCCAATTTATGTTAGTATAGTTGTAAGTATGTAATCCTCACCATTGAAAATCATTTCATGGTTTTGTAACTTTGGTAGCGTAGTTTGGTGTCTGAAATGTTATGAAAACTAAACAGGAACACCTTAAAGTTGCCCAAACTTTTAAGTAAATATTAAAGATAACGGCAACTAAGCCATATCACTTACGTATTACTTAGAAGTGACAGTAACTTTAAAGTTTTTTTAATAATTTTGGCGACGTATTGGGAACCTTTAACAAATCTTTAATGTTTCAGGACTTGATTATACAATTGTAGCAGTTATCGCCACGTTATTGATTCACTATTTAGTGACTTTCACATTTTACGTGGGATCAAAATTACTACAAAGTTGCTACTACCTTCAAAATCCCTTATGGAGTAACCTTTACCCAACATGACCTTCTAAAATATAGATATGTTTATTTATGTCAACAACTTATTGCTCAGGAATTTCAGGAAACTTCTGTGTGTTATTGCCCTGACCAGCATTGAATTACATTTGAAAAATCTATAGCAAATAGTCAACATATAGGTACTCGTTCCGAGCTTATTAGCTCTCATCAGTACGCCACAGGTGAATAGTAAGTTAACTGACGACTCCTGTCTGTCCATGTCTCTTAAACCCAAAATACTCTCTGCGAGTATGGTAGGGTGGAAGAATGTTAGCTTGAGTCAATGTGAGAGATTGATACCGGTCGACATTTGACTACCCCTCTAATTAATGAGGTTTTCCACGTTTCCCTCATTCCTGCACTTAATGGTGGTTAGGGCCTATCAAGATAAGTCATATCTGGGTGCAAATGCGGCCTGATTAATAATAATAGGTATCTCTTCCGCACATCTGGGATAATCCTTGCGATTAGAATGAGAGATAGAGATATTATTATTAATTATTATTTGTTTATAGGAAACATTTAGAATTTTTCTTTTCAAACAAATACGATACGACTATATTAGGAAATTAATTTTTTTAATTTACAGTTTTCAAAAGATTATATAACCTTAAAAACTGTACAAAAAGAATTCAAAGACTACATATTTTTCATTTCCACGTTTCAATTAAAAATGTGCATTTTTCAATCAAATAAACTTGATTCTAAATGCACATTCACATTTTTTTTATTGCAACACGTAATTTTTATACAGATTTGAAAAAATTGTTTAGGAAATTGTAAAAAAATATATTTATATGAAAATAATTTTTTTAAATTATGATTTCATAGGATTTTCAAATGGAATAACTATTTGTTTCATTTAATCAAATAGGTAGTCATAAAAAAATTAAATTATTTTACTAAATCAATCAATTTATTTTTGACAAAAAGTTTACACCAAAAAAGATTAGTTTAAAATTATGTTAATTAATTGAATTGTTTACTGGAAAAAATATTTTTTTCGGTGTACAAAACAAAAAATCAGAGTTGAGTACTTCAGTCAATCAGAGTTGTCTATTTGAAATTATTTTAATATCTAATATGGCGTAAGGTGCAAAATATATTTTGTTATAAGTAGTTTTATTTTTTCTCATGTACCTATACTTTATTTATAGTTTATACATATTCTCGGTCTGAATAACATCATATTAATAATTTACAGTAATTTTTCTATTATGGTTTTGAAATAATTTCTGCCTTTTTTATTATTTTTTCATATTAGGTATAATTGGTGTAATTAAAAAAAATACACTATGAGAAGCAAGCCATCCTCTGCAAAACTTCCTTTTATCCTAGCTAAATTTAACATAGGATAAAGGATAGGAATAAACTAAGTAAGATTTTGAAACAATTTGGGATACCAACCAAACTGATTAGGCTATTGAAAATAACCTTAAAAAATACTAAATCCAAAGTACGAATAAAAGGTGAATGTTCGGAAGGCTTCTTTTTAATTTAGTATTAGGAAGGGTCATAAAGAGATAGTCAGTTGAACAGAGAAGGACACATATTGTTTAAGTCACCAAATAGTAAGTTATGGAGATGACGTGGCCATTATTGCTAGAGATAGTAGGGAATTAGAAGAGATAACGAGAAAACTTGTGGAAGAAGCACGTTAAGTGGGATTGCAGATAAATCAAGAGAAAAGTAAGCTTTTGAGAATAGGAAAACAAAAAAAAATACCAATTTTAAATTGAGAACAGAGCATGGAGAGATGGAGTTTGAAGAAGTTCAAGAATATGTGTATTTGGGGGCGCTAATAACAGCTAACTGTGATGAGGAACAAGAAATTAATAGGAGAATAATAAAAGCAAACAGAAGTTCGGCAGCACTTATTGAAATCAAAAAATTTGTTCAGAGGAGTAAAATTTAGATTGTATAAAACAATTTTGAGACCGACAGCGCTGTATGGTAGTGAAACCTGGGTTCTCAATAAAAAGTCAAGAGAAAACCTTTTAAGGTGGGAAAGGAAGATCTTAAGAAGAATTCTAAGTGGTAAGAAGACGGAGGAAGGCTATGTAAGGAGAAATAATGAGGAAGTATACGCAATATACCAGGCACCAACAACAGATGAAGTGGTAAAAGCCAGAAGAGTGCAGTGGCTAGGGCATCTATGGAAGATGAAAGGACAGTTAAGAAAATAGTAGGGAGTACACCTAACTACAAGAAAAAAAGGCAGACCGAGGAAGCGATGGAGAGAAGCAGTGGCAATAGATCTAAGGGAGAAAAATGTAACGGATTGGAAAAGAAAGGCGAAGGGCAGAATGGAGTGGAGTAGAATAACACAGCTCTGGACCTAAAAGACCTGTAACTAGCTTTATATATAGTATAAATTTAACATAGTATAGAATAATTTTATTAAATCACATTAGCAGTTGTGGTGGCTCAAAAATTACATTAATTCATCCTTTAAAGAACAGTGAACGTTTGGCACCGCTATTTCTAGTAGCTTATCTTTTCCGTAATTCACCAGATTGGCAAAAAAATCTCATCTCCCTACATGTGTGGTCACGTTTATTGTCACTACGCCTCTTTCGCATCCTCAGTTATTAAATCACTATTCCGGAAAATTAAACAATACATAATACATCATAAAAACCTAATATAATCTTCACCATCGCCGCGGATGCAGTCGAAAAGAAAATAACGCTTAATGCCCCAACGCATTACCGTGCCATTCGAAAGCGTCTTGCCGTGCCATACATAAAATTAATAAATATGACACTGGCCCGTGTTGGCGAGCAAGAGGCAGTACCGAAACGGTACCCACCTTCATCTCCCAGCCAATCCACTCACCTGCTCTAGAATATCTAGTTGCCCACAGATAGTACTTGTGGTGCGCACCTCCGACTGGGCTACCTTTGTTAGATCTGAGCCGGATGGTACCAAAGATTACAGATGAAATATTTACTCCGTAAACTTTGGTAGTACTACGTACACTGATAAAAATTTGTCTGTAATATCAGCGTAACGTTTTGTAAAATTACATAATAATTTTGTAAAATAAGTACACTGTAATGTTACAGAAATAAACATGGATGAAATTTTATATTATGCTTTGATTTTACAACTATTATGCTAAATTCGATCGCAAATTTGCGTCACTATAATTTGTGTTAGTTTATACATTGTAATTTTTAGGTTGGAATTGTAAAATATAGATAGGTCCTATGTAATTTTACTGAGTAGAAAATTTAAATTTTCTTATAGTTTATCCTACAGGTGTTTGTAAATAAGTGCGAAATATTTTAGGGTGTGGTTGCTGAAGTTATTTTGGGGAAAAAAGTTCATATAAACGTAGGCTTCGTTTCCAAGATACAAAGTGTTTGAATTTTAATTTTTTAATTATTTTTATTAATTATTTCAGAGTTTTAAAAATATTTTGAGTGCTTTGAAGGGATATATGTGCCTCTTTTGGGGTGATCCAAATCTACTTGCACCAGTGACGTTTGTGCCAGAATGCTACAACCTTTTTTAATAAAAAAAATGGTGCGTCACTCAAAAACGGTGCATCCTACGAAAAAAATTGAACACACCAATTAATATCATTCAGAAAAATTTAATTTAAACACACATATGAACTTATTTTCACAAAATAACTTCGTCAACCACTCCCTAAAATATTTCTGACTTATTTACAAACACCCTCTATACTTACCTTTATAACTAACATTGAAAAATATGCATAGCGAAAACTTTTTCAATAACAAATATTATTTCATATATATGACTGAATATCAATGTGTAAAAAATTGAACAATATGCAGTATGCACCTGTTAAAAAAATGTATATACCAAAGAGTTCATCAATCAGTTCAAATGTTTACATTTTGTTTAACCTGAGTAGGGTAACAAAAGCCAATTTAAAAATTTATTGTATTACTTGTGTAGCCATATGGAGAGTGTGTTGACAGATGAAGTAGAAAGAGGAAAGTTTTTACTTTTATTGTCATCAAAAAAGTCTCTGCTTATTAAAATGTACAAAAGTACAGGTTTAAACTAGTCAATATAACATGCAGGATATTTCTTACTAACAAATTATTATAAATACAGTAGACTTTATTATAAGAATTCAATAATAAATAGGTACGCTATGGGAGTCACATTTTTATCTTTAAATAAGTATGTAATTAAGAAGGCCTTGTCAGTAGCAGAAATAACTTATGTGTAGGAAGATTTTTTTACTGGAATTTGTCCATCCATCCTCTAAATGTAAATTATCTATCCTTCTCTGTAAAAGTGTATTGTTAACCCATTATATAAAAATGTATTGCAATGTAGGTATGTCATTCGCATTAGAAAATATGTTGAATATTTTCTCTGAAAATACTACATAGATATTCTTGAAACATCAGTATATATTACTTGGTTATTGCAAATATTAGTACGTATACGTATACGTATACTTATGTATAAGTTTTTGGAAGACATTCCTTTAAATCAGAGGCAGCAAATGTGGTTCCAGCATGATGGTGCTCCAGCTCATTTTTCCATGGCCATTAGAGAGCATTTACACCAAACTCTTCCACATAGATGGGTAGGAAGGGCCGGACCTGTTTTATGGCCTCCAAGATCGCCTGATCTGAATCCTCTAGATTTCTTTGTTTGGGGATATTAAGACATTAGTGTATGGTACTCCTGTAAATAGCCTGGAAGAGCTCCAGCTACAAATTAATCAAGTGTCAAGAAATCCAAACCAAGGAGAGTGTTTTCAAAAGAGGTCAAATATCGTTGAGACGTGGTGCCTGCTTGAAAATGGACGGAGGGCACTTTGAACATCTTCTGTAACTTCTGTTTTTTGTTTGTTAAAAGCTTCCTTTGTCGGTTTATTCCAAATAAAATAAAATGTTTGAAAAACGAATAGTGGTCCATATCTCCGCAAGCGTTACTTTGCGGACCCATGTTTATTAAGACTTTTCTGCTTATTTTGGTTCATACTATTACCTCCTGAAATATTTTACACTTTTTTTAACACCCTGTATCTGTACTAAAAAATAAATATTTTTAGCTTGAATTTTAGTTACAGTAAATTTATAATTAACGTAACTACAAGTAATGTCAGCTATAAAAAATATCGTTCGCAGCAAGCTTCACATCACAAAAAAGTGAGCAGTAATTTATAAAATAGAATGATACGTAATACAACCTATGCAAACTCCAAAAAAAAAAAAAAATTAACACATAAACCTGAAAGTTTAATCAATTTTTACTTTTACCAAGAGAAGTAAGCATGCAAAAAATTATCAAAATAAAATAATATTTAATGGCTTTACCTTTATTTATCAGGTAGTATGATATTTCTCACTTCTTACTGTCTTTTTCTGTACTGCTTTTCTATTAATGCAGGAAAAGACTTTTCAGGTCTTTCAGAAAAACGGTGAAATGTATCTGAATATCTTCAAACAATTTTACCACTACTAAAAAATGCACGTTAACTTAAGTATAAGAAGTGAAATGTGGTTCATGCACGATGCTGCTTCTCCTCATTTTACAATAAATATTAGGGCGTATTTGCATATAACATTTGCAATAGAATTTTTTGCGGCTAAAGGTATGTTGTCAATATTTTTGAAGGGACAGAATTTATTTAAAAAAGTAGAAAGAAAATTGTGACAGTCAGATGGGTAAACCATTTTTGTGGTTATAGTTATACAAGTAGTAATGATTCTTTTTCCAACAATGTTCATATTCAAGTCAAGCAAATGATCTTGTAATGTTTCTAATTTAAAGTTAACAAAATATGTTTGATTTCATACGAAACTTTAGTACCATTTTTGTGGTTACAGTTATACAAGTAATTATAAGAAAAGCAATGATCGTTTTGCCAACAATGTTCGTATTGAAGTCAAGCAAATACTATTGTAATGTTTCAAATTTAATGTTAACAAAATATGTTTGATTTCATATGAAAATGTATTACCATTTTTGTGGTTATAGTTATACAAGTATTTATAAGAAAAGTAATTATTCTTTTGCCAACAATGTTCATGTGAGCTCTCCAGCAATTTCGTTGTGGCAAGGGCCGAATATAAACAATCAATAAATTCAAGAAGTCAGAACTGCAGTCCCGTCATAATTTATACGGCCCGTAGAAAAATTAATGGTGTGTTGCTCTGTAACGAAGCAAAATTAGTTAAGTCATTCCAGACCCATAAATCCTTTGCTTATGACGTGGCCATATGCTCCAATTAAAAAGCGCAGCGAATAGAGTTCGAAAAGACGGACCCCAAGCAACATGGACCGTACTGAAGTCGAACGGTGGGGACATTCCCATCCTTCGAGATGCCCAGAAGATTAATCAAGTGAGACTGGAAGTTCTGCACATGGCAATCTTTCCAGTAAGAATATGCAGACATGTAATATTTCAGCAGTTATGTTATTATATTTATAAAAAAATATATAAACCGATTTGTAATTAGTTAAAATTTTCATATCAACAGGAAATTTTGTAGATTGTGGGGTGCAAAGAATGCACGAACAATGGAAAATGAGGAAAATGTTTGACAAGCGGTTGAACAAAATCCTGTTAATGTATGGCGAATTCTCCAGGAGCAGCATCTATATCTTTATCATCTGCAGAGAGTTCAAATTCTCTTTGAAGCAGCAATGTAAGAAACTATTTATATCAAAATCGTCATCGAAAACTATGCGTCATTAAGAAAAAAAAAAAATCGCTTAAGCAAATTTATGTTTCATATACATGGATGAAGTGTGATTTCTGAAGTCACAAGTATTTATAATTAACAGATTTTCTCTTTCTTCAGTGTCACCAACAGTCATTTTTGTAACTTCCGGCGACAGGCACCATCTTATCCGAAAGTGACAACGACTTCTACTTAGTTACCTTAAAAATTTGTTTTTGTTTTGTGGTAATTTTTATAACCTCTTGGCGTACATGGTTAAGTTCCAAAGGATAGGCTGTAAAAAGACTTCTTTCATACTTTCTTGACACCAGTTTGTAAACACCGCGTGTTTCTTCCAAAATACATTCTAAATCCAGTGCCGCACTCAGATTTCAAATAAAGAAATCGCTAATAGTTTTTTGGATTTTTGCGGTGGAAAAAAAATTTAATTAGATCTTGAAAATTGAATTTCTATTCTGAAATTTGACACCAGAGTAGAGTTGAAACTTTATCATTGAAAAAAGTCTTTTATCCATAACCACTATATTAAGAAAGTTTAATACATCTGTTTTCCGTGGATTAAAGGTCTTTAAATTCACTCGATAAGGAGTTTCTGATGGAGTGGAGTGGAAGGGCCCACAACTTCGCCAGGTAGGCGAAACAATTGCCATCTTTCTAGTTGGTAAATCTTCAATACGAGTATAACTCGGTAAAACACTTTCGATTAGGGAGTCCAAGAAATGCAGCCACATTTGAAAATAGTTTTCGAAATTGAATTGATACCTACATGTTGTGTAGTAAATCCAGCCATATATCGTAAGAAAAATCTCCCATCGGCATTTTAGGTCGCAGATTGATATATTTTCGACACATTTCTGCAGCATTAACTGAAAAGCTTCTTCCATGACCTTAAATCTTCTTGAAATATTTCTTTTCGTATCCGGAATGAGAACGTATAGGTAACTGCCAACTGCCTTTGTCTTGGACATGGGTAATATTCAAAAAGGTTAATTCATTGCATTGACAAGCACTTACGATTTCCAAGATCGTTGCAACCTGTCAAGAGTTCAAAATAAAAGTTAATGTTTAAATTGAAATATTAAAATCGTGTATTTTCTACCTTAACTTGAAAATATTCCTCATCTAGTGCTTTTTTCAAAAAAAATTCGATGTTGTTTTCTCCAGTATCTTTGCTTTGCTTGATTCTACTTTAAAATGTGAAATAAATTTACCATACTTCGAATTATCAATACCTTTGTGCACTTTTAACATTGATTTTAGCATGGATTATGTTGTCCATATCGAAGAGACAACAAACCGTTTCTCCACATTGAAAAAGTAGTATAGTAGCACCCCTTCTGTAATTTCTTCTTCTCCTATGTCCCTTTTCTCTCCAGTTATAGAATTCCATCAATTCCTTCTCGTACACACTTTTTCTTTTCGCTGACAATAGACGTAATGCTGCTTCTTGGGCTTCTTGCTGGATTTCAGCCGGAATGAATAAATTCTCAGCAATTTCACTCATCTTTTGTCTCGATTTTGCAAATTGTTTCACTCTTGTTGACAAATAAACAAACGCATGTCGTACAAACGATTCCAAAACTTTCTAGTATTCAGCTGAATCAATATTCTTGATTAAAATAAATTTGTGAAATATGACGTTTTTCAAAAACTCATTTTTCACCTGCTCTCACACAGTTTTCACTCTTGACTGGTTTTGGCCATGGTCGTGGATAAAAATTAAAGGCATGTTAATTCCCTTATATAATAAATAACTATTCAATAGGCCATCAAATAAAACATTTAGAGAGGTATTTCGATTTGAAATGGGAAAAATATTACGATTGAGATGAGAACTACTGTGGCAAGGGGCGTTCTACCGTGTCCTTTCCCAAGTCCTGCCCTGTTTAAGGACCTCTGCTCCACCTCTTCTTACCGAAGTTATTTTACACCTATTCGTTTAAACGAATTCTAGTCGAGTTTGTTATTTTTCCCTCTAACTGGAACTGATAGACATCGCCCGGTGATTTATATAGTGTGAATTTTTTTTTGTTTATTTGCCTCGCTGTAGTAAAACATAGATATGTATCGGGGTCCTGCTTTATGTTGGAACACGGCTATTAAATTTGATTGAGGAATACGAGTGTGACGTATGTATAATAATAAGACGTACGAGTTATTAAATGTTATTAATGTTGGTTTGTCATGTTTTGTTTAATTGGTTAATTACCTTCGCCTGCTCTGATTTATTGCATTAGTGTAAATCAAACGGATTTATTTTATTACGCGTGTTATCCTGTTTCCGTACCTCACGGTTCGGCGCACAGCAAGATTGCTGTAGATAGTTTTTTGCTAACATCCAAGAAAATGTAAATAAATGAGAGGATAAGAGTATATTATCAATAAATTATACAAGCTCTATGACAAAATTTAGCAGATAGTAGCTAGGTTAATATCAAACATTTTTTCTTTTAAAAACATACCCCAACTAGCACTAAAGTAACAGTAACTTAGACTGGAACCTTCAAAGAGTAATTATTATGTAGCCGTCATCAAATTTGCTACTTTGTTGTATAAATAACTTTATGCAACAATATTACAGTCACTGCTACGGATTTACGTCTACTCTTGGTTACTTTAGACTTATATAACTTCTCTCCTCGTTTTGGGAACGTTTTAGTTACCAGTGGGACGAACTTTTAAGTTTACAGAACTGGAAAGTAGCAATCACTTCAAGTAGCAAGTAGCCATGATAGTTGCAGTGACGTTCAGGTAACTTTAATTGTTTGTTTAAAGTCGTGGAACTTGTAATATTTATTAGTCCAAACAGCGTTATCGCTACTCGTAGAAATATTAAGGATAATCGAACACAGCAGCTACAAAGTGACTATCATCCTTTAAATATACCATGTTGTAAATTTTACCATGTAGTTTCCCAAACTTCGGACGTACCGGGTTCAAAATGAACAGAAGAAAAAATGTTAGTAGTAGGGACTTTGTACATACAACGTTTGGCAATCACAACTTTAGTGCTGCTTCCAAGTAACGCTACATCCTCGCTCGATACTTTGTAATAAATACTAAATATTACTTGAAAGCAGTGGCGGCTCGCCGTATGAAGCAACTGAGGCCGGGCCTCACTGTAAAATTTTGCTCTCACTTTACCAAAAATCAATTTAATAACGGAATAAAAGTCACAAGTCACCCGTTAATTCCACTACAGTGAGGCCCAATTTGCCGAGCTTCAAATTTTCCCATATATGCTTAATACGTTATGGCTTCTCCCACCACGCGATACTGTCAAAGTCGATGTTTTCCGTCCTAATTTCAGGCCGGATTTCTGGCGCCTCTTATTCTCTCTCACTCTGTTTTCCGACAGGTAATGTGTGTAACGCGATTAACAGATTATTTCAGTATTAATATATTTAATTGTGTAACGAGATGAACAATTTCGTAATTTAGAAGTTCAAAAAAACGGTAAAAATGTACAAGGAATTGGAAATGATAATTTCCGAAGCATACAAATTGTTTTGCTTTGTTTGTGTTTTAATAATTTCTGCAACAAGTATTTCAATTTTGTGAAGACATAAATAAATTTGCAAATTTAAAAGAGTCGAGTAGATCTGTTTTATATAAAATGAGTGTTTAAAAATATTTCGTGGAGGCAAACGAAAACGAAAATTTGGCAGCTTTGTTTTATATGTGGGAATAGATAAGTAGGCTGGCTACCTTGAAAATTGGTTTTTAGGCCTTTTCATATTTTTAGTGTTCTTAAATTCTTAGAGCAAACGACTTCAAAGTAAGATTTGCGAAATGCACCTTTTTGTCAGGCAAGACATAGGCAGATCTCCATTATTGCAATATATTAACTTTAACTTCAGAAATAAAGCTTTTGTCGTTACTTCTGCATCAAATTGAATACATTTATGGATAAAAATTAATGTCATTTCTAACGAACAATAAAAAGTAGCTTCATAAAGTTATTTTAAGTGTAAAGTAAGCAAGTGAGACTACTAAAGATATGTATTCGGTATGGACCATGGGATGGAAACTATACAGTTATTAAATAAAGATCAGTCCCAATCTTCGATCGATTCATCATCCTTTTATGTCAAACATAAACGGAACCGGTCAAATATATGTGACGCTCTACCTACCAGGCAAATGTCACATAAATGCCAATGCCACAGAAAATTCCAACAATGAAATCATCCCATAAAAAAACTACAGTTGATTACCCTTCCAATCTCAAGTGGAGTGAAAAGAGAGAACAGTCTCCGTCGCCCTTGGCCATCTAGATATTGGCGGTGATACCGTTGCTGAATAGCCTTTTGTTTAAAAGTGTTTCGTATCTCCAGATCGAGGTTGGCCCGCGTGGATGTTAGAAAAAAACCTACATAGTGGTCACAAAAATGAACAACAACATCACCAATTGCGATTTTTTTTAGTGTATTGTACTACGTATAAAAGAGCTACGATGAATTTTTGATAAGTGTATTATATTACTAATAATGAGATATATAACAAATTTAAAGAAAATCGCTTAACCAAAAAAAGTTGCATCGAATAAATATCTTTTTTCTACAAACATGTTACAAATGCAATCTTTAACACTCACTTGTAGCATTAAAAATATTGCTCTAAGGCATCAGTGCCTTAAAATGATCGTTTTAAAGCACTAGTGCCTTAAAGTAAAGGTGATATTGTGACAGTAAATTTACAATACATTTAATTTTTATTTTCTTTATTAACATGAACACTTACATTACAATTCACACAATTTAATAAATTAAATCCTTCCACAATTCTACTACTATCAACTGAAACGACCATTCCTAGTTTACATTTGAGCAGAATTCGCTGATATTGATGGCACTGACAGCAGTTTTCGGGCAATCGAATTTTTACTTTCCAACGAATCCTTGATGTATCCCTCGGTGACTGTTGAAGATTCCCATCCCCCATGCCGCTTAATTGTCGTTAAATATGCTCCACTATACGCTAGTAAGCTTGTCGACGAACGCCGAAAACAATGTCCAGAATAGAGATTAGAATTTGGAAGTTGCAGAAATTTAGGAATAGCAGCAGGAAATTTTCCAAACGTATTTAATACCACAGGGATTTTCGTACACTTACCTTTCACATACTTTCTTCCGATGTCCCACATTTGCTGGACGAAGAGCCATGTATGTCCGGTAAAGATGCAAATAAAATTATTCAATGATAGTGAAATTTTGTGGAACCTTGGTTTTGGTATCTGATATCTTAACCAACATTGAAGTAGAAGTGCCCACAATTTCCAAGTTGTCGAGAGTCAACTGGCAAAGCTGCTCTCTACAGCAGGCACCAAATATTCCTAAAATAGTAGCTACCTTCATCATAAGATACTGGTCATCCGGTGCGCACTTCAAAACCTGCTCAATTTGGTCTCTGGTCAAGATCTTTGATTTTTTGGGTTGATAACCTTCTCGTTGACGCTGTAAATTGTAGAATTCGCTGCGCTCATGCTGCAAAATTTTACATGCGTGTCTTAAAAATGCACTTTTAACACTCACATCATAAATAATTATTTGTATCAAAAAATAATTTTGAGGTAGTTTTATAACTAGCATCACATTCTATTTTTTGCACTTATTTCTGAAACAAACAAAAAATATTATAGCTAATTATTATAATTACAGACCAATTACTATTTTGAACAATTTCTCGAAAGTATTTGATATATTAATTTACAGTTTCTTATCTGGACATATCAGTAATGTTGAACGTGAACAACATGATTTTGTAACTGACCTTTCTGCATTCATCAGTCTCTCGACAGGGTTGACCATGGTCAACTGCTGCATGGTCAAGTAGAATAATGTGTGAGTAACGACTTGACCTCTATTTTTGTCATAGTTATCCTACAGATACAGTTTGTTCAAATTCAAGGTCACAGGTTTAAATATTTTTTCAGACCTCTGGAGTGCCTCAAAGCTCAATTCTCGGATCACTTTTGATTATTATTTTCATATACGATATTGCTGCTAAACTATACATCAAATTTCTTTTATATGCTGGTGATATGCTATTATCAAAAGCAAAGTCTTAAAATTTTGTAGATGACTGCATTATTATATTATTTGGAAAGAAGTAAAACTCAATATTAATTTTATTCTCATTGTTTTTGGTATCAATTTTATGAACTGATTGTAGCAATAATTGACAGATTAATGTATTTTGTAATATTTTGTAGAAGCAATTACAACCAGTGTAGTAGACAATGCTTTGGGGCCTCTCAGCTCCAGCATGGAGTAGATAGTCATCACTAGGTTAACAAAAACTATTTGAATTGTTTATAGTATGGATTGAGATCGTTAAGGCTACAATTAAAAGTATCTATGTTCTTGCAATTCTTATTATAGGTTCCACACTGTAACAGATACGTAAAGGCAACGCGTATCTTGCTACATTCGGACAGCATCACATCCTATAATTGTGGTTAATGGGTCTCTATATTATGGCATATTGGTTGCTGCAAAAACGGAAGGCAATTGTACCTTTTACAGTTGCATGAATAATGGCGACACAGTTTTTCCGTGTTCGTTTTTTGAATATGATTATAATGACAGGCATTTTTTCGCGCACTCTGTATCCAGCCCCGAGCCGTGGTGAGTCGGGACTCGGTAGGCCCTGACGACTTCTGAGCAGCGGGGCGCAGCCAATCTTGGCACTCTTGACGTGTAACAAATAGACAGGCATCAGTCATCGCGGGATGAGTTATGGCGGGGCAGCAGCGAGGCCGCGATGGATTCGTGGTCGTGGAGATGCTGCTGGGAGAGACGAACGCGGTCCGCTGCTGGTGGGAAATGGAAAACTTTACAGTGAAAGAGATGGGACAGATTACATTTACAACAGCATGAGGATGGAAATTTCACACCGATGTCTTCTAATCAATTAGAAGCTCCTTACGGAAATTTTCATCCTCCTTCAAGTAGCCTGCATATGATTACACTAACAATTTAATATGTATTATAAAGCCCACATGCCATGGTGTGATTATCACCTTCCTGCAACTTTTACAGCGACAAATGCACCAGTGGTTTTTCCACATTCATTTTTTAATCAATTATCGCGGTGTTTGTTGCCAAAATAAATAGTTTGACATTTTTATCAACAACTTATTGAATTATTAAACACTAACAATGCGTGTATTCAGTGAGTCTACAACCAAATGTGTGTGCCTGCTAATACAGTTGCGGCTCAATCGTCAATCTGGCGACAATTTTCTACTTTTTGCGATGCAAAAAGATATAAATTTTAGCCAGATACCTCCATCAAGAAATTGAATGTAATATTGCAAGACTACAAAGAGGCGGTATTTAAAAGACTTTGGAACACCACCGCTGGTTGTTGCAATTGCCAGTGCATGATGGCATCCCCATGATGATATAGTTGTTATCTTATGATTGCGTAAGATCAGTAGCGATTGTGTACTATCTATGTAGATTCTGATGGTTTTGCCCGATGTATGTCTGCGGACAATTTATTTGGTAGCTATAGTTATACTTGCTAATTCAGTTTGTACCACGGCAGCAAGCATCCATTGCCCACTGATATTGGATGTGTAGGGATCTGGAATAGATTCCACATTCTGCACCTTCCTGCCTTTTTAATCCGTCTGTGAAGATGTTAATTACGTTCTCACTGGCGGACTCCTCATTCCTGATAAGTACCCTGTAGGGTCTGTCATATACAAACTTAGGAGAAATACTGTCAGTGTCTGCCTGCAGAAGGGACATCTTCCTGACCACCCCATTCCACAGGCTACTCCTAACTTCTCCACATCCTACATCTGGTATAATACCGAAGACAAAGCATGGCTGTTACAGCCACTTCTTTTAGATGAATATGCAAAGGTGTCAGCGTTACCTCCACTGCTATGGTGGGTGTTGTTCGCATAGCTCCTGTTATGCTTTGCAGGTAATGTTTTATTCATGGCTGAGCTTTTGTGTGCTGTCCATTGTTGGACTTTTGGCCACCAGACGATAGCTCCATAGGGTAATATTGGTCTCATAATGGCAGTGTATATCCACATGACCACCTTTGGTTTCGTTCCCTAGGTTTTGCATCAAGTGTGACTCCAAGGTATTTCATCAAAATACTCTTATTTTTGGCCGCAGATTACGCCCCTGGATGTTTTACCTCTATTTAAGAAACACCCTGTACAATATGTGACAGAGAGCACTATACTTTTTTGTGAAGGGTGTAAAATTGGTATGCCAACTTTATGAAGTACTCGGCACAATATAGCAAGAGTAAAAAAACAGCGATACGTTATCCCCTGACAACGCAGCAGTTCCAACGTCCAATGGTTTATCCCAGTTTACGACAGTATCTCCGTCGACATCTCGGACTATCTCGGTGGCCGTACGACTGTCAATTATTTTGTGGAAGTCCTCGAAACGGCGGATCGCCTCCGGGCCCGTCGATATGCGACTCGCAGGCCGTAACCATGATTTATATCTGGTGGTCGGTATGACTGCGCCACGAACATGAAATATGTTCGGTAGTTCGAATAAACGTGTATGGACGTGACCCGGTGACCTCCGCCGTAGCGGGCCGGTCTCGGAATAACCCTCGGACGGACACAGAGTTGTTCGACGGTTTATATGCAATTAGTTGTTTTGGTCTTCGTGATTGATGTTTGACTCATGTCCAGGTAGTTTTACGATCGGGAGAGTACGTGCAGAGCTCATGGTTTCTAGTGGATAGGAAGAATAAAAAATGGGAAATATTTTATTAACCGATATTGAAAGAGGATCAAGTGAACTTGTAGACGAGATGGTGATATACAATGAAGTTACATTCAATTTTGAATAACGTAATCGCAATTTTTATATATTATTAGGTACTAACAATAATGTGTGAAACTAACTACTCTGCGGACTAAAGCCCCGACCAGCGTTGAATTACATTCACAATATCTATCCATATATTCTTTATTATTAGCTTTTATAAAAATTTTTACTGGATTAGAAAGGTTTTTTAAGCTAATATAAATCAAATCTGCTACAATTCCTATCATTGAAGTCATATGTATGCTCTCTGATATTAAACATCTAGGTATGCTAATGAGCTATTCCACAGGCAAAGCTATATTCAATAACTATCTACAAAAATTAGTTTAATGGGAACATTCTATAAATATCTAAGTTAACTTTTGAAACTGTGTGCATTCGAATATTCAAAAGTGAACTTAGATATTTATACAATGTTTTCTCATTAAACCAGATTAGTAAATTTAGCTAGATTAATTTTTTTAGATAATTGTTGAATAGAGCTTTGTTTGTGGAATTTTTCATTAGAATACCTCGATGTTTGGCATCAGAGAGCATACATATGACTTCATTGATAGGAATTGTAGGAGATTTGATATATATTAGATTAAAATACCTTTCTAATACAGTAGAAAACGTAATCGCAGTTTAAATATAAACAGATAGGTCACTCATTTTGTGTGACCAAACCCGACACGGTCGTTTGCCTCAAGTCGTAAATCAACTCGATCTGATGCCCATTTTGGTCATAATAACGTTGACGATATTTCAAGGTTAAATTTGTAATATGCATCTCCTTGTAACTGTTAAGAAATAACGGCGATGTTATCTCTAACACGTTATGTAGAATTTTAACAGAGTTTCTTAAACACAAGTAATTAGACGTCGCTATAGTTTGTGTTATTTGAATTGTGAAAATGGACGGCTTGCTAAATTTACATTTAATTCGCGGTTTTATTAATGCACATTCAAAGTAAGTTGTGAAATTTAAATTGAAACATTCAACGAAGAAAGATAAAAATTTAAGTAATCAATGTGATTTGAAGAATTTAAAATAATTATATAAATTTAGTAAATGTTCAATACGGTAATTTACTGAGGAACACATTAGTAGCTGCTTCCTGCACTATTCTTTTAATGTATTTAAGAAAGTTCTACATAACGTGTTAGAAATAACATTGCCGTTGTGATAAAATATAACATTTAATCCTGAAATAATGTAAATGTCACTATGACCAAAATGCGATACATGTTTGGCCTGAATACTTTATCCTTCAATTCTGGTAATAATTGGAGTGAATGATTCATAACTAAAATGCGCAACACATTCGTATACGCATATTGGCCTCTGCAGGTGTTAGTTTGGCAAACTTATGCTCTCCGACAACGTCTAAACTATCTTTCCATTGCTGACACGTTCAAAATGTAGACATATTATTGAACATATAAGGTATTATACCAATTTTAACTAACACAGCGCAATACTTTATGATAAAAATTACAGATATTGGTAGACGTTATTCATAAGTTTGAATTCCTGTCAACATATTCACTATAATTTTATTACTTTACAGGATCCTTGAGGAAGGGAAAAGCGAAATATTATCCCGTCATTATTGCTGATCAATAAAATTAATTAACTCAAAATTTATCGGGCGCACCCAGTAGAACCGTTTCACGAGTAACTGAATATCAAATATACCCAATAAATAGCCGATGATCGGCACTTGATGTTCAGTTGGCGGAGGAGAGGAAGTGAGTTGGCAGAAGGGTGAAAGAGTGGTGGAGAATCGAGAATCAAGTGACGTAATAAGCGGGTAGATAGAAAAAAATGTAAAATTTTATGAAAATTACGTGAAATTTGCGAATAAATGTCGACTATATCGACCCTAAATTTTCATTGTGAACTATATTTGTTCAGAAGTGTTTCATCAAACAGTACAAAAAAACGACTACATTTACATTAACTAACAATGTCGATTGTATCAATCGCAGCTACTTGATCACTTTGTTTTGGTATACATTTCAAAATAAAGTGTGAAAAATATTTAAATAATTTTACGATATTTAATATAAGGCTTGCGACAAATATATCAAGTCGTTGTTACAAATATAGAAGATATTGAGGACAAGTATTCAATAAATATTATTGTAAACATTCAAGATTTCAAAAACTCGTACTCAAAGAACATTCATCATTTCAAATTTGACTCCTATTAATTATACTGAGAGTATTAAATTTTACACTACCAACCGCAGATTTTTTGTTAGATATGACAATGGAAATGTGTAATTGGTTATAATAAAATTGAAGATAGTCCAAAATGAGCTGTATCATATTTAGTAAACTGCAACATATTTAAAATTACCGGAAGCCGAGAGTTACATTGGTAATTGCTTCTGAAGATCATTTGCTATACTGATAGATGTTTCTGGAGCTATAGACGTATACAGCGTGTTTGAAATATACATATCTATACCAAAGGAGCTTTATATCTGATCATCAACAAAAAAAAAACTCTTATGAAAAACTAAACAGTGTTAATCGTTGGCTACAGTTTTATCAAGAAGTAAGTAGCAATAAAATAAAAATTATACACAAATAATATCAAAAATAAAATTGTTGTTTTGTTTATCTACTGTTACTATTTAAATTTTCCTCAAATAAAATAATAACTTTTAAAAAGCCATTGTGAGATACACATTATTTTACTATCTAACCCCATATTTTAACAATTATTTTCACATACTTATAAACAAAAGTGAATGATCTTATATGCACAAATATGTAAGTTTATGTCATAACAATATTTACATCTACACATAAATTGGAAAAATACGTACTTTAAAAGATTTCTGTACCTAAAACTTTGTTGGCTAGACCGCTTTTTGTCGTTATATATTCGTTTTACTTCGGTATCTTTGAATATTCGCAGTTAGCATGGAACAACATTGGTGTTATTTGCTAAGCCCTAGATTATTTAGTTATTAATGGAAGCAGATAAACAAATTTTGAACTGCTAAGCATTACTTACATTTAATACATTTGCAATTTTTGAGAACGAATTTCAGAATTTTTCGGAACGTCAAAAAAACGGAAATGTGCGATACCCTTTCAGTGTGAGATTATTTGGTTAGACAAACTTAGTTTCAAAAATAACCCTTTACTGATTCTTTTATTAATTTAATCTTTATTTTCCGGAAATATGGCAAAATACCCAATTAAACTAAACTCTTCCTGCAAAACTCCTCTAAATCAACTAGGTATTTTCTAATTAACAACTATTTATATGCGACAAATAGACAAAGTTATGTTAACTAGCACCTTCGAGCTAGCCACATGTACGTTGCCTGAAAAAAAAAACGTAAATAAATCTAAAATCAACCAGCTTGTACTTCCCCATGCTGGCCTGTCGTCCGAACAACATCGGAACGTGCGTTTTTCCTACGCAACTGACAAATCTCCGACAATCCGGTTAATTAAAAACCTCGTAAATTCCTCGACTAGGTACGGAAGTGGCAAACAAGGCATTTGTCAACACCCCGTGTGTGTGTGTGTGTCGCTGTCGCGCTGTGTTGTTGTGGCAGCAAACAAATTAGCGCCAATTTTTCAGAGATAATTAGGTCCAGAGTTGACGAAGCGTGCACCGGCACAGTCATATGGACACAAAATGCCGTGGTATATTGTTTCGGGGAGCACTCCTTTTCCGCCAACGGCCGATACAAAGTAATATTGATACAGAAATAATCTCAAACTTCAGCCTTTTTTAACATTTAAATTTTGAAAATAACCGTTTTTCTATATACAGGGTATTTCACTTTGAAATAGCATGAGTTCAAGTGTCTTTAGATGACCCTGGGTTCTGTATTCTGGAATTGTGAGAGGGTAGACTTAAAACGCCACAGCACCTAGGCCTATAATACACTTGAGGCGAAGCATAGTTGGTACAGCCACTTCCTATACAGGGTGTTTCTAAACTATGGTGCCAAATGAACATGACAGATAGAAAATGTCATTTTGAGCAAAAAGTTTCATGTAAACATGGGTCCGAAAATGCATAATAAAAGTTACAGGGTGATAAAGGTACAGTTTGAGAAACAATTTTGTGCAATAACTTCTACAAAAGTTAGGCAATTTAAATGAATCTTGGTGCAGTTTCTTAGACACTAAAATGCAACAATTTCGTGCAAAAACAATTTATTCCCATCGCCCAGGAGCGGAGAGCCGGGGTAGCACATAGGATTTTATTATGAAAAAAAAATTGTTCTTTGCATTTTCGGAAAATTGATCAAATTTTCTGAAAAATAAGCTAATATGTCACAAAAAAGGTACTCTTGTTCAATGTCGCGAATATGAACCGTTCTCTTTAAAATTTGCAAAATTTATTCTCGTGCACCCGACAAGATAGAGGTAGCAATGGGAGTTCATCATCATAGTAGCCATTAAATTTAAAATAACCTTTCAGTTTTCCTATCAAAAGTTAATTGTAATTTTTGATAGCATAAAATTTAGCTTTCGTTACTCATTTAAAGTTGTTATGGCAGAACAATACACATTTGGAGAACTTGCATATATGCATTTAATTTACGGAAAATGTGGCTGTAATGAAAATTGTTTATGTCCATCGGCCGGCGCCTTAGAGAAACATGTACTTTTAAAAAGTCATTATGACACTGGCTGTCCCAGAACGATCCGAACTCCAGGGGCTGAAGAGCGTGTTCTCCAACGTTTTGAAGAAGATGATACTTTAAGCACTAGAAGAATTGCTTTCGCCGAAAATATGCCACATTCCTTGGTATGGAGAATTGCTAGGGAACAACAACTGCATCCATATCATATGACTAAAGTACAAGAATTGCTTGCTGAAGATTAGCCAAAACGACTACAATTTTGCAACTGGATGTCAGAAAAGGTTCGTGTTGATGCGATGTTCGCCAAACGTATTTTGTTTACTGATGAGTGTTGTTTCACGAAAAATGGCATGTTCAGTTTAAGAAATAGTCATCACTGGAATGATGAAAATCCAAATGCAACAGTTGTGCGACATTCACAATACAAAATTAGGGCATGTATTAGAGCTAACGGTGATCACTTTCAACATATGCTTAAATAACTTTTTTTTGTAGTAAGTAGTTTTGTTATGTTTATTTTTATTTATTTTATTTTATTTACACTATTCAACAGGTCAAAGACCCAGTTAAAGAATAGGAAAACACAAAAAAAAAGCATACATGAAGTAAATGACACAATACTTAGACATAACACATGTAAACAAATATGAAAAAAGAATCAATCTAAAAATCTAGATAAAGACAATAACATTTACAAAACAGATTTTTTCAGAGTTGAAATATTGCAATCCAAAAAATCTACGGGCAAGATAACTTCATTACATAAATTACACATATTATGCAGTGGAGAGTGTTGCAGAATATTTGTCCTAGCAGGTGGCAAATAAAACATGTTAAATTGTCTAGCTTCAATTCTGGGAACAAGAAAGCTCAACATTCGCAAGATGGCACTGCAGTCAATGACATTATTAATTACTTTATGTAAACAAATTAAATAAGCCTTTTTACGTCGATTTTCCAAAGTTTCAAGGCCAAATCTATTAAGCATTTCAACTTGAGGGAACCCAACAGAGGGATACTCACCATCAGCTTTAAAACTAACATATTTCAAGAATTTACGTTGAACATTTTCAAGAGCATCCACATGAAAAGCAAAAATAGCACACCCAACAATAGATGCATATTCACAATTGCACCTGACAAAAGTAGATTATAAAATTTTAAAAGTGTTAGAATTCCGAAACTGTTTACTATTTCTTATAATAAAACCAAGAGATCTATAAGTTTTGCAGTAATATGATGTAGATGGTTATTAAAAGACAATTTTCTGTCAAAAATAATACCTAAGTCACAGAAAGTATCAGGTCTAGACAGCGTATGTTGCTCGATGGAATAATCAAAAGAAATTAACCGTTTCTTTGTAGAAAAAGACAGTACATGGCACTTACTAGTATTAAGTGACAGATTATTAACCCTGCACCATTCATTAATGACATTAAGATTGTACTGAAGTTCAGCAGCATCATCAGCGTTCTTGATCGTACTAAAAATTTTCAGATCATCTGCATACAACAGGCAGGGCACAGTTAAATTAATAATAATGTCATTAATAAATAGGCTAAAGAATAAGGGTCCCAAATTAGACCCTTGAGGGACACCCGAGGTGGCTCGTACCTCAGTAGACTTGCAACCGCGGTAAACAACATGAAGACCTCTGTTAGAAAGATAAGAGCTAATAAGAGTTAATAAGTTGAAGGAGAAACCAAAAAAATTATCTAATTTATTCAAGAGTATTGCATGATCAATTCTGTCAAAAGCCTTTGTCAGGTCAGTGTAAATCACGTCAGCTTGAAATCCATCATCAATGGCATTGGCTAAAAACTGTGTAATACAGAAGAGATTTGTAACAGTAGACCTGCCCTTAAAAACCATGTTGCGCCTCCGAAATTAAGTGTTTTGTGTGATGAAATATAAAATATATGTTATGTTTATGTAGTAATTTAAAAATAAATGTTATAACAAATTTACAAACCAAATCCATACCCAGTTACCACATAAAGCATAGCCTTCTTGATTACAGCATTCTTGTTGTCGGGTGCACGACAATAAATTTTGCAAATTTTAAAGAGAACGGTTCATGTCGGCGACATTGAACAAGAGTACCTTTTTTGTGACATATTAGTTTATTTTTCAGAAAATTTGATCAGTTTTCCGAAAATGCAAAGGACAATTTTTTTTTTCATAATAAAATCCTATGTGCTACCCCGGCTCTCCGCTCCTGGGCGATGGGAATAAATTGTTTTTGCACGAAATTGTTGCATTTTAGTGTCTAAGAAACTGCACCAAGATTCATTTAAATTGCCTAACTTTTGTAGAAGTTATTGCGAAAAATTGTTTCTCAAACTGTATACCTTTATCACCCTGTAACTTTCTTATTATGCATTATCGGACCTATGTTTACATGAAACTTTTTGCTCAAAATGACATTTTCTATCTGCCATATTCATTTGGCACCATAGTTTAGAAACACCCTGTATATCCACATGACTACTTTCGGTTTCATTTCCCAGGTTTTACCAACAGTCCTGTGGCACTGCTCATAGGATATGCACGACTATTTTAGTATTCTCTCCAAATGAAGATTCCTAGAAAACCTCATTAATTAGGAGGATGGTCAAACGCCAACCAGTATCAATATTTCACATTAATCCAAGCCAACGTACTTGCAGCCTACCATACCCCCAGGCAAAGTGCCAATGCTTTCCACAAATATAACTGACCGGCCGCAGAATTCGAACCTGCGGCGGGTAGCAAACACAATTCAAGTATTGATGTCTTAAACAGCTCGATTATCTACCGATTTGAGATCATACAAGACAGCGACTCTAAGCATATAAGCAAAAGAACTTTTGTAGCAACAGCGAATCGACCTTTTGCAGTGGTTCTGTCAGCCGCCTGACCTCAATTATGTTATGAATAAAAGTTACGTGTCTCAGCCTTTATCCAAAAAAAAATACCTGACTATCAACTTTAAATATTAATTTGTAAACACCCTGTATAAGCTACATAATAAACATCTATAAACCTTGTAAGTTTAATTAATAATAATGTTGAAATAGCGGAAGTCTATGTTCATATAAAAATTATCTGTAATTTTTACTGTACTTATATTAATAGAGAACAATCGCAACAACCTATGGTGAAATAGAACCAGCACTTCCAACCGATGTCGGCAACACGGAAGGTACTGAGTGACAGAAGAAGCAGCGTTAAATTCCCGATGAATTCCTGACTTTATATTTACCGTTTCCACCGCATTACTCCCTGAAAATCCCATAAGCATAAACAGAAACACATGCGGACCCGTGACGAATTTTCTATTTATTTTATTGCGTACACTAATGTCTCATTTTTTGCAGTCGTTAAACTTTGAAATGGCTTTACACACTGGCGTTAACTTATGAAATTAAGGAACAATTTAGTAGGTACTAGAACAATTAATTATAAAAATAAATTTTAAAATTTCTACTGCTTTTTCTACTCATATACAGGGTGATTTAGTTAGAACTCTCCAGGCAGATGCCAAAAAGAACTAAAAATATAGAACAGCCTGTAAAAGGAAGCTCTTAGGGATTATTTAAGGCTCCTATTTTCTATACAGACACCACTCTGACGTGAGATAATTCTATATTTAGAAATGTTGATGGTTTTTAACTTTTTGTGTGGAACACATTTTTTCGTTTAGAGGAATAGGTCTGTTGATATTACTGATAGTAGAACATTAAAGCAGGTGCTCAAAATTGTCTCCATTTTGTTGAATGCACTGTTAATACAAATCCAACTGTCAGTAATTATAGCTGTATATGTTCCACATTTATACAAGAAAACAGATAATAGCGTATATTATTTCAATATAAAAAACATATTTGCTATAAGATTGCACCTAGGAAACCATATTACTTATTTGTGGCAATGTTGTTGTGCTTCTTTTTTTTGTAATTCAAATAATGAAGAGTATGCAGTTACTGTATTTGTATATGGATATTCCAATGGGAATGCCAGACAAGCAGCCCGAGAATACCAACGAAAATACCCAAATAGACATCAACCTGCCTACACAATCTTTACCGCATCATTTCGTAGACATCGAGAAGCAGGTAATCCCGCTATAAAAAGGCGATTCGTTCTACTGAAGTGAATGCACAAAATGGAGAACACAATAGAAGCTGTCATTGACAACTCTTCAATTAGTGCTCGACGTATAGCAAGTAATCTACATTTATCATCAAATATGATGAAGAAGAAAGAAATGATCCAAATTTCATCTGTCGAGTGACGGAATTTTTAGTTCGCCGATGTGATGCTTGCATTAGAGCCCAGGATGGACATTATGAACAATTTTTATAGTCTTAAGATTTCTTAATTTGGTTAATAAAGGTTAACTAATGTAACATCACACGCAAATAATAATTGTTGTTATAACAACCATCATTTTTATTTATCAGACTTTGATTGAAATATGAAATGCATGTTTCTATATTTCTTGTAACTTTTACACAAAAATCGGACCTATGTTCATCTAAGAAAAAATATTTGACACTAACCCAGCACTCATAGAGCTTGTAGAACAAATGCAGTTTGTGTTAACTGGATTGACTAATTTTACTATTTTTTTAAAGACCCCGTAGATGTTGACTAACAAGCAATGCTGAAATACAATTATTCATTCTTCCATTTCACTTTCCTATCTACTTGCACAATTTGAGAAAATACTTGTATTGAGTTACCAATTTATTTTTTACGAGATTGGTGAAAAAAATCGTTAATCGACAAATTCAAAGTTCCACTCTCGCTTAAATTCGTGTTCTTTTTGAGCAATTCTTACACCATCACCATGGTTTAATTAAGTTGTTAAAGCTGGACGTATGCACTGTAATTTTTTACCATGTAGGTGCACAGCGCAATTCGGTACTTAATCATTGAGCTTTCTTTCAAATTGTAAAATGAACACGTAACTGTCCGCAGGTGCCACAATTTAATTTCGTTCATTATTTCGTATTATGCGCTGGTAGACTGCCTGCTGCTCGTGCTTATTACCGAAAATATGATTTATATTATGATTCAATGCCTGAAAAAGTAGTCTTATTTCGTAAAAAGACGATGCTAGTTATAATTTACCAAACTAACGGCTTCATTTAGTCGAAAAATTCGATAAACTAGTAATTTTCACAATATGAAAAGTGACTGAGTGAGGGTTTGATTTACATACATAAATAAGATTATCAACTATAATCACTTTTTTACACTCATGAGTGTAGACAAATGAAAACCACTTAATAGTAATTCTTTAATGTATTTTAAAAGTACAAAAGTAAAAGTTTACTGAAAGACTACACAATTAATATCTTCACAAAATAAAAAGTCAATGAGTGACTATTCAAAAAGAGTTTAATTTTACACTCACATAAATAAAATTATCAACTAAAATTAACACCCAGACGATAGCGGTCTTTAATTGCCATTTTACTAAAACACTTACTAAAATCTTGTCTCTTGGTAAGAAACCTTCGTACACTCGTGAGTGTAGATAAATGAAAACCACTTAAAAGTAATTTATTTTTTGTATTATCTTAAAAGTACATAATTATACTGAAAGACAACAATTAATATCTTCCCAAAATAAAAAGTGAATGAGTGAGTGCTCAAAGAGAGTTTAATTTTACACACATCAATAAAATTATCAACTAAAATTAGCGCCCAGACGATAGCGGTCTTTAATTTCCATTTTACTAAAACATTTACTAAAAATCAAGTCATGGTGTTTTGAGTAAACAACCTTTTTACACTCATGCGTGTAGATAAATAGAAACAGTTTAACCATTTTTTACTGTACACCGAAAGACTGAATGACTACAATTAACATCCACATAAAATAAAAAGTGAGTGAGTCAGTGGTCAGAAAGAGTTTGATTTTACTCATATAAATAAAATTGTCAACTAAAACTGAACACTCAGATGATAGTGCTCTTTAAATAGTATTTTACTAAAACTCACGTCTCTTGGTGTTTTTAGTAAAAACCTTATTACACTCATGAGTGTAGATAAATAGAAACCGCTTAATATCCATTTTACTGTACTATTTTAAAAGTATACCGAATGACTTTATTTTGTGACGATCTTTCAGTCTTTCGGTCGGAAAGAATTTGATTTAACAATTATTATGCAAATAAAATTGCTACTTCAAATTAGCACACAAAAAGTATTGGGTTTTAAATGTAATTTTACCAAAAAATAATCTGAAAATTATGTTTCTTGGCGTTTAATTTTTAACCACTTTTGAGTAAAAGCTTATTACACTCATGAGTGTGAACTATTTAATATCAAATCAAAGACTAAATGAGCACATTTTCAAATTCAATTTCTTTTACTACAGAAATTTGAAATCTATTAATTATGAGCAAAATGACAATGTTCTCATTATATTATATATTTTGATTATTGCTATTAATATATGAGTTGTAACTCATACACTAATAAAGTTTTATTGTAATAAAAAAGTATTAAATTTAACATCAAAAATAACATGGACAGTGTTTTAGATATATATCATAAGTGTCATAGTTATTTCATTCAAAAGATAAAAAATTAGACAGATTTAACTTTTACCACTTCATTCAAAATCATCAATCAATTATTATCGTTACTAAGAAGTTAAATAATGTTAAAAAAATGAGAAAGAAAATATACCAAACACATCATTTGCTTTAATAATTATTAATAATTACATTTTAAGACGACTATCTATTGGGTGTTAGTTGGTATTATGTTTAATAATGTGAGTGTAAAATTTTACACTCAAATATTTTAATTATTAAAATCACATATTTAGTGATACATATGAGTTAATAATTATAAAAACAGTTTTATATAGTATACTGAAAGAAAGTCATATATTGATCCACTCACGAGTGGTAGCACCTCACCCAAAGGCAATTAAAGATCTAGAACCATTCACTCTCGAAAAAATCTAAGGGACTGAGTTCTGGTAATCTTAATGGCTATTGTAAATCCTTAAAAATACTTATCTATATTTAAAATTCATTTTATTTAAACTTCAAATCTCGATATTAGAACTGACAAAGAAGAAAACGCGAGCTACAAATCGTATATTTCCCGTCCACCCACGTGCCAGTAAACATAAATTTCGATCTAGTTGACTTGTTCCCCATAACGCCTTGCACATTATTAAAGAGCCCTCGCGTCCCAGCCGCTAATCTAACCCGAATGAAAACGAAAAACTCGGCCCTACGGGAGGACCCCGCCTGCCGGGATGGGGTGACTACTCAATCGAGAAATGGAGTTAAGCAGATTTCGGTGAGGAGCACGAGGTTATGTGCCTCTCATACGACTTCAGTTTCGAATGTATCAGTGGATGTCAGGCTTAATGTCTACAGTAACTGGTATATGTGCAGTAAAAATCAATGTGCTCATTTTTATACTTAAGTATGTAATAAACACGAACCTTGAGTGTTGTCAACGAGATTCGTGTACACTCATGAGTGTAGCACTAGCATTAGAACAATTTGAAACGTTATAGTAGTCAAAAAGAGCATGATTATACACTCGCATAAATAATATTATCAACTGAAATTAGCACCCAGAAGATCCTTTAAATGCCATTTTACTAAAACATTTACTAAAAATCATGTGTCTTGGTGTTTTGAATAAAAAATTGTTGTAAAAGTACAGAAAAATACTGAAGAACTAAATAACCACAATTACCATCTTCGCAAAATAAAAAGTGAATGGGTAAGTGGTCATAAAGAGTTTGATTTTGCACTCACATAAATAAAATTATTATTTGGTTTTACATTTGAGAGTAGTACATTAATTAAATCATATATTACTAATAGACAACAATATGTAACCCAGAATGATTGTAGGTCAACTTGTCTTACCCTCGGAGCAGGAGTACCGCAGGGGTCTGTGCTTGGACCTGTGCTATTCTTAATATATGTCAATGATTTTTCCGGTTTCGTGGATAATTTTTTGTTGACTATTCAGTTTGCTGATGATACAAATATTACTTACCAAGGCTTTGCACTGGGTAAGTTGTTGGATAAGACCAAGCGAGCAGAATTAATGATGCAGGATTGGTTTCTCTCGAATCAGTTAAATTTAAATACAACCAAAACAGAAACTATAGTATTTAGCTTACGTGATGTTGGACAGACAGCAAACCCAGAGTTTGTAAAATTCTTGGGCGTATATTTAGATCCTAAGTTATCTTGGAATCACCACACAACGTACATTTGTAATATGGTTTCAAAAAAGTTTTATTTGCTTCGTAGTCTGACTCACCAAGTATCGCAAGCAACCTTGATAACAGCGTACCATGGGCTCATTCACTAGGTATTGTCTTATGCTATTCTAATCTGGGGTCATGCTACTTCAGCTTCCAGTGTGTTTAGCTTACAAAGAAGAGCGATAAGAATAATATCTGGACTCAAATTTAGAGATGACTGTAGAGATAAATTTGTTCAGTTTAGGATTTTGACACTTCCTTGCATATATATTTTACAATGTTTGCTGTACGTAAAGAATAATACATTATTTTAGAAGATCCTCAGCCACCGATCTGGTTGATGGCTGTGCAGATATGTAGATGTTAAAGAGTCATGAGGGCTAAAAACTTCTTCTACAGCAAAAGGTTATGGTTGAAAATTATTTAGAGAATAAGAAATAGATAGCAAAGAAGATCATGGAGTCAAACACGGATTTTACGATTGGAAATGCTAACTTAAACAGCTCCTTTACATCTACTTCTGACATACAAATTTCTGATTGTAAAAAGAATATCATTAAAGTTTATAATAAACCTTAGGTTTTGTAATATTTTTTTTTATAATAAATACATTATTCTTTTAAAAAGCGGGGTTTTATTTAATAGAAAATATTTAAAATGTTTTTTTTTCATAGATATCCTTACGAAGCTATTTATAAAATTACATAGTAAAGTTAATAATAGTACAAAAGAAATTAAAAGTTACACATTAATTTAAAAAATATAAAATATTAATGAAATAATAAATATCCTGAAAAAAATAATTGTTGAAGTGTGAATTGTAGTCCATTCTGTGTCTCTAATCATAAATCACTTACCAGTACTAAACATTTAACTGGCCTACTCCGCTAAAGAACCCACTCAGGGGTTGTTATTGTAATATTAAACATGCAATTCGTTTTGTTACTTAGTCATGATTTGCCTATGATAAATTAGAAGGGATGAGAGCTATCAGGAAAGGACCCTTTTACCTACTACAAATTATTCGGGTACATAAACAGTAATAACCTTTTAATGGAAATTGTAGCATTCTGCTGTAATAGGTAAGTACGAGGCATTAGTGTTAACAATCATAATTTAAGGGCGATTTGCGGTTAGTAATTGGTCAAATATATTGTAGGAGGTGTCTAAATTTAGCTGCAGTTCATGTAGATTATTGTACGTATCTCCCTTGGATAGTATTATTTGTATATGCAGGGAATTTTAAACAAAGATTTATCCTTAGTATATTAAGATGAAAAGTTTGATCTAGGATTGAATTTAAGGTAAAAGAAGTGAACTGTCAATACCATTATGTTACATTTAAAAAAGATAACAAAAAATATTTTCATTTTTCAAACTGGTAACATTAGATCTTGTTGTTTTGTTAACAACGTATTGTAAACCGCACTGATAAAAGTTTGTCTGTAATGTCACATAACTTTTCATTGGCAATTTGGGATCAGCGTATATTATTTCACATATATGTAACTGAATGTCAGTGTATAAAGAATTTAACAATATGCTCATGTTAAAAATATATATATATATACCAAGAGTTTATCAATCAGTTCAAATATTTTCATTTTGTTTAAGTTGAATAGTGTAACGCAAGCTAATTTAAAAATGTATTATATTATTTTTGTAGCCATATGGAGAGTGTGTTGACAGACGAAGTTGAAAAGAGTTTTTACTTTTAATACTATGCAAAAGTCTGCTTGTTAAATTGTACAAATGTACCTACAGGTTTAAGTTAGTTATAATTAGCTGCCAACCCTGAACAGGCCGATTTTATGATCAAAACTAAGTAAAAAGTTCATATGAACATGGGTCCGGAAATGCTTTCTAAGGGCCAGGGAGCACTCAAGCATGTTTTATTATCAGCTCTTGTATACAGGGTGTCTCATAATTAGCTGCCAACCCTGAACAGGCCGATTCTATGATCAAAACTAAGTGAAAAAGTTCATATGAACATGGGTCTGGAAATGCTTCTTATAAGGGCACAGGGACCCATTGAAGGGGAGGGAGGTATGAATATAATTTTTTTGCAATATCTCTCAATCGCGTTGTGATAAATGAATGAAATTTGGTATACACAGCTAAATTTTAATGAGCAATTTGATGGACTAATCCATTTATTTCCACAAGGTCCATTGGGGTGGGTACGGGGGTGCCCTTGTTATTTTGCGTGTGTAACTTTTTTGCAGCTTACTGTATCCATCTGACTATCAAAACAATCGATTCTCCTACCTGTTTTATTTGAAAAAGGTGTACTTTGCTGAAGTCAGTAGGAGTAACCATTTTTGAAATAATCCTATTTGAAATGCTCAGTGCACCGAGTAAAAACTGTTTTGGTTTTAGGTAAAGTGCCTTTTCTGCTGAAAATATAGCAAAATGTTACTTGAAAAAATTGTTCAGAATGGTAAATTATGGAGACGTGCAAAATTTCACTCTCCTTCCACTCTCAAGATTATTTCTTGTGGGAATACTTAAAAAGCAAAGTATACGTTACTAGACCAGTTAATTTGGAAGATTTAAAAGGAAGAATTTGTCACGAGATACATCGTATACCTTCTGAAGTTATTGATAATGTCCAAAAAGAATGTATTAATCGTCTTGGCTACTGTCAGGCAGCCGACGGTGCACAATTTGAACATTTAATTTAGTCGATTTTTTACATAATCATTATCAATTTCAGTATTGTGAAAATTATTTTTTTTTAAATCTTGAAACATTATTTTCTTGAAATTTTTGTTATGTAACACCATAATTTTTCATGATATGTGTATGTAGAATGGCATGGTCAAAATTGGGGTTTGCCATTTAAAAAAATTGTCGATGACGTCATATCTCGAACAACGATGGCATCACAAATGTGGGTCGTATGTCAAAATACGCCTTTTTAAAAAACAAAATCGACGTGCCAGGGGATTTTTTCGAAAACTTCTCAGTTTAAAAAATAACTAATTTATTCGTTACATTTCGAAAGCACTGTATTATATTAAAATCTAAATATATGTTAGGGTATATTTTGGTAATAATATGTTTTATATTTTGATATTTTAACATAAAATTGGTTTGTATTTCTTTTAAGTCGAATTATCTTATTGGAATAAAATTTTGTTGAGTGAAAATTTACTCAAAGTTGTCCACAATGTATAAACGTTTCATTCTCGTTTCTTTTCTCACGATTCTTTTGCAATTTCACCGTTCCGCAAATTATTCAGGGGCATTAGAAGCCCCTTTTTCGTCAGCGGGTGACCCTGGGGGTGGAGACCGGTGTGTCAAATTCGAACGACCGGCGACCAAATCACTTTTTAATGATTAAAAATTACGCGAGTTTGTCGAGGGAGTGCGTCCGCATTATTCCGCTAGAAGAGCGTGGAATTATGCTAATATATGCGTTCAGGCCTGTTGATTTGCACGGGGAAACGGATACTGGTGCACATATCGGTAGCTTTGGGGGGCAATTTTGAATAATACAATAATTAACTTACACTAAATACTTATCCAAAATTGATGTCGGAGAAATATGGGCATATGTGTTTCTAAATGCAATGCAGAACCCGAAAAATACACATTTGGGAAAAAGAACGTTTCCATCTGACACTTGTACCTGGACATATGTCAAGTTTTTTACTGTAAGAAAGGTATTTTAAGCCAATCCTATATCAAGTCTTCTACAATTCCTATCAATGAAGTCATATGTATGTTCTCTGATACCAAACATCTAGGTATGCTAATGAACAATTCCACAGACAAAGCTCTATTCAATAATTAACTAAAGAAATGAATCTATCTAAATTTACTAACCTGGTTTAATGGAAACACTCTATAGATATTAACCTCTGACAGTGGGAACTCGAAATTCAACCACAATAGATGAGATCTGACCTATTTCTGCATTTTTAGGATTGCTTCTTCAGGTGGCCTCCTTTAAGTTGAGTTAAATATCTAACTATAAAAATTATTATAATAATAAAATTATTTGAACTTAAATATCGACAATGTCAAGCTGATTAATCTGTCAATGAATTTAAACATCATAACGACTACTAAAATAAATATGTACCTTTTATGTATAGTTTTTTTATATATTTTCAGATCTCATCTATTGTGGTTGAATTTCGAGTTCCCACTGTCAGAGGTTAATATCTATAGAGTGTTTCCATTAAACCAGGTTAGTAAATTTAGATAGATTAATTTCTTTAGATAATTATTGAATAGAGCTTTGTCTGTGGAATTGTTCATTATCATACCTAGATGATTGGTATTAAAGAACATACAGATGACTTCATTGATAGGAATTGTAGGAGATTTGATATATATTAGCTTAAAATACCTTTCTTAAACAGTAAAAAATGTTACAGAAGCTAATAATAAAGAATATATGGGTAGATATTGTGGGTGTAATTCAACGCTGGTTGGGGCTTTATCCGACAGAGTAGTTAGTTTCACACAATATTGTTAATACCTGAATATATATAAAAAAAATATATGTCAAGTGTCAGATACTGTAATAGCTATAGGGCAATCCAACGTGCTGTCAAATCACCTTAAATATGGCGATTGCAGGACAAACAACTTGACATATAACAACAAGCAGAAATGTGTGCTTTTGTGTAGAACTGTGAATTGTATGTTTTGCTCATTGTATTTTATGCCTATTTCAAAATCAAGGAAAATTTAGCCTATAATAATGATTACTAAGCCAATATAAGAACCTCCACCTACTGGATGGATTTTTTGTGCATCTTTAGATACCATTCTTTGGCCTTGAAACGCCAGCCTTAAGTCTGACATGGAATTTGTGACAAACTGACACATGCCTAGATTATTGTTTTTTAATTATCATTCCAAAGTTGGTCAATTGTAATAATTAATAAATTAATATTTATGTCGAAAACGATGCATCAGCGGGAAAAAGACTAAGAAATACTTTTCAAGCAGGATTAACTTGGCTTTAAGAAAGCGATACCGATTTGTCCAAAAATCACTGGCGTACAATTTTTTTGGCTAAAAATGGGTATTTCACGGCACGAAAGCCACTGATGCTAGTATATTACAAGAGAAATTTATACACATAATAGTACCGCTTCACTGTATACTGTTGTGTACCAAATCACATCTCAAATCTCGATCGGTATTCGATAAATGAAGACTATATAGTATTTAAGGCACAAAAAATTTAAACAACCTGTATCTCGAAAACCAGGCATTTCCGGACTCATGCTTATGTAAAAGTTTTTCCTTATTTTAAACATAAAACCTGCCCCTAGATTCTCTTAACATTCTCTCATTTTGTAACATCTTGTATATATTCGTTTTACTTCGATATCTTTGTAGGTATATTGGCGGTATAGGTGGCCTGAGATAACATCCCTGTTCTTTGCTAAGCTCTATTTTATTCAGTTCTTAATGATCTAAAATTATTTGTATTTGTAGAAGACACTATTTTAAGAATACGACGCCCTTAAACATAAAGATTTTTTTAAAACCGACAGTGTATATAAAGTTATCTGATGTAATTAATTGGCTATAAATCTAGTACAACAAAAAGCAACGCTTTGCGTAGAAAAAGGTTAATTGTGAATTAATGTAAACAGTTCCACAGACCAATGAGATGCATTCCGAGAAATCCTATTGGACGAGGGACGTCAAAAACTAAGGACTCGACTGCGAATAATCGAACGGTTTCCTGAAAAAGTCGTGCCGGAAGGAATGAAATAATAGGTGATGAAATTACGCGATATGCAACACAAAGAAGTAACAGCTTATTGTAATTATGCCAATCAGATTAATAAGTGCAACTGTTTTTTCTGCAAATCCATAACCTTTAGTCTATTCAATTGTTAAACTGTTGTAAAGTGTATTTTTTATAGGGGAAGCACTTTGTTAGGTATAGCTTTAACCAGAACATTTGTAAAGTAAAGAGTACTTCCTCGTTAGTACTACAATTAATTACCTACCTGAAAGTGTACTTTGGGAAGTCATATCAAAATGGTGAAGGATTTAAATCTATACAGGATGTCCCGAAATTTCATGTTTAGATCAATAACAGTAAATTTACTTAAAATTTATAGGGTCTTTAATATAAACCTAACCTGCCTAACAGGCAGATTGGTAGGCAGGCAGAAATGCTTCGGCAGGAGGGAAACTTTAGACGTGAAATGGAGGTCCACACAGGATTATGTATATTTTTATACATTTTTCTGCATCTAGAAGTGTGTTTATAAAGGCTTATCACAATCCACTATATTAATATAACAAACTTTATATTTAACGTTTACATGTTTCAGATTCAGAGTGATTTGATCATTAAAGTGTTCATTTTGTATAATAATGTCAGTATGTCTTAAAAACGATTTTTTCTTTGTTTTCACCTGAAACCAATAATTATGTATAGACCTACGAAATTTCATGCAGTACTGATGAGTAATAATATTTTTAAATTTCTATTATAAAATGGCGACCTTAAACATACATCTGTAAACATACCTGCTTTTGAAAATAGATTTTTGAAGTGATATATTACATCTAAAATGTATACTTAAAGCGGCAGAAAATAAAAATATCTAACTCTTTAGTTAGGTACATTCATCAAAAGAAGTGGCCAACGGAACTAACCCATCAACTTTCTGGTCACATAAGCGTGGTAGCAACGCTACAATATCGTTGTTTCGCCACCTTAATTAGCCATAACCTCAAAATTGCAATATACGTAGTTCATGCCAACATCTCAGCATTTCTATATCTAGTGCATATGTACAATGGGTTTTAATAAAATAGTGTGTACAAAAGAGAAGAAAGGTATTAGTTTATGTACAGTTCTATACCAGTCAGAACATTTAAATTTTATAACAAATGCTCCTAAATCTGGAGAATCGTCAACATCTATTGACGAGTGTCATATCGCGCGAGTTGAGAAAGTTATACGGTCAAATCAGTACTGGTCCTTTTTCATCAGTAAAATCCGAGTTATTTCTAGTTTTAGCTACCATATATCCTATACCGCGGACTTTCGGGAATAATGTGGATTTTAACAAATTGTTTTATTAAAGCCTAGGAGTAATTATACAATAATTAATGGATTTTAACGCGCTCTTATCAATTACAGATTAGTTCCGTGCTATTAAAATATTCTGGATGCCGCAAAAACTCATCCCAAGTCCGAGCGAGGCGCAAAAATCAAGGCGGCAGAAGGGCCGGCGAAACGAGGGTAATACATCATGCCGGCCACGGACAGATGAAAAATGAAGATCGCACACAAAACAACCGACGCCGCTTAGATGGTGACTCTCCTAGCCGGCTTTTGTCCGCGCGTTTCACAGGCCTAGGCGATTTTTATATGCAGTAGTCAAAATGTTCGGCTGCGTTTTGTTTTTTTTTCGCCGGGGTTTATGGTGTTTTCGACGGAGTTAATTACTGTATGGTAATTAGGAAGGTGATGGTGCTCTTCCTTTTCGTCTACAGGTAGTTTCGAGGGATCCTGGCGGCGTTTTTTGTTGGAAAAATTTAACAGATCATTAATTTTTTATGAAATATGTTGAGTGCATATTTTAGGAGCGGCGCGCAGGACTTAATGGCGTTTGGAATTTTTTACATTATTTACACGCGCATTACCATTTTATTATCGGGGAGGATGTGGAAAATGAAGTGTGGTAATTTCTGGTGATCGAAGTAAAGGAAAAAATTCCAAGGTTTTAGCCGTTCATTCTATACACTTATAAAAAAACGGGTGGAATTTTCCATGTTTTATTATGCTCTTTTTACAAAATATTTAATTTGCATTATACGTTAAGGAATAATCAAGTGTATGTGATTTTACGTAATAATATCAGGAAATTTCAGAAATAGTGTGGTAATACAATGTACTACTTTGGAGCCATTTATTTTTACTAAATTTATTATGAAATTTTGCATGCAAAGTTTTCATGCCATTTCTGTTGCATATGCGCAGAGGCACATCAACCTAACCTCTAACCAGTGGCGTGCAATGCCAGTTACAATAGGGTAGGCAAACATTTAAAATACTTACTACTATGATACACCAAAATATGATCTCGTTCGGAAATGTCAGTGTCAGTATAATAGTCAGTAATTGATTTGGACATTACACTTAAAACTAAGTATTTTTAAAACAAAAACAGTGGGTTCTTTCTTACATAAGAAACCGAGTAACAAACACACTTAACACGCAGTCGAGCACGCTGTCTATTAGATTAATGGGGTGTTAACTCTTCCAGGATTATTAATTTTTGAACTGTGTATATATATTTTTAAAAATCGAGCAACATTCAAAATAAATAGGATGCCCCTATATAAATTTAATATATCATGGAATTGTCCTAACTATCTTGGTTTGAAGCTTTTCAATCATCTGCCAGAAGAACTAAAGCGAATCCAGATTTTTAAAAGTTTTAAATGTAAATTAAAGTTATTTTTAGTGGACAGGTGTATTTATTCTGTAGATGAATTTCTGACGTCTTAGGTTAAGTAACATTGACTATTCCTATATACAGTATGCGCCAAAAGTATGGAATAAATTCAATAAAAACGAAACAATTATTTTTTGGGAAAAATCCTCGAACAGGTCGATTTTTAATTTAAAAAAATACATATTTTAGCGTAAAATGCGATTTTCAAATGTCATTTGTTTTCGAGTAATGACGTCATCGATTTTTTTTTAAATGGCAACACCATATTTTTTTCCTTGATTCTGAAAGATCGTTTAATTCTCTATCAGACAGTACTAAAATTTTGCCCTCTTACATAGGAAAGTTTTCGAGAAAATGACGATGGAATGTTAGAAAACGTAAATTTTATCCATAAAAAAGTAACAATTCTGAGGTATGTAAAATAAAATACAATTGATTAAATTTTATACTTAAATTAAATGTTCGAATTGCCATCCACCAACTTCTTGACAATGCGCAAGTCTGTGAAGAAATTCTTCTTGCACATTATGAATGATTTCTGGGGTAACTCTGCGTATTTCGTCCAGAATGCGATTTTGAAGTTCTTCTAAATTACGTGGTTTATTAATGTACACAATGTTTTGGTGTATACGCATGTCTTAAAGGAAAATAAATGTATTATTATTATTATTATTTTTTTATTATTATTAATGATTATAAAAAATTAAACATTATTATTTTTTATAAATCAGGTCAATACGGCGGTCATTTTTTAATAACTCATTTAACACATCATCATAAAAATTAGTATTTCGTTTTAGGTCTTGCATAAGTTCTTTTTGAATTAAAATAACTGCTAAGTTGCTTAATCTCTCTTGTCCCTGAGTGTTTCGTAAGTAGGTATGAATTCGTTTCAAATCGGAAAAAGATCGTCCTGCCAAAGCGCTACTAGCTGGTATCGTCACAAGCTTGGCTAATGTAACAAGTTGCGGAAACACGTGGCCCATTCTGTTTTTTTCGCAAAAGCTAATAATTTCATAGGCATTGAGACCGGCAAATTCTGATGAAGAATATAAACAAATCAACTCGTTTTTTAATCTGTCAAAATCAAATCGTTCGTTATATTTTGTCTTTAGCTCCGAAAATATTTCGTCAGGAAAATTATCTTTGAATTGCGAAAAAGAATCTAGATCAAGAAGGCGAAAAAAATGCAGCTGGTTAATTTCATTATAACGATCAGAAATTTCCATTTTGATATTGTCCAATATTTCTCGAAATATTCGCTTATAATGTACTTTTACATCATTAATATTCCGCTTTCTTGTTGGCCGCAAATAGTTATAGTTCTTTCATAAATTTTGTCAGTTATTGTAAAAGTTATCAATAACCACCAATATCTACGATTTTTGATTTTTTTATTATATTAAAAAGAATATCAGTTTGTATAAATATTTCATTGAAAATTGCTAAAAAATAATTAAACTCGAAGTCTTGCAAAGTTCTCCGTCCCAATTCCAATTCGCTTCATTTTCGCATTTTCGTTATAAGTCGGGTCAGCCCGACTCAGATCGACTACCGCCAAGCAGTGCTTTAGCGCTCCATATGAATTTGTATTAATCAGCTGAAACTGCTTTGCTTTCTTTTTAAATACGATGCTTATACACAGTAGAGCAGTGCGGGCTGAGCGCCATAGAGAAACTTCTCGCCAGCGGCGAGAGGTGTATAATTTATTAATTATATTATTATGAGTTTTAATAGAAGACAGGATAGAGCATAGTAGATAGTAGATATTTTTTTAACAAAAAAAAGTGTATTGGTGGTATTGGTAACGTTTCTAGGGTAAGCAATGCTTTTATGCTTCTATTGTATGCACGCCACTGCCTGAAACTGTATTTCGAATAAAGAAACAATATGGTATTACTATATCAGAGCTTCAAAACAGTAGAGGCGTGACTAATTTACAGCACTTACATGGGTACGTGATGTGATGGTTACAGGTAACAGGATTACAGGATTCCATAAGCGTATCACTTGAGAAAGCTTCAAAGTACACAAAATTACCAAAAATAAATTGACATTGTGTGTACCTAATAGCTTGCTATATAAAATTTACAAATTCACCTGTGTCAAATTATTGTAGAATGCCATCCTTTTGGATAGTGTTGGCCCACCACTATCCACTTACATCTATCTGATACGCACTCCGCTTATAGATATCACACTCTAATATTTATACTATATACAGTGCCTTCATAAATGATTGCAAGCTACGTGACCAGGACTGTGATTCTCCAAGAACAACTCGTATGCAAATAGATTTCTTGTCTCTCTCAATTGCCGTAGTGAGGAAAAGGATATTCGCATATGAATTGCTCTGCGATTGATTTGAGAATCTCGACCCTGATCACGTGGCTTGTAATCATTTATGAAGGCACTGTACATATAAATATAATGCGCTGCAGTATACGTACACATCTCTACAGTTGCTATAACAATCGCACATACATTAACACTTATCGTCGGCTATGATAGGATGCATTACACAAGTATAGCATTAGGTTCCATATGTGACAAAACAAAATCAAACCACATACTCCGTTGTGCATACCCTTAAGAGAGCCCCGTGTTCGTTGTCATTCAAAAACAAGTAAACTCTATTCTAAAAATGCTGATGCAGTTTCAACATGCAATACTCTTTTTCAATCGAAAATCTTTCAGGAAATACCTGCCCTTTGTTTTGGATATTGCAATTGTGTCACACTTTCGGCACTGTATGGCTTTCATTTATCCATGTCTTGACTGTGGAAAATAGTATTCGATTCAAATTTCAACGTTCTCATATTTGTCTTAAATAATTTCTTCACTATATCACTATTTCGTCTATTGTTCTACGAATCGAATAATTTGTGTCGTCATCAACCCCATCTCCTTCCTTTCACGAGTTTGCACTATTTTCCGTGTCCCAGATGTATGTTCTTTTTTTAACGATACACACTACTGACAAACACTCTTCTTTATGTACTGCATATTTCATCCGCATTATTTAACATTCATATTTTAGTCTCGCGCCCTTATTTCTTCATATACGTTTTTTATCATTTGATTCGTCACTTATTAGATTAGGGCGTTTACGATTTTAATAACATACTCTATTTTAAATTATTCTTCGTTCCTAAGAACACAAACATAAAATGAATAAATTAATTACTGTATCACAATTGAATTAGCTTATTCGTATTTTTCTTTGGGCTGACTACTATAAGTTATGAACAGGTTTATAAAATGAGCCACATTATTTTTTGAAACCCGATTATAGTAGTTCTATAGTTACCTACTGTTGCTTTAGCAGCAGCAGCAGCAAGTTTTATACAGTCCAGTTACTGAATATTTAGAATCATTTAATTGCTTTTGTGGAACCGATCACATAAATTTAATAGACTTGTACTTCTGCCAGCAGAACAGTTATAAAAAAGCCGTTATTTTTTTTTAAACTTTCTACTGAAAGAAATAAGAGCCTTCTAAAATATAATTCATTCATGTATTTCATGTATGATTTTTTATTGCTACTAGTTTCTATAAATCGTTGTGTCCTGAGAATTACAGTTCTATCTCGAGACATGTGCTGCAGTAATATAGCGCATTTAATTACGTGACACAGAAATGTTAATGATGATACATTTGTTCGTTTTGTCAGGGGCGTAACGAAGAGGGTTTTGGGGTGGGTACTAGGTTCGTCCTTTACGGTTATATGGCCGGCCTACCATCGGAAAATTACTATTATTATGGTGGTAGTTAAGTAATAAATTATGTCACGGAAAAAATATGGTAAGGCTGTGGAATTTCGGGAATTATTGTCTATAAGATTTATTTAAATGACTGCATTAATAATTAATTTTCAAAATAGAAGAACTCTAGGATGTATGTTTATAGGAACGTTTGTTTATTTTGGTATTTGACGATATTGAACTGTATAATTTCTCACAACCAACAGATTTCGACAAAAATATTTATAAAAAATAATACAATCTATTGTACCTTGTTGTATATGTTTTAAACCGGGAAAATCAGGTGTTAAATTAACTCAGCATAATTTTACTGTGCAGGCTTATTTTACATACATTTCTCATATTATATCATATTTGTGTTCATACGTTCTTCCGTATTGATACTGTATTTTTTACAATTATCGATGTAAATATACATATGTAAGTGTGAATTAAAGGTTTGCTTAATTGGCTTAATTTTATTTGTATAGCCTTCATTTACATCAATTTTTGTAACGCTTGTGTTCTAATAATTTGTAATTTTTGAGTAATTTTACATAAAATTTACATAGTAAGTGAAGAAAGCGTAAGTAATATTTTTGCCGTTATTTACATATTACATTAAATATTTGGTATTCATAAAAATGTAAATGTACGTGTTCTATTTTACGTGGTATTACATTGATTACATTGTTCCACATTTTGACTACTGTGCTTTAAATAACTATATTAAATATTTTCAAGTAAATATACATGTCAAATGATATAAAACTATAAAATTACATTGTTAATGTAATTTTGTTTGTGCTTATTTTACGCGAATTTCTGTAAGTGCAATAATAACCAATGTTCTAGTATGTAATTTTACATAACACTTTATGGGTAAATTTATATACTATTGACATTTTGTTATTATTTAATAATTATATTAAATATTTTTAAAAGTTCAAAATGACACATATTTAACGCAATTTTACCTGCATAGGCTAGTTTTAATAGATACGTGCGTTTCCCAAAATGAACAACTTCTTGCCTGTAATTTTACATAATAATTGTATTAATAAATGCACACATTTGTATTCCTGTACTCCTTAAATATATGGTGTTTACAAAAGCATAAAAATGACATATTTAATGTAATTTTACTTATGTAATATTGCATGAATACCTGTAAGACCAAAATACAAAATATATATTCAAATAAATATAGGTAATTTAACATTAAACTATTTGAAATTACATTATTTAACCATACAAGTTGTTACTGCCAATAAAATCTACTTAGTTGCCTTCAAATTTACACCACATCATAATATGTTCCCCTAAAAGAAAACCTGTGCAAATTTTCAATGACCCACACCATACAGGGAGTTTCACTGACTAAATCAATATTGCTGTTAATCTTCTTCATCAATCAGTCACTTTTCGCGTGGTAGAGGTTGGTGAATTTCGTGGGTTTGTGTTGCCAATATACTTTATAATTATGAATGAAATTTGCTATTTGCCTAAATAAAAATGCAATTCAAGTTGGGTAATGTGAAGTAGTGAAAGACTGCGGTTGTCTTCTACTGAACAGAGCCGTGGAAAAATGTATAAAAGACCTTTTAATAGACATTTGCCTTCCATGTGCGTCTATTATTCGGTACCTACTGGTAATCGATTTAAATGTGATTCATTTTCAAAGTCAAATGCGATTTACATTATTTGGGAATACCAACGTATGAGCTTAACTGGATTCTGCTTTCAAGAACATAGAGAGTCACGAGAAGGTGACAAAGAAAAGGTATATTTTTAATATTTTATCCGAAATGATTTACTGTATAAAATTTTGCGGAGCTTTTAAACATTACGAGGGCATGATGAATGAATTTTACGTCTGAACTTGACAAAACACTTAATGAATACCTCAAAAATGCAGCAATTTTTAAAGGTACCTCAAAGAATATGCAAAATGCATACATTTTAGATTGCAAGCAAGAAGTTTGAAAAAATCAGTTCAGTACCGAACATGTTGTTATTATATGTATGTGGTCCTGAGTGGCAACAATGCTGGACTTATCGCTTCAATGCTCGTTCATGTCATCAGAAAATTTGTAGCGTCGTGTTGCCGATTGCTATGAGGTGATTTGTTTATCTGTTGAAAGATCGAGTAAAGACATTTTTTTTCGATTTTCCGTCTCTATTAGGCCTTCCGAATACGTGGCATTATGACGGAATTACCCTGTATACAGTACAAAATCTAGGGAAGTTCTTTTAATAAGACAAAAATAAGCGCATCCTTCGACGCGATAACCATTCAAGAACCCCACTGTACGTTTAATTCCCGAGAGTTATGCAACGTCGAAAGTGATTCGCTTTGCTATAATTTCCAAAGATTGATGGTGGCTTCCAACACATGCGTTGTCGACCAGCTGGTTTAAAAAAATACGGATGTACCGGGAAACAGTGGACGACTGTGCGTGGCCGTCTGGACATGTGCTCGCACTGTAGGGCCTTGATTTCTACTAATTATGTGTTAATTATGAGCGAAAGGAAGCTTTAATGGCCCATTCATTCTGGGAGAAAAAGGGGCTCATTAAAAATTTCGCGTATAGGCTCCACAGATATTTCTTACTACATATTTATTTCACCAATCCACTGAAATATTGCTTCGTATGCTTGTACCAAAATTACTAAACCTTTCTATTTTTGATATCAAAGGAAATTATACAGGATGTCAATATCGAAAATATAGATATAGAGATAGAAAAATCAATATGTATAACGTCAGAAAGCGATCTATCCAGCAAATTTTTAGGTACTGAAATCTTTCAAAATACGTATTTTTTAAATTCAACTATAGATGTAAACACTGTTATAACATAAACTTACATAGTTCTGTATATAATATTGTTCACTTTTGTTTATAAGTATGTGAAAATAAAAGTTATTATATTATTTGAGGAGAGTTTAAATAGTAAAAGTGGACATACAAAACATCAGTAATTTTATTTTTGACATTACTTTTGCTCTACGTGTTTTATGTTTCGAAATTTCAGTACCTAAAAAACACCACAAATTTGATCATTCTACAGCGAGAAATACGGCGACCTTAAGGTAAAAATACATGATTTTGATATTTCAATACAATCAATATAATTCAATACAATGAGCGCTTTATTTTGAACACTTTTTAGGTTATAACGATCATGGAAGGTGCTTGTCGATGCAATAAATTGACCTTTTTGGATATCACCACTGTCCCAGACAAAGGCAGTTACCTAAAGGTACTCATTCCGAATCCGGAAACAAATATTTCAAGTAGTTTCAATTATAGAAGAAGCTTTTTCAGTCAATGCTGTAAAAAATGTGTAGAAAATACATCAATCTGCCACCTATAAATGCCAGTGGGAGATTTTTTATTGTAATATGTGGCTGGAAAATGTACTATACATCATATACCTAGGCATCAATACAATTTCGAAAACGTTTTCAAAAGAGGCTGCCAGTTTTATCGGACATGGAAGGAGGCGTTCTACTATCATAGCGGAAAGTTGTATTGAAGATTCACTGGCCAGCAAGTAAGTGCTGAAAAAATCCAGTCGTCCTGAAACTCCTTATCGAGTAAATAATCCCGGCTAAAATGACAAGATTGTTCTTGAGATAAATATTAATATTAATAAGAATAATTCTAAATCAAATGCTATAAAATCGAAGCGTTGTATTATGAATATTAATCCATTAGTATGTTAAAGGACTTCAATCCACGGAAAATAGACGTATCTTCTCAATATAGACATGAACTGCTATCATCAGGTCAGTTTTATGTAAATACAAGAAAGCAGTGGTGTGTTAACATCTATTTGAACATATCAAATGAAACACTGAACACAACAACGCGATACAACCAAAATGGCATGTGTTGGAACTGCTATTAGAAAACTATTAACATGGAAAATTTACACGTCTTGAATTATACACTGGGAAATTTCATTTAACTTTTTACAATCATCATTAACATCTTGTATGTAGAACACGGATCATTTTGCGGAAAAATACGATAAAGTTCTCTTGAAATCCCAATCTTCGTTCTACAGCTGCAAAATTAAGCGCCGGTATAAACCACCTTTCAGAACGATCATTAGTTCCGAAACACGAAAAATGATCGAAATGACGAAACAAAACCTGGAAACGCCATCAATTTATAAAACAGCAGACGGTATGAAAGAGCCTGCTTGACTTTTAAAAATCGCCGAAAATAACAAATGATGGTCATCAGAAAACCATAACATCTAGGTTTACATAGAATCCGAGGCCGACTTGGATCTTCGCAGCGTGACGCTTGTAGTTCATGCAGAACCCGCTGTGCCTTGCTGTCCGCACTTTGTTTTAGAGGCCATCTCACAGCCTCCTCCCTGGACTGTCCGCTGGGGCTTGCTAATTAAATTTTAATAAAAATGTTTATCTCTGACTTTCGTACTTTCATGCGCGGCAACAGTAAACGTATTTTACTACGCACGCCAACTAGAATCCGGAAAATTTAAGGGCGCCGTATTCTGGAAATAGTGTTTTCTTCAACTACAAGTAATTTTAGACAACTATGAACTGAATAATATACAGTTCTTTCGAAAGGTAACGAATAAATTCATTATTTTTGAAATTGAGAAGCTTTCGAAAAAATCCCCTGGCATGTCGACTTTGTTTTAAAAAAAGGCACTTTTTGACATATGATTCACATTTGTGACGCCATCTCTGTTCGAGATATGACGTCATCGACTATTTTTTTAAATAGCAACCCCCAATTTTGACCATGCCATTTGAAAGAGCGTGTCATTCTACATACATACATCATGAAATATTATGGTGTTACATAACAAATATTTCAAGAAAATAAAGTTTGAAGATTTTAAAATTTAATTTTCACAATACTGTACAGGTTAGCAAATAAAAGGAATGTTATCTCACGCCACCTGCCAATATTCAAAGGTACCGAAGTAAAACGAATTTATAGCGACAGAAAGCGGTCTAATCAACAAATTTTTAGGTACAGATATCTTTCAAAACATGTATTTTTTTAAATTCAACTGCAGATGTACATATTGTTAGAATAGCAAAATAATGTCATACAAATGCATTTTAAAAGTTATTATATTGTTGGAGGAGAATTTAAATAATAAAAGTGGATAAACAAAACATCAGTAATTTCATTTTTATATTAGTTTTGCTCTACGTGTTTTATTTTTCGAGATTTCTGTACCTAAAAAACAAATGTTATCATTTTACAGCGGGAAATACGGCGAAATACAACCTTAACTGACTTGTAGCATAACAAAATACGTATACCCAACTATTTCTTTTTATTTAGTTATGGCCGAATAATATGATATGATCCATAGAGACCTAGATTTTTTACTTCCAAAATTACGATGAGAGTAATGCTAGATAAGTTGGACTCTCCAACGCCAATGAATACATTGGCCATGACATCCGGCGCAGCTCTTTGTCAATGTTGGCACATTCTGGAAGGAACAAGCCACTTTTAATGCGACATGGAGGTTGGCGATCAAGTTCAGTTGCTGAGGGTTATATCGAAAATTCCATTGAACAAAAAACGAAGTAGCAAAAAGAATCATAGGTCAGAAAAATACAGCAAATAAGAGTTAAAAGAAGTTCACGCAGAAGCAGGAGCAGGCAGTATTGCCACTACTAACAATTTATTCATTCCTACTAGTGTACTTGAATTGCTGTTAGAGAAGAGTGTCAAAATTCTAATAAATATCAAAATTCGTTAATTTCGCAACGCTTTCACAAATACCTATTTATGTCACAAGTTGCAAAATGTGCTATTAAGCACTGGACGCAATTTAATTGCATTCACTGTGATTTTTTTTCTATTTTGCCATTTACTGGATGTTTGAGCTTAACGAACATCAGATTCGGATTCAGTGCGTCAAAATACATAAAGATAGGTGGGTCGGGTCTAAAAGCATGGACCACTTTTTTATTTTGTGCGCCGGTGTAATAAAAAAAGTCTAAGCAAATTTATCACCTTCCGGTACGTATATTCCACGTTCAAAGTTATTACACTGTAAAAAAGTTGCTGTGTAAGTAAGATTTTCCAGTGTGTAATTTAGGATGTGTAAAATTTCCGTGTTAATAGTTTTACACACTATGGCTTTTTTATACGTTTTACACAAAATGTGTTAAAATTACTAGTATTATAATAAAATATACTGAATTTGTGTAATATTTACCAGTGATGTGTTAAAAGTACACCATTTTGTATAAACTTAACACGCACACAACCTAATTGTGGTCTATATTCCTACTCCTGACTGCTTGAGCACAACTGCGCAGCTGCATCAGCTAATCCAACACACGTCACTACGCCATATTGGTCATGTAGCGGTGTTGTAGAGTTACCTCTTGTTCACTGTGTTCAAATGGGGAATATTTAAATTTAAATTGAGGTTTAATCAAGGAAAATGGTAAGTACTTACCAAACTATAACAAATATTAGTTCACTCTGACGTTTTACATTACTTTGTAATCTGATTTTTGTTAACTTTAGGGAAAGAAAATTATATGTTTAGATCACTACCCAGTTAATGTTCGAAAACTCCTATTTATGTAGTGACTAAATACATATTTGTTTAACGTTTGCTGTTTCATTGTTTATGATGTACTAGAACATTATTAGTCCCTTATTAGAATAATATGTACTATACTACCAATTTTAGTACATACATATTTTGTTAGGAAACTTGGTTGTTGTTCATTTGTACTGAATTTTACTTTTTTAATAAAATCATAAAAAGTAAAATATCTTTTATTTTTTAATTACTTAACACCATAATTCTGAAAATTCTGCCTCACCTACCTTGTTAATTATGTTCCTGATTGCTTTTGAAATTATAATTTTTGTAATAGATTTATTCTGGCATTTTCTAGAACATTCCAGGCTATATTCAATGCATTCTTGAGGAGTGGCAAAACCTCTAGAAAACGTCAAAATAAAGGTATTTCAAAAACTATATCTATTAAAAATTATTTCGAAAGCAAACAGAAACATAATTAACAAACTAAAAAGGTAGGTGAGTCTTCCATATCAATACCTGTTAAACAATAAAATTAACATTTGGATCGGTCTGTGGTCGCGCGGTTTAAGGCGTCAGTACTTGAATCGAGGTGACTGGATCGCTGTGGGTTCGACCCCCGCAGCCGGTAGACCGTATATAAGCTATATTCGTGGAGAGATTGGCACCCTCTCTGCGGGTATGGTAGAGTGGAAGAATGTTGGCTTGGGTCAATGTGAGAGATTGCCACCGGTTGACATTTGACTACCCCCCTAATTAATGAGGTTTTCCAGGTTTCCCTCATTCCTGCACTGAATGGTGGTTAGGGCCTACCAACGTAAGTCGTTCCAGGGCGCAAATGCGGCCTGCTTAATAATAATATGCCGCCCCCTCTCCCGCACAAGTCTTCGACTTCTGGGCTAATCCGCGTGATTAGAAAGAGGGGTAGAGATATTATTATTATTATTATTATTAACATGTTAATAATATGTAAAGCCTACACCTTTAATGATACAAATAACACTGAAATGTGTAAAAGTTACACATGACATTCGTTATATTAACACAGTATTGTGTTCTTTTGTGTTAAAATGTGTAATTATTTTTTTACAGTGTAATATTAAATGATTGAGAAAAAAGTTATTAAAATATCTCTCCCCGACACCAATTTTTATTTCGTGGCGATCCTCGGCACCAGTTTCTAAACCGAGTACTATAATGGTGGGTTGTCAGGGGCCAGGTTGGCATGGCAGTGATTATGGTAGCAGCCCCGACGTTGGCACGTGTGCATGCCAACTTACTCGATCTGGAATTACTGGAAACGGAAGGCAGCTCCAATTTTACATGAGTTGCCCCGTTCGAGATTGCGTGCTCTAATATTATAGTTATTATTTCATTCTCTTATAAAAATTACAAAGCGGGGACGGTGTTTTCCAACGGCTCTAATAGCGTCTAGTTAACCGTAATTTTATCTTGATGGATAGTCCGCGATGAAGTGATATTTGCATTTAGATTGCAGACGTTTCGGTTGGTTTAGTCTTTCAATTCGACAAGTTTTGTTCCTATTTCCTAATAGGATAATATACACGCGTATAATACACTTTGATTTTTCTATAATGTTTCGTTAGAAAATGTTGCTAGATCAATTTTTATTTCAGATAATTATTGAATCTATCCTTATCTATAGAATTTTTCCTTAGCATATCCACATTTGGTACATTCATTCAACATTCATGAATATATCGAGGGGTCAACCACTACCCCAAAAAATGTACATCGATTTCCATTTTTGGCAATCATATCTTATTATTAGTAGTGATTTCTTTGATTACCAGTAATTCACAATGATTTCCAAGTATTACCATATGATTCCCAAATGTTCTCATGATTACTAGCTGATTTCCAAGACTTTTAAGTGATTGATAGGTGATTCCCAGGCAATTATCGAATGATTTCTAGTTCTTAAAAGCTAATAAAATTAGTACCAATTCACATCGTATTTAAATAAAATTTCTAGTTTCAATAGCCTCTTCTATAATGTGGTGTTTATGCTGTACTTTCTTTTATTTTTTTTATTTTTTGCTTTCTTTTCTGTACTTTGCAAATCAACTGTCTGTGCTTTATATTCCCACTAAAAAAGTTATTTTAAGGTAACACCTAAGAGGCAAATATACGGCTGTTATTTAAAAATAAGTATATAATAAGAAGCTTGAATAAATTTCAAATAATGTGCAATGCATAATATTCTCCTGACATTACATATTTTATTTGTAATTTATTTTGGGAAAGGCTAAAAGAAAAAGAAGAAAAAAGACGTAGAATTTTTAGTGGTTTATTTTGGTAAAGTTACAGGTTACTGGTTTTATCACTTATCAGTGCCTTTTCAAGTCCTTATATATTTTTTGAATTGCTAATAAATCCATTCGTTTTAAGGAGAATGGATTTGTGCCGCATAAAATTATAGGCCCATAGAAAATAAAATCTTTATGCACTTGTTGTATGTCATCTTTTTGAGGCCACTTAAATGTATCCAATTTTTTTTGTAACAACTGAATTTTATATGTATCTGATGTGTGACTTAGAACTCGACCTATATACCATTGAGTGTCATAATAAACTGCATAATATGACTCTAACTCAATTATTGTTTCATCTGAACTCTGATTTCCTCAACTTGTGGTTCATTTAAGTCGGAGAAGTTCTCACTAAGAGTTTCACTGGCTAAACTGTATTCTGATTCAGACTGATTTTTTTCTTTCTGGAAAAAAACATTCTATATGAAGCTAAAAGAAATAGTATATCCCTGGCTTGTAACTTTAATAAGCAAACTGAGAGGATGCATATAACACCCTGTTTTTTAAAGCAAAAAAATCACTTCAAAAATATGCTTTTAAGTAGAATAACACTGCAAATTCAGTAGAAATGACTGGAAGCGGAAGCGGGCGGTAGCGTGCAACCCAAATATATTAATTAATATTAACTGGAAAATGAGAGCCTCTTTAGTGACAGAAACAATTTAATATGGATGGGCGCAATCGGTCAAAGATGACATTTGGTATTCTTGATGCCTGACGCATTTTTATTGTACACTTTCCTCTACTTATAGAAAACGTCGATATAGACGTTGAAATGTTAATTTCACAAGTTATAATTTTTATAATATTTATACATTTTCGTTCAGTTTAAAACCGGCCTTACTGTGCACATGTATACACCTTATTTTAAATGTGGCACGACCCTGCCCGCGCTCGTTCGCGTCCTTTTTCAGTTAGAGTACTGAAATCACAGTGTAAAGCTGGCTTTAGAGAACGATGTAATGTTGCCGGCAACACAAAGTCACGTGACTTTTAGCCAAAATTTAACATTTCGTTAAATAGTTAAACGAAACATTAATTTCATTGGCTGAAAATACGTGACTTATGATATTATTAATCTCTTTTGTTAATACATTAGATACATATTTTACTACCAAGCCTGTTTTAAGATAAATTTTGTTTGAAATTATTGACCCGCCAAGTTTCAATTTGGCCCTATAAAATGAATACATACGATGTACAACTACAATACAAAAATTAGCCATAAAATTTCCTCTGATATTATCAAGAGCAATCCAGAAATCTCTCGAGAAATCTAACAAATGTTACAGAAGAGGTTCTATTAGTGAATTAAGAAATTAAATAATAATAATAAACAATTTGCAGGCGCAAATTTGGCCTGCTTAATAATAATATGCCGCCCCCTCTTCCGCACAAATCTTCGACTTATGGGCTAATCCTCGTGATTAGAATGAGGTAGAGATATTATTGTTATTATTATTATTATTATTATCATTATTATTATTATAAAAAGCTAATAATAGTGAAAAAATATTAAGTACCAATTGCACTCGGCCGACCACTTGGTATTGTACTAAGTATTATATAATTTTAGTTAAAATAAAACAGGAAACTGATTTTAAAGTAGATAAACTGTACATTGCCAGTACTTACTATTTTTAAATTCCTAAAATCTGAAATTTTTACTCAATAATTGCATTCATAAACCTACTCTCAAACTTACCTGTACTATGAACAAAACCACAACTAAGTACTCACAACACGTAAACATATACTGGGAGTGTAGAGAACTTGTTACAACAAGCGCGTGCCGTATTATAAAATGACAAATGCCGCTAGAACTACTGTAAACAACTGGCGATTCCCAGCTGATTTCAGTTGATTCCCCATCGATTCCCAGCTGATTTCAATTGATTCCCTATCGATTACCAGTGATTACGCCTAATTTCCAGTAATTGCCAACTGATTACCAGTAATTACTAGGTATTTCTCATTCCCATATGATTCCAAAAAACGATTCCCAACGATTACCATTCAAAATGTACATCGATTTCCACTAGTGGTTGACTCCTCGGAATATATTGATAGGAATTGTAAGAACATTTTATTCTCCTTCCTACGAAAGTATATTTTTTGCATTTCAAAGAGACAAGCGAAAGCAAAACATGCTAGGTTATCGGTTGCTAAGTATGAAAAACTTTCGTGCTCTGGGCGAAACGTCAAATTATTATTCAGAGTGAAAATTAAATTAAATTACAATTGTTTTATGTTCCTGAAACATTTAACGGCAAGTATATTTTGTGGCGGATAATGATTTTTATGTTGAAACTATTTATTTGGAAAATCTACAAATTCTAATTATATACAATTAATGAGTTCATTCATCGGATCTAGATTATTTTTCTTACAATGGCGTCTCCACAAGTACCATTTAATACATATTTTGCAGCCGACTACGACGACTCGATCCGTTGGGTATGAGTACCGTCTTCAGCAACGAATTTAACACTATGGTTAACAGTGTAATGCCATATTCAATGAATCTCTCATACGCTTTCCACATATCCGAATGGATAATGAACCCTTTCTCTACATGTTGTTCCAAAAGAAGAATTAACGTGCTTGCATCCCTTTTATTTTTGGGACAAATTACCATTCCTAAGTATTCTGAGTTATCGGCAATCATTCCGAATACCCAGGGACCTTCAACTACATTTCCTCTGTTATATTTTGGTTTACCAAATTTGGATTTTTGTGTTCAGAAATATGTTTAGATTTCAAAAATAAAAATTGGTCACATTTTTCTGCTTTTCTACATTTTTTCCATATAGGTAATGAAAATGACGCATTTCCGCGGGAAAATGTTGGCGTTTCTGTGTTAAGAAAAATGTATAATTCACAGCAAAAAATATTTTTTTTCTACGTTCATGCAAAAAAAAAATACTTTATTGAACTATATTTAGTGGAAAAAGTGGTTCTTTATTGCACTCATCTGTCATTCTCCTGCAGCGTTTTGTCATCATGACAAACATAAACCTTCAAATCGACGTCACATTTTTCTAGACTTAGTGTCATCTAAATAACATTTTTTGGTTTTTGCATGAACGTAGAAAAAATATTGTATGCAACTCGTACAAAAAGTGATTATTTCACGTCGCGTGCAATAAACACTTACTTTTTGCACTTGTTGCATAAATAACTATTATGTAACTGATTTTCCTTTTTCTAAAGTCCACAAAATTTTCTTTATAACGGAAATGACGCATTTCCGCGGGAAAATTTTAATCTGAATGCTATTTGTTATTTTTTTTTAATAGCTGATTTCCCTTAAACGAAACTTGACCCCATCTTTCGTTGAATGCCATTTGACAAAATTTTCATAGGCTTGATTGTAACGGTCTTTAGATTTGTTCGGTAACAAACTTCTACACGCAATAATTGCTGCTTCTTCAATGGAATTCATTTTTAACTAGATTCAAGCCAAATATTAAACTTAAAACACGTTTATACTTGTCAACTTTATATTGAAGAATAATTATTCGATAACTGTCAAAATATGTTTTTGTTCATTCATGTCTACAGTAATGTTAACAACACACTGTGATACTACCATTTTTAGGGTAATAAACCGCCTTATATCCGTTTTATTACAGTCTACAGAGGATTTTATGCATCTTTAAATCTTGTGTTTTATATAAAATCGAGAGGAGAATGAAAAGTTTAATACATTATACTCTGCAAAAGCCCTTTCAGGTGCTCGGAGGTATTCAAATAGCCTCGTACGTAAAAATAACTTTTCGTACAGCATTACTGAAGCATTATAAAAATTAATGCCGGAAGTCGAAGGAAGGTAATTGAAAATGTTTGCGGATTATTATTCTAGAAAACAAGGTTAGACAGTGTGAAATGTCTTAGATTTGTATAGAGTCAGGGACGAGGCCCTAAAATACAGGCATTAGCCAATAACCACTCCTTTCCTCAAGGGTGGAATTGAACCAAGTTTGTACGTACTTCGGAGTAGGCAGGTCCGTTCTCGTATCCAGGCACTACAGATCTATCACGGTAAATCAATTGTAATTGCTGAGAATTAGAGTAAAGTCACAAATCCGGTTCTTATAGCTACTTCATAAAGTGTCTCGTTTAATATCTGTTGTAACAGTTGTTTTCTTCATTTTTGTTAACACTATTTATCTTTTTTTTATTGTTATTAAAAATCTTTATGTAGAAATGTGGCGTTTTCTTTTTAATAAATTTGAAATGTGTCTTAAAGAAGTGACTCTGGATTATAAAGCCCAACATGAGTAAGTCGTAACAACTAGATAAATCTGTACAACATTTCAACGCTCTCAAAGGTAATAAATTTAAATTAAATATAGATATTTTGCTTCCTTCCAATCTAATTAAGGTCGTTACGGTACTGCTCGCCACGACAATTAAATAACAGAGGTCTCGAACACTATCCCTATTGAATATTCCAGTTGAAGGGAACCAAGAGCAAAAATGACAACACTGAACCCTCGTGTACGGACCTCCGTTGCATCTAGAGGAGGATTCCTTCTCGAATACGCGTCTCGAATTCCAAATCGCCACATTTGCGCACTTTTCCAGCAGTAAACCGCATTTATTGCGGCCCGAGGGCGCGTCGGAGCGAAAGGTCGAGTTGCTGACCACCGAGTTGGCGGTTTGCGAGAGAGAGAACGGCGGCCACGCCGCAGGAATGCGTCTAACGGCGTCCCATCGCCTGGCCGGCTCTGATTGATGTCCTTACGGCCACCGGCCGAATCGTGCGAACACAGTTGGCAGCCCGACAAACAAAAGGTTTAGATTAGATGGCTGTTCGCGTGGTCATTTAAGTGATAGAACGTACAGGTCGCGCTCCTGCTGCAAGCGCTTCCAGAAGTATTTTTGTACAGAGTCTTAAATTCCTGCTAGACGAACGTAAACCCATAAAATAAGCCTGCTAGAAGTACCCAAATTTTTTTTCTGCAGATCATCCACTGTCATTTAACTGATTGTTTGCTATTTAACTAAATTCAAGGTCGTTTACTAACCACATTGAAATGTCACTTTACTATACAGGGTGATTGAGAGGTAACCGCCAATATTCTAAACAAGTATTCAAGGGGTAAAAGTGAACAAACAAATGGTCAGGTGATTTCCGGGCTGGTTGCCACGTCGTCGGTTTAGAACACTTGACGTTTCGAGAGACATATCGCTCTCTTCTTCAGAAGTTACTCTGAAACTGGAGATCTACTGTTCGTCGCACTATTTATATCAGGGGTGGTCACTGATCCATGATGTTCCGGTGTGGTGGTTACTGATCCATGATGTCCTGGTGGGTTGGTCACTGATCCATGATGTTCCGGTGGATTGCTTTCACGGATGAATCGTTTCCAAATACCGGACAGATCCATGCCACCGTCCCTGTTGAAATTGTTCGGATTTTTGTGAATTTCTATAGCTTCTCTGTATAGTCGGGGCCAAAATCTTCTCTCTCTTACTAGCATGCTGGCTCCACTTAGCTCCACCGTGTGTCCCGTGTCCGCTCTATGCTCTGCTACTGCCGATTTTTCCCAGTTGTTATTTTTGAGGTGACTCTTGTGTTCCTTTAACCTTGTGTTGATGTGCCTTCCTGTCTGTCCTATATAAACCTTTCCACATGAGCAGGGGATGCTGTACACACCGGGGCCCTGGAGATGGTCGCTTTTGCAGGTCTTCGGAAAAGCTGCCGCCACCTTTTTCACAGTGCTGAATACTGTGTTGATATTTCTTTTCTTCAAAAGACGTCCGATTTTATCTGTACATCCTTCCACGTAAGGTAGATATGTCGTCGCTAGGTACTCCTTTTTCTCCTTGGGCGTATGTCTTGGGCTACTCATAGCTACTGCCAAAAACTTACGAGTTTGAAATGGAGAGAAGAATAGCAGAAACATTTGTACAAACTGGATAAAACCGGCCCAAAATTGTGTTGTTTTGATATCAAGTGCCAAATTATTTTATTATTTAAAACCATAAATTAATTCTATTAATAATGAATAACAATAGCGGCAGTTGCATAAAATAGGTGTTGTAATGTTATTAATTTCTTTTCTTTTTCCCAATTTCCAGTGCCGTGCGGAAGTTTATTTTTAAATCATTTTCAAACTGCCCTTTTCGATTATTTTTTTACAAAATTATATTTGTAAGAGTCCTCTGTACATTCATTTTTTTTGATAAGTTCTGAATGACCCTATGTGTTCATTGTTTGTTTCAGAATGCATTAAAAACCCAAAACTTAAGACTGCTGTACTGCAAATATAATGTGAATCTACTTCGTCTTTTTTTCGACTATATGCAATCTATTGGCAGCAGAAAAAGTAAGACGAGCAAGTCGAAAGCACATCAATAAACCAATCCTGAATATATTACATCTCCTAATGCAAAAACCGGGCGCATGACCTGTGGAACCGACTAGATGTACCGCGATTAGAAAATTAGATTCCCACGGCTTCTTTATTCACCTCCCGAGATACAGTTTCTATACAGACGTATTGTGCAATGCAGACCAGACCCGATGCTCCTTATTGGAGAACAACGTGACGACAAGCTATCAGCGGGTTTCAAAGCGAACTGATGTGGTATTCAACGCACAAAGGTTCACTGGTCAATTTAAGGAAGCCTAGGAATCAATTTAAAACATAATGAAGCGAGATGGCGTAAAAACTCGACACGTATAGATCGGTGGTATGTGGCATGCAGGGTCGAACTCTTGGGAAGATCAAAATGATATTATAGTGGGTAAGGTACATATTGCACTAGAAAGTGTAATACAGCTTAACTGTAATAACAACCACGTTGCGATAGTGTGGATTAATTCATTTCATTAAAATAAACAAGGAGAGGCACTGGACAGTATTTGCCGAAATTATTTAAAAAAGAACAGTCATTCATAACGATCTTTAGACTAAAGGTGACTGCCAATTGATAATGATTTTTTTCCTTGGTCGAATATGCGGTAACGTCACACGCCCGGTAGGCGTTTCTATTTGATCTTTTTCTTGTGCAATTTGTCTAATGCTGCTAGGATGTTTCTCAATGATATTTAACTCTCTCAGCACCACGTTATGTAGTTTACTGTAATTAAAATGTTCAAATTTTGTTTGCACACACAACATCAAACAAGCGCTAGATAGATAATTAAAAAAATTAAATGAAATTGACAACAAAATCACTATTTTACAGTACCAAGTCCATTGCGATTGATAATATCGGGTACAACTCCTTGGCAGTTTCTTGAAATTTCCTCTTACACTTCATTAACGTGGATACAATTAGCAAATTACAAACAAATTACTCGTACTTTACGTTAATAATGCTTCTGTTTAGTCTTAATTGCATCTTAGTTTGCAATTTCGTAACATAGTTTTGCATTTATATCGCATTTTTATTTATTTAGACATTAATTTTTGAAAAGCGTTTGTAGAAACACTATTCGTTTTGGACACTTTGGACTATACAGGGTGTTTCAAAACAAAGGCGAAAAATTTCAGGGGGTCATTCCTTGTTGAAAATAAAAGGTAGTTTGTTATATAAACGTTGGGTCACAAGTCTACCATTAGGGAGATATCGCGTTGCAAAGATGGCGGAAAAAGAGTGTTTTTATTGTTTTTCTCGGAAACAAAAAGCGTGGCAATGGTAAAATTTTGTGGAAGTGTTACCATCATCAAAAGACACTTGTGACATAATTTTTCACTTTTTGAAAATAATTGGAAAGGATTGGATCAGTTTTTTTACTATACTTTCAAAAAACTTCTTTAACGACGTAGAAAAAAATAAATTAAGCCGATTCATTTAGAAACTTTTTTGTCTCTTATATTTTTGATAAAATTAACTGTTTCGACGTTAAAAAATAAAATGTAAAGTATGCACGTCGGGAAGATACAGTTTTACTACACCCATTATTAGGAAAAACTAGCTGGCTGCTGTCAATTTTTGGATGTTTCCATTGTTGCTTTGACAGATAGCAAACGGTTTGTACTATTTTAACATTTTGAGAGCGGTTTACGGGATAATTTGCCTTTCGTTGTGTGATGTGTTTGATTGGGATTCAATACTAAGTTAATACAACAAAAATGGTTATTTTTACAAATGCAGAAATGACAGACATGCACTTTATGTACCGCAGGGCAAATGGAAATTCCTTACATGCTTGTCGCCTTTATGTAGAAGCGTATATTTGCTAAACTTCATCGAGGGCTATGTGAATCCGGAAAATTCAAAAAAAGAAGTTTTGATACAGGCCGACACCGGGAAGTACAGCAGTACAATCGCTAAAATATAGCATTTGTATAGCAACAAAGAGTGTCTGCATGCTTTTTAAAAGTTTTCATTTTGTTTGATGAATATTAAATTGTAAGCACAAAAATAAAATATCAATAATTTTATGTGTGTGCTTACTTTTACCCTACTTGTTTCATTTTTCAAGATTTCAGTACTTAAAGGCACCAGAAATTTGATAGTTTTGCGACGAAAATGCAGCAACTTTAAAACCCACCCCTAAACAGTTTATTTTTGTTAAAACTATTTGATTTTCCAAGTTATCTTCAAAAACTACTTCTATAATATCTTAAAGAGCGATCATCACATCAGCAGCACGAATTTCATTTCGAATATTTTTAATTTACGTTCCACGCTATATCTAAGTAATTTACATATTTCACCGACGAGTATGTGCAATAATATTTATCGAACTCGACGAGCGGCTATCGGTTACATTTAAATTTCTGTTAATAACGAAAATAAGTTCAATACACGCTCCCTTTTATGTCGAAACAACGTTCATGCTGCGAGCATAAATCCGTCAATAGTGGCATAAACCCGCTAGCATTGCTATAAGTGATATGTGGCTGAATGATGCTTCCTTTTTGAATAAATACGCTTGAAATTCGTTACATGTACGTATGTGTGAGAAATTCTGTTTATAACAACTGAAGAAATTTGTGCAATTGCACAATACCGAAAGGGATGGCAGGAAGATGACTTAAAAGGAATAATAAATATATGAGGGCCTTCCGCGTTCCGTTCTAGAAACATTAATCATCGCTAAACGATATTTTGTGCGTTTACGTAACTGTACAAGCTAAAAAATGTGGCTCGGAAATACAGGAAACACACTTTAAGTATTGTATTCACTAAATTAATATATAGGTAAACAATTATATTTCATTATTTATATCTACCAAAGTTAGTGTTACTAAACTCTTTATGCTATGTAACTTACATATGTCATACGCCAATGCATATACTAGATATCTAACATGCTATTGCATAAAATACATGTCACACGTCTCTACGTAAAGTACATATCTCATGCACTTATACACAAATTACATCATACTTCATATACTAATCATATTAAGAAAGATTCTATTATTTTCTTATACTAGTGTATAAAATAGACACAGGAATACATAAAGTTCAGTGATTCTTAGAGTACATATTTCACGTACTAATACGTAAAGTACACTCTTACACCAATATAAATGTTACACACAAATATGTTATACATATTTCATACGCCAATGCGTATACTAGATATCTAACACACAAATGCATAACATACAATATGTCACACATTAATACGTACAATTTTCTCATACTAATAAGTATTCACACACTAATGCGCAGACAACGAATGCCCCACATTAGATACAGTGAAATGCAAAAGGCACATATTTACATGTCTCATACACTAATATGCAAATTACACACTTAATATACTAATGCGTAGCTCAAATATCACACACTAGAAAGTATATTACATATTTGACACATTAATGCGTGCAGTACATATACGCACTAATACACAAATTGACTACTTCATATACTAATCCGTAAAGCTCAAATGTCACACACTAGAAAGTGAATTACATATTTTACACATTAATGAATGCAGTACATGTCCCTAACACTAACACGTCAAGTACAAATGTCACACATATACTCGTATACTAGGTATCACATGAATGCATAAAATACATATTTCACACACTAATACGTACAATTTTCTCACTCCAATATGTAAATTCCACATTTCACACACTAATGCACTGATAATAAATACTCCACACTAGATACAGATTTTGCACACGAATGCGAAAGGCACATATTTCACACATCTCTGCGTAGAGTGTATATCTTATGCACTAATATGCAAATTGCACACATATATATCGCAATTACAAATACATCACACGTAAAGTACACACCTCATGCACTAATACGCAAATTACCTACTTCATATACTAATCCGTAAAGCTCAAATGTCAGACACTACATACATACATTACATGTTTTACACACTAATGCATACAGTACATATCCTTCACACTAACATGTCATGTACAAATGTCACACATACACATCAATACGTAAATTACCTATGGCATGCACCAAACAATAGATAAATACTACACTTTAATGTATATACATCTTAAATGTGGACAAATAAAACTAAATCTGATGCCATGTACACTAGTACATAAAAGGAAGCGACTTATTCTAAAAAATGAAGTAAATATCCAGTAATTATCTAGTCTAACATATCTAAAATGCTGTTATGACAACTCGCGTGATGGTGCACACGCGTACGCCTGGACCAAATCTAATTTGGTAATTACATTCCGTCGGAATGGGATCGTAATGAAGTTTCGATGAGGCCATCATCCACCCCACTGGATACGAACAGATAGGGTGGAGGATGTTGTTTGCGTTCCTGCGACGGTAGATTTCGAATCGGATACACTCTACACAGTTGGAGTATCACTATGAAATATGTGGAAATTAGTAAGCAGTCATGTCAAATGTCACAAAAAGCGCACAGAAGAGTTCATGGCACTGTGAATTCTTAAGGCATCTTAAAAATAAACAAAACACACTGAATATACTGGAAATGTATGTAAATTTACCATGATTTTCATTGACCTTTTTATGTCCATAGCTATCATGATAATTTTACTTATGATTTGTAAAGTTACTAATGCTCTGTAAAATTTCAATGTAGGTACCTTATTAAACAAAATATACATGTAAAAATTACATACACTCTTATATAATAAGTAAATTTACTAATAACTTGTAAAATTGGAATGTAATTATTAATTTTATGCATGTAAAAATTATACTTATACCTTTTTTACCATGGGAATGAAGTACCTATCTATATACTGTGTAAATTAACTAATTATCCATAAAACTTCAATGTAATTAAATAAAGTAGATATTCTTAAGTACAGGTGTATTTAAGTAAGGACTTATGCTAAAATTATATTAGATAGACTTTTGCATGAGATTATCGTTTACAAAATGCATGCTATAAATATTACAAAAATATCATTTGTTGTAATAATTTTAATAATAATCTTTGGAATATTCATGTTACATACATATAGACAGGTATGTCTGTTCCTGCTGCCAAAACTGGAGTACTGAAATTGTTTCGTGATTGAGTTCTTTTGCAAATCACATTTGCATATTCTGGAGATGGCAGCAAATGTATTTCTAAATCGGTTTCTTGAAAGTTAGATTAAAATATAAATACAGAACAGTCAGACGAATACTGGAAACAACAACGTCTCAATGTTTATAGAAATATGTATATAGGTTCTTAGCAAACTAAATTTAATTTTCAAACCAGTAAGACATACAAAAGAGGTTTATACCTAACGTTACTAGACTTTTGAATTTGACTGGTAATGATATTGATATTGATTTTTCGAGTGTACGGGTTTTGAGACAACGTTCGATTTTTTTACCACTATACTTGACAGCCATTTAAAGTTCTAACTGTATTAACTAATTACCAATGTTTGTTTACTTTATTTAAGTCATTCGCTGCAATTTTAGAAGATTAGCTCAAAGGAAACTTTGAGTAAATATTCCATTTTAATCCAGTTACCTTCTGACAATGTTTCTGTTTAAAAAAGGTAAAGACTCTCTCAAATTGTTTTGATATTTTTCTTTTCTTTGAAGATATTTGGTACAGAAGATTTTCGAACTAGCTTCGCATGAATTTCAGCTTATATTTTATGTAGCAAAATTTTTCGTTGTTTAATATATTAATTATTTGTAGTTAGATCCAGTTTGAGAGTATCCCTTAATTTACTTTAAGGTTTTTTGTTATAAAATACTTCATTTTAAGGAAAAACTAATTTCAATTTTGTACTGTCATCAACTAAAAACTGTTTGGTTAACTATGTATGAACGTTTTAAAAGGATGACAGTATGAATTTCTGAAAGGAATATTATTAGTATACAGGATGGCCAGTGGAAAACGAAACAGATCCATTTTCAGAAACTGCGTCAAGCATTGGTTGGTAGTTCATTTAATTGTGTTTTTGAAAATTATGGTTTATTCCATTGCGGAAAAGGGTAGATATCATTTCGCTTTACTTTATGAACAATACATGTGCGAATAGAACAGCTCAGCTGTTTAATGAACAACATCAAGATCGGCATGTCAGGAGGAAGTATGTTCTAGAGTAAAAACATTTCAACAGACAGGGAACGTAGCCAATAAAACGAAAAATTGAAAAACCTATAGTTAATGAAGCTAGCAAAGTTGTAGTTTTGGGATAAGCTCATCTTGATCTTACATTAAGTACGAGCCAGCTGGCATCTATGTCTGGAATCAATCGAACAAGAATACAAACCATTTTGAACAAGAATAAATTCCATCCATACAAAATACATTTCGTCCAAGAACATGAGGACGAATATGACCGTCTATTGCAATTTTGCGAAATAATGAGTGAGCAAGCTGGGAACGATCCACATTTCCTTTTTAACATCTGTTTTTCTAATGAATGCAGTTTTTTCTTGAATGGGATGGTAAATCGTCACAATTGCCGCTATTGATCATATTCAAACCCAAACGTTCTTCACGAGATGCATACACAGCAACCGGAAAAATTAAATGTATGGGCTTGAAATTTCGGTGACCGGCTGGTGGGTCCTTTCTTTCTACCTGTTAATTTGACTGGCTAAATGTATTTGCAATTACTGGAAGCCGCTATTGACCCTGCCTTGACTGATATTATTGAAAATGTTCCAGAGTATGATGAAGATCATTTGATTTTTCAACAGGACGGTGCTCCTCCGCATTGTGCATTAATTGTCCGTCAGTATTTGGACCAACGTTTTCCACGGAATTGGATTGGGAGAAGAAGCAGCATTGAGTGGCCTCCAAGATCACCGGATTTATCGCCCCTTGATTTTTTTGTGGGAATACCTAAAAGTAAATTTTAAAATGTATTTTATTTTTCAAAGTATTGGGCGGAATTATAAAATTTAAAGTCTGTTGTAAACAGAATTGTAAGAGCTTTTAAAATAAATATTACTTGCTTGGGAGTGAAAGTGGGGGAGTCAAAAATACCAGCAAAGAATATCCCCCCTTAATCTAAAATCAGAGTCATAAGAAATAGTCAGTTGAACAGAGAAGGGCACATATTGTTTCAAAGTCACCAAATAGTAAGTTATGCAGATGACGTGGCCATTATTGCTAGAGATAGTAGGGAATTAGAAGAGGTAACGAGAAAACTTGTGGAGGAAGCACGTAAAGTGGGATTGCAGATAAATCAAAAGAAAAGTAAGCTTTTGGGAATAAGAGAACAAAAAAAGAATACCAATTTTAAATTGAGAACAGAGCATGGAGAGATGGAGTTTGAAGAAGATCAAGAATATCTGTATTTGAGGGTGCTAATAACAGCTAACTGTGTCGAGGAACAAAAAATTAATATGAGAATAATAAAAGCAAACAGAAGTTCGGCAGCAGTCAACCACTTATTGAAATCAAAAAAGTTGTCCGGAGGAGTAAAATTTAGAATGTATAAAATAATTTTGAGACCGACAGCGCTGTATGGTAGTGAAACCTGGGTTCTCAATAATAAGTCAAGAGAAAACCTTTTAAGGTGGGAAAGGAAGATCTTAAGGATAATTCTAGGGGGTTAGAAGACGGAGGAAGGCTATGTAAGGAGAAATAATGAGGAAATATATGCAATGGCACCAACAATAGACGAATTTGTAAAAGCGAGAAGAGTGCAGTGGCTAGGGCATCTAGAACGTATGGAAGATGTAGGTAGTACACCTAACTACAAGAAAAAAAGGCAGACCGAGGAAGCGATGGAGAGAAGCAGTGGCAATAGATCTAAGAGAGAAAAATATAACGGATTGGAAAATAAAGGCGAAGGACAGAATGGAGTGGAGGAGAATAATACAGCTCTGGGCCTAAAAGGTTCATTTGACCGCCTTATATAGTAACTCGTAACAGAGCAGAATAAAATCTTAACTTGATGTTTTATGAAACTGATGATAACATTCACATCTCGTGTAGTGATATGAATTTACAACAAGAATATGGTACAAGATTGTATCGTTTCATTTTATAACACGAAAATATATAATTAATTATTGGCACATTAAAAAATATACGTTTCTGTGGTTATAAACAGTTTCCCACAGAACCGAACCACTGCCTGACGAATTGCTTACGTCAAATTACTTATCATTTATTGTCGTTTTATTGCAGCACTCTTTAAAGACTTACTTCTCCGCTTTTACGACACGAACCAGAAGAAACGTAACGTCTAGACGCACTCCACATTTCCATATAATACGAAATTTATTGTCGGATGTCACATGGTACACGCAGCAGCACAATACGTGCAAAGATCGGGGAAGAAAAAGGGCATTGAAGGAATTATTGCGCTGTTTGAGGTTTTAGGTTTATTGGTAATAAAATAAAGCATTCGAGGGTGTTCTTTGTAGAAATAAGCTATAAATATTGGTGTACATTCGTTCGGGAGGCCGCTCGGTAGGTTTTATGAAATGCAATTTTTAATTTCATACGGAAAGTGTAGTTTTCAACATCAGTTCTCTCACAGCAATCATTAGGAAATATACAGGGTGTCCTAATTTCTTTGTAATTGCAGGGTATGCTGGAAACTACAAGAGACAGAAGGATGTGTGTGTGTTTTTTTTGAGAAATTTAATATAACGTAATAATTTTCATAGACTTTTCATTTTTGAGATACAGGGCGAAACTGTAGAGACCATATTCAATACATTCATAAGCGCAATATGATAAATAAGGACGCATCTGAGGCATACCTCATACCAATATAGGTAAGAAAGAGATGGAGGGCATAGAATCCGTTGGTAATCAATTGCGGGAAAGAGACATGCCTCGTCTCTATGAGAGTGTAATAAAGACAGTCATGAAACAGTCTAATATAGTTTAGTTCTCGTAAAAAATACAAATAATAAAAAGTTATTTGAATATCCGTTTTTCAGGGATAGATTTTGGTAAATATTAAGATACTCTGACAATGTGACACAAAATTTGTTCATAATTCATTTTTCCACATATTATCATAAATTTTACATACATTTCCCAAGCTCAAGTAGCATTATAGTAACGAAAACTGATACCGCAACTTCAATTAAGTGGGTATTACGTAGTAGTCACTAAATCTACCACCATATAGCAACAATAACATCAATTTATGTTAGCATAGTTTGTTGTAAATACGTAATTCTCATCACTGAAAATCACTTCATGGTTTTGTAATTTTTGGTGGGGCGGTTTGATTTCTGGAACATTGTGAAAACTAAATAGAAGCACCTTAAAGTTGCCCAAACTTTAAGGTGGATATTAAAGGTAACGGCAACCAAGCCATACCCTTTACATATTATTTTGAGGTGGCAGGAGCTTTAAAGTATTTGTAATAGATTTGGCGACGTATTGATAACCTTTAACAAGCTTTTAATGTGGCGGCACGTGGTCATTGCTTCATCCATAAGTGATTTCCATATTTTACATGGGATCGACATTATTACAAAGCTGCTACTACCTAAAATATCCACTATGGAGTAACCTTTACCCAATAGTGACCTGCTTCCTAGATGACCTTTTAATTCTATAGAAAAGACATTAGTTTACTACTAGCTTTATTCTGCGGCTGTATTAAGATGAGTAACAATGTTCTGGTCAGAATAATGTTCAGTCATTTTCCAACTGATATAAAACGACACAGAAACGAATACCTATTTCTCTTTTGTATACATTATACATATTCACTACATATCAAAATGCCTGATATGTGAGATGTTGACATTAACTACATATATTGCAATTTTGAGGTTATAACGAATTAAGGTAAAGTAGCCAACAACGTTGTTGCAGTGTTGCTACCACCTTTAAGTGACCGGAAAGTTGATGGGTTAGTTCCATTGGCCACTTGTTTGATGAATTAAACTAAAGAGTTAAATATTTTTAGTTTCGGATACTTTAAGTATATATTTTAGATGTATATCACTTCAAACTTCAATTTTCAAATAAAGACATGTTTACAGATGTATGTTTAAGGTCGCCATTTTGCAATAGAAATTTTAAAATAGTATCACTTATCAATACTGCATGAAATTTCGTAGGTCTGTACAAAATTATTGGTTTCAGGTAAAAAAAATTGAAAAACATTTTTGAGACATACATACATAATTTTTTGGTTCGCGAAATTTACATAATTGTATGAACTGTTTTTTAATATCAAAATTTTCAGAGCGCTTGTTTAAATTTCGGACTGTAACATCCAAATTTGACAGCAAACTTTCAATCCTTTTAATTTTATACCTTGGGATTATTCTAACTATATATTATATATTTATATGGTTCACTATTATAATAACTATTAATTTCTTAAATATAACAGGAAAAGCAGAGATAAAGGCAGAAATAATATATAGGAAGGGGCCAGAATTACATACGAATATTTAGCCAACCAAGGCAGGCATGTTACAGGCAAAGAAATAAATTTCGGAGAATATTAATTGCGTGTCAGTTAAATGTTTCTTGTTATCAGTATTGTTAACAGCAATTTTAAGAGTTTTATATACAGGGTGTTCAAGTTTTACAACCCCTAGGAGAGAAAAACTTCCGAGAAGTCCATTTTCGGCGAATTAAATATGTTTATTGTTAATATTTTCCAGAGGCCATCGCCCGGGTTCCTTCGAGCGACTTCGCAAAAAACCGCTCTGGGAAAAACGCGCACACTTTCCGCCCCTACACGATGACGGCGCAGAATGTGCGTGCCTTGGCAGTCCGCATTCCATCGTCGGATTCCAATATGTTTTTAATATCCAAACACCAAAAGTAAAAAAGAGCGACGAAATTCGGCCCCATTTGAGAAGATCGACAGCTAATTTAAGCGTTATTTTTTTCAACGCGCCGTGAAATTAAGGACGCACAATTCTTGGCCGTCACGCCGTCGACGACGGTGCCTGGCAATCAGTCCGATCGATTGTTGTCGAGATTGCTCGATAGTCAAAGGCAGAGAGATAGAACAACCCAGCGTTCTATCAGAAGTTGGGTCTGAATGCATAAAACTAAATCAGTGCCTTTACCTTAAATGTATTACAGGATCATTTTTTAAATAATGTATGGTTCAGAACAGCAACATTTTTTTAACATTTTCACATAGTAGGCATCTGTCATGGTGGCAGTTTCATTGTAAAGATTGTGAAAGGGACTTACGGACGTGCTTAAAAAGTTACTAATAGTAAAGAAAATAAGTTTTTATCTAGAGTTTTAGGTTTATAACTTTGATTCATAAAACGCATAAAAAATCTTTATCGCACGACCACAATATTAAATCAAATCAAATCAAAAAGTCTTTATTTGGCGAGGCCACTATATTAAGAAGATTTAATACGTCTATTTCCTGTGGATTAAAGGTCTTCTAACACCTAGTGGATTAGAATTCATAAGCCCAAGAAATGCAGCCACTTTTGAAAACATCTTCGAAATTCTCTTGATGCCTACTACATGTTGTGTATTACATTTTCCAGTCACATATTCCAAGAAAAATCTCCGTCCGGCATTTAAGGTCGCAGATTGTTGTATTTTAGACACATTTCTACAGCATTGACTGAAAAAACTTCTTCCATGATCGTGAAACTTCTTAAAATATTTGTTTTCGTATCCGGAATGACTGCGTATGGGCAACTGCCTTTGTCTTGGACATGGCGGGTGATATCCAAAAGGTTAATTCAATGCATTGACAAGCACCTGGAACTCCCATGATCTTTACAATCTATAAAGAATTCAAAATAAAACGCTCAATGTATAAATTGAAATATTAAAATCGTGTATTTTCTACCTTAACTTCTCAATATACCTCATCCAGTGCTTTTTCAAAAACTATTCGATTTGATTTCTCTCTTTGGTTTGTAATTTCTTGATTCTACTTTCAGATATGAAGTAAGTTTGCTATACTAGGAAAAATCAATATACATTTGTGCACTTTCAACATTAATTTTAACATGGAATAGTTTGTTCACATCTAAGAGGCAGCAAACCGTTTCTCCCCTTTTTTCTTCAGCTATCGAATTCTACCAATTTAATCTCATACACACTTTTGCTTTTCGCTGGTAACAGATGCAATGTTGCTTCTTGGGCTTCTTGCTGGATTTTAGCTGAAATGAAAAAATTACCGCTTATTTTTTGTATCTATTTCGCAAATTCAGCTGACAGCCAATATTCTTGATTAAAATAAATATTTGTCAAATATAACCTCCTCTCACACGGCTTTCACTTTCCTAATTGATCGGTTTTTGGCCGTGGTCGTGGATAAAACGTTGAATTACATTCAGGAAATTAACCAGCCTTTAATCCTTTCAAAAATATCCATTTTTTTTCAGATCAGACTTAAATTGTCCATCCTACACCCAAATACGTAATCTTCTTAGGAAGTTGAATCAGGAACTGAACCATATATTTAAAAAAAAATAATTATTTAAAAAAAACAGACATTTTTTCTTAGAAGTCTATTTCATTAAAAAATATTGTTTGCTTAATAATTCAAAGAAATAAAAAAAAATCTGTTAAGGGTAATCAGAAAATTATCCCGATTTTGATGAAACTGATCCCATTGGGGGTGCCGTATCTCAGAAACGTCTCTCAGGAAGCCCAATGTTTATAGGAACTTTTTTACTCTACTTTTGCCGCCTTAAGTTGTATACCAACTTTTCTAAACACCATAAACTATTTTAGTAAACAGCAGTATTTTCAAAATAAAAAAATCGATTTACACACTTGCAACAGTAAAATTTTAGTGTCATGTACATTACGGTGTTTTTCATTTTTACATTGTTAGAATGTAAATAAACTGATTTTTTACTCTAGTGTGTAAACTATTTACACACTGGTAGAAAAAAATTAATGTTGCTGTTAACACTTTATTCTATGTTACTGTCCTATTATTTAAATTCAAATACTGTAGCGCACAGCGCCACCTATTCAGTTGTTTGTACTGGGCATGTCCAAGCAGACGCGAGAAAAAAGTTCAGTTTAGTTAACTCAGCGTGACAGTACGGCGCACGCTTCTATGTAAAGTTATAAAGGTCCTTCGATAAATAAAATAAGTGCTATTACGAGATGCGTTTGATTGAGGACTCCTAATACCCCAACAGTTGCGTAACGTACAGCGTAGGTACATTACGCTACTATTTTTATTCTGGCCGTCCTATTTACTGGCTGTTGCAAAATGGTAATATTGTAGCGTAATATGCAATGTGTGAACATTACAGTATGTTTTTAGTTTTCCCTGGTCCCGTTGCATTAAAACAGAATATATTATCCATATTAGTAGCGTAATGTGTAGTATAGTGTACGTTACGCTACGTTTTCTATTCTCGCCACTCCAATTATATTAATATTTAAAGAGTTTATATTTTTACACTACTAAAATATTTAAATATTAGGTATAAAAATGTTAGATTTTACGGTAATGTATAGTGTACGTACATTACGCTATTTTTTTATTCTGGCCACTCCGATTACTTGTAAGACCTCCACAGAGGTAATTATACGTCACATTAGAGCAAGTAATGAATTTATTCTCTCTCCCGAACAGACTGCCAAAAAAACCAACGCTAAATACCGCTCACGAGTTCCTCTACAAGTAAAAGATACACATCGCGTTAATTTACAGGCGGAAGTTCAACAAATTCGAGTTAAACGTTGTGTCGTCAGAGGACTACCATCCAACAGCTGTATTTCCACAGTGGAATTACAAATCGGCCATATGCCTATGTCCCCGATATCCTCTAGCTGTTTAACAACACTGGTAACTTCATTCAAAATAAATCTTGTTACTGTCTATATTGTGTGTATGATTGCTAGTAGGGCCCTTGGATGATCCTTGTAATATTGGCAATGAGCAATAACAAGATACACAATAATATAATTAAAAATATATATATATATATATATATATATTTGAATGTATATAATATGTAATGATGCGTTGGAAAAAATATATCGCAATACTCTGAGAACGTTTTACTGGCATACTTTTTGTAAATGGCACAATAACTTAAGAGTTATAGTGTGTGGACTCATTATTCAATGGTAAAGTATGTGTCAGTTTGAAGCATAATGTGAATATTGAAACATACAATTTACGCGCATTTTTGGAAAAGGAGAGGGTTATAAGTAAAGATAGTATGTCGTTCGCACATCTCAGATCCGTACTCAGGTCCGTGGGTTGAAAATCGTAATATTTAAATATTCCTAATTAAAAACAAATATCATCTTCAAAATAATGGCCAGCGTTGAGGAACATCATCATATTTATTTACCGGCATGTGTCAAGGTCGCAGTCGCTTCCGCTTTCCAATTGCCAATATCTTTGTAGGGACGATATCGCATTATTAGCAAATAATGTTAGTTTCTTGCCGAGTTTCTTGTTGGTTTGTCTGTTTCGGTGCTTGAATATGTTCCGTCGGCCTCCCACGCGTTCTACAGTGGATAAATAGATTAAATATTATCCAGATTTAGAACTTGACGGGACAGAATTAAAGTGCAAAATTTGTGAAAGAGTTATATCGTGGAATTATAAAACACGTATTGTGGAACATATGCGCTCGGAACAACATAAAGTTCGTGTGCGTAATAGTACAGTGCCTTCATAAATGATTACAAGCCACGTGATCAGGGTCGAGATTCTCGAATCAATCGCAGAGCAATTCATATGTGAATATCCTTTTCCTCACTACGGCAATTGAGGGAGACAAGAAATCTATTTGCATACGAGTTGTTCTTCGATAATCACAGTCCTGGTCACATGGATTGTAATCATTTATGAAGGCACTGTATAGCAAACCGTGAACGTCAAAAACAATTTAACAACGACTTAGTGTTTTAGACTTGCGACAGTTTATTTCTCAGGTACCTACCGAGATCTAGTGTTGAACGTGTGAAGAAGAAACTTAATACCGTTTTGCAGAACAATCCGGGATTTTTAACTGTATGCCATATAGTAGACCTTTTTGAGGGTAAAGGACTAGATTTTCCTCAACCCACCCTAAATGTGTCATCAGTGAAAAATTATACATATTTTATATATGCCCCAGTGGCCTCTGTGGACGTTGAACGTACGTTTTCGAAACTGTAATGGATTTTAAGCGATAAACATCACAACTTAACAACTGAACATTTACAACAGTTGCTGGTTATTCTGTTTTATTTCAGTACTAAAAGTGAATAGTACCTATAGTGTTTTGTAAATTACACAACTTAATATGATCCATATTGGACAACATACATATCACCAGACGTTGATATTAACTGTATTTGACAATAAATGTACCTACGTATTTACTTGACTTCCACAAACGTTAACGTTAGTGTCCTAAGTGCGCCCCTGATAATGACGTCATGTGCGAACGATATACGGTCTCTAGTTATAAGTCAAAGAAATCGAGAGTCTTGTTAAAGAGACAGTTCCATACATTTTTATCTGATGCTCCAGATGAAAAGTATTTAGCGAGAAATAAATTTACATTTTGTTTGTTTCATATTTTGCTAACCAACTCTTATTTTTTCCGGTAATTTTGATATTTGGTATATCTGGGGCATGTCGTTGCGACGAACTAGTCAAGATAGAGACAATTGATGATATTAAAGACATCGGATCTTTGCTGCTAATTAAAATTCCTAATACTAAAACTAATAAGAATCGAACGTTTACCATCTTGGGGGATGAATATTTAAGTAAATAAAGAAAGTACGTTAATTGGAGTCCTCCCGATTTTAAGGAACGACGTTTTTTATTTTGAAATATCAAAATGGGAAATGTTATAAAGCTGTTATGGGTATCCATAAAATTGGAAGTGAAGCATAGGATGTGGCATTATATTTGAAGCTTCCAAATTGGGAAGTGCATACAGGACATTGTATGAGAAGAACTTCCACAGTAGAGGGGGACATATTACTACGCTAAAAAGGCATGGGGGTTGGAAATAGGATGCGGTTGCTGAAGGATATATCGAAAACTCTGTAAAAGGTAAGACCAAAATTGCTAAGAGAATTCTTCAACCTAGCTCTGCGGACAATGCCAAACAATTTTCATGTGGCTAACTACAAGCAATGGAAAAGCAGTTGACCCTGGAAATTTTGTCATGAAAACTGATATCGCAGACTCTAGGCGAAAGTGGGGTGTGGGTAGGCAGGCAGAAGAGCGTCGACCGAAGAAAGAATGTGGAGTGTACACTCTTCTTTGTATTTCACAGCTATATCTATCCTGTTTCATTTGAGTGCTGTTTTGAGTTAAGTATGTATTTTTTTTACAGTATATGTACATAAAAAAATCATTTAGTGACACATTCTCATTGCTTAAATATTGCAGACATTTATAATATTTCAGACGCTGAAGTGCGAAATATGTTCGCCATCATTAAACAAATTAGTGTCGGGAGTACGCAACGCCAACTGCTTTATTACCGTGTTTGCTTTATTCTCGAAAACCGGCGACGCGTGCTGCGTATGCACAAATCTCTCCAGTGCCTCTCCAGATGATATGTTTATAGTGTAAAATATCGGCCGGACCCAGGGGGCGGCGAGTAACAGTTGGCCGTGAAGGGGTGCCGGGCTTGTCTCCGCCGGCGTCCCGCGGGGACCCTTCGGGGGGCCCTATTAGTGACACTAACCGAGTACTCGGATACAGTTTAGCGCCGTAATAAGATTTATTCTCGATGGTACCGGCGATGTCGCGTGTTGTCAAACTACGGGTGGATTATCGGAGAGGGGCATATGGTTAATTGTAATTTGGCATTGTTCGAATTTATTTCAACATGTTATGCCCGGTCAGTTTTAGGTGATCCCAATGGGCACGCATACGGTTAAAAAACATTGAGAAGTGGTTGAAAATCAAACGTGGAAACAACGAAAAAATGTCGAGCGAGAGAAAGTTATTTCAACTAAAATGGAAACTTGTTTTATATATATATTTTTAGGGATTAATAATACTGTGTGAAACTAACTACTCTATGGACTTGTTACCTATCGTTTGTTACAAACGATAAATGTACAATGTTGCGGACGGCTGCTCTTTTAGTCGGGGCACTTTTTTAAAGTCGTGGGTTCTTGAGTAGCAAACTGTTTAAAATGATGTTATAATTGGGCGCCACCTACAGAATGTTCTGTTCGGTTTGCCTTTTTACCCCTGTAGGAGGATGATAAATTTTGCTGAAGTCAAAAAGTGAAATAAAATACATACATAAAAATAAACACAGTTTATTAACTTGCCCACCAGTTGATACACAGATGTGGAATTGAAGAAGTTGACATACAGAAGTGGAATTGAAGCAGTTGACAAGTTCATCCGTTGTTAACGTTGGAGATGACTCCGAGATGGGCAGCTTTCCTGTCGCACCTGGACTAGGGCCGCTACAATCTGGATTTTCAAAGCAGTGCTTCGAGAACAGCAGCTTTCCTGTCGTACCTGGATAGTGCCGCTTACAATCTAGATTTCAAAGCTTTAGAATGGCCTTCTTATTTCAATTTTGATTCTTCAATGAAAAAACTTTTCAGCAAGGTTAAACAAAATATTCCAACATGAGAAATAGAAATTCTCAAAATTTTACATCATTCGACGTAACATCAATAAAAATTTATTGATTGATTGATTTAATTGTTGATTATTCAATTATTTAATTAATTTAATTATTCATTTAATTGTTCATTTAAATGTTCATTTAAATGTTCATTTAATTGGCCTCTAAAGTTAAGAAAAATAACAAAAGAAAAGACAAAATAATTAGCATGTGCTTTAGCAAAGATCAAGATCAGGTTAGGTATTATTATATTCTTAGTTTCAAAAAAATAACATACAATATTGTTTAAAATGAAATCTACTATCGATAATAATCTTAATTAGTCAAACATATTACCTCCATCCTTATTGATGACTTCAATAAATTCAGATTTATTTTCAAAATGTGGCTTTGCACTATAATTAAATCTGTAATATGGAAATACTTCAATCGACCAAAATCAGAACGAAAAAGGACTAGAATTTAGGTTCCTGTAGATTTTATACCCTACAAAGATCTAAAAACTCACTGAAATCTGATTGGTTCGGTTTATATGAAAGTTCGGTCAAACGCTCGTTCGAGATCTCAGCACATTGTTCCAATAGTTCGAATCGAATTGAATTATTATGACAGTTACCTTAACCTTGCTTTTTGCCAAAACAAAGCTTATTACAATAAGTGATACTAATTAAATAATAAACTGTTAACAAATTACTCCAGGATGTTATACAGAGTAAAAAAATTATAACATAACGATATACATCGATGTAACTGGTTCACAGTAATGGTAAGTAAATAACTAATAAAATATTAATTGTACAAGGTGTTTACATTTCAGGCTTATTTGAAGAAATCTAAAGTTACATGGTACACTGGATATGGTTTACACTTACTTAATCTACCAACATTATACAGGATGTGCAAAAATACCTTGTTACTAGACGTTTCATATTGAAATTGTGACATTCTTAATTTTATAATAATACGAATGTTACAGACTAAAGCCCAAACCAGCGTTGAATTACACTCACATTATCTACTCACTTATTCTTTATTATTAGCTTTTGTAACGTTTTTTACTGGGTTGGAAGGGTATTTTAAGCTAATATAAATCAAATCTCCTACAATTCCTAACAATAAAGTCTGCTCTCTGATACCAAACATCTAGGTATGCTAATAAATAATTCCACAGACCTATTTAATAATTTTCTAAAGAAATTAATCTATCTAAATTTACTAACCTAGTTTAATGTGCGTGAATTTTCGAGTTCCCACTGTCAAAAGTGAAGTTAGATATTTATAGAGTATTTTCATTAAACCAAGTTAGTAAATTTAGCTAAATTAATTTTTATTTTAGGTAATTACTGAATAGAGCTTTGTCTGTGGAATTGTTCATTAGTATACCTAGATGTTTGATATCATAGAGCATCCATATGACTTTATTGATCGGAATTGTAGATGTGATTTATATTAGCTTAAAATACGTTTCTTATATATTTTTAGGTATTAACAATATTGTGTGAAACTAACTACTCTGCGGACTAAAGCCCCGACCAGATCATCTGTTGGACGAATAGTACACAGATGTGAAGAATTTGATACAGTGGAAAAGAGGCCACTTAGTGGACATCCTCGAGTATCTAATGAAAGGGAGGATTGGTATTTGATGCAATATGCCCGTAGACACCGCACATCTTCAACTTCAGCTCTCAGGGTTCACTTTCAAGGTACGTTTCGCCTTGTTATATCCACACCTACTATTAGAAGACGACTCCACAATGCAAATTTACGTGCTAGAAAACCATTACGGGTCCCCCCTCTACTTCTAAGGCATCGTGCTGCCCGTCTCCAGTGAGCGCAAGGACATATGGGTTGGCTTTTACTCCAGTAGCGGTGGGTCTTATTTTCAAACGAAACCGGGTTTGGGCTGGTTACTAATGACAATCAACAAAGAGTCTGTAGAGAACCAGGTCGTCAACAGCGACTTCATTTTCCCCGTGAAGTTGCTCCGTATGAAGGGGGTACCGTAATGTTTTGGAGTGGAATAATGTTCAACCGCCGCACCCCATTAATTCCCATACCACAGAATATGACCAGACAAATTTATATCGAAAAATTTGTATGCCCATTATCTACCCCCTACGTAATAAATTGTGTGAAAATTTTGTGTTTATGAACGACAACGCTCGACCACTTCGCGCAAGAAGGGTTCAAGAGACACTCGGAGCAGGACATATCAATTAATTATATTGGCCAGCCAACTCTCTTGACATGAATCCTATTGAAAACATGTGGGATATTGTTGCTAAAGCCATTCATAATCATATTCCTTCACCTCAGACTGCAGATGAGTTAGTCGTGGAGGCAGAAGAGCAATGGAACAATATTCCGCAAGAGATTGTTAACCGCTTGATTATCTCAATGCACAGACGTGTCAATATGCTATTGGAACGTGGTGGAGGTCATACCGACTATTAATCAAGTAGAAAACTTGCTTTGTTACTTCTTTTTGATTTAATAAATTTTATCAAAAATGTCACACATTCGCTGGTTTTTAATTTTCTAAGTACTCAGTTTATCGAACATATTCTTTACAAAAGAAAACAATGTACTTCTATAAATGTATTTGAATTTTCTGACAAAAAGATTTCTTTAACAAGAATGAGGGCGAGTCCAAGATTTTTGATGTTGTATGTATAAAATTTAACCTTGAAATAACGTAATTGTTATTATGACCAAAATGAGAAAAATAAGATACATACATATGAAAATTATTAGTAGTAGTATACAAAGTTTTATCATAGAAATTTTTATGAGTGGCAATATAATTCCACCAGGAAATAATACGAATCGACATATTCCTACATCCATTACAGGCAGTCCCCCTGAGAAACAATAGCTCATTCGGTTCCTTCAAGTAGTTCCGAACGATATAACACATACTAATAGCCTCCAGGTATACGTAATGCCCATTGTTCCACCACGGCATTACAGCCTTCAAACGGAGTGTTAGCAGTGCCCCGCTAGTACCTGCCTGTCCGCAGAGTATTAAATATGGAATAACATGGCTTTTGTCGGTCCCGGCCGCTGGGTTCGCACCCCCGCGGAGATGTTGATAGATTGATTTGTTTTTTATTTTATTACGGGTCGATACCTTTTCTACCCCGAACGAGTTCTGGCGTCCTCCGGGGTGCACTCAAATTATGTGAACGCTCGCATCACTTTTGTGAACTTAGTAAATGTTTCGTTACATTTACATTTCCTATAAATCTTCTAGATATCAATGATATAACTAACTAAACTAACTAATCAGCGGACTGATGCTGCTACCAGCGTTGAACTACACCCACAATATCTACCCATATACAATTAATATTAGCTTCTTTAGATATTTGCTTTACTGTAAAGCTATTTCAGTTAATTCAAATCAATTATGCTACAACTCCAATTGTAGACGTACAGTTGTACAGTTCAAAGTAACTGTGAACTTCAACTGTTTCTGCTTCTTGTCCGTTATGATATCGTAAGTTATTGGCAGCAACTATGATACGGTTGTGTAAAAAATATAAGTGAGCCTCGTGCATGATACACCACACTGCTACAATACGCCGTGGACGACCTGAACCTCCATTTCTTCCACGAATCGGTTTCAAATTTCCCTCACGTTGCACTACAATTATTGCACACCGCGGTAAAAGTAGCTGCATCTGGCACATGTTTACCGGAAAACCGTTCTGCTAAAGCATTTTTACATCGCAATAAATTAAAGCGATATCTATCAACTCTATACTGACATGTCTTTTTGAAACACACTGTATATCTAATGATGCCATTTGGACGTTGAAAGATGCAGTACATATAAATAATTCTTCAAAATTTCCATTAACAGTTAAAATACTCAGCATGCATTTTCCTCGTCTCATCGTACCATCCAAACCATGTAACATATTGTATATTCAGTAATATTAAAAATTACGGATTTTTTAGTGTTTTTTCAAACTGATAATGGTGATGACATTGACGGAAATTACCATGGCGATGGTTACGGTGATGATGACAATGGTGACGATGGTGATAATGAAAACGATGATGATGGGGTTTCTGCTGATGATAATGGTGGTGATGATGATGATGATGATGATGATTTCGGTACGAAAAATGTTCTTAGAATGTAATATCCCCATCTTGTTCTAAACAAAGGACACTTATGATAATGGTGGTGATGATGATGATGATGATGATGATGATGATTTCGGTACGAAAAATGTTCTTCGAATGTAATATCCCCATCTTGTTCTAAACAAAGGACACTTATATTCCAAGTAAATCTCGCTTATAATCTTGTCTAATATACAGTAATTTACAAGTTATAGAGTAATACTGTAGTAATATAACTTGTTCAGTTATTACTGCATTACTATTAACTATCCTTTAATGTACAGGTTACTTGTCTTTAAGCATCAGAAGTACATTTAGTTAAAAATTGTAATAACAACATGAATACATTTTAGGTACTCCAGCAAGAAATTTTAGTCATTACTGGTAGTCACAGTTAGATGACCTGTTCACTTGTGAGACTAGAGACTGTTTTTCAAAAACTTTACTTATAAAAACTTGATTATAATAATTGAATTTTATTTATTCTCTGTTTTATACAAGTTTCTTGCTGGGGCAAGTGTATTTTTACCTGCTACTAGATATTTTTCTGTCAGTGTAGTGGAATTTTTTACTGTATTAGAAAGCTATTTTAAGTTAATATATATCAAATCTGCTACAATTCCTATCAATGAAGTCATATGTATGTTCTCTGATACCAAACATCTAGGTATGCTAATGAACAATTCCACAGACAAAGCTCTATTCAATAATTATCTAAAAAAAAATAATCTAGCTAAATTTACTAACCTGGTTTAATGAAAACACTCAATAAATATCTAAGTTCACTCTTGAAAATGTGGGAACTCGAAAATTCAGCCGCAATAATATTGTGTGAAACTAACTACTCTGTGGACAGAAGCCCCAACCAGCGTTGAATTACACCCACAATATTTATGTAGTGGAATGTTACATGAAAACAGCTTTACTTAGCAGATAAATCAAAATAAAGGTTTATATTGCTAACGTTGTAGAATTTTTGCTCGTACAACGACAATTTATGATTTTATAAGTTTTCTCCTCAAATTTCCACTAGACCCTTCCTTACGAAGGCTGATGAAGTGGATAAAGGTGTAAATTATAATGCACTCATTAGTTCATGAAAGATGTGGCTTGTAACAGTGACGATGATGGATAAACAGTCTCGATCAGGGAACACTAGACGGGGCGTGGTGGAGCAGCGAGTCCGTAAGCCCCCCCGTGGAGGTAATGGCGCCCCCCCAGGCCAGGACATTCGCCGAAACAGAGCCTCGCAGCAGGGTGTCCGCGTCCTAGACCCGCGACCTCACAACTCTTGCCGCCTCATCGTGTCCATAGGTTTTGTTCCTCGATTCGCTGGTCTAGTTCAATAATCCAGTCGAAGGGTGCATACATTTCATATTTTTTCCCAAAAGTTTCCTGTTTCTCAATAATTATAACATTTATTTGTCCAAAACATCTCACAAAAGTCCCAAAATATTGAGAAAAGAACAACAATGTAACAAAATAGAATCGAAATGGAAAAAAGGAAAAACAAATTTGGGATATACAAAGTGAAAAGCGGTAATACTTCTAACGTCAAGAACTATCGACCTATATCCATTTTGTCAAACTTTGCTAGGTTTGTGAAATATCATTATATGCATAAATCTATAGGTAACAATGTCAATACCTACACTTCTTCTATTCAACATAGGTTCGTTGCACGTCGTTCTACTGTAACTTAGATGAATTTATTCAGGTTGTCTCAAATCATACTGATGGTAAAGGCTAAGTAGATGTAATTTATACTGAGTTTGAGAAGGTTTTTGACAAGGTAAATCACTTTATATTATTACATTTGAGTTTGATATTTTTTTTCTACATCTTACAAAATCTTTTTATATATTTTTAGGTATTAATAATATTGTGTGAAACTAACTACTCTGTGGGCCCAACCAGCGTTTAATTACACCCACAATATCTACCCATATATTCCTTATTGTTAGCTTTTGTAACATTTTTTACTGTATTAGAAAGGTATTTTAAGCTAATATAAATCAAATCTCCTACAATTCCTATCAATAAAGTCATATGCATGCTCCCTGATACCAAACATCTAGGTATGCTAATGAACAATTCCACAGACAAAGTTCTATTCAATAATTATCTAAAGAAATTAATCTATCTAAATTTACTAACCTGGTTTAATGAAAACACTCTATAAATATTTAACTTCACTACTGACAGGGGGAACTCGAAAATTCAACCACAGTAGATGAGATCTGACCTATTTCTGCACTTTTAGGATTGCTTCTTCAGCCTCCTTTAAGTTGAGTCAAATATCTAACTATACAAATTATTATATAAATTAAAATTATTTGAAATTAAATATCGGCAATGACAAAAGTGAGTTTAGCCTGACAATGAATTTTAAATTAAATATGACGTTTACCCTTTATGTAATGGTTTTTATATATTTTTAGGTATTAATAATATTGTGTGAAACTAACTACTCTGTGATCTAAAGCCCCAACCAGCGTTGAAAAATTCAGAAATAGGTCAGATTTCGTATATTGTAGTTGAATTTTCGAGTTCCCGCTGCCAAAAGTGAAGTTAGATATTTATAGAGTGTTTTCATTAAACCAGGTTAGTAAATATAGATAGATTAATTTCTTTAGATAATTATTGAATAGAACTTTGTCTGTGGAATTGTTCATTAGCATACGTAGATCTTTGCTATCAGAGAGCATACGTATGACTTCACTGATAGGAATTGTAGGAGATTTGATTTATATTAGTTTAAAATACCTTTCTAATACCGTAAAATATGTTACAAAATTTTATCTTAAGCGTCGTGAGTTTTATGTGCTATATATTGGATACTGTTCTAATAGTTTCATAACTCCTTCGGGGCGTACCGCAAGGATCTAACTTGGGACCACTTATTCTTTATATAAATGATTTATCTTCAACTTTGCAATATAATCACCTTTTTTCGCAGATAACCTAAGCCTTTTCCATAGCATCAACTGTTACGATAATTGTCAAGCAAGAGGTTTTGAATACAATACAAGTGTGGTGTAAAGAACATTGTTTCTATAAATATTGATAAATGTAAAGTTTAGTGTAAGAGCATGCTGATAGAAGTTGAACAATGCTGATAGAAGATGAAAAAGTGATATGGCAAAGAAACTGTTTAAGATAAATATTAGAAGGTCGAGGTCTGAATCAAAGAATATATTATTTGATATACTTGCATATTATAGAAACATCACCTGGTGAAAGAATGTTGATGTGGACTAAAATATTTCATGCTAAAATAAATGTTGAAAGTGCACAAAGTTGTTTATATTTCGAAGTATGATAAACTAACTTCATATTTGAAAGTAGAATCAAGAAATTATAAACCAAAGAAGGCAAAGATACCGGAGAGATAAAAAATCGAAGAATTTTTGAAAAAAGCACCAGATGAGGAATATTTACAAGTTAAGGTAGAAAATACATGATTTTAATATATTTTAATTCATACATTGAGCGTTTTATTTTGAACTTTTTACAGGTTGCAACGATCATGGGAGTCGCAGGCACTTCATACGAAAACACATATTTCACGATCATGGAAGAAGCGTTTTCAGTCAATGCTGTAGAAATGTGCATATGATATGTGGCTGGAAATGTACTACACAACATGTAAGTATCAACACAATTTCGAAAACGTTTGCAAAAGTGGCTGCATTTCTTGGGCTTCCTGATCCAGAAAGTTTTACCAGACATAGAATGAGGCGTTCTTCGGCAATATTATAATCCATTAGTGTGTTAAATGGCCTTTAATCCACGAAAAATATATATTCTTAATATAGTGGTCCTGGATATGATTAATTTGTTATCGACTAGACTATTTATTTCGAACTTTTTTAGTAGGAGGTGGCAATTATATGCAAATACTCTGTGGGCAAGTACGGAGGAGACTTTTCTGTGCCGAAGCCGATACCATCGGTCTTTTGTCGCTTTCCTTTGATTTCTGCACTGTTGTTGTAGGTACCATTGTATGTGGGCTGATAATATGCGCACTAGGAATCGACACTATCAGATAAAAAAAACAATAGTTATAATAATATTTCACTTGGTAACGGTTGCGCTAAATAGAACTCCAAATGAATCGGGTATTGTGTGATAGTTCAAGTGCTATCGCAACGTATCATGTCACATCACGAATATGGGTGGATACAGAAATTATTTTTTTAGGCCTTTGTAGTGAGATGATGTTTGTCATTTTTTATTTCAGTTTTCTTAGAATGTCAAATGAATGTCAAGAAAAAATAAGTAAAGCTTGGGTACTTTATCACACTGAAAAAAAAAATAAAAGAAAATTTATTGTTGCCTGACAAAAAGTCACTGAGAACATACACTTTAAATATTTGTTCATCTTATTACTGTTACTTGACCAAAATTATCAAACTTTGAAATATAAATGAGAAATAATGCCCTATGGAAATCAATAAGTTCTAAGTCACCAATTAAAAGTTAAATAAATAATATACAAATTATTTCGAAACATAAAAAGTGTAATTTTCAAAATAGATCGAAAACGTTAGTTTTATAAAACACGAGTGCCTGGGTTGTTTTTAAAGCCTTTAACACTCCTTCTTCTGATCATCGACTACGGTCATTCACGACCATCTCAGATTAAAGGTACCTATACAGGGTGTTCTAGAAACTCTATGACAATATGCGAACATAGGCTGAACTGTTTCTCGTAAACGGTTTATTTCATCGACAATAAACAAGAAAACCTTTTTCCAGTCTAAGGTTGCAGCTACCCAATTTATCATTTTAAAGTCATAGCATCATATCATAGTAATATTTATTTTCCAAAGATATACATACATATATATAGGAATAATCATGTAAAAATAATAAACACAAAACAACAAAACAGTTATTAGTCAGTGCTGGTGTAATTTAGCTACAATAGAAAGAATTCATCTAAACTATACAATGATCGTTGCAAGAGAAATTTTTCAGTTTACTCTTAAAAATACCCTGTGTGAGTGAGTCTGTTATTTCAGATGGTAAATAATTATATAACTTAATAGCTAGACAATTCGGTGATTTCAGAGAGATAATATATTTACAGTATGGTATATAAAATTTGTTACAGCTTCTTGTATTGTATTCATGGATTTCTGAATGTACCGGAACTTTATCTTATTCATATAAACATACACCGCATGCTCAAAAATAAATTGACCAAGTAAGGTTAAAATTTCATAGGTTTTAAAAATATATTTCTAGATGAGCGATAAATATTTACAATTAATCTCAATATTCGCTTCTGGACAATAAAAATATCACGTGACAGAGTGGACGAACCCCAAAACAAAATTCCATATCGCAGTCGCGACTCCACCCGCGCGTAATATACCCTAATCAACTGATGTGTAGTAATTATCTTTTTCAGTCTTCTAAACTTATAACATTCTGAATTCAATTTAGAAATTAAGGAGAGACAATGGTCTCTCCAATGCAAATTTTCATCAATCACAACACCCAAATATATTGTACTACGCGAATTAGTAGAAATTAGAGAATCTTTTAAAATTGTCTCAATTTTTGAGTAGTTATATTGCCTATTATGAAATCTAATGGCCTCTGTTTTAGAAGTATTTAAGAAAAGACAATGGCTTTCAAACCAAGCCAACAAATCGTTCATAATATCACAGAAAATACCAACAGGGCTCTCTCCAGATTCAACACGATCGATTTTATTGGACGTTATTATATCTTCTTTGCACATTCACAATAGACTATGTAAATACACATCATGCACTTGTGAATATCTATTTTTTATCCGCATAAAATGCAATTTTAGAATGTAGTTATTTAAAAAGTATGTCATTCAGCACAAAGGATGTAATTTTGCTGTATTTACGTGCAGTTTCTGTATACCGTAGAGTACCGTATGTACCTGTTTGGTATTTATTTACAGCAATAGAGAGTGTGAACAACGTGTAAATTTACATCATTTTCATCAGTGAAATTATGTTTCAAATCAAATCAGAACAAAATAAAAATCAAATTGTAACACGATACATTAATTATTATAAACAGACCAGTTACTGATGGTCTTTAGAAATACATTATTGAATTATTTAATTAATAATACGTTACTACTCCTGTAAACCGTTAATTGATATTATCCCGATTACTTTTTGGAATGGGTGGTCCCACGAATTAAAAGTTTCATTAAGCTACATAAAAAACTCACGCATCGTCAACCATCGGTATCGACTTTATTAATCCGGCAATATTTTTCAAAAAAATTAATGAACTACTATTAATAGCAGGCAGGCAAAGTGTAAATAAGTTTTGCAACATAAAGTGAGTATAAGAAATTATTTAATTATTGGATCAAAAATTACAAATTAATTTAAATGTATTTGTAAATTCGAAATGACGGTAGGCTATTTATAGTTTGGTTAGTATGAGTTTAAAGTACTTATACCACCCAGAATTGTTATTAGCGTAAAGCTAAACTATATAGTACACTATTTGAAGAGCATATAATTATGGCTGGATCGTAGGCAAGTGTCGTAAATCACCTGAGTGAATTACAGCCATTATGTGCAAATAGAGTACTACTGTACATGACACAACATATAAATCAATACACTTTATTTTACTGTTTGACATTCATCCTTCTTTTGATGAATTCAAAAAGCAAATAAAACTTTATTTAGTAAATTTGTACCATCTTTCGGAAAACTGCTAATTTTGCCGTGACTGATACAGTGACTGGAATGCTTGACTTTCACACAAGAGGTTTGGTTCAATTGTCAACACCATAAAATGTTTTGTTAGTCCATTTCCGAATTCTTAGATTTTTTATCTCTCCAGTATCTTTGCCTTCTTTAGTTTATAATTTCTTGATTCTGCTTTCAAATATGAAGTAAGTTTACCATACTTCCAAATACAATACCTTTGTGCACTTTCAAAATTTTAGAGAATTTTAGAGGTCGGAGACTTGTGCGGGAGAGGGGGCGGCATATTATTATTAAGCAGGCCGCATTTGCGCCCAAGAACAACTTGCGTTGGTAAGCCCTAACCACTATTCAGTGCAGGAATGAGGGAAACCTGGAAAACCTCATTAATTAGGGGGGTAGTCAAATATCAACCGGTATCAATCTCTCACATTGACCCAAGCTAACATTATTCCACCCTACCATACCCGCAGAGAGGGTGCCAATCCTCTCCACGAATATAGCTTATATACAGTCTACCGGCAGCTGGGCGCGAACCAACTCCGATGTAGTCACCTCGATTCAAGTACTGACGCCTTAAACCGCGCAACCACCGACCGACGATCCACCAATTTCTTCTGGTACACACTTGCTTTTCGTTGGTAGTGTTGCTTCTTGCTCTCTCAACATTCTCACTCATTATTAGTGTCGATTTTGTTCATTTTTTCACTCTTGTTGACAAATAAACAAACTCATGTCATAAAAACGATTTCAAGACTTTCTATTATTCAGCTGACAATCAGTATTCTTGATTAAAATAAATTTGTCGAATATGACAATTTTCAAAACTATAATTTTTCACCCACTCTCACACGGCTTTCACTTTTCTAATTGACCGGTTTTGGCCGTGGATAAAACGTTGAATTACATTCAGAAAATTAACTAATCTTTAGTCTTGCTAATTCCTTTACATAATTAATAACTATTCTTCCTCTTAACCCGCTATCACGTTCCACCTGACCCCGGGTCATTGCTATCAAATCATAATCACTCACAAAGGTGCGACCACTTCTTTTACATATCAACTTCTTACAATACTGTAACGTAGAAACCCAGATTTTTACCCACAATTCGCTTTTTCCTGTCTCGGCAATAATAGCTTTATTATAAAACCGCTGAACTATTAAAAATTAATATAATGTGTGGCTGACTTTTTGTCCGTTATTATTATAATATTTCGATGATGACAAATAAACCAGCGGGCACTGACATTTTTTACCGACTCGTAGGACTGTTCGAGATTTGAGATTATTATAAATGACGGGTGTGTGTATTCAGTGGTATTATGAAACCCGTACGCGCATTTCCGATGTTGCTAATGTTTTTTTTATTGATGAGGCCAGATTAATATGAAATGGAGTTTATAATTTCGATAATACGTACGGACAGAGAGAACTGTATGTAAAATTTGACTTCAATAAGGTTCTAAAGTCGCGACAGGAACAATTTGTCTAAATAAATATCACATATTGCCTGAAGCTATTTATTTGTGGCATAATTTTAGTTCTTTCTTTAGTTTTATTGGGTTTTTGTCACACTTCTGAAAAAATAAAGATTAATTAAATAAGCCCTTGCGCCAAACGGATCAGTCAAACGTTATTTTTGAAACTAAGTTTGCCTAATCAAAAAATCTCACACTGAAAAAGATAAGATAAGTAAAAATTAAGAAAAATCCACATTTTTCACTTCCTGTTCGAAATTATTTGAATCAGCATTTTCCACATCGATGGATTGGTCGCGGTAGTGAATTTCCTTGGTCACCTCGTATCCCAGATATTAACACGTTAGACTTCTATTTATGGGGTCACATGAAGACTTTCGTATAGGATGACGATATAAATACACGAGAACAAATTGAACAAAAAATTCAAGACACCGCCACAATTATAAGAGGATATCAACATATCTTCTTGGATGTGAGACCGTTGAGTGAAAAATTATAGATAGAGGCGCAACCTTAATGGCGAAATGCGTATACGATCTACAAGTTTAACACCCTCTATCTTGAAAACAAAGGCCCTAATAGAAAAAATGTTTTTAAAGTCGGACAAGAAATAAAGGCCTTCTTGTTTGACGCTCCGTTATGTTACACCGTGTTTTACAGTAGGGGTTGTTTGGGCCCGAGACTTGTCCGTCTGTCGAGAACTGTTGTTAACGGCAGTCAATTTTGAGTGTTCTGTGTGATTCAATGGTTTAACAAGCAAAGAAGAGCTCCGTGAACAATAAGTTGTCGATAAATTGACGAATCTTAGAACCAAAGAGCTGCTATTACCTAATACTATCTCGGGCCCAAAAGTGTATACGCATTTCGCCATAAGGTTGCGCCTCTATCTATAATTTCTCACTCAACGGTGAGACGTAATTTCATAAAAAGATTAAGAAAATAAATTGAAGCAAACGGTTACTAGTAAATTAAAATGAGTTTGTATTATTTTATTATTGTGAATAAATCATGTTGTGTTTTTTACATACAAATGTTGGCTCTGTTATAGATAAAAAATTCTACTAATTGTATGGGTAAAAAGAGTCTTGAATTCGATATCTTCAACTGTTTTAAAATTATCATCAAAAGACATATTTTTATGTCTATTATCTCCGGTTGCTCTATGGCCCATAAGTAATGGGACACCCTGTATAGGTATGCTGGTTAAATTGCGACAATTTGGGCCCCCTACATGTACCTGATTTGTGTCGGTTCTTACGTGGAACATCCAGTATATTAACGCCAGTCCCGTAAACGTACAATAAAAACGTTTCAACGATTCTTCTCTTGTTTCAAAGGTAATTTCGCTTGCTCGATTTAAATAGCCATTTAAATAGCCTGCTATCCCGTTCCCTGTCAGACAGTGGCATTACGCCGCCGGGTTTATGTATTCAGTGGTATTTGTAATCCGTGCATTTCGCGTTTCAGTGGACCGCGAGGGAAGCCTGCCAGGTCATCATATCGCCGAGATGCGACAGACGCACTGGCTTGTGAAATTACATCGCTACAGGGTTGGCTAACACCCTATACGTGGCGCGAGGACCATATTTTATAAATCTTATTTTTACCACGTTGCAATTTCATGTTACATGAATGCGGAAGGTCCCTCAAAACGAGGGCATTATCTTGCGCCACACATACGTTGAAGCGGGGCTGGTGGTGAGATAAGTTGCGTTGGGTAGGTAGTTTCGAGTTTTCTCTTTCAAGAACGGTATAAAAATTTCCATTGGAAAGCTATATTCGTATATTTAACTAGGATACGAATATCGTACAATATTTTTCGCACAATCAATCGTTCTGAAATATGCAGTCATTGTTGACACATTGTGTAAGTTGAATATGCAACACTGTGGCTTGTTTCCATAGAAATAAAAAAAATAATAGTGTTGTTTGAGTTCATAACAGGTAATGCGGTAAGTAAAAATCAGTAATTAGTTTTACCAACAAATGCTGGGCTCATTTACTGTAAAAATTAAAGATACAATTTGTACAATTCTTAAACGTAATAGTTTTCCCCTCGTTTTTATCTATTGCTTTTACAGTAACTGAATTTTCTATATTACTTATTGAGTTAGATATATTAGGATTAGAATAAACTTCAGTAGTTCTGTCTTCAAACACTGGAATGGAGTCGAATTCATTGTCACTGCCGCTGTTGGTATGTAAAATCTTATCAGCAAACTCTACTTTCTTTGTTAAAGACTCTGCAACATATCCTTCAGCGACACCAGAAGACCTAAAATTACATTTTCTGTTAGTCAAATATTACATTAATGTTATCAATAAAACCTCCAGCCCGCATGACATTTGAGTGCCATAACATCAACTCCAGTTGCTAACAAAGTCGCCGACGTCCTTCTAGAAGCATGTCCAGTATAGGATTTTGGATCTTGTAGTTTTAAATATTCGGCAATTTTTTGTGGTATTTGACCCAATGTATTTATACCTACAAGTTGATTTACACATTTTCCCTGACGAACTGAGTAGAAAAATCGACAATAGTTAGTCTCCTTACGTCTTAAGCCTGTATATTTTCGCATAACGTCAAAAAAGGGACCTTTGCATTGGCCTTGTCAGTGATTGTGAAAATTCGACTAATATGTGTTTTGGTATCAGACACATTAACAATAACAGCTGAACCTTCCTCCGCAATGTCATCAACTGTCATCTTCATAAGTTCATCACGCCTAAGAGCCCCAGCGACTCCCATTATCATCACTGCTTTCATCATAATATAGGTTTCATCGGGGGCTTCCAGCAGAAATTTGTTCATCTCTTCTCTGGTAAATAAAATACCTTTCATTTTTTCGCATGATGTCCAATATTTTTCTTCTTTAGAAATGCTATTAACTTCTTAAATTATTTAAGTGGATAGTACTTTTAAGCATAGAGTACTCTGCCCATAAGCTTCCCGGAGACTTCAATCTTAAATTTCTCTGAACAAAGCCAGCAAAGTTTTTTCAGATATCTCCGCTTTCTTCTCATTCAACCATTTCGTGAAGGCGTTATAGACTTTTTCATACCTCACCTTTGATTTTGTAGAAATTAATGACCCAAAACCTATTTGATACAATTCTTCAATGTCCGAATCTACCTCTGAATCATCCTTATCAGCCATTATAAGCATAGTTTTGACAACAAAACACAAAATTGTTCAAACTTCAAATTGTTTTTTTGGTTTCCAACAAAATAAATTCAAAACACGCTAGTTAGGCCACGCCATTTCAGCAATCAAAATAATATTTTTATTATTATTTTTTGATAAATGCGATTGTGCGAAAAACTTTATACACTATATTTAAAGATACCATAATGTATTATCATTATTATACAGGGTGTACCATTGAAAACTTTGGACCCGGCTTAATTTGAACTACGTTCCAAAATATTAAAATTGCCGTGACACGTCCATTTTGTTTTCGAGGGAGACACATTTTAGCGTTAAATACAGACTCGCCAGAACAACCCCCTTCGCGGGGGCGCATTCACGTTTAGAATCTTAAATGGCACTCTAGGTCGAGTGACACCTCATTCGAAAGTGTTTTTAATTCTGGTTGTCATCATGTAATTTTTTTTCAATTTTAGTTCATCCGTGGTTGAAAAAAAAATGTGTACTTATGCTTAGGAATAAAAGACAATTTTGTATTAATCATTTAATTAATTGTTCAAAATGTCCGTTTCCCACTTCCATGCAATAATAAAAACGTTATTCAACATTTCGACGAACATTGTTAAGAATTTCGGGGGTAATTAGGTGGCCATTCTTCAATGATACGCCGCGCCGCCTGAGTTCTTCTAAAGACTGCGGCTGAGTGGCATAAATTTTAGACTTTAGACTGTGTGGCCACTCAATAGGTCCGCGGCAACCTATCCATTGATTTGGAAAATGTTCCTTTAAAAACTGACTAACTGCAACTGTAAAATGTGGAGGTGCGCCATCTTGTTGCAACCAAACATTGTCTTTTAAAATGTTATCATCATTTTCCATAGTTTCAACAATCATTGGATAAATGTTGTTATTCAAAAGCTCAAGGTACATATCAATTAATTAAATGATTAATACAAAATTGTCTTTTATTCCTAAGCATAAGTAAACATTTTTTTTCCACAACGGATGAACACTTTCGAATGAGGTGTCACTCGACCTAGAGTGCCATTTAAGATTTTAAAGTATGCGCCCCCGCGAAGGGGGTTGTTGTGGCGAGTCTGTATTTAACGCTAAAATGTGTCCCCCTCGAAAACAAAATGGACGTGTCGCGGCAATTTTAATATTTTGGGACGTAGATCAAAATAAGCCGGGTGCAAAGTTTTTAATGGTACACCCTGTATGTATTTACTATAAGTTCCATTTTTTCATTTCGTTTTTACTAAGACATTAATTGTCCATCACACGTAAAGTATTTCGGATATACGATTGGACATAAAAGATTGAAACGCAATTTCAAACCATAAGATCTGAAGAAAAAACCTGATTTCATAAAGTTTTTACCAGAAAAAAATAGTGTAGTTGTATTAAACACGGTATTGCCTGAACAATATGTCCATTACTCCAACAGATATACATAACACCTTCTTGCATTGATTTATATCGGATTTCTATGCGCCTTAATGGGCTTTTTCTCGAAGGATGCAATCCCCGTCTGTTATTAAGACATCCTCCAAACTGTAAATTCAATTTGTAAGGCTCCCGCGACAAGGAATCTAACACAAAAACCGCAATAAACGTAATTTCCTATTCTGGCGGCCATTTAAATGTTGATCAGAACAATTGATAAATATAAATCAATTCCACGCAAAATACTATGTAATACGTTTTTTCTGGGTATCGAAAAACGCGCGAATTCTTTGCCGGCTGGATATTCATCGATTAAGTCGGTGGAAAACAGAATTAAATGAGCTTTTTTGAGACCACACTGAATACTCGCCTGCTTTCAGTCGTAACTGTATTAAAATTAGGAAGCTATCGGATGACGTACGTGATTATACAAGGTGAGTATAAGTATTCCATAATTTCCAGAAAAAAAGATACGTAGTGGGTATAATTTGATAAGAGGCAAATATATACACTGCGTACATAAAGTATGAAATGGATTCATTAATAGTAAAATGAAGAAATAATCCCATTCTAATGCAGTTCCTATGTTCGCCAATTCTAACTTGTAAGGTCTAGAACTCTCAATGTTTACTGCTTTCACATGGCTTCATAATGGCCTCAGTTTTGTACTGGATTTACAACGTGGTGATTTTCAGTGAACCAGTAGTGTTCGTTGCGCCTGTTTGGCAAATTATTAGTGACAAACCGACTCTCGTGCATCCAAAGAACGTGCCGAATAAGGTTCTGATCAACAGTTTCTACATTTACTACAATTTGAGATATAAAATTAAGTCTGTTTTCAATGTGACGTTCAGGAAAAAAACTCCAATAGAGCATTTACATGTAGGCGGCGCTGCGATCAATGTTAGGTATTAAATCTAACCTCACAAATATTTGTTATTTAATTTTTGTTGTATCTCAATTTGTGTAAATAAAATAGCCATATAACTGTTGTGTACCGCAGTGTTTATCTGTTGCTAATAGAAATAAAGATGTCATGTTTCGTAAGTTCCCCAATAATGCTGAAAAAAATGGTTTATAGCAATTGCATCCAGCAAGAAACCAACCCAGTACACACAGATCTGCTCAAAACATTTTACAGAAGATTGTTATACTATTACTAGCATGGGTAAGTACAAGCATATATCATCTATTTTCGGTGTATATTTTTCATTATTTGATAAAATTTCATTCTTATTTTTAGGACAATGGAAAATTCTCAAAAAAACAGCTGTTTCAACATTATATTTACCTGTACACGAAAATACGATACTAATATTGTAAACAATAATGAACGCATGAAAAGGTACCTGAAAAGGCGAAAACAGGATGAAAATGTAGACAAACTTGCAGGTGGAAATACAGTAGAAATGTGACACGAGTTCATAGACTTCTAAACTAACATGAGTTAAATGTGATAATACGATTCCTCAAATTGAAAATTACTTGAATGATAATAACGCCGCTAATCCTGAGAGTACAGCAAGTGCATCTAGTAGTAACAAGTTATCACCATTGGCGTAGATTTATATAATTTTCATCCAAAAATAATGTATTTTGTTTATAACAACTTTTTAGCAATACGTTAAAACACTCATGAGTGTGCATAATTAAACATGAACTATTCATGAGTGTTATTTTGATGCAAAATTTGGTTATGTTTTTTCCTCTTTTGAAATCTTGCATATCGGTTCAATAAGTGGCACCTAATGACAGACATATTCCTCCTACGAAGATTCCATAAGTTTCAACAATCACCAATGACGTGGATTGTTAAACATGAACTATTCATGAGTGTTATTGCGATGCAAAATTTGATTCTACTTTTTTGCTGTTGGAAATCTTGCATGCGGGTTCAACAAGTGGCACCTAATAACAAACATATTCCCTCTACGAACATTTGATAAACTTCAACCATCACTGATGATATATATAAATTATTTTCTTCATGTGACTGAGCACAATATTTTCATCCAAAAATAGTATTTTTGTTTATAACAAGTTTTTAGTAAAACGTTTAAACACTCATGAGTGTGGATTGTTAAGCATGAGCTATTCATGAGTGTTACTTTGATGCAAAATTTGGTGCTACTTTTTTGCTGTTTGAAATCTTGCATGTCAGTTCAACAAGTGGCACCTAATGACAAACACATTCCTTCTACGAACATTTGACAAATCGCAACCATCACCGATGACGTGGATATATGTAAATTATTTTCTTCATGTGATTGGGGACAATAACTTACATCCAAAAATAAGCAGCTACCAGCCGAGCGGAATGGGAAGGTAATCCTGTGGTATATATTTCAATAAAATTTGTACCGTCAGCGGATATTTTGTATGCTCCCCACTGCTACGAGGGTTTTAGCATAATCTGGATATAAAACGAAATGAATACTCTTAGCCTCGCCATCCCTTTAGCTTTAAAGTTCAAACTTTTGGATTTTACCCTCTGCCGCCTCCACATCCGTGTGTTTTGCTTAAGTGATATCTATGCCTGCCGGGAATACCAAATAAATGATACTTTATATTTGGCTTACGCGAGAGCCAGCATACACGAGAGACATTTCATTTTAATCAAAACAACACGGCGTGGCAAAAAGTGGATGTAGACGTATTTGATGTAAAACATGTGAGTGTGAGGTTTTACACGCTCGTGAATAAAATTAACAGCTAAAATAACACCATATAACCATACAAAAGTGCGTACGCATTAAGCCGCGTCCACATAAGCGAGCAAGAGGCAGCGAGTGCAAATGGTTTTCCAAGCATTTCTAACATGACTACTGCTCGCAAGCATATAATTAGACAGAGCTGAACATTACTTGAATATATTGTATTCAAGTAATATTAATACAATGTATTAAAAAATTCGGCGATTCTTGGACAGAGGTACATAAAAAAGTAGAATGTGAACTTGCTGTATTTTTTGACTGGGTTAATAGTAGCCTTTTAAGCCTTAATATAGGTACAACTAAATACATCGCGTTTACTACTACTAGAACTGATCAACCTGTAATAAATAATATAATTATACACAAAAGGAGCTGCACAGATAATCTAAGTTGTTCCTGTCCTAAAATTCATAAAGTAGCAAACATTAAGTACCTTGGAGTTATGATTGATCAATGTCTACGTTGGACAGAACACATAGAATTCACAGTGAAGCGACTTGGGAAGCTAATACATAAATACCAACTTAGAGATATAGTAAATATCAAGCATATTGTTATGGTTTATGATGCATTGGTGGTCTCTGTAATGTGCTATTTTATAACTGTTTGGGGCGGAACATATAAATCAGCAATGCATAATTTAGAGGTTTTGAGAAATAGTATATTAAAAATCATTCTAAAAAAGGACAGACTGTATTCCACTGAAATGTTATACAAAGATGCTAAAGTGTTTAGTCTGAGATAGTTGTTTACTTACCGGTGTTCACTATGGTTTCTTAAATCTGACATATCTTATGCAGCAAATACCTATAACACTCGTGTTATGGCCAGTGTTGCTGCAAACACTCATCTATGTAGAAAAAGTCATTCTCTGAGATTTTCATCATATCTTGGTCTAAATTGTTTAATTCTTTACCTAAATAAATAAAAAATATCTCAAGAAAATTTGTTTTGAAAAGAGAACTTAAAGCTTATATTATGGAAAACTTTAGTCTCCTCAAGCTAGTTTGTGATTGATATACTTGCCCTCGGTTTTGGATATTATTTCTTGTAACTGGTCTCTCCTGTCATACTACCCTTCAATATCATTCAGAAATAATAATGGTAAATAGATTAAAATATTCATCAGAAATTGTATTCATTTTCTTGGTGTATATATATGAATGTACATGTATGTATGGATCTCACAACACAAGTTTTACTTAGGTGGGATTCATGCATTAATTTGGTTTATTTGTCTTTTTTATTTTGGACTATTTGGATTGTATGTAATGTGATATCACTGTATTGTATTGGATTGCATTGTACTGAATATTGTACTGTACTGTACTGAATATTGAATAAATTGAATTTAATTGAAAAAAAAAAAATATTCATTGAATACTTTTGTCATGTTCATTACGTTTACGTTATGCATTAAGGATTCAATACTCAGGGAGTCCATTAATACTCAACTACTCATGAAATAGTTCTTCCGGAAAGTTGAAAACTTATTAGATTATTAGAGGATCGGTCAGTGGTCGCGCGGTTTAAGGCGCCAGTACTTGAATCGAGGTGACTGGATCGCTGTGGGTTTGACCCTCGCAGCCGGTATATAAGCTATATTCGTAGAGAGATTGGCACCCTCTCTGCGGGTATGGTAGGGTGGAAGAACGTTGGCTTGGATCAATGTGTGAGATTGATACCGGTCGACATTTGACTACCCCCCTAATTAATTAGGTTTTCCAGGTTTCCCACATTCCTGCACTGAATGGTGGTTAGGGCCTACCAACGTAAGTCGTTCCTGGACGCAAATGCGGCCTGCTTAATAACAATATGTCGCCCCTTCTCACGCACAAGTCTTCGACTTCTGGGCTAATTCTCGTGATTATAATGAGGGGTAGAGATATTATTATATATTATTATTATTATTGCCTATTTTCATGTTTTTTATTTCCCAAGAAATATGCTTTAATCCATTTACCCCTATTATATTGTAAATATTTTTTTATGAAAACGTTTCGAAATTGAGAAATTTTGATATTGATTAGAATTTCGAAATGACATTCTTTTGAGCACTAGCGCCTAAAAGTAAAAATGAAACATTAAAAACAATGAAAATATTTATTTATTATAAATTTTAAAGAGACAACAGCAATGCAAGTACTACTATGCTAGTAGTGGTAATAATGCTAGCCTCTGCATGAACTTTTTTTAATTTCTTACTTGGTGTATCTTTCTGATCTACGATTCTTTTTGCCATTTCGTTTTTCTGTTCAATGGAATTTTCGATATAACACTCGGTGACAGAACTTGATCGCCAACCTCCATATCGCTTTAAAAGTGTCATGTTCGCCCCAGAATCTGTCAACATTGTTGCAGAGCTGCGCCTGAAGCAATGGCTACTCTATTCATTGGCGTTGGAGGGTCCAAGGAATTTCGCCGTCTTTTTTGGCATACCTCCAATTGTATTGATGCCAACTAGAGTACAGCATTTATTACTTCGATATCATATAGAGTAGAAGGTTTCTGGAAGCGTTGCTTTCCCAAAATATAAGCCAAAAGGGTTTTTTCAGACATCCCCATTACCTTGTTAGCCTTGCACCAATCTCTAAACGTTTGGTACTCTAACTCATACCGCGTCTTGGATTTTGTCCGATCTAGAGATCGCTCTATTCTGCTTCTATATCAGAGGGTAAACTTTCATTAGAATCACTGATTTAGAAAAACGTTTTTTATATTTATGGCTTTGTTCGACAAAGTTTTGACCATAAGAAGGCTTAATCTGTAAACTTAACAGCAGGTACTTTTTTCTGTTCTAGAAAATACATCAGCTTCTTTCCTCTTCATTTCATACCTTCTGCCAAATATACTTTTTTCCACACAAAGTAATCATCCTTTTAAATTACGAGTATAAAAAACATATGGCAAAACTGACTTTTCAACGATTTTATTTGCCTCGCATGAAACTTTTGCAAAATTTATGTATTAATGCATTTAAAAAAATCATAAACTTTATTACCGTTGCTAAATTTTATATCTGGCTGCTATTAAAAACTCGCAAGCAGTAACCCGTTGTATTATGGATGGTAAATTTGTTTTTAACATGTTTAATATTATTATACGAGGATTTCAAAAAGAGTGTAATCGCATATTTCTATAAAACTATAGCGGGTGTTTCTTACTTGTGTGCAGAAAATTCAGGGGTATATTCTATGGTAAAAAAATTAGTGCACTTTTGTAAAATAAGCTCGTTTCCGAGACTTAGCGTTTTCAAAACTGATAAAAAAAGTCAATTTAAAATACATAACTTTTAAGCTCCTTGAGATACTTTTATAATAATAATAATATATCTATCACTCATTCTAATCACGAGTATTAGCCTAGAAGTCGAAAACTTGTGCGGGAGAGGAGGCGGCATATTATTATTAAGCAGGCCGCATTTACGCCCAGAGACGACTTACGTTGGTAGGCCCTAACCACCATTCAGTGCAGGAAACCTGGAAAACCTCATTAATTAGGGGGGTAGTCAAATGTCAACCGGTATCAATCTCTCACATTGACCCAAGCCAACATCTTCCACCCTACCATACCCGCAGAGAGGGTGCCAATCTATCCACGAATATAGCTTACATACTGTCTACCGGCTGCAGGGGTCGAACCCACAGCGATCTAGTCACCTTGATTCAAGTACTGACGCCTTAAACCGCGCGACCACTGACCGATAACTTTTGGCAAATTTGAATATTTATTTAGTATGTTGGTTTGTATAAAATTTATACATACCAACCATAACAAAATACCAGTGTTAAAAAAACAAAAAATATATCTCTAAACGGCTAGAAAGACTAAGAAATGTCCAGACCGAAAGAATGATGAGATTGCAATGGAGCATATTAGAATTAATTTTGTTCTCATGCTTATACAGGGTGATACACTTTTCCTGTGGAAACATTCATGATAGGTACTCTACGTAAGCTGCAAATTTTATATTTTATACTTACCAACATACTAAACAACAATTTGCTTTAAAATTAATGAATTGTTTTTATAAAATATAAGTATCCAAAATATTTAGCAATTCTGTTTATTCGCCAGTCATCGCCCCATAATGTTAAAATTTGATGTGGTTCTGATGTGCAACGCTGTTTCGCTTAAACGCTCGAACCTTACTAGGCCTTCTGAATACATAGCTATAATTAGTGACATTACGCATTAAAAAGTAACATTGAGTAAGTTGAAACTCATTTATTAGAGAATTAATTTGGTTGTTGAATTTAGAAATGAGCTTATCTACACTTGGTTAGAGAAACCAAAATATGCATGAGTAGAGTAGATATTACACATTATTTAGTAAATGAAAGAAGGAAACAAAGTTGGGTATGGGCAGGTACTGATGCACTGTTGTAGTTTTGCTATGTACGTATGATACAAGGCACTGGCTGTCTGTGGATGATAATCATAAGTGTTTTATTCTAATCCGATCATGGACCATGGGCGTCTTCATCCGATATAAAAAAATTTTGATTTGCTTCTTATTTCAGAAAACCTATCTTGTGTGTGTCATTACATGATTACCATTTCATTTGATCCTCAGCTACTTAGATATAAAATTTTGGAAAATAGATCAAACCTGGAAATTATTGATTTAAAGATGGAGATAAAGAGCCGTTTGAACTTCATCAGTCATACATTGTTGTAGGAGAATCGAAACTAAGCTGCAAAAAAGTTCTGTCATTTAAAAAAATGTGATGTGCCCTCTACTAGTGAAGTCAAAATTAGTCAAAAATTCTTATTTGCCGTGCCAAATAACATAATTGTGCCAATTTTTTTTAAATACTCCGACAGGTTTCAAAGTTATTGAGATATTTCAAAATAAAATTCTAGCATTGAACGCCCTGTATTTTTGAAACCAGCAACATTCGGAAAAGGCATATTTGGTTCAATTGACTTTTTTTGGTCACCAGTATCTCCAGCTTCGAGATTTCCCAAAAAATAAAAAATAGATTGATAATTCAATTTTGTGTTTGGAATAACACATACTCAAATTTTGTTCAGTGTTACCCTTAAGATTTATTTAGTTAACAAATAATTGTGTTATTGTTACTCAATAAATTCTGTTATGATTTCAACATAATCGGATGTAGACTCGTTTTGACAACCATTTGTGTTGATTTTGAATAAAATTTACGGTGTATGACTTAATCACCCTGTACAATGCTTATTGGAATAATTTTGTATTAATCCACGCAAATGTTAATGAATTTCGCATTGACTATTTTACCGCAAAATAAATTGCAACCATTTTATACACAACTCTTTGTTAGTGGACGCTATCAAAATTTTTATTTTTATATATTCCGAAGTTTCCACGTATTGAAAGAAACGGATCAGCATTGTCGTCGCACTGGCGGAGAAGCATTATGTAGAGAAAGGGTTGAGCCCGATGACAGTCAATAAGCTGGAGCTTAAACTTTGGGCCGCCAAAGCAACCCTTTGGCCGGGTTTGCAAAGCCAGCTATTTTGTATAACAAACTTTACAAAGCACAAAATAAAATAAAAGCAACTTGCCGGAAACGCGGTGGTCACGCTGCCGAGGTAAATATTTACATGATATAGAGACAATATTTATATTCGCTAAAATAGTTCTATATGTCTTATATCGGAAACTTTTAGACATGAAACGAACTGTCATATAGTTATCCCATATTACAATTTTGTTTAAAACATAAAACTATTAGTACAATAAACATAATAATATACAAATAAAAAAGAAATTGAATATGTCGTACAAAAGTTGCAATATTCATTTTAGAAGAAAAAAAAAAGAACAGTGACTAAGAGACATGTACATATTTTTACTGTATTAGAAAGGTATTTTAAGCTAATATATATCAAATCTCCTACAATTTCTACCAATGAAGTCATATGTATGTTCTCTGATACCAAACATCTAGGTATGCTGATGAACAATTTCACAGACAAAGCTCTATTCAATAAATATCTAAAGAAATTGATCTATCTAAATTTACTAACCTGGTTTAATGAAAACACTCTATAAATATCTAACTTCAGTTTGACAGTGGGAATAATTTTGTGTTAATCCATTGATAGGAATTGTAGGAGATTTGACATATATTAGCTTAAAATATCTTTCTAATACAGTAAAAAATGTTACAAAAGCTAATAATAAATGGGTGCAACGCTAGTTGGGGCTTTAGTCCACAGAATAGTTAGTTTCACACAATATTGTTAATACCTAAAAATATATAATAAAGGATAAAATTCTGTTAACTTAGTAGGTCGTTATGATGTTTAAATTCATTGACAGATTAATCAGTTTGACATTGTCGACATTTAATTTCAAACAATTTGATTTTATTGGTATATGTAATAATTTCTACAGTCATCATATTTGACTCAACTTAAAGGAGGCCACCTGATAAAGCAATCCTAAAAATGCAGAAATAGGTCAGAACTCATCTATTGTGGTTGAATTTTCGAGTTTCCACTGTCAAATTGAAGTTAGATATTTATAGAGTGTTTTCATTAAACCAGGTTAGTAAATTTAGATAGATTAATGTCTTTAGATATTTATTGAATAGAGGTCATGTCATGTCATATAATGCCATTGCATTATAGCCATATTGATTTAGCGACAAGGCCATTTACTTTGTGATTTATGTTACTAATGTCTTTTTAAAGAGAAGTAAATACATTCTTCAACTCTATCACATAGCTTATATACATCTTGAATAATAGGGGACCAAGCATAGTACCTTGAGGAACTCTCCTGAACTAGTTTTTATTTGTACAGATTTATTACTTTATGAAAATTTTTGTAACATATCAATGTATGTATCTCTGATGTCGATTTAGGTACTTGTAATTGAGAATGTCTTAATAGAGTACCTACTATTATCTACAAGCTTCCCTCGTGAATAGAGAACAAGAAATTCAAGATCTATATTACAAATTATTTAACCTTTTTTGAAGTATAATATAATTAGTGTACAAAACCTGTACAGGTTTTGTCCGCAATGTCTTCGCATATTGGTGTCAGTACACTTTTGTAAACCCTATCGACATATCTTAGTCTTAACGTACCTTCATGAGGGACTTTTCGGCCCATACATTTTTCAAAAAACGTACGCAACATGAGGTTCTCTAGTTTATTTAATGGAATATTGTTTGCAAGAAAGGTGCTTGAGTTCATAGAAAAATACAGTCTTTAGCACTTGACGAGGCATGGCTCTTCAAATGACTTCAATAGTTTTGTCAGAAGAATTTATAATTTATTTTTACAGCGAACGTAAAACAGAAACGTTTTGACTCGACACCGATCATTACAGCGTCCCGTAAGTAACTAAAATATATGACTAAAGCGCAGTTCGAAGCATTATCTCTACTTATAACCATTGGAAATTAGCTATCGGCTAAATAAATTGTGATTCCAACTTCCACAAATACAACCAACAACACAAGAGCATTTCTTAGATAAACTAATGACCCAATCACGCCCTACTAACGATTTTCTTCCAGGAACTTCCCCTGAAACCACCACCTAGTACACCTCCGTGCACTATTTCCTATTTAATTCATCGTTAAACTTAATTCGCAATAAAACTGTATTGTTGATCACGCCTTCTTACGCCCGTAGACCTAACGTCTTGCCATTTTATAACCTATAATTCACAGTTTAATTTGATTTTTACGAGATTCGCCAGGGTACTCGTTGTGTTACTACTTTACCGTAAAATGGAATATTAAAAGCAATTTAGACTGTTGCCTTCCTTAAACTTCATATGCTTGGAAAAAGAATGCCTAGACATAATACAGAGGGTTTGTAAATAAGGTTAATACAAGTAATATTTTAGTGAAACAAAGTTCATATAAACGTAGATCGAAATATGCTTCGCTTCCAAGATACAGAGTGTTTAAATTTTAATTTTTTATTTATTTTTATTAATTATTTCAGTTTTAAAGATGTTGACTTGAAATTTGAAACACGCTTGGGAGGGAAAAATGTGCATTTTTTGGAGGGATCTGAATATTCCTACTTGCACCAGTGACGTTAGTGCGAGAATGCCACATTTTTAAATAAAAAAATGGTACGCCACTGTCTTTTTCCCGTTTTGATATTTTTTAGAAATCTGCCATCGATTTTGAACGAAATTGGTCTCTTTTATTCGTAGGATGCACCGTTTTTTGAGGGAAAAAATGAAACATATTTTATTGTAGGTTTTGTTAATCTTTTATTTAAAGGTCTCTTTTACTAAAGTGTTATTATGGTCAAAGTAAAAATGCAATTAAACATTGAAAATAAAAAGTTGATTAAATGCGGGTAAAAAATTTCTTCGATTTCGAGATACAGGGTGTTCAAATTTTAATCTTTTAATTTTTTTCTCTTAGATTTAAAATTTTTTTATCATCTAATATAGAAACATTAAACCATAATAATACACAACAGTAATACAAATTTTTTTCAATAGTCGCAAACCTATAACAGATGTTGAAAATAACCTCCCTCACAAATTATACAAGAGTCAACTCTTCCCCTCATTGACTGTCGTATTCGCTGAAATAGTCCTACTGTATTTCTTATTGTCTCACAGACGGCTGTAATTCGATTCCTCCTATTTTCGACAGGATTGGAGTAAACTAATGATTTGAGAAAACCCCAAATGCATAAATCTAATAGATTTAAATCCGGAGAGCGAGCTGGCCATTGCTGCGTTTCTCCCCTACATATCCAACCATTTGGATATACTGTATCTAAGTGACGACGTACATTAATGCTAAAATGGACTGGGGCACCATCATCCATGAATCATAAATTTTATCTGAGCAGAAGAGGAATTTCCGCAAGAAGAGCAGGTAACTCTTGCTGCAGGAAGTGATTATAAGATTTGCGATTTAATCATAATGGGAGGAAATATGGCCCAATTAGTTAATCATTAGGTACTCCAAACCACACGTTTACTGAAAATTGATGTTGAAAATGACCTTGAAAATATTCATGTGGATTTTCATCAGCCCATAAGTGATTGTTATGAAAATTTGGTACAGAATTTCTTGAAATATTTGCCTCGTCAGTAAACAAAACGCCATTTAAAAAATTAGGAGCTTTCACGGGGTCTGCGACTGCCTTGGTTAATGCAGAAGCAAATATGACGGCATTGAAGAGACATGGTGGATGGCGAAGAAAGGTATTTTAAGCTAATATATATCAAATCTCCTACAATTCCTATCAATGAAGTCATATGTATGTTCTCTGATACCAAACATCCAGGCAAGCTAAGGAATAATTCCACGGACAAAGCTCTATTAAATAATTATCTGAAATTAATCTATCTAAATCTTTGGAAAAATAAAATGTAGGATACAGGAATATTTGAAACTATTTTCAAAGCCGCGGGCCAACGACAGTCCTGACTTATTCAGAAATCTTCTGACACTTAAGTTTTAAATCCTAGACTTCTTGATTCCTAACTAATCCCATTTCCAGAAACGCATTAGAATAAAATACAGGTAGCACCTCCCTCAGAGATCGAAACAAGCGAGTACGGGGACTTAGTGAGGAGAAACCTGAGGAGATTGCCGCCGAAAGCAAACAGAATGGTAAATACTCGATTCTCGCATGGTTGACTCCTTAACCGGGATAGATTTAACGGTACTCAGGATTACCACGTCAATACGATTTTACCGGTTTTTTTTTCTCTCAAAAGAGTAAACAGAAGCGGGTACAGAAGACGGCTTACTATGACACGTAAAAACAGGTGAGATTATAAAATATAATATTTAAGCAAACAGAAATAAAAAGAAATTTCTCTATTCCCAACAACTAAATAAAACTATAGGCTAGTAAAGGCAAATTTATTTATTTATTTATTTATTTATTTATTGAAATTCAAACCCAACAGGCAAAAGCCCAATTACAGGGTAGGTTAGGCAAAAAAAAACATTGACATGTAACACAGTGACTAAATTAGTTAAAAACAACATAAATTTTAAAACTATAAATAACAGTATTACAATACAATACCAACTACAATCAACAAAGCACAACAAAAATGATTAATGAAGACACGCGTAATAATTAAACAAGAAAAACCTTATTAATTATGGGAATACCGATTTAATTAGCAAAATTGTGCAACAAAATATGTCAACTTTGCTCTCAATTTTGCAATAATTATGGATCATTTCGTAAAGTGGGGAAGCTATCAATAAGTTTGATCGGAGGGTAGGCATTTTATAGATATTAGAGCATCGGGAAGAAAGTCTTGGTACCCTGTAAGTGCAACGGTATCTAATTTATTGTTTACGAGTTTGTACAGAATTATAACTGAGTGCAGCTCCCTCCTAGATTGAAGAGTTGACAGAGAAAAACGCCCTAACAACAGTTCATGTGAAAAGCCAATAGGAGGATAAGTTCCATCAATTATAAATGAAGCGGACTTTAAAAAGCTTCTTTGAACCTTTTCAATTGCAGATACATGTATATTATAAATAGGATTCCAAACTGCAGATTCATATTCCAACCGAGATCTTACAAAAGTTATAAACAGCAGACGCATTGTAGTAATGTTATGAAAACTTTTTGAGTTGCGTATTATAAACCCTAACATTTTATATGACAAAGAAGTAATCGTCTCAATATGTTTATTAAAACTTAGTTTGTGATCAAAAATAACACCAAGATCTTTAATCGTGCTAGGACGGTGCAAAATTGAATCTCCAATTTTATAATCATACAAAACCGGCTTTAACTTTCTATGAAAGGATACACCATCGCATTTATCTGGATTTAAATGCAGGCTATTATTTATACACCAATGAGGAGAATACAGATAAATAACACAGGAAAATTTTTCTCTTCTTTAGCCAATCTTATATTAAGTTTTTCATAATGCCGCAGTAATCTTCCTTGGGAAGCTCCATAAGAATCTATTTGGAAAATTCTTCTTTAACCCAATCATAAGAATATTGTAATTTCTGAAGATGGGTATTATCTAATAAACCCGAGACGTACGTAAAATTAAAGTTTTCGTTGTTTCTTTGTTCAAATGACCTACTGTCCCAGGATATTGAATCTATAAGATTAATTACATAGTCAGGAAAAATAAGCGTAAAAACGGTAGTTAAATATTTAGTCCGACCACCATCCCACAAAACGGTCGGCGCTACAGTGTCGACCTGTGACGTCACACGCCGTTCGCACAAATAGCTAAATACAGTAGTGTGCTTTAGTTCATATCTGTATACCATTTCCATGCTTTCGGACAACGCAGTACAAATATTTAACAATACCGGAAGTTCACTACATCACCACTAATAATGGTCTCATTACTTACACAGTATTTACACTATGTACCAATATATTGATCCACAAATACTACAAAAACGCAAAAATACAAGAAACAAACGTCTGTTTATATCACCAAAACCGTAGCCTGCATCTGTGTTTTCGGCCACGTGGTTTCGTTAACATTTTATGGCAATTATGAATGTTAATATTTTAATCATTATGTGATTATTGCCGCCAGACACATGTTCTCACCTTTTAATATGTTTGAAAGTTTACCCTATAATACTGTTACGGGAGCTCACCTACCTTTTTAGTGTTAATTATGTTCCTGTTTACGTTACAATTTATAATTTTTGTGATGTCTTATTTTGACGTTTTCTGGAACATTCGCGGCCACATTCTATTTGATTCGAGACCGTCCAAAACTTCTAGAACCCTAAAAACCTATATAAGCGAATCATTTTCGCCGCTGGAGTGAATTTATATTGAGCAGCCGAACGCGAGTGACAAACGTCAAAGTAAAGCGTTGACAGTTGTGAAATTGGTTTGAAGGATATTTCGAGACCGTCTAAAACTTCTAGAACCCTAAAAACCTATATAAGCGAATCATTTTCGCCGCTGGAGTGAATTTATATTGAGCAGCCAAACGCGAGTGACAAACGTCAAAGTAAAGCGTTGACAGTTGTGAAATTGGTTTGAAGGATATTTCTTGTATAATCAAGAGTGACAATAAGTTGTTTGTCTACGTGACGTGTTTCTACGGTAGGTAACCCAATTTCGAGGTTACAATACATTTTAAACGGAAATAAAATTCATGTAACTTCCCCATTACCGGCTTGCAAAAGTAATACCTGAAATTAGAAGTTGGTTAAAAAAATATTCATATTTCTGTGTGTGTCATCAACAATAAGTCAACTATTAATCGCATAAATATCTATATCTATAATAACCAGTTACCATTATTTTTTGTAAAATATCAGACCTTTATTGAAACAAATACAATATTTATTTACTTTTTGAATTAACCTGCGAGTTGCATATCCCTACAGTCTACGCACAGTTCGAAAAAAAGAAAAATTATCTCCCCAGAATCTCATCTACCATAAACTTCACGTCATATATTATGAATGAACAACGGACAGACCCAAAAAGTCCATCAACTTCCTCCCACTCGTATCCGAATCCTTTGGAGTGGACTCTGAATTGATTTTTTTTCACTCTGTTGACTAATCTAAGTGCGTTGTAGCCCCGTGTTTGAGTTGCCGGTCCAATTTCGTTATTGACATTCGATTATTTGCACTTGTAAGTCTACTGCGCTCTTGTTTGTGCCCGTAACGGTTTGCGTTTTGTTTTTGTCGCGCAACGTAAACGCCATGCGACCGAATGCAAAGGGGAGAAATGATGACGATGAGATTTCGAATCGAATCGGAACTTCTACAGGGTGTCCGGAAAATGTGGGAAATCTCTCGGGTGCAGATAGAACATGAGAAAATAAGATGACAAGTTCCTAAAACTTTCCTTTATTTATTTATTTATTTAATCAATTTAATAAAATATCTGGTCCAATCAAATAACGATCAATAATACGGGCCCAAACATTTATCTTAAACTTGCCTTGAAAATGTCTAGGAGTTATTGCAGGTTTACATCGGAGTAATCATGAATGTTGTGAGCATTTGTAATTCCTCTACGATTAAAACAATCCTCATCAGTGAATAGAATTTTCTTATGAAAAGTAATTATAATTAAATTAAATTAAATTTAGGCAAAGGAAAATCCTATATTGCCCTTTAACAAAGTATTAGCTATCTAAGCACAAATATAATACATAAAAACAAGAGAAAAAAAACAAATTGAAAATTAATATTATCTATAAGTTTGACCTCCAATAACGATCCAAGCGATTTTTGAAACTGTTCACAGTGGGAGCACTAATCACTTCTTCAGGTAAATTATTCCATGTGTTTAACACACGACACGGCCAAAAATGCTGCCTACATGTAGTACGAAAGTGTTCGTGTGACAATTTTAGTCTATGACCTCTAAGTCTTGAATCTCTACTGGGAAGAAAAAAGTTCAAGTTTGTACCGAATAATTTGTTAAGAGCAAGATAAGTCATAATTAAGTCACTTCTCACTCGTCTTCTGTAGTCCCAACTAACATTTAAGCTTAATAGACTACTACACAAGAAAAATAATCCTAAATTGATCAAGATTTACTACTTTCTTCCATAAAAATAGTCTTCAATGTTACAAAATCTTATAATACCAAAATTTTAGTCAAAAATTTGTTAACTAAGAGTAATATAATGCCTTCCAAGTAAAATGAAATATATGTCAATTTATACAGTTCAAAATTACATATGGTTTACTTATTCTATGTTTTCAAATGCTAACATTCCAATAACATATAAGACGAAGTTATAATTTACTTAATTTCGCCTACAAATCTGTCTTCAATATCCAAGGATTTTTTAAATTATTACAATAGGTAAATATTTACATATTTATTACGATATCAAAATACTTATTTTAGTCTTCAACTAGTAGTTAAAAATAAGGTAATAACTAGTTATTTTGCCCTATTAAATCCTTCAATTGGTTTCTTTTATTTTTATTACAATATAATCCTATTTTCAACTTTGTTGATAACTTCTAAAGAATATTTGACCATTTCAATTAACCTAATAGAAATATTGTTCTATATTATGGTACAAATTTACTTGTTAATAATACTTCGACGTAAGTGTGTCTTATAAAGGTCTTTTAGGGAACAAGCTTCTTGTTATATGTATTCCGACAGATCTTCATGTAATAGCACGTAGAAATTGTTTTGTGTTTTGGCGATCTGCAGTTAAAACTAAGCCCTACACAGTATTAAAGAGTTGTAAAAACAAGTTTAAGCCGACACTGCATATCATGTAAATCAGTCTAATGATAATATATCGATAAATACTTCATATATAAGTATTCTTATGACTGTTATCGTGTCAGATGAATTCAGTAGTGCACGTGAATTGAAATTCGAATTGAATTCCGTTCGAAAATATTTATTTTGTTTTTGTTATTACGCATATATAATATTATTGGCTTTAATTTGAAGTTTCAATCACAAATCCAAGAGTAGAATTTGATATATAGGTAGGTACCTAGTAATAATTTAATTGGTAATAAATTACCATAAAATATCTTCATTTGGAGGAAATTTCAACCACAAAGTTAATATTTTCCTGTGACGTCAGCATTGGCATAGGCAATCTGCCCTATAGGTTAAAACATACAGACAAATTGACTTCAAAGTTGATTTTGTTTGAGCGGCCATATTGTTATAAACACTAAATGTTTTGTTCATTATTTCTAATTAATTACTCATTAAAATTATGTTAATACAGATAATATTAGTTAATACATTTATGACGAAAGATTATTAAACACATTTTATCACGAAGTACATTCAGTTTTATTTTAGGTTATTCTTCAGTACAGTAATATTATTAAAAGCAATAGTAAAAATGTTTATTTATAAAGCGCGTTATTTTTATGAAAGTTTGGTCATGACATTATACGAAAAATTTCCTAGGTTGTACAATTTGATGAATGGAAACCAAAAATACGGACTTTATTATATTAAAATCTAAATATCTATAAATATGCTAACTCCTACTCTACTTGTAGCTTAGTAGCCTGACTTATAGTCTTTCTTTTTCTTCCTATGCCTGTTCGCTATTAGAATATATAAAATGAAACATATAATGTTGTCTCTCTCTGGCAAAAGTATGTCATATAAAGGGCATAATTAGGGTAGATTTTGGTAATAATGTCTTTTATACTAATCGAATCGTTACTATCCCACAATGTTTATTAAGCCAGTTTCTGAGAATGAGATATATGATTTAATAATGTCATTTAGAAAATCACATTCCTGTGGAATTGATGGTATTAATGTGAATATGTTAAAATCGGTAGTTCAATTCATTGTTTCACCTTTAATGTATCTGATTAATTGGTCACTTTCAGAAGCTATTTTTCCTGATATTCTGAAAATAGCTAAAGTTATTCCGTTGTTTAAGAAAGGCGATAGATTATCTGTTCATAATTATAGGCCTATTTCATTACTGCCGTCCGTATCTAAAATATTTGAGAAGGTGGTTTATAACAGAATGATTAACTTTTGTAACAGGTATGATATTTTATGTAAGGAACAGCATGGTTTTAGAGTGGGTAAATCCACACAGTCTGATATTTTTTCCTTTCTTGATGAGTTGTATGACAATCTGGACTCTAATAAAAAAATGTCTTGGAGTTTCCATGGACTTGAGTAGAGCCTTTGATTTAATTGATCATGGGATTCTCTTAGATAAGCTGGGTAAATATGGATTCAGAGGGAACATCGGCCAATGGCTAAAATTATATCTAAGTAATCGCTCTCAATTCGTTCAGAACGGTTGTGCAAATTCTAAAAAATTAAATATTTCACGTGGTGTCCCCCAAGGTTCTATTCTAGGTCCACTACTCTTTTTACTTTTTATAAATGATCTGCCGTACATATCATCGGGCCTCTTAGTGATGTTTGCTGACGATACTTCCCTCTTATGCACGAATGAACGCTTAACACATTTAATATCAGATACTCAAAGTAAAATTGATTGTTTTGTTTCTTGGTTTGAAAACGCAAAATTGCTACTAAATAGTGAGAAATCTGTATTTATTTACTTTACACCTATGTTAAAAAATTACAGTGAATGTTATCTACTTAGGGTTCATGAAAAATCTCTGGAACAAGTGCAGACCACTAAATTTTTAGGTTTATATTTAGATAATGCTCTTAACTGGGAGAATCACATCTCTCAATTGTGCAAAAGTTATCCCCAGTGTGTTATGTGTTATATAGGTTAAGTGTCATAACAAGCAGAGACGTTCAGTTATCCTATTACTATGGCCAATTTTACTCTCGGATTTCTTATGGCATCGTATTCTGGGGTTCTTCTCATTTTTCTGATAGAGTATTTAAGTTACAAAAGAAAGCTGTGAGGAATATCATGGGAATTAACACGCAATCATCTTGCAGGCCTTATTTTAAGGAATTACAGATTTTACCCCTAGCCTGTGTTTACATTTTGGAAGTACTGGTACTTGTATATTTAAATTATAATACATTTATAAAAAACAATCATAATCATGATTACAATACCCGCAGACATAGTGACTTAGTTATACCCTGTCACAACTTGATCCTTTATGAGAGAAATCCTAGATACATGGGAATAAAATTGTACAATAAATTACCCGATATGTATAAGAGGGCCGAGAGTATAAAGAGGTTTAAATACCACATTAAAAAATTATTACTGGATCATTGTTTCTACACAGTCGGTGAATTTTTGCATTATCCCTTTTGATTTGTAGTATTGTATTATATTTGTGTTATTTTTATGTCTTATAATATGTGTTGATGTATTTGTCTGTTAGTTTTATGTTTTTTAATTTATATATATATATATATTTTTTTAACTTTATAATATGCCTTTTTGTAAATTTGCTTACTTTGACGTGTGTAATACTATTTTGTATATAACACGAATAAATATCTATCTATCTATCTATCTATTTCGAAATTTTAACATAAAATTGGTCCGTATTTCTTTTAGGTCCAATTATCTTATTGGTATAAAATTCTTGCCGACCAATTATTAACTTCCATATTGCTTTAGTTTTTTTCCCCACATAAGAAAAAAGGCCAACGAATATAGGTAAACTTCCCTTATATGGAATTGGTCATGAAAAGTTTTTGACCAATTCAGAGGTCAAGTTAAAGTAATTTTAACTTTAATTGTTTGTTGGGGTGTTGGTAACTTCATAATCTTTAGCCTCTCTTCATACACCAAATCGCGAAGACTGTGTGGTATTCTAGATGCTCGATGCTGTATACGTTCAATTATGTTTATATCTTTTGCAAAGTACGGAGACCAAACTGGGGCTGCAAATTCTAAAATTGGACGGATATATGTAGAAAACAGTTTATTCATTGTGGATGGTGAAGGGGAGTGAAATGACTTGTTAATCAACCATAACATTTTGTTAGCCTTTTTCACCACAGAAGACATGTGCGGCTCCCATTTTAAATCTATATATGATGATAACACCTAAGTCACACTGGGCAGATACGGACTCTAACTGATAATTGTCAATAGAGTAACTAATTCTAGGATTATTTCTACCAATATGAAGAATGCAGCACTTATCTACGAGTATATTCAATTTGAAGAGATTACTTGATAATTCAGTTTCTCGAGATAAATGTTTAATACTTATTGTATCTTCAACTGTGCAAATATTTTCTTCATCTTGTACCCTCATTACACTGGGACATTCTCGGACATTATTGAAAAACTTTCCTGTCTCTCGAGCCCGTCAACGTTTGAAAATACTTCTCTCTGGGAAATCACTCTATTCTTAAACACTTCTACAGTTTCCTTCACAGAAACCTAGCACAAATAACACGGCGATTTGTTCATTGAATGTAAATTTTCCAGCCATTTTCAAACAATCATTAGCAGTAATAAAATAGTTTTATCATAAGTATTCGTCCAAGATTCCGGATTCGTGTTATTAATTTACCTACTTAATTATAAAATTAAAAAAATATCTATCCGTTAAAAATGTTAATTGACGTGTCGCAAATATACTTAACAAAGGACTAATAAATCACGAACAAACTGAAAAAATCTCTCAACCAACAGATTATGTCGAATTGAATAATCGGACTTTTTTCAGGGCATACCTTTCCAGCACACAAAAAATAAAACGCTAGTTTTACGCACTCGCAATACACGATTAAATTCGCTTTTTGTGCCCGCCAAATTGCTTTTCTGGCGGTCAGGTGCGTATCGACAAACCGCAGCAGGTATCACGAGAATTTTGGACCGTTCCAATTATTTCCCGAATAGGGAAATCCAACGACCTTTACGCAACAATAACGCAAGCCTATTAGATGTATACAGTGCGTCCATAAATTTATTATTAGCTAAATAAACAATATATTCCCGTCGGAAAATAAAACGTTAGCAATGAAATTGTTATTTCGATTATTTTGGTGCATCATATACGCGCAGAATTCAGTTCTTCGGTCAATGTCGTCTTAAGCCAATTCATGGCTGAAACGTAATATCACTAATACCCGTGTTTGGAGTGCATTTTAATAAACTGTTCCACAAACGTTCACAAATCTTGAGTTTCTTTTAAAGGTCGACAACTTTTGTCCAAAAATATTTTTGAAATGCTATCTTGAATGTTTACTCTTTAATACGAGTGGCTTTTTTTGTTCCTTCTTCGAAAGCATTTTCAGTTTTGGCAAAGTTTTATTTTTAGAGATTTTAATACAAAATTCTTAAAACTATTTTAAAAAAAAGTTTAACACGGTATGTCTTCATTGCACTTCAATGACTGCCTGGCAACGCCTTTGCATGCTGTCTATCAGGTTGTTGAAGTATCCTTGATCAATTTCTCGCCACAGACATGGTAAAAGCGCTCCTTGTAGTTATTCCCATGCGTGCTCAATTGGATTAAGTTCTGGCGAGAGAGGCGGCAGTGCCAAGTGCGGAATACCATGAAATTCCAGGGCATCGACAACAATTCTCGCACGATGAGGTCGCGCATTTTCGTCGAGAAATTTGGCGCAATTGCAGCATGAAACAAAGGGATGACATTGTTGATGACTTGTTCGACATAAACCTGTGCATTCATGTTTGCATCAAGCACCAACAACTCTGTACACCCATTAAAACAAATGCCTCCCCAAACAGCAACTGTATCACCTCTGAATGGAAGAACTTCTTGGCTCTACGATTTCTGGGTAGCAAAGAAAGGGTATGTCATGTATGAATAATACAGACCTTCATTGATCATTCCAATTCACGTGTTTGTTAGCCCATTACAACCGAAGTCGCATATTTGTTGTTGTCAGTGGAACCCTTTTCAAAAGTCGTCGTGAACGCAAATTCACATCTCGCACTTTTGTGCGAACTGTTTCAGTTGAAACCGCAACACCAGAAGCGTTTAAAAGTACTCAGAGGCTTTCTACGGGTGGATACTACTGTTACAAACCGGTCTTGCGCAGGGGTAGTAGATCTTGGGCGTCCACTCCTCGGTCTTTCAATGACATTTCCTGTTTCTGTATATCGATGCACAAGCCGTGAAATTACGCTTTCACTGACATGAAACAAGTTAGCAACTTCTCTCTGAGAGCATCCCGCCTCGATCATTCCAATGGCTCTATTGGCTTCAGCTACACTCAGTTTACGTCTAGTATTATTGAAACAACGACTGATCCAAAGTTCTTGAAAAGACCAAAGATAAGAACTAGCCGAAAGCTGAAAAAGTCACTCAATGGTTTGCAAAGAAAAAACAGATAAGAAAGTAAACATTTTATTTATTATCTAAAACCATCTGGAAAATAAACGTCAACCTTTAAAAGAAATCTTGATACATTTGAATTTTCTTAAGTTTTGTTTAGTTTATCAAAGTAGTTGTAATAACAATACAATTTTATTTCATTTTTAGTAGGCACATTTAGTCATTTATAAATAACTTGTAATTTTAGTATTGTTGATAATCGGTGATGACATCGTTACTCGAAGATAGACCACCCTATATATTTAATTATTATTTGAAAAAATTGTAAGTTTTGTGGCGGCTCATATATTTCTACTCACCCTGTATAAACTAACATATTCATTTTTGTATATATTCACTTCATATTTTCATTAGTTCTGCACTCACATATTTCTGTACACACTGTGTAAGTTAAAATATTTCTTTCTACATATAAATTCACTACTTATATCTTTTCGTTAGTTCTGTTTAAATTTCAACGCCTGTCTTTAAGGCTGGGATTTTGTATACATATTTTTACCGCCTAACAGGGCTCCAAGAAAATTGAAATAATTGGTTATTATTATATATCAACGTATTCGCAAAGGTTCCCGCTAGTGCGTGAGATAATTTTCATTGCTCATAAAATCACAAGAATAATTAAAATAAATGTTAAAGTACCTCAATTTTAGCCACACAGTTACTACGCCAATAAGTCACAATTACGGCAAAGTTATCACAGCCACAGCCACCAAATTACTTCACTCACTAGCCAGGACATATAGGACAACTTGTGTTTCACTTTCAGATTAATATTTATTGCTAATTTTACATTTTGTGTCCTCGAGTAAAATCGTAACATATATCACGGCTTCCATTTTTATGTACGTCAAAATGCACGATAAACTTCAGGGAACCGTGTGGTTCGGGCCTATACGATTTGTATACTGTCTCATAGGTCTGATTGATTCGCCGTTTCGCTCACTCAGACTGTGCAATGCCTTTTCTACAAAATCCCCGCCTTAAGTGCTAAATGTAGATATCATGTTTTGTTAATATTATATAAGTAGGTAGATGACCGGCGTCCCCATAAATCTTATCTCAGGGTTCTGCAAGGTGAAAACTAAGAAACACACTTGTTCTGACAGACCCTTCGATAACTACCTAGATTATGGGAACGACGACAGTCACAAATCTGTAACCAGTCAATAACATCGACTCAACGTGTAACATTGTGGGTGCCAACCTACCGCAATAATAATAAATATTAGTACACAATACACTGTTCTTATTGAAATCATACCACCCCACAGATTAAACAAAAAAACCGACCTGTTTTGGGAATTTTTAATAATATTATTTGTTTAACAAATAATGAATTTATGCGTCACTTTATGGACGCACTGTGTAACATATTTAAATAAACCAGCTTGTATTGCACAATTCGGACAGAATCGAAACGCGTAACAGAACCACATGAATTTAATTTCAGGTATTAACCGGAATAAATGTAATAGTATCTCGGTTTTTTCGACGTCTGCAGTTTTACATATAGTCACGTCCTGAGGCAGACAATGAGCCCCGAAAAATACCGAAACTCAGAGTCTAACAACAATCTAGCAGTCTATTTCACACTTTAAAACCGACATACACATTTTTATAATTATCTGTCCATCAAGTTCTTATTCCCATCGGTTGGAATGGTCCAATTTAAATAGTCATTATCAGATAAATAGTAGCAAATCTATAGGTGCTTGAAAGCATGCTAGATAAGCTTTTTGGGAATACAATGGGCACCTAGAAGTTACCTGCAAGGTACGTTGAGAACATGAGGTGGGTATTATTCTTATGTTTCTACGTTGAACTTGTACGGACAATTTTGTTATCGAATAGTCTGCTAATTTAAAGACAATATGTGTTAATTTTTGATAAATCATGTAAATTGCCTTTCTTTTGAAATTGTTGACAGCTATTAAATAGTGATTTGTTTATTTTCGAATTTTTCATAGTAATTATGTGATATTCAATGTAAAGCAGTATCTACCTTTAATATCTTTAGAGTCAAGTACAAAATAAAATAGTTATTTATTAGTGCTAAAAGTGACAAGTCTATAATATGGAGATCATCAACGCTTTGGTCAAATTACTCCATATTGAAGGCGATGATGAACATAGAGACTCAGGACTAAGCAAATACTACAAACATTGTTGCTTTTTTGAAGCGAAATGGCGAAGCATATTGACCGAAAGTCTCAAAAATATGCCCCATTTTTAAGAAAGGCAATAAGGCAGACGTGCTGAACTATCGTTCTACTGCAATTATTAATAATTTTAGTAAATTATTTGAATTTGTATTGCATGATACTCTTTATCCACAACTTAAACATAATATATGTACTAATCAGCATGGGTTTGTACCAAAACGTTCAACAACTTCCAGCTTAATGTGCATCACACAGTACTTAGCTGAAAATTTAGATGAAGGTAGTAAAGTGGACGTTATTTATACGGACTTTTGCAAGGCTTTTGACCGTCTCGATCATGGTGATTCTAACTAAATTGTGTTCCTCTGGTTTTCGTGTTCAGTTAGTTGATTTTCTTCAGTCATACCTGTGTAACAGATGTCAGTTTGTTCAGTACTTAGGTTTTAGATCAAATTATTATACAGCCTCGTCAGGTGTTCCTCAGGGTTCAGTTCTTGGGCCCTTACTATTCATCCTATTTATTAATGATATTTTTAATGAACTGCATTGCCCATCTCTTCTTTACGCTGACGATATGAAGTTATATTATAGAGTTGATAGCTATGCTGATTGTTTATGTCTTCAGAATGATATAAATAAATTACAACTGGACATAAATAAGTGCAAAGTTGTCTCATATACCAGGAAAATTAATGCAATTGTGTTGATTATAACATCAATGGAAACAATTTAATTCGAGCAGATAAGTTTAGACGCCCATCTTTCTTTTAGAGATCACATTCAGAATATTACAGCGTCTGCCTCACAAATGCTAGGCTTTGTTATACGCAACTCTAAAGGTTTTGGTGATTTGAGTACCTTTATGACATTGTATAATACTTTAGTCCGACCTAAATTGGAATATGCTAGTGTTGTTTGGAGCCCTTACTTCGATGTACATATAAATAATATCGAAGCTATTCAGAGAAAATTTTTGAAATTTTTAAGCTTTAAAATAGATCACTTCTTCTACCTCCCCAATTGGCTTCGATCATGATACATTGTTAAATCGTTTTGAGTGCAAGTTAATGCAACATCGGAGGAATATGCAAAGCGTAGTAATTCTATACAAATACTTGATTGGCCTAATTGACTGTCCGCAATTCCTTGAGATGATTAGTTTTAAGGCATCTACCAGATCAACTCGTTCTGCATCATTGTTCTATCTCGGAAATGCCCGGACTAATGTATTTTTCAGCTCATAGTTGTATACTATGTGCCGTAATTATCAGTATATTGAAAATAATCTTGATATGTTAAACTGTAAATTTAGTCAAATTAAGTCTTTGTTTTAGGCATTTGTTATTTGTGTTTTTCTTTTGTTGTTACCTTGTGAATTTTGTTAATTGAATATGTGTGTCATATGTAATTTTTTTTCTTGTTATGTTATTTTTCCGACCCTGTAAATGGAATGTACATTCTGTTGAGTTTGTGTAGTAAATAAATAAATAAATAAATAAATAAAAACTTGAAAGAATTGACCCAGGAACAAATCGACAAATTTCTCGCAAAAGAGCGAGATGAAAGATATCTCATGCAGAAAGTTGCCGTAATTTTCGCTGTATTTGCAGTCTGTCATCCCGGACAACTGTGCAATTTGACATTCAATAATATTGAAGTTTTGGGAATTACTTGTGCGTATACCAGACACAAAAATAAATATGCAACGAACTTTCGTTATTACATTATAATTGAACTGTAATCAAATGTACATCGCCCAACGAACACTAATCATTCAATAATTTTCATAAAATGCATAAAGAATATATGTGGCAGGACTGTAGTTGGAATCAACACATTGGTAAGATGCTTGCAATATTGAACTTTTAATAATGAATAAACGATACATTTTTAAATCGACTTAGCATTACCAATGACAGGATTATTAACATTTTTCCTCGTAGACCACTTTCCTGTTACTCAGACAAAACCGACGCAAATGCTTGGTCGTTGCAGAACACACTTACGTAATTTTTTTATATGTAACACGCGAACTTCGGTAGATTATTTCAACAGATAAACCCGGCTGCTCCGATTTGTGTTGTAATCTTAAATAATGATTTGCATGTTGAGTTAATCAAATTTTTTTCGGAGAAACTTTTTGTCAATTAACAGTTCTTTCCAAAAATAGAAACTGGTTATATATACGGACGGAGTAAGAATAGGAACCGGTGTCGATTTTTTTTGTCATATCCGATCTGAGATAAGAGTTACTACGCATTCTGCGACAGGCACCTGCACATAACTACGTGTAGAAAGTAAAAATTAGAGGTAATTAATTAGATACCACCTGAAATGTTCATTAGTTGACGTAAAAAAAATTACTATCATAGTAGGTAGTAAAAACGTTGGTTTTAAACTGAGTTTCATGTAACAGCAGTTTAAATCTCAATAGTTCTCACCACCCTTAACCAAAAATTGTTGTACAGTAAAAAATGGAGAGAGGAAGGGAGAAGGAGTGGAAGACGGTATAGTGAATTATTTTCTACTGTCATCGTTTGTAGGGTTATTATGCATATTTATGATCTTCAAGTCCAATATTACTCAGATGTGTCCTTAGGCTGCAATGTCCACTTAGTAATTCCACCATTGCCTTTATTACTTCGATGACCCTTTTAAGAACTTCTTCACTTATTACTGCACTAAGCAATGTCTTTTCTGACCCTTGCAGACTATAGATGGCTAACAGTCTTTTCATTGCCTACATTAAAAATTAGAGAGAAGGAATGAAAGATGGTAGAGTAAATACATCATTATTTTCTACTGTCACCATTCGCAGAGCTATTGTGCATATCTATGATTTTAGAGTACCTCCTACTTAATTAATTTTCACAGCTCTAGGATCTTCACATCCCTATCAGTTTCCCATTCTTCTTCCCATAATAGACAATATACGCTTGCTAGTTCTTTACACTATCACGATACAGTCTGCAGTTTTCTGTACCTCCTGTCATAACACATCAGTTGAATTCTACCAAATCAATATTACGCAGATGTTTCCTTAGCCTGCTATGTCCACTTAGCAATTTCACCGTTGCCTTCATCCCTTCAATGATTCTATTAAGAGCTTTTCCACCTATTGCTGCACTAACGTAGCAATGCCGTTTCTAACTCTTGCAAACTATAAATGGCTAACTTATCAGTCTTTTCAATGCCTACATTAAAAATTGAAATGAAGGAATGGAGGATGGTAGAGTAAATACATCATTATTTTCTACTGACACCATTCGTAGAGCCACTCTTCATATCTATGATATCCTTCCTCCTTTTTAATTAGATTCGATTCCTCTAAGAGTGTTTCTTCACATCTCAACCAGTTTCCGATTCTTCTATCCAGAATAGACAACACACCCTTACTAGACTTTCACACTACCACAATGCAGTGTACAGTCTACTCTGCCTCATGTCATAACACATCAGCTGTCTTTTGTCAAACCAATATTATTACTACATAACACACCAACCGCCTTCTACGAAACCAATATAAGATATTTCCTTAGTCTGCAAGGTCGACTTAGTAATTCCACCATTGCTTTCAATCACTTCGATGGTCCGTTTAAGAACTTCACCTACTACTGCATTAACGCAGTAATGCCATTTCTCACCCTTGCAGACTATAGATGGCTAACCCGTCAGTCTTCTCATTACCTCAATGATCCTTATGCATTGGCATCTACGTTAGGCTAACAATATCTTTCGAGCCCTACCAAAGTGTTCATACCAAATTTGAACTGATATGAACTAATTTGAATTTGCTCTCACCTTACTTAAACTATATATCTTGTCTCTCTAATGTACCTTCTCCTTATTAACTGTGCTACGCAGTATTCAATAGCTATCGCTTTTCTATGGAAGATTATGATATCATTCTTAAATTGAGACGAATTTCAACCTTCAACCTTTTTTTTAACCGTCTCAGTTCTATTTCAGTTCCTATTACTGTACCTAATTTTGGGTGCATATCGCATATTAGATAGAAAATACTTCTTCCAGTACCTACTCTCTGATATTGCTACTACGATTATTATTACTATTGCTACAACGCACTACCAAAGCATCTAAACATAAATAGTTATTTTGGTTAGGTTTTATCGATCTAAACTGGAACACCATGCAATTGCAGTTTAAATTTTTGATAACTCTTTACACAAGATTGTGACTCATAAATTAACTAGAAACATCAAACATTGAAAACTGGAGAAGAGCTACTAATGAGAGATAATGGAAAGAACAAATGGAGAATATAAAATCAAGATTTAATTATCTATAGATCGATCAAAATTCGAAGCAATCATCATTATTACCTAATATTTCACACGCCCATCAAAGTAGCATCTAACTGTATACTTTCCTTCACTGATTTTGATATTCGGAAGTTAGGCAAAAACTTGGATAAGCGAAGGTACAGAAAAAAAACGTTGATGGTAAAATTCGAGCGACCTCGCGTTGTACGCCATTTGTAATTAGAAGATGGGAGTCGAGTTTTTAAAAGAACAACAAAAAGTCTAAGATTACATCCAGCAAAACGCGCGATGCTGGTTCACCATTCGGTCATTAATCATCCGCATTCAACAACGGCCGTACAGGTACGAAGAACGAAAATTAAAAGTACCAGAGTGCGGGCTGAAAGTCTATTGTGTTTGGTAGTTTGTTTAGATACGGTATCTAAAATCTGAACGTCAGGTTTTGAGTCTGTTCCCGTTGCTCCGGTTATCATACAAGGTCCAATTAACAAGTACCACTATTATCTGAATTACGCAGTAACCAATTACCGTAATATTGTATGGTTGACAGTACTATTTTGGATATAACCTCACAAGTCACCAATTATTTCTTGATTGTCGTTACGTCAACTCATTGTAGAGATGTAGCTATTTCTGTGAGTCACTACGTATTCAGTCAATTTCAGTGTGGAGTTTGGGAACTCGTTCACAGAAACTTTTCAAATAATGCTTACGGGTATGAAATTTTCAGTTCAAGAAAGGCTGGTAATCAGTCAGAAATGAGTATCCTTCTGGGGACGATTATGAACATTGACTGACGAGTGTCATGTGGCGCGAGTGAACTTGTCTATTGTCAATTTGTCCAATAAATAGCTGGAGACGACGCGTCTCTCAAATCATTAAACATTTATAATAATAATAATATCTCTACCCCTCATTCTAATCACAGGGATTAGCCCAGAAGTCGGAGACTTGTGCGGGAGAGGGGGCGACATATTAATATTAAGCAGGCCGCAGTTGCGCCCAGGAACGACTTACGTTGGTAGGCCCTAACCACTATTCAGTGCAGGAATGAGGAAAACCTGGAAAACCTCATTAATTAGGGGGGTAGTCAAATATCAACCGGCATCAATCTCTCACATTGACCCAAGCCAACATTATTCCACCCTACCATATCCACAGAGAGGGTGCCAATCCTCTCTATAAATATAGATTATATACGGTCTACCGGCAGCTGGGCTCGAACCAACTCCGTCTAGTCGCCTTGATTCAAGTACTAACGCCTTAACCGCGCGACCACTGACCGATTTATTTAATTGTTTTACACTGTTCTACAGATTTTCATCCAACTACAAAACAATAGGGTGCATAATGTAATAACGTTTTTATTTGTCTGGAATTTTCTCACGGAACAGATACGTTCAGGCAACGCATATTTTGCTACATCCGTGTTGATGTATGAGACGAGATTTGTACTAGTCTGTTGATTTTTATTCCTCAAGCTCAAGTACTGCCCTCCTCCCCTTTTCCTCTTAAGGGATGAAGATTTATACATAATTGAGGAGATAAAACATCGCTAGAGGAACTATAAAGAACTACTGTAGGTACTTTGAGGGGAATAAGGTTGAATAAGCTGAACGTTTTTTAATAAATATATTTAAAAGAACAGCCTTACATTTCTTGTAAAACATATTACAACTCTATTACTAGCTACAGGCGTATCTGCATTTTTTTGTCTTTCCCACTTCCCCCTATCAAATTGACAAATTTTCCGTTAAAGTTGTGTATTAATCGTAGGTAATTACCACATGTATGCAATGGGACCTCGTACAAATCCAAGTGTAGCAATATAATTAGGTCAATAATAACTAAACTAACATAATATTATTAAGACATAATTATGCAATATATTTTAAATTAAGTAGTTACATATTAAATTAAGTCGAATTGTTAATATTAGTAATAGTCACAAGGGTAAATAAAACATATCAATTCCAAATGAGTTCGGTACAATCGTTTAGAATCTAAAACGTCTAATTTTTTCTTAATATAGGCCGGTTTTTGTGAGTAGCCGCAAATTTTGAATAATTATGTATGCTTCTCCTCAGGTTTTTCCAAATCCTGAAATGTACGTAGTCATTTTGCAACTTTATAAAGCATGTTTAATTATAAAAAGAGGATATTTGCTTAAGATTTTTATGGCAGTAGAAATTCCTTATTTTAATTCAATAAGAATTAAGTTCTATTACAAAATGATGTCTCGAAAATTACCCCCCATGAATGAAAGTTGTACGAACTTCGCATTTCCGAGATGAAGACCTAACTTTTGTTAATTTAAATGGAAGATCCCGTACATTTTTACTCCATTGGACCGTTCACTGAGCTTCTCAAAAATATGTTATATAGGATACATATCTTTGCGGTTTTTCAGATATTACATATTTATGGGTAATATCCAACAACAAATCACATCATATAACTCACGAAAAAAAAATTAAATATATTTAATACGAATATGCATTATTTAATTACGATTTAGCTTTTGTAATAAATAATATGCAAAATTTAGTAAAAAGATATAAACTTTGCATCGATGAAAATTATTATATTGTCACGGAATTTGCCCCGCTCGCACCCAATTTGACGACTGCGGTATCGCTAAACACGAGATTGACCCGATCGCCCCTACACGATTCTGGTAAAGAAACAAATAATGCCGTGTATCGAGGCGCAACTGGAAAAATGACGAATCGACGAGAAGCGTTCGAATCATTCGGAAAATGGATCTATCTAGAAATGTTAAAAAATATCTGGAATATTCGTTTGGTCTACAAAAGAAGAATAAACGGCCGAGTCAGGCAGTCTTGAATTGGAGTGTTTAGTTGGTAATTTCGGAGAGATCACTTGAAATTCAGAGCGATTTAGATAACGATTATTTAAATAGTGTTTAGTTGAGTTGTAATTAGTATTCAACAGTGTACAGAGTGTTAATAAAGAAAAGGGATTAATTAATTGTTTGTTTTTTTGGTAAAAGAAAAAGTCGGGTTAAGCAATCCGTGACAATATTGAACCATTTTCATACATTTCTTTCTTCTGTTCTTTCACATAAAGAAAAAAAATTACAATACAAAAGCTAACCAAGAATATATATGGGTAAATATTGTAGATGTAATAAATGTATAAAAGCTTTTGGTTGTTTTTAACATACCTACTTGTTTATTATTATTCTCATTTTAGTTTTCCCTTTTTAACTGAATATGTTTTTATGAGATATAAGTGGTCTGTATCATTTACTGAATATGTTTCGTCTATGTTTAGGTATATTGTGTAATTATGTTACACTATTTGTAATTTATGTTGTATTATTTGTGACTTAATTTTGTAATTATTACTACAAAATTGTCTTATTGTCACGTTACTGTGTGTACTGTCCTTGTTTTTGACTTGTGTAAATACTCTGTAAACCTGGACACCAACAAATAGACTAAACGACAAACATAAGATTTTCAAAATTAAAATTTATGTACTTTACCTTGGTACTTTGGTTAACCGAAGAATTACCAGATTCCGTAAGATATGTCGCTCTTGCAGATGAAAATTCCAGTCGTTTCAAGAAATCTTGTGTCGGCCGGTTTCGCGTTCCCGCTTGAGTGGCCTCAAAGCGCAAGAACACCGACTTCTGTCAAAGAGGTACCGACAATTTTTTTGCCGGTGCTTTTTGCTCGGGAGTAACTGAAATGTGAAAGTGAAAGATCAATTAAGAACGAGCGGCCCCAAATGCGCTTTGTTTCTTTGCTGGCCGACCTCCGAAGAAAGCCAAACACGGAACTAAAGCGCGACCTTAAATGCGCTTAAAACGGCACAGAAAAAATTGGAAATTCCTCGCTGACGGTGGATTTCATAAAAATATGTCAACTGGACGTTTGCCCTCGTAGGAGTATGTCATGCGAATTAAACACGTTCAAATTTAATCATAAGAGATGCAGAAGAAGCAATAATTAAGGCAACCTTAAATTATGTATTTATGAATTTCAAATAGGAAACAAATTCTTGTTCTTATCTTTGTTAGCAAGAATTTTCTGTCATCGGCATCTTGTAAATATTTTGAAACTTCCTTTTTCGTTAATACTCTTGACTTTGACAGCTTTTGATAGAGTTTTCATTAAATATAATGATCAATGTCATCTTGTCTCACAGGATGCTGCGCTGTTTTTAAATTTGCCAAATGTGGATAGCCTTAGAAGGACCTCGGCAAGTATATTAGTTGACAACGGTGGAGATGTTCCAATACTAAAACGATATGATGGATGGAAATCCACCAGCGTTGCCGAAGGATATATTAAAAAATATGTGAGCAACAAGAAACGATAGCAATTCAAATTCTAACCCCTTTAAGATATACTGAGCCCAAAACTTGAAGTAAACTTGGAAATATTGGCGATGAAAATATTTTTACTCAAGATTTTTCTGCCAATAATGATATAATTCTAAGAAATGAACCTGACAACCATATAACTGGTAATGTGTCCACTAATGACGGAACTGTCAATTTTGACATTAAATATTCATGTTAACAAGTGATATTATTATTGCTAATTTAGAACTTAATGTGATAAATTAAATTATAATAATTTTAAAAAGATAATTAAATGTATTATATTTAATTCATACGACCAAAAAAAATCTGAAAAATAATGGATGTTATCAAGTATAAATAAATCCATTCTCAAATCAATTTTTAATTTATATGTATAGGTATATCTTACGTTGCCAAATGGTTTACTGTTGCGATAAAGCAGAAGAATTTACATTGTCATGATATTTGCTAATTTTACTTGCAGCCGAAATAAATGTCCCTTCTAAGAAAATTAAACCTGAGAATAATTTTATCTAACCAGCCGTACAAAGTAAGTACTTTTTACCACTATTTTTAATAGAAGTTCAGGTAGCAATTTATATGGATTGAAAAAAAAATATATTTAATTATGCGGGTTTCGTTAAATCGTTTCCTATTGTTATTGTGAGGTAAGATAATAATCATTGTAATGTGTTCAACACGGTTGCACTGTCTGCTTAGTTAGTTATAATATTACACAATAATTACGATTTAAATTAATCTGCAGCGAGAAAAATTATTTAAAAAATATTAAGTAAATTGCAAATGGAAAAAATATTCTGCAATATATTTTTTAATTGTACTCTTTAACATTTTTATATCGAATCTTGTAGTTCTCAAATTGAAAGATACTTATTAACGTGTAACATTAATTAAAATAAATGTTAAGTGTATACAGATTATATGAGGAAAAGTCATAATTTTTATTTTCCTTAACAATTAATTAATTAAAGATCCAAAAGAAAAAAATCTAATTTGAAAAATACAGGATGTGGGTCATATAAATAAAACTCTTTTTTAACAACTAAAGGTCATTTCACACAGATATAGCAAATTTTCTACTGATGAGTCAAATAATATGGTAACTTTATCGCCTAAAGACTTTATTATGTTGAACAATAAAGTACCTTGTAATTTGTTGCTATAATTGGCAGCGAAATGGACTGTCAGCAATTTTTTCCGTTATCAAATGCAGTGATAAAGTGATTTCGTTTTTGGAATCCTGAATGCAACGTTATTGCCTATATTATGATGAACCAACAATGCAATGAACTTGAAACAAGCATTATTTCTCTGCTATGAAGGTTTGGTTTGCTTATTTTTTATTTAACCATGTAGCATATCTTTTCAATACGTTTTACGGATGCCAAGTTTAATTTTATCGCCTTTACTACTGCCAACGAACAATAAAGTATATTGTACTTAATTTGTTGCTAGAATTGGAAAAGACTTTCCTTTTGTCTACGAAATGAACTGTGAACAATATTTACGGTTATTAAATTATAAAGTGACGTTTTGCGAATCTTAAGTGTAACATTATCTCCTTTATTATGTTGAACCAAAGATAGAATGAACTTGAAACAGGCATCAAGTTTTTGTTCGCTTATTTTTTATTTGCCCATGTAGCACGGTTTTGGAATACGTTTTACGGATGCCAAGTGCAAGTTTATCGCCTTTATTATTGTCAACGACAAGTACCTTGTAATATGTTGGCAGCGACTCTAATTTTGTATACGAAATAAACTGTGAACCATACTTACGATTATTAAATGCAGGGATAAAGTGACTTTGTTTTTTGAATCCTAAGTGCAACGTTATTGCCTTTATTATGATGTACCAACCAACAATACAATGAACTGAAATAGACATTATTTTTCTGCTATCAGGTTGTGGTTTGCTTTTATTTATTTACCCATTTAGTACACTTTTTCAATACGTTTTACGGCCAAGTGCAACTTTATCGTCTTTATTACTTGTAATCTGTAGCTGCAACGATAAAGTGACGTTGTCAAAATCATTATTTAATTATTGCCGTATCGTATCCTAACGACTTGCTTATTTCTAAATTTTATTCACAAGTGCACTTTATGAATAAGTTTGCCAAATGTTAAGTGCAACGTTATCGCCGTTATCATGGTCACGGAACGATAAAGTAGTAGTAAACGTTAATATTTACCTATATGGTCCCAAGTAGTGGCAGCGACTAGCTCATTTTGATTTTATCCACGAAGTATAATCACGTTAAGTGCAACTTTATCATCACTATTAAATTCAACTAATGATGAAGTGACCCATGTAACAGTTATTACTTATCTATTGCCAGATTTTGACTTAGTTCTTTATTTAGTCACAAATTGCACTTAGCCAATTTTCAAATGTTAAGTGCAACTTTATCGTCTTCATTATACTCGTTAAATAATATATTGACCTTGTGACAAACATTATTTTTTTATTGGTAGAATACAGCAACCACTTGCTTTATTGTTTTGTTTTATCTATAAATTGAACTTCATTGACAAGATCTTTGTAACAAGTGCAACTTTATCACCTTTGTTGTGGCCATCGAACGATAAAGTGTCTGTTCTCTGCAGCCAGATTGTAGCAAATTTATGTTTGCCGTATGCATGAATTGCAATTTATGAGCACGGTTTACGAAGATTAAGTGCACATTTATCGCTTCTATTACACGATAAAGCGCCTTGCAACAACCACTATTTACCTATTTATTGGCAAGGACTTTGTTCATTAAAGTACAATTTATGAATACGTTTTTTCGAATGTTAAGTGCAGCTTTATTGCCAGTATGCTCCTATAATAATTATCAATTTGAAAAAGCAGATACATTTATATGAAATTATCTAATTGACTTCTCCTCTTATTGGCAACAGATTTCGATTTTTTTTAATCATTTATCTTAAATGAAACTATAAACGGTAAACGCTTACAGTATAATACCTTACAGTAATTATGTATTATTTGTAACAGAGTATGTCATTACCCATTTTATATGATTATACATATATTAATTATAATACGACAAGACTTAATGGTATATAGCTGGTGAATATTAAGTAAGCCATGGTATATATTTAAACTCATTACGTGCAGTACTATCTGAAATAATTCGAATAAAAGTTGAATAATTTGCATAAAATTGAAATTGTGTAAAACCATCACACAAAAACTTTAAAAATTTGCAGGTTATAAATGGATTATAATAAGTGAGTAATGCATTTTTTTTTAAACTCAACCTTGATACTCGGTATTATTTATTCGATCAAGTCTATGACGTGCTTTCAATGGTTTTGGAAAGAATTTTTGACTTTTATACATTTCGGAAAATCTCATATAAATCTTACAACTTATACATGGCATTTCAAAAGTTTTATTAAAAAATTATACAGTAAAACCACAATCATGGGTTTGAATATGTACACTAAAAAAACAATTTATTTCTGAGCAATTAGGCTTATTAACAATAAATTTGCTACATATTGAAGTATTGCGAAATATATATTTAAATAACATCATTTGAGTATATATTTGAATGATCATTATTTATATTTAATACAGGTGTTTTAATAATAACTATGTGTGTTATTATTTAATACCATAAATATATTATAAAAACTAAAAGCAGCAGTAGCAGATAATATTCGTTTATTTTATGGTGCTGTAACTTATTTTTGAGTATTAGATCCTTTATTATTAAAGAATAACTTGTATGTCACAATAAAATTATTGTTATTAATATTAAAATTATTATTATTATTACGATTTCTTTTGGTCAATGTTAAGAATAAAAATATTTTTAATTAATGTTTTATTATATATATGTCTGTTTTATTACATATATGTTGGGAAATCTTGGAGCTGGAGATACTGATGACCAAAAAAAGTCGATTAAAGAAAAAAATAAGTTGTATATTTTTTTCAGTGTAGCATTTTTAGAGAAAAAAATGCTTTATGTCGATAATTTGTGGTCAAAACTATTTCTGAAACTATCTTTGAAACAATCTACACTTAACAAAACAATAAAAGTATTTTTTCTTAAAATATCCATTTATTTTTGCCAATACGCACCATGCATGCTTGAAAACAGAATTCAGACCATTTCTCTCATTTGCTTATTGATAACTTATTTACCCCAGGCACGTCTACTAAATGAAATTTGTGCAAAACGTTTAATCAAATCCTGTCCTCTACCGAGTGCAGGAATGGCAAAATTTCCTTCCTTATTAGATAATAAATTCCACGTCACCGTCCTATCAAAACCGGTCGACTATTTGCACCCCTGGCAATTTTTACAAGCTATTAAACTTCAGCCCTTAATCAATTTGTTCCATGTTAAACTATTTTTATTTCTTAGGGAACTCTGCTTACAAAAACTGCTATACAACTTTAAGGATACCCATTCGTTCAGTTTACCTCATAACATTATGTAAAACTTTATCGTTCACAAACGTTACGTCAACGAGCATTAAAGTACCTGTAACAGTTACTATGTGTCTGTCTTTAGGTAATAGTACCAACAGATTATATTTATGTTTTATCGATGATCGAACGTAACCTGAACTTTATCGCTCACAGGCGTTATAATATCGACCAGCGTTAAAGTGACTTTATAATAGTCTTCGTTGATCTAAGTATAACCAAGTACGGTTCACGACTAACTCAGAGTCTTTATTTATTTTACCCATGACAGGGCGTTAAAGTATACTTTAAGCATCCAACTTTCCGGATTTTGAATGTTACTTTATGGTACGTGGAATGTACTACAGCGACAAACAATAAAGTATGTTGTCAAGTAATAGTCCGCCTAGATTATTAATTTTATTTGTTTTATCCATCACCCGGCATTAAAGTACATTAAGTGCAACTTTATCGCTCGCAAGCGTTATTATGGCCTACGAATGATCAAATAGCTAATACTCTTACGGTATAAGAACTTGCGTGAAGACATTTCTATTATCTTTTTTATGCTTTATATCGATAAGTTTTTAAGGTGTTACTAGGAACTTTAACTATCATAGTCACTTAATAATATTCTTCATTATTCTACTAGAGGGTAAAGGCGGCGATTTGTTTATTACGAGTATTTTAATTTATTTTACAATCAGCTACTACAATGTTCTTTATAAAATTTTACTGAGTTAATGAACGATAAAGTGACTTTATAATAGTCGTTATTATTCTGCTGCAGGTTAGAGGTGGCGATATGATAGTAACTTTAACTCTCACAGACTTTTTAATGACCAGTGAACGATAAAGTCACTTTATAATAGTTTTCATTAATATCTACCACAGGGTAAAGGTGGCAATTTGCTTATTATGAGTATTTTTGTTTATTTTATTCACAATCAGGTATTATAATGTACTTTACAAAGTTTTACTCAGTTAAGCGCAACTTTACTGCTCGCAGGCGCTATTATGATCAACGACTGATGAAATGAACATTCTTACTGTATAAGAACTTAAGTGAAGGCATTTCTATTACTTTTATTTATGCTCTCTATCGACAGGTTTTTAAGGTGTTACTAGGAACTTTAACTATCAGAGACTTATTTCCCAATGAATTAAATGACTTTATAATAGTCGTTATTTGTCTCCTTCAAGATAGAAGTGGCGATGTGCTAGTAATTTTAACTCCTACATACTTTTTTAATACTCAGTGAACGATAAAGTCACTTTATAATAGTCCTCATTATTCTACCATATGGCGATTTGCTAATTGTGAGTATTTTTATTTATAAAATGTACTTTACAAAGTTTTACTGAGTTAAGCGCAACTTTATCGCTCACAGGCGTTATAATGACCAACTATAGACAAGTGTTACTAAGAACTTTAACCATCAGAGACTTTTTATGCCCAATGAACGATAAAGTGACTTTATAATAGTCTTCAGTACTCTACTACAGAGTAACGGTGTCGATTTGGATTACAATGTGCTTTACAAAGTTTTACTGAGTTAAGCGCAACTTTATCGCTCACAGGCGTTATCATGACCAACTATAGACAAGTTTTTAAGGTGTTACTAAGAACCTTAACCATCAGAGACTTTTTACGCCCAATGAACGATAAAGTCACTTTATAATAGTCCTCATTATTCTACCACAGGCGATTTGCTTATTATGAGTATTTTTATTTATTACAATATACTTTACAATATTTTACTGAGTTAAGCGCAACTTTATCGATCACAGGCGTTATCATGACCAACTATAGACAAGTTTTTAAGGTTTACTTTAACCATCAGAGACTTTTTACGCCCAATGAACGATAAAGTGACTTTATAATGGTCATTATTCTACTACAAAGTAAAGGTGTCGATTTGGTTTACAATGTGCTTTACAAAGTTTTACTGAGTTAAGTGCAACTTTATCGCCCGCGGCGTTATTATCGCCAACGAATGATGAAATGAACATTCTTACGCTATAAGAACTTGCGTGAAGACATTTCTATTACTTGTGTAGTCTAGAGGTAGTAACTTTAACTCTTACAGATTTTTTTATGGCTAATGAACGATAAAGTAACTAACTAACTGTATTCTTCTGCAGGATAAAGGTGGCGATATGCTCATTATGAGTATTTTTATTTGTTAATCACGAACAAGCGTTATAATGTACATTACAAAGTCTTTCTGACGTTAAGTGCAACTTTATCGCCTACGCAACTAGCGATCGTTAAACAATTTCTCTATCGCATTGTCTGTGACTACTTTGTCCTCTTATAAAGAGATGCGATGCAGCTCCCTTTCCTTCCTTATTAGATAATAAATCCCACGTCAGCATCGCATCAAAAACCCTCATTTATCTGCACCATTCCCGGCGTTTTTTTACAAGCTATTAAACGCCGGCCAGCGGGTGGATTGGAAGCAGGCGCGAACGAAGAAAAACTGCGGCTGGGGTCAGAGGTCGGCCCGTCGGGCCGCGGGGCCCCAACTGCCACCCCGCAGGGAGATCCTCTTCGCAAGATAAACACCTATCTATCACTCGCATCGACCTACAAATTATAGATGACCTGTCGGTCGGTCAGACACGACCATTCTGCGGGGGTATCGGGAACCGCTTCCGATATTGGCTTGTCGGAGGTTTGTGCAAACCTGTTTGCTCTCGTTTCAACATACGATATAATACGAAAGTTTAAAAGTAATGTCTTTACACAGGGTGTTTCCTATATCCTTGCAGTAAGTAATACCTAAGTACAAACATACTTAAAGTTCATCCAACAAAACTCTCATAAAAAAGGTTAGGAGGAAAGGTTTTAAATATACAGGGTGATTCAGAATTTATACAAAAAAAATAATGTACAGGGGACTCTTATAAATAATACAATTTTGTAAAAAAAATCAAAAAGGGCAATTCGAAAATTATTTAAAAATACTCGTACGACACTGGGAACTGATCCTCTGTAAAACCTGACCTTGCGCAAGGCAAAGCAAACAGTCGGCGACCGGCACGGCTGCAAAGAATTACCCAAAGAAAGGAATAAACACAATTTTATAACACCTATTTTATACAGGGTGAACCTTAAATAAGTACAAATATTTTAACTGCTGGTGTAGTTCGTCATATAGATCAGTCTAGTGAAAGCCATTTTTAAAAATTTCTAATATTTACGGATATTAATTTTTTTTTCAAAATACCCACATTTTGAGGACCGCTCACATATCTGTCATAACCAACCTAATGAACCATATGATTTGTTGCGAGGTTGCCATATCTTCTCTAATATAAATATTACGTTTCCTTTAAAGTAATACGGTTAAGTCTATTTCAAAAATACTAGTTTTTAGCATAAGTACAGCAAAATTAGGTATATAGTATGAAACGCAGCAATATTAACATAAATTTCAACTTGTTAACTGGCCTTACTATAAACGATTAATAATAAATTTCCGCATGTTTAATACTACCATAAAGTATTAAGGAAGATATTACGTGATATTACTATGTCCAATGTTCAAAAATTATACATAAACGTGCACACAAGCTTATCTGTTTGTTAAAAAATTAACTATTTAATCAGTAATCCACATTTCACAAGTAGCAAATTTCGCAAAATAATATTATTGCTATTTTTATCATTATGTGGGGTTAGCAAGTTTGATTTGGGCTTCCAATAATCTGTCATGACAGTCAATGACAGTTTGATAATAAAAATAATATAAAATGTTACAGTTGACAAAATTCGCTAAAAGCTGAGATTTTTTCCCACCATCAAATAATTCGAGCAAATTTTCGCAAATTTTGCGTCCATGAGGACAAGGTTTTAAAACTTCCTCGAAGAAAAAATTTTTGTGTAACACTGGCAACACTGTGAACCACACGTTCAGTCTGCAGCACTACGAGTCATAAAAGTATGAAAGTGCCAATCTGGCCAGCGGTCCTCAACAAGTTTTCTACATAAAAATTACTGATTTTTTTTTTAAATTTCACTTTCTTATTTCTAAATTTTTTGTAAAAATACTATTAATTATGTGTTCTAGACACAGAACTATACTGCTGGTTAAAATATTTGTACTTATTTAAGGTTCACCCTGTATAGTTGGGAAAGAATTCAGACGATTTACGTCACGGCTGACGCAATTGCTTTTGTTAACATAATTCTCGATATTTTGTCGCATTAAATACAATAATTTTATGCAATTTAGTGCAATATATAGTGCGAATTTTTTGTGTAGTATATAGTTTTATTATTCTCACTTGCAGTTTCTTAAATATTTTTGATGAAAATATAATGAATTATTAATTTATTCGTATCTACCTATAAGCAAACATATTAATATTATTGGCATTTGCATTTGCCTCCACACATAAATATAATTTTATTCTTATTATTTTGGCATAAGCTGTTACTAGGGGATCTGTGGCCCATTATTTATCAAACACTCTGTATATGTCCACGTAATTTACTCTAATCAATTGACTTTTTCGAGATGGAAATTACAGGATAGGAACCGTCTATGTTTTCAAGGCACGTTGCATATATTAAAAGGTAAAACAAATACGAGCTTGGCAGTGATTGGTCACTGGAATCAATCAATAGAACTATACGACATGAATTATGCTTTCTATAAGAATAAGTATGTCACGGACGACTACTTGGACTAATTATTTTTTATTAGACGTGTAATTAATGTTATCCGTCAAATGTTACATCTATATAGACAAATGAAGGACCTCCTGGGTAGCAGAAGTTAATTAAGTCATAAAATGTAAGTAACACGCGAAATGTCGGACATCAGATTGAAAATTCTTTATGTTTGGCATTGGAATGTCAGAAAAAAAACTTTCAAGCCGTCGCTATTATTTACTGGATTAATACGAACTTTAGAAGTTTCCCTGATAGACTTTGTTGAAGAGTGCAATAATATACCCTCATTTTGAGGCAAAATTTCTTTATACTTCCTGTATCTGAAAAACTAAGAATTTTGAAAATATTACTATATACAGGGCTATTCAGAACTTATCCAAAAAAATGTTTGTCACGTCCGCGTTGCACTACTGCGATAAAAGTAATTGCTATTAAAGCTGTTAACACCCTGTATCTCGAAAATGATGAACAATTAGATATACGATGATAATTTGGTAAATCTCATTTATATTCACTGTGCAATTGTCCCTTCCAAGTCACCAAATAGTAAGTTATGCAGATGATGTGGCCATTATTGCTAGAGATAGTAGGGAATTAGAAGAGGTAACGAGAAAACTTGTGGAGGAAGCACGTAAAGTGGGATTGCAGATAAATCAAGAGAAAAGTAAGCTTTTGAGAAGAGAACAAAAAAGGATACCAATTTTAAACTGAGAAGAGAGCATGAAGAGATGGAGTTTGAAGAAGAAATTAATAGGAGAATAATAAAAGCAAACAGAAGTTCGGCAGCAGTCAACCACTTATTGAAATCAAAAAATGTGTCCAGAGGAGTAAAATTTAGAATGTATAAAATAATTTTGACACCCACAGCGCTGTATGGTAGTGAGACCTGGGTTTAAAATAAGAAGTCAAGAGGAAACCTTTTAAGGTGGGAAAGGAAGATATTAAGATGAATTCTAGGTGGTAAAAAGACGGAGGAAGGCTATATAAGAAGAGATATTGAGAAAATATATGCAATGTACCAGGCACCAACAATAGACGAATTTGTAAAAGCCAGAAGAGAGCAGTGGCTAGGGCATCTAGAACGTATAAACGAGTAAACCTAACTAAGTACAAGAAAAAAAGAGGCAGACCGAGGAAGCGATGGTAAAAGGCAGTGGCAATAGATCTAATGGAGAAAAATGTAAAGGATTGGAAAAGAAAGGCGATGGACAGAATGGAGTGGAGGAGAATAACACAGCTCTGGGCCTAAAAGACCGGTAAACAGCTTTATATATATATACAGGGTGTCCAGAAACTCTCCTGACAAACGAAGACCGGAGATTCCTCAGATCATTTTAAGACAATTTAACCCAATTCACCTAGTCAAAAATGCTTCCTAAGGGAACTAGAGCTCTTTGAAGATGGCGCCTTGTAAATAGTTTTGTTTAAATACCTCCAGAACACTTCTACTTAGAAAAACAAAAACTGGTACGCTTGTTTAGCCTTCAGAGATGAATCGATTCCATCAATTGCGAATTTCTAGTACCGGTCATAGGCGTCCGTTTTGGGTAGGTCAACGGTTATTTTAACGCATAACTTTTTTGTCTTTAACTTTTAAGCATTTGTGACTCTAGATTATTAAATTTTCAGGTATTCTCGTACTAAAAGGTACTCTTACTTTAAGCCATCAGGATACACCGTTTTCTAGAAAAATGGATTTAAAAAATTTTCGTTAAATTTATTAAATTTTCAGGTATTCTAGTACTAAAAGGTACTCTTACTTTAAGTCATCAGGATACACCGTTTTCTAGAAAAATGGATTTAAAAATTTTTCGTTAATAATCTAGTGTCACAAATGCTTAAAAGTTAAATACAAAGAAGTTATGCATTAAAATAACCGTTGACCCACCTAAACGGACGTCTATGACCGGTACTAGAAATTCGCAATTGATAGAATCGGTTTATCTCTGAAGGCTAAACAAGCGTACCAGTTTTTGTTTTCTAAGTAGAAGCGTTCTGGAGGTATTTAAACAAAACTATTTACAAGGCGCCATCTTCAAAGAGCTCTAGTTCCCTTAGGAAGCATTTTCGTACTAGGTGAATTGGGTTAAATTGTCTTAAAATTATCTGAGGAATCTCCGGTCTTCGTTTGTCAGGAGAGTTTCTGGACACCCTGTATATAATTGCGCCTTCCAAGGATGTCAGAAATACCTGAGACATCTTGTATAGTTCGTCCAACTTGTAAACTTTTTGGGAACAAAATTCTTCTAAAAATGTGTATGTACCTTTTCAAGCAAAATGTATGTCACAATTTTTCAAATTCTGCCATTTATTTTTAAAGATCTCTTACGTACGTATTCTTGTATGATTTCACCCTCAGGTTATTGGAAAGTATTGGTAATTTTTACCAATTATTTTTTTAAACTTATTATTAACTGTCTCTTGTAACAGGCACTATTCCATACAAATTAACTTCCTTAGTTACTTTTAAATGATATTTCTTAAATAAAAATATCCATGTGACACATTAATTACCTAACAAAAAGAACTACGCAGACAGAAATCCCGTACGCCAAAGCAAAAAGAAACTAGTACACAGCTCTACGCATGTCACGTACGCCGCACAAAGAAAACGTAAGTCTGATCTAGAAAAAATTAACTTCATTACAAGGCATGATTCTGGGCTTAATTAAATTTTGACTTAGAAGTGACCGCCGTCGATTTTTACGTTCTGATTAATAATTGAGCAAAAAATAATTAATTTAATTACTGTACGTGTGTGATATAAAATGATTTAATTATAATTTTTTGTGTTACATTCGGATAACAACGGTTTTGACACAAATTTAATGTGCACCTATTTCGATCTATGCTTCGAAAGGAACACGTATATTTTGCAGGTGTTATTTGTGTAAGAATTGCTAAATATTTTGACAACTAAGCATGTTTCCTAAGGACAATTTTTTTCCTATTACCGCGCATATGATCGAGTCACATTTAAACAACTTTGTACTTTATCTACAGTGTGTTTAACTTCTAGCTTACATATTCCTGTGAAATTGTAGTGGGTACTGCGATTTTGATGTTTATTTTTCTGTATCTAGAAATCCTTCAGGTGAAGTTGTGCAATTTACCACGAAGGCTAGTTTATCACTCCGTCAAATTGAAAAATGAGAACTGTTATAATATTCGCTTATTCCTTCAATATAAAACTGGTAAATGTACCAAACAACTTATTGATATAAATACTATTGGCAATGTGCAGAAACGGATTACACGATTTCTTCTACCTAATCAAAATGCTTATATTTTGCACTCTTTTCGGCAATCTTCAACCTCTCTTTTAGCCGATTGTGAGGCAAATTTTTTGAGTATAAAAAGGCATGGCATGATGGCTGGAAGTCTAATTCTGTCACTGAAGGCTACATCAAAACTTCTACTGAAAACAAGGAACGAACGGAATGAAAATTCTAGGCGAAAACGAGAATATTCCCTCAACATCCAAAGTTATTTCATCAACATCTAAAAATTATGTTCACATTCAAAATATTTCCACTTATTCAAACAAATCGTTAGATATGTCATTATCTAGATCTTGCAAGAGCATTTGATACCGTTAGTCACCCATTACTTTTACAGACACTAGAGGGCATGGGCATTAGGCATACCTGTTTGAAATTATTTGAAAACTACATATCAAACAGGTTGCAATGTGTTAAAATTGATAATATATATAGTAACAAACTTTTAATAGAATACGGTATTCCACAAGGTACAGTCTTGGGACCAGTATTGTTTTCCATTTATATAAATACTTTATATAATATAAACAGCACTGGAAATATCATTGGTTTCGCAGATGACACTGCAATATTTTATAAGGCTGAAACATGGGGTAATTTAAAAGAAATAGTAGAGAAAGATTTAAAAAAAATTAAGTGTTGGTTTGATCAAAAATTAGTAACTGTAAATTTAGAAAAACATGTTATCTACCTTTTAGCTGTAATGTGTCTAATACTCCTCCTTTCCGGTCCATAAACATCGTAGATCAGGGAATGCAGTATACTTTGCAATCTGAAGAAAAAGTAAAATACCTTGGCATATATATTGATAGATTTTTGCGATGGGACTGTCATATCAGATATGTTGTTAAAAAATTGCAATCCCTTTTATATAAATTTAGGTATTTGAACAATATTCTCGAGGAAAAACAGATGCGAATAGTTTATCATGCACTAATTGAGATCCATTTAACTTATGGTATATTATCATGGGGTGCAGCATCAAAGACTCACTTAAAATCTCTGGAAATAATCCAAAAGCTTTTTTTGAAAATTATGTTACATAAAAAAATTAGTTATTCTACCGACTTAGTATATAGGGATTCCAAAATGTTCGACATCAGGAAATTATTTTATTATAACAGTGTAGTCAACTTTCATAAGACAAATGACAAGATTATTCAATTGCATAATTATAATACTCGTAATAAAAACGTATGTGTAACACCATTTATGACAAAAGCTGTTGGACAAAGATCCTATCAGTACTTAGCCCCAAAATTATATAACAACATTCCAAAAGAAATTCAGTCATTAAATTTGCTTTCCTTTAAAAAACAATGTAAACTATTCGTTATGACCACCTCTAGAGAAATTGTAAATAGTTATATAGAATGAAATACTTACCTCTTTCTGTAATTTAATTAATTAGTTTGAATGCGAAACTTTGCTGTATACCTAGTACTGTTCTGTTCCACCACTATGTAGATGTATTTCTTCGTAAAATTTTTATACTTAAAATTTGAATTTTCTATAATTATTTTATATTGATATGGAATAAATATTTATATAGTAGTATTATTATGTAAGATAAAAATAAATTTGTCTGTATGTCTGTGAATGTGTGTATGAATGTATGCTTGAACCTATGTATATGTATGTGAGTGTATAGTGAAGTGTTGTTAATATCTTGTTGGTTATTTACTACTTTTTTTTATTAATTTATGAATTTTTTGCTACATTAGTTTTACACATGTTGTATCGAAACAAGTGTCTTCTGACACTTATCGATTACCTGTTTTATTTACAGTTTAGTCTAATGTTTATGTTTTTAATATTTACTAACACATTTATACAAACTATATTTGTTAATATGGGCATTTCTGTAAATAAATTATTATTATTAAAATTATTATTATCTAGTATTAATTTATTCAATTGTAAATATTTTACTATTAATATACAGGGTGTTAAAAAAGAGTGTAAAATATTTCAGGAGGTAATAGTATGAACCAAAATAAGCAGAAAAGTCTTAATAAACATGGGTCCGCAAAGTAACGGTTGCGGAGATATGGACCACTATTTGTTTTTCAAATATTTTATTTTATTAGGAATACACCGACAAAGGAAGCTTTTAACAAACAAAAAACAAAGCTACAGAAGATGTTCAAAGTGCCCTCCGTCCATTTCCAAGCAGGCACGACATCTTCGTCTCAACGATATTCGAACTCTTTCGAAAACACCCTCCTTGGTTTGGATTTCTTGACACTTTTGAATAATCCGTAACTGCAGCTCTTCCAGGCTATTTACAGGAGTACCATACACTAATGTCTTCAAATATCCCCAAACAAAGAAATCTAGAGGGTTCAGATCAGGTGATCTTGGAGGCCATAAAACAGGTCCGGCCCTTCCTACCCATCTATGTGGAAAAGTTTGGTGTAAATGATCTCTAACGGCCATGGAAAAATGAGCTGGAGCACCATCATTCTGGAACCACATTTGTTGCCTCTGATTCAAAGGAATGTCTTCCAAAAACTTATACAGTGTGTTCTGCAGAAAGTTGAGGTAAGCAGCGCCTGTTCCATTCCATATCTCCACAACCGTTACTTTGCAGACCCGTTATTATTGAGACTTTTCTGCTTATTTTGGTTCATACTATTACCTCCTTAAATATTTTACACTCTTTTTTAACACCCTGTATGTAAGAAGTAAGTTTTCGTATGATCTTATATATTTTGTAAATGTCTAATTTGGTTCAAATTTAATTTACAATATCATTATCGCACCGAAAGCGTTAATAAATTTTAAAAAGCACATGTGAGATAATGCAAGTCAATATGGCATTATAAATAGTGGCAAATTATAGTAATTTGTGTGACACTTGTAGATAAAAATATGTTAGAAATTTCATTATACAACCTTTTGTGAATATCAACTAAAATGTTTCTGTCAAAATCTGGAACATTCAATAAACGAGAAGCACTTTTAAGATTCCTGCTTGTTGTCGAATCAGTAGCATATCTCTACAATCGAATCTTGTACATAAAAAATAATTTTAACATGTTTTTGTGTAATTACCGCAATAGGAAGTAATAAAATCATTTTATCTGATCGTCACATGTAAAAACAACTTTGAGAGAACATACAAGGCGTACTTTGTAACTATTTCATGGACCATAAGCATGAGATCTTATCTACTTTAATATCTTCCGGTTTGTTTACCTTTCAGATGAAAACGTTTTCAACATACTCTTATACGACACGTTCACATTTCGTTTATATTAAGCTTATTATGGATTACTTATTATTAAAAACTTTCGTGTTTGGTCAACGTTTCGGAAAACAGTTTCCAGTTCGAAGGGCTTGTCTATCGAGTGGAAAGAGAAAAAACAAGATTTTAAAATAATCTCTTACGCAAAACTGTTTCTATTAATGTGTCACGGGTAAGTATTAACTAAATTAAGAGTGACTCAGTAGTATGAGCAAATTTGGAAGTTGCTAACACTATTTAATCATATAGAAAATTAATATGGCTGGAAGAAAACTTACCACATCGTAAATATTTCTAGCGTAACTGCTTTATGCCTATTGTAGTATGAAGACAAATCGATTTTAATGCAGAAAAAATGACAAATAACATGATTAGTTTGTGAAAATGATTACGAATTTTAACTAGTATATGGAATAAGAATTTATCAAAAAATGCAAGTTTCAGTCGCAATTTATCCAACGATTAAGTAACCTTTAATAACAGGGATGAATCTATTAAACTTTTACCATTACTTATATTCATTTTTGAATAGAAAATGTAACATATCTGCTTAAGTATGTTCCTGTAAAAGCATTAAAAATTTAATTATAGTAATTTGGTGGGTTATTACACAATTATATGCATCCAAAGAAGGTTCTTACAAACCAATTTTTTACAGCTGTTTTACTAATGTTAGAGAATATTCTTACCTACTTCATTAACAATATACTTAAGCATTGGACTTCAGTCCATCAATCACAGGTTTTCAGTGGCTACTGCCATCAACAACAAAATATTACACGTACTGTAACAACAACAGCACACTGTGGCTGAAACTACAAGAACTTCAATCATTTTATTCTAGGAAACTATAAAGATTTTACAAAAATTTTTTTTGCGATATCGACTCTTTTAGATAAGTTATAGATCACCCTGTATATGAGGTCTACCTGAGAGAATAAAAAGAATTGGACGGTATAATGTTAGGACAGATATCCAAATTAGTAGTATTTTAAGAACAATTTTATGAAAAACTAGACCAAATAATGAAATACCTACATCATTCGAAAAACTTCACCTACAGAATACCATGTGAATGCAGTAAACATAATATTGGAGACAGTTCCAGATCTTTAATGTTAGAATTCAAGAGCATAGGGACTGCATTAGAAGGGAATATAACGGTCTTGTTATTCAGTGCAATAACACAATTTTTTTTAAAGTCATTAAATAAAAAGGAAATTAAAGAAATCTGTTATTTTATTAAATAGTGACAGTTGTATCTTAGTCCATTGAAATGTTACATTATTTTGGCCTTAGCGTGCATTTTTAGAGGACGCAATTTTATTGTTTGGATGTGAGGAGGGGGGTCAAAAAAAGCTTAACTTGAAGTTTGTGGGAGCACAACCCTCGAGGTTTGGCCGCCATCTTGGAAAAGGGGGTTAATTGTTTTTAGCATTTATCACAAAAATTTTTGTAAAAACATTTTTATTGGAAATTGAATCCTCTACAATTTTAGTAACTTTTTGTTGTAAAATCAAAAATAACAAATATATTAAAAAAAAAAAACCATCAACATTTTTGGACAAATTTTCTTTTGGACGCCATAATTTATTTATTTTTCTATTTAGGAAAAAATGACATCAGAGCATTTTTGTAGAGTGGTTTTCAGCGAAGAATTTTTTTTATATACTTTTTTTATTATATTCACTAGTGTGGGTTTTACAGCGCTGTGAAGTGAACACTAATTTTTTCTATAGTCCATTGAAACGTTACATTTGGGGTTGCATTTTTTAGAGGACGCAATTTTGTTGTTTAGATGTGAGGGGGGGGGGTCAAAAAGTTTGTGGGGTCGCAACCCTCCAACTTCGGCCGCTATCTTGGAAAAGGGGGTTAATTGTTTTTAGCATTTATCAGGTAAACTATTGGTCATACAAAATTGTTTTTATTGCAAATTGAATCCGCTACAATTTTAGTCTAGTAACTTTTTGTGGTAAAATCAAAAATAACAAAGATATTAAAGAAACACCATCAAAATTCTGATTTATTTTTTATTTAAAAAAAAACATCAGAGCATAACAATATTGAAATGTCTATAATAAAAAATATTATTATAAAAATAATTAAAAACTATGCCATATAATTGATATAAGTGTATACTTATAAGTAGGGAAAATTAGTGTCACTTCACAATGCTTCGTTGAAAATCACTCTACAAAAATGCTCTGATGTCATTTTTTTAAATAAAAAAATAAATAAATTATGGCGTCCAAAAGAAAATTTTTACAAAAATTTTGATTGTTTTTCTTTAATGCCTTTGTTATTTTTGATTTTACAACAAAAAGTTACTGGCCTAAAATTGTAGAGGATTCATTTTGCAATAAAAAATGTTTTTACAATATTTTTCTATGACCAATAGTTTACCTGATAAAAGCTAAAAACAATTTGACCCCCTTTCCCTAGATGGCGGTCAAACCTCGAGGGTCGTGACCCCACAAACTTGAAGTTAAGCTTTTTTTGACCCCCCCCCCCTCATCTAAACAATAAAATTGCGTCCTCTAAAAAATGCAACCCCAAATGTAACTTTTCAATGGACTATCTCGAATGCCTTAAGATTTTTATCATTGTTGGTTGGATATTCTAAATCACAAGGTAAGTAACAACAGAATAAATATTATATATCTTATACATATAACTTTTGAACGTAGATAAACAAACAAAATGATTAAAAAGTAAACATGTACAGTAACAGTTTAAAAACCATACTCTGATAAATCTCTATGTATGAAATTTGAGTTGCTTTTTTCTGTCCTCAGGACGACATCAAGGGGCTCAGAATAGAACTTTGAGGTAAGTACGTCACAGGTATGGCATTAGACACCTGGGAATCAGGAAGTACTTTTTGGTTACGGTCATTAACGTCGTCGATAAATGATCAAAACCGCTAAATTTTAACTTACAGAAAGAATCGTGATCCACAGTATCAAATGTCTTACTGGATGAGTAACAAGGGAAGACATTTGTTGACCCTTTTTTCAAAATTAACTACTACAGATGGTAATTTGTTAAGTGATATTTGATACGTTGGCATAAAAGCATTCCCTGAATTCAAATATTGCTGCATCAAAATTATAAAGTTCTATGTTACCTTAGGCGTCATATGAGAGAAATGGGTTTGAAATTTTGGGCATCATTTAAGTTAGGAAAAGAAATAAATATTATCTTGGTAAGGAGACATTCTAGGACTTTATTTTATCTATTCCTAGATGTTAACTTTTTTTATTGGTTTCTTCTAATAGAGATAATTTATTAAAAAAAGTACTTTATTTTGAAGAAAATGTATAGGTATAAGATATTTGAAGATATTCAATTGCTTTTTCTTATGAACAGCTTCTTTCTATATATTTATCTTAATTCTTATTCCTTTCTTTCGTAATGCCAAAAAAAACTATAAATGACGTACATCGACTTAATCGGTGTAAACAAAATAACGGACCAAATAATAAAATATAGATCCTGGTCAGGCACACGAGATTTTCAAGCTCGATTTTCGAATGCGTCGTGCTGGGACCGTGTCGCAAACACAAACAGTCGACGCGCAGCGTCGGCAGCATTTTCATTTGCTATTTTATCGTTTCACAGTATCCAGGCAACGCGATACGCTTCGCCCGTAGTCATGGCGACAAACCACGGTCTCTCGCTGAAAAAGCGACTTTGAATACTTCAGTTTTTCAGAGCGATCGGGCCCAACTGCACGCATGAGGTATTTTATAATCTCGTGACGCTACCATTGGTAAAACTGGAGAACCGAGATATTTCCAAAATGTTTTGAATTAAATTCTTTGGATTGAACCAAAATTAATTTTTTTTATATATTTTCAGGTATTAACAATATTGTGTGAAACTAACTACTTTGTGGGATAAAGCCCCAACCAGCGTTGAATTACACCCACAATATCTACCCATATATTCTTTATTATTAACTTTTGTAACATTTTTTACTGTTTTAGAAAGGTATTTTAAGCTAATATATATCAAATCTCCTACAATTCCTATCAATGAAGTCATATGTATGTTCTCTGATACCAAACATCGAGGTATGCTAATGAACAATTCCACAGACAAAGCTCTATTCAATAATTATCTAAAGAAATTAATCTATCTAAATTTACTAACCTGGTTTAATGAAAACACTCTATAGATATCTAACTTCTGACAGTGTAGTTAGCCCACAGAGTAGTTAGTTTCACACAATATTGTTAATACCTGAAAATATATAAAAAACGATACATAAAGAGTAAAATTTTGTTATTTATTTTAGTAGATCGTTATGATGTTTAAATTCATTGACAGGTTAATCAGTTTGACATTGTCGATACTTAATTTCAAATAATTTTAATTTATTGGTATAATAATTTTTATAGTTAGATATTTGACTCAACTTAAAGGAGGCCACCTGATGAAACAATCCTAAAAATGCAGAAATAGGTCAGATCTCATCTATTGTGGTTGAATTTTCGAGTTCCCACTGTCAGAAGTTAGATATCTATAGAGTGTTTTCATTAAACCAGGTTAGTAAATTTAGATAGATTCATTTCTTTAGATAATTAATGAATAGAGCTTTGTCTGTGGAATTGTTCATTAGCATACCTCGATGTTTGGTATCAGAGAACATACATATGATTTCATTGATAGGAATTGTAGGAGATTTAATATATATTAGCTTAAAATGCCTTTCTAAAACAGTAGAAAACATAATTTATTTATACAAGAAAGGGGGATCAAAACTAGGTGCACCTGTAAAATCAATTCAGGATGTGTTAAATTTCCGTGTTATCAGTTTAACACACTCTAGCTCCTTTATATGTTCTTAAATATTAGGGGTTTAAATTATTATATATATATACTACTAAGCGTTCTACAAGGCAGTATAAATTATTGAAAGCTAGCGACCTCTATCGCGATTCGGCGATAACGGTATGATACAAACTTGGAATTCCAGGAAGCAATTACTCCTGCTGCTGCCCCGACCAGCATTGAATTACACTTGGAAAACCTATAACAAACAGCTAAAGTCACTCGTTGGCAGCCCACCAGGCATGTACTGATTTCGAACTTTTTAGCTCTCATCAGATATTAACTATTGTTAAATATTTGTTTGTCTGGAATGGAATAATTATTACAGTACAATTATTTTTGTTCTGAATATCTCAAGCACTTAGTATTTAGACTAATTGAAATAACAAATTCGATACTTTTTCCTTTTATCTTCCTTCCAGTCCTTTCTGTTCTATTCGTTTTCGAAAAAATTGCATTACTTGAAATAATTAACACCTGTTACGGATCTCTTTTTGAGTTTCGATTTGTTACGGAGATGAAGCTGAGTAAACGCAAATATGCTTTATTAAAATTTATAAAAACTCGGTTTACTTTAATAATTACATTACTACAAGAAGCAGTAGCTAAAAAATCCATGTCGACTTTCATTCTCCTAGTAGATAGATCGAGGAGATAAACGAAGAAATATGTTAATGAACTCGGCGTGTTTAGAAAAAAAGTTCAAATGAACTTTCACTGAACCAGTAGTATGTGTTCTATTGCTTAATCTGTGCAAATATGATAGATTTCGTTTACTGAATTAATTTAGCAGCGTGGTGTACGTTTTAATAATACTAACTTTAACATACATATTATGCACCGTAAAAAATTTTGTATAAAATTTTACTTAAAATCATCACAGATGATTGTCAAGACGGGTCTTCACCCAATTGTGTTGAAGTCACAACACAATTCATTGAGTAATGTTCATTCAGTTTTTTGTTAGCTAAATAAATCTTTTAAGGGTAACACTGAACAATTTCTGAGTTAGCTTTCTAAACTATATTATTCCAAACGCGAAATTGAGTTATATTATCAATATATTTCGTGATTTTTTTACAATATGTATGCAATTTAAATCAGTAATGAGTTACATTAATAAAAGTAATAATAATAATATAATTGTGGAAGCAAGCATAGCAACAATGACAATAAAAATAATAGTTATTCTGTAAATGATACTGCAGGAAACAACTACTCCGCGGACTAATGCCCCAACCGGCATTGAATTACTCCTGCAGTATCTGTGTGAACAGCCAAGAACCCTTGTCGGACACACCACCAGACATAGACCGGTTTCGGGCTTGTTAGCCCTCATCAATATGCCATAGGGGAGATGATCGACAATTGAACTGGCTGTTCCTTCATATGTATGTTCACATATAAATTGAGTGCAGGTGAGATATATTATTTATTATTCAATTTATATGTGAACATACATATGAAGGAACAGCCAGTTCAATTGTCGGTCATCTCACCTATGGCATACTGATGAGGGCTAACAAGCCCGAAACCGGTCTATGGCTGGTGGTGTGTCCGACAAGGGTTCTTAGCTGTTCACACAGATACTGCAGGAATAATTCAATGCCGGTCGGGGCATTAGTCCGCGGAGTAGTTGTTTCCTGCGGTGTCATTTACAGATTTAATGGGTCGTCGCCCAGGGCGAGAGGTCTGCGTTAGTACCTGCTGCAATGTAGGTCGCTTCCTGTAAGTCGAGCCGCTTAGGCCGAGCAGGAAGTAAGCAGACCACTTATATCTCATAATAGTTATTGTTATTATTATACTATAATATTTATTACTACTACTAACTACACAATATTTGAAATAAAAGTTTGCTATAACAAGTTAAATAAGATAAAGGTTGAGATTATATCTGTAGATAATAACATGGCGCAGTATGTAAAGATGTTTCATTTTATTATGTTATTAAACAATACATTATTTCTAAATTTAACAAAATATGTACGTTGGTGATGAAGTTCGAATGGCTCTTTATTGAATAAACTGTTTAAATCAATAATTTCCAGGTTTGATATATTTTCCAAAATTGTATAGCTAAGTAGTTGAGGATCAAATGAAATGGTAATCATGGAATGACACACACAAGATAAGTTTTCTGAAATAAGAAGCAAATCAACAATTTTTTTTGTATCGGATGAAAAAGGCCATTGTTACTTACCTATTTCTACCATGTCTTCATGACACAAATTCTTACTTTCCAGTTTACACCATCCTTTTTTCATGTAAATAGTAATTTGAAAATATATATACAATTGCGGTCCATGGTCCATGATCCGGTTAGAACAATACACTTATGATTATCGTCCACAGGCAGCAGTGACTTGTATCATATATAGCAAAACTACAACTGCGCATCGGTACCTATTCGTACCCAACTTTGTTTTCCCCCTTCCACTTATCAAACAATGTGTAATATCTACAACGGTTGGTGTTATTTTTGCACAATCACATATATTTTTATTTCTCTAACCAAATATTATGTAGATAAGTTCTTTTCATTGTTAAAATTTTAAATTTATTCAAAATTCAACACCAAATCAATTTACTCATAAATGAGTTTACACCTACTCAATGCTATTTTTTACTGTGTACCTAATACAAGCAGTGTTGTTCCGTCACATGCCATCACGTGATTACACTTGACATAAGGTAAGTGTAACCAACGGCTTGTACCTATTTCAGGTGTAATTCAATACTTAGGCGTCAGCCTAATCCGCAGAGTAGTTGTTGGAATTCTGTTTTGCGTCATCGCCGAATCTAGATAGAGCTTGTGGGCTTTCAATGATGCCTACAGCTAGGTAGGAGGATGCAGTACTTTGTGGCCTGTCAGGTACAGTATAGAGGAGCTAATGACGACTAGATGTAGCCTACATTTCTCGTACTCAGGGTCCCTTCTGTCAGGTTTGACAGACGTAAACAGCCAGGGTTATTCGTTCGTTACTTCACCTGGCATGGCATCCTGATGATAGCTACTAAGCTCGAAACCGATATGTCTGGTAGGCTGCTGACGAATGACTTTGGCTGTTTTGCTGTAGGTTTTTAGGTGTAATTAAATGCTGGTCAGGGCATTAGCCTGCATAGTACACGAAAAAATCTAATGTGTATTTAAGTATAACAGGATACATAAAATTTTAAACTTTTTTATGTATATGTATTAATCCAGTAATAAAGTAAGTTTGACATAAATATTTACACTTTCAAGCATTCTTATACTTAAATCAACACTTTCCTTACGCAAAATGATCAATATTTAGAATAAATGTCATACTGCAAAATTTAAAATGCGGCTATAGTGCCAAATAATATTATTTATAGCTGACATTAATACAACATTTATGGATTATTACCAAAACTATAGAAATACAATTGTGTTATTAGCATGTGGCCAAAAGATGTAGTTACATGTTGCATCACGTCTACTCACGTTCCCTTCTGTCGGATAAGTTGTCGGTTGCCTTGCCTATTGTAACATACTGAGGAGAGCTAACAAGCTCAAAAGCGGTATATGTTTGGTGTGCCGCTGAATGACATTATAAGACTATTTTCCTTATATAAATAATTAAATACTACTGAGTGAGTAATAGGTATTTGTTTATAATCATCCATACTGGACCTCAGTAGTGTCCCACTAAATTGTGTTCCATTCTCAATGTATAATTTCTTTCAGTTGTTGCTAACTATTTCGTGACTACTGATACATCCAACAATAAAAAAAAATTAATAACAAGAGAAACAAATACGCAATTATATTATTTTAAAAAGTGCCTTCTATTTATTTCCATTTATATCCATTAAGTGTGGAATTTGGCACTATAGAAGAGTAGCCACAAAGTTGAATTACATTTTATGTAATAAAAAGATTTTGATGCGCGCGTTAGCATTGTGTAACTATTATTTCTTTTGCCTTTTTATCTCAATTTCGAATGACACCATTTGATTGATTTGATGGTATCTTTCTCGTATTTTCGTTGGTACCTCGACTACTGTTTGTGGTTAGACGTCAATAAAAAATGGGTTGTTTACTGCGTTTCGTTGTTTATTTTATGGTTTGTTTATGTCGCTTTTTATATTTCTGCGTGGTTTCGTTATTTAATATATTTGTAATACTGTGACATAACAATAACTTTTAAGAGCACTGACTAAAATTCGCAAGGAAGATGAGCATTGAAATATAGCATACACGAAATCAATCTAATGTATATTTAAATAGGATAATAATATACATAAAATTTTAAAGTATATATGTATTAATTCAGCAATATAAGTATATTTAACATAAATATTTTCATATTCTTGACGTTCAAGCATTGTTATACTTAATTCAACACTTTTCTTATCCGACTCTTTCTTTGAAATATCCCCGAAGAAAATAATCAAGGGGCGTTAAGGCGGATGTTGGCGGCCATTCAAATGTACCCCGTCTAGCAATCCAACGATTTGGAAACATTTGATCTAAGTATCTTCGAACATCAATACCAAAATGTAGGGGAGCGTCATCTTGTTGGGACCAAATTCTTTCATTCGGTATCTCTGGATCAATTTCATGAGCAAAAATCAGAGCTAGAGCAGGTATCAGGTCAAATGTTAGAATATCCAGGTAGCGTGCGGCAGTAAGACTTTCTTAAAAAAAGTATGGGTTCAAGATTCTGTTGTTGATGATACCCTGCCCAGACATTAACTTTCTGTGGGTGCTGCATATGCGATTGGCATGTCCAGTGTGGATTTTCCTGGGACCAAAAGCGATAGTTGTGCCTGTTAAGTACTTCATCCGAAAAAAGTACGTGTCGTTGAAAACTATTATTGTCGTCACACCGTCTCATCATTTCCTCACAAAATTGAAATCGCCTATCATAATAGTCTTCCAACAGCTCTTGGACAAGAGATACCTTATAGGGGTGGTATTTCTCTTGTTCCAAAACATTCAAATTGCAGTTCGAGAATCATCGTGATTGCAGACCAATGAAATAGTTGAAATATGAGGATTTTCAACAAATTCTAATTTCTTTCCTTCATTTAAAGCACGTGCTTGTCCAGTTTTGGGCAAACTCTGTACCGTGTTCCTCATATTTGTGAAATATTTTACTGTCTCTTGCGAGATTTGGGTTTCGGGATATTTCGCATAAAATAAATCGCGCACTTCAGCCTGACTTCATATTTTGTATCCACATTCAAGCAATATCAAGACATCGATGCGTTGCCTTTCCGACAATACCATTGCGAATGTTTCTAACTCCAATTTACAACTAAAGCGAAAAATTAACCAGAAAGCCTGGCAAGTAAGTGGTACCAAAAAACGCAACATAAAAAAGATATATTTTTTGCGTTAGCAGTGATAGGTACAGTTTCAAATTCTTTATTGTATTCTGTGCAAATTCATGGAGGATAACACTGAAGATAATTAAATTTTGTTTCAACATAAAGCTTGTTTATTTGGTATGGCTAGATTCGGTTTTCTATAAGCTTTCTAACGAGCCCCCTCATGCCTTATGTTTTCATTTCAAAAACAATGTGTGGGTAACTGGGGGTGAGGGTTGAAGAAAAATTAATTATGTGCGGAAAGATGGGAATTAATCAAGATCAATTAACGTGTTTTGGCGTTTTAAAAAAAGGCACTCATTCAAAAGGTATAAATTTTATTCCGTACTTCTAGCCATTTCTGTATATCTGATATATTACAAAAATATCGCTTGTGATTAAAATGCACGTTACTCACTGTGAACTGGGACCAGGAGGCAGTTGTTGTTAATCTTCCACCTGTACATCTGAGGAGGCAGGTCAATTCCCAGCCACAGCTGACCGTTTCCATACAGGGGTCCGATGGAGAAGATGATTGAAAAAAAGAAGATGAAAACGAAGACGAGGATCAAGGTCCTTCCCACCCCAAGAAAGCAAGAAATTGACTAAATGGTACCTACTGTTGTAATGTTTTATGTTAATTCACTTTTCCGTCAATAAATTTCATTTCACTTAATGGTTGTGTTTTGTAAAACTATCACAATGTCTTATACACACTCATATATGCACAAACATGGTCATAGCAAAACATTTTCCCATTGAAATGGTCTAGGTCTTCTTTAATTAAGTGTGAGGAACCTGATCAGCGGGCCTACAAGCATATATTCTAAAATGAGTATCTGTGCTATTTAGACGTTCAGTATGTGTACATAATGGTGCATATTTCGGACAATACGTTGACCGGGAATGGTGAGAAATTGATAGATTCATTAGTCGACAGTTATCGCAAAACTTCAGATTTCGCGCTCAACAGTGAAATTGCTTTAACATTTGAAGGAAAATAGATAAAATAGTAAAGTAATATATATTATTCAAAGGAATTTAATGTTCTACAACGCTATGGCCAGCATTTAGTTTTTCGGTGCATCGTTGAAGATTTATCCTGTCAAAAAGAGCAAAAAAGTGAAGAAAAATTTTGTTTTCCAAAATTACAGACTTTCAAGAGCGGATATCTCGAAAATTATAAAAGATATCGAAAAACTTGATTAAAATGTAGAAAATTTAATCCGCTTTCATTTTGTATAGAATGGTCATCTCGGTAGGACGCATAGTTTCCGAGATATAAGCAAAAAACCGAAAAATGAGACTTTCAAACACCCCCCCCCCCCTTCCTTCGGCTTAAGGGCTTTGGCGGGGACTTTTGATATGTTCATCTCCTAACTAGTCCAAACAATGTTACGAAGTCAAAAATTGTGTTCCAAGCATTTCTCTTTATACCTATTTTTGAGCATTCGTTGCTTGGACTATACGCACTGACGCTATTATATTATATCTATGCAGTTATATATTATATTATCGCTCACCGTCAGTAACTAGCTTTATACGCAGTTTAAATTATTTATCTTTGTAGAAAACACTATTTCAAAGATGTGACAAATCTTTAAGCATCGTGGAACCTATTTCTGTAAAGAACTACCATTTTCCAATTATATTAAGTACGTGACAAGTTGAGCCTTCAAAATGTTGAAATTCAATGGAAGACGAAGAGAACATTTTATTTTGCTTTACTTTGGAGGTACTTTCACATATTTATGATAAACATTCAAAAGAAATGTGTTTCTGAACTAAAATGTCCATAATAAATATTATAGACTTATTTTACGGAAAAATATAAAAACTGCCTAAATAAAATATGGGAAATTCCAGTTAGGAAAATTTATGTAATTAGTTTATTTATAGCGCAACCTTGATTACGACTGAATAATTGTTTATCATAATTCTGCGTTCTGAACGTATTAAATTTCAATATTTTAAAAAGTGCACCACAATTTCTCACTTTTTTCACTGCTGTTAGGCATTTGGAATTCCTGTGCATTACATAGCTTTTAATCCAATAGTAATTAGCGTACCCTCTTTTTGTCGCCGCTCATAATCGACTACGCCAAAAACTCGTGCAAACCGAAAAAGAAAAAAGCCCCAGCTTATGTAAAACCAAATTAAATTAGCCAAACGGTCACGATTCCATCCGGCAAAAGGTGTCTGGTCGCAGTAGGCGATTGGCGACGCTCCGCTGTTCTGGCGTTCCGATGTTTCTTCATGGCCACCTTGCTCTCGCGTATGACTGTCCACTTCTATTGTTGCGAGAGGCCCTAGGCCGTCCTCTTATTTCTCCTCGGTGTTCCTGAAGATGACGGTGCAGGTTTCGAAAATTGGTCGTATGGGGGCCCTACTTCAGAGGCGGAACGCTCGGAATGCCCGCAGGCGTTTAGCCGAGAACTAATTTTGTAATATAATGAAAAAAGTGACCGCTTTTACAGTACATGAAAGTCACTCTGGCCACAATCGATCTTTAATTTAGTAGAATGTGTAATTTTGCGTTTGCGGGCCCAGTAAAAGTGCCCGCTTACCCTAAAAATGTCTAACGTCCACAAAGTTGACTGAAAAGTAGTCAATTAGTGAAATGCGGCTGACTTAGAACGTAAATGTATTTAGTATTACGCGTAAATTTCTGGAGAATCGGTAGAGCGTATAGTTCAGTGTTGAAAACGAGAATTTTGGAAGCCGAAAGTAGAGAGAAATATTCATATCAATATATTGTAAGTATACTTTAATCATACATTTTGACTGAACAATACATCCCAGTCTAGTCTCCAAAATTATATTATTTAAAAAAATCATAATGGAAAATTTACACAGAGAGAAATTTATATACAATTTTACTCTGATTGTACATAATAGCACTCCAAATTGGCCTTATAATTGTGACAGGAACAATTTGCACAACTGTCACATATTTGCATTGTATTTTTATATTTTAATATTGTCTGATTATTTCTTCTAAATTTAAATATTGCCTTTAGGCATATAAATTATGCAGAAGCTAATAACTTTTGTTTCACGGAAACATAGATTTTAAAAAAATTATGTACGGGGTGTTCCAAAGTTCTCTCTCCAGACACTTTTTTTGAAGAAAAATTTTTACTATTCGAAAACAAGTAGCAATATTTTTTAGGCATAAACCTCAGCTTTGTTTGTGTGTACATATTTTATATGTAGTTCATTGAGAACTACATTGCATTTTAATAAACAAAAGTTATAAAGTTTTCAGCTATTTGCACTCGTTAGAAAGTTGTCCAAAAGAAGATATATGAGAAGCAAATTACGGTATTATTTGCAAGTATGCTCGCGTATAAGAAACAGTTATCTGATGTAGACATACCAAATTGCCGATCATTCCTGAGTTGATGAAAATCTTCATCCTATTAAGTGAAGTGCAAAATTAAGGGTATTTTGGAAAAAAATGTATGGTGCAGCATGAAAGATTTCTACAGTTCTTAAACATAAAACTTGCAAGTTTGGTGGAGAATATTACATTACAAATTAGAAAACATTTATGATTGCAGTTAGATGTTACAGCTCTGCAATTTTAATTGAATTTTTTGAACCAGCACTTTTCAAATCGCTGAATAACACCTAATGGTCTAAATACAGTGGCCACCCAGATGGCCTGACATAATCTCACTGGACTATTCTCTGGGCGCTTAAGAAGAAATATTTCTTCGAGAAAATCCTGAATAGAGAACTTTGGGAAACTCTGACCACTTTTACATTACATGAAAGTTACTCTGGCCACAATCGATCTTTAATTTGGTAGAATGTGTAATTTTACGTTTGCGGGCCCAGTAAAAGTGCCCGCTCACCTTAAAAATGTCTAACGTCCACAAAGTTGACTGAAAAGCAGTCAATTAGTGAAATGCGGCTGACTTAGAATGTAATTTTATTTAGTATTTCGCGCAAATTTCTGGAGAATCGGTAGAGCGTATAGTTCAGTGTTGAAATCGCAAATTTTGGATTGAGAAATATCATATCAATATATTGTAAGTATACTTTATTTATACATTTTGACTGAACAATACATCCCAGTCTAGTCTCGAAAATTATATTATTTAAAAAAAAAACATAATGGAAAACTACACAGATAGAAATTTATATAAAATTTTACTCTGATTGTACATCACAGCACTGCAAATTGGCCGTAAAATTGGGACAGGCACAAATTGTACAACTGTCACATATTTGCATTGTATTTTTGTAACTTAATATTGTCTGATTATTTCTTTTAAATTAAAATTAAATAATAATAATAATAATAATATCTCTACCCCTCATTCTAATCACAGGGATTAGCCCAGAAGTCGCAGACTTGTGCGGGAGAGGGGGCGGCATATTATTATTAAGCAGGCCGCATTTGCGCCCAGGAACGACTTACGTTGGTAGGCCCTAACCACTATTCAGTGCAGGAATGAGGAAAACCTGGAAAACCTCATTAATTAGGGGGGTAGTCAAATATCAACCGGCATCAATCTCTCACATTGATCCAAGCTAACATTATTCCACCCTACCATACCCACAGAGAGGGTGCCAATCCTCTCCACGAATATAGCTTATATACGGTCTACCGGCAGCTGGGCTCGAACCAACTCCGTCTAGTCACCTCGATTCAAGTACTAACGCCTTAAACCGCGCGACCACTGACCGATATATATAAATATTGCCTTTAGGTATACAAATTATGAACGAAATAATAGCTTTTTGTTTCACGCAAACATATTTTTCTCGAAGAAATATTTTTACTACCCGAAAACAAGTAGCAACATCTTCTAGGCATAAACCTCAGCTTTGTGTGTACATATTTTATCTGTAGTTCATTGAAAAATACACTGCATTACAAATTAGAAAGCATTTATGATTGCAGTTACATGTTGCACCTAGTTACAGCTCTGTAATTGCAAGAAATTATTTGAACCAGCACTTCCCAAATCGCTGGATTGAGACCTAATGGTCCAATACAGAGGCCATCCAGATCGCCTGACTTAACCCCTCTGGACTATTTTCTGTGGGGGTCGCTTAAGCCGAAATATTTATTCGAGAAAATGCATGAAAAGAGAACTTTGGTACATCCTGTGTAATAACTCCAATTTGTGTTACATTATTAAATAATTCCTGTTTATATAATTTTTATCAGTACTTATTCTCATACATTTTGCGATACACTGACCTCTTAAAAACAACTTATTTCCGTTTATCAAAACCGCTGCATTTTTCTATTCATTAGCAAGTAATAGGTAATCTCTTTATACTTTACTGGAAACAGAACAAATTTTTTGTTCGGCGTCCTCATCTGTGCAAAAGTAAATTTTAAGAAAAGCATTATTTGGTGCTGGTAAGAAATACTCAGTAATGAAACGTTAACAGTTCCAGCTTTTTTTAATCGTTAAAAAAATTGTAAGTATTACTGTTCAACTGTACGGTAAATTCGTAAAAGAATAAATGAAAAATGTAGTGAGTGATAGATAGCTTAAAAAAATTGCATTTCAAAACCGTGAAATAAATTTTCCGCAAATAAATCCCAAACGGTAAGTCTGAGGAAAAAAATTAATGTATTTAGGATTTAAATGAACTTTAAAATAGCGTTTGTGAAAAAAATAAGTGTTGAATTGAATAGTAATGACTATTTTACGTATATTTGCGAACAGCCATCTCAATCAATGGCAGTTGATTGGATATTTAATAGTTATAGACTGTAGGTGAACAATACCATACTTATAATTATGTTTGTCGTTTTTTATCAACGGTGCAAGTCAGCACAACGAACTTTTATTTATTTTTAATAATTTTGATACTATGCGTTCCTTTGCTAGAACACAAATCATACAACATTACCAATAAAGATTTTCTAATTCAAGAAAAAATAAAAGAAATGGCTAGACGTTTATACAAAGCAGATAATTAGAATCAGCCCAGTCCCATTTTGGTCATCACATTTACGTGATGTTATATTTCATCACCTTAAGTTTTTGTAGTACGTTTCCCTTTATAACTGTTAAAAGATTAAGGCGATGTTATATGTTATTTGTTACACGATATGTAGAATTTTAACAGTTTTTGAAAGACAAGGAATTAGGTGTGTGATATTTGAATTATGAAAATAGGCGGTTTATTAAATTTACATTTAATTCGCGGTATTTTAAATGCACATCAAAAATAAGTTAGTTGTAAAATTTAAATAAAAAAAATTATTATTATTATATATTAATATATTAAAAGTTCTTAAAAAAAAGTTCTTAAAAATTTGTTCTTCCAAATTTGTTCTTCCTTTTGAGCGTGACGCGGTTTCTCGACCAACATCCCATCCCAATGTGTCTAACGGGCGCAAAGAAGTATAACTTCAAAAAGAATGATAATTTAAGTAATCCATTCGATTTGCCTGATAAAAAATAAAAAAATTAAATATTTAGATATAGTAAAGGTTCAATACAATTTAGTGAGAAACACAGCAGCTTTCTGCAAGTTTCTTGAATACCATTACCATTACCATACAGGTAACAGATATGTGTATTTCCTGCTTAAATCATTGTTGACAATTCAATTATTGTAATTTTAATTTTAATATGATATAAATATGATGAATTGTTTCAATTATGATAAAACTAAAGCTGTTTAAACTAAACTGTTGATATAGCTTATTCAGTTGTTTACTGAGTTTGTGGACACACAACATATCTCTCTAACAAAAAATGTTCGGTAACAGCATTGGTTATCTGTGTAATACAGTTACTTATTTTTGACGGCCTTAAAAAAAATTATCACCAGTACGTGTCTGGTCTGCCTTATGTTAAAAATAATAATGTTGCAAATGCTAGAACCAATTCACCAATCAAGAAATAAAATAAAAAAGCAGTAATTTTCTCTTTCTTTGTCTTCAAAAATTATCTTTGACAGGCATTTTTATTATGAAAATGGCTGTGTATATTTATAATAATAAATCTCATTTTCTTACAAATTACAAGTACCACAACGTAAATACCAGATGTAATGGAAATTTTCATGTTCCATTTTTTAAATATAGGGTAGCCACAAATTCACCAAAAGGTCTAAGTAAAAAAATGTATTGTCTATCAAATGAAATTAAGATAGCAAGAAATGTATTCGCTTTCAAACTACAACAATCTACGTTCATGCAAAAAAACTAAACTTTATTGAACTATATTTAGTGGAAAAAGTGGTTCTTTATTGTGCTAGTGTAATAAACTGTTTATTGCTTTCATCTGTCATTCGACTACAGCATTTTGTCATCATGACAAACATAAACATTCAAATCGACGTCATATTTTCTTAGACTTAGTGTCATATAAATAAAACATTTTTTGGTTTTTGCATGAACGTAGAAAAAATATTGTATGCAACTCGTACAAAAAGTGTTTATTGCACTTGACGTGTTGTCCTACTCGGCCTTACAGCCTCGTTGGACAATTTCACATACCATGCAATAAACATTTACTTTTTATACTTGTTGCATAAATAACTATTAATTGATTAATGTTTTTATACGTTAGATAACTTTTTATGACTCTTCTAAATGTTTATAAATGTTTTTATTTATAAGTACTTTAACATGCAAATTTTGACAATTTCTATACAGAAAATTTTACTGTCTAATGGAAAATAAAAATTATTATTATTATTAGTATTATTATTACTAGGGCTGAATATAGTGCGTGATAAAATAATCTAAATATCAATCTACTTACACTAAAATAAAGTTTTCCTTGTTTTAATAAATTTTCAAGCTGAGAAGTAACAAGTTTTATCGAAGGCAATTTTCAGGTAGAGTAATTATTACAAGGAAATAGTGTTAATTACAAATATTAAATTTTTAATTTAAAAGGCGTAATGAAAATTGCTGAAAGCGCAACTGAACCAAATTATTATATACTTAAAATTTATAATTACCTTGTTACTAATTCTTAATTGACATTTCAAAAATGTTGAAATTATTCATTATAAAGGCAATATTAACAAAAGCAAAGTTGGATACCAGCTCAATCATTAAAGTGTGACGTTTACCTTGAAGCTGACTTAAAAATAGGACATTGTGTCAACAAATTTAACTAGAGATAGGTAAAATCACCTTAAAAAAAGTTACGCAAAGAGCAAAATATTACACTGATGACTCAATCTTGAGAGTGGTGCATTAAAAAATATTAGAATCTCATTCAAACACGTTTGAATTAATTCTTCACTAATCCAAGACCACTAAATTTCAGTATTCTAAACTTAATTAATACAAGCACCAAGCTACAGGTTCTGATGACTTGCTAACATATCGAAAAAAAAATTGGTGCCTGTAAATAAATTTTGTTTCAAGGAAATACATTATTTGTTTGTATAGGGTCAAACAAGTATTTATTTCCTGATACCAAATCATTATTCTGAAAAAGCAAAAATACAGTTATTTTGTGTAAAGAAAACATTTATTTAATTAAAAGAAAACATTATTTCCCTTTTCAATAATACACTTCTGGTGTTGACTTAGTTATATTCTATAATAAAACAATATTTCCATATTTTAAACATCTGCTTATTTAAGTTAGTATTGCTCAGGAAACCACTCCGGGCTAATGCCCCGACCAGCATCGAATTACACCTGATCAATCTATAGCAAGTAGTCAACCTGTACTGGTTTCGAGCTTATTAGTTCTCATCAGTACGCCACAGTTGAGGGTGAGTTTACTGACGACTAACACTATACTAAACATATCCATTATTTTTCACTTATACTTTCGATTTATGAAATAAAAAGAAATACTGAACAAGCCTATTGACAAAGTGCCAATTTAGCATTTTTTGCCTACGCCTTTGAAAACATATTTCGGCCGCCCATGATGTTGCCCGACATTTTGAGCGGAGTAATAATGAAGGCCTTTTGTGAACTCGGTCGAACCGCAAAATTAGTTCGAACATGATTTTACATTTTTTGGGGCAGTTTTTTCGTTGTTTCTTCAGCTAGAGGTGGTGCAAGGTATGCGTGCAGGTGGATTATGTTATTCCAGAGCAACTTGATTAATGATCCTCGGTTATTTAATGAAATGTATACAATTCACCACGTGAATAACTAAATTTAATCCGGGTTGTACCGTAAAATGTTCCTGCTACCAAGATTCCTCAGTTCGTAAATTTTAATTAAAAAATACTGAGAACTTCTTCAATCTTGTCTAAAACACATAGGGAATCTGAATGGCAATTCGAGGCAGACTTAAGGTCTAAGGATAGGTACAGACTGAGCTCACATTGTTATACAATAATTCAGCAATTCAAGAGGGCGCAGTGCATACATGTTGTGGCTTCACTGTAAATAGAACTTTGAACAGGTATTTTTCATCCTTGTTTTGTACTTGTATAAGTATATTATGAAACAATTTTGTAATTATGGCCATTAATACACAAGCATGATAAGTAGGATTCCAACTAGCCAAATAAATTTCATATAGATTAAACAAATACAGTACAAACACTTTTTTAATATACCGGGTTCTATAAAAAATGTATATAATACTTTAAAACAAGTAGATAATTAAAAATATCTTATATTTTATACAGGGTGTTAAAAAAAGAGTGTAAAATATTTAAGGAAGTAATAGTATGAACCAAAATAAGCAGAAAAGTCTCAATAAACATGGGTCCGCAAAGTAACGGTTGCGGAGATATGGAATGTTTTATGTTTTTAGCCCCTTTTTTATTTTGAAAAAACGTTGTGTATTTTCTTATAATAGTTGGTTGATGTTTAGTGAAATAAACAGTACGTATTTGACAGTTGTTCTCAGTGCACAAGTTTTCTTTCGCTATGGCTGGTTACTCTAACGCAGAATTAACAGACATGCATTTCATGTATGGTCGTGCTAATGGGAACAATTAACATAAAGATGTTGACTTATCCAAATCACCAGAATCCTTCACAACGCATGTTTGGAAGAATTCACCAAAGATTGCGTGATACCGGTTCTTTGAGCAAACAGTGCCATTTATCCGGAAGACCAAGGTCGGTATCCACTCCTAGAGCAGAAGAAGAAATTCTAGCACTGGTAGAGCAGAATCCAGGTACGAGTGTGCGGAGAATATCAGCCAAGGTAGGAATTAGTGGTCCTCTTGTTTGGACAATCCTTCACGAGCAACTGCTTTATCCATACCATGTGCAACGAGTACAGGCCTTAAATCCAATAAATGATCATCAAGCACGTTTGGTTTTTTGCCGCTGATTTCTACGTCATGATGCTGAAGACCCTCGTTTTCTTGCAAACATTCTTTTTACTGATGAGGCCGGGTTCACAAGAAATGGGGTGTTTAATTTTCACAATACGCATATTTGGGCCGACGAAAATCCTCATGCTCTAATAGAATCTGGACATCATATTGTAGGTGACAGGTTTCTAGGTCCTGTTGTGTTACCAAACCGATTAACAGGCGCTGCTTACCTCAACTTTCTGCAAAACATACTGTATGAGTTTTGGAAGACATTCCTTTGAATCAGTGGCAACAAATGTGGTTCCAGCATGATGGTGCTCCAGCTCATTTTTCCATGGCCGTTAGAGAGGATTTACACCAAACTTTTCCATAATATAGAACTTTTTCATGTGAAACATTTTTGTAGACGTCTACGTACAATAAATAAATAAACATATAAAATGAGATCTAGAAACACAGTTTATATTTAAGATAACAAAAGAACGTCAAATATGTTCAAAATGCAAGCCATGTACGAGAATGAGCAAGGAAGAAATGTTTCGGTAACCGACATTACGAAATACATTCATCCACGTTAGGTTAATTAAATCAGTAACAAATCTCCGACATAAATCAAGGCCCTTTCTCCAAAAAATCGAATGGGAGTGGTTGGTGCGCGGCACAAAGACCTAATTAGTAACCGGAAGCCGCAACAATGCCACCTCCGCCGCCTCTCGCTGCGACATCGACTTAACCGTATCAAAAATCAAGTAAACCCTGCTTTTCAACGGGGCACCTTGTCAGCGGGGGCCCGCTAAAGTGCCCATTGTTGGCCTGCTGGCGATGGGGCTGATACCGAGCCCGCTACGTCGCGTCTAGTGGCCTCGTGTGACAGACGGGGTGACATTTACAAATATCATCGACAGCAGATAAAGAAGGCTGTGGCGTTGATGGTACAGAGCGGACAACCGAAATGTCGAATGAGCAGTGTCGCTACTGCAACTCGAGAACTCATTTTTTCAGTGTGGAGAAATGGTTCGATGTGAACAAAATATTCCATACTAAAATCAATGTTGAAAGTTCATAAAGCTATTGACCTTTCGATGTATGCTGAACTTAGGTAGGTACTTCATATTTGAAAGTATAATCAAGACATTATAAACCAAAGAAGAGAAAATCAAGAAATTTTTGAAAAAGCACCGGATGAGGAACATTTACAATATAAGGTAGAAAATACACAATTTTAATATTTCAATTTATACATTGAGCGTTTTATTTTGAACTTTTTAAAGGATGCAATGATCATGGAAGTCGTGGGTGCTTGTCAATGCAAGAAATTAACCTTTTTGGATATCACCTATGTCCAAGACCAAGGCAGTAGTTACCTATACGTACTCAATCTGGATACGAAAACAAATATTTTAAGAAGCTTCACAATCATGGAAGAAGCTTTTTCAGTCAATGTGTCGAAAATACATTAATCTGTGACCTAAAAATGCCGAAATCTGGACGTTTTTACTAATGAATTAAAATTACTTACCATCAAAAATAATTATAAATATGAAAAATATTTCAAGTTTTAATAAAGTTATGGATATTTAGGGTGTAAAATTGTGTCTGTAAGTAATTATCATCGAAAATAGTAACTGTAAACAATTTTTCAACGAGAAAATTATGTACATGCACTAAACATGAAAATAACAAAACAAGTGATGTAGTCATTTAAAGTTGAAGGTAAAACCAGTAGATTCTGTGAGTATCAGATTTTTATCTCGCAGTCAACACGCTCGTTTCATAGCCTGAATATTGGGATTTTTAAAAATTTCTAAATTTCAAGCAAAGTTTTCTTCTATAAAGAATGGGCTACTCAGGTCAACTTGTGGCTGAATTTTGTCTATGATATGTACTTATACTTAATTCCCGCGAAGCATGAATTTTTAACTCTCAACAATTAAGACGCTAGAGTCGATTGAAATTCGCGAAAAATGACTAAAAAATACTCATTTTCAGCACGCTGCTATTATTCAAAGGGATCGTCCGAGCCAATTATCTTCATTTACACTGAAACTACTATATTTCCCACTCTGAATTCCGTCTTGATCATTCAAATATCTTCAAACAGAAAAATTTGACAGCAAAAATTAATATAGCTTAGAAATAGCAATTTTGAAGAGTCTTTATTTAAATAGGCTGATACAAGCGCTTGTAAAAATCAAACTCGTGTAAATTTTGTTGTTTGGGACTCTAGAGAAGAGATTTTCAAAGTTACACCAAAATCTAAAATAGGTTGGCTTTGCCAATTCGACGATTTCAAATGGAATGACCCCGGTGGGAGATTTCTCTTGCGATATGTGGCTGGACCATGTACTACGCAACATTTTCAAAAGGCTGCATCTTGGCTCCCTGATCCAGAAAGTTTTACCGAACATAAAATGAGGCGTTTTTCGGCAACATTACTGGCCAATGCTGGGGGTGATATTACCACTGTGAAGCGTCATGATGGTTGGAAATCAACTACTGTGACGGAAAGTTATATTGAAGATTCACTGTGCAGCAAGATGGCAATTGCTCTAAAAAATTAAAAAATCCCGATCAAAATGATAAGATCGTTCTTGGGATAATAATAATTTTCATGCTACAATCTTATAAAATACGCCACGCCGCCTTTTAGTTTCTTTCCATGTATCCACTAGATATGTTGTTATAGTTCACATTGACTCATCGTGAATTTATAACCCTTAATGTATTTAAATTCTATATCAAATTTTGTACTTTTAAGTTAAAGCTCTGCAAAGTAATTTCTATCGAAATTTTGAGCCTTGCTTTGAAGCTTACTCCGATTTTCGTTATGAAACCTTCTTGAGATCCATAGATATTTTTTTGATATTTTCTTTATACACAGAAGCAGACGACAAAAAATACGATCGTATTTATTCAAGTAGCAACTTTCTACGCCCAATAACGTAACGCGTAGAAATCGGATCTCTTAATAAAATTTGTTTTTCATTTGCGGGTTCTCACATTATAGGCTTCTAAACCACAAAGTAAATATGAAAACTTTCACCTACACGCTTTTGAACGTTTCCGACACCCAGAGCGTCTGTATTCGCTAGAAAATCAATTTCGCGTGTCTTGTAAAAAATTATATAACATGTGTACTTGACACGAACGTGCTGATATGTCATTCAAAAACAGTTATTTTCCTTGCATTGTTATATCTTTTGCCTTACCCCTTATACAAATTTTAGTCTTTGTGAAACAAGCGTTGTCCTGTTTGATTTAATTATATTTATCAGAATATACACTGAGAAAAACGTTTAGTTGCAAGAAATTGTCAAATTATTGTAGGAAACAGCCACAGACCATGACAGATAGTGATTTTCCGTTAAAGCCTTCAGCATTTCTAAATCCAACTTTTTAAAACGCTCGTGTTGTAAAGTCACCATGGCAAAATCAACTACTTGAGAAACGTGAAGTTTAAATGTCACCTTTTTAATTATTGATCTTAGAGAAGTACCCTGTAAAAATCTTACGCAAAAACGCATAAAAAAATCGGCCTTATCGTTTATCCTCACAATAGCAATCCTGAGCGAATTTTCTGTTTTATCTTAAATTCCAACCTTAATCTAAATGAAGAAATGATGATCAATTACAGTAAACTATAAGAATGTTTTGTTTCTCCACTGTGTATCTAGAAAATAAGCCGTAGTTGTAGCATGGAGGCAATTCAAGACCTCCACCCTGTAGACCAATCTGTCCTTGTCTGAAATTAAGATTTTAAAGTCAAATGCACACCCGTTTTTCCAAGTCAGATTTCGAGATAAACACGCCGACCCAACTAAGTCGTCAGCGTTCAAGAATCGGTCCCCGAACAGCAATGGACTAGTGCGACTGTCACATTGCAGAGATAACTTCCAGTAGCTGGAACGATTTAATTTTTTAAAGCCTCCCACTTGACACGAAACGCGTGTATCACGAGATTTTATTTTATTTTTGAATGAATACTGAATCAGGTTCCACTTGTGCGGAGGAATTTGATTGCGTATTGTTGAGAACGTATGAAATATTTATGAAGGCATTAAGGTTTTTGGTTTACAATGGACTTAGGAACGGTATTTCTTCTTAAAAAATACAGAAATGTATAAGACGCCTTCTAACTTAGAACAACTTTTTAAGGCGCTCAACAAACTTAACATTTCTTATTGTATTGTGAAAAACTTAAGCTAACTGAAATCAATTTTCCTACAACAAAAAAATTGCATGATTTTCCAAATATGTGCACAAGAAATTTCTGTCTGGCTACGTCTGCGTGTTGAGTGAAGTTTTACATTCATTTTGTTCGACGGATCCAAAGTAAACTTAAGCCTTGGGGCGTTAAAAGTAGCACTTTGCCCCTTGAAATTAGTGACTAACTTAGTGCTTTATCCGTGGAGAGCAAAAACCATTTACATCAAAATTCGTCATTTTGTCATTACTTTTTTTCAGCGCGTCTTGTCGCCGGACCAACAACGTACGTCGCGGAAAAAAAGAATTGAGCAACAGCAATTTTAGTAAGTCTCCGCCCCGAACTACAGTCTCGCTTAATCTAAATTCCGAGAGTTTTTCAGGCGCACAAAGAAAACAAAAGTTATGACAGCAGAGACCATGTCCGCAATTAACTCGATACACTCGGCCTTTTTTCGTCCTGGAAATATGAATTAATTACCGGCGTAGAGAATCGAACTACCCATTCGTTGCATTTTTGCATGCAATTTCCTTATGTACCCGCTAAAATCGGGGCAAAACCGCAGTGGTATAGGAATAATAATTGCACAACAAATATGTTCTAGGAAAATTTTATATTAATAAATATGTCTCGACGTTCGAATAATACTTACACATGGGTGGAAATTTCCATGTTTTGTTATCCTCTTTTTACATAGGTAACATTTACTAGAAAATTTTAATTTACGTTATACAGGGTGATTCAGGTTTAATATTGAACTTCAGAAATCGATAGAACAGGTTAAAATAATGTTCATTTGTAATATAAACTTATTTCCTAAAATGCATAGTTTCCGAGATAGAGGGCGTTTCTCCGTTTTTACTTCTGTCCTTTTATAGACCGGATATAAAATCAAGCAGTCACAATTATCGTCGAATTAGCTCGAAAACTGACATTTGACAAAATCGCTCGACTTTCGATTTCACGATATTTTCATGTCAGCTTTTTTCATAAAATTACTGATACATAGCTTTTATCATCGATAGAAACTCAAGTTCTTTAAACTAATAAATATATTTATTTCTGACCGGGATATTATAAGCTTATATCGTCATAGTTACGCTATCAATAAAGAGAGTCATAACTCCCTTGGGACATTATAGATTCTATAATTCCCTCTACCTTTCACAAGTAAAAATAAAATAAAAAATGCTAATATACATATATGTGTATTTATGAAATGAAAACTGAACCATATTTTATTTATTTGCGTCATTACAAATAATAAATGTACAATTTTGAAATGTTCCCTGAAAATTACTACCGCCACTGGAAACAATTTCTTCTTTTGTATGGCTGGAGCTTCTGTTCACTACAGTCGAGGTACTTGCCTCTTCTAATGGCAAAGTAGACAACATACGCGCCGTTTTATTTCTCAATTCGATGCTATCCTCCAGATACCCCTCCGCCACCGTGGAACTTTTCCAATCTCCGTGTCTTTTGAAGTTAGTCATAGTTGCTCCTGCATTAGCTAGATCAGTAGCAGAAGTGCGACGAAGGCAATGTCCCGTATAGGAAGATGGGTTTTGCAATCCTAAATACATTGCGATTTTGCTGGGAATTTTCTCAAACATGTTTTTCCAATTGGCTGAGATGTACATTTATTTTGTTGGAAGCGCAAAAAAATCGTTCAATACCTTTAGGACGCAAAGACATATAAAGTCTTAATAAAGGCAAAGCAGAGAATTCTTTTCATCCACAATTGTAAATTTCTTCGATACACCAGTTTTACTTTCCGGTACGTTCACTACCATAACGGAATCCCGGTCCTCTATATCCGATATCTTCATATTCAAAAGTTCATGACTTCTGCATCCTCCAAAATAGCCCATAATCAAAACAACCTAAAACAAAAAAAGGAAATAAATACACACAAAAAGGAAAATAAGAAAAAAATTACCTTATGCAATAAATGAATTTCATTAGGAGCGTTCTTTAGAAATCTGATAACATCATTAGGAGATAAAACAGCAGACTTTTTCGGCTTATAACTCTTACTCTTCCGTTTCAAAAAAGCCTCTAGTTCATTGAACTTGGTGATATCTCGTTTCTCATGTATATTCACCTTCGATTTTAGCATTGACCATTTAGTCCATAAAGAATTCGGACTATACGTTTCTGACTGCAACGAATAAACACAATTACTACCAAATCTACCGAAAAACATAGAATATTCCTTACCAATTCTTGAAAATATGCCAGTAATACAGTTTCAGTGGCATCTTTTGGCATAACATTATTTCGTGTCAGCCACTCCAGATATATCTTGTATTCTTGTTGGTATACTGCTTCACTTTTCGATGGAATTAATGATTCTCTTGCTTTTTCAGCTTTTTTCAAAATCTGCTCCATTATATTTGGGGTAGAAAACACGTTTTTGACGCAAACACAGCTTGATAACAAAATTCTGTTTATAAACAAGTAACACGTAACATAGCAACAACCTAGCAACAACAAAACTCTTATAATCAATGGTAACTGATTCAAATATACTGGGAAGGTAATAAATTGCTACATTTTTTCCGTTTTAAAATAAACAATATTTTATTGAAATCGGTCAGAAATAAAATTATCTATGTACCACGGGAATTAATAAGCCTTAATAACCTCAGGCAATTGCTGTCCCTCGGGCCGGAGGCCCTCAGGACGCAAACTTTGCCATCGGTAATTAAGGCCCTTATAATTCCTTGATACATAAATAACTATTATTTTGTTGTTCATTCACATGTTCGATAGTTAATTTATCTTTCCAAAAACCACTCAAGCTTCTCTTTTTATAGATAAATTTCTGTTTAACTCAAAATTTTGCCAATCAGTAAATTAGCTCGAAAAACTGACATTTGACAAAATCGCTCAACTTTCGATTTCGAGAGTTTTTCACGTCAGCTTTTCTCGAAAAACTACTGATTAGCAAAATTTCGTTACAAAGAGAATGCTCACAACGTTCTTCTGATTTTACTGTTGATGATTATGTCCATTTCCAATGTGCCAGAAATCTGCTTGATGGCGAATTCTGTAATTTTTTTCGGGGTTATCGATTCCGCCTACCGAGTACGCGAAGCGCGGCGGATCCCCTCACCGTCGTCGAGGCAAAAGAATAAAAGCCCGGTCGACCCCCGCGTACACATAACTATATATCCCTCGGTTAAGCCGACGTCACGAAAATCAATTTTCTCGGAGAGTTTCCCCGTCCAATCAGATGCACCTCCAAAGAAAATCGCCGGCAGCGATGGCTGCGCTTCTTTTATTTCCACTTTGCCAAGGAAAATATTCCCAGAGCACTCTTTACGGTTCGCCGACGAAAGGGAAGGATGAGAGAGAGACAATAAAAACGCCGCCACCGTCGTCGAGGAGCGCTAATGGAAAACCTAATAATAATAGCCTCACGTTAATGATATCGCCTTTGAATATTTCATTATTGGGAAACCGCGAATTTGGGGCAGAGGAAAAAATCATTATGTGGAGAAGGGAAGTGGGCCAGGCGTTAACGAGATCAAACTGTCTAGAAAATGTCGTTCTAGAGTCTATTCTTTAAATTTATTTTTTGTCTGAACTAGGTGTTGTTATCTTTAGTTCTGAAAAGCAGAGTAGTTCTAACCTTATATACAACGTGACAAAGAAAGATAAACACCTTTATATTAAAGGAAAAACACCAGTCAACTGGACACCTGATGCTATTCACGCCTTTGAAGCATCCAAAAACAGCCTTGTTGGCTCATCCAGATCCCAGTGCACGCTTAGTAATTTTTATTGACGCATCCGACTATGCAGTAGAACCTGCTCTGCAGCAATTTGTCAATGGCGCTTGGCAGCCGCTAGAGTATTTCTCTAAAAATCTTAGCTCTGCCGAACGCAAATATGGAGCATATGACCGCGAGTTACTAGCTGTATACCTAGTCGTCAAACACTTCAGGCACATGGTAGAAGGAGAATTATTCACGATATACACAGACCACAAACTGATTACCTTTGCTTTTCAACAGAAAAAGCAGCAATGTTCTCCATGCCAGTTTTGTCACCTAGACTTCATCGGTTTTCAACCGACATTCGTCGCATTTCGGGTGAGGACAACGTCGTTGCCGACGCTCTTTCACGTGTTGAAGAACTCGAGCACACCCTCGACTTTGAATCCTTGGCAGCCTCTCAGCAAATCGATGAAGAACTGCAAAAGTACGAATGTAGTGCGTCCCTTCGTAACAAAACCATTTCACACCATTCGTCGTATATCCCACCATCAAACTAGCAACTCAACGCTTTGTATGGCCTTCAATCAAAACGGACTGCAGAAAATGGGTTCGCAGTTGTCTACAGTGCAACAATCAAAGGTTTCACGTCACGTTGCCGCACCTGTTGGTACCTTTGCACCACCATCAGCTAGATTCGAACACATCCTTATTTGAATCACACCGCCCCACAATATGTTTATTATTTCTTAATAATTTTTTGTACACTGGTTCAATACCACTTAGAGAATGCTCACATCTTCAGCAATATCCGAGAACCGCAAAAATTCGTTTAATAGTGTGTTGAGAACTCACGATTCCTAATTCACTCATTGATATGCCTGGGCTCGGATCTAATAAAGCTGTTGATAACTTATTAGGGTTGAATCAGGCAATACACAGGGTGTCCGGGAATGATGCGCCAATATTCCGGAGGGTCAAAAAGTTAATGCCATCAGGCTATAACATTCAAAAACGCAAAAAGAGCAGGGTATGATTTTTTTAATTTCTTCTAATAACTTTTTTGTGAGTTCATAGATTTTTTTCTAATTTTATACACGTATCAGTAGTATTCTTTTGTATACATGTACTTGTTTTCAAGACGTACTTAGTTAATTTTGATTTTGTTTAAAGTCGCTTCTCTCGAAATTGGTTAATTTTAACGTGATATAACAAAAGGGCCTTTTTCAAAGATTATGTTCTATCTAAATTTAGAAAAATGTTCAAAGAAAAAGTTCTGTCATTATCTGAAGATCAAGGTCAGTTTAGGCCCTTTGGCGTTGGAGGATATGCGTCAAATTAAGAACGTGAATATAAAGGAACAGTAGTGATACCTGTACCAAATTAGAAAAGAATCGGTCAACTCACAAAAAAGTTATTAGAAGAAATTCATAAGAAAAACAATAGTTTGACGCCCTGCGCTAATTTTGAGTTTTATAAAAAATATTATAGGGCTGTGTGGCATTCATTTTTCGTGAAGAAACGCCCCTAGGAGTATTGACGCATCATTTTAGGATACCTTGTATGTATGTAGTTCTTATAAGCAAAATATTTAAATACATAAAAAAAAATCAAATCTTGAAGTATTATAATGAAAGGAGCTCTATATCTCGCATGTCTAAAAAAATATCCATTCGTAAAATGAATCAACACCTGATCTAGAAGTAATGGTCCAAAATTCATGGGACAGAAAATAAATTTTATCAAAATGTTGATAAAGCGATACAGGGTGTTAAATGTAAAACATTAATTTAGTTTTTTGTTGTCATTTATTTCTTAATAAATGCTAATTTCCATATAAACTTTTGGGGTTTAGGTTTTTTTTGCTCGAGAATTTGAAATATGTTTACAGTGTATGGCTGTAGTTCATAGAGGGTGCCGCTGCGATAGATTGAATGTATTAGATCTCATTCCAAGCTCTCTGATCTTATGGGTAGAACTGCAGACATTCCAACTAACACAAAATATTTTATAGCAGTGGTTAAGACTGTTCCTGTAATTAATTTTCGAGAGTTGCAAGGGTTAGCCGCGTAAACATCTTATTAGCATCAACACAACAGCTAATAGCGTGAAATAGACACATTTTTATAAAACATAGTTGACGTATAAAAATTATATAATTGTGTTTTAAGAGTTTTATATAAAAACAAGTTATATTTTAGCAATGAGCTTACAGCATTTATACAACCAACTATACGATTCAATAAAGCATGTCACGATAATGTCTTAAAAAACGTTATACAATTATTCTGCTTTATTTACACGCTCATCACGACTATAAAGCTAATATTCGACTTTATTTAAATTTTACGAGATGTGTCTATTATAATTATCTTTATATTAAATATAGGATACTTATAAACTCAAAAATGTCTAATTCAAAGTTGAATTTCAGGTACGAATAAAATTTTACTGTAATAAGAATAAAGTAGGTCATAACGTACCTGCATAGTACTAAAAAATAAAGATAGTATTTTTGTTCACAAAAAACTGAAAATTTAAATACATGCATATTTGCTGCTAAAAAATATCCCCAGTTCGAATTCTAAATTCCATATAATAAAAACTCTTATTTTAATGAGCAACAGAAGTTATTTTCATTAAAAATTTCACGTAAAAACTGTTTAAATTTTTTTCAAGATGGACGCTGAAAAGCAATTGGAATTAAGTGAATAAACTTGACGGTAAAATAATAAAGTAGTTTGGTCTCTTTTTGCCGTTTTTAGACGTCCACGCGCTTTCATATTTCTCCTCAATGGAAATTCGTATTAAGATGGAGCAAGTTTTAATCAACTAATAAAAGTCTATTTTACTAGGCAACAGGGCCATATTTTCATAAAAAAAATTAGATCTGAACAATATTTCGGTCGCAATATTGCCCACATTTAGGACTGCGGTGAGACGTTGTTAGACACTATTATAAAAAAAGAAAGCTGTAGGCTAGTAAATCAAGTCTTCATATAACAGACAATTGCCTCAGATTTCAATTTTTTGCATTTATATTCATGAAATCTGTCCGCCAAGAAGACATGTTTTGCTAAATTTCTGCATACAATTGCCTAACTTACAGGGGCACAAACTTAAACTTGCCGTTGAAGGTGCTGATGGGCGGAGCCTGATAAACGCTACACTGTTGGGCCGAACATTATACCCTTAATGTTATGTAAAAGCGAAACATAAGAGCACTATGTTTTGTAGAAAATCGGTAGTGTTGTTGTTTTGCTCTATTGTCGCGCAAACATATTTTAATAGAGCATTTATAAAACAAATGCTGTAATTATACAGTTAAACAGCTTTCTTAAACTAAAGCGCTGCATAAATGGCGTAAGAAGTTTCTTAAAGTAATTTAAATAACTTCTATAAAATACTTTTATTTTTGCTGTAAAAATTTTCTCAAATATTTCTCTTGCGACCACCAGAAAATGTATTTATAACGCTTTATAGTCAGTCGTGTAGATTTCTACTACATTTTACCTGACAAAAATACTGTATAAGTGCGAACACAAGAACGTTCTGAAAATAGTTTAAATAACTTCTATAAAACGTTTTTCTTGTTGGGAATACATTATTCTCACAGGCACTTTAAACAGCAAAATAGCTGTTGTTAACAAAAAAGTCTCAAGCACATAGCCTTCTGCAACTGTCAGCGACCGTTTTCCACCATGATGGCAGTCTCAAAATATCAGCCCTGAGCTAACTATTCTAAAGCTATGACCAGTATGCTTTGCGCTAATATTTAGTATTGGTATTAGAATTTTGCAATAATAATTGAAATTGTTATTAAACATCTTAACAATCTGACTTTTGTTCTAATGATTACTGGTGTTAACTGAAATGATTTTACTTAATATCAATTCCACTGCAAATAACAACACAAATTTAACGTTAACGATCTTCTAATATACCTTTGGGTAATGGTAATACTTTCACTAAGTGCATCTAAAAGATTCCATTGCAAAAAATTGTTGATTGAAATCCCACAGTTCAGTAAAATTTTGCAGGGTGGTTCCAGGTCAAATTTAAATTCACTATGCATATATAGTTTTAGATTAATATAAAATATTATATTATTTTTATAGCCGATATAACATTTTTATTCTTTTCGGGATAGAATTTGCTTTAAATCATTATGCCGAAGGAATTTCGAGGGTATATCTGTTCAAAGCTTTTTAAAATAACTCGAAGGCATTTAAAATCCAGTACAAAACCTCTGGAGGGCTTCTTAACTTTGTTTGGCAATAATTAACTTTTGACGCTGAAATCATTCGCGGAATACTCAAGGCGGTTACGATAAAGGAAATGCAACACCGTTAAGCTTAAAAGTTTCGTACAAGCATGGAAATGTTTCTTAGAACTATATGTAGTTGCTCAAAAGTTAAGATCTTGTTTTATGACTAACGTCCTATGTGTAGAAAAATAAACAAATTTGTCTGTAATTATTTGCCTACTTGCGGACGAGGACAGTTGATGACATGAACAAAGAAAGGGAATTAGTTTTCAATTTGTAAATGTCAAAGTATAGTGATTTTTATGACTATAAAAAATAAGGTAAGATATTATCATGGCAACTCATATAATTGCACATATATTGGCTACAAATTGGATCAAATAGGTTTACACACGGGATGTTTCACAATTTATCCACAATTTTAATCATATACAGAATCGGAAATTGTGGATCTTTACAGAGAAAGTAGAAATTGCCGCTTCATCCCAGGGAAGGTACGAAGTATAAGCGGCGCTGTAGTATAATAGAAAACTAAATTTTATTTGTATATCTGCCCTATTAATTCTTCTCAAAGTCCTTTTATTGCATTTAAAATGCTGACGTGTATTAATTTATTTGGAAAGGGTAATGAATAAAACACGGTGTGAATAAAATTTTTTAATTTTGAATGTCCATTTAGTGCGTCTACAATCTCCGATGACGGCCGATGGTAGGCGAGAGCTAACGAGAGCCGCACAACAAAAACGGTATCCTCACAGATTACAGACCTCAATCCGGCCACCTGATGCCAGTGTTGCCAGGTCTCATGCTTTTGCATGAGATCTCATGCATTCCGAGGAAATCTCATGCTCTCATATTTTGATTACAAAATCTTATGCTTTTTAATAGACACAAAAAGAAATAATAAAATTATTAAAATTACTCTTTGAAATCTACCAAAACAAAGACCTAACGAGAAATAAACGCAAAATCGAGGGCAAAATTGAATAGATAGTGGTAGGTATCTACAATTTTTGGGTACTTGAAATGTCCTTTATTGTAGACTGCTCTCTTAATAATTAGCAATGAATACATAAACGGCTATGACAGTCGGCGGATATGCGGTGTGTGTGCTGTATTCACGCTGTATTGCAGTTATTCTTAATTATATTCCATAAGGGTACCTACATTTTCTGGAAACAACAGATTTTATGACCCGTGAGTCACCCTGCGTCACGTCAACTGCGCCTCAACGTTCGCCCGGCCTAACAATAAAATAAATTAGAAAGGTTACGTGGTTAATAACTTTTAAGTAAGTACCTACTTACAATGTAATATTATGATAAAATAGCATAACATAATGCTTTTTAATGAAATAAAAATGGCATTACAAAAGTAATTAAAAATTAAGCTGTGTCAAGAGGTGTTTTTTGATAAATTAAGCCATCTCATGCTTTTTTCTCCAAACCTCATGCTATTTTGAAATTATTCTCATGCACTGAATTTTTCCCACCTGGCAACACTGTTTTATGCGAACAGTGGAAGCATGCTGTGGTGGAAGTATGCGTGTAGCATGACACAAATACACCTAAGCGGCAAAACACAATTCACCATCAAGATCCTCACTTTCCAAATGTGTATGTAGGTACATTTAAATAAAAAAATCGATTTGAAAAAAAGAGTGTAATAAAAATCCAACAGAAAAGTAAATAAAATGTTAGTTACAATAACTGAAAACAATAAATTAGACTTCAGTACCCCCATATACAAGGTGCTCCTTAAGTAATGGTCCATGTAGATATACTAGATGTTTCACTTCAAAATATTACGATTTAAACATTACCCTAATTGCATACGCCGTCCAGTGGACGTTTGTTTAATGTCCATTTAACGTACAGACGTCCATGGACCACAAATGAACATTCGATGGATGTCTATTCCTGGACTTATTTTAATAGAACATACATTGAACATCCGATGGATGACCTTTATGAGACATATTTTAATGATACATATATTGGATATCCTTTATGGGACATATTTTGATAGTACATATTATGTGAACATCGGATGGACGTGTTCTGTTATAATATGCATTTGCCGCTAAAATTCGTGCAGCGCATGTGTATTGAAAAAAAATAAGGCTAGAATCCAGATGTAACTCTAACCTCTAAAGTTTAAACAAACTGTTCTGTTCCCGTTGGTGACGCTGATAAAGTGATAAACGTTGGTGAGTAAACGCTATAGAAGAATAAATTAGGAAATCGAATATAATATAAATCACATTTTGTAAGTGAGTAAATTTGTATTTTCTACCTTTAGTCTATTTATGAATAATTTAATTATTTGTTGGTTAGGCTAAATTCATAATCTTTATGTAGACTATATATTAACAACCGACAACAGTCGATTTCGTTTTTAGATAAAGAAGTTTTCATTTTCTTAAACGGTTCTAAACACATCTTCTGCATTAATATCGAATATTTTAAAATACATTCGAGACACGCTGAAGCAAATTTTGGAAAATGCGTCAAAATTGAAAGTCACCAAATAAGATTACAAATAAATAATTTCATTACATCTTGATTGTATTCATTTTCTAAGAATGTATGTAAATAATGCCTAAGACATTTCAATCCTTACAAGTGTACGGACACCCAAATTATCTTAAACTTCAGCACATTAAGCCGCCACCCTAGGAAGTAAATAATTACTATATTCACGGATATAATAACCTGTAATTCTTTTACTACCCCGACGTAAAACGCGTCACACCCACCAGTTGACCGCACAATGCCACCTAAAATTATATGCCCATAATTCCCCAAAATGCTAATGACTTTACCTGTTGTAAGAAGGGGATGATCTGTTTACCGGAACCTCACAATCGGCTACAATAGAAGAAATCTACCCCTTGAAAGGGATCCGTTTAATCCATTCGGTGTGGCTGTAAGTCAATAGAGAGGTGATTTCTTGGTATAGATTACGATCGGATTAAGAATTGGGCCTGGCATCAACAAGCACAGAAGGGTGTTGTAGCTTTATTCGTTACTAAAGGATTTACAAAATTTAGGCTTCTGTATTTTGAAACCCGGACAAGATTGAAAATTAAAAATGTATTTAAAAGAATATTTTTTTGTTTTGTTTTTGTATTCTACAGCAAAAATTAAGATCAATGTTTATATTTTGTATACTATCTACGTCTAAAAATTCTAGACAGTTGCGTGACCTGCAAATATAACATATGTACTTTAAAACATAGGCGCACGTGTTCCTTTTCTGAAAAGGTTACAAATAATCAGATAATATAGGTGAGTATTTTTGAAATTGAGAAGTTTTCGGAAAAATCCTCTGGCACGTCGATTTTATTTTAAAAAAGGCACTTTTTGATATACGACCCACATTTGTGACGTCATCGTTGTTCGAGATATTACGTCATCGACAATTTTTTAAATAGCAACCCCCAATTTTGAACATGCTATTTGAAAGAGCGTGTCATTCTACATAAATACATCATGAAAAAATATGGTGTTACCTAACAAAAATTTCAAGAAAATAATGTTTGAAGATTTTAAAATTTAACTTTCACAATACTGAAAATGATAATGATTATGTAAAAAATTTAATAGATTAAATGTTCAAATTGTGCACCGTTGGCTGCCTGACAGTAGCCAAGACGATTAATAAATTCTATTTGGGCATTATCAATAACTTAGGAGGTATGCGATGTATGTCGTGACGAATTCATGCTTTTAATTCTTCTAAATTAACCGGTCTAGTAACGTATACTTTGCTTTTTAAGTCTCCCCACAAGAAATAATCTAGGGGTGTCAAATCAGGCGATCTGGCTGGCCACTCATTCGGCCCCCTTCTCCCTATCCAACGATTCGGGAACAGCTCATCTAAATAAGCACGGACAGGTGTTGCATAATGGGGAGGTGCACAGTATTGTGAAAATTAAATTTTAAAAACTTCAAACATTATTTTCTTGAAATTTTTGTTATGTAACACCATAATTTTCATGATGTATGTATATAGAATGACACGCTCTTTCAAATGGCATGGTCAAAATTGGGGGTTGCTATTTAAAAAAATTGTCGGTGACGTCATATCTCGAACAACAATGACGTCACAAATGTGGGCCGTATGTCAAAAAGTGCCTTTTTTAAAATAAAATCGACGTGCCAGGGGATTTTTTCGAAAACTTCTCAATTTCAAAAATAATAAATTTATTCGTTACTTTTTGAAAGCACTGTATAACGACAAGGTACAGAAATGTTTCAAAATAGGTTTTTTTTAAATTCAATGTGTAGAAGATGTAAATATTGTTATAACACAGACTTACATGGTTTGCATATAAGATTGCTCGCTTTTTTATAAGTATGTGGAAATAATTGTTAAAATGTGGGGTTAGAATACCAAATTAATGTGTGTTATGCAATCGCTTTTTAAAAATTATTTTATTTAAGGAGAATGACATGCGGCATTAAATCTTGTACATTACTGTCTATTTAAATAAATAACTATTTTTAAAATCATAAGGTTATTTCTATCCGCCTAAAATGAGTAAATGAAAACGAAAAAAGTCTCATAAATTAAGCCAGCTAGATTAAAATCCTGTCAAACATTATGCAACCGGTCTCTAGCCCAATTCGGGCTGAACAGATATGATCTGTCAAGCAGTATTAATATATCCTCAAACCGACGCACCTCGAGAATGCATATTCTTCCTCGACGCTAATAGAATTTGCGTTCAGGGAATTTTTCAGCTCTGAAATGCCTCAATAGAAACCGGATATGAGATCTGCACCGGCAGGAGATTAAAGAGGAAGCCGTGCCTGCATTTCGTCCCTCGCTTTTCTGCGCTAGAAAAATTATGAAACGTAAACATGGCTCTGTTTTCTGTATCTACGTATTCGGCGACCGTTGTTTGTTCCCGTAATGTATATCTTCTTTAAGTGCCCAAGTATGTAAAATTTAAATGAAAACATCATCCAACGAAGAAAGATAAGAAATTTAAGTAATTCATTTGATTTACCTGATGGTGAATTAAAAAAAATGTATTTAAATTTAGTAAATGTTCAATACGGCAATTTATTGAGAAACCCACGTGCTTTCTGCAGGTTCCTTAAATGCCATTATGCAAGTAACAGGCATGTGTATTCCCTGCTTAAATGATTGTGGACAATTCGATTACTGTTTTTTAATTTTAATATGACATAATTATGATAATTAATTTAATTATGATAAAACTAAATCTGCTTAAACTAAGCTGTTCTTGATACTTACTCAGCATTTGGTTTCTTTGGATCTCTCTAACAAATATTCGGCAACAGCACCTGTGTAATAATACAGTTACTAATTGATTTTTGACAGTAGTAAATTAAAATTATTACCAATACATGTCTGGGAAGTACCTTCTGTTAAAAATAATAATGTTGAAAATACCATCCAATTCACCTGTAAAAAAAAAAAATTAAATTAAAAAGCAGTAATTTTACATTTAGCTCTGCCGGAATACTTTTCGTATCTGAGAAACTGCCAAAAATGGTTTTAATTCGTTAATAATTTGCAGTATTGCCTTTACTAAATCTATTTTTTTTTTAATTTTTCATCAAGCAAGTCAAATGGATTACTTAAATCTTATCCTTCTTAAACTATAGAGGCACCTAAATAACTTGTGTTTATGAAATTATAATTCTACATAACGTGTTAGAAATAACATCTCCGTTATTTCTTAACAGTTACATACAACAAAAATTTAAGGTGATGAAATATAACATTAGTCTTGAAATATCGTAAATGTTATTATGACCAAAATGAGATACATATTTGGGCTGACTGAAGTACTCTTAGAAGGTTTTATTCTTCGTATGAAATTTCAATTTCAACATTTCGTTGTTTAAGACCAAGTTGGTCTTTTACAAAAAATTGTTAACGTTTGCTACAACGCTGCTCCCTATTTCACGATAGTATATTAGAGAGTTATTGGAAATCCCTTTAATACTGCCAAACAGTATTAGGAACGACTTTATTTAAATACTGCTTGTCTTTATTTTGTTCAGAAAAATATAGTTATTGGTTAATAATTTGACGGATGGGATCGGAATTTATTTAAAAAAAAAAACGAAAAACATTTTATTTTTAATTTAGGTTAGGACGGGTATGACCGATTACGGCCGAACGACCCGATCTATCAAATAAGGGATTGCTCAACGTTACCTTAATCATGCATAAATATGGTCGAGCACTATCCTTATTATTGCTGCCTTAATAATACAGCATATATGCGCATGCTTAGATGTCAATATAACGGAAACCTAAATACTGCTTAACATTATGACACGTCCAATAACTCTCTATTGTCTAAGGACTGTATAGACTTATTAGTAAAGGGAAATACAGTTGTTCGCATTTTGAAGCAAACTGGGCGAGTAGAAAGTTTGATACAGACATAGCGTTTCGTTAGTTGCCATATTTTTATTTATACAGTAATTTTCAAATTTGCATTAGAGCTTGGCATACATTAGTTAATTGTAGTATAAATATCTTATGGTAATATATTGTAATTATAATTTAAATATAATTTTACTAACACTTCATTTTATCAAGTTAATATATGATTTATTAAATACATTTATGCTTTTGTCATTCCATACTGTAGAGGAAGTATGACAATGTTGCTTATTGTTCTACTTACGTGTTGATATACATATATACCAGTCTCGCCATTACACATAGTTTGTTTCGAGAAATAGTATATTACATACCGATTTTTTTATATATTTTCAGGTATTAACAATATTGTGTGAAACTAACTACTCTGTGGACCAAGCCCACAGAGTAGTTAGTTTCACCAGCGTTGAATTGCACCCACAATATCTACCCATATATTCTTTATTATTAGCTTTTGCAACATTTTTTACTGTTTTAGAAAGGTATTTTAAGTTAATATATATCAAATCTCCTACAATTCCTATCAATGAAGTTATATGTATGTTCTCTGTAACCAAACATCTAGGTATGCTAATGAACAATTCCACAGACAAAGCTCTATTCAATAATGATCTAAAGAAATTAATCTATCTAAATTTACCAACCTGGTTTAATGAAAACACTCTATAGATATCTAACTTCTGACAGTGGGAACTCGAAAATTCAATCACAATAGATGAGAGCTGACCTATTTCTGCATTTTTAGGATTGCTTTATCAGGTGGCCTCCTTTAAGTTGAGTCAAATATAAAAATTATTATACCAATAAATTAAAATTATTTGAAATTAAATGTCGACACTGTCAAACTGATTAATCTGTCAATGAATTTAAACATCATAACGACCTACTAAAATAAATAACAAAAATTATACCCTCTATGTATCGTTTTTTATATATTTACAGGTATTTATTAACTGTGTGAAACTAACTACTCTGTGGGCTAAAGCCCCAATCAGCTAATAATATAGAGTGTCCTACTTAAAATAACGAAGTTGATTCCCGGTATAACAGGAAACGCTGGAGAATTTGAGATACTTTAGTTGTGTACCCCAAGGGTCTTCATCAACGATTCCAGATAACAATCGACACAGCTACCACTAGGACATCCGGTAATAAATATTGAAGTTATTGAAGAAGAACCAAAATAAAATTGTAGCTTCAGCCCTGTGTATCTAGAAAATAAATTTCTGACTAAGATAACTTAGATCAGATCATCATATTTTAATCCTATAAAACATTATTCGAAAGGTTCTTACTACATTATGAGTCAATATGAAATATTCTTTAATAAACCAAAGGCAAACCAATATTCAACAGTGAAACACAACAAATTGTAACTGTTTGGTTACTAACTTCTTCACCACAAGTAGAAATCGTAACGCCCAATGTTTCTTTGTGGATTTCCGTAGACTAATGAAATAAACTCAATCTCGTATAAAAGTACGCTCTTGGGAAAGATATTCCGCATCTCGCGTATTCTGGAAATAGGAAATAAAATTGAATTTTACTATTTGTATATCGGACAACTTTATTTGATGTCCAGCGAAGCGTACGTCTTCAATAGCACGCTGCTTACCTTTTATGTCACTATATAAATCAATCTAACGTCGATAGTTGATGCTTGAATAACTACGATTATTGGGGTATGCCTACTAATGGCCTGTAAGTGCGACGACAAATCGCCAATAGATACCCGTGGAAATTAGATTAGACGATTTTAAATGTGTAAAAACTAGATGAATATGCAATTCCATTATGTACAGGTAATACAAAATTAAATCGGTTAGGAAAAGAATGTGTGAAATTATCTGCGTTCAAAAATTTTACGTAATTGAATATTTTCTGAATTTCTTGAAAAATTGGAGCTGGTAATATTTTATACATCATACAGTTTTGGTACATTGCCAATAGTATTTATACCAAGAGGTTGTTTGGAACAGTTACCAGTTACCAGTTTATATCATTAAACATTTGGATATTTCCTTCTTTGTTAATACCTTACTTTCTTTTTTTATGTTTGCACCCTTTAAATCTTCTTGAGTGAACTGTCTGCTCTTTGTATTGAGTAGGTAATAGCACCAAAGAGATAAAGGCTTCTGTGTCATTTTTGTAGCTAGAACGCGAAATGGTATTTTTGCGTTCAAGAGTGGAAGTTATTTTGCCGACCCTAGCGAGCTAAAATATCCGTTCAAGAACGCGTTTCACGTTCGAGATACGAACTGTATGTTTTATAAAACTGCAGTAAAATAAGACAATTGTTCAATTTATATTGAACCGTTTAGCGGTGGTGGTTATCATGACAACAGCAACCTAATAAGCAGTTGTTTGGAAAAGTAGAGTCAGAATTATATATTGTTAATACATATTCTAAGACTGTTTAATTCAAAATGAGCTCGGAAAGTAAAGAGGAGCATTGAAGAGGGGAAGTAGATACTGGAAGCAGCACAAAGTGGTATTTCACAATAAATATTCAAAAAATCGTCGAGACAGTACGAGATTGTCTACAATGAATTCAAAGGATGGTGCAGTTCGAAGAAAATTCAAACAGTGTTCGAAGCGGTATTCATATACAGTGTGTCCACGTGTGGTTCTAATTATGTTCATTGAAACACGGTTCGGGTAAAACTCTAATTTTATTTCATAATAACTACATAATATATATAAATTTGCTGAGGAAAGATATATTGCCATTGACGACGGGCGGATGTATAGGATCTTTGACCCGTGCTACTGCATTTATTGCAATGTTGCAAATAGAGGTTAATGGCAGTACACCTTTCCCCTTTACAATGTATAACCTAAAATCTATTACAATAAACAAATATTTTATTTCTATGAATACATTATAAATACATATTTTTATCCTATGGTACCATCAGATTAAAATACAGATTAATTATTTCTATACTTAACTAATCTATTGTTGTTTACAGTAATACTCAGTTATCAGCTTCTCCAGTGCAAAATCTAAATTCTGCTCTAGATTATCACTTGATAATGTAATTTTTATAACTTTATCGCACTCAACTATATATTTGGTTTTATTTATTTTTGTTTTTACGCGCGCTGAATTATTTTTATTTTTTGTGTCATATGGAGTTGGCAAGAGGAGAAAGTCTTTTGTTTTTGACTTTATCGAAAAATGTCACTCTTTATAAAAAGTCCTGCTTTTCGAAAAAATGAGACTGTCATAGAAACGTCTTAGATCAGATGTACAGGGTGCTCATAAATTAAAAAAAAAACATGAAAATACTCAAGAGAGAAATACCATTATTAATTATTTTACACAACATTTTATAAAACAAATCTGTTTATAACCCGAAATAGAGTCCTAATACAAAATTTAAATTTTACACCCCTTGCCTTTTTTCTCTAAGGTGCCCTGAAACAAAATATTTATTCAAAGGGTTTGCCACATGATAGGGAAGTATTAAAAGAGCACATACGCCAAGGAATACATGAACGAAATGAGCCGCTAACTATTCGAACAATTTATTAAGTTAGCGGAAAAATGTGTTGAGGTGGGAGGTAGAGGTAGAGTAAATGTTAAAATTTAAATTTTGATTTTAAAATTTGTATTGGGACTCTATTTGAAGTTATAAACAGATTTGTTTCATAAAAATGTTGCATACAATAATAAATAATGGTACTATTTTCTTGAGTATTTTCTTGTTTTCTTAATTTTGATTAGAAAGCTTATATGCAATAAGTGGGATACTACATTATTACCGCACTTATGTGATATAAACTTTACATGAGTACGTAATAATGTCAATATTCCACTTATTTTTTAATTGGCTTTAGAGGTAGACCCTATAATATAATGACATCAAGCTACGGGTAAGTGCATATATTTTGTTTTTTGAAAAGAATCACATGCCCGAAATAATAAATTCGCATCGGAAAACAGACCCGCTAGTAACCCCCATCATAAAAATGGGATAACTTAATGATTCTGAAAACTCATCTCGTATTAATAATAATTCGCCCACGCAAGGCCCCGAAGTCGCTCAGACCTTTCGGGAACCGTTACCGAACCGATAAAGCGGGTAGAGGTAATCTAATAACCACAAAAATATTCATAGCCAACTAATTACAGTGCAGGCATCTAACCGTCTATTATAAAGAAGCAGGGGCGGTGCTGGAAAACAGAAGACCATCGGGAGTTTGTCCATTATTTTAAACGGGGCTCGAGGACAGGGGCGTATCCGGGGGAAGAGGTCAAAGAAAAGGAAAAAGAAGGAACTGGAAGACGTGGGAACGAGAACGGTAATTAAAGTCCAATTAGAAGCCCATTTCCGAAATCTATTTGTTCGTGGATAGTTCTGCGGTAGAAAAAATGTGAGGCAAGTTTAAAAAAAAGACTAATGGTAAGTGGTTTACGAGGATGGTAAGAGCGGTGTTGTAAACAACATTAATGAATATTTTAGAAATATTTTCCAAAAATTTCTGGTACAATAATCATATTAATTTTAAAATTTCCTATTTAGAGAGGAGAATACGGTAGTTCCAGTGGAGTATCTAAACAACTCATCAAAAATATTATCAGATGGCATATTTTTGAGATATCTTAAAATTCTTTCGAATCGTTCAATTCTACATGTCTGGTAAAGGATAGTTTTAGAGATTTATCAGTACTTCATCTCAAACTTTCTTATTTTTAACATACTTTAAATCTTTGATTAAACCTGAATTGAAGACACTTAAAGAAAGGAACAGAAACTAGCTTACGTTCAGTATGTAGCACGGCGAATTGTTTTATTTTAAGATGCTCTATTCAAATTAAGAATTAGCAGATCTGATATTAATATATGGATAGTGCCAATATGATTTAAATACGACTTGTTGTTCGTATAGGATTAGTGACTCCTAAACACAGCAAACAAATTGAAGAACAGCGCAAACGCTTTCCAAAAATGGTGGAGATCTGTATAGTGAACTCAACCTATGAAGACTGTAGGCAGGAAAAACCGCAACGCATCTTAAATAGGAAGAAGCTTGTAAAAATAAACTTTCTTGATAATATGATGTATTGATAAATTGACGTTTACAAATAAAAACTATGTTTCTATGCTCATGTGGAAAAGTGTGCACCAGTGCAGTAAAGTGCACTTTCCGCACGATTTTTGTTACGTTGTACAGTAAGCCTATATTATTTTCGTGATAATGCTTATGTCCAACGTCTGAAGGTAGAGTTTGATTTATGTTTCATTTATCTTCGTCGTAAACTACCCAAAATGAGTGAAGTGTCTCCCAATGATGTTCCGACAGAGATATTGGAAGCCGCTAATAATGCAAGTAATACATTAATTCCTGCAAAATCAAGAATTCACTATCAAAAAGAGTTTGTTGCATTCGACCAAAGTCTCGTGAAGAAGAAGACTTTATCTTTAAAAGAAGAGGTATTTTTACCTATCCCCACGATATTACAAGTATTCGATGTTGAAACTGTGCTTCAAAGTACAGAAGGACATTGAATATTGGGAAATACCACAAGCTAACGACATCGTTGAAGAAATCAAATGTTGGTTACAAGCCAAGGAAATTAAAGGTATTAAAAGGAAAGGAAATGTTATGATTAAAGAGCTACAATATTTGGATATGGGGTGCTTCTCGCCGCGAAGAACTAGCAAATATGACGATCCATGATATAGAAGACAAAGGGGATGTGCTTATTATTACCATACCAAACACGAAAATCAATGTTTCAAGAAAATTTGTGGTGAACAACGAAAAAACAACTAAATATATCGGTGCTATTTTGTGTCCTAGAGATACCCCTCACAATTGGTTTTTGTTATTCTATATAGGGGGTAAATGTACTAAGCAATGTGTGGGTATCAATAGCTTCAGGAAGATGCCATCTAACATCGCTGGTTACTTAGGCATCCCAAAACCTCAAAGGTATTCAGGACGTGAAAAAATCCTCAAGCCGCTATTGATAGAACTGAACAAAATGTCACAAATTGCACATTTATTACTTAACTATGCTTCGCGTCGTCTGGTCAACAGTCATCAGCGTGCGGAAAAGTATCACTTCCCGCACTTGTTAGGTAATAAATATTCTCGATATTACAATAAGTGTTTGGAACAGCATGGTGACCATGTAGAAAAACAAGTAACTGTATACAAGGAAGCGGAACTCTTACTTTTAAATTGCTGCTAAATTAATGTATCAAACGTTATTGAGCCTTTTTTATTTTGAGAAGCTCTGAAAATTACATCATCGCCGTTCAAGCTAGTATATGCGGCTCACACTTCAAAATTACACAAATCCCGTGTGCTGTGGACAACATAAAACAATAAACAAACATCCTTAAATACGTCGCGACCCGTTTTGGAAGTGGTCCAACAAAAATGTTGATACTTTTCATTTTCTCAGCCAGCCCTTATACTGCTTATGACGGAACTCGATTTTTATATTCATGGCCTTAAAAAGACTCGGAAAAAAAATTAATAACTTTATGGTTTCTATCAAGAAGGTAAATGTACTAAGGAATTTGTGGATATCACAATAGCTTCAGGAAAATGTCATCTAACATCGCTGGTTACTTAGGTCTCCCAAACCCCGAAGCGTATACAGGACATTGTTTTCTGTGCTTTTCTGTCACATTATTACCCAACTCCGGGTCCAATATTCACTCGCGTCATTCGATCAACTGAAATCAGCCTGCGAAAAAGTATCACATCCCGCACTTAAGGTAAGGTAAATAACTATTGTCGATATTACAATTGTTTGGAACAGCATGGTGACAATGTAGAAAAATACATAACTATGTATGGTTTACAAGGAAGCGACCCTTACTTTTCAAAGAATCAAGAATTAATTTATTCATTGACAGATGAATCCTTATCGGACTAGTCAAAAATGGGATATAAGTATACAGTTGAACTAATTAAAATACAGTTAAAAAAAAAAACAAATTACAATACATTTTAAATGTTGACAAACTTTTCTATACTATAAAATGTTTGTTCTGTCAAAAAACGATTGAGTTTGGTGCTAAAAGGCATATTAGACATACTACAGGTATATTGTTTATTACAGATACTTTTGAATTTATTAAGTTAACTCTTATGTACTTAGGTGGGGGATCTGGGGTATTCTAAAAAACCTCATTTTGCTGGTGATAGTGATTACATTTTCTAAAACCAACTTCGACCATATGGAGGATTTATAAATTTCATCTCTATAAGTGAAGTCAATTCCAAACATAAAACATTTGTTCTGGGATTTATCAGTTGGTAATTCCTTGACAATTACCTCAGCCTTTTTAGAAAGTATCTTGATCCATGATATATTTTCTGATTTTTTCCGTAGTAACAGAAAGTTTAATTCTGTACAAATAAAGCCAGACTCTGAATACCGAAATCGTTTTGGTTTTCGTTGTCTCCAAGCTTTGTCTTTGATTTGATTGGTGGTTGGACTTTTTTCTTATAACTGACACTAGTAGTGTGAGATAATTTATGTCAGCATAAAACAATAGATTCGTCATTTATGTTTCATTATTTATCAATGCTACATAGTTTGTTATGTTTTGGTTTTGTTTCCACTCATCAGCTGGTCCTGACAATGACACATTTTTGTCCCTTGTGGATTTATATTCAGAACTTCACTAAATGATTTCTTCTGTGCAATTATGGTTGCTAAGTTTTGTTTGGTTCTTGGATTTTTTGTTCCTTACTTACTTTTTGTTCCAAAAGCATATTGTTTCGTTTCAATAATTGATTATTTTCAAGTAATACATTGATTTTTTCATCTTTTTCTTTGAGAATCAATCTGAGTAGAATTAGTTCAAATTTTAATCCATCACAAGTCTCATCAGTATTATGTCTTTTGAGTATCAGCTTGACAGTCACTGCAGATGATTCTTATATCACACATTTTAACGCATTCTAGTTTGTTTCTTGTTGCACTAGAGAGATGATAAATGTTTCCACACTTGATGCACACAATGTTCTTATTACACTTAGATTGGTAACACTTAAATTGTTTTTCTTTGAAAACATCTTCACTAACTTTATTTATTTGTATTAATGTATCAAACGTTGGTGGTCCTTTTTTATTTTCTGAAGCTTCAAAAATGATATCGCTGTCGTTCGAGCTAGTATATGCAGCTCACACTTCAAAATTACACAAATCCCGTATGCTCTGGACAACATAAAACAATAACAAACACCCATAAATACTTCCCGACCCGTTTTGGAAACGGTCTAACAAAAATGTTGATACTTTTTATATCCTCGGCCAGCCCTTATACTGTTTATGACGGAACTCGATTTTTATATTCATGGCCTAAAAAAAACTCGGAAAAAAGTTAATAACTTTAAGGTTTACCACAAGGATCATCATTCATAGGCATTTCGGACACGCCCACCGGTCCGTTTCACCGTTCATCTGTTTCGGTCCGGGCATGCCTTGATTACGCCGGCTCCGCGTCCTGACCGGAGATTTCAGAAAATAGATGCGCCGAGTGTGTGTTTTCTGGGCGAGATTAATTTCTAGATATGCGGCTCGTCGGCCGCATATAAGACTGGTAGACGGGAACTTACCGCTCCGGCTCCCAGTTAATTTATTATTAATAACCACCTTTATTTTTTGAAACGTACTAATGAATTTATTATTTATACAAAATAAAAGCGTTGCTAGGCGTTGGCAACACTTGTTTTTTGCCTGTAGTTTGTTAGGTACGTAAACCTGGTTATGCCGTTACAACATATACTGAAATTCAACTGATTTCTAAAATTATTAAATCTGAATGAGATACTGATAAAAATGATGGTACATTTGCTTTTATAGGTACTAAATGCAGTTATAGTTCAAAAAATACATATTCACTAGTGTTTAATACATTTCTAAAACAGTAAAAAGTGAATGATGATGATGAACAGTAAAAGCTAATAATAAAGAATATATGGGTAGATATTATTAGGTCTTTAGCCCACAGTTAGTTTCACACAATACTGTTAATACCTGAAAATATATAAAAAACGATACATAAAGGGTAAAACTTTGTTATTTATTTTAGTAGGTCGTTATGATGTTTAAATTCATTGACAGATTAATCATTTTGACATTGTCGACATTTAATTTCAAATAATTTTAATTTATTGGTATAACAATTTTTATAGTTAGATATTAGACTCAACTTAAAGGAGGCCACCTGATGAAGCAATCCTAAAAATGCAGAAATAGGTCAGATCTCATCTATTGTGGTTGAATTTTCGAGTTCCCAGTGTCAGAAGTTAGATATCTATAGATTGTTTTCATTAAACCAGGTTAGTAAATTTAGATAGATTAATTTCTTTAGATAATTACTGAATAGAGCTTTGTCTGTGGAATTGCTCATTAGCATACCTAGATGTTTGGTATCAGAGAAAACCTTTTAACACACTAGTGGATTAGAATTCAAAATATCACGCTTCGATTTTATAGCATTTTATTTCGAATTATTGTTATTAACATTACCATTATCTCAAGAACAATCTTGTCATTTTGACCGGGATTATTTAAATGGCTGGAGAGGTCCACAACTTCGCCAGTTAGTCCCTGGATTTTTTCAGCAATTGCTATCTTGTTCGAGAGTGAATCTTCAATAAAACTTTCCGCTATTGTAGTCGATTTCCAACCACCATGATGCTTCACAGTGGTAATATCAGTCCCAGCATTGGCCAGTAATATTGCCGAAGAACGCTTCGTTCCATGTTCGGTAAATCTTTCTGGACCAGGGAGCCCAAGAAATGCAGCCACTTTTGAAAATGTTGCGTAGCACATTTTCGACAAATAAACAAACGCATACATAGAAATTATTCCAAGACTTTCGAAAATATGTAACTCTCAGCTGCGACTCGAGTGTCAATTTTTTCTCGTGGATTAAAGACTTGTTAATTCCCTTATAATTAATAACAATAATGGACCGTAAGAAATCTCATGAAAAAATCTGTAAAATGTTATAGTAAATTGTGTAAATAGTTCCAAACTAGTACATTGTATTGTATCTATAAGAATAAAGTTTATTCTCTATTGACTGTTAATTGTAGTCGAACAATTAGTTGGGTACATCAGTCAAAATCATAAAATAAGACAACTCGGCAATTATCGCATTGTACAGCGTTTTGTTCTTTTATTTTTGAAACCATCTTCAGGTCTGTCACTGATTTATCTTAAGATTTTAATCCTTGCCTACTAAACAATAAAAAGCTACCAAAATTATAATTTAATATTATTATAAAATATTAGATGTATAAATAAGAAATTATCACATATTTATTGCAAGTTGCAATAAATCAACGGCAGACCTGAAGATGGTTTTATAAATAAAAAACCGAAACGTTGTCCAATGCGATAATTGCCGAGTTGTTTTATTTCATGATTTTGACTGAAGTACCCAACTAACCAGCAATTGTTCTACAAGGTGTACCAATAGTAAGTATTCAAAACTTGTGAGCTTTGAATGATTAAATTTGTATCAGAGCCTTGCATTTTCTCACGCCCCTGTAGAAAATGTTTAAATGTATTTTATGAAACTTATTAAGCACGTCAAGGTTAATATCTCACCAAAATTTCGTGACTTAATGTTGAACTGTTTTGATGTTACGCATTAAAAACTGTTTCTGAGGTTACCCTTTTAAGTGAGCATATCACCCTTAGGAAACGCCATTGATAAAAGTTGAACTAAGGTTTTCGTAATTTTTCGACTTATTTTATAAGCTTACAAGTTTTGAATACTTACTACTGTTACACCTTGTATATCTATAAGAATCACAAGAAAAAATATATAGATTTCTAAGATTCGGGTGCCATGCAGGTTCACCTAGCCGAGGTAATTTCAGAATCCGCCTTTCCATGGTGTTGACAACAGCATTCCATAATTCAAATAACCCCCAGTACTTAGTTATCGAACAGAATTAACACGTGTCCCGATCCTCGGACCCAATTACGGCGCTAACGTCGTTTCCCGTGATTTCATCAACAGCCCGGCGTCATTTGAATGGGACGGCGCGACCCGTCCGGGACCAGTCCCGCGGGACCTCGCGAGAACTCCAAGAACGGTTCGTCCCCGGGGACGGACAGGGCTTAGGGCCCCGGGGGAGAGCCGCGTCTTTAATTGTATCCAGACGCACACGCGACACACTACGCCCGGCTTATCTGTCCTTCTTTTTGTGCGCCACGTTTGCGGATTAATGGGTTCTGCGGGGGACCCTTCCGGCAGAGGGTTTTTGTAAACGGGATTCCGGGGGCATCACATATTTATCGCCCTTTAATTATTTTATTAATAAGTGATGCGTCGGGCGGAAATTGGAAGGATGCCTGGCAGTATGAAAAAATTGTTGCGGTGCATACGATACCATGCGCTGAAAAAAATGTATGAGAATATATTGGAATTATGCCAAAAAAAATGTATTATAACGAAAAAAATCTCACAAATATTCATGCAATTGTAAACGACACAGCAGCAGTATAACAAGATATAAGCTTTTTATATATATTCAGGTAATAATAAAGAATATATGGGTAGATATTGTGGGTGTAATTCAATGCTGGTTGGGGCCTTAGCCCACAGAGCAGTTAGTTTCACACAATATTGTTAATGCCTGAAAATATATAAAAAACTATACATAAAGGGTAAAATTTTGTTATTTATTTTAGTAGGTCGTTATGATGTTTAAATTCATTGACAGATTAATTAGTTTGACATTGTCGACATTTAATTTCAAATAGTTTTAATTTATTGGTATAATAATTTTTATTGTTAGATATTGTGGTTGAATTTCGCAGCAATATTTATTATAGTTAGGTAGTTACCATTTTCTTTGATCAAACCTCATTTTAAATTTCTGAATTTAGACACAACGAGAATTACCTGAATACAACAAAGAAACACGACAAAATGGTGTGCTGCATCTGCACAGCTTTGCACAATCAGTCAAGAGTAGGGATACAGAACACAGATGTGTGTTAAGTTAACACACAATGGTGTACTTAACACATTATTGGCAAATATTACATAAATTTATATAGTTTTATTAGTGTGTGCTTACAACAAGAAACAACTGCTATGTTTTATGATTTGTGACTGAAGCAAGTGCTTAAAGCAAACATGTGTCTACATTACACAGAGATTCCTTGATATCGGGATGCAGCAACGAATATCAGCGTACGCGATAAACGGTCGAGATATCCAGTAGAGTCATAAACAAATACGAATGGTGTAATTAATATTTACAGCCTTTCCACTTTAATTTCATTTCGTAACGTAAAACGGAGAAAATAAATCGCTACCAGATCGGTATCAGACAGCCAGATATAAAGATTTTACCGCCGCGGTTCAGTTTTAAATATCGAAGCGAGTTACACCTTCGATATAGATTTTCCCTCCTCTTCTTCGACATACACTAAGAGAACTTGGTGTGTAATTTTCACTGCCGCAATTTTCCAGTTTAATTTGTTACGACGCAACATTTTTCTTTGAATATTTTGCCACACAGCAAAAATCAAATTAGTGCTTCAATTTACACTCAGAGAAATACTTAAGTATTCACACAACGTGTGCAATCAAATTTGTAGCATCATTTTAAACAATTGGACAAATTTAAGACACATTTTAATTGTGCAAATTACTACTACTACTATAAAGTATAATTATATCTGTATCCTTAATGATTAAATAACACGTGAATATGTAAAAGGTACATTTAACATATATTTTATTAAGACAATTGATTGTGTTAAACCATTTACACACTGCTTGGTACGGAAAAATGTGTACAAATATACACAATATCGTGTGGACCTCGATTAACACAGGATTGTGTTATTTTGTGTTAAAATCTGTAATTATTTTGTTGCAGTGTAATAAAGTCATAAAGAATATGTAAATGTATACAACGTTATTGTGTAAAGCCCATATTTAATGATACAACTGTATCACTATACGTATGTACACATTTCAAGTGTTTAATTAACACAGTGGATGAAATCCTTAACACACTACTACTTACAGAGAAATGTGTAAAAATATACACGATCCCATGTGTACCTCCATTAACAAACAACTTCTCTCCAACAGGAAAACCCAATTACAGGAATAAGTAAATTAAAAAGTTTAGAAAAACATTACACATTACAATAATCACACTAATAATTTTATTGCATGTGCATTTAACAACTCGATCTTTACAAGTGACGTATAAAACTACAAATCATATTCATACAATAATTTAAGACAGTACGCAGGAATTGCCTAGCGGAATTAGGAATATTTTGGCCAACAAGATGGTGACTTTTCCATTTTGTTATTTAAAAGATTGTACAAGTTACACGAGTTAAAGAAATATTACGACGTACTTCTAGTGCTTTTATAATAGAACGATTCAAGAGTTCAACATGGTTAACGCCTATAGGTAGATAGAAGCCATCTTGTCGATAAGCTAAAAATTTTAAGATTCTAATCTTTGACGGTGCACACCATAAATGGGATACCAAATTATTGAGCCATATTCAATTTTAGATCTAACAAATGAACAAAATAAGGTTTTAAAAGTACGTCAGAATGCACTAGACACAATATTATTAATATGCTCAATGAAAGTCAGTTTGTTGTCAAAAGTAACTCCCAAATCCTTAAAGCTCTCCATCCGATCAATAATGCAATCATTAACAAAGTAATCATAAGCAATAAAATTAAATTTACGGGTGAGGAACATTGACGTGCATTTGGAGATGTTAAGATACAATTGATTTGAATCACACCATAATGATATAGGTGTTTAAGTTCTTCTGAAGCCGACCGCAATCTAAAGGAGAATTTATCATTGAATACAGTTTGAAATCATCTGCAAACTGCAATTTTTCACATGTGGAAGATCGTTGATAGAAAGTAGAAACAAATGTGGTCCCAAATTCGAGCCATGAGGGACACCCGAAGTGGGAAAAAATTAACAAAGAAGTTTGATATCCAACCACAAAGTGCCCATCTTCCAAATATTATTTTAAGAGTGAGACCAATCTGAAAATCTGTAAATGTGACGTCAGCCTGTCCTCCATATTGACAAAAAATAGATAGGTTTGTCATTGTAGATCTTCCTTGAATAATGCGCTGTATAACGTAGGCTCAAAGATCTTAGAAGATGCCATAGCATCCAACCTAGATGTAAACTACATGTTCAAATAAAACCTTCTCTCGGTGCGTATATTTCCTTCCGTGTTATTCCTTCAGTTTTTAAACGCGCTCCGCGATTGTTTTTCTCGTTGTTGCCGGTGCAGTGGGAACGACGAACGGGTAATATAAAGCTTTTAATTTGTGATGCAAAAATACAGAAACAGAACCATAAATTACTAAGGCACTTACGTTCGCGATGCAAGAAATGTGCCATAAATCAGCGCGAGGAATTATTTATTTTGTTTAGGCCTGATTGGGGACTCGGCCTGTAAAATGGCGGTTCGAGGTGCTTGTGTTACATGGATGATTGTGAACCATAATCAAGGATTGATCGCTACAAGGAGGAGATACCAGCACTATAAATCCATGTCGAGGCGAAAAAGTGTTGATATGAAGTAGCTATTTATGTAACAAGTTGGAAAAAGAATGTGTTTTTAGCACGGGACGCAAAATTGTCGAGTGTTTAAAACACATCGATTTTGCAAAGAATTTTATACAAGAAGTGGAAGCGGAGACTTTGATATTTTTAGGCTTTTAATTGTATTTTTAAATATTTTGAAACCTGGGTAGGCAGTCTCAAGTTCAATCACGCGCATCGCCGTATTTCCTACAAAGTTTTGCGAATAAATCGCCAAAAATGAGTGAAAATCGAAATATTTATACGAAAACTGCTACAGCAACACTGAAACCTGGACCAAAGAAAAATATATTGAGAATTTTTCAGAAAAGGTATTACTGGCCTATTTTCTGAAGCTATCCCGATGTTAAGGCCGTCAACATTGTGGAGTAAATATTCGATGCTCCGCATCATGATTTACCTGAACAAAAACGAAGATATTAGCAAATTTACAAACCTAATTGCATTTTTAAAAAGAAAAGCTTTCGGATATGAGCCAAAGAAATCAAAACTAATATTTACGAAGCTGGAAATGGAACTCTCTATGAAACAAGCCTAGGATGAGGAATTCCTGTTAGCCAAAGTTGTTTTAATCGTTGGAGCATTTGAAGCATATAGGAGGGAAACTCACATTTTTGACGGTAGATGTCATAAAAGATTGTGTCATTTATTAGTGTCAAAATTCGGAATACAAAAACTCATGTTCCAAGAATGTTTACGATTACTGAGGGATCAACAGATGGTATCAATTTTTTTAAAGTATTTAAATATATTGCGTAAGTAGGCAAAACTTCGTTCACATCACCGATTTTTCTTGACACATCGAAATAATAAATGCTGTACTCTGTCAATTAGAATCAATACAATTGGAGGAATGCCAAAAAAGATAGAGGAATTCCTTGAACTATCCAACGCCAATGAATACACTGGCCATTGCTTCGGCGCAGGTCTGCAACAAAGTTGGCAGATTCTGGAGTGGACATGACACTTTTAAAGCGACATTGAGGTTAGCGATCAAGTTCAGTTCCCGAGGGTTATATCGAAAATTCTAATGTACAGAAAAACGAAATAGCAAGAATAGATCAGAAAGATATACCAAATATCAAAAGAAGTTCACGCAAATGCAGAGGCTAGTAGTATTGCCACTACTAGCAATTTATACATTCCGACTACTACACTGAAAAAACAATTTATTTCTGAGCAATAAGGCTTATTAACAATAAATTTACTATATTTTGAAATATGGCGAAATATATATTTATTTATCATCAATTGAGTATACATTGAGTATATATTTGAATAATAAATATTTATATAAGAGTATTTTAATAATAACTATGTGTGTTATTATTACCTATATACCATAAATATATTCTAAAAACTAAAAGACATATTAGCAGCAAATAATATTTGGTATATAGTACTGCATCTTATTTGTGAGTATTAGCTTCTTGATTATTAAATAATAACTTGTATGTCAAAATAAAATTATTGTTATTATTATTAAAATTATGAATATTTTCTATTACGATTTCGTTGGGTCAATGTCAAACAATGTAATGTTACATTTTTACTTTTAGACACTAATGTGTTTTAAAAAGGATTTATAAGACGCACATTATTTTGCTATTCTAACCCCACATTTTAACAATTATCTTCACATATCTACTTAGAAACAAAAATTAACAATCATATATGCAGAACTATGTTTATGTTATAAGAATATTTACGTCTACAGTTAAATTTAAAAAAATACGTAATTTGAAATATTTATGTACCTAAAAATTAGTTGGTTAGACCAATTTTCCATTTTCGTTTTACTTCGGTACCTTTGAATATTCGTAGATGGCATGAGATAATATTCCTGTTATTTGCTAAGCTCTGTATTATTCAGCTCCTAAATGCCTAAAATTATTTATTCTACTATTTGAAGAATACCACGCTCTTATTTAACTGTTCTAGATTAGATATTTCAAATATAATAGTTATTACCACTACTTTTTTAAAATGTTGAAAAATTCCTAATTAATAATTTAAACGAGTTTGCTGCCTTAATGAAATTTACTACTATATACCTATAATATTAAAATGGTTACAATGTAAACTTAAAATAAATGTATCAGTAGCAGTACCTATATTATATACATATTATAAACATAAATATCTATAACTTGCAACACCATAACTCGGAGGATACAACAATTTTACAGTTTTACATAAATTTGCAATAATAAATAAATCAACCTAATTAAATACGACAAGTAGGTATGTGTGTCTAATAAATAACAGTAGTTGTTAGAAAAATTGTTTTAGATTTTCTTCTAGATTCGATTAAAGTTGGATTCATGCGTAGGTGTATTTATATAGCAGCCTACGACTTAATTTGCTTATTATTATTATAAAGATATATGAATGCCCCTAATAGGTTAAAGAAAAACATAGGGTATTCGAAGTTAATCCTGCTGCTGTTTTTTGTAACTAAAATAAACGGTAATTCTTTTTAAGCTTCAAGCCTGCATACTTCAATAAAAAATGTAAATATATCTACATTATACAAATATTTTGAACATAAAGTCTATCAGATCTACAGAAAATATTCCTTGAAAAATCTTAAATGTGTGAATAGATATCTAAAATTATAGCGATCTAAAATAGGTGTACCACGAACAAACAAATTCAGACCAACAAATTTGCATGTTGTATAAATCCTGATAATATGGTCCTGTCCCTACACTTGTAACAAGTGTTTTCAATGAATTATAGTATTATCAATAAATTAGATGCCTAAGCAAATTAGTTATGACCGAGGCACTTTACCAGTAGAAACAAGAAAAGTAATTTCTTACATACTACTGCTGTAAAAGTTAGAAGTGTTGTTGCGCTATTAATATAGAAATTAGTTGCAATATACGAGAAATGTTAGTGAAAGATAAAAATGAATAAATATATAAACAATATTACTAAGAATCTACATAGCAATATTTATCGAACATAACAATTATGAGAGATTTGAAAATTTCTGGGATAATATTGATCTAGGTATGTTGTATTTTCTGGTTGCTATAAATGTATTTTTAAAATTATCTACAGATAACCTCTCATACACTATTTTACAGCACAACTAACACTCTAATTTCAATTCCACTACAATGCCTTCATAAATGATTACAAGTCACGTGATCAGGGCCGAGATTCTCAAATCAATCGCAGAGCAATTCTTATGCGAATATCCTTTTCACAGAGAATCACAGTCCTGATCACGTGGCTTGTAATCATTTATGAAGACTCTGTATAACGCACACGATTGTATAGACAAGCCGACCATTACTGGATATGGACGCTCTAGGTGCATGCATTGGAATGTGTTTACCATAACTATCTCCGTAAAAATACATAATATTGGTAATTTTTATTAAATTCAGAGAACTTTACACGATTTGCTGCTAAAATAACAAAACTAAATAGAACTATTATAATTTTTTTTGTCAATAAAAGAACTATTACGCGCATAGGTGTTATTTTAATTAATATTGTACGTTTCCTTAATATCTGCAAAATCACATGAGATACGTATAAAATTACCATAACAAATAGTATTAGTACTATAGTCGGTTTGGAAATGAAAGAGAGTAATAAAACTCCGAGATAAGAACCGGCCATGAGCGTGGTAAAATTTTGTTTCAGGTAATTATCGGGTAACACTAATGCTAACAATTAATGGGTGTACATTAGTATATTTTACTGGATACATCATAGGGCAGAAGCCAGTGTATTGTGAAAGATTAATCCAGTCTTAGAGCTGAATATACGAAGACGTGCTAGTGCAGGAGAGTAAAATTCGACTTGTGTTTAGTGGCTATTGTGCCAGTGGATATAATATTGTCTGGGTAAAATGTCGAGCTTATCAGATTACGTACCTGCTAAACGCGTGAACAGATGTGCGATGTCTCAGAATGAGAATATTGTTATATTAAATTTATTTAATGGATTGAAACACCAAAATTCTACTACACAGTGTCAACAGTGTTGACGACATCATGGAAAAGTGTTTCAAAATGACAGGGATTGGAAAACCGACTATCTACAGACTTTTAAAGGAAACAAAACATGAACAAGATACTGTAAATCCCCCAAAATCATCTACAGGGAGGTCAAAAGCCGTTATAGATGATTTCTTCAAAAATGTCATTGGCAGAAAAGTACACTCATTTTATTTTAAAAAAGAAATACCAACGCTAAACAAAATTTTAAGTGAACTTTCAGAGGACAACGATTTGCCAAAAATCGGTAGAAGCAAATTACGGGCTGTCTTACGAGAGATGATTTTTTGCTGGAAAAAGCAGAACAGGAAGTCAGTTTGTATCGATATAGATGAAATTATTTGTTGGCGAAGATCCTACTTAAGATCAATTAGAAAATTCCGTGACGAACGGAGGAATATTTATTATCTAGACGAAACTTGGGTCAACGAGGGATATACTTTAACAAAAGTATTTCAAGATAAAAATGTAAAAAGTTTTCGACAAGCATTTTTGGATGGACTTTCAATAGGGTTCAAGGCACCTTCAGGTAAAGGGCGAAGATTAATAGTGACACATATAGGTAGTGCCAGTGGTTTTGTAGATGGCGGTTTACTTTTATTTGAATCGAAAAATACAGGTGACTATCACGAAAACATGAACGCAGATGTTTTCGAAGAGTAAGTATTTTACACAGATGTTGGATCTTATTCCTCCGGGGTCTGTAATTGTCATGGATAATGCCAGTTACCATTCCCTGCAGACCGAGCGGACGCCTACGACTGCTTGGAGGAAAGCCGATATAATTCAATGGTCATCCGGAAAAAACATTTCTTTTGAAACAAATATGGTGAAAAAGGAACTTTTGACACTTGTCAATCTTAATAAAGATCAAAAAAAAATATATTATCGATGAAATGGCAACAAATCGCCAAATAACGGTACTACGGTTACCATCTTATCACTGTGAACTTAACCCAATCGAATTAGTCTGGGCGCAGGTAAAAGGAGATGTAGCGCGAAATAATACGACGTTTAAATTAAGTGCCGTGAAAATTTTGTTATAAAATTCCTTGGAACGAGTTCCTGCAGATAACTGGCAAAGATGTATACATCATGTACAAAAAGAAGAGGAGAAAATGTGGGAACTCGATAATTTAATTGACGTTACTGTGGAACTTATCGTTATCAATCTAGGAGACGAAGATAATTCATCAGAATATTCAGAGGATGAATTTTAATATACCTACTTTTTTATTTTCTTTATTGTACATTTATACAACACTACATTTACTCACCATAATTTGAATGTTCAAAATACATATATTTTTGTGTGGAATAAAAGGCTATTCATTAAATTTAAATAAATATTTTGAGAATAATATTGAATTACTAAAAACCCTCTTAACCCGGTTATGATCCTTAAAGTAGCATCTAGTTTTGAAATGCTTGTTTACTTATAAGAGAAATGGACCGAGAAATTGAAGCGGCATACACAACGACAGATTGTCGGGGATTACATTTTAGCTACCTGCTACAAGTTAGTACGGTTCAATCACACAATTTTTTTAAAAATAACACATAATATAAAAATATTTAATATAAGCACCAGTACTACATTTATTTACGATTTGCATACATAATAAGCTTTTATTACTCTCTTTCATTTCTAAACAGACTATAAGTCCTATTATGTAAGATATAAATAATTTTTTGAAATTTTACAGTAGGATTTAGGTATAGAAAAAAGGTGATTTATTATTTTCGCCTTTGTACTCCAAAAAGGACAGGATCTGAATTTACAATTGTTTCAAAAACCGTTTTATCTAGATGGTTTTTCCATTAAAAAAATTCCATCTCCAAATCCGACAGTACAAGTAATTTACTTACTCGCATTTGATATATGAAACGTGACAGTCCGCACACCGATACGTCTCGTTAAATTCCTGAAACACGCAAGCACTAAAAATTCAACACATGAACTACGAAAATGATAAATCACTGGAGAATTATTCCAGTCGCATTAGTTGTAACGCAAATTCGCCAATAATGGTACGCCATAAATATGCCCGACGCCCCATCAGATGGACACAATTTCGAAGTAATTAACGACTGGGGGAAATGGAACATTAATTTCGAACGTACGTACACATTTTTGTTCTTTTAAATTGTCGCACCTGCTAATTCGGTCCGTTTTTTACGAGGGGCGACAAAACCGACGTCGCTGCCACAGATTAGAGGTGACAAATGAACCTACTTTCTACATAAAGAAAATAAAACAAAAAGATACGCACGAAACTGAATTTGTTCCGGCAAATCTACAAAACGTTTCGCCAAGTACGAACGTTATCTTCAAGATATGCAAATGTTTATAGATTGTTTTCTGAAGAGGTTGACAGTCGAGGGGTATGATACTCCTGCAATCAGGTGTACGTTTTGTGTGAAATAAAAAAAATCTGTAAAATCATGCAAATGTCTTAAAATCGCATGAAATTACATGAAATCACGCAAAATCTTGTGAAATCACCGAAATCTGCGAAATCCGCAAAATCACGTAAATCAATTGAGCAACTAATTTCATTTGGTATATTTGTCATTTGTCAGAAAACTTTCAATTTGTTTAATATTATGTTGATTTTGTGTTTTTTTTTTAAATTAAATCTTGTTTAAGTAAATTTTTTGCTTTTATGTGCTTTACGGGATTAAATTATACCTACATATTACATATGTTATGTTATATGTTTAGTGTAAATACGTAGAACTGATGTTCAAGTTTAACTTGCTTTAATTACATACATTAAAATCGAAAATGGACAAAATTTTATTTAATATAAATCATGTTTCGTAAATATGGTAATTTAATAAAAAAAAGAAAATATTATCTTATTAATTTTATTTTTGACTAAGTCACCTTTCCATAGTTGCAAAGTTCGATCCTTTAAAATCATCAAATTCAAATGAAATCTAAGGAAATCAAGCGGAATCAGTAAAATCAACGACGAAATCCACTGAGTCAGCGAAGTCAAGTGAAATCAGTGAAATCAAGTGAATTCATATAAAATCACGAGAAATCAAGTAAATCAGGAATTCATTAGAAATCTCATATCGCTGATTTCCATTACAGTAACAGGGAATATGAAATCAGGTGCACAAAATTCTTGTCACACCCCTCGATGACAAGGTAAGTAAAGACAAATATTTTCACTACACTGAAAAAATAATTTACGTAGATTTACCATGATTATCATCGGCTTTTTATGTCCATAACTGCCTGGTAATTTTACTTACTAATTGTAAAGTTACTAATGCTCTGTAAAATATCTATGTAATTAAACATATAATACAGGTAAAAATTTTATGTAATTTTACTATTAAAATTATGTACACTCATACATAATATGTAAATTTACCAAGTTTTTGTAAAATTAGAATGTTTTTTGTTCATTTAATGCATGTAAAAATTATACTTATACACTATCTTACCATGGAAATGATATACTTCATAATACTCCGTAAAACTCCAATGTAATTAAATAAAGTAGTTATACATAGGTATATACAGAGTATTCTAAAATTGAACGTCATTCTCTTGATGAGAAATTTCTACTTACAAATAGGAGTCCGCAAATATTTGGTTACCAAGATAAACAGAGTTTCAAGAAGAAGAAAAATAAATCTATAATTTTGTTTTTTAATTTTCTGAAATATTGACATAGTATGTACTATGCACAATTAGTCTTATGTAAAGTATGATCACCAGTAATCTAGGTATTATGGTATTAATAAACTACTTCATACATTGCTGTGTTATGGAATTGATGGCGTTGCACTGACATGGATTGATTCATTTTTAAAAGATCGTAACCAGTATGTGAGCTTAAAGGAAAATAATAATAACACGAAGTCTAAGTTTTTGAAAGTAGATATAAGAGTTCCACAAGGTTGAATATTGGGACCAATATTATTTCTACTGCATATAAATGATATTGATAAGTCAGTATCTAATGCCCATTTTACCATTCTTTCAGATGACACATCGATTTTAATAACACATAAATTAGATAATCACTTAAAAATCAGTGTGAAAACGTTTTTTTGTAAAATACATAGACATGGTTTGTGGAAAAACAACGAATATCTTGAAAGTAACTCAATTTTGTATTTGTAGCAACACATAGTTTAGTAAAGTGACTGAAAAGTTATTCAGTGTTACTCATAAAACATTTATTTAGCTAACAAATAACTAAAGTGAACATTACTCAACCAATAGTGTTATGATTTTAACACAATCGGATGTGGACTAGTTTTAACAACCAATTGTGTTGAATTTGAGTGAAATTTTACTCAAAATTCTTTACTGTGAATTTACTATGTTTACTAGTACCTATTATATATTTATTATTTATGCTTTTTCAGCATCGATTTTTCGTTTAACACTTTTGTACTTGGTTTGAGCTGATTATTCTAGAAAACTATTATACTCCTTCTAAGTATTTGTCTCGTATCGTCTTAACAGAGTCAAATACATATAGATACTGGAAATATATCTTTACTGTACACCATAGTCTTTAAACGTAAAAATGCTGACTACTTGAAATGTTTTGAAAGTTCGTATTTAACGTCACAATCTAATAGTGTTTTGTTAACACCAAAAATGAATAATCGATTTTGTAACAACAGGATTGATCAACAAAAATGCATTTGATTTCGAACATGTAGGTGAAGGTATTAGAGGCTTCCACCATATTTATAAATGTTTCATTCTTTGTAATACTAAATCAGAGACAAAAATTTGAAAATCATTCTCTATCTTCTAATCATCTTTGAGTGAGCACTGAAAAGTTTGAATGCAAACTAACTAGTGAAGAGCGGAAAATACGTAATAAACGTAATATGCGAAGAAGATAAGAACAAGACCAAGAGACCAATTCCAGAAAATTCAGGTATAGCTTTGAATTTCCATCATATCGCCAAACACTTTTTCCTCATCATCTTTGGAAAAAAGGTAATTTATCCTAGATTCAGCAACACGGGGCCAGCGCAACTGCCATTTAGCAAAAAAACACATCAGCTTAATATGCACATCTCAGACGGCGGTGAGACCAACATGAAAAAATGCAAAACAGTAGCTGTGACAAGAAAAACCGAGTAGACGAAACTCAACTTTCCTGCCAGGGAACATAAGAGCACGGAGGGCAAAGCACAGGCGATAAAGATCGCAACTGATGGCTACCAGGTGAAGGTGGGGCTTAGATAGGGGCGTTCCACCGACTTCACATTGGAGCGCGCCGGGCTCTCGGAGTGGTGGGGGGCAGCAATCGATGGAAAGTAGGGGCAGCAGGAATTCGGGTATGACAAGCTAGTCGCTCCTAACACGTTGTTGCGTTAACACTACCTGTAACACTGGTTTTTGGTGGAAAAGGGGTCCAGAAACGTGCTCGATACATCGCAAAACAGTTCTCCAATACCGAATTCACTCCCGTGGCTGTGCGAAAGAGATCCACCAACGACGTGGCAGCGGAAGGCGACGCTCCTCGCATCAATTGTTTTTCTTCTGGCGCCGTCCTCCCACCTGTGCTGATAAGACTGAGTGTCGGATCTTGGTCTCGCGTTAGTGGACTTGGGGATCGATTGGACTCATCTAGGGTGACACTAGTGAACGGATAGAAGTGATTCTGTGTGTGTAGTGTAAATCTGGTCAATCTGGCGGCGTACCTTGAAGGAGGTCCCGCGATTGCACCTGTGGGGACCCTTACTTTAAGGGCCGGACTGGCCCATGTGCCCATCGGGCCCAATTCCAACTACTTGCAACATTCAACGCACAATATAGGTTAGTCTGTACTTTCGTTTGCTTTTACGTTTGGATGTTCCTCAGAAAATTATTTGTTCAATAAAAAAAATCCAAGAAATTGCTATTTCTTTCGAAAAAAAAAATTGCTGAAGGGTAAGATATGGGAAGGAATCTTCACTGGTGATAGATGCGTAACCACAAACCACTTGATTTAAATTTTCGAAATTATTTAATAAAAGAGGATATAGTTACTAAATAGCGAAAATTGGAATCGTTGATGACATCTGTAACACTTTAAGCCACATTTAGAGATATACAAAGCAATACATAATTAGTCATAAAGATGAAGAGATAAATTACTCATAAACATATTAAATGTAAAAACAAGCAAACGTTTTGTAAAAGGTAATATACGTTTATTAACAGTAAAAAAGACAATCCAAGTAGTCACAAGTACTTTATAGCCTTAAAAGCACCTGAATAAGATTCTTGAGAAGAAAGCATCCATTTGGATGAAGAATTAACAGTTTGGATAACGAATATAAACTGATAGAATCGTCTTATCTACATATAATATATATAATAAAATTTAAATATCTCGTTGTAGATCAAACGTTTTAATATGAATATCGGACACGTTACTCCATTCGACTGATTTCTCAGTACCTACGAATTAAAGCATTTCCTGTTGTGCCAGTCTGCATTTAAACTATCGCATCAATTTGCCGACGGACAGATAATGTCCGGATATTGTCTAACACCGCATATTGGAACGTGATCCATTTTATAAGTTCTATCATAATGGTTGGTTCTTGATAAGTGTCGAAAAATTGTAGAGGAATTTTTAAGTTCTTCGTGCAACCTTGTTTTATCTAGAGCGTATAATCATGAAATAATGCCGAACAAGGATACCTATCTGTAGAAAGATTTTAATCCAGCAATATTATTACAAGCTTTTTGTTATAGGTGCAAGCAAAATATTTTCCTTAATTTTTACACTTAAATTTAATCTTCTGTGAAATTTTAAACAAATTCAGTTTATTTTCGCAATCTGTCTTTAAAAAATCTATAGAATTCGTATTAAAGCTAATATTGGATAAAAGTACCTGAAACTTAAAGAAACCCCAAATACCTAATAAAAAAACGATAATGGAGCTTACTACACGAGTATTTCCTACTGTTACTTAGTTTTTAAAGTATATATTTTTTTCTATATACCTATGTACATGTCACAAAATAATATATTTCGTAATCCAGCATATCTGTCACATGTAGGTATTAAAAATAAACTAATTAACCGTGAGATTGAAAAGTTTCTACAGAAAATTTGTCACACTCTTATGAAAACATAAAAATCTGTAATATTAGGTACAACTATCTATATACAACTTGATTTCACTAACGTTTAACATAACTATTAAAAAGTTAAACTCCTTAAAATGTGCTTCAAATTTATTACTTGCCACACATTTTAAATCCTAGTGGATTCTTGTCAGTTGAAAAGTTATTTTGGAAATGTTTTCGTACATTAGGTATTATGAAAAGCTCTTTATTCGATCACTGAGTGAAATGAACATTGACAAAATACGAAGTAAGTCGATATAAGATGAATAAGAAATGTTTAAACAAGTGGAAAATGTTTAGTTTGACAGGCCCTCAGAAATAAAGTACCTGCTTATTGCATCGAACATTATAAAACTGACATGTTGTAGGTATAGGCACAATGTATACTGAAGATGAAATTAATTATATTTATCATATAGTGAATATAATTTTAAAATCTTTATCACGAAACTTAACCAACTAAAACAATATGTAACTGTACAATTCAACTTTCTTGAAAGGTTATTTACATTGCAGAAATGGAAAATAAATTTATTTAGTAGTCTTTCATGAAGGGATAAACTTATAACTCCCTTTAACCTTCAGTAACTCCTCTTCTTATTCTACGTGCATTTCAGTAGCTTTAGATGAAACTATCCTTCGGAACTTCCTTGTGCTACATGTGTTTTTAAACTGTAATGTGCACTTAATTCAACACATACTGCAGGTATGTTAGGATTAAAACTATTAAGCACTTTTATTTTAACTGACCTGCACTCTTTGGATCACTCCAAACTGGATAGAGGAATTTCATATGGGAATTTGTTAATTAAACTGAGCAAATGAAGTATTTGTACCAGTGTACCAAGTAAATAAGTCTGTTAAGAGAAAATATGTCCTAACGCGACGACATATTAATAGTAGCAGTAACATTAAATATAGAACTTACGAAAATTGTATATAAGAAAAGTCTTTTTCACAAAGTTTACAAATCAGGAAATATTGGTGTTAGTAGCATTGATTGTGTTTGGATCATAACACAACAAGTTTTTCTGGAGAAATATTATGTCTACATGTGAAATAAATGAATGATAAAAGTCTATATAGTTGACAAAGGATAGTATAAGAACTTGTTTAGGTGTTAACTCCTGACATGCATGAGTTAGAACTTTCCATAAGCTCCAGAATGTACTAAATACAATTTTTTTCGTCACCCTCTGCATTTTTTCCTTTATCGCAATGCTGACAAAATATATACTTTTTCGTTCTCTTCGTCATCGTCCGCTAGGTACAATTGTTTATTCAGCGACACTATAAAGGCTATTAAATTCAACAAATAATGCCATCGCGAATGCTTTGATCTTCCAGTAAGGTCTACAATTTAAAAATGGCGCTGCTTAGAATTATAGCAATAAATATCGTCTCATAAGAAATATTTGTTAGTACAGTGCAGCTTACGTCCAAGTACCTCTCTAATTACAACAGGTTAGAAGGGAGAGGTTCAGGTAATTTCCTCTAATACGTGTAAATAATTATGGCTTATTTATTATTATGCTCTTTCTGAATTTTATGTAATTCGCTTAGGTATGCATTCAACTAACAGTTTATGAACTACACATACCAAAACACATGTAGTCTTTGTGACAGGTGACAACAGACTAAATATCAATCATGTATAGATACGTTTCTGACATGTTTACCAACACAGCATCGAAAATATCGGGCGAATCTTACTAATACAGCCCGAGATATTACTAAATTCCCATTACTTTTTTATCACACCTTGTATATTAACACGCAATAAGCCACAATAAATGAGATTTGATCCTTTCTGCAAACGTTATAAATAGCTGTAAGTGTTGTAGTGCCTAATCATACAACACTTTTGACATTGTCTTCCAAAATGTTATTTTATATATTTATATTTATTTATATTTTTATTCATTTTTATAATCTTTATATTTGTAAGGATGGATTATAGTCTACGTTATCGTTTACACAGAAAAATGTATGATCTAGTCTACATATTTGTTTCAAGTACCTACTTAAATACCACATATCAATATCAATCATAACAGTACTCCCTTAGGTTTCTTTATACATCCGCTTCGTTAGAAAACGTATATGTATATAACATTAACAGTACTTAAATAGGTACTTACAACGAAGTAAATTCATGCTTAATTTAAAAAAGTACAGTAAATGAAATAAGTCCTTCTTAATAGTTATTTTCGCGCAATCGTTCTGAAATATGCACTTACTACTGACTGTCATTGTTGACACATTTTGTAAGTTGAATATACAACACTGTGGCTTGCTTCCATAGAAATCAAAAAAATAATAGTGTTGTTTGAGTTCATAACAGCATTAATGCGGTAAGTAAAAATCAGTAATTCTTTTCACCAACAAATGCTGGGCTCATTTATTGCAAAAATTTAAAGGTACAATTTGTACAATTATTAAACGTAATAGTTTTTCTATCGTTTTATCTATTACTTTTGCAGTAATCGAATTTTCTGTATTACTTATTGAGTTAGTATGTTAGGATTAGAATAAACTTCAGTAGTTCTGTCTTCAAACACTGGAATGGAGTCAAATTCATTGTCACTGCCGCTGTTGGTATGTAAAATCTTATCAGCAAACTCTATTTTCTTTGTTAAAGATTCTGCAACATATCCTTTAACGACACCAGAAGAGCTAAAATTACATTTTCTGTTAGTCAAATAATACATTAATGTTATCACAAAACCTCCAGCCCCCATGACGTTTGAGTGCCATAACATCAACTCCAGTATTGGCTAACAAAGTCGCCGACGTCCTTCTAAAAGCATATCTAATATAGGATTTTGGATCTTGCAGTTTTAAATAATCGGCAATTTTTTGTGGTATTTGTCCCAATATATTTATACCCATAAGTTGATTTACACGTTTTCCCTGACGAACTGAGTAGAAAAATCGACGAGAGTTAGTATCTTTAGGTCTTAAGCCTATTGTGTATATTTTTGCAAAATCATCAAGAAAGGGACTTTTTCATTGGCCTTGTCAGTGATTGTGAAAATTCGACTAATATGTGTTTTCGTATCAGGCACTTTAACAATGAAAACTGAACCTTCATCCGTAATGTCATCAATTGTCATCTTCATAAGTTCATCACGCCTGAGAGCCCCAGTGACTCCCATTATCATCACTGCTTTCATCATAATATAGGTTTTATCGGGCACTTCCAGCAGGAATTTGTTCATCTCTTCTCTGGTAAATACCTAACCTATGATTTTTTCGCATGATATCATTAGTCATGAACAAATTAATAGCATCGCTATTTTGAAATTGATTAAGTAGATACACATTTTCCTTACATCTGCCTTCTACCTCTATTCCATTTAATACGTATTTAAGTTATTATTAACAAATAGTTTTTCTGCTGTAAATAATATTTTTGCACGACCTTGTACGTTACGTAATCCATGCATCGCTCCCTTTTCCACACGTTAAACGTTGTATTCCTGCCGTTTACTGCATTCGTACTACATAATCATTTGTTTAAAAGGACAATAACGATTATGCACGACCATAACAGCTGTAAAATGCAAACACCTTCATAAATCAATGTCCCGGTGATATTTTTCTTTTTATCTTTAAAACGGTACTAGGTGCCGGAGAATAAAATTCGATATTTTTTCCATTGAAAAACCCGTGAACCGTCAACCGTGCCGCTTGACTAGACTCACCATTAAAAGTATGACAAATTGTAAATAAAGAAAAAATAAAAGAAGGATTTTTACGCTATTGACACAAATATCAATATCATTGCCATGTACCGTGGGCGCTGAAAAACCGGCATATCTTCCGGTGAGTAATCTTGGAAAAATGCTTTTGAAGAGTTTTTCGTTCGGACGCCGAAAGAATCAAGGATTTTTAAACATTCGCGTCTCCAAAGCTTTAACGGGGTCTTATACCAAATGGCAGTGACTTAAAAACGTTAGAAATATACATCAATTCATTCATTCCTGGTTAAGTCAACTTGCATTTTAAGAGAAAATTATTATTTATTTACTGAAACCAATAGATTATATTACCATACCTACCTGTAATGAATCACTACTTTATATTTTCACTAGATTGTTTGTATGGAAATTCTAGTTTCCTTTTTCATGATTTTTTGCTAATAAGTACAATCTATTTATATATGCCTAGATACTTTTCTCTAACCTAACAAAACTATGACATTTTTTGACTCTCTAAGTCTTTGAGTCTCTAAAGTTGACGTTTTTCATACTGAGAAAAAAATGGTATTTTAGCAGCAAAATAATTTACTTTTAATTCTTAGATTAAAGTTAATCGAGTTTTAATTTATAAAAGTTAATTCAACAATAATTTTTATCCACATTGATATTAAATACACAGTTTGAACAAGTATTAAAATTAAATAAACCACTGAAACTGCTACTACCCTCATTCTTGGAGCAATTCTCAAAGCAGTCCAACACGTTTTCATTAATAGCTATATTATTTTCAGATGTGAAATCAGAAATGACAGCAGTGCTTGGTTTATCATTACCGTTATCAATTTTCAGTATTATTTTCACAATATTTTCTTCATTCAAAAGTGGTCTTCAATGTAGGCTTCCGCCACAGTGCTCGATCTCCATCCTCCGTGTCTTTTAAAATAAGTGAGGTCACCAACGCCCGTCAACTAAATGTACTCCTCAGTTGACCAGCTTCAAAAATTTTGTCACTGTGACACGGCACTGATTTTATGAATACCGACAACCATTCGATGACACTTTCCACTAACATATATGAGAAATAATCGACATTCTACCAATCCGGGTGAACGTAAAACAACATATTTTTGGTAAAAAAAATAATTGTCTCCCATCACAGTAAATGAACGTGGTCTCTTGATTTTGGTATTGAGTACACAATATTTTTAAAAATTGTTCTGCAGATGTCACCACTTGCAAGCAGCGCGAACCAGCGGACTGGTGCCTTGTAGATCACATTGGAAGATAGTTGTCTGCGCTGTCTCTTACTTTAACAAGCATTCAAAGATTTACATGACAGTTAACATGTTTCATGAAATCGGGATAATGCTGATTTAATCGTATATGTACACACAAACATCTATTTTTTAATACACTGACGACTGCGAAAACCGACAGCTTCCTAAACTTATTTTTAATATATTTCGTAACTCTCCAACAATACAGGATAAAGTTATTGTATCGTCTCATTCAATTCAAAATTGAATAGGACACGAAAACTTTTTCAGATGTCAAGCACCTCGGATATTACAAGTAAAGTTATTTCGCCTTCTTAATGTATCTTTAATTTCGAACTTTTGTTGTTGTATTAGAAATTTTAAAAAAAATTGAGCGTACGCTTTTTGCAAACGATCAGCCTTCTATTTTGCTTTCACCCAAAATAACAGTAACTGCGAAATGAAGATGAGTTGACCTGAAAGTAATTGATTTTTTATACTGTGCTTAAAAGTTACTCATAACAGATGCATTTGGTGTTTTGCAATGTGCCTTTTTTGTATTAGTATTGTTGGATATTTAGTTCTTCATTTTAAATATTTGTTGTTTTTTACTGTAGGTCTCGGTGTAAAAGTAAATGTAAAATAAATGAATATACACACAACGGCAAAAGTATTGGACTGTATATGAAATCATTCGATTAAACCTAGTGGTTTTTCTTAATGTGGTAAAAAAGTGCATGCACTTAGAGAAGAAAAAATACAATACAAAATTGCGGACCATGAACCTTTACTTTATTACCAATGTTTTTACAAATCTGGTCAGTTTGGCAGTGTATTCAGCTAAGGGCTCCTTTGAATTCTTGTACACTATAATGTCAGAACGTGAAATTTCTGCGTTTACCCGAGCAAGAATGACTGCTTTACATGATGCAGGACATTCTAATCATCAGATATCGAACATGTTGGGCATTCCTAGATCATCTGTTGTACGAATAGTACACAGATATGGAGAATTTGATTCAGTGGAAAACAGACCACGTAGTGGACGTCCTCGAGCATCTAATGAAAGGGAGGATCGGTATTTGGTGCAATATGCCCGTAGACACCGCACAGCTTCAGCTCTCGGGGTGTTATTTAGAGACGAAACCAGAATTGGGCTGGTTACTAATGACAATCGACAAAGAATCTGGAGAGAACCAGGTCGTCAACAGCTACTTCATTTTCCCCGTTAAGTTGCTCCGTATGAAGGGGGAACTGTAATGTTTTGGGGTGGAATAATGTTCAACTGTCGCACTCCATTAATTCGCATACCACAGAATATGACCAGTCAAATTTATATCGAACAAGTTTTTATGCCCATTATTTACCCCCTAGGTAATGAATTAGGTGAAAAATTTATGTTTATGGACGACAACGCTCGACAACATCGCGTAAGAAGGGTTCAAGAGACACTCGAAGCAGGACATATCAATAGATTAGATTGGCCAGCCAACTCTCCTGGCATGAATCATATTTAAAACATGTAGGATTTCGTTGCTAGAGCCATTCATAAACATATTCCTCCACCTCAGACTACAGATGAGTAAGTTGTGGCGGCAGAAGAGGAATGGAGCAATATTCCGCAAAAGATCGTTAACCGCTTTATTATCTCAATGCACAGTCAATATGCTATTGGAACGTGGTGGAGGAAATATTAAAACATTTTTTGTCAAAGAAATATTTATTTACTTAACTAAATGTACAGTTAGAGAGCATAATACACAATAATTAAAACAAGTAATTCCATGGTCAATCGCATTGGTAGCTCTAGTAGTAATTATGTCTGTGAATTTTGTACCAGAGTAGGGAGCAATGTTATACGTCGAAGTTTTGAACAAAATTTGGGCCCGCCATGCTTTTCTTGTTTACCGGTACTCCTCGAAGAAGTTAATATTAACGATAGACGACATATGTGGTTTCTAGTGCGATAGCATTTGGATCATGTGTTTCCCGAACGATGAATAATAATAACAACAACAATATCTCTACCCCTCATTCTAATCACAGGGATTAGCCCAGAAGTCGGAGACTTGTGCGGGAGAGGGGGCGGCATATTATTATTAAGCAGGCCGCATTTGCGCCCAGGAACGACTTACGTTGGTAGGCCCTAACCACTATTCAGTGCAGGAATGAGGGAAACCTGGAAAACCTCATTAATTAGGGGGGTAGTCAAATATCAACCGGTATCAATCTCTCACATTGACCCAAGCTAACATTATTCCACCCTACCATACCCGCAGAAAGGGTGCCAATCCTCTCCACGAATATAGCTTATATACGGTCTACCGGCAGCTGGGCGCGAACCAACTCCGATCTAGTCACCTCGATTCAAGTACTGAGGCCTTAAACCGCGCGACCACTGACCGGCAGGATAGTCCAATTGGGTGGCCTCCTCGATTGCCCGGCCTAAATCCTCTTGAGTTTGAGGTCACATAAAAGCTATGGTGTAGATATATTACCGAAATTAACACTGAACAAGTGCTGCAAACTATCATATATACTGCCGCTGAGGCAATTCGACTATAGCCTGGTTTGAGCCGTGCCTGTGGGAACTCATGGATTCGGCGATCTCAATAGTGTATCGAAAATCACTGAAATAACTTCGAAAAGTTACTATAAATTAAATGCATTTCAATGAAATGCACATAATAGTAGATAATAATAAAATTATGATGAATAATTATGTTATAAAAATTACAGTATATAAAAAGGAAACTTGTTTAGTTGATAGACAATATAGGTTTAATGGAACTGTGGAAGCAACCATAGCAACAAGAACAATAAAAATAATAATTATTGTTATTTTTATATTATAATATTTATTACTACTACTAACTACACACTTGAAACAAAAGTTTGCTAAACAAGTTTAATAAAATAAAGGCTGAGATTATATTTCATCAGTAAGTATGTAAAGGTGTTTGATTTTATTATATTATTAAACAATACATTCTTTCTAAATTTAACAAAATATGTACTTTGGTGTCACAAAATACTCAGTGGTGTTGTATGACTGAAGTTCAAACGGCTCTTTATTGAATAAACTGTTTAAATCAATAATTTCCCGGTTTAATCAATTTTCCAAAAATTTATAGCTAAGTAGTTTAGTATCAAATGAAATAGTAATCATGTGACACGGCACACACAAGATAGTTTTCCTGAAATAAGCAAATCAACATTTTTTTGTATCGGTTGAAGACGGCCATTGTTACTTACCTATTTCTACCACAACTTCATGACACAAATTCTCATTTTCCAGTTTACACCATACTTTTCTATGCAAATTATAATTTGAAAATCTATTTACATCGATAGTTCATGATCGGGTTAGAACAATGACAACACTTATGATTATCGTCCACAGATAGCGGTGATTTGTATCACATATAGCAAAACTACATCTACGGATCGGTACGTGCTCGTACCCAACTTTGTTTTCTCCCTTCCATTTACTAAACAATTCGTAATATATACAATGGTTGGTGTTATCACCTAGTATTTCATTCGAGATTAATCTTTATTTATACACCTCGTTATTTTTTTTTAATAAAATACCCTTACAGTGCAAGTACTTGTAATTGTCTATTTCCTATAGAAGGAAGCAGTTCCAGGCAATGATAATGCGTTCAGTGTTATTATTTATTACATTCACTCTGATTACTGGGACAGGGTTAACTGTTGTGCTTAGTCCGAATATGTTGTTAAAGAGTTAAAGACTGTTCTTGAGATTTTTTTCTAATTTAAGTACATCTCAAATGCTTATGGACTTTTAAGACACCAATAAAACGTAATTTATTGTCGAAATTGTTTATAATCAATGTCAGGGTGATTTACAGCTATTTTCTTGTGTTTTACTGGCCTTTCTCGAATAAAAATCGCCAAGTTCTTAATTTATTACATGCAATAAAATAACGCACAACGCTTGAAAGAGGAAAACGATCGAGTTATGCCTGTATTTATCGCGTCTGGGAGGCCGTCACTTACAACGGAAAGATGTTCATTAAAGCGCATCATGTAGAGAAAAATACCACGGTTTCTGAACATCAAGAAGCGCTGGGTCCTCTTTCTGCCGTCGAGGAACTTTTAGCTTAACGATAAAAGTGTTTTATTGTACACTATTGATAAAAAGTGCCGCTTGAGTAGTTAGGTACTTTCGAGAAGCGGAGTGTCACTTTTAAAGGAGTAAAAAAGACTTATTCTGTTAAGTAAAGTGCGCCATGTACTGAAAAATATTGCAGCGTACAATTACTTTTATACAAAGCCTTTTATTTGAACTTGTCATGATTTTATAACAATTTCAAAAAGAGGCATAATTCTCCTCTACATACGTACATAAGAAAGAAATAGCTGCAATGAAACACAACTTAGTACTGTAACCTCTACGTTGACTTAGGCTCGAAACTCGTCACGTAGAAAAACAAACTTTATTGTCACTACTTGATTACGCAACGAATGTACTTCAAATCCACAACTGTCAAATCATTACTTTGACTGACAAAACATCCCCCTTAGAAGTGAAAGATGAGTGAATATAGAATTTATTTCAGCTTATGCGTTCGATTATTATAGAAACCAAGCTAATGTCAGAAGTGTCAGATTTGAAGGTATAGGTTTTACATGACGTTTACGTTTATACCGAACTCAAGTAACTCATCAACACGATCAGAAAATTCAGATACCATCTACGGTAATTGCATGTGGAAGGTCCAAAATATCTAAATGCACCTTTCGCATTATCATAATTTATATTGCCTTACGACACTTTCTATTTTGAATTTGCCAGAATTTCCTGAATTATATTAGAATTATCAAAATCTTAAATACATTCTTCTGATTTTATTTATTTTTGTCTTATATATGTACATTACAAATAATTTTGATATATGCACTTAATAAATAATTAAATAAAATATACAGGGTGATTGTGGAGGAACCCTCAATATTCAAAAGGGGTGTTCAGAGGGCAAACGTGAACAAAAAAGCTTAATAAACATATAGTCGAATATCAACGGTTACTGAGACAGCAATGAAAATATCTTTACCCTTTAATTATTGTAATGCATCAGTAATCCATCTGTAGGTATTATAACATTGATTAAATATGTAAGAGTTTGTAGTAGCATGAATATTTGTCGTGATTTCAATATTTCTAACCCTCACTAAAATATTTAAAATGCTTTATAATAATGAACCATGAATGAAATCTTCAAAACATCAGTTTGACCTAAAACAAAATAAAAAACGCTCTGTATCGTTTAAACGAATCGAGATATCGAAACGCGGTTCTAGCCATTAAATTTTTCTTAAAAATCGAGCTCGTGTGACCTTAGATACTTTTGTTCTATCTCCTCGGGAAATATGAGAAACCCTCTCTATAAAATAATTTATTTTCCGTATTTCATTAAAAATACCATTAATTGGTCGTCAATTCTAATAAAATCTCATCATCTGATGAAGACGAAGATTCGGTATACATACGATTTTAAGTTTAAAACTGTGGCCAAACTTGAACACTTGAAATTCATAAACTAAAAGTCACTGGCGTTTCGCTCCAACATAAACACTGTCGCACTCCTCCTAGCTCTTGTCTTGGAGCTTGGCGTGCAGCCCGGCGTGTGGCTTTTGTCTTGGCCAGGCGTTCCGCTCCAACATAAACGTGCACTTAGGATGTTCCTAACTCCCTAGTAATCTCCAGCAATGCTTATTTTTTCCTCTAGAGGCTATGTGTTTTACACGCATGTTCTTGCAGATCCATGAGGCCAATTTGCGCGAATTGAACGAAGTATTCTTAATCCAGATGAACTTTTATTTACTCAAATTTCATAAGGGTCAATATTTGAGCACATGACGTGATAATGTTGGAATATTCCTATTCGAGCTGATGATTGTGTGTTTATAACGATTTAGATAAAGTGTTGGTACCGGAAGTCTTATGTGGACGGCTTACTAATATTTTGTGTTCAAAATGACTGCCGTGGCTTGCGGAAAACGTTCATCGTCTCATATGCAAAGAATGTTTGTCCAGTTTCGTCGAAAATTAACATGTCATGGTTATTAAAAAGTTTCGTTTCTTAGATATGTACGCTCACTAACATCAAACAAACACCAGATCCACAATAACAAAATGTGTTCACAATACGAAGGGCGTACGATGTCAACTAGATTGAGGTTCACAACTACAGGTAATGGGTTTCAATGTTGACACAGGTTACAGGTTCCAGGTTTTATAAATCTTCTATTGTCTACAAATTAGGTTAATGGTCTTAACTTTTTTTAGTATGCCATGCCGTAACACAGTTTTGTATTTTATAGCAGCTATATTTTTATTTTTGATGAGATTCTTATATCCATATATAGCATATGTGTACGAGTCATGGCATGACTGCTTACTTTACTATAATTAATAGAAATAATCCTATAACGTTTTAACCTATAAAATTTTCGTATTTACTCTGATCTAATTGTATATCTGAAAGTAATATTAAAACTATACCATACTTGTAATCAATGTCAAGATGTTTTTATCGAAAATAATATAAATAGACACATGACGACTTCTCACTTGTAATAGAACATGTAATACTTCGCAAGAAACTAATTTTTCTGATCTCACATCATTGCGCTAGCACATAAACCTCTGCTTTGATTTACACAGAATTTAGTGAATCACCGATAACACATTAAAAGCAATGATATATAACGGTAATACGTAAATAAGTTTATCTAAATTGAAAAATTTACTCGAACAAAAAACTCGAAATATTTTTAATTACTAAGTAATGATAAATCTTCGATCTGATGTTTTGTAAACAAGACAGGCAAATGATCAAATCTGTGGTGTTTTTAGGTATACAAATCTCGAAAAATATAACAGAACAAAAGTAGTACCAATAATAAAATTCTTGATGTTCAGTTTATTCACTTTTACTATTTAAATTATCTTCAAATAAAACAACAACTTTTAAAAGGCGTTTGTAAAACACACATTGTTTTGCTATGCTAACTTCAGATTTTAACAATTATTTTCACATACTAAACAAAAGTGAACAATCTTATATGCAGAACTATGTAAGTTTATGTTATAACAATATTTACATGTACAATTAAACTGAAAAAATACGTATTTTGAAAGATTTCTTTTTCATTTTGGCATAAATTAACTCACTGCAATATCGGCACTTTCAATTGTAAAAAATGCAGTGTAAAATAAATTGTAATCGTCCTATTTATAATAGTTACTGTTTTGTATTGTTATATTACTTAAAATGTATATTGTTTAATGAACAAAATCATAAATAAGTTTTGGATTTTGACATTTGGTTTGCGTTCTACAATGAAAAGGACTGGCGTACTAGAACAATAAATAGCAGCTAGGTGACGAAAAAGACTCACTTTGTCAACTGAAAATGTCGACTTTAGATGCAGTTTTCAAAATAAATACAGAACACTACTTCACATCATTTGCTACAAAAATAGAGATAATTTTACTAATACTTGCGACAATTTTTTTCGTGTAATAAAAAATTGAATGATTCAAACTGTCCCATAAGTCAAACGAAATTTTTACCGACAAAAGGCCGTCAATCCCAGACCATTCCTGCCAACCCTTGTTCAAATATAAGTACTCGTAAGATACCTCAAACAACTTGTTGAAACCTACGCACTTGTATGTCTATACTGCTTAACCTGAATGCATAAGTTATTAATAATTCTTTTGAAACATATACAAGGGAATTAATTTGAATAAAACATCAGCTGGCCGGATTTTGTTTGTCTACATCTTTTTCAGATGGCATTATTTTGATAGTACGGGGATTAACATAAAACTAATTATTTTTTAAGGATATCATTGTAACTGTAAATGATACAAAATTTCGCACAGCGTATAACGCTTCATTTGCATCAAGATTGTTTGCTCGGTATCCTTATATGACTTTTTGCAAGATAAGCTTAACATGAAATTTGAGGTGTAACATTTCTGCCTAATTTTTGATCATAAACTATATCTTATATAAAGGGAATGCTCACGCACATGCATACAATTCATCTATATTTTTATTTTATTATTACATATTATGGTTGTTAATAACTTAACAACCTTTACTGATATTTGCAGTGTTTAGTACCTACATATTGTTGAAGAAGAAAATGTGTATGGTTATTCGATTCCCTTTAGAAAATACAAAGTATTACAATGTTAGAAGATCTAATGAAATTATTATTAACCACATTTAGAAATATTTTCACGTCAAAAAAGACAAAGAAAGAACACTTCATGATGTTTATTACATGTTTTATTTTATCTCCATCACCACACCAATTTGTATGATTGATGATTAAAGCCCGCGCATCGTTCACAGATCTCAGGTCCGGACTTAGTGACGACCTGTATATACTTTATTTAAACTAATAGAATTTTTGATAATATTCATGCCAGCTGATCAGCATTAGTGGAACACATTCCGCCAGAAACTGACGTAAATCCTCATGAGAAAATGAAAATTTGTATTCTTGACCATTATTATTGTAGCTATTTTCCATAAAAAAATTAGGAAAGTATTAAACATGCTAAATATAATGCTTCAAGAACTCTAAATATACGCATAGATAATAATATACTCAAGAATTTTTTAAGTGAAATGAATTCCCACTCGAATTTATTTCACTGCATTCGAGAATCAACGCCCAGGAGTGTTGTTTTTATTGAGACATGTTTAGACTTACAGCAGATTTACTACTCGTAAAACAAAACAGTTGCAATGGAACCGTACGCTGGATACGTTGTTAGAAACAACGTCGTATATAGGTACGTTCATTTTGACGGCATAAAAAGTATTCTACAACGACTACGCTCAAGTGATGCTGCTTCTATCTCATACCCTCAACGAATGTTTAACAATTTCCACAGACAAAGCTCTATTCAGTAACTATCTATAGAAATTAATCTATCTAAATTTACTAACCTGGTTTAATGAAAACACTCTATAGATATCTAACTTCTGACAGTGGGAACTCGAAAATTCAATCACAATAGATGAGATCTGACCTATTTCTGCATTTTTAGGATTGCTGCATCAGGTGGCCTCCTTTAAGTTGAGTCAAATATCTAACTATCAAAATTATTATACCGATAAATTAAAATTGTTTGAAATTAAATCTCGACAATGTCAAACTGATTAATCTGTCATTGAATTTAAACATCATAACGACTTACTAAAATAAATAACAAAATTTACCCTTTATGTATCGTTTTTTATATTTTTTCAAGTATTAACAATATTGTGTGAAACTAACTACTCTGTGGGCTAAAGCCCCAACCAGCGTTGAATTACACCCACAATATCTACCCATATATTCTTTATTATTAGCTTTTGTAACATTTTTTACTGATTGAGAAAGGTATTTTAAGCTAATATATATCAAATCTCCTACATTAAACCAAGTTAGTAAATTTAGATAGATTCATTTCTTTAGATAATTATTGAATAGAGCTTTGTCTGTGGAATTGTTCATTAACATACCTAGATGTTTGGTATCAGAGAACATACATATGACTTCATTGATAGGAATTGTAGGAGATTTTATATATATTAGCTTAAAATACCTTTCTAAATCAGTAAAAAAGACCTCTATGGACGTTGAACACGTTTTCGAAACTTAAATGGATTATTACTTATTAGCGACAAACGCCACAGCCTAACACCGGAATATTTGGAGCAGTTGCTTGTTATTCAGTTTTATTCCAGTACTACAACTGAATGTGTTTTGTAAATTATTAAATTTAATATAATGTTGGATATTATAAATTACCAGTACAAGGTAAGATGTTTATTTAAATTTTTTATAGATATATGTTTGCACCTTGGGTTCTGCAAACATTAATTTAGCGTCCTAAGTAATGACTTTATTGATGATGATGAATTTCACAAGTAATTTTTTAAGGATAAGGTATTTTACATATAGAGAACATATTGATAAAAATATTAACAACAATAATGATCCCGAGAAGTCTGTTAAAGGTATTTTCCACTTTCAAATTTTACCGCTATATGGCGAACTTTTAAAAGAGATTTTTTCAATAAAATAGTGTAGGTATGTTTGACTGAAAGATTTTGGACCTTCCTATTAACCCTTTAAAAATTGTGTATTTCATATTTTGCTCTGCCTCTTAATGTTACGGGTAGGTATTGCAGAAAAAGATGGAAAAATTCTTACTACGTTAACCGATATCAGCAAACTTGGTCTTGTTTTAAAGCTGTTTAATAGTCTGTAGTTGTATTTGAGAAAAAAGTTGGACTTATTTTTTTTAAATCACGTCACTGACAATTTTGTGAGCTACAACATAAATTTTAATCACAACTCAGGATCCAGTCCACGATAAGCAATATTTTCCATTAAGATCCAAAATGATTGATCTTTATCTGTTTCTCCCGTAATTACAAATTAGTCCAAATGCTCCACTCCTTTTGACTTCTGATATCAGTTATTTGAAAATCCGTATTGTGTAACAAAATGCCTTTCGCCTCATGTGACAAGGACACTTTTATTCTGGGCCACAAACTGCCAATGCTACTATAAGTGTTTGTACTTTTTCATAAAGGATGCAGGAAGAAATAATATCCCACATAATATATATTGCAAAAACAACTAGTACCTATATTGTAAACCTAGTAGTAAAAGCAATACAAATCGCATACAATACTAATTAATGAAAGTGAATTAAGAAATTTCTATTGATGCATACTTAACATATCTTCATTACAATCTGACTGATTATGATCGTGTCCTTGGCACTGTTTATTTATTGTTGTGATCAAGTCAAATTTGTTTTAAACCTATACCTAAGTGCTAAAATATTAATTATTAAGAATGTTTGAAATGGATAGTGATAATGATGCTCAGGTGTTCGGGGCACCACCAGAGTTAGTAGCAGCTGCAAAAATTGTGACAAAATTTATTGCCAAATAAATCTATGAAAAAATACGAATACATTTTAAGTAATATATCTGTTGGGTTTCCAACTATGCTTTTTAATATTTTTTATTGATTTCGGTTCACAGTAGAGATAAAACACTACTTGGTAGATACAACTGATTTATTGTAAGATAGTACAGCAATACAAAACGTTCTCTCTTCGCACTCAGCCAGTACTGAACTTATAAAACTAAGCATATGAATAGTACTAGTATAAATATAGTTACAAAAATGTTTAATGAGGACTACGTTCAATAAATGTTACATTTACTAAATAACGCATTTTTGATGTGAGCACACAGGCAAACAAAGCCTGTGTGTATTTGCGAGTACGGAAAATTAACTTTTCCAATTAGCCGGAAAAGTAATTTTCCCGTATTCTCTGCTGATGGTTACTTAGCAACGAACTAAAGAATACGGTATTTTGAGATCTGAAATTGGGAAGTCCACATTCCCGATTTCAGAAACAAATGGTTCTTTCGTTGGTCACCTACATTATTCTATGCCATTAACTACCATATTGAAGACGTTTGCAGCAAGGTTTTTGCAGTCTACAAGTAAATATAATTGGTATTCTTCCGAAGGCATTTACTTTTTTTTATAGCATGCCTGTATCCTCTGATAATGATGTTAACATCTTCATTAAGAGCGGTGTGGTGAAACGACCATGTTATGTACGTTAATTTCATAGTCATTAGAATAATTATAGATTTATTAGAAATGTTCTTGAATGGGAAAATTTAAGTATCTAGCTAAAGCCTCATGCTTGCAACCTGTTCTTTCGTAACGGATAACTTTCATGACTTGATTTGTAAACCTAAAACTATTAAAAACTAAAGACAAAGATTAAGATCCATTTTATACACCGACAATGGTTGGTTTGGTAAACTACCAAAAAATATTTTGCTCCGACTATTACCAGAAAATATGATACATACAATATTGTAGATGTTCATGCAATTATAAATTATACTGACAAATTTAAATAAATAATGAGCAAAGCCAGGTGCGAAATAACTGGCGATAAAACCTACTTGATGATGAGGGTCAACTTCTCTCGAAATATTGAAATTGTCTTATGTTAGATAGTTTTGATTATTGGTATCAGTGGAGAAAGCCCTTGTGAAGAACTAACATTTTACGAATGTAATAAAAAATGCCGTTATCCTACATGTACTATATAAAATTTTTATCTAGAACTGCAAAAATTTTTATCTACAACTACCTTAAATTGAGAAAAATCCAAAATCAGATCCAGTTTGTAAGTTTTGATTCAAAATCAAGAAACAAAGGCATTGTTATGATAACCTGCCAATAGTGGTGTTTATTCAAATAATGAGTGATTCAGAAACAGAAAACTTGATCTTGAAATTGAAAAAACTGCTGCAACTGCAGTAGCTTTGCTTTTACCAGATAAATCGAGAACCAAGTACATACGAACAATTTTATAAATGATTCACTGATTGGTGTGCATCTAAGAATATAAAATGAAGCAAAAGAAAATGTATTGTTAGCATTTTTTTAAGAATTAGCCAAGAAGTACAAATCATCTAGTCTTTGGGCGTTCTATTCTATGCTGCGGTCTGCAATCTGTATGCGGCAAAATGCCGATCATGGAAGATTTTTTGTTGGTTGCAGAGGTGGTATATGCATGAAACTTCCTGCTGGTATAAATACTTTTAGTGAATTCCAAAGAACATTGATTTTGTTTTCAATTTATCACAGCCTCAACAATATACAGGGCACTGTTTTCGACGATCATCTACTTCACTTCTAGTCAACACAGGAGCAGACCTTCTAAGTATAAAACGGCATGGTAGTTGGAAGTCCAACACCATGTGTGAAGGCTATATTGATCCGTCTCTTGAAAACAAGAAAAAAATCGCCACAAAACTTTTTGAAGGAGAGATTGCCGTCATTGAAGCTACTTGAACGAACCTGTTGATTCTTAATACAAATAAGCATTAAGTAGTGATCTCTTTCTTAATATTTCACTAGTGGGGTAATATGTCACATTACTCCACTAAGTACTGGTGTAACGACCATTATTCAACTGAAATAGTGCCAAATAATTGTTGCAATGAGGCTAGTATAAAGCAGTTGTGGATACAATTATTATTATTATTAGCTCAGGACCTTTATACTTAATCAAACAGACTATAAACAGTGAAAAGTAATCTTAGCAAACATGTGAAAATGTACATACCACACTTTCGACAACATTAATGCCGATTTTTCCGTTTTCTTTGCAGGTAGGTGCGAGCCGGCCGCCGGTATGCTGATAGCCTGTGCGGGCTGCGACAAGCCCATCCTGGACAAGTTCCTGCTCAACGTCCTGGAAAGGACATGGCACGCCGATTGCGTACGATGCTTCGACTGCCACGCGCCCCTCACCGACAAGTGCTTCTCCAGGGAGGGCAAGCTATTCTGCAGGAGCGACTTTTTCAGGTTAGTATCTGAACGTGATTGCGCTGTTGCCGTTCCGATGGTTTATTTTTTACAGACATTGATGCAGTCGCCATCTGTAGGAAACTAGTGCAAGTTCACTTCACGCCGATAAATTTCTAAACTTCTTGTGTTGTTGAGGAAAATTCGTGTACAAATTCTGTTAATACTAATAATAGCAACATTTTTAACAATAATCGACAATGTTATACAAAATAATTACTATTTTAAACAGTAACATCTCGAGATGTTTAAAGTGTTCTGTAAAAATTATTTCTTTGGCCCTTAGAATACAATGTTCTAAACCTTGGCCACTGTTTTTTGAGGTTTGAGGACTATGCAATTAGCAATACAAAATTCTGTATGTTTACTAGGTTATGGTCCAGTTTTAGTGACATACACATATTGACTGGTTACTTATATTTCCCTATAACATGATTTGCCATGCTAACGAAGCTACGGCAATCGTACATTATTTTATAATTAAATATTTTAATTTTCTTAGAATAAATGGGTGTTTTATTTAACTACGCAGTACTCTGACTGTATATTCCGTTAGTGGATAATTCTGACGGACCTGTAATAAGAGAAAATATAGTTTTGGCACTATAGAATGAAGGAACGAAGAATGAATGCAAAATTCTGTAGCTAACCGGATTAGCTATTACCTATTAGGTATTATTATTAATAAAAATGTTTAGTTTCACCATTTTTACATTTGACAACTCTGTAAAACCGCATGGTAGTTGACATATCTAAGCTATCCCGGACAATGATTGTTATAGGCGCCGATTTTCCAGGGAAAGGGGGGTTTCTGCCCCATCTTTTAGTTGACATATCTAAGCTATCCCGGACAATGATTGTCATAGGCGCCGATTTTTCAGGGAAAGAGGGTTTCTACCCTTTTTTTAAGCATCGAGCTGAAATTTAGAAATAAATTTTGTATTGTCTGTTTAGTTTCCTTAGGCATATGGTTATGTTTGTACTTATACCCAACCGCCAAAGCGCAAGGAGCAACATTTCATAGACGTACTAAATTTGGAAGCGATCAGATATAAAAAATATACAAAAATGACAAAACTAATTGCATTACATAATATCCATTATTTCTAATAGAAACAGTGATAAACAGTTTTTGTCAATTTCGAGGCGTTAGATAATAAAAATGATGAGAGTTATTTTCAAATTTTTATCTTGTATTATCAATTACCCAAGGTCTAAAATAATAGGGAGTGACGAGTACAGAAGGTGAGGGTTGTATTGTTACCTAAGATAATAAAAATGATAAGAGTTACCCCTTACACTCCGATTTTGTTTCTAAAAAGGCACTTTTTGACATACGACTCACATTTGTGACGTCATCGTTGTTCGAGATATGACGTTATCGACAATTTTTTTAAATAGCAACCCCCAATTTTGGCCATGCCATTTGAAAGAGTGTGTTATTCTACATACATACATCATGAAAAATTATGGTGTTACATAACAAAAATTTCAAGAAAATAATGTAAGATTTTAAAATTTAATTATCACAATACTGAAAATGATAATGATTATGTAAAAAATCGATTAAATTAAATCTTCAAATTGTGTACCGTTGGCTGCCTGACAGTAGCCAAGACGATTAATAAATTCTTTTTGGTCATTATCAATCACTTCAGGAGGTACACGATGTATCTCGTGACGAATTATTGATTTTAAATCTTCTAAATTAACCGGTCTAGTAACGTATACTTTACTTTTTAAGTATCCCCACAAGAAATAATCTAGGGGCATCAAATCAGGCGATCTGGCTGGCCGCTCAATCGGCCCTCTTCTCCATATCCAGCGATTCGGGAACAGCTCATCTAAATAAGCACGGACAGGTAAATTAAATTTTAAAATATTCAAACAATTTTTAAATAGCAACCCCAATTTTGGCCATGCTATTTAAAAAAATTGTCGATAACGTCATATCTCGAACAACGATGACGTCCCAAATATGTCAAAAACTGCCTTTTTTTAAAACAAAATCGAGGTGCCAGCCGATTTTTTCGAAAACTTCTCAATTTAAAAAGTAATGAATTTATTCGTTACCTACTTTTCGGAAGCACTGTATTTATTTGTGTCGATTTATTGTGAACGGAGTCACTCTGTAGATTTTTGGCGGTTGCGTATAGTCATAGCTAACTCTGTATAAGTATTTCAATGTTACAATGGCGATCTAGACAAATATTTGGTATCGAATTTAGATATGGAGTAACTAATGCGTTTCAATTGTCGTGGTACAGTCGGCGAAAACGTCATCCATTATCAAAAATTTATCATTTTTTCTACCCTAGTTATTCATGCCTCGGTCGAAATACCCAATCAAGCAAATTATACCATCATGCGACTAAGTGGGAATACCCCATTATTTACTCACCCGGCAGTCCGCAGGCTGAGCCGAAGTCAAACAGAGAAACTAATAGAATTAGATACAATTCAATGATACAGAATTGAAAAAAATCGTCGAAACAATTGATTTTCACGGTTTCACGGTAAATACGCCGATATCCATTTCTTCTCGAACAGAACCAGGGAAACCTTAAAGCTTTATATAAAGTAGAAATCATCATTTAATTAGTCATGATTTTCACCACCAGCAATACAGAACGACTGCATTCTCTATAACAGGAATGCGAAATGTCTCGAGGCGGTTATTTCTAATGACCATAATGTATAATCATTTTTATACGTGCGTTTATTACATTTCTGCCTCCTCGCACTTTATATCAATGAAGTTAATTGTTTCATGTGCCACACTGTTCACACTTAAAAAAATTAATTCAAATGGAAGAAATAACATCAGTTAACTTAATGTACCACTATTAGGTAAATATACATACATTACATTTAAAATAAAAAAGTATGCAACTGTTGATGTAAACATAATTCATTTATACGTAGCTTCTTGACAGTTACTTATGTTTTAATTTCATGATATGTAGGTACAAGCTTTTGCAATATTAATAGCACTCCCTCAAAAAAGCCTTTGAACTTCTGGAAGGTTTGAGAGGAAATTTTATTAAATCTCTATTGGTGAATGGAGCAACCAAGATCTAATGTTAAAAGTCGAAAGTACAGCTTACTACGAATACTTCAGTGGCTCAAAAGAAATCAAAAAGTTTGTTTTAAAGAGTGCCACTATTATTGTAATAGATTGTACGGGGGTGAGTAGATGATTTGGTAATAAATACAAGATTTTCTTTCAAGCTAAGTACATAATTTACTTTACACTACTGTAAATACTTAAAAACACACCGTCTGCTATCAATGTAAGATTCCTATTATGTACGATAAAAAAATCGCACAGTTTGGGGAAAAAATCGTACAGTTTTTCTAACAACCGCCTAAACAACGCTCAATACAAACAAACTTATTCAGAAACTGTCATAATCATAAATCATATTTGTTTATGAGGGTAATATTATAAAGTGAAATTAGTTTGATTACATAATAAATATTGTCTGAAGCTATTTATTTGTGGCATAATTTTAGTTTTTCTTTAGTTTTGTTGGGTTTTTGCCACACTTCTGAAAAAATAATAAAGATTAATTAAATAAGCCCTTGCGCCAAACGGAACAGTCAAGGGTTATTTTCGAAACTAAGTTTGCCTAACCAAAAAATCTCACACTGAAAAAAGCAGATAAATAAAAATAACAAAAATCACATCACTATCGCGCACTTCCGTGTTATTGACGTTTCGAAAAACTCTCTGTTTTCGTTCTCAAAATCGTAGGAAAATTTTTTAAACGTATGTCAAGTTTGACAGTTTAAAATTTGTTAACTTGCTTCCATAGAGATGTTAAATGATTTTTATTTTATTGTTACTTACTTCTTGATACAACTGTAGCCAACAATGATCGATGTTAACTGATCAGTTAGACACACACTTATCTCCGTTAAACAAAATTAATTTCATCAAACAATGATATTTTCAATAACGAACTAAAGTTTATAAAAAATGTTTTAATAAATAATGAATACCCTCCAAATTTTGTTGATAGAACATTCAAAAATATTACAGATAAAACGAACACTGTAAGACAAATAAAGGAAATTAATCATACAATTAAAATTCCATACATTCCTATATTATCAGAAAAGTTAAGAAGAATCGGTAATAAATTTAATATTCGAACAGTTTTTCAGACAACTAATACTTTACGATCATTTTGTCTAAAACACGTCCAAAAAATGATATACAAAATTCAAAAAATTGCATCTACAGTATACCTTGTGAATGCAATAAACATTATGTTGGGGAAACGTCTCGGCCTATGAACATTAGAGTTGAGGAACATAAAAATTATATAAAAAAACGGGAATTTGAAAATCCAAAATTTGCGAACACGCTTGGGAAAACGGTCATTTGATTCAATGGGGTTCGGCAAAAATTTTAGAAAAGGAAGATAATGCAACAAAAAGAAAATTAAAAGAGACCGCGATTATTTTGTTGAACGGAGATAAGTGGGTCTAACTGTTCAGTTAACATCGATCATTGTTGGCTACAGTTGTATCAAGAAGAAGTAAGTAACAATAAAATAAAAATCATTTAACATCTCTATGGAAGCAAGTTAACAAATTTTAAACTGTCAAACTTGACATACGTTTAAAAATTTTTACTACGATTTTGAGAACGAAAACAGAGAGTTTTTCGAAACGTCAATAACACGTAAGTGCGCGATAGTGATGTGATTTTTGTTATTTTTATTTATCTGCTTTTTTCAGTGTGCGATTTTTTGGTTAGGCAAACTTAGTTTCGAAAATAACCTTTGACTGTTCCGTTTGGCGCAAGGGCTTATTTAATTAATCTTTATTATTTTTTCAGAAGTGTGGCAAAAACCCAACAAAACTAAAGAAATACATAATAAATGTCGAGTGACTGTGAAATAGAAAATTTAACTCCACCCAATATGTGTGAAATTGCAGAAGCTGATAAAAACAACTTGTTACCGGCGAAATCTGAATATTGATACAAATTTACATACCAAAGATTTATGGAATGGATATTAAAAAACGACGTTAAATCATTTTCTAAAAATGTAATGATAGCATATTTCCAAAAACTATGAAGCTTTCCTCACTTTGGTCATTTTGCTCAATGTTAAAGGCCACAATAATATAAAAATCGCACATCGCAATCGCATAAATATAAATCGCAATGTCGATATTACAAACTACTCCAAATTACAAGCTCTCCTGAAGAGAAAATCGGACGGCTTTAAATCCAAGATTTTAACAAGCAAAAATATAGACGATTTTCTAGAAAACGCACCAGATGATAAATATTTGTTTATAAAGGTAATATATTAAGCTCAATGTAATGTTAGATAGGTATGTAAATTTATTTCAAATCGTCTTTTAGGTTGCTCTTATATATGGTATAAGCGGTGCGTGCAGGAAACAAGAGTTGCGTAATATAAAACCGTCAGATATTCAAGACACAGGGAAGAATCTACTTATTAATATTCCTGATTCAAAAACTATACGGCAACGTTCGTTTGTGCGATCTAAATATTTTTACCCCAAGGTTAAAAAATATATAAACTTTCGCTCTGCAGTAAATACAGCTCAAAATTTCCTTTTTTTTTCTAAACTATATAAACGGCACATGTATCAGACAGTGTGTCGGTATTAACAAGTTAAGAAAGATTCCAAAACAAATAGCCATATATCTGGGACTACCAGAATCAGCTACTTACAGGACACTGTTTTCGACGCTCGTCCGCAACTATTCTTGTTGACGCGGGTGGTGACTATTAGATTTAAAAAGACACAGCGGATGGCAGTCATCAGCCGTAGCTGAAGGGTATGTGGATAATTCCCTAAATAATCAAACTAACAATTCATCAAAATATCATCTGCAATAGCAAGTACTAGTAATAGGCAACTAATAATGTAAATCTTACTTATGCTTCAACAAGCAAAACAACCAATATACCTTTCGTCTTCAATAATTGTTCTGCAACTATAAGTAATTAATATAATAAAAACAAAAATTAACAATTTGTAAATTTAAATAATCGTATTTTGTCATTAATGTCGTACTATACCATTATTACAATATATACCTTTTGTTGATGTTATCAAATTCTTAAATTATTAAATTAATGATATTGTTACCAGTTCAGATGGAGAACTAAAACTAAATGATTTTGTGTGAATAAGTAAAAATTTATTACATATTTTTATTTACATGTGTATGCCACGAAGTCCAATGTGGAAGTTATTTAAACTTAAAACACAAATTATTATTTTTTATATTAATAGTAATACTACAATTTGAATTTCCTGGTATACAAATTTCTGAAATAGTTTCAAGAACAGTTGAGCATGCACTCATAGATGATTAAATACAAATTTGATTATTCACGTTTCACTATTTTCTAAAATTGTCGCAGATGTTCGCCGAAATTACTGACAGTATAGTGATCAGCATTAGGGATGTTTAGATACTTTACAAAATATTTCGGAATCAGGCCGAATGTATTAATGTCATTAGGGTACAGATATATTTACTAGCATTGTAAAATAAAAAAAAACTTCTTAATTTTCACTTGTTTCAGTTTTATATTCCGTATACTTCTTAATGATGTTAATACAATTCACTGCACCATCATCAGTATTGAAAATTGTAAATGTTCTGGGTCTATATGTTTTAGTATCTCTCACATAAACCACAAAAACAGTGCTTTCCTTCTTAACATCTTCAACATATATAAATTACTATACGCCGACAAGCACTAAATAAACCAAAAATAGGCTTTTATTGACTTTTGGTTTTCAAACTGCGTTTTACGGCCCAATTTCATGAAAAACTACAATTTCATGGTAATAACAAGTATTAACTGGGCTTCTGGTTTCATTTCATGTCGAGAGCTAAACAAAATATAGGCTTTAGGACAGGCTAATAGCACTATTTAGGAAACTGAACAAACTTTGAACATGCATACTTAGTATCATTTTATCTACCTTGGTTTTTCTATCTTTCTAGAAAAAAATGGTCATCCCAAAGATATACCTATATACATAAACAGATGTTTAATTAATTGTTGACTGTTTTAGTTAAATTTCTCTCGCATAAAATTACATTACATAGCATCTTTAAATCTAGTAAAAATATAACAATTATACAAGGTGGTTAAGAAATACTAGGAAAAAAGTACACAGAATCTACGTGAGAAATTAGTGAACCCCGATTTTTGTGTTTTTCCTATTTCTTATTTTTTGGGGGCCCTACTTTTCCTTGAAACTGAGCCTGAAACTGTTTTTTTCAAATATCTTCAGAACTCATATGCGGATTTTAATGGAATTTGGTACGGGGTTGTAGATAGTCTATCTGAATATTATTAAGAAAGTAGTTTTCATATTTTAAAAAGTGAAATTCCTCAAGGCTTCAATACCTACACTGACTATTCCCTCTGTTATTTGTTGAGAAAATTTAGTATTTTTTTTCAAATGAGTCCACACCCGTTTGTGTTGAAATAATAACACAATTCATTGATTGAACTCAAAGGGTGAGCTTAAGCTTAAAGTCTAAAAGTGTCTGACCCTTTACCTGCAAGTATGGTGTGCCACAGGGATCCATCTTAGGCCCCGTGTTATTTTCTATATATATATATATCCGATTTTTATAATTCAGTCTCTTTTTGTAAAATACATCACTATGCGGACGATACTCAATTATATACAGGTTTTAATTTGGATGAACTCGTAGATGTTAATAGAAAAATTAATGAAGTTTTAAGTTCGCTTCACGAGTTATCCCTCGAACATAGATTAAAGCTAAATCCGAACAAGTCACATGTTTTATTATTTGGGCCTAAACAAAATAGATTAGTAGCGAAACAGTCCTTACAAATTATATTAGACAACATTAAATTAGATGTAATTAGTGAATGCAAAAATTTAGGGCTTTGGTTCGATTCAGACCTGCGTTTTACCAAACACATAAATCAATTGTTAAAGTCATGTTATAATATTTTACGGCAATTGTACCCACACAGACAAGTTTTAAATCAAAATCTGAAACTACAACTATGCGAAGCTTTAATTATTTCTAAATTATCATATTGTGATGCCGTGTATGGTCCTAACTTATTGCAAAATGATATATCCAGACTCCAGAGATTGCAAAATTCATGTTTGCGCTTTTCTTATGGTATCAGGAAATTTGACCACATAAGTCACAGGTATAAAGTTGCTGAGTGGTTAAAAATTACTGATATGTTCAAATATCATTTTATATGTTTTACGCATAATATACTACACCGGTGTACCTAGTTACTTGTTTAAAAAAGTTATTAAACTTGGAAATGTTAACTTTAGTCCATCTTCGCGCAACAAAAATATCCTGTTAGTTCCCAAACATAAAACTACCACCTTTACTCGCAGTTTCTCATATTTAGCACCAAAGTTATATAATCAGCTATCTAACGATATCAAAAATGTGACATTGGTTAATTTTAAGAAAAGGTTAAAACCACTTGTGGGAGACTTACATTTTTAAGTACTTTTATCTCCTTTGCTTGGAGGGACAGTGTATGATGAATAACACTTGTACAATTGTATTAGGAAACCTAGAGACATAAAATAAAATAATTTGCAGTAGTATGGTAAGGTTAAGTTGGAAAACAGCTATTAGCTGAACTTCACCTTTCATTCCTATTATTTATAGTGTGTATCATATGATGTGATTAATTGGTTTGTATGGAATGAATAAAGACGACTATTATTATTATTATTATTAATGTTCACTCTGTTATTTGTTAGCTAAATAAATCTTTTAAGGATAACACTAAAAAATTTTTGAGTTAGCCTTGTTAAACACAACATTGAATTATATTATCAATCTATTTCGTTATTTTTTCACAATTTGTATACAATTTAAATCAGTAATGAGTTAGTTTATACAATTTTAGGGTTGTAACAAACAAAATATGTTATTAGGCCTATTGTGTACCTATCAAACGTGGTTATTTTTTACAGATTGTAAATTATTACTTTATAAATATTTATAATAGTTATTATTATTATTAATAACATTATGACTATTACAATTAATTGCAATTAAATTAATAATAATAACAGATAATAATAAAGTTATTAGAAATAATTATGTCATAAAAATTGCAGTCGAAGCAACCATAACAACAATAACAATAACAATAATGATGATTATTATTATTATATTACAATATTTATTACTACTACACACTATTTGAAACAACCGTTTGCAACATAACAAGTTATATAAGATAAAGGCTGAGATTATAATATGTGCATTTTATTATTAAACAATACATTCTTCCTAAATTTAACAAAATATCTACATTTGTGTCACAAAAATACTCAGTGGTGTTGTATGATTGATGCAGTTCAAATAGCTCTTTTGAAGAAACTATTTAAATCAATAATTTCCAGGTTTGATCTATTTTTAAAAGTTTTATAGTTAAGAAGTTGAGGATCAAATGAAATGGTAATCATGGAATGACACACCCAAGATAGATTTTCTGAAATAAGAAGCAAACCAACAATTTTTTTTATCAGATGAAAACGGCCATTGTTACTTACCTATTTCTACCACATCTTCATGACACAAATTCTCACTTTCCAGCTTACAGTACACCATACTTTTGGTATGCAAATTGCAATTTGAAAATGTATTGCAATTGCGGTCCATGATCCGATTAGTGACTTGTATCATACACAGCAAAACTAGAACTGTGCGTTGGTACCTGCTCGTATCCAACTTTGTTCCACTTACCAAAGTGTTATATCTACAACTGTTGGTGTTATTTTTCCACAATATGTACTCATTTACACATATTTTGATTTCTCTAACCAAATATTATGTAGATAAACTGATTTCTTTGTTAAAATGTTAAATTTACTCAAGATTCAGCACCAAATTAATTCACTCATAAACGCGTTATAACCAACTCAATGATATTTTTTACTGAGATAGAGTTGACGTTAAAAAGTTAGAATTAACCTAAACCGCACCTAAATCTGCAGGCAGTTGTCAAGCACCTCTGGCTAAAGCCGCGAATATTTTATGAACCGCTATTGTACCTCTACCGATTGTCCCTGTTATGACTGGTCTCTAAAATATTCACAACCCCATCCTTTCCCCGTACAACACCGCCCCACTGCCGAAGAGAACCCTCATAGGTGTACGAGACTTGAAATATGCGAACTCCGGCTCGTTAAATCTCGATTCTTGCTCTATTTGGGCGATCATATTGATCGGGGAGGTCTGGTCGGTATTGCTCTGCCGCGAAATTCTCCTCTCTCGGATCGAGTTCAACGGATGGAGCTGAAATTCGACGGTCGTTAAAATGGCGTATTTCATTTACGGTTTCGGAGCAAGCTCTGCGAACGCTGAGGAATGTCTGCATGGGAAAGAATAACTAACTATACAGGGTGACTAGTTAATATTGGTACATAGCTTAAGAGCAGATTGTTAACGTCAAAATAAAGCGATTGAGCCAACATGCCTTATTCAATTGTTGCCCCTTTTCATTCTACAGGGTGTTAAAGTTGAACAAATGTTTTCGAGTTGTTGCTATATTTTAAGAACGCAATATATAATAATATTACAGTTATTAAAAACGAATTAAAAATAATTATTATGTTCATAATTTGCCTATCAAAATCAAAGCCAACACTGCAGGTTATGTAAGTCAAGCTAATGATAATAAGTATCGTCTCAGATGAATTCAGTAGTGCATGTGAATTGAAATTTGAATTGTTATGTTTATTTGATTGGTTATACGCACACAATATTATTGGCTTCGATTTGAATTTCCAAGCACAAATAAATCCAAGAATAGAATTTTATATACAGATACCTAATGATAATTTAGTTGGCAATAAATTACCATAAAACATCTTCATTTGGTGATGGTGAAGTTATTGATATTAAGTTGTTAATTTTCAGTAATAAACTCAACTGTACAACCTAACTCAACTAATGCAATGCAATGCCTTTACAGATGACAACGACTTGAATAAAAATGATATAAATAAATTATACATAATAAAATAGAAATGATTGTGCAGTTTAACTTTAACAATCTCGAGAAATAATGACTTCACCGCTATGATGAAATAGTAGGTTAATTGCATAAAAAGTATTGAAGAATTTAAAAATTGTACCATAATAAAAATTCCGCCAGTTGCCAGGACTGAGAACCTGATGCCCCTCTACCCCGGTCTACGCCTCTGTTAGTAACCATGAAGGATTTTGTAGCATTTTTAATATGTTCTAAGTTATCTAAACTTTATGTCAAGTATGATAGGGAAGTATCAAATTGGGTTGAAAGTAATGGGCAAAAATCATTTAAATTAACCCTGTAACTCAGTAAGGAGCCATATTTATCTAGTGTTATGTGTCAATTCTTCATATTGTCAGCCCAGGATTATCCAGTTACCGTATGTACAAGTATTAATGAATCAATCATTATATGTCAGGAAGCCAGATAAGACAAAAATGTATATGAAGTGCTGGAAGATATCAGTAACACTTTTATATTCCTACGATGAGTTCTTTTTTGTGTAAAATATATTAAAATACAATGAAAAAAAATAATTCAGGCTTGAAACAATTTGAATAATATTCAGTAATATATTTTAAGGACAGGTTATAAAATCACAAAATAAAATCCTCATTTTGTGGTATATGTTAAAATTGTTAAAATTGGCGGAGGAGCCATTGTTAAAACTTTGTTACACCATTTTTCTTTTTGTAAATTTATTAGCCAGATAAATATGGGGTTCTCATACATTTTCAATATTAGATATTAAAGGCCATGCATTCTTAAAATAGTGTGTTCTGTTAAGTAAATTATTTTAAATATTTAATAACTGAACTATGTAAGGCTTAACAGATAACGTGGACCTTATATCATGCCACCTGTGTATTTTCAAGGACACTAAAGAGATACGAACAATTGACAACTAAAAATTGTATAATGTATTATTGTATTAGAGGAATATTTAAATACAAACAATAAATATTACAAAGAAATATATCAAGAATTTTGTTTTTCAGAAATTGGCCATTTTGTGGCGAGACATACTGCGACCTTAAACTTGTTATAATTTTCGGGTGTCGTCAATGTGTGCTATAAATTAAACAATTTATAGTTCTACTTATGCATGAATATGGTAATTTAACAGCAAAAATAAACAAGCTGTGGGCAGTCCTAAGACCGCACCCATGTTGTATAATGCAATCCGACACATTTTAACAAGCATAGTGTTGACAATTTAACATGATATAATACAAAACTTAATGCAGTAAATAACAACAATTGAAATAGATTACATTGTCGGAAAAAGATTTACAATATAAGTTCCCAAGTGCATTATAAATTTTTTACCAATTGGATTTAGATCGGGAGAAAGAGCTGGAAACTTGCATTAATAAAAATGTTGTTTACCTATATATATTTAAATACGGCTAATTATTTTATCATAATAAATCATAACCTCAAAGCTATTCAAAATAGAAACAAATTTCAAAAAATTGTATATACCTAGTACTTGCCTTGAATGACATTTGAAAATAAATAAAAGTAAACAAAAAAAAAAAATGAATAAGAAGAAAATGTATCGTCAATGTCAAAAATGTTAATTTTTTTTTTATTTAAATGTTTGAATTTTTCCTCTGGTGAATGGTATTATTGCAAAATAGGGATAAACAACGGTACATATTTTTAGTTTCCATTTTTTTCAATATTAATGAATATTAATTTTAACACACATCGTATTATTATACCTACAGGGTGTTCAGTAAAGAATGGGCCAAACTTCAAATGTATATATTTGGATAAAAATAAACTGAATTAAATTAACTTACCTTAATCCAAAAGAAGATACTAACGGAGCCGCAGGGTGTCAAAGTTAAAATAATAAATCACATTTTCTTTATTAATTTTCTATCGCATCGGCCGTATTTTATGAAATTTGGTATAGTGGGGTTTCTTGGGACTAAATTCGAATATGTCGACGTTTTTGGTGTATCTGCTAGAGGGCGCCACCAACGATGGTCTCATTCTGCACTGGACAAATTTTCTTCCCTCTCTTTTCTAGTTTAAAAAGATACACCTTGTTGATGTCGCTAGAAGCAATGGTTTCTGAGAAAAACGCATCTAAATCTCATGATGCATGCAATTTATCTAAAAGTAAAGTCTGTTCATTGTTGTATGGTGTTATTTGTTTATGTTTGTGAATAGCCGCGAAATTTCGTGAAATTTGCTTCAGGCGATCGAAAGATAAGAAAGAAAATGTGATTTATTTCTTCAATTTTGACACTTTACATCTTTGTTATTATTAATTTTGGTGGTATTTTGAATTTTTTTAGGATAAGCTAAAGTAAATCGACTTATTTTGGTCGCAGTATTATGCTGTTACAGTATGGCCCATTACTTACGCAACAATTGACTTTACTTTTAGATAAATTGCATCCATCATGAGATTTAGATGCGTTTTTCTCAGAAACCATTGCTTCTAGCGACATCAACAAGGTGTACGTTTTTTAACTAGAAAAGATAGGGAAGAGCATTCTTCCAGTCCAAAATGAGATACAGTGTAGCACAAAAAAGTCGTAGGGGTTTAAAGAGGTCCAAACCATCGTTGGTGGCCCCTTTAGCAGATACACCAAAATTGTCGACATATTCGAATTTCATAAAATACGGTCCATGCGATCAAATAATATTAAAGAAAATGTGATTTATATTTTCAACTTTAACACCCTGTAGCTCCGTTAATATCAACTTTTGGATTAAGGTAAGTTGAGTTAATTCAGTTTATTTTATTATTCATGCGACTCAGTTTTATCAATTTAACGTTTTCTGACAATTTTCAAAATATAAAGTAGTAACCATTATATATCATGATGAAGTAAAAAAATAATGCAATTGATTGCCATAAAAATATACACAGTGTTCCTCTCAACAAATTTATATTTGGGTCATATTTCAAAAGATACATCCTGTAGAGAAGTTACAAGTACGCCACTGAAATATACGTCGAAAACTATTCTTCGAGACACAAAGAATCCCTTAAAAGTAGTTATTTTTTAATTTCGCCCTGTATCTCAAAAACGAAGAGATTTATGAATGTTCTTATAACGGCATTTTAAGTTTCTCGAAAAAATAGTCCTGCAATTACGAAATTGGACGCACTGTACAATTAAATTTCGTCACAATAGAATATTGTGACTGAGGATGTAGCTATAATATAAAAAATAACTAAGATTAATGTGAGTGTATAATAGCTTTTACAGATTTTGTCACCTTTCAATTAGGTTCCTTTAATGTTTGATTGCATCTGAAATGAGACAGTTAGTTTCCGTATGAAAGTTATACACACGTACAAAGTCACTTTACTTTCAATTTGCAGTTTTCAAAAAGCTTATTTAACCACGAGCCTATTCTTAGCGCGACGCGCAACATTAACCTGCTGGAAGACAACTCCACTTAGAGTTCTATTTCGAGAGATTTCATTAAATGCTCGGATGAAACTTTGTTTTGGCAATAGCCGCAAGATTTCACACTTGGGAACAGCTGGATTTTCGACAGTTTGTGTGGTACGAGCCCAAGGCCGACAGACGTGCACGGTTTTTACCGGCGTTGGCATTTTACTTTTGGTCCACTTTTGTTTGGCCTGGGAACGGGGCACAATTTTTTCGTTTCTTTCGTCTAATGGCATGCCTAGTGTACCCGAGTGAGGAGACCTTGCTACTACATATTTAAGAAAGTAACCTTTCCAAGGTGCCTAAAATTGCGGATAAGGTTAGGTTCTGGTCAATAGGTATGTTTCATTGTACTCGTAAAAGGATTTACATTTTTAGAACACACGAAGTGATCCAACGAAAGCTAACAGATTATACTTTATATTTGGAAAAGAAAATTGAAGTAATCGGGCCGAAACATGCACCTTACGATGATAAGGTTTTATCTTCAGAAATATTATTAGGAAAGGGGTCAAAATTAAAGAAAACCAATTTATTGGCAAGTCTACATTTCGGCTGTATTTAAGCTTTCTTCAGAACGATCCAAGAAAAGTTTTCCCTGCAAAATACTATTATATAAAATGAGGAATAGAATACAGGTAATATAACATATTATACAGGGTGCCGGAGAAAATGTGGGAAATCTCTTGGGTGCAAGCATATAGAACAAGAAAAAACAAGATAAAAAGTTAATATACAATTTTTTCCTATACTGGAGATATGTCTTTCTGAAGGGTGTCGCTGGAAATCGCGTCGCGGTTTTTCTTGCATAACTTTTAAAGTACTACCTACTCCGGCGCCGGCGCGGCGGTTCGATTTGCAGTTCTCCGGATGTTCTCTTGAGGTCTTGCAACTTGCAAAATGTGAGGGTGTATCATCATATTGTGAATTATTCCTCCTAACTATTTTTTGAATTACAAAAGATTTTCGAAACGTTAGCAAAATGTTTGTTTTTGTTCAAAGAAAGTCATTTTTATTGAAAACGGTTGACTTTAGAGCAATAAACCAAGAGAACTCTTTTTGTGAAAAAATCATTGGCGCTTCAGAATTTACTCAATGTCAAATGTCAATTTTTCCAGTGGCGTAACAATTATTAAGAAAAAAACCCTCCCGATACCTTAAAATCTCCACCACTGGCACGTCCAATGAATTCGAGAAGGGTGCGAAAAAGTAGCTATTAATAGTGGTAATGTGTTTAAAAAAGCTCAGTCCTATAGTTCAAACGGTTCCTTAGATATTGGAAAAAAACTAAAAAAAAATAAAGTTTTGACATTGTGTATCTCGAAAACGAAAGCCCGGAGAGAAAAATGGAAGAGGAAAAAAATGTTTCTTTTTTCAAGAGAAAATTACATTTTTCCGTTGCGACACTTATTTAAGAACACCCTGTATATTTTCTCCATTTTCCTAAACAATTTGTTCAAATTTGTATCAAAATAACGTTCTCAATTAAAACAATGTTTTTTGATTGAAATGAATGTGCATTTCGAATCAAATAATGCTTGTATTTAATTTAAAAATGCATAGGTACCTATTTTTTATTGAGGGATGTGGAAAAGAAAAATTTGTATTCTTTTCATTCGTTTTGTAAAGTTCTTAAATTAAGTTTTATTATATAATCTTTACCATTTTTATTACTTTGGTTTAGAAAAATGTTTAAATAAAAGAATTTTCACTTGAAACCTACTGGTGAATATAATATAAAAAATATTATTAAAAAATAACTTCCCACTAGAAGACACTACTAAAATTAACTATATCCCTGCTCACTATTACTTATATCGCCACAATAAAACTTACTTTTGTGTTTTTGTTCTGGAACTTCATTAATCATTTCTGGAATTCAATTGGAAGCAAAGTTGCTTTCCAGCAAAGCTTTATGCGTTTTCTGTTCATAGAACTTTTATTTAGCATGGGAAGATTACGTTATTTGGACAAGAAGCTTCTACTAACGTTAATAACTCACATAGTGTCAAAATTGAAACATGAACAATTTTAAGACAACGAAATATCGGTTATGCAACTCTGTCGTTTGATGCTTGGCCAATTGACCAAAGAAATTATTTCATGGATTTCTGGTGAATTTAACGACTATAACTAACAGTATCGGAGAAGAAATCCGAGCTCCTATGCTAATATTTTAAGTATATGTGGAAACATTATTCACAGTTGCTTCTTCTATTGTACCATAAAGTACTATAATAGTCACTACTTATTTATTATACAGTACAGTCAGTATTCCTTTGCAATACATTATTTCTAAATTTAACAAAATATATGTACTTTGGTGTCAGAAAATACTCAGTGGTGTTGTACGACCGATGAATTTCAAACGGCTCTTTATTGAACAAACTGGTTAAATCAGTAATTTCCAGGTTTGATATACTTTCCAAAATTTTATAGCCAAGTAGGATCAAATGAAATGGTAATCATGTAATGACACACACAGAATAGGTTTTCCGAAAGAAGAAGCAAATCCAATGTTTCTTGTATAGGATGAAGACGGCCTTTGTCACTTCATGACACATGCAAATTTTCACTTTCCAGCTTACATCAAACTTTTTTATGCAACTTATAATTTGGTTCATGATCGGGTTAGAACAGTACACTTATGATTGTCGTCCACAGACAGCTGTGACTTGTATCATACATAGCAAAACTACAACTGCGCATCTCGTACCCAACTTTGTTTTCCTACTTCCACTTACTTAACAATGTGTATTTTATATCTACAACGATTGGTGTTATTTTTACACAATATGTATTCACTCACACATAATTTGGTTTCTCTAATCAAGTATTGTGTAGGTAAGCTAATTTCTTTGTTAATGTGTTAAATTTATTCAAAACTCAATACCAAATTAATGAGTTTATGTTCATGTTATGAATGTCAAAATATTGTATAATTTTTTAGTCTAAAGTTTGCTAAAGTATTATTAATAGTCGTAGACAGAGTATAGTATTCTACTTGCATATAATAATTATAATAATAATGAATACTGTACTATTACCACAAAATTTAAAGAAATATAATAAATAAATACAATGTAAAGTTTCAGAACTTAGATAATCAAATCTATTACCGTGTATGGTGTTTTAAAATAAGTATTTACTTCTAAGCAAAGCTGTTCTTTCAATAAATATAACCTTCACGTCGACAATAGGTACTCTTACAACCCATTCAATTGTCGTAATTATATTTTTCGCAATTAGCAAATAAAATTAATTAGCATTTTATTTCTAATCACAGGAATTAAACTGTGCAGCACATTTTAACTATCCGAACGACAAATATCTACGGGCTGAAAAATGTTTACATAGTGAATTATGAAATTCAAATTACAAACACTGAGGACATCATTATTTCCTGTACTCTAAATTTGGTCATTTAACAAACAATTTAGGTACCTGAAAATATTCTACCAAATATCAATTTATTATATCAAATGATTTATTTCAGTAATTATAGTAATTATGCTGAAATAAGCTCTTTTTAATCATTAAATAATGTATTACAAACAAATAGAAATTTGTAGAGTACCTGCCTAATACCGGCCAAGTCTATTTTTATTTAGTTTCAGCTGTTTAAATGTTCACTGAGGAAAAAATATCTAAGCTATTAGTAAAAATTAAGTTATTTCAAAAAAAAAAATTATAAAAACAATTTTGCTAAAGGAACCTTCTACTGTGGTTTTGGCTGAGACAAGATAGCTTCAGATATTTCAAAGAGAATTGTCTTGTAAACCAAGAATCTTGTTCGATCTTGCAGATCATGTTTTGTCTTGCGAGTATCGTAAATTTCTTTTCTAACAATTTTCCAGGACTTATATGATTCTTGTGATACTGTAGCATACAAATAAGGAACATGGAACAAATTTGGTACAGTGGTGCTTACTCTCGGTCGGCATTGGTCTCGCTCGGAGCTCACCCGCAACTCTCGATATGATCGTCGACAGTGGTCGATTGGTAGACGTTATAAAGTATAGATTTAATTCTCTAAAAGCTTAAAATATTTTTTATCTTAATCGATATATCATTCAAAACCGTATCATCGACTCCGAAGAAGAGAAATCGTATCTGGATTATTTCATGTTTTCTAATGACTTGGCTTTCGTTGTATTCTTCTTTGTGCCTTTGGCGGTCTTCTTTTTCTGCTCTTACCATGATCCAAAGCTTTTCCTGGCGTGAGCCTGGTCATGTTCTGTGGAGTTGCTGCTTTTCTGTCTTTTTCAGATGGACTGGTGGTGATTTTCTCAGCTTTTGAATATGCCCAATCTATGAAACTTTAGACCATCTATTTTTGCATTTGTTGATCCATCTTTGCTAAAGGGGTAGGAAAGATGAATCGAATAACATTTACCAAAGCGATCGGATATTTTATATCACTTAGTAGAGTAGACATACAAATTTTTTCTTTAGGAAACTCGACTAATGTTGTCACCTTGTCTTGGCTTTTCTTGATCTCGTAAAACAATATAAGACCAAGACAAGACTTGACAACCCAAATTGCAAGACAAGATTTGAAAAAACATAGATATAACTACGGCAAGAAGCCTTCCAAATATACGAATGCATTCTTGTTGTAGGAAATTAACAGAAATCTAGTTTTTACAAATAAATTAACTGTATATAAATTACAGAAGCAATAAATATAAGCAACATATAATTGCAACATTAAAATTGACAATTCTATTGAAAAATAATACTTTTCTCAGTATAGAATAACGTAACTCAGCTCTGACCACCCGCGCAAAGATATGAAAACAACCTTTAGCACACACTATTTTTTTACAGGCGTAAAACAACGAGGAATATCTGGTACTCGTTATCACACTAACCTTGTTGCCTTGGTATCAGAGAATTACATATTATATTTCCTTTAAAATTAATTACAAAGAAATTTCAATTATTTCAATAATTAACGCCGTATCGGACCATTTACGTCAAGTGTTAACATGTTTACGGGTTTCGGTTATTAAAAATGCGAGATAAGCCGCACTGGAAATGATAAGAAGGCGTCGGGCCAATGATACGCCAGCTCTATATCCCTGGCGGGCGGGTTAACAGAAACGAATAAATATAACTTTATTTATGCTTACATATGAGCTTTCAATGCATAATAAAATTAATTAAAAACGCATTTTAATTATAAAATTAACAGTGTGTGGAGCGGTTTATCACTCCTTATCGAAAATTTATTTAGTCTGGACGGAAAATAATAATATAGTTTAATTAAATTTGAAAATACGCAATATAATATCGTTATCGACAGATGGATGTTAATCGAAAGAAAATCGTATGTTTGTATTAAGGATAATTAAATGATGACGTTAATGGAAACATAAATTAATTAATTGAATTGCTTCTTCATAAAATAAGAGTATTTTGGGCAAAATAATTTATAACACACTGGCTTTTTATGCGTTTTACAAAAATGCTATATCCATCAGCTACATTTTCACGATTTCGCGTGGTAGAGGTTGGTGATTTTTGTGTGTTTGTGTCGCCAGTGTAGTTTATAATTATTAATTAAATTTGCTGAAATAAAAATGCAATTCAAGATAGGTAAAGTGGAAAAATGTATAAAAGACATTTTAATAGACATGTGCGTTTGTGTTTTCCGTGAGCGCCTGTTATTCGGTACATATCCTACTGATCATGAGTAATGAATTTCATTCTGATTCATATTCATAATCAAATCTTTATTAAATCCTCCGAATACGTGGTTGGACCTCAATTAACACAGGATTGTGTTTCTTTATGGTAATTTTGTTTGCAGTATAATTATATTTAAAAAAAATTCATGTAGCTATATAATAGACTACTGTTTTTCGGTTACGCCATGGCTTATAGGTAACAGATCACCGCCAGTTCCAGACTTAATGTTCATTTCCCTAGCTTTAGCTGAGAATCTTTCATCTGACCCTGTTATTCTCGGCCGCTATTAGGATCCCTGAATTAATATGTTTGCAATGCAACATATTTGTATCTGTAAACCTGTTCGTATTTACCTGAATAAACAAAATTCAGTTCTGTTAAGACCTCGAATAAACGGATTCCAATAAAAATGACTTCTGTACAGAATGTAGATACTCACAAAATTTAATAGCTTCCCTTAATTAGAGATTATCTATTCATATAACCTTGATTGTAACACTTATAAATGAATATATTCCTTCAGAATCTCCATTTGAATAGGAGATAAAAAGTGTTACAACGCTACTCCAACACACTTTTAATATAGAAATTATTTATACATACACGAAAAATTTCATGGTTTGCTTCCTTTATACTTTAAAAGTTTTTAATGTATTACAAGCATATTTTGAAAGGGGCGGCTTCTTTGCTACCTTGTTCTTTATGTACCCATATTTGGATAGGTATACTTCTAGATCGATATTTTTAGATCAAAACATATGATTTTCGGTATACATTCGACCTTGTACGATTTCATGTGCGGAAAAAATCAATAAATTGCCTCAAGTAAATTGAGGAGGTACTGTTGAAAGTATAATTATCCATTACAAAAAAACTCTTTTGCAAGTAAGAATGTTTGTTGTCTTAAAATGAAGTGTAATCTGATTATGTGAACTGAAAACTGTTTCAAATGGAAACTAATAGAATTTCCTAAATAAAATCAACTCTAGCTAATCTGTTTATTGTAAATTAGATATTTTATGTTAACTCTTAGTATACATTTTTCTAAAATTCTCATCAAATTATGCCAATTCAATATTTTTATTTAGAATTAATTTCTCATACCCCATTAGTGCGGTAAAGTGTACTTTTCCGAACGATTTTTGTTACATTATACCGCAGGCCTATCGTACTCTTGTGACAACGCTTATTGCAACGTAATTCAGCGGATGCAGGCAATATTAAAAGCGAAAGACTTTGCGGTAGATGTTTCTCAAGGTGCTTATGAGTCCCATTCGATGCAGCTTACCGTCTAACAGTAAATAGCGGTCAAATTGATGCGACGCTGAATTACGCTGAACACAAATAATTACCGATAAAAATTCCTGTCGTTTCAAAAAAATCAAAGAAAATAGAAAATTGTCTCTTAAATGCCCCAGATAATGTGTATCTATGACCAAAGTAACCACGATATTTGGAATTATCGATGCCTCTCGCTGTGAAAAACTAACGAATATGACGAGCCATGAAGACAAAGGGGATGTGCTTATTATTACCATACCAAACACGAAAACCAATGTTTCAAGAAAATTTGCAAATGTTAATGGATTATGGACTTAGTGATCATGTAATAGTTCTTCTGTCATCTTATCTTGCTGGTAGGTATCAGTTTGTGTCGTACAATGGTCTGCAGTCCAATATATTGCTGGCAAAGTCTGGAGTGCCGCAGGGGTCCAATCTTGGACCTCTTCTTTTGCTAGTCTTTGTCAATGAACTTCCCAAATGCATCCAGTCTGAGTGTTTACTCTATGCAGATGACTTCAAGATTTTTAGAAAAGTTAAAGCTAATTTGGACTTTGTATGAATGGTCTGTCAAAAATAAATTATATCTTAGTTTAGATAAATGTAAAATAATATCATATTCGAGGACCAAGGATTCTACCGTTGTTTTTTCATATAAAATTAGTGACACCCATTTAACTAGATGTTTAACTATAAAGGATTTAGGTACCTACTTATTACTTTTCGAAATGACTTAATTAATTAATTAATTAATTAATTATTAAAATTTAATAATCACATTCAACGTATCACTGCTGAAGCATATAAACTGTTAGATTTTATTAAGCGTGCAACCTATGATTTTAAAAGTATTGATACTATAAAAAGTTCTTTCTCGCCTAGAATATGTTGCTGTCATCTGGAGTCAATCCAAACTGTCGTCAAACAAACCATTGAAACTGTTCAAAATGACTTTATTAAATACCTTTATTATAAGAAATATCGCGACTTGATAGTAGAAGGGATGAAATTATTCTAATGTTGTTGCATAAAATTATAAATAGTATTGTGACAGTCCTTATATCTACTATCTAAATTACAATTATATGTCCCAGACCACAGAATACGTCCCCCGCACTCTGTCTTTAAAGTTTCCTTAAGTTACTCTCTTGTGAACAGCTTTAGTATTGTATGTAACAAGTATCTTAATATTTCTTACTTCTGGAGTGTATGATGTTAGCCGTTTTAAATTTAAAAAAATGTCAATTTTAGATTTATTTTTTTCACTTGTACCTGTCCCCCGCAATTATTTGTTTATTTAGTGGTGTTTGCCATATGTATGTATACAGGGTGTTAAAAAAGAGTGTAAAATATTTCAGGAGGTAATAGTATGAACTAAAATAAGCAGAACAGTCTTAATAAACATGGGTCCGCAAAGTAACGGTTGCGGAGATATGGACCACTATTCGTTTTTCAAACATTTTATTTTATTAGGAATAAACCGACAAAGGAAGCTTTTAACAAACAAAAAACAAAGTTACAGAAGATGTTCAAAGTGCCCTCCCTCCATTTCCAAGCAGGCACGACATCTTCGTCTCAACGATATTCAAACTCTTTCGAAACACCCTCCTTGGTTTGGATTTCTTGACACTTTTGATTAATCCGTAGCTGCAGCTCTTCCAGGCTATTTACAGGAGTACCATGCAATAATGTCATCAAATATCCCCAAACAAAGAAATATAGAGGGTCCGGCCCTTCCTACCCATCTATGTCGAAAAGTTTGGTGTAAATGCTCTCTAACGGCCATGGAAAAATGAGCTGGAGCACCATCATGCTGGAACCACATTCGGTGCCTCTGATTCAAAGGAATGTCTTTCAAAAAACTCATACAGTGTGTTCGGCAGAAAGTTGAGGTAAGCAGCGCCTGTTAATCGGTTTAGTAAAACAACAGGACCTAGAAACCTGTCTTCAGCATCATGACGTAGAAACCAGCGGCAAAAAACCAAACGTGCTTGATGATGATGATCATTTATTGGACTTAAGGCCTGTACTCGTTACACATGGTATGGGTAAAGCAGTTGCTCGTGAAGGATTCTCCAAACAAGAGAACCACTAATTCCTACCTCGGCTGATATTCTCCGCACACTCGTACCTGGATTCTGTTCTACCAGTGCTAGAATTCCTTCTTCTGCTCTAGAAGTGGATACCGACCTTGGTCTTCCGGATAAATGGCAGTGTTTGCTCAAGGAACCGGTATCACGCAATCTTTGGTGAAGTCTTCCAAACATGCGTTGTGAAGGAATCTGGCGATTTGGATAAGCGTCAACATAAAGACGTCGCGTTTCGGTGGCGTTCCCATTAGCACGACCATACATGAAATGCATGTCTGTCAGTTCTGCGTTAGAGTAAACAGCCAAAGCGAAAGAAAACTTGTGCACTGTTTATTTTATTTCACTAAACATCAACCAACTATTATAAGAATACACAACGTTTTTGCAAAATAAAAAAGGGGCTAAAAACATAAAACATTCCATATCTCCTCAACCGTTACTTTGCGGACCCATGTTTATTGAGACTTTTCTGCTTATATTGGTTCATACTATTACCTCCTTAAATATTTTACATTCTTTTTTAACACCCTATATAAATTTTCATGCTATACTAGATGTTATCTTTTATACTCATTTAATTGTTGCTCTGTTTTGTGTAAGGTAAGAAGCATGTAATTAGGCTACAGCCTGTTTGCTTCATCATAAATTACATAAATAAATAAAATTTGTCGTTTGCCATATCTAAACGATGTAATTATACTGTATTTATTTATGATATGAACAACATGTAAATTTACTATCATTTTTATCAGTTGTGGCTTCACTACAGATCTATTTTGAATCCAGGAACCCGTGGTTATATGTTGAACACTTATTTTAGACTCACCCTGTACAATCGTTTGCAATAATAATGACACTCTCTTAAAACAGTTTTTGAACTTCTGGAAGTTCTGAATAGAAATTTCATTAAATCTCTCTTGATAAGTGAAACAACTAATAACTAATGTTAAAAATTTAAAGCAGATTTCAATATGAATACGTCAGAAGTTCAAAAGAAATGGCAAAACTCATTTTAGTGAGTGCCATTCATATTGCAAACGATAGTACATCCCTTTGAAAGTGTCTCATTCCGCTCACGTATCTAATTTGGACTTTTCTAACGGGCCGACGACGTGGAGGTGAAAGAAACCGCGAGAGAAACGCCAGAAAGACCGCTTAGGCGGCGGGAATACCAGAGAGGGCGATTGTGTTTAACTAAGATAATTGCTACGATATGATGATAGTCTGGGGATCGGCTAGGGTCCTTTTGAATTCATATTGCGGAATCGTTGGGGAGACTTAAACGCCCGCCGCCGATTACCATAAATAAATGAGAGTGCACTTTTATCAGGGCCCGCACACTCGCATTATCAGCGGTTTTACTTTTTGCCGTTTTGATCTCTCGATTAAAATGGGGGAGATGGGGTATAGCAGTCGGGTCTCGTTAAATGAAGATGTTTCGCTGATGGGTATCTGCATGCGAAACTCGGTCCAAAGTTGAAATAAATCCAGAAAATAGAACAGAGACACGAGCAGAATGTCAGGGTAGGGTAAGTTGAGGAAATATAATATTTTAGGAGAAGCAATAGGTTTCTTTTTTAGTTCTGCTCAAACTAGAGAAACTAATTTTATAAAGCAGATTGACAATTGACAGAATTAAGACCAATGATCTCCCTATCTACTAGATAGAGCGCAAATCAATTACTTGGCTCAGTTGTGCTAGATGGTCGTTTTACTGGAGTTAGATATGTAGAATTTTTAGAAAATAATTTGGCAGATCTTCTGGACGATGTTCCCTTGCCAAATCAGTGTTATAATTTATAATACCTACAGAATAAACACTTTTCTCTATTGATGCATTACAATAATTAACTCGGGTAAAAATATGTTCATTGCTATCTCAGTAACCGTTGATATTCGACCATAGGTTTATTAGTTCTTTTGTACCCAGTTTTATGAAAAATGGAAAATACATGGTGTTAAAAAAAGAGTGTAAAATATTTCAGGAGGTAATAGTATGAACCAAAATAAGCAGAAAAGTCTTAATAAACATGGGTCCGCAAAGTAACGGTTGCGGAGATATGGACCACTATTCGTTTTTCAAACGTTTTATTTTATTAGGAATAAACCGACAAAGGAAGCTTTTAACAAACAAAAAACAAAGTTACAGAAGATGTTCAAAGTGCCCTCCGTTCATTTCCAAGCAGGCACGACATCTTCGTCTTAACGATATTCGAACTCTTTCGAAAACACCCTCCTTGGTTTGGATTTCTTGACACATTTGATTAATCCGTAGCTGCAGCTTTTCCAGGCTATTTACAGGAGTACCATACACTAATGTCTTCAAATATCCCCAAACAAAGACATCTAGAGGGTTCAGATCAGGCGATCTTGGAGGCCATAAAACAGGTTCGGCCTTTCCTACCCATCTATATGGAAAAGTTTGGTGTAAATGCTCTCTAGCGGCCATGGAAAAATGAGCTAGAGCACCATCATACTGGAACCACATTTGTTGCCTCTGATTCAAAGGAATGTCTTCCAAAAACTCATACAGTGTGTTCTGCAGCAAGTTGAGGTAAGCAGCGCTTGTTACTCGGTTTGGTAAAACAACAGGATCTAGAAACCTGTCACCTACAATACCCATCCAAATGTTAAATGAAAAACGTGCCTGATGTCCAGATTCTATAAGAGCATGAGGATTTTCGTCGGCCCAAATATGCGTATTGTGAAAATTAAACAGTCAATTTTTTGTGAACCCGGCCTCATCAGTAAAAAGAATGTTTGCAAGAAAACGAGGGTCTTCAGCATCATGAAGTAGAAACCAGCGGCAAAAAACTAAACGTGCTTGATGATCATTTATTGCATTTAAGGCCTGTACTCGTTGCACATGGTATGGATAAAGCAGTTGCTCGTCAAGGATTTTCCAAAGAAGAGGACCACTAATTCCTACCTCGGCTGATATTCTCCGCACGCTCGTACCTGGATTCAGCTCTACCAGTGCTAGAATTTCTTCTTCTGCTCTAGGAGTGGATACCGATCTTGGTCTTCCAGATAAATGGCACTGTTTGCTCAAGGAACCGGTATCACCGAATTTTTGGTGAATTCTTCCAAACAAGCATTGTAAAGGAATTTGGCGATTTGGTTAAGCGTCAACATAAAGACGTCGCGCTTCGGTGGCGTTCCCATTAGCACGACCATACATGAAATGCATGTCTGTTAATTCTGCATTAGAGTAACCAGCCACAGCGAAAGAAAACTTGTGCACTGAGAACAACTGTCAAATACGTACTGTTTATTTCACTAAACATAAAGAAATTATAAGAAGATATTATAAGAAAATACACAACGTTTTTGCAAAATAAGAAAAAGGGGCAAAAAAATATAAAACATTCCATATCTCCGCAACCGTTACTTTGCGGACCCATGTTTATTGAGACTTTTCTGCTTATTTTGGTTCATACCCTCCTTAAATATTTTACAGTCTTTTTTAACACCCTGTATTTAGATATAAAAGCTTTGTGTGAAGTGTTGGAACGGTATCAGTGCCGCGTATTTTAATGTTTTAAAATAGTAGATAAAAAATACGTACATTTTTTCAAACCAAACTAAATAAGTAGGTTCTATTAAAAGTTAAACTATTATAGTATCAATATCAAATGTCAAATTCTGACATTTATGGCATGATGCGTATGTTTCCAAATACTAACGTGGGCACAGGATTCTATATTGAAATTCTGGTGATTCGACAGAAAAGTATATAATAATAATAATAATTTGTACATTCGAAGACATAATTTGACCCGATAAACGATAAATTAGAAAGCACGGTACACTGAGGTGCTAATAGACGCGACGCCTTACTTTCCACATTTCTTACTGTTGTTCCCATAAGGATACAACAAAAAACAACCCCGCAGAGACCCATTTCTGAGCGGTTCATCCACCGCAAACCTCCAAACCGACACCAGATCCATTTTTCTGACACAATTCAATTGTTTCGTTTCAGGAGATATGGCACGAAGTGCGGCGGCTGCGGTCAGGGCTTATCGCCCAGTGACTTAGTGAGGAAAGCGAAAGACAAAGTGTTCCATCTCAATTGCTTCACCTGCATGGTGTGCAGGAAGCAGCTATCGACGGGCGAGGAGCTCTACGTGCTGGACGACAACAAATTCATCTGCAAGGATGACTACCTGAGCGGGAACAAGGCGGCCGTGATCAGCTCGCATCATCAAGGTAGGCCGAATTTCAGTCCAGTTCGTTTCTTTCAGATGAGCGAAATCACAACACGAAGATTGTGAGAAAATATATGCAAGGCGTCCGGGAAAATGTGGGAAATCTCGGGAGCAGAGAGAACATGAAAAAATAAGATGACAAATTCGTATACATAGGTCATCTTATTTTTTCATGTTCTTTCTGCTCTCGAAAGATTGCCCACATTTTCCCGAACAAAACAGGAGTCTTTGTTATAAAATTTTCGAAAAAAACCCTAGCCTAGAAAGTTACGCTCCTTCAAAAATTCCAAAAAAAATTGTTTTTTTATCTTCCATGAATATCTAGCTAAAGAAACCAAACTTGATGAACATTATCTGTTAATAAAACTGCAGTTTTTGAATTCTTTTCAACCTTGAAGTATTTTTGTTGGGTTGAAATAATGAACCCTTATGACATTTTTTCTTATAATTTTTTTCCGATAAAATGTTTTAATTTTAAAAAATATGTCTATAAAGCTTCATTCATTTACGAACTTTTTAATCTCTTCAAATTTTTTCGAAAAGTTAAGGATTTATGTGAAAAAATATATACTATACAGGGTGATTCAGGTTTTAAGGCACAAACTGAAATGGGTGATAGATCTTATCATTTTAAGCAAAAAAGTTTATATAAACATGAGTCCGATCTCGATCAGTAGCGGAGCTACAGGGGGTCAAAGTTTATTTATTTTTTTCTATTAATTAAAATATCTCGCTCACTTTTCAAAATATCAATTTAAAATTTGGTGTGGTTAATACTTCCTATAAGGACATCATTTCAAGCATTTTAAAGATTTTTAAAATCTACAGGGTGATACGTTTTGGGGGGTTTTTTTGCTTTTCAATTTTGTTCGAGAAAACAACCGTTTTCGAGATAAATAAGCATATCCGTTCTAAAACATGTTAATTTTGCCTATCACCCATTTCAGTTTGTGCCTTAAAACCTGAATCACCCTATATATTGCAATGCATTTTTAAAAAGTTGAACTGTTTAATCTTGCCGTAAGATCTAGTGGTCATATTTTCTGTTTATCAGCTAATATTTTCTATACAAAATCATAAAACTTGTGAAAGATTAAGAAACAGTAACAATAAATAACATTGACATGAATGACATTGATTTGTTTCTATGGATTCCATTGCAAACAGCGACAGGCCACTAGATCTTTCGGCAAAATACACACGCAAACAAGTTTCCCAGAAAATCTTTAAAATTGTAACGTTCGATAACATTGCAATCTGTCAGCTGCTATTGTTAAGATACAAGGATCAATCATATACTCGCGTCAAGAATTCAGACGTCTTACGTCACGGCTGACGTTACACATTTGTTTTTATTGTCAACGTAATTTTCCATATTTGGTCGCGTTAAAAACAATCATTTTTTGCAATTTAGTGTAACAGATAATGCAAACATTTAGTGTAGTAGGTATATAGTTTTATTACTATCAGTTGCAGTTTCTTAAATATTTTGATGAAAATATAATGAATTAGGTATTCATTTGTTCGTGTGACGTAAGTCGTCTGAATTCTTGTCGCGAGTATAGTAGTATTGTGGCTGGTGCGTTTCGTTTTTCCCTACTGCTTGCTTGAGATTTGTTATGACATGTTAATTTGTGGCGAATCTGGTCAATGCTCTCCTATACGAAAATTTTGTACGGTAGTAATAATTATAAAATAAATGTACGCTAGGCAATTAATAGTCTGACGTGAGATGCTAATTTCACAATTAATTCTAAAAAAATAACAAATTGCCATATAAACCTCTGTCTAATTAAAGAACAAGAGAGAACGGATCGATTGTAAAATATTAGAGAACGCAACACTGTTTTAACGTAATTTAATGAAAAACTGAAACAATTTAACCAATTGCCCACCTTTGCCTGAAAGCATTGACTGAAGTATTACGAAAAAGTATAAATTTAAACCTTCATCGGCGTAAACTGCATATTTAAATAGAAAATATGGAAATTAACAAATTTTTAATTAGGTATAGGTAATTATAATTAACTATAATTAAGCTTCTATTTCATATAAAAAGTGGGTAAACAGTAGGTATATATCCAAGAGTCTTAGGTACCTACATGTTCTTCATAACAAAATTTTGCTGTTCTGTTTACCTCCATTCCACTTTTGATCTACCTCTATATAAAAAATGTTGCTGCTTTTGAGATAGTGTTTAAATTGCGCCGAAACAATGATTTTTTCATTTAAATTTAAAATAGATAGGCCTATATAGTTAAAATTCGGTGGTTCCTAATTTTACCGTAAAAGAAGTCAAGCGAATACCACTTCCCCCAATTAAGGAAGAACTAAGTATTACCTATAATTTGCCATCACCATCACATCATCGTTGAGTCTAATGCTCATAGCATTCTCGAAATCAAATATTGAGTAAGCATTCCTTAGTTGGTTAACAATTACTTCAAAATACCGGTTAATTATACAGTGCAACAAGTGGAGAAATTAGCGGTTTTAACATTTACACGATGTTTATTCAGTAAAAAAAATAACTTCTTTCTTCATAGTAGCCGACTTAAGTCTTTATTTTGCACTCAAATTAGTAGAGCAACAAAAATGTAGTAGGTACCTGAAAAATGTAGGTATAGTCATCAAAAGTCAACATTTTCGTTAAATTTTCAGTTGACAAGTGAGTTCTCTTTGTGACTGCGAAATACTTTTATGTTCTAAACTGTCGTCTTTCGTTGTATAAGACATAAAACAAATGTCAAAATAATTTGTCATTTTTTCTATGATTTTATTACCTAATTAAACAACATACATTTTAAGTACCTAATACAATATTTCAATACAAAATAGTACCTAACTATTATATACAGGACGATCAGAGGATTACAATTTATTTTGCACCATAGGTAGGTAGGTCAGGGTGAACCTTAAATAAGTACAAATATTTTAACTGCTGGTGTAGTTCGTCATATAGATCAGTCTAGTGAAAGCCATTTTTAACCATTTCTAATATTTACGGAGATATTAATGTTTTAAAAAAATACCTACATTTTGAGGACTACATATCTTAACCAACCTAATGAACCATATGATTTGTTGCGAGGTTGCCATATCTTCTCTAATATAAATATTACGTTTCCCTTAACGTAATAGTAAAGTAATACGATTAATTATATTTTAAAAATACTTGTTTAAAGCATAAGTACAGTAAAGTTGGGTATGTAGTATGATACGCAGCAATATTAACATACATTTTAACTGCTTAATTGACCTTACTATAAAGATTAAAAATGAATTTCCGCAAGTTAAATACTACCGTAAAGTATTTAGGAAGATTTTACTATGTCCAATGTTCAAAAATTATACATACCTAAACGTGCACACAAGCTTATCTGTTTGTTAAAAAATTAACTACTTAATCAGTAATCCACATAAGTTAAATGCCATTGTACACTGTTAGAAAGAGACACAAGACACAATTTCCTTAAGTTATTTTATGAAAAATAATGAAAAACTATGATTTTCACACAACATATTAAATTTAAAAGTTTCTTCAAGCAAAGCCATTTGTATAACACTGGCAACACTGTGAACTACACGTTCAATCTGAAGCGCTATGACTCATAAATGTATGAAAGTCAGCGGTCCTCAACAAGTTTTCTACAGAAAAATTTTAAAATTTCACTTTTTTATTTCTGATTTTTTTGTAAAAAAAACTATTAATTATGTGTTCTACACAGTGAACTGACCTGTAAGTACTGCTGGTTAAAATATTTGTACTTATTTAAGGTTCACCCTGTATATAAATTGAAAGTAAGCCGATATTGCAGTAAGTTGAATTTATGCCAGATTCAGTGCTGTCAACTACCGTAAGTTTTAGTTCTGGATGTTCAATGAGCTAGTCCTGTAATTGGTTAAGTTTACTGCGATCCGTTTGGAGAAAATCAAATCTTGGAGTCTCCCTTTAAAGAGCAATAGCTCCGTTAGGACTTATGATTATAGATATAACTTTTTTCTTAATTTTGATAGTAGAATCCACAGTTAATTTGTTTGCACTGTAATTTTGGGACAGCCTGTGTAAAACTATTGAGAGTTTTAGCTACTTAAGAGCGGTTTAACGTTATTGTCGTGTTAAACGTGAATGTTATTCATAATTAAATATTAAATGCGTGCTATGCACACACACCTAATATCGTCTCCAATAATACAACCTTTACTTTATCCATACGCATTTTCTCGGGCTGTCTCGACCTCCTATCAGTCGAGGGGGTATCATCGGCCAACCTAAGGGGGTAATCCCCCATCAACGGCCTGCGCGTCAGCGATCAACCGCCAGAGAGCAGTCGAGCGAGGGGTGACGGATCGCCCGTCTCGCCATTGGCCGGCGCAACTCGATGGGCGGAGCCTGGCAACGTCGGCGCTTTGTCCGCACGTCACTTCGTCACTTCACGCTGAACCGGTGAAAGCCGGCGATGCTCTGTCGTTTCGCTTCCTCGTCGTTCCATGGGTCTGAATGTCTACTCAATGATGGTTCGCCATTGCAGGACGTGATCGCGCGTGTTGGTGGTTGCTCTGAAGAGATGGACAGTTCAAAGTAACTGTGGACTTGTTCAAAATGACTTTATGTAGCACAACATCATGTTATGTGTAATATTAAATGTTAGTATTTGGATTCTTAAACCACTGATAAAAAATTGTCCTTAATTTTACGTTGACAATTTTGACCAGAGTAAAGTTATGTGAAAATACATAATAACATTTTTTTTGTTTTCAATTCACCTCTTATTGTATTTTTATACTTTTTGTTTTTTACTGGTTGTTTGTTTTTCCTTTTTATATATTAAGTTTAAAGATGTCAAATCGTTTTTGTATGTATCTATTCTGTTTTTTTTTTGTTTTTTATATATGTATAGTTTTTTCTTTTTCTGTAATTCCTGCCCTATAATTGGAATGTTTCTGTCTGGGCAGTTGTAATCCTAAATAAATAAATACCAAATTAAGGATATAGTGCATACTATGAAGACTGAAAAAAAATAAGTTTTGAAATTAATGATTATGGTTTTCATTCTCTTTTTATATGCTCTTTTTAAATATAATAATAAAAATGGTTCACCTTCAGATTGTGAAATTAAACTGATGTACTTTAGGTATCTGATGCATAATGTAATAAATTTATGTATATAAACATTAAATGCGTAGGCATGGCTTTTGTTTCAAGTAAAATACTATTTGCTATCAGCTTCCTCTTTCATTGTGTACTGCTTATTTACTTTCCCAAGTATGCTACGTTAATATTTTTCTCTGTGTCCATCTGGGTGGATGACGGCTGACGGTATCAGAGAACCACGTAATAAATTATGCATCACTCAATTTTTTTGTTATTGATGCTTTCAGTTTCTGCACCATGTTGTTATGGAAGAAAACACATCTCTATGATTAATAGCTTGCAATTATTAATATTACATGTACCGAATCCAACATTGTATTAAGTAAATTAAGTGACTCGGTGGTAAGTAAGTGAATCTGCAGGTGTTCTGAATCAGCAACTGCTTATTTCGACAACAACAGTTTGTAACTGAAGGTAATTATACTTAGGTATAATCTCCTTTTTTGTTTCCCTTTTTAAGGTCGTCAGTTTTTTTTACTACCTACTACCACTATTGAAAAATTAGGAAGATTATATTTGTAGGTGTAATTTCTAAATTACTTAACTCTCTTAATTTAGGAGAATTTCAAAATTAACTTAACCTTTAACACAGTTACTGCCACTGTTAACTATTGCAATTCTTCATTCTCAATCATTGTCAATGTAACTTTGTGTAAATAGTTTTTAAATGGTTTTAATTTCTTGTACACGAATGTTAAGCTATTATTGTTCTAATGTTACACTCGTCTGCAGTGTTATATCCTTCCTTACAGCTTTTATACATTAATTGACTATTTCATCAGAATCCAGGTATTTCAAGATATACTAGGGTCTTGGTTGATTCAGGAAATGTTGCAGAAGTGTCAATTATTGATAAATGAGTATAAATTCACGTGTTGCTCTGTTTTGCCTTGTGAGTCCAAATCAGGAGCTTTACTTGAGAATGTTATCTTAAGTGATCCATGTGGTTCTTACATGACAGTACTCCACCATGACTGATCTCTCAACAGGTGGATAGGTCGCAATTGACTAATAACATGACCTGCAAGACCGCCGGACCTAAATCCACGTGATTTTTATCCATAATGTTCGGTGTATATGACTGAATCATAGAAAACGTCGCAAAAATAATTCGAGGAAAAAGGTCTCTTCTAAGAGCATGTATAGAGTAGTATAAGGCGAGCGATAATTTGTGTGAATAAAACTAATATCGACAATTTTTAATATTGTTTGTAGCCAGATCCGGACCGAATGTTACTTAAAGGTTTGTTTTTTATTAATACCTTCATATTAATAGAAATATTGGGCCTGTGAGTGGTAATCATTTCAAATTTGGCAAACAAGTTTTCTGGGATTTACTGCTAATCAATATTCAAAGCTTTATTTCATATACCTACCTTCAATTTTAAATGGTCCTATAAGAAGTAATACTCAACAGCAGTAAGGTCTGGTGACCTTGAAGGTCACTCAAGAGATCCATGTACATGTTTGAAAAATTGCCATTCATAATTTTTCTCCCCAAATGGAAGGGTAGTCTTACGTATAAATTAAAAATTAATTGTGAATTTAATGATAAAAGTAGGTTTACTAGGTCGAACAATCAAACATGTTTACATGCGACTATAGCAAATTCACTATAAACTATATTTCTGCTCTACTCAAAAGCGTGAACAGATTTTTCAATCCTACATACAGGGTGTTGTTATTGCAAATAAACAAAATAGAAAAATTCCATAGTGCATTGAGAGAAGCAAGAATAGTACACTACCAAAAATCATTTGATTATACAGAGTGGTTCGCTTTTTATGGCAAATTAAAGAAATAGCCAAAATCGGTAAAACGCCATGTATCTCGGTAATAGCTATTCCCGTTAACAACAGGTTTTTTGAGACCTCCTAGATGCCTTGTATAAATTATTAACGTACGTACATGCTTTTGTAGTTTTTGAACTTCTGGCAGATCTGAGTAGAAATGTCATTAAATCTCCATTGGTGAGGGAAACAACTAGGAACTAATGTTAAAAGATGAAAGTAGATATAATTACAAATAAGTCAGCAGTTCCTCACGTCTTTTGTCTTCATTTATAAAATGTTTCTTTGCCTGCCGACATACCTAGTAGAGTGAAATTTATTGTCACAATCATTAACATCGACAAAATATCACCTTGCGCAAAACCTAATGTAAATAAATATAAACTGTGTATTAACGGCTTATACTTAAAATATTCCATCGTAGGATCCGCGTCGCTTATTGAATATTATCCATTGTGTTAAGGTGTCGTTATGGAGTTATATAACTAGTAAATACGACTACTGGCTAACGAGGCAAAAAGTGTCGCGGCATAAATTTAAGGTTTAATGATTATAGTTCCTACCGAAGATGCCCACTTTATGGTCGCAACGAAAAAATTACGTAACGTTAATTTTCTCTCTCGAACGCCAAGTTGGTGTTTTCAGTGCAGTAAAGTTTTCTACGTTCTTATACGTATAGGAATATTACACCTGTTAAAATAGTTGACAAGTTGCCAGCGATGCAATACAGTATGGAAGTTGATATGGATAATTACATTATAATACAGAATGTCAATGTAGTTATTTTTGTATCTAAAACGTGAAGTGATACTTCTGCGTTCAGGAATAGAAGAAATATTCACTCGAGAACGCAAAAGCATTTTACGTTCGAGATACAGACAATATTTTTTCAAAAACTGCAATAAAATAAGACAATAGAGTTATGTACAATTGCGGTGACTATCATAAAGATAGCAACCTAATAAGCAATAAAAATTAGTTGTTTGAAAAAGTAGTGTCAGAGTTATATATTCATATTCTGAGAGTGTTTAATTCAAAATGAGCTCGAAAAGTGAAGACAAGCGTTTACCAGGGGAAGTATTGAGATCGGCACAAAGTGCTGTCAAAAAATCGTCAAAGGGTGGTGTAGTTTCAATTCAAAAAGTGTGCGATGTGGTATTACTAGCATATTTCGAACATAAAATTAATAAAATCGATACGTTATGCTCAGCATATTCCATGTTAAACAGTAGGTACACTAAATGCCAAAAAAATATTGGCTCTTTCAATTCATTATGCTGAATTTTACAGGTCAACTACATATTGAAAAAATTGTTTACAATATTATAAACATTATCACATCCCGCAGAATTCTTTTAAAAAACTAGTAACACTTGAACTGATGTAAATTATTAAGTATTTTTCACGGTGTCTTGAACATAGTGATAAAGTACATTTCACGGTTTTTCATGTTCTCTAGCGCATTTTTCCCCAAAAAGTTAAAGGAAATGATTCAATTCAGCATTATATTTTAGTTCTACCCTAACAAGAACCTCCTCCACCTACTGGGTGAATTTTATTTGTGCATCTGTAAATACCTTGTCCTTAAAACGCCAGCTTTAAAAGGTAAATAGATAAATGGTTATCGTTATCTAAAAGTAAGATAAATTACAGAGAAATTACATTAAACTTATAGAAGTAATATACCTATGCACTGCAAATTTTAATATAGTCATTAGTAATTTATTTTTGTTTTATTGTTTGCGTTTTCCTCAGAAACACATTTAGTGATATCTTGAGCTGGTTTTTGGCTGAGACAAGAAACTTGAGGACTAGAACTTTTTATTAATTGAGAAAAAATTGAAGTTAACTTCGAAAACTTCTCTCTTTTGTCTGCAGCAAGCTTTACATCGAATTTATGATAAGCTTTAGCCTGCATAATTTGAATATGGAAACCCAGCAGTTGCCAAAATTTTCAACGCTGAACTTGACTAACTTGACCGATTAGTCTGTACAAGCGCCCCTCGACTCAAACAACGCCTTTGTCCTTACCACTAGTGGTCCTTCAATACCGTCATTATGCGTAATTATTTCACCTCGACCAGGGCCGCCCGTCGCGCTCCGGACAACACCCATGCGCGTCTACCGAATCTTCGAAGGCTTTTAATTAGATTTCTCCCAAATAAAAAGAGGAGCCGTATCACCCAGCGTGGCCTACCTGATGTGAGAACAAGGTGTTTGACAATGGAACATCGACAACAATAATCAAGTTCCTACTGCTTACGGTAATGGCTCGAGTCTGGCTTACGCGATGGGATACGCTGACGCCAGTGGACGTCAAAATGTTGTTAGTCGTCGGCATTGTGCTCCCGGTGATTAATTGCTGCACAGAAAAAAATGTAATAAAAGGAGACGGGAAAACTACCGCACCAATGCGAGTTACAGTGACTCTTGTTGAAAGCTGTTGATGTTTTTTACACAAAAAAATCCTTTGTCTAGACGAAAACGACTTGAAAGTGGGGGATACATAGAATGTGATGGTGTTTCTCAAACAATTATTCAAGAATCAATGGCATACAAGAAATACAGGGTGTCAGGAATATTAGTAGCTTCATGATGCATTGACCAACGGTAATAGAATTATAGATAGATAGATATTTATAAGTGTTACACATATCAGAAAAGAAGTTTTCAGTCATATAAAATTATCAAGAAGAAATGTCAGCAAATAGGTCTTAAATATGTGACTTTACTATCTGTTTGTACAACAGTTGAATAACCAGCGACTGTTAAATGTTCAGGTGTGTTAGGCTGTAGCGTTTGTCGCTAATAATCCATTCCGGTTTCGAAAACGTGTGTTCAACGTCCACAGAGGTCACTGGGGCATATTTAAAGTGTATATAATTTTTCATGGATGACACATTTAGAGTGGGTTAAGAAAAATCTACTTCTTTGCCATTAAAAAGATCTATACGGTATAAAGCCAAGAAATCCCGGATTGTTCTTCAAAACAGTATCAATTCTGTTGTTTGCACGTTCAGCACTAGGTCCTTATAACTGGGAAATAAACTGTCGTAAATAAAAAAGATGGTGAGATATAGGTGGTCTGCTACTTCCTGCTCGGCCTAAGCGGCTCGACTTGCAGGAAGCGACCTATATTGCAGCAGGCACCTAAATGCAGCCCGCCATTAAATCTATAAATGACACTGTAGGAAACAACTACTCCACGGATTATTGCCCCAACCGGCATTGAATTACACTGGTAGTATCTGTGTGAACTCCCAGGAACTCTTTTTCGCCACCTTACCAGACATAGACCGGTTTCGGGCTTGTTAGCTCTCATCAGCATACCCTAGATGAGATGACCGGCAATTGAACTGGCTGTTTCTCCATATGTATGTTCACATATAAACCGAGTGCAGGTGAGATATAAGTGGTCTGCTACTTCCTGCTCGACCTGAAAATGAAGTATGTGATGTATTTTTCACCTGACCAGTACCTATCATTTATTTACCCTAAGAAGTTGTCATCTTATACATATCGTAATAAGATTACGCGTGCCATACTGTTTATACCTAACAGTTTAGTCCCATACGATTGTTATATGTTTAACTTTTAATGTACCTATGTAAAAATATATTGAATAACTTGCCCACTAAAAATCAGGTATGGTGAACAACGTAGAAATATATTGGCGAGTGTGAGACTATAAGTACACTCACGTGAATAAAATTTAACCAAATTAACACGCAATTGAGAAAATATATACTAATAATGAGGTTTGAAACGTATTATTGTAGTGTACTTTTGATCGCATCTGGGCAAACTTCTTATTACATTCGTGAGTGTCATGCTGTCATTTCGTAAAAAAATGTAACACTTATTTTTTCCGGGATACTCAACATTATCTGCTTAGGTTAAAACTGTAAATATCTACGTTTCTCCCAGAAGAAGAACTTGGGACACGCCATGGAAGCCATCATCAATGTCGGGCATCTCGGCTCCGAAGTTTTTGTTTGAGGACTGCTCCAGACATGACCGACTTGCAAGAAAGAACGACGGCGTGGCGTTGCTACGATGACTGTCGAATTGCACGCTTTAAAAACAGCATGAAGGCCGTAAAAAATACTACAAGAGACGTTCCAGGTCTTCTGGCGACTCGCCGCTATATGCCTCATCATCGCTCCAATGCCGGACGAGTAGGGCGACCGAGATATAGAAATAATAATTATATACAATACAAAATATATCTGACAAGGCAAAAAATATGTGAGTTGACGTTTGACACTCACAAGAAAGAAATTAACAGATACTCAAGAAGTAGCCATCATTTATCGTAATTTTTACAAAAAATAAGGTACATATAATTATATACAGTAAGAAATGGTATGTAAAAAATGAATGTGATATGGCAAAAATTTGTGAGTTGATGTTTAGACTCACAAGAATAAAATTAAAAATTACCCAAGAAGTAGCCATTATTTAACGTAATTTTTACAAAAAAGAATGTACATATGTATAATTATATAACAGTACGAAATGATATGTAAAAAAAATTTCTGATATGGTAAAAATTTGTGAGTTTCTGTTTACACTCACAAGAATAAAATTAACAATTACCCAAGAAGTAGCCAACGTTTAACGTATTTTTTACAAAAATATAAGGTGTAGATGAGGTATAACACGTATATTTCACCTGATGTATCAAGACTCCAAACTTTTTTGACAGTTTTATAGCACTCACTAACGCCAACACGAATTATAATGATATAAACATTCATTATTGATGTTTTAATTATTCATTAATTATTAATTAATGTTAGTTGTTTTATTTTTTACAATTTTGGTTGAAATTCGTATTACACTCATGAGTGTAGATAAACCGGAAGCACGCATATTTAATAAACGTTCGAAATATTAATACCTATTTTTTATATAAATATGGCGAATTGTGGTTTAAAGATTTCAAGCTTCTTCTAAATATAAGTATTTTATTTAACCAGGCAAAAATTATATACTGTAAAACATTCAGTAACTTGACAAAATACCCTAAATATTTAAGTAGCACTCAGGTTATGTTTATAAAATTCAGCCGTCGTCATCGTAATCGACTTACCACTATTCTTATAGTTGTTTGCCCCAGGCAGACATACAGTTTGTTATTTCAAGTGAGAGGTGTATCAGATATGCATTTTCGTTGTATTCTTTTACGGTAGATCAACACAAGTTGATTTAGTACAGTATATAAACTTCAACAAACCGTTTGTTTGGCACTTGGAGAACAATGACGAGATACTGGAGATAATTATCATAATCTTGATTAACATATTTTTATATACAGGGTGTCTACAAGTATGCTTGAATTTACGCAAGATATAATGTGATATTTATTTAAAGAGACAAGATTACTCGAGTTTCCCTTTTTTAAATATTTGAAAACATTTTTATTGTTTTTGATCTTCAGATGTTTGCAACCAAAACAAATTGCTCTACTGATTTTTCAGTGTTCGGCCAAATTGACTAATAAAAATAGGGTTCTTATTTGAACAAAATTATGATCAACGCATTTCAAACATTTTCGAAACCATAGTAACTGTTTCAATGACAGATTAGATAACTAAAGCTGATTATTGGTAAGATTAAGATCTAAATGTGAGGCATAAAATTCGTGGAAACGCTTTCAATTGTAGCAAAAATATCATCAAGATTATAATTTTAAAGAACGCCTGTTGTGTTGTTTGTCGTTAAAATTGAAACTACGTTATTTATTGCATTAAAAAATAATTAATATCGCTTTTTGTCATATATCAATAAAAGTAGTTTGATGGCCTCCGATAGATAAACAAATAAAATTTGGTTATGTCCGGGTTTAACGAAAATTGTTTAATGGAATGTATAAAATATTTGTTTACTTGGAATTGGGAGTGTAAAATAATTGTAGATAATCAAATTTTGGATGTATTTTTTTTTGTTTTTTCTATACAAAGTTCGGTTAGAATGAAGAAAACCGAACTTTGTATAGAAAAAACAAAAAAATTACATCCAAAATTTGATTATATTAGGTACGCATATTCCGGTCACCATCTATACAGGGTGAACCTAAAATAAGTACAAATATTTTAATCAGCAGTACAATTCACTGTGTAGAACACATTACTTTTTACAAAATATCAGGAATAAAAAAAGTCAAATTTTAAATAAATTTCGTGATTTTTTAATAGAAAACTTGTTGAGGACCGCTGAGAATATATTCATATTATTGTAAATTTAATCGTATTCCACAGCGTTGCCTTTAACTAATAACAAACAAAACAGATTCTCTACCCACAGTTATTGAGACTTTGATCATTATCCATTTTTACTAGATTTCAACTGATCAACAATACTATTGTTATCATTATCACTGCACTTTATGTTCACCTTTTCACTGTTTGAATAATGTGCCATGTTTTAATTACACTGGGGAATAATTTATAGGTCTGTTCCAACAGCCGTCGAGAACTGGTTCAGAACCGTGAAAAATGTTTGACTAACACCATCTTAGGTCGCATTCGCCGTGAGTACATTAACAACTGAACTGACTAACTAGTTCTGGACGGTTCGGAATCGATTCTTGCTGTGTTGGAACAAACCCAAAGTCTTTCTAACTTATGAAATGTGGATGGATAACTGTTTAAATAGGTTTTTCAGCAAGTAGGTAAGCTTTAATGCTCTTATCATAAGAGCCGACTTTTTGCAGGAAAAGGGGGTTTTGCCCCATTTTTTAAATATCGAGCTAAAATTCTGGAATAATTGCTTTCTACTTAGTCATAGTTAACCCTATAGTTAAATTATAGTGGTACTTATTTAAGATTCACCCTGTATATGTTGGAATTACGTGGTATTTAATTGTGTATCAAGGAATCTTATAAAGAAGCTCGCATGGAAATCCGAAAACCCGCCGCCCATTACGGACAGATTAATAGAAAAATCCCCTAATCCATTTTTAATTAAAAGAAAACGTTTCTTGCGAACCATCCGATTCGCACCGCTGGTCGAATATCAGTTCAAAAAATCCCCTCTGAAATAATATTTGCCCGGTACGCGGTAACAACTCCCAACAAAGGGGTGTGTTTTTACAGGCTGCCGTGCATTTTAACTTCTGCCCCTTGGGCGGTAGGTTGGAAGTGATATGGGTATCGGTATTGATCTTTGGAAGAGCGCCGTTTTCGCAGAACGCTTGAAAAGTTCGCAGACCCGATGCCGAACGGTTGCGGATCGAGCATGGAGCGTTGCTGTCACTTGAACGAGATATGGGTGTCTACCTATTCAACAATTTGCCAACTGATACCATTTTTTGATTTAGAATAGTATTTAGATTTAGAATAGTATTTAGATTTAGATAGTAGGGGAGGCCGGGTACGAAAGTAAGACGGGTTGGTTGTAACAGTAAGCCTATTGTATTTCTAAAGAGGTTTGTCTATGATATTATATCATCATAGAGTCGGCAGTGAAATCTACATTAACTTATTTGAACAGTATCCATGGTATGTTTTAGTTCGAGTTAAGACCTGCACGGTGCAAAATGATATGCATAGTAAGTTTTCATTCTTTATCTTAATCTATTATATTACTAGAACTGAAAGTTATTTTGAATTATTTTATTGGCTTGTTCAGTTAATACCAATATTGGCTATAACCTAAGCATGGTATTTTAATTAAAAATAATTGTTAAAAAAAGTTTTAAGCAAGTATCCTGTCAATCGCATGAAAGATGCGTAATGAGACGATTGTAACAATGCCATAGGGAGACGATTGTAACATGTTACAACCGTCCTTCATACCTATGATCATATTTGTCATATTTGAAATGATAATTCTGTAGATATCCAGATAATTACTTCAGTATTTGTTATACTGTGTGGGAATATACAAATTCATTATCTTTATTTAGGATGTCTAACAAAATACAACAACAGATCATGGGAAACATTGTTATGGATAGAGAAAGACTTAGTCCATCCCAAATATGGAATATGGACGAGTCTGGCGTAACAACCGTGCAAAAGCCATATAGGGTCTTTGTTATTACAAAAAAAAAATATATATTATTTTATTTTTTTGTTTCATTATTCTATCTTTTATTTATTATTTATTATTATTTATTTTTTCAAATAAAAAAATATATTATGTACCTGCACTACAACTTACTTTTATATAGGTATAATCAATAAACAAATACCTTGTAAATACTAACTTTCTATACCTAGTTATTACCTATTATTCATATGTTACAAACGTCCCCATGTTCTGTTACTTTTGACACATACCAGTGGGTAGGTTGTAACGACGTACACTCTCTACTTTTTTATTAATTGTACATCAATATGAACTTTAATTACTTCAATATTATTTTTCTTCTATATATAAAATGCCAAGGAAACGACTTATAGTAAGTAAATTTATATAACTTTGTTAATTTTTTATTTATCCGGCTTTACAAAAATATGTTACTTTCGTACCTGGTCTCCCCTATAAATCTGAGAAAATTAGGGACGTAACTAGCTTTCATTCGGCATAAAAACAAAAGTAAAGTAAGAATAAATGTAAGAACATTTTCACAAACATGGTTATTGTCCTTAGATGAACATCTAATCTAAAAAAACACTAATCTATATTTAAGTATAACAAAATACTTAAAATTTTAAACTTCATTCAAGTGTATAGATATGTATTCATTCAGTAATAAAGTAGTATATTTGATACAAATATTTACACATTCTTGACATCCAAGCATTCTTAATACAAAAATGTCATAAATGTATGTTACATGTTTCCAGTCTGTTCTTGTTTTTACTTATATGTATTTGTATCTCAATTAAGTATTCATAATACAATTTTATTCACTTAACATCATTATATGTATGTATGTGACTATATGTAAGTATGTATGTGTATTTTACATTTTTAACTTTGTATTATTTAAATTTTACCCAACATTTTGTTTTATTATATGTGTTTTTAAACTACTGTATTATGGATCACCATAAAATTAAGTCCCACTCTGTCTTTTTCTCTCTCTTCTTTCATCTTTTTTGACTTGTGGAAATACTTTTGTATATATAGCACCAATAAACTGAACTGAACTTATTCTTAATTCAACACTTTTCTCTCTTAAAATGACACTAAATTTAAGATTTACTTATAGAATAATATTCAGTGAAATTCCTCAAACAACTTGCTATGAGAAAATATTTTGAGATGTTCAGAATTTCTCTAAATAAATAGTTACAGACGATTTTCGAAAATTACTTACTTAAAATTTACTTTTGTCAAAATAATTCAAAAACCTGAAGAGTTAGGACCGGTCTGCAACAGCAACAGAACTGTCTTTACCCATTTTCTTATCGATAGATGTCAAGATATCACTAGAATGGTCCACACTATATAAGTGCTTAAAAATCTAAGTACGTAAAGTTAATGGGTAATATATTTAAGGCATAGTATTGTATTTTGCGCGCTCTTGTATGGCTTTACCACCCTACATGATGCTCTTTAATAAAATGTTTGCATATATATAATCTCCAAGGCTGGATTTTGAATGGAAATGTTGTGGCGTTTCCAGTGTTACTGCTACCTGATTTGGATATTTTAAATTCAACATAAAATAAAGACGAAACAATAATACATGATGATTTTTAAAGAAATGTTTACATATAATCTCCAAGACATGTTTTGTATTTCATCGACTACTGCAGTCCAGTTACACATATTACCTGTCCCCGTATCACTAGTATTTGTTGAATTTTTACCAGAATTGCATCTCATCCAAATCATTAAAGCCTTCTTGACGTTGATGATCTTATACATATAGTTGCGGCAAGAATTCAGACGACTTACGTAACGTTTGACGTTACTCAATTGTTTTTAATATCAACATAATATTCGATAGTCTGTCGTACAAAAAGCAACCATTTACTGTAATTTAGTGTAATATATAGTACAAATATTTAGTGTAGTATATATAGTTTTATATACCCACGTCCTTTATATTAAGGTTTAATACCTCTGTTTTCCTGTAGTGGATTAGAATGCATAATACCACGCTTCTATTTTATAACATTTTATTTAGAATTATTATTATTAACATTTATCTCAAGATCGTTCTTCTCATTTCGACCGGGACTATTTAAATTCACTCGATAACGAGTTTTCAACACATATCTACAACATTGACTGCAAAAGCTTCTTCCATGGCCGTGAAACTTGAAATATTTGTTTTCGTATCTGGGATGAGTACCTGGAGATGGGTGATATCCAAAAAGGATAGTTGAGAATTTGTGAATTCGCAACAATATTCGAAATAAACTGCTATACTCGCGTCAAGAATTCAGACGTCTTACGTCACAGCTGACGTTACACATTTGTCTTTATTGTCAACGTAATTTTCGATATTTGGTCGCGTTAAAAACAATAACTTTTTGCAATTTAGTGCAATATATAATGCAAACTTTTAGTGTAGTATATAGTTTTATTACTATCAGTTGCAATTTCTTAAATATTTTGAGGAAAATATAATGAATTATTCATTTGTTCGTATGACGTAAGTCGTCTGAATTCTTGTCGCGAGTATAGCGAAAAACATTCTTTAGAGATAACATAGTTCTGCCGTTGGATAAAATTTTGTATGGCATTCATGTATTAGATATATTATATAAGTGTCTTGGAAATATTAGCCCCTTATATAAATAATAACATTGTTATCAGTTGCAGTTTCTTAGATATTTTGATGAAAATATAATGAATTATTCATTTGTTGGTATGACGTAAGTCGTCTGAATTCTTGCCGCATCTATACCACGACTGGTTATTCTTCATGGGAACTGAAGTATATACTTCCTGGCCGTACGGACGGCGTTTTCAGTATCACGGCACGTTCTGGTCTCCGCGCCCCTCCATCTTACGCCGATATCACTCGGAACCAACGTCTGTGTGGAATTATCAGACGTTTAAAAGACCTTGATATGGCGTGGTACGTGAAACCACAGAACATGGGCATTTCACGCTACGGCTCCGTAGACACGGTCGTCCATCTGTGACGGACTGATCGTCGACTGTTTCACAGCGGTTCTCCAGTTTGTACAGTCCGGACCAGAAGTCTTACCCCGAAAATCGATCACACACCGAATTTTTTCCCTGCGGACTACCATGCTTGATCGACCTCCAAACCGACGATAATTGGGATTTTACTGCGGCATTTAGTCCGCCACGCCGCGATTAGCTCTAATTTTCTACAGGGTGTCCCAAACTATGGACGCAACGGCACTTACATACACGAAGAGAAATCTATAGGTAGAATAAAGCGACCGATTCATTTCATACACATAAACCACAAGATATCGTCAGTAGCTATTTATAAGCAATGTCAAGCAGCTTTTCTTAATTAAGTAATTGCCATACTGAAATTAAAATCTATACAGCGCCTTCATAAGTGATTAGAAGCCACGTGACTAGGACTGTGATTCTCGAAGAACAACTCGTATGCAAATAAATTTCTTGTCTCGGATATTCGCATATGAATTGCTCTGCGATTGATTTGAGAATCTCGACCCTGATCACGTGGCTGCGTTATTTTCCTCCACTCCGTTCTGTGCTTCGCCTTTCTTTACCAATCAGTTGCATGTTTCTCCCTTAGATCTATTGCCACTGCCTCCCTTTCCATCGCTTCCTCGGTCTCCCTCTTTCTTCCTTGTAGTTAGGTTTACTCCCTACAATTTTTTTAACTGTTCTTTCATATTCCATACGTTCTAGATGTCCTAGCCACTGCACTCTTCTAACTTTTACAACTTCGTTTATTTTTGGTGCCTGGTAAATTGCATATTATATTTCCTCTTTATTTCTCCTTACATAGCCTTCCTCCGTCCTATTTCCCCTTATAATTATTCTTAAGATCTTCCTTTCCCACTAACAGATTTTCTCTTAACTTCTTACTGAGTATCCAGATTTCACTGCCATACAGCGCTGTCAGCCTCAAAGTTGTTTTGTATATTCTAAATTTTACTCCTCTGGACAAATCTTCTTCTTCGAACTCCAGCTCTTCGTGCTGCTTTCTCATTTTGAAATTGGTACCTTTCTTGGTTCTTCTATTCTCTTGATTTATCTGCAATCCGAGAGTGCTTTCTTCATAAGTATGTCAGTCAACTGACTGTCTCTTATGACCTTTTCTAGTACTAAATTAAAAAGAAGCGTTGAGAGTGGGTCTCCTTGTCTCAGTCCTGTGTCCATAGTAAAATCTTCCGAGCATTCACCTTTTATTCGTACTTTGCATTTTATATTTTCTGTAGCCAGTTGGTTGGTATCCCAAATTGTTTCAATATTTTACTTAGTTTACTTCTGTTGGCTGAATCATATGCTTTCTTGAAGTCCACAAATAAGACCATTGTTTTAATCCCATATTCATAGCATGTTGTAAGGATTTCCTTCACCATGAAGATGTGATCCATTGTTGACCTCCCTTTTCTAAAACCTGCTTGATACTCCCCTATTCGTAGTTCTGCTGGTTCTATTCTTTGTTTTATTAACGTTGGCATGATGTTATACCCTATATCTAGCAATAATATATCTGTATAGTTTCTACAGTCTATTGAATTTCCCTTTTTTGAAATTGGTATGATAGCAACTCTCCAATCTTTAGGGGAAAAAATCTATTGTTAGTAACTTCTTATGTCAAAGAGATCGATCAAAACGTTAGTTTTGTCTGACCATCCCAAGTAGCACAATTAGTCTGTTTTATTAATTTAAAACCATGAAAACCTGATTTAGTCGATATACAATCAATATATTCAACTTTGAAGACATTTCGGCTTACTGGTAATTTTTTAAGACTGATTAAAGTAATATATATAAAGTAATAAATTATTTGATTGCAATCGGATACCTTCAAGTAAGATCATTGTTTTGCGTTGGTAAAACCGGATAGTTTTCTCAGTGTATGTGATACCACAGCCTGGGAATTCCAGTAAAAGAGCTTTGCAATTCATAGTCTGAAACGCCTATACCGAATCTATAGAAATATTCAGACCGCAATAGATTATGTCTCAGGTTTGCTATATTTTTCATAAACTAGGTATATTATTCTTTTCACAAATATATATATATGCTTATAAATGTCAACAGTCAATTTAGTTTCTAGCTTTAGTAAGCCACTTAGGCCAACGTCAATTTTTATGAGAACTTGCACAGTCTACCTGTAGGCGAATATCTAGTACAAGTTGACAATGTCTCTTCTAAAATATCTAAGTATTGCTACTTTACCCATTTTTCATTTCAAAATGTACATTTTATTCGTATTCAGAATAGGTTCCTTCACAATGTGAGCCAAAACTGTATTTTAACTGCATAATTTCTTACTGGATAACTCTCTTTCCATTTGCCACAGCTCCAATTTCAAGAATTTTTTCATTATTTCACCGACATAAGCAAGGCAAAAATAGTCCACACAGTATATTATTCTGTTTCTGGTCATGGTTTCTTCCATAGATTTACAAGTAAAGGGATACCGAATACTTGATTCATACATTGCACACTTGTTTTGTACCAAACATTATACATGTATGAGGAAGAAAGCAGAGAGAGAGAGAGAACGTGAAAATTCCGACTTTGTACAACATAGCATATATGCTGAAAATAATTTCCAAGCGCGTGTTGACAATTGCAATTGATTGAACTTACCGATGAAAAAACAATTCAGGATGATAAGAACTCAATTGTCCATACACTTGACGTTGACGCATCATTTTATTAACAATTTGAATAAGAGTTTTATTAATAAAAACCAAGGGACCACGAAAAACATATTTTATGGGAAATAACTACACTGAGAATGGTCAAGAATACAGATTTGCATTTTCTCATGAGAATTTATGTCACTTACTGAGGAAAATGAGAAAGACCAAGAAGAAGCAAGAAAGGATTGCCAACATAATTCTCTCTTTCTCTCTCCCTCTTTCAGATTTAGCGGTCCTATATTTGGGCCACTCCGTATTTCGTCTTATTACGCACACAGCGCGTAAACCGCTTTTCCCGAAAAGCAAAAACGAGCACAACAATTCGTTCTAGCACATCAGCTGCTGCCAATTGCCTTAGCTCACGATTCCGACCGCTGAAAACGGTTTTTTCCCGATGATCGTTTCAAAACATACCACGGTTGCATAACGGACTTGACTTCTTGCCGGAAAACGGCGATTTCAAATAGATCAGGCATATTAATTTCTACTCATATTATTAAGTTAGAGCTGTTTTGCACAAGCTCGGTTAGATACTATTTAAGTTGGCACATTTCTGTTGCAATGTCTAAATGCGACAAATTGAAATAGGTTATTGTGTTGAGTGACAGAAGTGAAATTTAGGATTTTATGGTTTGTCTAGAATTGCTATACATTCATAGAAGGATAAAGGAATGGCGCTAATTTAGAAATAACTAACAAGTGAAAAAGTGGCCTGCAACCGACCAAACCTAAATTACTTTACCATTATCTTTTTATATGTAACGGGCCTAAGGCAAGTCCTGTTTGATCCAAAAGTTACATAAAACTCGCACCGAGAAATATTTGTGAAACTATCAGTTTTTGATCTAGAATAAATTGTAAATATTTTAACCTCAGGAATTTGTACTAACGTTTTGTACAGACTTTTTAGGAACCAATTAGTGAAAATTTAAATCTATGTATTGAGTTTACAAAAGCTCTTTTCCAACACGGCACCTGACTGGTTGGAAACCTCTCCTAAGTGGATAGCCAAATCGTTCACCGACTTACTGCAGCGGAGTTGTATCTAATAATAAACTGAATGACCGCTTCGGACAGATTTCAAACTAGTCACGTGCCATGTTGGAAAAGAGCTAAAGTCGTTGAACTCTTAACCATTGTTAGATGCACTAAATAGAGATATGAAGTAATTTACAAATACAAAATTTCAGTATTCATAAACTCTGTGTATATTATATACTAAATTTTTGCAGTCGATTCCATCCTACTTGTCGTTGGATTTGATCTATGGTCATCCACTATTCGCCAAAATGATAGCGGTAAACTCGAAGCACATGTCCAGTGTTTTTCTCAGGATGGTCTAATTTAAGATAACGTGCACTTTGCAAGGGACATGATCCAAATGTATTAATACCAATCACTTGATTGGTGCACTTCCTTTTATTATACCTTAACAAAACTCGGTCAGTAGTTATATTTTGGGAACGCAATGATAAATACTGCTTCACAATATGCACAGAACTAATTCCATCACTCGGCAACAGTAAAATGTCGAACCTTCACTGTTTTAGATGGTCGGATGTAATAAGCAATATGCTTCCTTCTTCCTTGATGTCATGTAAGCGTAAGTCGTACAATTCACATCTTCTACAAGAGGTAAAGATACCGCAAATGGCGACCTTCAAAAATTAATACAATGTCCGTGAATCTGCGAAAAACTTCCGCAAATCGTTTTCCTTGAATACATGTGCCTTCTTGGCTACATCATTCTTTCTAATTGCCTTCATGAGTAATTTTACATCAACCTCTTTGTTTATCCTCACCATACGTTTCAATTCGAATAGATAGCTCACATAGTCGACGCCTTGTACTGCTCAGACATTTTCTGAAGTTCCTATTTTCATTTTTTGTAGCATGTATTAATACCAGTATTTATGATTTCAAAGTGAACCAATAAAAAAATAGCGTAACGCATTAAGACCTTAATATCCACTTATACTTTAATATACTATATTAATTCAATAAATAATTATCAAATATTTTTCTTAACGAAATCTACACAAAGATATGTTTCTTTCGATGCCCCTTTTCTTCATCTTTTTCAATGATTTTATCAAAAAATCGTGCTCTATACCTTCTTCTCTTAAGTTTGTTAAGTTCTATTCTAATTTAGAAACTCAGTATCTTCTGTCTCATGACAATTATTTAAGAACTTCTCGATGAGTTTGTGGTAGCTTTTTTCAGTGCCTTCATTTCTTGTCGCTTAAGATCATATTTGTGGCCCAAAATAGTGGAATGTCGATGTAATTTTAAAGTTAGGAACTTTAAACCCTGTTAAAGTTACCAAAAAGAAGTATACATTGTTGGATACTAGAAAGTTCAACTTAGGTAGTGTTGGTATTTATATTGCCAAAATGTAGCGATTTTATAATTAAACTATTTATTGAAAATGGCTCTTTTTATGGATTTTTTACATAAACTTCAACAAATAATTTTTCACATTTTAAAGCCAAAGTAAGAAAAATGAACACAAACTTTTCCTGTTCATCCTTTATGGGTATTTTGCTGCTGTCAAGAAAAGTGTTGACTTTTTTCTAGAAGAAAAAGGTAAACTCAAAATTATATATGTCGAATTGAACGTCGTTTTCATTATCGCCATATTTAACCATAGTATGATGACGTAATATACAGTTATCGGTATTTTTTCAGCTATAAATAGTTTAGCTAATACTAAACACTAGTAGTATCTGTCAAGAGCTTAAAATCTTACTGTCTTGAGACTACTCTGCTAATACACTGTGACGGGAGAAAGTATAGCGAAAAAAATCTGATGATTTACAGAATATAGTTCATGACAGTGTTATATGACTTTAATTTTAAGGCTTTCCGACCATTATTTTCGGTTTCGCCTCTAGAACAGACCACCTGCAAAGCTGACAGTAGCAAAATTATCATCCAGAAACCAAACAATGAATCAGTACCAAAAAAACTCCTCCCACGTTTACATTTTTTGTTATCTGGTCAGGTAATCGTGGATGATTAGGTACGACCGTCCTTTTATTTCTTGCCATTATCCAGGCTCTACGCTCGGTAAGGTATTTTCCCTCGCCTCGGCCATTGTCGGAGTAACTGTCCCGTTGCAATGGGAAATCGAGTTGGCAGAACGCAGTCGCGGGCCGCAAATATAACAGTCCTGAGTAAATAGAGGTTATGACAAAAGAAACGAGGCATTCTGCGGTTATGGCATGATTTCTTTAATTCGTCGTAAATCGTAAAAAAGCTAAATATTATCCGGCACAATGAAATGCTAAAACACGCGCTGATTGAATGGTTAAAGCATGTCACTGAATGGTGTTTGTGTTAGTGCAAACACCTCGTTATAAAATAAATAAATTGTTTGTATAATTTTACATGTAGTATGCAATGAGGTCCGATTTGTGCCGACGTAACACGACGGCAGACGTTTTTTATTCACTATGGATTACTCTTTACTCTTACATATTACACAAAATTTTCTAATTCTGAGATTTGGACCAGCAAAGACCGAGTGTTTCCAAGAACAACTGTTGGATTGTGTCTTGAAGTTTCTCTTTGAGAATAATTTAAGTGTTTTGCCCAGAATAATATTCCGACATTTTTGCAGTGGTATCGAACGACACAGAAACATATACTTTTTTTCTCTTTTGTATACACTATTTTAACACTCATTGTATATATACACTAGAAATAAAAATTTGCAAGATGTGGAATGTTGACATGAGCTACATATTTAGTCAACAAAGGCTAGTACATCTAGTAAACTTCACTAAAGTCACTAAATAGTAATGGTTCCAAAACACAACCCTGAGTTACACTTAAAGGGATGAGATATGCAACAGATTTAAATCCATTGCAAAAAAGATACGGGTTTCATAAAATATATAGAGCGCCAAAAGAGGTATCGAAAATAGTCAACCTATGGAGAAAACGCGAGTCTGGTAATATTGCAGTAACTTAGCTTTCATGAGTCGGTTACACTAACGAGGTAGCCTCACACTAATAGGCGGGAATTTCAAAATATGAAAATTTTTCGTCCAGTTTGTGATTTCTATGGTCCTGGTTTTCCCTAGATGGCTGATTTCTAGGCCTTTCCACAGTCTGACTATTTTTGAGTGACTAATGTAAAGGCTTCTGACGTTCTATATATTTTATGATTTCTATGGTTTCAAGCGGTAGAGAACCTATTTCATGCAATACTAATATCTTGTAAACGAACAGTATAAATCACACCATTGTATATTTAATACTTACAGTTGAAAAACAGCAGAGAATAATTTGTATCAAAACTTGCATAAAAACCTATTTTGATCCCCGCAGACAATCTGTGAATCTTACGACTCGAGAAAAAGTTAAAAACAGCAGTAGCAGACAACATTCATTACGTGAACTCCTACGCCTTGTCACTTAAGTTCCACATTTTACGGATCAGTCAGCATCGAGGCAATGCCTCTGATAATGGGCGTAATAGCGATCGTACACTTTTATATCCACTTAATCCTTTCACGAATAGTAATTTCCAGTCACGAATGTTCAGCCCGCTGTCGGTCGAAATTCACGACGAGCCTGTCTTATCTGTGGTTTCGCATTTTACAGAAATAAACTGGACATAATAAGAACTCTAGTGCAATCCAATAATAAAGGTAAAAAACACTCTTGTGTTTTCAGAAGACTTGTTAATATGTAAATATCAATATTAATTCAACTAGAGCCTAGGTGTCTATGTTATAGAGTACAAGAAACACTAGAAGCTGAACGATGAGTGAAAAGAGGATTAAAGGATAGAAATAAAAACTGAAGATTAAGCCCCAAAGTACAAATTTTAATTTTATTTTAAGGTGGCAATAACAGAGAGAAAGAACTAGGAAGTTAAAGTAAGTTTGAGCTGAGACATACATAATTGAGAAAAGGGTCTCCCCCTAAGAAGAACTATAAGAGCTTTTCCATTCGTCGTTGTCCTCTGTGGTCGAGCACCTTTACCCTCTAATGCTCTCCTGCGTTAGTATAGATTGTTTGGATGATTAGATAAGACTAAGGAGTCAAGATAATACAGCGGGCATCAGAATCATTGAAGCAACAAAACAGTTCAAGAGACTCATCAATAACCCTACAGGTGTTTGAATCCTTCTATGTCATGCCATTTGAAACTCATATTTTTAATCCTAATACAACAATATCTTAGCAACAAAAGTATTCACTTCTAATACTAGGAGCTAAAGTTGACACTTTAATCCTGTTTTAATTTATAAAAGTTTTTTAAATAAACCACTGAAACTGCCACTACCTTCATTCTTGGAGCAATTCAAAAAGCAGTCCAGTCCAGATGTTGTGAAATCAGAAACGACAACGGTGCTTGGTTTATTAATGTTACTATAAACTTTCAGTATGCATTTGTAATATTCTCTTTATTCAAAAGTGAGTCTTTAATACAGCCTTCCGCTGCAGTGCTCGATCTCCATCCTCTGTGCCTTTTAAGACACATGAGGTCACCACCGCTGTCAACTAAAAGGATAGCAGACGTTCGACGTAATACATGCTCTCTCCAGTTTTCCGACTTCAAAAATGTTGCCACTTCTTGTGAGACGGCACTGATTTTATGCGTATCGTCCACCATTCGATGACACTTTAATCATTAGAATAATGCTTTTACAGTTATTCTGTTTCTGAGATAATGAGGACTTATCGTGAAATATAGACCACAGCATTCAATTTGTCAATTTGCAATCATTTATAGCCGTAAGTTTAACACAATGAGGTAAAATTTAAAAAAACCTGTTCTATAAATCAGTTGTCACGAAGTACGATGACAGACCACAGGAGCTTTGACATATTTCTTTACATTTCATTCTTTGACGATTAGTCATGTCTAACCGGGACTATTCTGTGCCTAGTCCATATTTTTCCGCTTTGAACAACGGCGATAATTAATAGGGTTTTCATGATTGATGCCGAATAGTGAAGGACGGTGTGCTTTCTCTCCATCCTTTCGTTTCATCAACAATGTACAACTTTCAAGAATATTATGAATAAGCTATTCCCCTCACGTTCGGCTTATGAATTATCTCAAGTTCTAGATTCCCTCCCAAGTAGAAATAAATTTATTTATATTTACTGTTACTTTCGACTTTTTATGGGAATTGTTTGTAATTGCTGAATCAATTATTTTTATGCCGACAGTAATAAATCAGACAGTTTTAAATTGATTACTTTTAACTAAGGATTATAAAGATATTGCGGGTCAATTATTGTACTGTTATACCAAATAAAAACACCATTTAATAAAAATGCTCTAAATAATTGTGTTTTTACCGGTCAAAGTATTAGAAAGAGGTTGCTTCAAATCGCTCTGCCATACTCCATCTACAAAAAATTGCGTGTTTCATGGACGACATTTATTTAACACAATAAATTTGGTAAAAGCTAGCAGTTTTCTCAATTGTTTTTTATGGCATTTTGAAGTGCCAGATCCGGTAACTTTATAGTTTCCAAGCTTCTTTCAGTACTTAAATAATATTTGAAGTCAGTTGGTGGGATCATGATTTCTGTAACAACATCTAGCAGCGACAACAAAGAGAGAGTAACAGTTTCTGATGATTAAGATAAATTTTCATTTTCATTTTGTGGACAATATTCTGAATGTTCAAACGAGTTGGTAAATCGCGGATTCTTATTGTGATATTCTAATTGGAATTAATACAATAGGAAAGTAGCCAAGAGTGGTTTTGTTTTTGAAGCTTCCTAAGTTGGATATAGCAAGAAATATTCGATACGAATATTGTGCTTCCAAACAATGAGATTTATCTGACGTTGCAATTTCCAAATATGCTTACAACATATCTAGCAATGATAAGGAAGTCAGAATTATTGCAATTATCAATGTTACTGTTCAATAAATTTAAATAATTTACATTAATTAATTATTCTTTAATTTTAGTAGGTAACGGTGAAAAACCACTTCTTTATTTCACTACTGAAATACAGTTATTTATGGTGCAAGTGTATTATGTTATATATAAGCCACGATGGGAAATGTAGGCTAATATTTCCAAGAGACTTCTTATCCAACAGCAGAACTATGTTATCTCTAAAGAATGTTACTTTATTGCTAGCAGTTTATTTAGAATATTGTTGCGAAACTTTTTGAAATAATAACACTGTCGTTCAGACATCAATTAATTATTTCCTGATTTGATGATGATAAGTACTGAATTTTTAATACAAAAATCCAGCTTTTAATAAAAAATGAACCAGGAAGAACTTCAACAAGAAATTATTGATGAGGTAGAGGCAGCTACAGTGCTAATTTTACCGGAAAAATCTCGTGGCATTTACGTTTGAAGACTGGATGAAAGTTAAAAGCACGTTAAAGGTATAAATTAACGTGTTTTGCTTACTCTCTTGAACTACACAAGAAATTTGTTGCATCATCGTTCTGGACCAAGTATGCAATGCTTAAATCAACTCTCCAGCTTTACAAAACATTGATATCTCTACTTTCCCGAAACTTCTAAGCTTTTTGAATACCAAGGCAAAAGATTAACGAAATGATCTTAACACGTTTTTGAAAGAAGCATCTGATGGTGAATTTTTACGAGAGGATTAAAGACTGGTTAATTTCCCGAATGTAATTCAACGTTTTATCCACGACCACGGCTAAAACCGGTCAATTAGGAAAGTGAAAGCCGTATGAGAGCAGGTGACAAATTATGGTTTTTAAAAACGTGATATTTGCCAAATTTATTTTAATCAAGAATATTGATTCAGTCAGCTGGATACTAGAAAATCTTGGAATCGTTTCTATGACATGCGTTTGTTTATTTGTCAACAAGAGTGAAGAAATTATCAAAATCGACCCAAATAGTGAGTGCGAATGCTGAGAATTTCTTCATTCCGGCTGAAATCCAGCAAGAAGCCCAAGAAGCAACATTACGTCTGTTACCAGCGGAAAGCAAAAGTGTGTAGGAGAAGAAATTGGTGGAATTATATAACTGATGAAAAAAGGAGCATATGAGAAGGAGCAATTACAGAAGAGATGCCACTATCTTACTTTTTCAATGTGGAGAAACGGTTTGCTGCCTCTTGGATGTGGACAAAATATTCCATGCTAAAATCAGTATTGGGAGTGCACAAAGATATTGATATTTCAAAGTATGATAAACTTACTTCATATTTGGAAGTAGAATCAAGAAATTATAAATCAAAGAAGGCAAAGATACGGGAGAGAAACCAAAAACAAGTTAAGCTGGAAAATACACGATTTTAATATTTCAATTTATACATTGAGCGTTTTAATTTCAACTCTTTACACACTTTACAGGTTGTAATAATCATGGGAGTCGCATGTGCTTGTCAATGCGATCGATTAACCTTTTTGGATATTACCCATGTCCAAGACAAAGGTAGTTACCTATACGTACTTATACGAAGTTTTACGATCATGGAAGAAGATTTTTCAGTCAATGCTGTAGAAATGTGCCGAAAATACATCAATCTGTGATTTAAAAATGCCGGTGGTATATTTTTCTTGGGATATGTGTCTGGAAAATGTACTACACAAGCTGTAGGCATCAACACAACTTCGAAAACGTTTCCAAGAGTGGTTGCATTTTTTGAGCTTCCTGAACCACAAAGTTTTACCGGAATGGAATGAGGTGTTCTTTAGCATGTTGTGGGTGATATTATCACTGTGAAGCGTCATGGTGGTTGGAAATCGACTACGGTAGCGGAAAGTTATATTGAAGATTCACTGTCCAGCAAGATGTCATTTGCTGAAGAAATCTCTGGCGAAGTTGTGGGCCCCTTCAATTTTTCAGAAACTCCTTATCGAGTGAATTTAAATAATCTTGGTCCAAATGACAAGATCCTTCTCGAGATAAATGTTAATGTTAATAATCATAATTCTAAATAAAATGCTATAAAATCGAAGCGTGGTATTATGAATTCAAATTCACTAGTGTGTTAAAACGGCTTTAATCCAGGGAAAACAGACATCTCTTAATATAGTATAGATTCTTATGGTTCTAAATAAAAATGTCAATTATAAGGTAACTGTGGATGTACAATTCTTGCCATAGCCTTTTTTAATGATGCTTAAACTAATTAATTAATTTTATCACCTTCTCAAATTCGGTTTCTCTTATATGCATAATTGAGTTTAAAAAACAATATCTGATCATAGTTTACACACTAAAATAATTTGCTTCCTTGTGCGAACTAACTGACCTATATTATTTTATTGTATTCTTTTGAATTGACATGATATTATGTGCTATTATGATATGCTGTTAATTCTAGTAGTCAAATTGTTGTAATTAGGCAGCAATGCCTGTTAGAGTTGTTGTTTAATAAATAAATACAATGCATTTAGTAAGTATTTTTCTACACAAAAAGGTAACCTAATCATTATAGTTTCTCGTGCTACCTTTGATTGAACATTACAAATAATGAACAAAACACATATAGAAAGTCAGTTCCTCAACTATCAAATTAATAGCCTCCTAACTGTAGTTTACGTCCAAGAAAAATAACTGGGACTCGACGGAGGGCCCCGTCCACCAACTCGCTTGCGAGGCGGACGGGTCCGTAGGTCGCCGCGTCCCTCTAGGGCTCCGGACCTTTAACCCTCGTCTTTAGTATTGTTTTGTGTGCGGTGTCAGAGTGTTGGATATGCTGTCTGGCGGACGACGGAGGCCTCCTCGGGGCCGACTCACTGCCCACTACGATGTCCGTTATGTCTACGGCACGCCAAAAACAAAACACGGCACCACACTCGAGAGCCGAGACGTGCTGGGATGTCTCTGCGACCAGTAGGGGGAACTGGGGTAGTCTGGTTTGTATTCGATAAATGCTCGATGAGTAAAGTATCGTAAAATCTGAATGAAACAATAGGTTGTTTATTCGCTCATATGGAATACAACAGGTCTAAAATCCTACAAGAGCATTCACATTATAATAAAAATAAAAGAATAGATAAAACATTTTAGGAACAAAAAGTAATATAAAAATCACAGAAACACACGTTAAACAGGTAGTACATGTTTCAAGTGTTTTTTAAATTTAGCCAAAGTTCATTAAAGATATCAATGTCTGTAAAGCCTAGTACAGATTATATACAATGTTTATGAACAATGTATCCAAACAGTTCCGAAACAGATGGTTTACAGTTTCTATATTGTTCAGATTTGTTTATAACCTTGCATTGCTCAAGTTGTGCACTCAGTTGTTCTTGGCAATTATGGAGCCTGTCTACAAAACATCTCCTTACATTTGCAAAAACCTCGGGAATTAAATTCCGACATTAGTTTACAATGCGTTGCCTTAAATCTTCAAGATTTTCGGGTCGACTTACAAAACCACTGATTTGAGACCTCCCAGAGAAAAAGTCGTTTAGACTCAAATCCTATTGTTCTCATTGATCTTCTAATTTCACTAAGTTCAGCAAGTCTACAGTTAACATCCTTTGATGATCCATTCAAGAATTTCATGACTCTCAACCCAGGGATTTTTTGTTGTCACTTTTGAGTTTTCTCTGCCACCCATTTTCATTTCTGTCTTTATACAGATTTTATAGCTAGCGATAGCACAGTAACCTTTGGCCTCTTGAATGGCTGTCGATTAATATGTTTTTTACCAACTCTAATGTTGTCTTTCATGCCTTGGTACGCTAGATACGATCATAGATTTAAGTAACTAGCCTTGCCGTAGTACCTAAACAACACCGTCATTTGATAGGGTATGAGTTGATTACGTTTTTAACATTCTTTCTTATTAACTCGTTATTCAATGACCAAGACTGTGATAATTATTGCTAGAGACAGTGAGACTTAATCAACCTATCCCTTTTTGTAACCTCCATTCTTATGCTGTACAGTCCGTATATCAGGCTGCCGAAGTACACGAAGTACGTTTATGCAGTGAACGTTTCTCGCAAGCAACGGCAGTCATTTTGAACACTTATTATACCTACATCAAGCTTTATTCTTTGTTGTAAGAAAAGTTGCAAGAACATCATTTAGAAGTATATTTAGGGGTGCTTGTGATTATTAAACACTTAATATGGTAGGCCTACCACGTTGTTATATGTTCAAGACCTGTTGCCGACATAACTCTAATACCACTGGTTACAGAAAAAAAATTGTTAAATGAATTATGTTTTTTTGGCGCTATTTATCCTACTGCAAAATAAAGATACTCATATTTGGGATACCCTATATATCGATAATAATATGAATTATAGAGCACAATATTTTGAGTACGGTTTGTTCAAATTACAAGTACTGGTTGGTTTTCATATTAAAAGCTTTATTCGTAGTAGGATTCTTGTGCACCAGTCTCCCCCATCCCGCTGTTTTTGACGTTAATATATGAAATATGACACAGTGAGAAACGTTTTTGGCTACGGGCGATCGTTTCTTAAACCCGAGGTCGCTTTGTTAGATGTATTTCTGCTTATTGGACAGTCGATTTATGATTTGTTCCCAAATACCTTCATAAGTGTCTCTCTCTAAAGTTAAAAACAAACGATTATATTAGGTAAGAACTGTTACGAAATTGTTGAAGAATTTATGTATAATTAATTTTAAAATAAACATAATGTTTCCATGTTTATTATATTTATTTACGATCGAAACATTTACCTGTCAACATGCAATATATTTATAAAATGCTGCTTCTCTTTCTCTCACATTGTTTGAACACAATCACCATCAAAACAAGCAACAAAAATAAAACAAGCTTCAAACCTGCTAATCAATAAAATTAAAATGTGATAAAAACTATTTTGGCAAGTCTATACAAATAGTGGAATTAAAAAGTGTGGTGTGACAGACTACACTTATCTGAGGAGTGGTTCTGACCGTAGCAGCCGTAATACCAACAACAGGAACAGAAATCAATATATAGTCAAGCTGATAGCGGTTTCACTCCCCCGAGCCTAGACCACAAACAGAAGCAGGTCAAAGAATCAACAAGAATGTGCACATTAATTCCGTTACTGGCAGCATCCAGTTACCCTGGTCACGGCATAGTAATCTGGATAACCACTCATTCATCAAATAAGAACCAATGTCGTTTTACTGTTTTGTATTCATTAGATTTTTTTTCTGTTGCTATAAAATTGTATGTAGCTTGCATAATATAACTTTAAATTTCTTTTCATACGCACTGGTTTTTTAAATAATTTTAAATGTTTTTAATTTATACTTCACAGAAATTCTTTATTGCCATCAATTGATTGTAACTTTAAAATATTTAAAATTATGTAAAAAAACAGTGGCGTACGATTTTTCTTTCTAAAAGGGTACCTTACTCCCCCAATAACTACGTCACTGTAGTATGATATCCATGAAATAATAGTTCCTACTAAAAAAATTGTATCTTCCGAATTTTATCACACAATCTTTTTTGCCAGTGAAGTTACAGGAAAATTAATAGAAATATTTGAAACTTATGACACCCTGTATCTTCGTAGGGAACGTCCTATAAAAAAAAATTGTAGGGCAAAACTTGATTATTTTCATGGGTAGAACACACCATTAAAATTTGGCAAAAATTATAATTAATACCCATATTATACCTAAATATACAGGGTGTCCGAGAAATTGTGAGAAATCTCTTGAGTCAAGACAGAACATGAAAAAATTAGACAAGTTTCTATAAAATGTTTTCCTACAGGCCCTCCCTAAGGATATATGTTTCCCTGAAGAACGCCGCTGGAAATCGGTTTTTCTTGAAAGTACTTAATATCTATATACATATATAGAAAATTCTCGTGTCACAGTGTTAGTCACCATACTCCTCGGAAACGGCTTGACCGATTTTTATGAAATTTTATATGTATATTCGGTAGGTCTGAGAATCGGTCGTAATCTATTTTTCATACCCCTAAGTGATACGGGTGGTCCACCTCAAACATTTTTTTTTATTTTTTAAACTAACTTTTTTATTTTTTTATGATGTAGCATTAAAAAATACATACAACCCTTAATTTGCACCCTTCAATCACAAACTCCTATTTTTTAATAGCCATTTTAGTAATTTAATCATTTTTAACCCAGTCGATAACTGATCGATTATCACTAGATCAGTTATCCCCGCCAGGCGTCTACCAGTGTGACTTCTCACCACAAACCTAGAAAAAAATATAGACAGCATCGGTTCATGATATAGGTCACGGGACAGGTGCCGCGTTTTCTAGGGACCTGAGGTCCAGAAAATTGATATTTTATGTGCTTTATGTTGGCCGTTGTGCAAATATGATGGCTGCATTGCAATATGAAATTAACTAACTTGCTGTCATTTTAAATGTCATTAAAGAATGTGACATGAATGTGACCAATCAGATCACATCAGTAAATAGATGAGACGCTACAATACAACCAACGTAAATTGGCATAAAAACCAAATTTTAGTGATCCTGGACCTTTTAGGGCAGCAATGAATTAGCGGTCGCCGGCAATATGGCACTGGCACAGTCTATATTTTTTCTAGGTTTGTGCTTCTCAGCTCACTCAGTAAACAGCACGGAGTAGGGATGAGAACGAAGCTGACTACGAAAATATTCACTAGAAATAATTAATATGGCAAAACAACGTTTGCCGGGTCACCTAGTAATTTAATAAAAATTTAATGTAATTGACACTAGTAAGGACCTCTTAAAATAGTGTCCTTGAAACATATTTACCTTTTTTAATTTACCAGGGGCGGGCTAATCTTTATAACTCAATGCCTATATTTAAAAAGTGTTTGAAATAACTTATGTTTCTTTCAAGAGGTGCTTTTATTTAACGTTAATTGTACCTTAGTTTGTAATTTCGCAACATAGTTTTGCATATTATTAAAGTTGTATTTTTATTTTTGAAATGTATTTTTAGACAAACTATTCGCTTTAGACCTTTTTGGTCATAAGAGTTTTTTTATTGATTTTACTCAGATAAGCCCTTAAAATTACGGCAGCCATATTCCGAACACCCTGTATATACTTTCCAAATATATCAATTTTTCGGCGTTTTTATAAATGTTTAGAAAATCGTATTTCCAACTTCCATAAAATGAATACGAAAATACATAACAGAACCCTAATGATAAACCAAAAACCAACAAATCTTACTACTATAGTCTCTTAAACATGACTAATCAACTACTTAGATCTCAAATCATCATCTACGAGTTAAAAAAAACGGGAAATATAACCAAGAGACACTATATACCGATGATATAGTCACTGTTAATATAAGAGCTTTTTAAAGGAATTTTACATAAACGACCAAAAATCAAGAAAGCTCGACAACTTAACATATAGGTATAAATTTTAATTGGTACCAGCCAGACGATAACATAAACCTTCCAGACAAAGGAACCAAAATATATACAAAACACTTATCGTCGCCTTCTCTGTACAGCATTTAAGCCAGTCTCAGCGCTCTTTTGCATTTATTTTTGTATGCTTAAGAGCAAAGCCCGCACCAGGTCGTTTTCCGTCCTTAAACTTCCCCGAAAACAAACCGGATAGTCGCTAGACCTCCGGAATCGCGCGGCCGAAAAAACTATTTCCCGGATGAATATCCCGCCGGCGCGGCAATCCTCGCGATCCGGGGGCTTTCCGGGCCCCCTCCGTGCACACGGCGTCCCGCCTCTCTTTCAATTCCGGCGTGTAAACAAAACCGGGGCTTTATCCGGAGCTGCCGGCTTAAGAAAACAGATGACTGTCGGATGCATGCGGAATCCGCGATTCGCCAATACGTGCATGCGGAGGGGTAACGAACCCGGGGCGTCTGAATTATGCATAATATCCCAGCTATCGATCTGTTCGCGGATGGATCTGTGTGCGTGTGTCGGCTGATGCCAAAATAATTGGTAGTTGTGAAGGGCTGGTGTCCGTACACGGAAAACGAATAGATTTCGCAAATTTATGATAATGGGGAAGTTGCATGAATTTTTTATTGGTTTGAAATAATAATAATAAGGCATTTATCTCCAACAGGCAAATAACAAACATATACAGGGTGTCCGGAAATGATGAGCACAAAATTCAGGGGATATTTCTAGATCGAAAATAAATGCTACCTCTTTCTATAACATTTTTTCCAAAACTGATTATTAAAGGAGTCAGAGGGTGTTAAAGTTAAAATTATATTTTCGATATTTGTAAATAACTTCTTAAGAAATCCAAATATTTACATAAAATTTGTAAATCAGGGGTTTTTGCGGACGAGAAATTCAAATATGTTTTTAATTATGACATCACTAGTAGAGGGCGCCACTTGTGGCACACCAAGTTTCTTTTAAATGGCAGAACTTTTTTGCATCTTAATGTATCCATCTGACTATTGAAACAATCTATTCTCCTACCAGTTTTATTTGAAAAAGGTATACCTTGCTGAAGTCGGTAGGCATAGGTAACCATTTTTGAAATAATCCTATTTGAAATGCTCAGTGCACCGAGTACAAACTGTTTTAGTTTCAGGTAAAGTTCCTTTTCTGCTGAAAATACAGCAAAATGTTACTTGAAAAAGTTGTTCAGAATCGTAAATTGTGGAGACGTGCAAAATTTCAAGAAGATCGGCGGGGTTTGATGAAACAATTTTTCAACAAAGCACAAAGATTTTATCAAAGCAGGCCGATTTTTTTAAATTTTGCACATCTCCATAATTTACCGTTCTGAACAACTTTTTCAAGTAACATTTTGCTGTATTTTCAGTAGAAAAGGCACTTTAACTGAAACGATAACAGTTTTCAATCGGTGCACTGAATATTTCAAATAAGATTATTTCGAAAACTGTTACTCCTAACGACTTCAATAAGGTATACCTTTTTCAGATACAATAGGTAGGAGAATCGATTGTTTCAATAGTCTGATGGATACACTAAGCAGCAAAAAAGTTCTGTCATTTAAAAGAAACATGATGTGCCATAAGTGGCGCCCTCTACTAGTGATGTCAAAATTAGAAACATATTTGAACATATTCTCGTCTGAAAAAACCCCCGATTTACAAACTTAATGGAAATATTTCGATTTCTTAAGTTATTTGCAAATATCGAAAATAAAATTTTAACTTTAATACCCTATATTCCGTTAATAATCAGTTTTGGAAAAAATAGAAAGACGTAGCATATATTTTTGGTTTAGAATTATCCCCTGAATTTTTTGCTCATGTTTCCGGACACCCTGTATATTGTCTGTAGCTATTTATTTGTAGCAAACTAAATAAAAACAAACATATATCTTTAAAAACTAAATACTATATAAAAATGCTCTAAAAATACATAAACGTTTATGACAAAATCCAAGAAATAAAAGAAAATAAACCCTATTATGTGGTAATAATATGTGTTTTAAAACAATTCTTGATATGAGAGATTATATCGAAATTAAGCCATAACATAAATAGGCGACTTGAGAAACAGATTGCTGTGTGAAGTAGGTGCTTGTAAAAGACGCTCATGTTTAGGTCATGGTTAGGTTGGTGTGCCTCTGCGCATGAGCAACAGAAATCACATGAAAACGTTCCTAATAAATTAAGTAAAAGCGTTGAGTGAGAAATTATAATAGAGGCGCAACCTTATGGCAAAATGCTTATCCACTTTTGGGCCCGAGATAGTATTAGGTCTTTGGTTCTAAGATTCGTCAATTTATCGACAACATATTGTTCACGGAGGATTTCTTTACTTGTTAAACCGTTGCATAGCACAGAACACTCAAAATTGACTGTCGTTAACAACAGTTCTCGACAGACGGACAAATCTCGGGCCCAATAAACCCCGACTGTAGAACACGGTGTAACATAACGGAACGTCAAACATGAAGGCCTTTATTTCTTGGCCGACTTTAAAAACATTTTGCCCTATAGTTATTTTCTATCAGGGCCTTTGTTTTGAAGATACAGGGTGTTAAACTTATAGATCGAATACGCATTTCGCCATTATGGTTGCGCCTCTTTCTAATTTCTCACTCAACGGTAAAAGTAAATAGTCCCATTGTAGTACATTGTATTATCACACTATATCTGAAATTTCCTAATTTTATTACCTAAAAACACATAACTTGATTATTCCTAAATACTTAATGTAAATTCAAATTTTCCAGTAAGTGTTATGAGAAAAGAGCATAACAAAACATGGAAATTTCCACCAATTTTTATCAGTGCGTTCGTTATTTCCTTATAAAACGTTTTGAATAAATTAAAGGCCAAGCGCAGCCAGCAACGTAAAACCTTAAAAGTACAAGCAGACGCGACTTCCCGTATAAATATCTCGCAAACACCCAAATAATTCCCGAAACAACGCGCCGAATAATATTACCATAAATCTCTTTTAATATTCCCTCTTTAAAGGAAGCAGGAAAAAAAAGCAACGCCTCGGAGCCTAATCTTCGGCGTGGGCAAGCGGTTCGAGAGGTGAGCGAGAAATAAAAAAAAAGGCGCACCCCTATTTGTCAGGGAACCGCTGGATTTATGTAATTATTCTTTTAAAGTGTTGGGAAATAAGACGAAAACCGCGGCCACACGAACGGCCGGACGTCAAATATATTTGCCAAAACGCTAAGCACTCACAATGGAAACAAAAACTTGTTTGTCATAAGGGGTATGCTAATTTTTGGGCCGGTATAAATCGCGAGAGCGTAAATTATGGTGCAAGTTGTGCGTGGGGAATATACCGAACGTTCTTGTTCCTCTCTGGTTTGAAATATAGATGTACGTATAACTCAAAGCACCGGCTACATTTTGCTCCAGGTGAGTGTACTTGTTTTCCAAATTTGAAATTGAATTTAATGTTTTACACTGCAAGGACATCGAAGTAGTTCGTATTTATGCACACTCATGAGTGTACATCGTATTTTGACAACATAAACTAATCACATAGTTAGTATTTAATAGACTGCAAAAAACATTAGCTGTACAAATAAATGGTGTAAATCTCTGTTTTATGTGAGTGTACTTACACTTGTTTTCTAGATTTGAAATTAAATTTAGCTTTTCTCAATTTTTTGCATGTAATGAAAAATGCTATTTTAAATTTTACACGAAAGGACGTCAAAGTAGTTCGCATTTATGGGAACTCGTGAGTGTATCTAATATTTTGACAACATAAACTATATAAATAGTTACTTGGATTCTTGTATGTAATAAACTGCAAAAACATTAACGGAACAAATAAATATTGTAAATTTCTACTTCACGAGAGTGTTGTTACAGATGTTTCCCATATTTGCAACTGAATTTGGCGTTTCTTAATGTCTTTGACTGTAGTGAAAAATTCTATTGTCACATTTTACTCAGCAAGGACATCAAAGTAGTTCGTATTTATGAACACTCATGAGTGTACATAGTATTTTGGCAGTAGTATCTAATAGGCTGCGAATAACATAAGCTGAACAAGTAAAAAGTGTAAATTCCTGCTTCGCATGAGTGTACCTACACTTACTTGTTTTCCAGATTTTAAATTAAAATTGGCGTTTCTCAATGTCCATTATGTAACGAAAAATGTTAGTATATATCTAATATATATTGAAATAGACGAATGTATAACTCGTGAAGCAACTGCTACATTCTGCTTCACGTGAGTGTACTTACACTTGTTTTTTGCAATTAAATTTGGCATTTCTCAATATTTACGCTTGTTGCACTGTAATGAAAAATTCAATGCTAAATGTTTATACTATAAGGAGATGAATGTAGTTTGCATTTATGCACACTCATGAGTGTACCTAGTATTTTGACAATATAAACTATATAAAATATTTTAATTTCATGTCTAATGGACATTAGCATTAGACAAATAAAAAGTGTACCTAAATTATGATGCAAGTTCGGTGTGGGGATTATCATTCTCGGATATTACTTTCACTTCAGTTTTCACAGCCTACTGTGTGAAAATATGTATATTTAAATAACATTTATAAACATACGTTTTTGGAAAACATATATTTTTTGCTTCTTGTTCTTCATTTCATCATTCTTATTCCAGTTATTGGTTTTGTGTGGTAAGATTATAAATAAAGAAAAGTTGAATAAAAATATTTAGATATAGATAATAATCAAATTGACTATTAACGGCCGCTAATGACTTATAAATCGAAAACTAATTGAGTTTCCATCGGCCTCTATTAGATTTTTCCATGAATGTGATGAAGACGTTATTGTATCTCTAATCAAAACCATTATTTTAAAATTACGTGACAAATAAAATATATATCTTTATGTCATAGTGGCCTTTACAACAAATTTTCTAATAATATAGGCATAGGTATTTAGAAAGTGCTATTTATATTCTCATAGTTTTAGAATGACAGACTGTCAGAGACATAATTAATTTTATATAGATATTTTTAGATGATCCGCATGTTTCTAGCGTTCGTGTTCTCCCTGTTCCAATTTTATAAATACAACCTGATAAAAAATTGTCTAGGAAGATTTTTTGCACTCAAATATTGTATAGTTGCTTTCATCAATCAACACTTTGCTCATACAGGCAAGTATATATTTATGTTGTGGTGATCGTGCTAATAAAATAGACAATATTGCAACTTTTTTGCGATATTTGGTATTCTGAGCCTTGCCTGAAAGAGTTATAAGATTTACATACACATATATGTATTATTATTTTCCGGTGGGCCTATTTTAATCCATCTAGTAATCAAACAAAAAAAAAAAGACCTCGATAAACGAAAAAATAAGCAGCATTTTAGTTTCTATTATTTCATTGTTATTATTTTGAAAAAAGTATCAAAGTTTGTTAAAGAATGAGAAATGTAAAAAATGTATCTGGATCTAGAAAGCGATGGATATAAGCGAAAATGAAATGCTCGGTTGCTGAAAATCCTCAGTCATCCATTAGATTAGACAGAACTCTAAAGTGTCAAAAGTGCCATCATTACAAAGTTAACATCTTACAAGGGCAGACGATACAGGCAGAAGATTATAGTTTTGCGAAAGAATTAGAAATTTATTTGCAAGACTACGATAACTTTTTGTTTAAGCGAAACCATTAACAGGCAAAATATTAAGTCCAGAGAATCCGTAAAATGCAAGAAATAGGACCAAATGGATAGACAAAAGAGGGTCAGTTGAATAGCCACTATGCTCCACTAACTTAACCCCGCTAGATTTTTTGTGGGGTTATTTGAAAATCAAAGTGTGTGTGAACAGATCAGACGCTATATAATGATTGAAAAATCGTATAAGAGAAGTTCAAGATAAAGTACCAGAATATTTTTGAACACCGAAAATATGCAATTTCATCTATGTGGTCAAAGTATTCGATGTTGACGGCTACTATAAAGGTCTACAAAAATATATATATTTTGGAAAATATAACTAGCTTACTGCTTATTTTCAACAATTATTGAAAATAGTTTCAATAATTTCAATAAAACGTTTTTCTTGTAGGGATTACATTATTCTGACAGGTGGGTACTTTAAACAGCAAACTGGCGGCTGTTAACAAAAAAAGTCTAAAATGGAACAATTATACGATGAAATTGCTGTCATGTAACCGCTATATATCTTTTATATAAATTTCTGGTCTTATAATTTTGAATTATAAGACTAGTCTGCTACTTGGGATGTACGGATAAAAGTCCGATTATAAGATGGTTGTGGATAAATAATATTTTAAATACAGATTAGGTATTAGTATTCTGTACTAGCAAAGAGTATTATCTAACCGACGTTAAGGCAGCTAGATCCAAAACATGTTCTCAGTCAATAATCGCCTCTGATAAAAACGTCATCGAGCAGGAATTAAACGTTTAGATAGAGGAAGGCTCTCGAGGGCCAATTAACGAGCGCATTTCCATGCAGATACCCGTTCATTTTTCCGTAAAATACAGCACATTAAATAATTCGATTTATTTAAGTACGGCGTTTTTTCACCTAAGTAGGGCCTTTTCAACGGTACCCCGGTTAATTATAGACATGAATAATATTGAAACAACTATAAAATTAGCATAGGAGTAGAACGCCGCCTCTCTCTCTGGGTCTCGTCTCATTAATTATTTATAAGCCTCGAGATGCCCGAGCGCCGCGTGTTTGATGAAAAATTACGAATCGCTTTGTTTTTCTCTCCTCCGCGGGTATTTTTATGAAGTAATTTACTAGAAATGATACAATGTATCAAATGCGGACGGATAAATACGCCCAAAGTCCCATTTCGAAGATCCAGAGGTGCAGTTTATGTCTTTGTATATTTACAACATTTTTATTTGTTGTTTTGTCGTCTACGGCTATCTAAAAATATTCCAGTGCTGGAGAACTAAAATAAGCTTTAATAAATTAACAACAATTATATTTCTGCAAAAAAGGTTCAGATACAGTTTACAGAATTATTTTTATTTTATTTAATACATCACCCAACAGAAAATCCAATCATAAAGTGAGTAAAACAAAAATAATAGAAAAGTGACAAATACAAAAGAAGAAAAAATTATTACTAAACTAAAACTAAAATATAACTAATAAACAAAACACGTCAAATGCAAAAGTGAAAGAAAAGAAAAAACGATAAGAGAAAGTTTAAACTTGAACAATATTCTTAATTGGATTAACGGTATAGGTGAATATATCAACTTCATTTAATATATCTCAAGTTAAACACACTCAAAATAAAGGTGAAAATTTTAATAAATTCGTTCTGGCCCTCGGCAAGTAAAACTACTGCTACATGTTGTCTGATTGAATACCTATCTGAAAATGGATTAATCATAAAAACTCTCGACAATCCCATACATACTATGTAAAATTTTATATAGAAACATGACCGAATCGATATTTCTACGTTGTTCCAGGCCTCAAACTTTAAATTCATTAAGTAAAATATAGTGAGGAATATTTGTCGGAGGATAAATTCAATTCTGACATTATAAAAGTAAATTTAAAGATCGCCTATGAACATCTTCAATTTCAGGACCAACACATAACCAGGATCCTACACAATGCTAGCGTACTCGAAGACCTAATAAAGACATTGAAAGATGTCATATATACATCATCAACGGTAGTAACATTATCACTATACAATTTTAAGCCATCCGTATACAAGAGATAATTGGGATCAAGATTTTAAACTATATCGTTAATATAAATAACAAACAATAAAGGTCCTAAAATGGACTCTTGAGGTACACTCCATGTAACTAGCATTGTTTCTCACGTGTTACCACGACACTGAAATGACCTCAAAGAATTCATGGCACCATCTAGTATAAACCCACCCAATTTCAAATTTTTATCAGCAGTCATAAAAAAGTTACAGCTTGTTCCCACTTTCCGTTGTCACCCTGTATAGTGTCCCTCAATTTTTATGACATGTCTGATGCACATTTTCCAATTAGCTGCAATTTTGTTCACCTCGCTTTGAATTCTTTGAATTCAATGAGGTTAAAAAGGCAGTAGTATGAATGCAATCGTAAAACGGTATGTCCCTGAGCCGTAGCCATCTCGTCAATAACGTATTCCTTTGCAAAATTATTGCTCTTGACTGTATGCAGGAACTCATCTTTGTTCAAACTAATATCATACGCAATTTTATGGATTTTAATAACCTCTTGAATATTCTTTTTTAGACTTTATCTGGAATCCTTTCTCAAAGTCTCGAATGGTAAGGAGCGTTATCTAATACTAATTATTAAACCGTATTATTTCCGTATTTTATTAGATATACAGTATCTAATAACACTATATTTTTATAGAGAAGAAACGAATAGATACTATATATAGGCACTATCTACTAGATAAATTTAAACAAACACGTACAACAACACATGTATTATTCACAATACTTTTTAAACAATTATGTGTTCTCAACACTATTTTGTAATGAGCCAATGATAACAATAATTCAAAAACACCTTGTATATCAAGAAAACGAATATTATAATACACTCGAGCATGCGAAATCACCAGCACTGAAAAGTACTATTCTGCACAGCCTGCAAAGTCAACAAGTAATAATCTAAGTTGCATCGTTAACTGCCCTCTTTGTCTTTCTCACGGTGTTCAAGAACGACGTATGTCGGCGAGTTGCTAGACGAGAGACTGCATGGTTGCCAAATTTGTATGATTCATAAAATTAAACGACTTCTTAAAAACGCTATTGCGAAGTGCTAATAATTCGAAATGCCATATATAGATATTTGATGACTATTAAAAGACTAAATATTAAAAAGACAAGGACTCATTTCCGCGATCTACAAAAAGCGGTTACCTTGTTTTATGAGATGTTGCAACGTTGCATTCAAATAACAGCTTATAGCAACCGTTCCGATACAAGTTTTTATATTCGAACCACTCTATCCCACGATTTAGTACCGTCCTTTGAAATTTTCCCTTATATGGACGACGTAAAACCCTAAAATATTCCTTTTTCAAAGTACTCAAATGAGCGGTATCTGTCCTGGCGGTCGGACGATGCTCATTCTATCATTAACGAGAATGGAGAACAATTTCTGCGAGATATCCGTCCATACATCACACGCATCGCAACTCAAATGCGATTCGCGGGGCGCTACACGAGCTCCGCCAAAGCGAACTGCACGATAATTTTAAGAGGCAATATTTCAAGGAGTACGTTTCACTCGAGTCAGAGAGACGAGTCCTGCTAGGGTTCTAAAATGAAGAATTTGTCTCAATAACACCTCCGACTGCTCGCCCACGCCGTCACATAAACTAAGGCATAAATAATCAGGTGTGAATATTTATTAGACTTTATAAAATTAACATATTGCTCGTAACTTTCAGGGTTATTTATGGCTGGGACGCAAGCAATTAGGGCGCAGGTCTTCGATTCATCGCGATTTATCGATTGGGAATGGTTGCAACTGTCTAAATATTTATAAATATTTATTTGCCTTCAATGACTAAACACGGTTCAATCACAACAAAACTGAAAGGTCAGAATTGTTGTACTAAATTCTACAGTGAAATAAGGTTCAAAGTGGTTCATATTATTTCACACTCATGAGTGTAATAGGCATTTTACTCAATAGAATTAAATAAATGAAATAACCTTTATGGCTACAATTTTGTTATAGCCATAGTAATACAGCATATTTTAGAATGACAAAAGGACACTCATCAGCTGATTATTAACTCACATACATCATCAGCAAAAAATAACGGTACAGAATTTTTGATAGAGTTTAAATATTAAACAACTTAAATTGCTACAATTTTGTTACGACACGCATCAGTATTATTACTTACTTTATAATAACAAATTGTGAATTTTCTTGGGAATCGAAAGATGCCACTCACCAAATATTTTCCCCATTAGATACATCATCAGTAACACAACTAAAGAATATAGAGTTTTAAACTTTACAATGAAATAACATTCAAAATGGTTTATATTATTCCCCACTCATGAGTGTATAAAGCATTTTAGTTAATAGGATCTAATATTAAACAACTTTTATTGCTACAATTTTGTTACGACACACATCAGTATTATTACATACTTTATAATGACAAAATGTAGATTTTCTTGGGAATCGAAAGATGACACTCACCAAATATTCGCGACATTAGATAGATCATCAGTAACAAAACTAAAGAATACAGAATGTTAAACTTTACAAGAAAATAACGTGCAAATTGGTTTCCATTATTCCACACTCATGAGTGAATAAAGCATTTTATTTAATAAGATCTAATATTGAACAACTTTTATTGCTACAATTTTGTTGACACGCAGCAGTATTTTTATTTAGTTTCGAATGACAAAAGGTTGATTTTTTTGAGAATCGAAAGATATCACTACATCATCAGCAACTAAACTAAACAGTACATAATTGGTGCGATAAATTTTGCACCGAAATAACGTTCAAAGTGATTCATATTATTTCATACTCGTGAGTATAATAAGCTTTTTACTCAATGAAGTTTTAAAAACTAAACAATTTTTGTTGCTATAATTTTATTACTACACGCTTAAGTATCATTACATATTTTAGAATGACAAAAGGTAATTTTTTTGGGAAGCAAAAAATGACACTCATCAAGTGTTTACATCACTACATCATCATTGTCAAAGCTAAACAGTAAATAATTGAATGCCATTTGAGAACATAATATAACAAATTAAAACGTTTATTATTTATATGCATTACATTCAAGATTAATTTATTTAATCACTTTTATAAGCGTCATTTTCCGATTCCTAATAAATATTTTACTGTTCTATGGCACTTTAATAACACTCATACGATATAAATCATTAAAGTGGTTTTATCTGCATCAACTTTGAAGCAAAATATTTATTATCCACACTCATGAGTGTAGATAACACAACCGTGAGTGTAAATTTTGTGCTAAATTTAACATTATAATTTCTTTATTGTGTAAATAAATGAAAAAACAAACGAAAAACACGTAAAACCCTCCCTTCTTAATTTATACCGGAGGCCATCAAAATGCGACGGGCGTCTCGCAATGAATTTATGTTTGTCCACGGGTGTCGTACGCACGTCCAGTCTTCCGCACTCCAAGCCACCCTTGATCTTGTCCGGTCGCGACTTACACATGTCGGGATGTTTCCGCCGCCCCTCGAGCCCTCGACTCGAGTGGCGGTCGAGAGCGCTCGACGGCGGGGAGCAATTTGCGGGGGTGGAGCGAGGGGACGGGCGACGTCGCGGGGACGAAGTTAATCGATAGTTAAGTGAGTGTTTGGGTAAACGGTGGAGTTATTTGTGTTTCTTATTTGGAGAATTGATACTTGCGAGGGTAAATAGAGTAGCAGAAAAGTGTGCGGGTTTTCGTTTGCTTTCGATCGAGATGTAACTCTTAAATAAATATGAAAATTGACATCTATATCAGTTCGCGTTCAAATATAGCAAATTTATCTTTAAAATCTCTAAATGCGTAATAAAAAATTGATTATTAAATTGACACTAAAATACGGTTAATGTATCTACACTTATGAGTGTACAAACAATTTGCCCAAAAGTGTCATTGTGACAGGCACTAAATAAACTACGAAATAGTATAAGATTTCTAAGATTGAGATCCATTAAAAAAATTCAATACACAAGCCATTATTTATTTCATTATGCAATTTTTTTTTAAGTTATCTTATTTTAACAAGTAGACTAAGAATTAAAACAATATTAATGAAATAAAATTTCTCAGTTTGTATCAAGTTCTTGTAGTTGCAGTTAATTTTGGATCAATATGCCTTTTCTTCTGTTGTTGAAAAGAGGAATATGGTCCGTGTTTATGTAAACGTTAACTTGAATGGACATTGAGTAATATTGGCTAGGAGTTCAACACAAATTTTTGTAGTTTTTTTAACATCTTCACCTTTTAGTAAGTGAAAAGTGAGTAAAGAAGCATAAATTAAAGGACTAACTAACTAACTTAAAATATACTCATAAATATACTACTGGACTGTATTTCAACGGCATCTGATATGCAAAAAAAGTAAACAAGTTTTTGCGCCTATAGTGCATGTCATTGGCAAATAGTATTGGAGTGGGGATATGCTCTCTAGGTGGTAAACGAACGAGGTCAGTAGTGTTGTTTTATTTATCGTGGGAGTGTCAATCTATAAAATTTTCAAAATGGCTCATGTGTGTCAATGCTGAGTTAATGGACATGGTTCTTATTTATGGTGAAGTTAGACAAAAAGCATTGGCAGCTTCGCGCTTGTATGCGGATCGATTTCCCGATCAACACACGCCAAATTATGAAACTTTTGCAGCAGCGGTGCAACGTAGACGTGATACTAGTAATTTACGTACAAATCGTGAACGAGATGGTGGCCGCGGGCGACCACAACATATTTTAACAGCTGAAGAACAAGTGTTGAATGTGGTCCGAGAAAATTAGCGAATAAGTACAAGGCAGATTGCTAGACAGGTGCCTAGAATATCCCAATCAACGGTGTGGCACTTACTACAAGAAGCTCAATATTACTCATATTATATCCAGCACGTTCGAGCAGATCATCCATGACAACTTAGGTTTTGTGAGTGGTTGTTGCAGCAAAATACTGAAAATCTCCAATTTACTGCTAATGTACTATAGTAGTTACAGATGCAGCTTTATTTACTCGTTTTGGGAATTCGAAAATCCGCACGTAATTGAACAGGATCACTTCCAACACTATTTTGCACTGATGTTTGGAAGGAATTGTTGATGAATGTCTAGTTGAACCGTTTATATTGCCCAATCGTATGGATGGTTTACAATATCAAGAATTTCTTCACAATGATCTGCCTGCCCTTCTTAAAAATGTACCCCTAGCTGTCCAACAACGTATGCGGTTAATACATATGCACCACCACCTCACTTTCGGCTAAATATTCGAGATTATCTCCATCAAGTGCACGGAGTACGGTTGATAGGATGGACCGGTAGTATGGCCTCCGCAATCTTCCGATTTAAACCCTCTTGACGTCTTCTTGTGGGACCACTTAAAATATGTGCTTATTTTTTATAAATCTCATGTTTCTAATAATGATCAAGTACCTCAATTCTTCTCCAAAATTAGTGTAACAAAATTTTGTTCATTTTAAGAACACGCCACTTTGGTCAGATCTATCTATCTTTAAGTTCAGTTTAAAGTAAAAACGTTTCGAATCTTTTTTGAATCGGTGTCAGTTAATCATAGAACTTCAGAGGTTTCAGAATGTCTATATTATTATTATTTTTTTTTATTACAATATTTGTACATGTATGTTGAACATTCCATTTTTTTATAAAATCTGAATCACCCTGTATATTTATACACTAGTGCACGATCGTACGCTTTATACGCCGTTATTTATGCACAGTAGGAAAAAATAATTGTAATAACGCATACCAGGCAGAAACGATAGGTGTGAAGTACCGAATGCGGCCTTTCCGGCGACCAGGGGGGCCGCGGGGCCAGGGGCGTTTAATGCCTTGTTTCCCAGCGGGCCCAGTACTAATTGGGGCCCGGAGAGCCCCATGCGGTCTCCGCTTGCGAGAACGAAATAATTGGCCGGGTTTCGACGGGAACTATATGTATAACCGCCGCATATTTTTCAGGCAACACTCGGTCTCGGGCTGAGTTTTGCCGTCTAGAAGTACCTCCAGTACCGGTACCTGCACAGGGAGTGAAATTTAAGATTCGCAGACTGAGAAATATGTTCGGATACAACATAACTTGCGGGTTGCAGCACTTAAATGAAATTAAAACAGGGTTTATTGGAAGCAAAATGTTTTCTCAGTGTAAATGTAGCACGTATATGAGTACTATAGTGAACAGCATAACAAATCGGTTTTGTATGTGTGTTTTGCAAACTTTGAGATCGTACGATATTTAGTTATAAAAAGTGTACAAAAATGCAAACACACGCTTCTCTTAGTGTACCTATATCTGATCGGAAAACCGATAACAAAACACATAAAAATATGTAGCAAACATTTTCTTATAAAGGATTTTATGCCAAGTAATTATAACAAGGCTCTGTTGTGAATTAATTAAGGGTGTTTTTAAATCTGTATTACACCGCCAAATGTTTCCCTTTAATAAAATATATATTTATGTGGTGGATGAATTAAACAGACATTTGTAAACATAGGTTTTCGAGAACTTGAGGCTTCTCACGTTCTACCCCAGACAAAACTTGTGTGGCCTCGCCTCACCTTCTTTTAGAAGTCGCACACAATCCACCAAGTAGTCCAAGATATCTCGAATCGAGCCATTATATTTTAATCTATGTTGAAGTTATGATTAGGGAATTCACAAAATATATGTACTCTAGGAATTTGTCTTACAAGTTTGATAACTCCTGAATTACAGCTTTACTTAAAAAAAAAATACAAGGAATTTCTAGTAATCTGCCTAGTAATTAAAACCTTTATAATCTTTAGCGGCAATTGTAAACAAATTGTTGTTCACCTTTACATTTTGAATTTTACAGCGCTATCTAGTGATTCGTGAATTTCGCGAATTTGCTGCAAAAAAGCTATTCGTTGTTTTAATAGATATCTTTTATCATTTTCGAGATAAACGCACATTTAATGATGTATGTTATTATTAATATTGAAGTTAGTATTTCCACATAGAAACTTATTTAAAAATGAATGTTAACAATGTTTGCATGAATCTCAATTTGCGTGTTTTATTTAGGCAGCTAATTTAATTTCAATTTAAGAAAATCTCAAACCTTTCCTACACAAAATAAATCCTTCTACGCCCGTTGCAGTACATAGAAGCTGATACAAAGAATCAGCGGCAAACCGACTATCTACACTAGGTGAGTAGGCAGAAGAAAGAGCCTCGGTAGAAGGATTTTTTTAGCAGGATCGAAAAAACACACAACATCGGTTTTTAGAAAAAGTTAGATCATCATTTTTTTTCTTTAAAATCTTGAGCAAAACAGTATCTCCCTGTATTTTTATTAAGATCTTGTCGATGCCGTACATAATTGCATAATTCATGCTCCTTTGGTTTCAGTGCTTATTAATTCATAATGCTGCCACTGATGTATATATTATAATTTCATTGTTTATTGTTGTTGTTGCCTCTTCAATGCAGTACTTGGTAATTATCAAATTAATTATACATGACTTAGAATGAAGTAGTACGTAACATAGGAAAAATATAGGTAAATTGTATGCAGAGAAGCAACCCAGCTTGGCTTCAAGTTAAATTGTTAGAAGAATTAGATGATTGTTTTGTATCTTCTTGTAGGTTCCTTTCATCCATGCATAAAAGCCCTGCATTGTTTCCTATTTTCATTAGATTCCTTGCTTTCTTCCATGTTTTTTTCTTTTTCATGATTTTCCCAGTTGAGCTACCCTACGTGTCCTGTAGCCACTTTCACTTCCAAGATCTCCACCAGCTTAGTTGTCTTTACTTCATAAATTCTAGTACTGATTCAATATGAATTTTTTCTCCCACTAACTAATTTCTAACTCTGTCAACTATGTCGCGCTTAGTTATCTCTTTGACCCTAAAATACTTCATTTCCACTGCTTCTATCTTCTGTAAATTGCTGTATCTGTACCTTCATCATTGCTGTTTTTGTTACTTCCCTTTTACTTAATTGCTGTTCATTGCATAGTACATCATTAAAGTTTTCTCTATTTTTCTTCAATTTCCAAGTTGTCTTCTTCACTCATCAATTAATAGTCCTAGATACTTGACTTGGACTGATTTATTTGTTCAATTTTTGTGTCATCTATATTTAGTTCTAGATTTATGTCCCCAATGCCCATCACCTTTGTTTTGTTTTCCTACATTTTTCATTTCCTTGTTCCACATATTCTAGTCTCGTTCACTACAATGATTACATCATTCACAGAAGCACATTCGTTTATCTTTACTTTCTCTAAATATCTGTATCCTACTCCAAGTAGCATTGTAGCAACGAAAACTGGAACCGCAACTTCAACTAAGTTACGTAGTAGTCACTAAATCTACCACCATATAGCAAAAATAACTCTAATTTATGCTAGCATAGTTGTAAGTACGCAATCTTTACCATTGAACATTACTTCATGGTTTTGTAATTTTTGTTGGGGTGGTTTGATGTCTGGAACATTATAAAAAATAAGCAGAAGCACCGTAAAGTTGCGCAAACTTTAAAGTGAATATCAAAGGTAACGGCAAGCAAGCCATATCACCTACATATTACTTAGAAGTGACAGTAACTTTAAAGTTTTTGTAATAGTTTTGGCGACGTATTGAGAACCTTTAACAAACTTTTAATGTGGTGGTGCTTGATAATACAATATTGTGGCAATTGTCGCCACGTTATTGTTTCATTCAAAATTACTACAAAGCTACTACTATTTTCAAAATCCACGATAGAGTAACCTTTAACCCAATAGTGATCTGCGTCCTTCATGAGCTTCTAACGCTAGAGGAAATACATCAGTGTATTGCTAGCTTTATCTTGTGTCTGTGTAAGATCATTAGCAGCAAAAATCCTCGCAGAAAGAAGACTTTTCGGTATTCAACTATCTTTTATAGAAAACTAAGACAGTGAACAGAAAGTGCTACAACTCTTAAACATTACTGTTTTTCGAGTCGAAATCACTCTCTGAGAACAATTTAAATGTTTTGGCCGAAATAATGTTCCGCCATTTTCTCACTGATATGGAACAACTCATAAACACCTTTTTTCTCTTTCGTACAAACTTTTTAAAATTCATTGTACATATACGCTAGATATAAAAATGTGTGAGATATGTGTGATGTTGACATGAACTGCATATATTGAAATTTTGAGGTTATGCCAATGAATGTAACTAAAGAGTTAGATATTTTTAGTTTCTGCCAGTTTAAGTATACATTTTAGGTGTATATCACTTCAAAGTTCTATTTTCAAAAGCAGACATGTTTATGGATGTATGTTTAAGGTCGTCATTTTATAATAGAGATATAAAAATATTATTACTCATCAGTACGGCATGAAATTTTGTAGGTCTATACACAATAATTGGTTTCAGATAAAAAAAATTGAAAGTATTACTCCTCTTTTTCAATTCTCTGGTTTTTTAACCCGAAATTGTTGTATTTAACAAAACTTGTTAGGTCGTTTTAAATATATAATAAAATAAAACATTTAATAATGTCTACCAGATTTCGATTTTTTCCTGAATGTTCCTTTAAAAGGCGCGGCAAACTCATCAGCGTCATAGACGGGAGAAAAAAACCGTCATAAAACTCGGACATGCTTAACGCGCAAAATCGCCATGGTGTACGTTCGTTCGACGTCGGCGTTATTTTAAAACGAATAAAACATTACTGCGAGCTTTAATCTTCCTCAGTAATATCCATGCATAATGCAATAAGCGCGTAACATATAAAAGTAGCGTTTGCAGATAATAATTTCACCTATAAGTGGTAAATAGCCGACGGCTACACTGGGAGAAGATTGTACTTGAAATTGTTATTTCCACCGAGAGAAAGGAAAACTTAAAAATATAATTGTTTGACCATTAATCTATAATCAGAAATAAACAAACAGGAATACGATATGTAATCAATATAATTCTCAAATAGGAATAACATTTTGAAAACAATAGTTTTTCAAGGCTGCTTGAAAAGTTAAAATGGTGTATTATTATTTTGAAGCGGTGAGATATAAAACAGGAACAATATAATGGTTTGGCTGCTTGGGGAAGGCGGACATTATCTTCCTTGTTGTGCTGAAGATAGTGTTGATCACACCACCATCAACACTCTAATACATAGAGCCCGAGCCATATGTGAACCGGAACACTTGGATGAATAGTTAAACCCTCTTAGGACAGTCCTCAGATGCAACGACTGTACATCCTGAAATATCGAACTAGCGATCAGAAGGAGGCTCACACCAAAGGATGGAGAAGAGTTTCCGGCAACACATATCTTCCCTATGTGAATTGTTGCACCGACAAGATAGGTCGCCTCTTGAAGAAGAGGAAAATCATCACAACAAGGAAGATAATGTCAGCCTTCCCCAAGACACCTGGAAGTTGTGAAGATCTCCAAGGTCCCGGTGTATACAGTATACCTTGCACATGTGGCAAGGTATACATAGGGCAAACGGGTAGACATATCAGCATGAGACTGAAGGAGCACAAGAGCCATCTTAAGAATAACCACCTGGAGAAGTCAGCCGTTGTGGAACATAGAGCTGACACAGGACACAGGATAACAATTGAAGAAACAAAAGTTCTGGTGAGGGAACAGCCCAGACTATACAGGGAAGCCATCTAGATACACAAAAACCCCGGAAATTTCAACAGAGACGGGGGGATAGAATTGCCAGGAGTATGGAAACGAATCGTAGGAGCGGACCACCAGACCACGGAACAAGTTAACCGTGAAAACCATCCACCGCAGCAGAACGGTCCAGTGAACACGACATATTCTCCAGTTTCAGATCTTCTGAAGAAGAGAGCGACATGTCTCTCGAAACGTCAAGAATCTTAAACCGACGACGTGGCCAACAGCCCGGAAGCAGCTAAACCATTGACAGAAGCCACGGAAGCCTACAAACCAAACTGAGGAACAATATAAAATAATTTTGTTGACAACTCTACAACATGCATTATTTTTAATAGTCCTAATAAACATATAATTTTTTATTTTTTAATATTCTTGTCGTTGAAAATAAATAAATATATATATATTTTTTAACTTCAAGCCACTGTAAAGGTACGGATTCGCTGGTGCGACTGCGGCTGCGACTGCGACTCATCGCCAACCAATAGACAGTTTAAATGTTCTCATCAACTTAAGCATTTAGACTGCCTATTGGCGGCAACGAGTCGCATTCGCAAGCTGCAGCTGCAGTCGCACCAGCGAATCTGTACCTTAATGCCCGTATCTCTCGCCGTAAAATGATCAAATTTGTGGTGTTTTTAGGTACTGAAATCTCGAAAAATAAAACTCGTAGAGCAAAAGTAATATCAAAAATAGAATTATTGATGTTTTGTTTATCCACTTTTACTATTTAAACTTTCCTCAAATAATGTAATAACTTTTAAAATGCATTTATATGACACACATTATTTTTCTATTCTAACCCCATATTTTAACAATTATTTTCACATTCTTTTAAACAAAAATGAACAATATGCAGAGCTATGCAAGTTTATGTTATAACAATTTTTTCATCTATAATTAAATTTTAAACAATACGTATTTTGAAAGATTTCAGTACCTAAAAATTCATTGGATAGATCGCTTTCTGATGTTAAATATTGATTTTACTTCGGTACCTTTGAATATTTGCAGGTGGCATGAAATAACATCCTTGTTATTTGCTAAACTCTATATTATTCAGTTCTTAAATGTCTAAAATTATTTATATTTGTAGAAAACACTTTTCAGGAATACGGCACCCTTAATGCTTTGCATGTCGTTAATATTACACGATATAATTTAAAAAGTAATATTTTGTAATAATTACACTATGCTTGACTATATCAACTTAAAACTTTGGAAATAGATGTTTTGGATATGAGAAATTATAACCTGTTGTCTATTTTGACGTATTCCTTAGAAGGCGTCACATCCGCCATATTTGTGACGTAAATGTGAACGCAACTTTTTTGGTTCTAACGTCATCACGTATTTTATTAAAAAATCTTAAACCTACATTTTTTTTTGAGAAAAGAAGGTATTATTGTCATTAGTATCAGAAATTGGCCAGTTTCGAGAAAATAGCTTTTCAACAATCAGCGTATTAAACGTAGTAGGCGCCAAAATTCCCTCAACACACTTTGACACCCTGTATCTTTTTTATTATGAACATTTTACTGGCAAGTTGGCTTAAATCGTAATATTTTGAACTGAAAAATCTAGTACCTATGTCTCCATGGACCATTACTTACATACCACCCTAAAGGACATGGAAGGGGATGGTGAGAAAAGACAATGATTTTTTAGATTTTTGCAAGATTTCTTATTTTAGCCAACTCTAATTACAATGTGCGTTTAAGTAAAAACCTATAATGAGAAATTGTCAAACGAACACCGCACTTATCTGTATCATATACTTAACAATGGAAAACTGTATAGGTAGTTTCTTCATAGAGGTTATTCACAGATGAGAAATATATAATTTTCCGCCGTACACTTAATCGATTTCGGATAAAATTACGGCTTGTCTGTTATAAAATGGATATACGTTTAATTTATTTTTACTCAGACATTAAGTCGAGCTATTAAGTTCTTAGTGCTCGATTCTGTATGGTGTATAAAATCCTAACTTCTACTAGTACAAACTTACGGTTCGTTAAATTTACTGCTATCGCTAAATGTGTTTGCCTTGACAGACGGCAAAAACTCCATATAGCATGAGGGTATTAAATTTTTCCTACGCTCTTGTGACAGTAAATTTTAGTTACGAATTCTTACCGTCAGTCGTAACGAGAACATAACTTTTATGTGCATGGTTCAGAAGTCCTAAAAACCCGAAAATCTAGAATAACTCGGGTAGAAGTCAGAATACCCAATTCAAAATCAAAAATGGCTAGATATTACTTATACATTATAATTTTTTTAAATGTAATTTTTTCTAATAATTAACTAAAAATAAAAAATTGCCCGTGCATTATCATCACTCATATAGACTTGTATGATTTATTAGAAAACTACGCAATGCATCGTCGTCATTCATATACATGGTTAACTATGGCTAAGTACAAACATTTTAACCACGTGCCCGGGAAGGCCTAAAACACAATAAAAAAATGATTCCAGAGTTTTAGCTCAATATTTAAAAAATGGGGCAAATCCCACCTTTTTTCCTACGGAAAATGGGCGCCTATGATAAGTATCGACTTATCTAGATCTATAGATAAAGCTTACATCTGTCAACAACTACCATACGGTAGTTTTTTGGCAGCGTTTCTAAATGCAGAAACGACAAAAATTAACATTGTTATTAATAATAGTACCTGATAGATAGGTAACAGTTAATCCAGTTAGCTGCAGTATATTGCAATCATTATTCATTATTTTATAGACTGGCAAAACTACATTTTCATTCGTTACAACCACTCACTACAGATAAAACACACTTCCCGTAGGTACAGTTAGATAAAATGCCTATTTATTATAAGAAAATCGAACGCAAGGAATAAGTAGGTACTAATAGATAATGGAATACTTTTAATGCACCGTGGCAGTCGTGTTCCATAACCTAGAAAAACAAACAGGCGAACTATATTGTGGGAAAATCTCTGCACACGACACAAATTTCTTTATTTAATAACTATAAAACGTTTAAAATTTTAAAAAGGCACTAAAAACTGAAGAAGTACACAAAGGTACAACGTAAACACAGGAATTAAATTATGACATGACAGCGAATTTTACCGTCGTGTTGCTGGTTGCCTACTATGACTGTAAACGTTAAAGGTGCAGCGGAAGGGTCGCATAAATGTAAATAAGGATTTAATATAATTTAAACAAAAAATGTTTGGCTTTACAAATTTTTTTAAAGGGTGATTCCGTTAATTCTTAATTTTTTTCTATCGCCTCTTAAAATATTTGTACTTAGTCATAGTTAACCCTGTAGACTTATATGATTTATTTTGTTTCAGATTCATTAATGGGATCAGCCTCGGAAGACGAAGAAGACGATGATAACAGCACGGCATCCTCAGTTTTAAAGCACCACCCTCTCCATGGATCTCTACCACCAGGCCCAGGAGAGACTAACAACAACTCCCTCCCACATTCTGACATCAGTAGTTCGATAGGACAGGTAAACCTACAAAAACTACCCTCATACCACTAAGAGTTCCACGATAATCTGGATTTAAAAAATGACGTGTGATAGAGTATTATTATAGCTATGTTCGCTACATTCGCCACACGCAATATTATTATACTCGCTATACACGCAAAAAACAGTTAATGTTACGACCAAGCAGATCACTCTATGCTGGCTACGTTCTCTACAAGTGCTATAATAGCTATGTTCCATACAGTTTACATATATGTTTGTTAAAAGTAGCTAATAGTACAACCAACTAAATCATCAGATCAGTATAGTAACTATGTTCGCTATACAATATAAAAACAGTCAATATTACGCGCATTATAGCTATGTTCAGTAAACTTATCATATACCTAAAAATAATTCCATTATAACGACTAAACAGAAAGTTAATCTATATTCGCTATACACCATAAAAATTTTCATGTACTACGAATTACGACTACACAGAGCGCTATGATAGCTATGATCGCTACACTCTCTACACACATTAAAAACAGACTATATTACGATCGCAATGCTGGATGTGTTCGCTATATTCGTTATCGATCAAGCAGATGACTATGCCTAGCTATGTTTCAGAGTGCTATGCTAGCTGCTGTCACTACATTTGCAATACACATTGAAAACAAACTATGTGACAGTCGTAATGTGATTGTGTTTGCAATATTCGTTATCGTTCAACAGGTGTCACTACACACCAAATTAAGTATTACTACATAAAGCGCTGCTATAGCTATGTTTACTACGTTTGCTATACATTTTAAAAACAGACTACATTACGGTCGTGATACTAGTTGTGTTTGCCATATTCGTTATCGATCAAGCAGATGATTATGCCTAACTAAATGCCACTATACACCATAAAAATAGCCAATTATTACGACTACACACCGCTATGATAGCTATGTTCGCTACGCTCGCTATACACATAAAAACAGACTATATTACGTTCGCTATGCTAGTTGTGTGTGTTATATTCGTTATAGGCCAATCAGACGACTATATCTATCTATGTGTTAATATACACCATAAGAACTGCTAAGTATTACGACTACATAGTGCTATGATAGCTATGTTCGTTATACATATGAAAAACAGACTATATTACCTACGGTTGCGGTGCTAGTAGTGTTTGTTTGTTATGCATATATTCTTATTAATGGATTGTTTGAGTACTTATGCTTTTTTCGCGGTAGCAGATCCATCTGAACAAATTTGTTTCTGGACTTCAGTTTTAAAAAGTCTCCACCGCCGCTGATGTCAAATCTTGTCACATATAATAAATACATTGATTTAAGTTAAGTAAAAGAATATATTTATTTATTTTTTAAATATACATTAACAACCTTCAACATAAAGATAAATTACTATTCTCCACTTCACTTGGCATGAGATTCTTCTATAACAAACATATGCGAGACTGGCATATTAGAAAACATTTCACAAATTAATTCTTTCTCTGTGTGAAGCATTAACTCGACATCTAGATTGAAAAGTCGGATAATTTGATCCGTTGAATTTATCAGGCACATGTTCAGAAATTAAGATTGCCGTTGGTGTGAAAATTGCAGATTTCTACAGGAGATAGCGTTGGATTTTATGGCTTGATGCACAGAATGAGTAGCTTTGAGTTCCATTTTAATTTCCATCGTGAATTCTGCATTATCCAATTGTTGTACGACGGCACGATCATTAAGTGAAATCATATGCGTATCAAATAATACAGATTAGCTAGATTCACTTGTAGCGTGAGGTTTTTGTTGACATATTTAATTAATAAAAATCAACCTCAGTATATACGTGAATTCTAACGAGCCATGGAGGTTGTAATTGATAATTGCTAATAATTTGCTATTTTCCACATGACAATCACTAAATTGTGTTGCACTGCAACAGAAGGAGAAAGCGAAAATGTCACAGAGAATATTTTAAATGTCATACTGAAAGAATTTCAGATGTAACAATTTCTGCACTTTCTCAACTCTTTTTCTTCCTTTGCAGGATTCGAAAACGGGCCAGGACGACTCGGAGGACCAAAATTCATTGGACGGCGATCCTGAGACGAGGGATTCGCAGACGGAGAACAAAAGCCCTGACGATAGCAGTGCGGGGTCGAAACGTAGAGGACCCAGGACAACGATAAAAGCCAAACAGCTAGAGATACTGAAGAACGCCTTCTCACAGACGCCGAAACCTACCAGGCACATACGAGAGCAGTTAGCGAAAGAAACGGGTTTACCGATGAGGGTCATACAGGTAAGAAAACTTTTTTTATTTTAAGTTAGATGGGATAATATCTGTAAAACCGTGAGATATCAAGATATCCAAAATGTTACTACCTTTTGCGATTTTTTGTCAAGAAGCTACACGTAAATATAAATTGTGTTATATTTAAATACCTAACCTCAATATCCATCTATCTATATTTTGGACCATCGGATTCCCTATGTTCTTCAGAATCCAATGGTGTATCATGTGTTACTGACGTTTTGAACAGTTTATGACACAATTGCATAAAATGAAGCGGATTTAAGGCAACTAGGATGTCAGCAAGTCAGACAAATGCCAGCAATTTTTAAAAATATACGACAGACTAGAAAAAAAGTAGAAAGCTTATTTCAGTTACTGCCTGTTTTTAAATTTGACAGTTTGGTGTGGTGGAATCCACCGATTTTATATTGGTTTGAAATGTATTACAGGGTAAGTTCTATAAATGATACTACAGGAAACAACTACTCCGCGGGCTAATGCCCCGACCGGCATTGACTTATACCTGCAGTATCTGTGTGAAACAGCCAAGAACCCTTGTCGGCCACTCCACCAGACATAGACCGGTTTTGGGCTTGTTAGCCCTCATCAGTATGCCATAGGTGAGATGACCGACAATTGAACTGGCTGTTCCTTCATATGTAGTTTCACATATAAATCGAGTGCAGGTGAAATGTAACTGGTCTGCTACTTCCTAATGGCGCATCGCCCAGGGCGAGAGGTGTCGGTTAAGTACCTACGATATTGTAGGTCGCTTTCTGCAAGTCGAGCCGCTTAGGCCGAACAGGAAGTAGCAAACCAGTTACATCTCACCTATTACAGGGTAATCTTTCGAATATAATAAAAGGTCAGAACATGTGCTTGGCGGCAATAATCGTCAATTGTTATATAATGTAAACAAAACCACGTTTCCGTGGATACAGATACTGTGGTATTTGTGGGTTATAGATACATGGTGTAAATACTATGTAGGTAATGCTTTAATTATTAGTTATGATATACTTGATGAACTTATGGCATTGTTAAATGTAACTTATTCACAAACAAATAATGTTGCAATGCTTCCTTTCGTCGCGCTCCATCGGCCTACACCACATTTTTCTTTTCATTTTTGGACAAATAGAAATATTTTTTATTAGACGCTGTATGTTGCACTCACACATAATGGCATACTGCGATATTTCTCCCATTTTTCCGGTGAGATGCACTTTCTGTGCCCATTTTATGAGTCTATTTTTCAACTGTATTCAATACCCATGTCTATATCACAAATGATAAATTAATTCTTCTAACGTATGTACTGCGTTGTCTGAAAGCGTGGTTACCGATATGAGCTAAAGCACACACGTGCGAACTCGTTTTTTGGGGGCGTGGCCAGAATAAATTTTTAAATACCGTTTTTAGGCTTATTTTTCCACAAAATTTTCTAGGATAAACGCCATTTTCATTAAAATAAGAGTCGGTTATATCGTAAATGGTTAACTAGCGGATCACGAAACCAGAGATCAATAAGGTTTGACCTTGGATCAGATGATATTCTGTTATATGGACTTTCGTCAGGAAGAGTTCAACGGATCCGTACATCTGTCTAGTAACTGTAGTGTTGGCTACTCTGACAATGGCAAAGTGCATGTGCCAACCTAATTTTAGTGCTGCCGAGTTGCTATTGGATAATTTTGCATGAATTCCCAAATATTGAAAATACATGAAAATAATGCAAGAGCAATTTTATTTTTAAAAAGTTTTAAATCTTGCGTAAACTTTAATTTGTTAATATTTAACTTCCACTTCCTAAATATAAGTGAGTTACAATTCTTTTAAATAACCTAAGATAAATCCTTATGAAACAGATAGCGGACCCTTAAAAGAAATAAAATATATTCCAATAAATATAAGCTTCAAGGAAATTATCGGCACTTAAAATAACAAATGCATCGTGTCTTTTGATAATTGAAATCTTTCTTGCAATTCTTTATTATCCCATTTTTTTTAATGATTTGTTTCTCGTCGAAAACCTCTAGATTTTCGGGGAAATTTTTCTGTCTCCACTAGTTCTACGAAGCTTTTACCATCAGTTAAATCTGGTAAAAAGTTTCTTGCAAATCCACAGTATATTTTTTGTTTCTATAATTTAAATAAAATATATTGTTGATTGAAAATAATCACATAACCCGAAAACTTATTCAACTCAAATGCTTGCTGATTGGCAATCAACCTTGATCGCTAGTTAACTCTCCATTTCTCGCCGATCCTAAGATCGGTAGTTTAAACCACTGATCAGCGGTAATCTGTGACCACATTTTAACAATGTGATCCTAGATCAAGCTGATCGACTCAGTCGATACAACCCACCCTAATACATTCTTTCTGCTGCAACAACCATTTTATTTTTTCTAACAGAGTCAGTATTCATAAATTGAATACTTTTTCTGTATTCATACTCAGCTCTGGCTGGTCCAAACGTTCTCCTCGTTACTTTTATTAATCGTTTAAATTTAAAACTAACATTAGTGGAGAAATATGGAAGGACGATGTCACATCCATAACGTTTTATTGTCTTTGTTCGAGGTCCACTTCTACAAATTTTATATACGATTAGCATAAGCACGCTGTGCCGTTAGCAGGCGCTCATCATCAGACCTTTCAACGTTAAAATAAAAACGGACCGATACCTCGACGGTTTCCTAAAAATTTATGGCCCTTCCAGGTATTGCAGGTCACTCGGACCGTCATTTTTCAATTTAGTAACGGCCTTCAGCTGTTTTTTATTAATTAATTTTCGGGATTCGGAATTTCGTTCTAATTACGGGTTCGGGATCATTTTATTTTGTCTCCTAGTTTTGATATATTATGGTCCACTTAGCGAGCGGTGGTGGATAGTTTAATTGTGGGCTTCGCTAATTACCTTAAAGAATAGTAATTTGGTGGGTTTTCAGGTGTGCGTTGTGAATGGCTTGTCAGATTTGTGCCTTGTATCATTTTTCATCTTTATTAATAACGTAATTGTCTGTTTTATACTTAAAACAACTGTGGATGTGGATTTCTGGATAAAAAAGCTAATTGGATGAATGTAAACTGGTACAACCTCAATATTTTGTTGAGAAAATATGGGTTTTCTACAAATGTCAGTAAAAGTATAAGTTTTAACGTGTGCTGTCCGAGTCTAAATGGTATATTGTAATATTATATATATGCTATTTTTGCTCCAACCGAAATCCCCATTTAATTATTAATTTGTGCTTTGAAATTATTCAAACCAAATTTGGATAACAAAGCAAAGTAGGTAAGTATGATATATCGATGTAGTCATGGATTCTTTGTCATTGTCAAACATTAGTCTCTATACAGGGTGTTAAAAAAAGAGAGTAAAATATTTCAGGAGGTAATAGTATGAACCAAAATAAGCAGAAAAGTCTCAATAAACATGGGTACGCAAAATAACGGTTGCGGAGATATGGACCACTATTAGTTTTTCAAACATTTTGTTTTATTCGGAATAAACCGACAAAGGAAGCTTTTAACAAACAAAAAACAAAGTTACAGAAGATGTTCAAAGTGCCCTCCGTCCATTTCCAAGCAGGCACGACATCTTCGTCTCAACGATATTCGAACTCTTTCGAAAACACCTTCCTTGGTTTGGATTTCTTGACACTTTTGATTAATCCGTAGCTGCAGCTCTTCCAGGCTAGTTGCAGGAGTACCATACACTAATCCCAAACATCAAATATCCCCAAACAAAGAAATCTAGAGGGTTCAGATCAGGCGATCTTGGAGGCCGTAAAACAGGTCCGGTCTTTGCGGACCCATGTTTATTAAGACTTTTCTGCTAATTTGTTTCATACTATTACCTCCTGAAATGTTTTCCACTGTTTTTTAACACCCTGTATTGTTTGTGGTTAAATTTGCTGAATAGTCTGTAAAAATGGAATCTAATGAAGATTTAGGTGTATGGGAGGATTCAGGAGTGTTTGAAAGAGGTTTCTTTGAATGCGTCTAAAAACGTTTTATGAATTGGTGCAGCAAAAAAACATTAAGTTGTATTTCGAAGGTGTATTGACGGTGTACTTCTCAAACTTGTCAATGCATCAACGCTTTCGTCACAAAATTCAATGTTGGATGTGAAGAAAGGGGTTTATATAAGCAAATATTCAAAGTTACGTGCTTTCCTCAAGAGGCAAAATGAGGGATATGTACCGGAAAAATCACTAGTATATACAAAGAAGCAATTTGACTGCTTTGTAAATAATGCACCTAATAAATAATATTTGGTGGGCTTTAAAAATAGGCTAAATTTTTAAAAAGTCTCTTTATATGTCTTCCTAATATTGGGGCATGCCGCTCTGATAAATTAGTTAATTTAACCATTGATAATGTTGAAAGTGTATAAAATAAGTGCTGACTCGCAAGAAGTGGCAAAATTTTTGAAGGTGGACAACTGGATAGAGTAGAGTTGACTACTGGTAATTTTAAATATTTTCAATTACAACTTCTTTCATAGTATTTTTAATTTTATTAATAGCAGGAATCTGATTTACACATTTTCCGTTGAAATATCTAATAAAGAAATGTATAATAATTTTGGTATAATATAATATGGTCCAAATTTGAAATGATGAATTTGAGTATGAATTTTTGAATCTTGGTTTTCGCAACCTCATCTATTATTAAATTAACAGTTTGCTTCTTCTACATGCTCCATATATGCCAAATATAACCTGAAGCAATATAAGCACTTTATCAACAAATCTATAAAAATGCTAATGAATTAATATGACTCAACTTAATTAATGAGAAGCATTCATCTGGTGCGTCTTTCAATTTTTCAATCTCCGCTATTGTTAATACTTTTGACTTTTTTTGAATATGGCCTTATTCAGACGAATTGTATTCTTGTAGATTGACGAAGATACTTTACTAAATGATTGATTTATTATTTCATACCACGGAACTGAATATATATGTATAATTTTTCAATAACTTTCCAAACATTCCGACAGTTTTTATTTAGTGGAAAATTAGAATCGACAATCGACATTCATATTGACTATTGAAATTTCACAATTTAAATGACTTGTCAATTTATTATGCAACTTTCAATGGCTGTAAACACGAAGGGGTCTAAATTTTATGTTCGGTGATGTTACAACTTACTGCGTTACAGTTAAAAAGGAAATAACGAAAACCGCATCTTTTTTTGTTCCTTAGGTATCCTACTTTCCTTAGAAATTTGCATTGTAAGTCTCAAATGGTTAACAGTTCCTATTGATAGGGTTTTGTTTGTTCGCGACTTGTTGATACCTAAGTAGGTAATAGAAATAGATAACGGTACAGTTTGGTTATTTGTTGTACAACAGGTAACTGTTTTATATACAAACTAAAACAACGTAGATAATATAACTTCCTACATATAACGTGTACAGTGGGAGTCAGTTTAAACTCACCAGTTTCATAGTCCATTCTTTTCTAGTGCCATTTATTATACACGGTGCTAGAAAGGGACAAAACATGTCACAGTGGTGACTTTAAGCTGACCACCATTGTACCTAAGTCGATGTTTGAATTCCTACAGAATTTTCGGGAAATCTGCAATGTCTATAATATTTATTTGTCTATTGTTCTAAAGTTGAAATTGATATGATTTTTATTCAGTTTTTGGATCTTCCATGTTACTTCAGCGAGATTTTCATTAGACTGGACTAGAAACGGGCTAGGTCATAATTTGTACATCTTTTTACTAATCATAGAAAATAATAAAAAAATCGAAATACACGTTTACACATCTTGAATTATATATATAAAAAAATAGAAAATTGTAGACAATCCCATCGCATCTTCGTGAATCACTCCCATGGCTAAAATCCGATTAAAGCAAGACCTGCTGGATATTCCAGCACAAAAGCAATAAGCCGCCTCAAAAAAGTGGCCTTCTTACCGAAGAAAAAACCTGACCTCCACACCGACGCACTCCCAACAATACCATGACCCAATGGTAATCCGACCCATCTAAATCCACGATCCTCCGTCAAATCGGAATCTGCACGGGAATTAAAACCGCCTCTGAACCGGAAAATCGAACAATGCATAAGTGAGCATTATTTCTTTAACCCCGTACAAATAGACAATGCGTTCCTCAATGCCGTGAAACGTTCTCACTTTGGCTGAATAAACAGCCTCATTTTGTTTTTGATGCTGTGAAATTCGTTTTGAAATGTTAACTCAGCTTCGGAGAGATGACTGTTGGACCTTCTGGGGTATGGCAGATAGGAATAAATTTGGAAGTCACAACAACGTACATTTATACTAAAATAATTAATAAGAAATGAAAAGCTGGAATTTCAGTCTTAACAAGGGCAAATATCGATTGAATATTTGGAATTGCTATTATTGTTGGTTTTAACCACCGTTTACAGATTTACTGTAAAACTGTTCATTAATTTATATAATTTGCAGAAAACAAATTCTTTAGCCTACTAAAATATCCATGAATTCTTTCATCTTTCGATTCTTTTGACAGAAAACTTTTTTCTCTGTTTCTCATATCATGCCAAAACAAAAAGATGTTTCAAGATCAAGTTGTCACAAGTTAAACGAGCGGGTCAAATTCTGTACTTGAATGATTTTGTTCTACTTGACTTGTCTCAACTACTGCTTAGGGAAATAAACGGTCAAGTAGATGATCACGTAATAAAATTGGTCATGCGGATAGCAGTCAAGGCATGCTACTTGTCCATCATGCAAAACCACTTGACTTACCTCATCACATGCAAGTTAGTACTTGACTTAACCAGTAAGAAACAGAAATGTTAACGAGATAATAAAAGTGTTAAACGAAGAATCAATGATCACTGATAAAAATGGTAGGTATATCAATATTGTTTCCATCATATATTAATCAAAAGAATTCAACTACATAAGGTCATAAAAATTGTCTTTTATGTCCCACTGATTATTCGATGGCCTCTTCTGTACTTCCGTTCCTACTCTTACGTATTAATGTGTTTCGTACGTTTTTCCTCAAAAAAGAACATAATTGAAAATAAATAAACACCACAATAAATACATACAATTTTCCAGATCAATTTAGCTATTGAATAAAGTGAATCGTTTTATTTCCAATTTTTTCACCGTTAGTTATTTTGAAAGATGCTCTCCCGTTTAAGAGAAATTAGAGAATTCAAAATTTTAATTATGATTGATTCATAATTATATAAAATGCGATGTAATTTATCAAAAAAGCCATTATCTTCTAATTACAACGATAATATGAAAGATGATATAGAAGAATCGGCAAAAATCGCGATTCGATAGTTATTGCCGACAAAATCCGAAGATAAATATGAACAAGTGTATCGCTTCTTTGAAGATTGGAGTCAAAAGGGAGTAACTATTATCACTGAGGTAGTTCAACTAGCCTATTTTGAACAAACATCCGGAATGCTCTAGAGTTCTATGCTGTGCAGTCTTTACTCAATGATAAGAACAACATTGTCAGTGAAAAAGAATATTGACAATTGCGTAATAACTTAAATGGGTAGGACATAGATCCAGGAAGTCTTGTGTTTTAAGAAAATCAGAAGTTGAGAAATTTTTTAAAGAAGCAGATGATAAAACCTACTTGATGATGGAGGTAAAGTGTAATTTTCACACTACTCTGAAAACATTAGGTCTGTTCCAACCGCCTAAAGTATATTATCAACGGAACTGGCTCACTAGTTCTGGACGGTTCGGAATCATTTCTTGCTGTGGTTGGAACAAATCTATTGAAATTGTTACTTACTTTAGATAGTGTTGATTATTGGTATAAGTGGAGCATGCCAATACTGGCTGATGCAGATAACACCACTCTTAAAAGCATGGTGGATTGAAAACGACGAACTTGGCAGAAGGGTATATAGAAGATTGCGTTCAACAAAAACTTTAAGTAGCCTCAAATATTGGGTCATAGAGAGATCAATATAAATACAAACTCGGCCTCTACGTCATCAAATACATGCGCAGGGCTTTCCAATTGAAAAAAATTTCAGTTGAAATTTATAATAATGATAAGAAATGATTTAAGTTGTAAATTAATAAATAGTTCAAGAACTATAATGTATTTTTTGCGTTAGTTAGGAAAATTCGATCATTTCCTAACTCAAATTAGAGAAATGGTTTTAAAAATATGTATGTACCTTTTCAAGCAAAATGTACGTCATAGTTTTTCAAAATCTGCCATTTGTCTTGTGTGACTTTACTCTTGTTTTGTTTGTAAAAACTGCAGAACAATTATGAGAGCTCGTATCAACTGAAGACGAACTAAACATTCAATAAAACAATAAAGGAAATACCGTCATGCAATTGTTTCTTCTTAAGGTGCCTTCTCACGATTCACGAATCAAAATATATGTGGGAACATTTTTATTCGGTCAACTTTTGTTGATTCCACAATAGATTGATCCATTCAAACTTTATCGTTCAACTTATGAGTCATCATTCATTTTCAGACGAGTTGAAACGCGTTTGAAGCGTGTGAGTATTTGTCAGTCGACTTGAATCATTCGATTTTGTTGCATTCTGCAGTTTGTATTATTAATAAGTGCAAAAAATTATTGTAATATGAATTTAAACTGGTCAGAAGGTACTATGTGCAAGTTTATAGAAGTATACGATAGTCATGACTGTCTTTGGAATCATAGACTGGAAAGTTATAAAAATAAGGAAGCGAGAGAAAATGCATTAAATTTTATCGCACGGGAAATGGAAATAGGTATTACAACAGCTGATGTGAAAAATAAAATCAAAACTATAAGAACTATGTACAAAAAAGAATTAACATCAGTTCTTAAATCTAAAAGTAGTGGATCAAGCACTGACGATGTTTATAAACCAAAACTATTTTGGTTTAAGAAAGTTGATGAATTCTTAAGAGGCGTTTCAACAAAAAGAGATAGCTCATCAAATTTAATCCAATTAATCCAATTGCGTATCCAAAAGCAGCGTTTTTATGCTGTTTATTCGATCGCAATATAAGTTTCCTCAATTCATCAACGAGTAAACTAGTTATAACTTTTACACCTTCACGTACAACTACAGTTGGCGCCATTCTTAGTCAACTATTTCCTTCAATTTTCGCTTGAAAGATGTGAACCAAAAACTTAAGCGATTTTAGTTGATCAACTAAAATCGAATCATGAGAACGCACCTTTATTGTCACGATCGAACCTTTTTTCATCAACGCCTATTATTTTCGCCCGTATGTAATGCGTCCATAGTTTTTTTTTCCACTGCCAGACACAAATCGCGCAATTCTCCGATTCCCACCCATTGACGTGTCACAGAGCACTGGTGGCCTATCCGCTTGACTGACCCACCGATTCGAGAAAAAATGCGATTTTTTCCAGTTCTCCTAATTAACTTAACTCGGCTCTGTACAGTTATCGCGCGACGTGACCGGCTGTCGCTCTAAAAACTCATTTTATTCATAAAAATAAATGTTATAATTACAACGACGCGTACCTGCAAAACCGCAGCCCAGAAAAAGTATTACAAGGTTTCGGTTTTTTTTCTTCGTTCGACGAGTTGGGTTCGTGAGGTTGGGGAGTCGCCCTCGAGCCGATTGCGGCCGGTATTTGCGACAAGTGTTTAACTTATAGGGCCAGTTATACTAATTTTCCAATTTTCCGTACCACATGTCATATGGAATTATAATTTGGCGAGTAATAAGCCCTGTTGGCGTCCGGATCAACCCCTGCGAGTTATTGTGTACACAGTTATGATGATGCTCGTCTGATGGAGGAACGGTTCCGCCAGTGGCGCACGAAGATCTAATACGACGATATTTAGTACACTTGATGCCCCTGAAATGCACACGGAAAGAAAGCTGTAGGTACTAAGATTAATACCCTTTTTCTAACGCTAGCTTAGTTTCACTATTCCTCAAGTATAGTACTAATACTTTATTGAACGATTAGCTGATTTTGGTTTTGGTATACAGTGCTTTCGAAAAGTAACGAATAAATTCATAATTTTTGAAATTTAGAAGTTTTCGAAAAAATCCCTTGGCACGTCGATTTTGTTTTAAAAAGGCACTTTTTGACATACGACCTACATTTGTGACTTCATCGTTGTTTGAGATATGACGTACTAAAAATCTACTAAATTAAATGTTCAAATTATGCACCGCTGGCTGCCTGGCAGTAGCCAAAATGATTAATAAATTCTTTTAGACATTATCAATAACTTCAGAAGGTATACGATGTATCTCGTGACGAATTCTTGCCTTAAATCTTCTAAATTAACCGGTGTAGTATAACGTATACTTTGCTTTTAAGTATCCCCACAAGAAATAATCTAGTGGTGTCAAATCAGGCGATCTGGCTGGCCACTCAATCAGCCCCCTTCTCGCTATCCAACGATTCGAGAACAGCTCATCTAAATAAGCACGGACAGGTGTTGCATAATGGGGAGGTGCACAGTATTGTAAAAATTAAATTTTAAAATCTTCAAACATTATTTTCTTGAAATTTTTTAAATGTAACACGATAATTTTTCATGACGCGCTCTTTCAAATGGCATGGTCCAAATTGGGGGTTGCTATTTAAAAATATTGTCGATGACGTCATATCTCGAACAACGATGACGTCACAAATATGGGTCGTGTGTCAAAGTGCGTTTTGTTAAAAACAAAATCGACGTGCCAGGGGATTTTTTCGGAAACGTCTCAATTTAAAAAATGATGAATTTATTCGTTACTTTTCGAAAGCACTATATTCTTCACTTAACAATGAAAATTGCTTGAAATCTAGACAACTACTATACTTTATATGACATACAGTGTTTTGTTTCCTGTATTTGTTTTGTTTGTTTTATATATAGAATAATATTAAATAATTTTGAATAAAGTAAATTATGAAGTTGTATTAGGAAAAAATAAAACTGAACGTAATCAGTATTTCAGTATTTTTGCTATATTTTATCTCTTTCTAATTCTACAGTATGTTTCTGATATACAGTATCCCGTTATTTAGTGTACAGGATTTTAATTGTAAGAATTATATTATTAATTAATAATGCTCACTTGCATGCACTTGTGCCTTAAAGTAAAAATGAAACAGTAAAAACAATAAAAATATTTATTTATTATAAATTAGGTACAATTATGTAAATTGTTAAAGTGAATACTAGAGGCATTCAGCTTTTCTTCTCTAACAGCAATGCAAGTACTAGTAGTCGGAATGCATAAATTACTAGTAGTGGCAATACTGCTAGCGTCTGCGTGAACTTCATTTAATTTCTTATTTGGTGTATCTTTCTGACCTATAATTCTTTTTGCTATTTCGTTTTTCTGTTCAATGGAAATTTTGTCATGTCCGCTTTAGAATTTGTCAACATTGTTGCAGAGCTGCGCCGGAAGTAATGGCTAGTGTATTCATTGGCGTTGGAGAGTCCAAGTATTCCGCTTTCTTATTTGACATACCTCCAATTGTATTCATTCCAACATTTATTACTTGAATATATCAAGAAAAATCGCTGATGTGTCTTATTGAGTGGACGAAGTTTTGCTTACCTACAAAATACATATATCTAAAAAATTGATACCATCTATTGATCTCTCAGTAATCGTAAACATTCTTACAACAAGAGTTTTTGTCTTTGGAACACTAATAAATGACTATCAATCTTTTATGGCATCTACTGTTAAAAATGTGATTAAAATAACTTTGGCTAATAGAAATTCTATATCTTCGTCTTGTTCTTGGCCTTAACGTACTGGATAGCTTCAGAAAATAGGCTAGTAATACCTTTTCTGTAAAATTCTCAATATGTTTTTCTTTGGCCCAGGTTTCAAAGTTGTCGTTATTTTCGTATAAATTTTTCGATTTTTTTTACACAAACGTGAATAGCGCAGCTTCAGCAGCTTGTTCAATATCCAAAGATCTATTGATACTGCCTCTCTTCATAGCTTCCTCTTTTTTTCTTGAAGTTAGCTTTAATCCCTAAATTTTTTTTAACTGTACTGTCATCCTTCCATGCGTTCTAAATGCCCTAGCCACTGCACTCTTCTGGCTTTTACAACTTCGTCTATTTTTAGTGCCTGGTGCATTGCATATATTTTCTCATTATTTCTCCTTACATAGCCTTCCTCCGTCTTCTTTTCCCCTAGAATTCTTCTTAAGATCTTCCTTTCCCACCTTAAAAGTTTTCTCTTAACTTCTTATTGAGGAGCCAGGATTCACTGTCGTTCCAAAATTGTTTTATACATTCTAAACTTTGCTCCTCTGGGTAAATTTTTTGATTTCATTAAGTGGTTGACTGCTGCCGATCTTCTGTTTGCTTTTATTATTCTCCTATTAATTTCTTGCTCCTCACCATAGCTGTTATCAGCGCCCCCAAATACACATATTCTTGAACTTCTTCAAAATCCATATCTCTGTGCTGCGTTCTCAATTTGAAATTGGTATCTTCCTTCTATTTGCTCTACTATTCTCAAAAGCTTACATTTCTCTTAATTTATCTGCAGTCCCACTTTCTTGCTTCCTCCACAAGTTTTATCTCTAGCAATTATGGCCACGTCATCTGCATAACTTACTATTTACTGACCTTTAAAAAATATGTGTCCTTCTCTTTTCAACTGACTGATCTCGTATGGCCTTTTCTAGTACTTTTCGTATTTTCTAAGGTCATTTTCAATAGCCTAATCAGTTTGGTTGGTATCCCAAATTGTTTCAATATTTTACTTAGTATATTCCTTTTGACCGAATCATATGTTTTCCTGAAATCCACGAGTAAGACCATTGTTTTAATTCCATATTCATAGCATGTAGTCAGGATTTCCTTCCCCATGAAGATTTGGTCCTCTGTTGGCCTCCCCTTTCTAAAACCTGTTTGATACTTCCCTATCTGTTGTTCTGCTATAGGTTCTACTCTCTGTTTTGTTAACGGTGCCATGATTTTTTACCCTTTATCTAGCAATGATATAGCTCTATTGTTTCTATAGTCTGTTGCATCTCCCTTTTTTAAAATTGATATAATCATAGCATCTCTCTAATCTTCAGACATGCATTCTGTTCTCCAAATCTTTCGGATCATTTCGTATAATCTTTAAAATACGTACGCTAGTAAAAAATCGTTTATTATATTTTCATAATTTCGTGGGCTCATTGAAGACGAGTTGCCTGCGCCGCTGGCCGTGTTGAAATATAGCTACCCACTTGAATAGATCGCCGCAATAATAGCACGCACACAGAGCAGCATTGTTAGTTGGAACCCCTGGCCGTTTTCAATAGCCGAAGGGGCGGCCCACCAGTATGTTGCGTTTTGTCCGAAGAAAGGAGACGATAAAGCGCATGAAGTCGCCGATTTGCGGTTACAAATTATCAGCCGGTGACACAAATTCCTGAATTATTTAGTTGATGTGCACGCGCGAGCGCTAGAAATTTATTTGTGTCGGCAAGAAATCTTTTGTGGTGAGCCGCGGCTTCTTTTTATTGACATTGCTCGATATATTGAGTCACGAAGTTCGATTAAAACGGGAATACATGAAAACACGGACGATTATCAGTTCGTTCATACAAAAGCAGGTGTTCCCCGATAATTGTTATACATAGAACATACTCCTAAATGCTAACGATGTACGAGTATGTGAAGTTGAGCAACGTTTCTATATGTTCAAATCTAACTAGTTAAAAAAATTATTGTTGGTGCAGACGTCAAAATAAGTCGCTTGGGTGCTACTTCAAACGAAGTTATGAACCAAAATATTGATGAAAATATACCCAAGAAGACAAAAAAATCAAAATCTTATTTTATGACGTTTTATGGGGAACGCAACTACAAATTAAATGTAGAAAATAGCAACGAAAAACTAGCATTCATTCTAAAAGACTGGGCATTCAATATGCGGAAAGTTGATGGTAGTGCTTACAAGGAGAGTATTATTAAAGCCATATGCAACATTACACACTATACTATTAGTACAAGAAAAATATTTTTGTGGGTGTCAGAGACATATTGATCCCTTCAAAGATATAATCATCAAGGAGGCGGGCGGCTCGTGATAGTAAGACAAAATTGTTGCAGGCTGCACCCGAAAAGAGGAAAATGAGTTCTGTCGCAAACGAAGTTTTTTTCCCATAGCTATTAGCTATAGCAGAATTAGCTTGGAGAGGTACCAAAGCAACTTTTTCCATGTTACATTTTTTTAAGGAAGAGACTGACAACAAAGGCTGTTTAACAAACAGAATTGTAACAGAACTCGATATTCTCCAAAACCCGCCAAGGTGATGATAAAAACTGTGCAGATACTAAACGGCTTACTCAAAATTTGAAAAATCCTGAAGTGGAATAAATATTATAATAATAATAATTGGTACAAGGATTAGACAGTAAAAATAACAAATCACTCTAATAATGTGACTGCAATTAGTCAGTTACTACAATATGGCATCAGTAACAACACGCTATGAAATTTACTGGATATGGAAATTCAAACTCGATGAAACTGTATTTACATCAGTGCCGAACCTCATCAGAACATAGTCAATACTTTTGGGAATGCTCCAAGTACCTACATCAAATAATCATATTACCAACAATACATTGTATCGACCTAATAACGGTCATACTATCCAAAATTTTTATAATTCCACCATTTATAATTATTATAGTCGAGAGTAATGTGTTATTTGTGGTCATAAAAAATATGTATTGTTATGGTAACAAATAATAGTTAGGTATAACAAATTATTTATAGTTATAATAAATATTTCATGATTATAATTTTGAATTATTTAAAAAATGAGCAAATTTGTGTTACCTAAATTAAATTTCTTTTAAATACATTTCTTCCTCCCATTCCGCCGAATTTAAAATTTATTTGCACTTTGTTCGTGAAATAGTCTAATAAAATACCACTCGTGGTTGAATTTATCTTTTAAGTTTGTCTAAACGAAATTGAATTGCTTGAAAACAATGTGTTTTCGACTTTTTCGGTCGACATTCTTTGCGCTTTCTCTTCAAAAAATCAATAAGCCTGTAATATTTGCTTTCGTCCTGATTCTTTATGTTCATCATCGCTTTCATCATAAAATAAATTTGACCAACACATCGACGATTTTCATATTTTGGACGTTTCCCAAAGTATGCCAAAAGCACTTTTTCACTGAACTAACTAACATTTTTCATATCACACCAGATCAAGGTACAATTTATCATACAGCAAAAGGAAGACACTCATATTCTGTACACAAGGTATATGAAACGGATTAAGACTAATTTCATTGGAATAACTACGTCTTAAGTAACACTCTGTATCATAGTTGCCCAAGTTCCAGCGATACTTGGGGAGCAGTCTCCGTGTTCTAAATACGACTCCGAAGAATTTCCTCATTTTCCCGTCAACTTGCCGTATGCGGACGGAGTCATTTAAATTGGTTTCGAGCACGTTTAAATGCTATCTGGCGACGTCTGTTTCATAGCACATTTATCAGACGGGCACAGGAATTGATTTGAAAACGACTCGAGTGCGTCGAGGCATGTGCGAGCAAATGTCGGCCCAAATTGCGCGGAACCTCTGGGTGTGGTCCCTGAACCCACTTTCAGCCGTCATGAGCGATTCTATTAATACAGACGATTTACATGTCAAAATTTCAGTGTGAATGCTTAATTAATTCGCTTTGTGGACAAGAGAGTCAGTGGCGTATCCAAGACGGTAATTACCCCCTCCTCCCGCGCGGAATCAAAGCTATTGTCCGCACACTTCTACTATATACCGCGCACTTTGTATGTTTTCCTTGGTCCCGAAAGTTAGGGGTATACAAAAGTTTAACCAGAACTGTGGTGCATTTGCGCATGCTCCCTAATAAAGAGCAACATTCAGATTCAAACTAGTAACTGATTCATCATGATCCCAGACACATTAAAGGGTTATCTGTTAGCTTGCGGATAACTACATCTGTTCTCTCGTTCATTTTTTAAAATCAAAATGGGAGACCAACGATTTCAGACAAGTCATTTTTCATAAATACTGTCTCAGAAGTACTGGAAGATATTTTAAGAAGTGTTTTAAAATAATTTTTCATGGAACTCGTCCTTTCGGAATTTTTCGTATTTTAAAGTTACATCCTAAATGTAGAATCAATTTTATTGAAATATGGAATTTGTTTATACTGAGATTAATTATATTTCTGAGATAATTATATCAACATTTATCTTGTTTACCAGGGATGAGCTACCCTTAACGTAAAGTGACCATAATCTTTGACACATTTCCTCTTTTTCAATATGCCATTGTTTATATATTATAATGCTCCACCCCTCCACCTAATTCAAAATAAAAAGGACGCTCTTTATTTACAACAAAAAAAACTGTTTTTCAAATTTATTTAGGTTAGTAAATACCTACCTACTGTTTGTATTTTTCAAAAACGCTTCGTTTTTTCATTGTGATTTTTTATTGTACTAAAAAGTTTTAAGGCAACTGGTATTTCTCTATTTGATATAATATTTTTTGTCAAAGGCTCATTTTTAGAATATCGTCTTCCTCCCGCGAGTTTCCACTATTTTCCGTTTCTCAGTGTACTTCTTTATCACTCTTTATTGCACTATGCATACAGACTTAGTTCAAATGTTTTAAGAGGGAATAGGGAAAAATAAGAATTAACGGAATCACCCTTCAAAAAAATTCCAAACTTATTTATAAAGCCAACAAATATTTTTTTTCGATATTATTTTAAATCCTTATTTAACGCCGCCAATGTTAACTTGCTTCTTGGTTGTCTACTCTACAAGCATGCAACAGTCGCTCAGTCGGTATCGCTGTCATGTCATAATCCAATTCCTGTGTTTACGTTGAAATTTTGTGTTCTTCTTCAGTTCTTAGTGCCTTTTTAATGTTTAAACGTTTTATAGTTATTAAATAAAGACATTTGTGTTGGGTGCAGATACTTTCCCACAATATAGTTCGCCGGTTTGGTTTTCTAAGTTATGGGACAAGACTGCCGCGGTTACATTAAAACTTGTCTATTATCTGTTCCTTTCGTTCGATTTTGTTATAATAAATAGGCATTTTATCTAATTGTACTTACGGGAAGCGTCTTTTATCGGTAGTGAGTGGCTGTAATGAGCAAATATGTAGTTTTACCAGTTTATAACGAAATAATGAAAAACGAATGCAAAATACAGGAACTGAATTAACTGATACCTATCTATCAGGTATTATTACTAAGAATGTTAATTTTTGTCGTTTCTACATTTAGAAACGCGACAAAAAGACGACCACATGGTAGTTGACATTATTGACAGATGTAAGCTTTATCTATGAATCTAAGCCATTTCAGTCGATTCTTATCATAGGCACCGATTTTCCGTAGGAAAAAAGGATTTTGCCCCATTTTTTAAATATCGAGTTAAAGTTCTGGAATAATTTTTTTATTGTCTTTTAGGCCTCTCTGAGCACGTGGTTAAATTTTTTGTACTTAGTCATAGTTAACCCTGTATATGCTATTCACGTATATTCTTGTTAATGAACTACATATTTTAACATAGCTTACACTCAAATTTTGATCTCGCGCCCTAAACCCTTCATACATGTCATCATCCGATATTCCTCACTTGTTAAATTAGGGCGTTTACGATGCTAACAATATGCTGTAGAGCTTAAATTATTCTCCATTCTTTAGAACACAAAATTACTGATAATGAAAATAAGAGCAATAAAGACAAATCATTGAATTAAATCATCAGAAGTTGTGCTCAAATAAAACAAATACTTAATATAACACGTAGATAGAATAAATTATGAAACTGATTTAACATTAATCTTGAGAAATCCTCGATTTAAGCAGTAAACCGTTAACATTTTTTTTATTAGTTTTATTAGTTAATAGTCAGCACAATTTTATTTTAATCATCTTTGATTAGAGAAAGAATATTCTTGCGGCATCAAAAAGTTGACATAAAGGAAATTGTTGCTGCAAAAGTCTTTTCTCGGTGTAAGTTGAGTGAAACTCATTTCACAAAATACCAATTTTTCGCTTAATATTACACAGAATTACTCCAAAATTAACACACAGTACTAAGTGATTTCATCTTTTCAAAACATCTAACCGTAACTGTAATTTTGGTATTCTTCCAACATCTAGCTGTTATTCCGCGCTCCTCCAAACCGTGATGGGTGCGTGACAGGCCGTCGGTAAAAAATATCGTAATCCACCCATCAATCAATTCGCTGATGATCCGTCCAAAGACGCAGTCATATATTAAGTTTGACGGGCATCAGAGAAAGTCGTTGACCACCTCACTTACTACCAACGGGCGTCAATCACTCCATCGAAAACAATGGACAATTTACTTCACTTCCCTGCGTCTCTAGGAAATCTGTGTTGGGAGATTCGTACGTCAGACGCAGTTTCTTAAAATTCCTAACAGTAAAGCTAGCTGCACAGTAGGGTTAAGTAAGGTTTATATTGGTATAGTTAGCAGTAGACTATGGTGGTAGAGCGCGTACTGCTCACTACTAGAATAATTCGTGCTAGTGATGGTCGAGTACTAAAGATAGTCTAGGAAAGGGCATAGAGTGGATAGCACTTGTGGAATAGTACACTGTTGTGTTCTATACCTATCTACACAATTTTACTTTACTCTAGCAATTGGGACTTAATGTTAAAACTATCGAGTGTTATGTTCAAACACTTCTTATATTCTCCATTATCTTTTGAAATTAGATTTCAATATTATCAAGTCTTATCCTCAAATACCTCTTAGGTATAGTGCTGCTGGTATGGTATGGTATTTCACCTTAATTTTTGACTATTTCAAAAGTTATTTAAGAAGACAATTTGTGGAATGTGGTGGCTTCATGTCTGTCGATATACAAGCTGTTTCTGAAGTACCACAAGGCTCTATCCTAGGCCCTCTCTTATTTGTATTATTTATTAATGATATAGCTGACCGATAATGTCAAGATCTTTTTCCCCAAAAAGTGAAATATGTGGCAAGCATGAATTGAAATTAACAACGAACGATCTGTAAGAATATTTAAGGATTTTTATTTAAAAGAAGTTCCAACGCTAAAGAAAATTCAAACTGCAATCGCAGAGGAAAAAATATTTAGCTGGATGTGCACGTTAAATCTGTTATTGGCAGCTCCCAGTTACCTAGGTCACGGCATAGCAACCCAGAAAAGCGCTGTAGATAAAAAAGATCATTTTACTGATTTTGAAAATACAATTTCGTACAAGATAGTACCACGGCTGTCATATAAATTAAAAATATATTACACCAAAAATCTAATAGCTCCTTCAAAATATAATTCGGATTTTTTTGTAATTGTATAGTGGCAGGAGTATTTTCCACTAACAATCCCTAAAGTTATATGTATATACACTTAGCAAATAAGTTCGTTATGGCCTTTCCAAGAAAGAATAGTGCTTTCTTAATTTCAAAATCATTCATTTTCTAAGATAATATTTCTGTATTCTATTTAAATACATTTAGAATAAAAAACTAATGCAGTTTTTTAAATCGACTGTTTCTTACGTACTAATGTTATCCTATCCAATATTAAACACCTTGTATAGATAAAAAAAGTCATCAATTTAAAGCTGTTTCATGGTTTATTCAGTGGCATAACAAATTTACATAAAGCGTGTATACAAGCAAGAATGCACCTGAAATAATAAATTTTCAACAGTCAGCCATTTTGTTACAAATCCTTGTTTTTTATTAAATAGTTCTGAAGGCCTTGCAGACATCTGCAATACCTCAATTGTTGCCAAAAAGTTAGAGAAGATACGGGCTTGGGTTTTAGTTTTATGGGCGCCGTATTCTTGAAAGGGTGTTTGAATTTTCGAGTTCCCACAGTTTCAAAAGTGAACTTAGATATTTATAGAGTGTTTTCATTAAACCAGGTTAGTAAATTTAGCTAGATTATTTTTTTTAGATAATGTTTGGTATCAGAGAGCATACATATGACTTCATTGATAGGAATTGTAGGAGATTTGATTTATATTAGCATAAAATACTTTTCTAATGCAGTAAAAAATCTACAGGGTCTTAAAGATTAAAAAATTAGAGGAACAAAACCAAGGAGAAAATGTTATTTAAAACTTTTGACCTAGCTGATTATAGTGACTGATTATATCCAATACTATACATCTTAGATCCTTATTTTTTTTTGTTGTATTCCTTTTCAACAGTGTGCATGTTTCTATACTCTCCACTTTACCATTCTTTGTCAAACAAGTTCCCAAGTCGCCTTAATAAAAAAAGGAATCCTGCCCTTTATTATTTGAAAAAACACTCGACGTGCCATTATAATGCTTTTAACACACAGTTAAACCCATTCGACAAATATTGAGTGACAAATCCGACCGTAACATAAAATGTAAATATAATTGTCTACACGTCTAGCGTATAATGGCCATATGCAGCCTAAAAGTCAATAAACTAAATCTAAGAATCCCGGCCTGCCCGTTTTCTGCCTCGGCATATAAAATTTATATTTCTGAAATATTAGCGGAACGAATCCACAGCCGACTGGCTGCCCTACCAGGTGGACACAAAAAGTTCAGAAGGAATTCAGCACCTTTTACATTTTCTTCAAGTAGTTAAGTGTTAAATTTTTCAAATATCCCTGCTACTATACATACATTTTTTATAATATGCAATAAAGGTGTATGAGGATTGACTTTAATAATAAATTAAAGAAATATTCATGTATATTTAGATTTAAAAATATATTATAGAAGAATATACGAAAGTATGATCGGCTTGTTGTGTGTGAAAAATATGTTTATGCTTTTAACGAAATGTTATTTTGTTATTACTGTGCAAATTACTTATAGAGTATGATTCGTACATTTAATTTTACTAGTTCTTGTCATAAACGGTTTTCAAAAACAATTTTGCAAAGTTTTGTATCAAATTTATCTATAGGATGTTAGAAGTTTGACGGCCATAAACTTAACAGGCCAACAGGCTTAATAGTACACATCAAAATAAACAAAAACACGCCTTATGAGTATGGCATGGGTCCTAAAGTCAACCAGTTTTGGAGAAAAAAATTATGAAATCTCCAATTTCATGTGTAAATATTCCATTAATTAAGAAATTTCACTATTATTCTGTGCTTTAAATGGCCATAAAATGCAATGTTTATCCCTTATTTAAATTTATTTATGTTTAGTGTTAATATACTAATCGATAAAAGACAGTATCGTGATTAATAAACAGTTCTTTTTCATTAATCAATAAAATTCGATATCAGGGAATGTGGCAACAGCGCGAGAATGTACTCAAGAAGTGTTAATGTGTGCTTTTGCATACCACTATTTCCAATTTTTATTTGTTTTATTTTGAACATATATTGTAATTATGTGTGTTATGTTAGATTAAAAAATGTAAGCACTTAAAACAGTATCTTAACTAAATTCATAAATTTTCGTAATAGTTGTTTCTTTGGATATTTTGTCATCATTAAAAAAACAAGCTGGTGCGTGGTAAGCAACCCGCAAACACGCTCAGCTGGTGCAGCGAACTAGTTCATGTATTCGCACTGTTGCCAAGTTGTGATACAATTCCTTGATATAATAACTCGACTTTTTTTAAGAACGGCTTGAGTTATACCTCATGCAATTTAACTTTTTTGTTTGCTTATGCTTATATCTAACTTATACTAAAGTTATTGCAGTTAAACACCCTGTATATTTTTCCATAACGTTAATTTCTTCACCGCAATTATATGAGTATTATCTTTTAGGTATTATTAAGTAAGGTATTTTATTTCTAGTCAGTTTTAGCAACTGTTTAAATGATTTATTTAAATTGTAGAAGAGCCTAGATAGGAAGCTCATTATTGAGTAACCAGTGATCATTGGTTATAGACACTATATCATCTGTCGGTTATAATAGAGAGCAAACAGTTGGCGTTCTTCGTCAGTGACCTCACCTAGCATATGAGAGCTAACAGCTCTGATGGCACCGCTGACGACTAACCATGACTGTTTATTACCGGTTTAACCGAATAATATTCCGATAACACCAGAAGCGCTCATCAACTTTCTGACTTCAAATAGAACACCTTATACATTTTTGCATTTTTGATTAATAAGAAACTATACATACATTTTATTAAAAATGCGGTGGCAAAGATACGTTGTGGCTGATTACAATGCTCAAAAAAAACCAGCTTGAAAGTGTTTGATTTATTCTGTTGACATATTTTATAGGTGTAACATTATTTAAATATTTAGAAACTCATTCATATTTGATACAGGTTTACAGGTACATATTTGTATTTATATATAAATATTGATGTCAGTGGCGCCGACTCTAACCATTTCTATCCAATTAAAATAAACGTTCCATTTCGACGATAGCAGCAAAAGAATGCATGTCGTTAATTACGAATAATGATAATCATAGTTATAATACACCTACTCGCTTTTTCACTCCCCGTTTGTGAATATGCATGTAACCTGTTTATGCAGTAAAACGTGCATTATGCACGCTTATTTTTCTGGCTTCTCCGTCTGTATGTTATAGCAGCAAACATTACTAGACTGCCAAAATTGATGACAAATTCAAATTTCACTTTCATGTTATTATTACTTCCTTTGAAGTTTAAGTTCAATAAGACACATTTGTTTCCTTATACGAGTCTATGAGGGATATGAAAGAAATTATTGGTATCACTTTCGTCAACAATAAAATATGCAATTTAACAATAGTGTGTTTTTAAATTTAATCACATTATTTTAGCTAAAATTGCACATGTAGTCTGCGCCAGTGTATAATATTTGAAATGCTATATTTCGGTAATGTAAGGAGTTCCATTTATCTATTTGTAATTCTCAAGGAAGCATATTTGTGATCGCTTTTTTGCTGTTGTGCTATATTTTCAATAATAAATACATGGTTATTCATCATATCAAAGTTTACTGAATAAATATAAGTTATACCACTCTCTGTCGGCACTTTGATGTTTTGAGATCAAAGCCGTACCGCCGCACATAAATACTGTCGCAAAAAATGGCCAAGTACGAGGGACTTAAAAAAGTAGTTTCTTTCCAATTGGGAAATATTTATATACGAGGGATATTCCAAAAGTGTGATGAAAGGCTGGTTATTGTATAAATAAAATATTTATAATATAATAAATATAAATATTATAAAATGATTATAGGTAAATGTATAAAGTTTTGTTAGTTAATTTTGGAAGTAGTATATATTCACTTGTAAATTTTAAAATAAAATATATACGTACTCATATAAGAAATAATGTAGACATGAGGAAAATTTGTAATAAAATTTTAAATATTAAAAAAAACAATATACATTATTTTTAAACTGAAATAGCAAAATAATATAATCTATATTGGTTGTTTAGAAGTTACAGTACAGGTTTTTACTTGCTCTTTTAATGCAGCTTTTCTTGGGCTCCTACACGAAAGTGTTTGTGACGTTTGGCAGTCTTGATCTGAAATATAATAACATTTGTAATTTAATAAACTATATATTATTTTCAGTAAAAAATTACTCAAATGAAAACCCAATGTATAAGTATGTGTATTCATTTTTTAGTAAGTTAATATTATTTTAGTGATTTGGGTATTTTGCTACATATATTAATTAATTTGAGACAAATTATTTTATTTTATTTAAAGATGTTACTGTACATACCAATTTTATTATACTGTGCTTTCGAAAAGTAACGAATAAATTCATTATTTTTGAAATTGAGAAGTTTTAGAACAAATCCCTTAGCACGTCAATTTCGTTTTTAAAAAAGGCACTTTTTGACGTACGACCCACATTTGTGACGTCATCGTTGTTCGAGATATGACGTCATCGACAATTTTTTTAAATAGCAACCCCCAATTTTGACCGTGCCATTTGAAAGAGTATCATTTACAGATTTAATGGCTCGTCACCCAGGGCGAGAGGTCTGCGTTAAGTACCTACCGCAATGTAGGTCGCTTCCTGCAAGTCGCGCCGCTTAGGCCGAGCAGAAAGTAAGCAGACCACTTATATCTCACCTGCACTCAGTTTATATGTGAACATACATATGAAGGAACAGCCAGTTCAGTTGTCGGTCATCTCACCTATGGCATACTGATGAGGGCTAACAAGCCCGAAACCGGTTTATGTCTGGTGGTGTGTCCGACAAGGGTTCTTGGCTGTTCACACAGATACCGCAGAAGTAATTCAATGTGTTTCCTGTAGTATCATTTACAAAAATAGATGTAATTTATTTTTCGTTGAGAATTTCTTTCATTTTTTGTCTGGTCGCCGATTATACGCCTTATCATGTTTTACGGCAGACCAGTGCCGTGCAAAAGTGTATTTTTAAATCACTTTTGAACTGCTCTTTTTGACTTTATTTTTACAAAATTGTATTTGTAAGAGCCCAATGTACATTGGGTTATTTTAAAATAATAATAATTTGCAACAAATTTACAAAAAAAGTAGTAGCAACATTGCGTTTTTAATTAATTTTTATATTTTTCCAGTAATGTTATTACTGTTATACAGCATTTTCTTGTTAAAATGCAATATATCCACATACAACTTTTTCAGCGTGTATGAAATCCATATTTTCTGCCGAATATCCTCAATTCTCTTTCGATTCTCACCCTGTACCCTGAATTATCACCGCGACGAATGCGTAGAACCACCCGCCACCCCGTACGCGCATTTGTCGGTATCGGCAACGCACCCCTGCGGGCCCGCCGGCCGGCGGGGAGTCTTTGTGGTGCCGCGCTGCGGTGCGATGCCCCACAGTTGGCTCGGAGGCCCAGGCGCCCCCTTTCATACCCGTAGAAGGGAATAAATCCCAAACTCCCACGGAAACGTATTAATTTTGTATCAACTAGCGGGGGTTTCTGTGCAGGTACGGCGTTGCCGGTACGCGAAACCGCAGAGACGTCGGTTCGTGGTTAAAATCAGCCCTATGCTGAATCATTTCTAGTGTAATTTCGTGTGCGATCGATATATTTGACTTTAATACCCAATCTGATATCACCAAGGTTGTAAAAACCGCAGTAAAAATATTTATGTTTGTTTTTACCTTGAAATGACACTCATGAGTGCAAAACTTAGATACTACACTCATGAGTGTAACTATTAATACATTATTGTCTAATATGATGTCACTATAAGTTCTAAAAACCACGGTAAAATATTTATGTTAATTTTTACGTTCGCATGACACTCATGAGTGCAATAATTAGATATTATACTCATGAGTGTAATGATTAATACTCTAATGCCGAATATGATATCACCAAGGTTCTGAAAACCACGGTAATAGTTATTTATAGTACAAGTGGAATATAGGCATTATCATACATGAGTGATTTGCATGACGAGGACGTAGTCCGAGTCGTATAATTTCACGAATGTAATAAAAAATGCCGTTATCCCACGTGTACTGTAAAATTATCCAAGAACTAATTTATGTCAAATTATCTATTTTATCATTATTCAACTCAAACAGTGCAAATATAAGCTGTAACGAAGCTCTTACAAAGCAGTTGCAGATAAAACTATTTAAGTTAGTTTTTACATTGAAATACCACTCATGAGTGCAATAATTAGATACAACACTCATGAGTGTAATGAGTAATACACTCATGAGTGTAATTTGACCAAATGACCCTATTATGGCTATAAAACTTCAATCATTTCTGCGTATTTGGCATTTGATCGCTTAATATCATTTCTCGGATTTCACTCTTTTGTCAAAAAGAAAATACGTAGTTTATGGTACATTTTAATGTCAATTTTGGTAGACTTCCTCCCAAGACAGAGCCATAAAAAGGTCATATTTTACCAGTGATTTAACCTGCGAAATATATGATCTAGAACCAGCTTATATGGAACCCTTTATCCCTAGTGTTCGTCGCGATGATTTATCTATAAAAAAACGTTAAATCGCCATAAAACACGAGCAACGCCGAAAAAAGACAATGATGGAAGAAAGAATTCACCCGGGAATCGTCAGATAAAAATTTGACGTTTATATTTTTAAGAGCTTTGAACGGCCCCGACCATAAACTACAGAAATCTTAACACCTGAATGTATAAAAATATAAAATATTTATAAAGTCGTAAAATACATATTAAAAATAATATTTATATATCTGAAAAAGTACCGCCATCGGGTTTTACGGCTCGACTGAGTTGTTTATGACGGCCGCCTCAAAACTCAAGAAGGCCATGAATTCCCGTATAATACGAGTATCGCCGTGTGTGTTAGTATTTCGTTTTTCAACGGCGTACACTTCGCATTTCAATAAATTACACGTTACTGTAAATCCGGTCCCCTTCGCTAGCACCTAACCCGATAGACGTAAAGAACACTCACTTTGAAACGTTGAAAAAATTGAAGTATCGTAAAATAATGCACAGGAACTGCGTTTGATATTATATACTCGTAATGAGTAGTATATACATGGTCATTCAATCATAATGTCATTAAGATAGGGAAAAATGAGCATAACTCGAATACGCGATTAAAAAAAAATTAAATGCATATTTACGTCGAAAAAATATTTTCAAACCATCATTTAAACCCCCTTTTCATACTGTTACTGACTGCTGCCTGTCATTCGGTGTCAGCCTGACGCGATGTTGCCAAATTGAAATATTTTCCTATAGTACCTACTTATTGTAATATGTAATTGTCATAAATAGTTTTTTAAAAGTATGCATGCAGTAACCCATTCGCATTTCATTACATAAATGGTGAAATAAAATCAAATTTTCAAGTTAAATTATTAAGAGAAGCTTGAACGTTTCTTTTTTTATTTAAATACAGACAGTAATAAGCAAATTCTCGTGCTGTCAACAAAAAACAGTTTGAGACATTTAGTGATAAACATAACAGAATAACAGAAAGAAACAATAACTAAATTTGCATTTTTATAAACACTCGATGTAATCAGTATGAAATCATGAGAATTTTATAATAAATGCCCAACCGCAGTAATCAGCGCCAACTTCGAATAAGCTGTAATAGGCACACTCGGCACAGCTAGAAAGTTGACAGTTCAAATTCCCGTTTAGTACGTTACCGACGGAATAAGACGAACATCGTTTGGGTCCGTTTTCCTATGCTGGCGAGCCCGCCGTCGAACTGCATTTGGAACAGACGCCCACGGTTTGACTTCTATCCCTTCTTCATCCATCAGTTATCATTTTCGCGTAGTAGAGGTTGGTGAATTTCGTGTGTTTATGTCGCCAGTGTAGCTTAGAATCATTGTCTAAATAAGACTGTAATTCAAGTTGGCTAAAGTGAAGTAGTGAAAGACCGTGCCTTCTACTGAACAGAGCCGTGGAAAAATTTATAAAAGGCATTTTAATAGACGTTGAGAGCAGAAGGAGAAAAAAAATATCTACAAAGGTACAGCAAATCGAAAAAAGAGCCGTGGAAAAATTTATAAAAGGCATTTTAATAGACGTTGAGAGCAGAAGGAGAAAAAAAATATCTACAAAGGTACAGCAAATATCATGAGATTTTTAGAAAGGCGAGAAAGATGTTCGTGTCGGACAAGAGCACCAATAGTATAGTCACTACGATCACCAGACTTGAATCCTATTGATTTAGAGACGTGAAATCTCTAGTGTACGCGTCCTATGCTGATGCAGAAGCTCAACTTACAATGCAAATTAAATAAACCTTAAATAAACTTTGATTAAAAATAAACCTTAAATAAACTTTGATCAGAAATAATCAATTTGTATTCCAAAGAATCAGAAAAAATACCCTTTCGTTCTTTCGATTTTAAGAATTTGTATGAAAATGAGACTAAACTCATGAGTACGCGGTGTAGAACTAACAACTACATCTATCGGCCGTTCGCTACTCCATGCCGGACTGAAAATGTCACAGACACGAAGCGTTCTACATGCAGTAGACACCATTGAAAGCTGTCGACCTTTATCGCGATCGGCGAGAAACGATATTTTGCAATTCCGTGTTTGCAAGACTAAACTCAGTTCGCATAAGCCCTGATGATCTGCATGTCGACCAAAGAAAGTTACTTAACAGTTTTCCCATAGACAAAAACAGCGCACTTTTTTTCCTTAATGGATATTTGTAACCTAAACAAAGTGAATATTACCTTTTCATTCTTTTGATTCGATTTTTCGGCAACGATTTTATTAGCAATATATAGAGAGAGATTTTATTACAGTCTACAGAGGATTTTCAGCATCTTTAAATTTTGCGTTTTATATAAAATCGAAGAGAGAATGAAAAGCTTAATACACGCTACAAGAGCCCTTTCAGGTGCTCCTCGCACCTAAAAGTAAGCTTTCACAGCTTTTAATGTAAATAATCCTCGCAATCTATTCTGCTACTAACATTAACGCTATCAGGTCACTAATCGTTAGTGTGTTGACCGTCCGCCCCCATCCAAAAAGAGCCTAAAGATATGGGTAGAATTTTGATGAATTTGGTGCATATAGCTTCATATTGACCTATCAATTACCAACTTAAATCATTTTACACTGAGATCGTTCATAATTTTGAAAGCCTCATTTTATTTTCAGGTCTGGTTTCAAAACAAACGATCGAAAGAAAGGCGTCTAAAGCAGCTCACGTCGATGGGCCGCGGACCGTTCTTCGGAGGGTCAAGAAAGATGAGGGGATTCCCCATGAATCTCTCACCAGGCGGCCTCGAAGACGGACCTCCTGGTTTTCCTTACTTCGCTGATGGAAAATTTGAATTTGGGTACGGCGGTCCCCCTTTCCATCCCCACGATGGTCCCTTCTTCCCCGGACACCACCCGGGAGGCGGACCAGGAGGTCAAGGAGGCATGCCCTTTGGCCAAGGAGGTAAGTCAATCAAGAAAATCTTAATTATAGAAGTCGAAATCCTTTCCTGTATTCACCTATTTTGTTTAAATCAGACATTTTTTATATTAATAGATAATAGGTATAATAATAATATATTTTTTATTTCTGAGACATAATACAATGCATGGAAAACGTCAAGTAAATATAATAAAATTCACAAATATATAACAAAATAAATAACAATGACACACAATAATTGACTTCAAATTCAATTTGTACAATACAAGATAACAAACAACAATCAAAGAAAACTACACTCAAAAAATTCACGCACCGTATAGAATTTGTCAAAAGTAACTCTCTACACGACTTTTTGAAGGGCGGAATGCTCTGAATATTTCTTATATTAACTGGAAGTTGGTTATATATTTTAGGTGTCATATCAAATGGACCATTAGCTGACTTTGCTAATCGGTGTCTAGGTACCACGACAGCATGTCTATCTCTGAGGTCAAACGTCAAATGTCTATCCTCGAACTACGTAAATTCAGACTTGTGAACCCTGACATATGTCGCGCACTCTATAATATATATTGAGACTGCGGTCAAGATTCCCAAGTCTTTGAATAATTGGCGACAAGAATAACGCCTTGTTTTAAACAGCATAGTTCGAATGATTCGTTTTGTCCATACCAGAACCATTACCCCAACAGAGGATACAATAGCTTAGGATAGGGTAAACCTGCCCGTAATAATATAATTTCAGAATGTCAAGACTCACAAACTCCCTTAGATTCCACATGACAAAGTTATGTTTGGATAGTCCCTTGAGCCGTGAGCCTGCCAGTTTAGACACCTATCAAATGTGACTCCCAGAGACTTGACACAATCATTATCCCTAAGAGATCTCCCATTTAAGGCAACATATAAACTAAAATTAGGGTCATGAATTGAAATAGAAGTCATTTCAGTTTCCGCGCAGTTTAGAGACAGTCCATTTGCCACACAATATTTTTTCATTATATCAATACTATTCCCACCCTCACGAACTAACTGATCAACGCAATTTGCTCGAAAAGCTATAGTGGAATCATCTTCATAGAGAGAAGCCAGATTTGGATAAAAACAACTGCCTAGATCATTTATAAATACGATAAACAAAATAGGTCCCAAAATGCTACTCTGAGGAACACCCGAGGGAATCACTCCGTTGCTCAATGTAGACTGGTCATCAGGACCCTTGACGATAACTTTCTGCTGTCGATTAGATAAATAGAATCTCAGCCACTCAAGAGGAGTACCCCTAACCCCATAATGTTCAAGCTTTATCAGAAGTATCTTCAAGTAAGGAATCTAGACTGGCTTCAAACTATCAAAAACGTTCGTCCAGCCATTGTTTGCTAAATCACGTTGCCTTGTCTGTCGAATTACCTGAACTTCAATCTAGAATTCTGTAATGTGCTATAGTGTGGCGGCATCAGTGTTAGTATACTCGCGTCAAGAATTCAAACCTCTTACGTCACGGTTGACTTTACACATTTGTTTTAATCGTCAACCTAATTTTTGATATTTGGTTGCGTTAAAAACAATAATTTTTTGCAATTTAGGGCCATATACAATGCAAACTGTTAGTGCAGTATATTACTATCAGTTGTAGTTTCTTAAATATTTTGATCAAAATGTAATGAATTATTCATTTGTTCGTATGACGTAAGTCGTTTGAACTCTTGTCGCGTGTATATTACATCAAGCCATAAATGTCAGAATTTGACATTTTATATTGACACTATTACTTATCTCTTTGTAGACCGTGCTTATTTAATTTGGTTTGCAAAAATAAACGTATTTTTTATCTACATTAAAATATGTGATACCATTCCAATATTTCACACAAAACTTTGGTGCAAATATTTTACATTTTTCAAAAAACTGGGTACATATACGTATTAATAATGGACTGCTACTTTTACACTTTCACCATAAAAACACAGAACTTATTATTTTAGGCTGCATTTATAAATTTAAAAATGATACCTAAACAGAAACGTACACCTTGACAAATATTTGACATTTGTCATAATTTTTATAAAACGTCAAATTAATCAAAACAATTGACCACTATGTCCGACTACGTCATTTGTGCTATAGTTTGTTGCCACGTGCGGTGAGTCACTGCAAACGGACAATGGATCAGACTTAATAATGCACGACTGCTGCGACTTAGCTGACGATGGTTCAACTATTTCTTGCACAATGTTTATTGAAAACCAATTGATAACTTTACCGGTCGAATGTATCTGACAGCGCTGGATTTGCCGAGGTGGTTCCCAAAATTGTCCACCAAGGTCATCAGATTTGAATACCCTTGATTATTGCCTTTGGGAATGGTTTAAATCATTAGTCACAAGAGAGGCGCTATTCGATCGAATTGTCAATTGTGCAGCACTCATAACAGAAAATCACAAACGAGCCGATGCTAATTCAAACACTGGATTTCCAACAGTATATATATTTTTACAATATAATCGGAGTCCATTGATCGCTACTACTCGCTATCAATCTCCCCACCTGAATGCCCAACACCTTACTTATTTCCTACAAAAACTACTTTCCTCCCAAACCAAGTAAATCAACCATAGTAACCAAAATATCCAACACGTACCATTATAGAATATAAATTCTCTATAACAGTACTAATTATTACCGCACTTATGTGATATAAACTTCATATGCGTGCGGTAATAATTTCTGAATCCCATTACAAATCATAACATACCTACAATTTAAATCTCGGGCTACATACAGTTTTTTACTCATATTTGCTATTTTCGAATATAGTAGTTTTCTCAGTGTAACTGAAAAATTACAAGTAAACTTTCTGTTCCAGGCGGACCCATGGACCACGGAGGCCCCATGCCAATGGGCGGCGAGTTCGGCGGCATGCCCAGCGAGCAAGGCCAATTCATGCCCCAACAGGGTCCCGGACCCGACATGATGCAGGGTAACGGGGGCGGCAGGGGCGGCAGTCCGGAGTTCATGTCACCGGGCAACTTCTCCGACAACCCGCAGCAGCTCAGCGAGGGTCTTGTTTGGTAGCTGGCGAAGGCTCTGGCCAAGCGGGCCAGAGAATAGCCACCCTGTAAATAGAACTATAAGTGATAGACGTAACGTTCTCAACTTTATTTATTGATGTTGCTGAATTTGAGACAGGAAAGGTGCACCGAAATGAGATATGCTATAAATCAGTGTTGCAATTTGTTTTTTCAGTGTATCCAACGGTTTCGCGACCGTAGGTAATACAGGACGACATTAGATTGAAGTTACAAGGTGGTCACACGAAAATTACAATTGAATATTGCATTTCCTAGATGTAGACCGAACTTTTTTTTTTAATAGAACACCTTGCATATTTTTATGCTATTGGAAAACCCGTCAAGTGAACTTTTCAAAACTATACTGTATAGGACACGTATATTTTATGGTGTTCAAGATATTGTTAATGATGATGTACATCAAATAACTCATGAAATATATATTTTTAAAGATTTTAAGTGAAGAGCAGAAGAAATAAATGTATAAGAATGGTTCACTATGACCCCTTCCTTATTTTTCAATGATAGATTGATATATTTTTAGTAAATTTTGTATATCCTTAATAAAAGCTTAATGCTTAATTTTATATATTTTATTGAAAATCGTAAAAGATAAGTATCACATTTTTTAAAAGCTCAGTTGACGGTCTTTCTAATGGCAAACACTATATAGGGTGTTTCTTTAAAAAAAACAAACAACATCTCGGAAATCCGATATTCAGTTGTTTTTGTGACATATGTTTTATTTTTTTTAAATTTCTAACATTAATTCTTACACCTTGTTTCGTATTTCGAATTATAGCAAAAAAATAGGGGAGAGAGGCCAATTTTCGGATGACGACCCTGTATATGACGAAAATTGATATATAGGTTATTTCAGATATAGGTATTTTAAAGAAAATATGTGTAACTTTGATCTACTTCCGGAAGAACCAAAATTTCTTGGAACACCTATTATATAATTGGATTTATAGAAAAAGCATTTTTAAGATATATGTAAATAAAATGAATACGTGGTCCACTATTTTAAATAAATAATAATAAATATGAGTACCTATGCTAAAGACAATAGCAAAAAAGCTTAAAACCATAAAACATAGTGAAAACATGACTTTCTCAGAACAAGAGTGAAAATTATTTGAAACGATTCATTTTCTGTGAATTTAAGCTATATATTTGGTACTATCGCGCTAATGTAGTTTTTCGAAAAACTGGTCCCTATTTCTATTCTACATGGGACACCTATGGCTAAATTAATACATTAAGTATCTGAAATACTCTGTATAGCAATTTTTAATATATATTTCACTTGATTCTATCTATACCTTTAGTCTAAAGTTGTCGTGAATAAATCTGTAAATTTAAACAAGACCTGACGTGTAAGTACAGTATTGCATAATTTAAATAACTTTGTTGCAAATGACCAACCCAAAAATGCACTGCTAGTGGCATCTTGCGAAAAAAGCTAAAGTGATTTTAATAATAAAATATTCTTTTATAAGTATTTATAATAAGATATATTGATACTAAAACTAACACATGGTAAATTTCTTAACACCTTAACATAGAAGTTGACCAATTTTGGATATTTTTATGACCAATTTGTGTTATACAATTTTAGTATTTTTGGGTCCATTGTTTTTGTTGGAGAAATATTCCAATGGTCTTATTCCAAAAAAATCTAATTTTTTTCATTAGTAAAATATTATTGCTGTATGATGTACAAAATGTTATTAAGAGAAGTATGTCATCATAAGACATTAAGTGCTTGAGCAAATGTTCTATTACCTGTTCACTAGTAGCACCATTGTTGAAGGAGGTACGACAAACTGTTTAAGTTTTTTTCGGAATAAAGAAGTCACTACTCTATAAAACATGGCATTTCCTACGTAACAGAACGATAAAAAAAACTGTACGTTGTTACACCTTTCAAGCTGTCAACCATTTAAAATAATGAATACTGTACATGAATTATTTCCAATAATTGTAAATTTACCTTAACTTATTCATCAGCTGAAAATAAAACAGTTGCAACACTCGTATTACCGTACTAATGTAAACTTTAGACATCATTTAGATGAACTGATCCTGATCCAAAACCTGGTTGTGACCAACAAACAAATACCGAGTTTTTTTATTGACAATTTTAACGGCTCAGTGGCCGAGGTAGCTGTTCTGTTTTTGAAATAAAATTTTGTGATTTGTGCTAGACACTTTGGCACGTATTTTTGTTAAATTTAAGTCTATTTTAAAATATGTGCAATTTACTTTTACGTTGGTAACGTTTCTTTCGTAATTGATGTTATTTGTTTCACGGTCTTGGATATTTGTAACAAAAACTTGTAAATACAAAAAAAGATGCTTTATATCATAGACATTTTATATAAAATAATGAACTACTTGTAAATAATATCCGGTGATCATTATTTTATTTAAACCTCTATCTAATCTAAAGATCCCCTGTGTAATTTTACGTTAAAAATTTTTACTAAGTGCCAAGGAATGTACACCCCCTTAATTTATAAATATAAATATTTTACTATTTATGAAATAAATGTATAAAGTAGCATACGCTTGTATATACCTAAACAGAAAACATTATATGTTAAACTATTGACCTCCCGAGTAAAAACGTTCTCCTTGACAGATTTTTGTTTGTAATATATTATTATTCTGCAGGTAAGCAAACTGTTTTGCTTAGGAGAGTCTGGATATGCCTAGTTGTCGTACAAACTATTTGTACAAAACTATACTTGCTGTAAAAAAGCCATCCGAATATATTAGTGTATATTGTTAATATTATGTGTCCTATTAATAAATCACATTCTATAAAAAACTTTTTCTTTATTTCTTTCCCTTGTAACAATTTTCTAAGCAACTGGTATCTATAAAAACTATGAAAGAAAATGAACTCAAAAGACCGATCACAATGGATAAAGCTTCGTATTAATTGTTTACTTTGAACAAACATAAAAAGGCATATAACAGAGTTTTTCAGGTGTGTGCAAACATTCATAAAAATGATTAATAATAAAGGTCCCAGAACTGACCGTTGTGGAATATCAGATGTAGCATAATTACTCGTAGATTAGTAACCAAACTAAGGCATTTTAATACGAGTAAAAGAATTACTAGAAAAGTTAAAGTTACACTTAGAAGGCGACAACTTTTATGTTATAATTTAGTTGAAATAAATAACAATTAAGTTTTTTAATAAGATGATTACATATTTCAATAAATAAGTTAAAAACAAATAATATTCCAGTAAGTTATAAACAATAAACCGGAAAGATATTAAACAAAAATATATTTAGACATAGTAAAAATTAAAAAACTTATAGTGATCTAAACATATTCTTTCGAATAGTCGAAAGAAAAGCAAAATAAAGATTTGAAAGGTAGTCCTGATTCGCTTTTACTTTGTATCAACTATCAACAGTACTACGTATAACGGTTACTTGATATTTTCTTTGATCAAACTTAATTTAAATATTCTCCATTTGAACACCGATATTTAACTGCACACAAGAAGAAACGATCAAAATGGAGGTAACTAAAATTTGTGACAATTTTTTAATGTCATACTTATCGTTACAAGGCATTATAGTTATTTCTAACATTTTGATGCGAAATTTATTCTGATTTATGGCGTTTTTTCACTCCTGGCGCATTCGCCATTTCATAGGAAATTTTAAATTAAAATAAAAAACAAAATAAATGATAGTACACAAAAGTAAATACTTGAAATTGATAATTTTAATAAATTCAACATTTATCATTGTGTTTATCTACGTTGGCTTTTTGTTATCAAAATATATACTTACTGTAAAGTTTATTTTCAAATATTTAGTATTCTGCTAAATTTAGCATAGTTCAATGTAATAAATTAATTACAAGAAAAAATGTGCCTGGAAATAGAACATTTATAATTTCAAGGTGGCAAAATTACTTAATTTCAAATTACTGGAGAAAAAGAATCTTAGCACTAGGACTATAGAACTTCTGCCTAAAACAGTCACAAATTGTTTGCAGAAAACGTAGCAAAAAATGATAACTCTAAAGTCATAGAAAATGTAATTTTTGAAGTAAATATAAGAAGCAAATAAAGCAATAGAATGTTACAAATAAAAAATAAATAACAAAAATAAAATAACAAGAATGAGTTTCAAATAAATTTCTAAATGAAAACTCAAAATATACTAGTAGTGTGGAGGCATTCACAATAAAAGCCAGTGATCACTTAAATGTTTTCTTTGAATCTGCTTTACAGTTTTTAATGTAAATTGTTTTATACTACTTTTCATCCTTTGCAGAATAAGCATCTATTTCTATAGAATAGTATTGTTATATATGCAGCTGAAAATAATAATAAAATAGTCAATGACATATTAATAAATATGTATAAACATGAATTTTTATTTAAATGAACAATATTATATTAGTGTTATTTACAAGAACTCAAGACAAAATTTCACACAAAGCAATACAAGATCAAGCAAGAACAAAACTCTTGAAGACTTTTTGCAAAAATGCAACATAGACATATTTGGTACACACACACACACACACACACCATATATGTTAATTCTAAATAGGAACATGATATGTACTTTTAAATAATCTGCATCGATTTATTTTATGGAATATGTATGTAACACTTTAGACAACTACACTCAGAGAAATAATTTAGTAGATCACACAATGTTGTGTAATGAAGTTTGTAGCATCTGGAATTCAAACAAATTTTAATTTGTCGCAGTAGGCCATGAAACAAAAAAGACTACTACTGTCAGTGTTTTTCATTTTATAATGACAGTTAATTGAATTGTGTCAGGTAATTTAATTTCGAGTTATTGTTAACATTGTTGTTAGAGTGTTGTGTAAGTATTAATATCAAAAATGCTTTTTTCTAAGAACGAATACGCAGATATTCATTTTTGCTACGGAATTTGTGATGGAAATGCAGAAGCAGCAGTTCATGAATATCATAGACTCTATCCAAATAGAAGGATTCCAGATGCTCGCATTTTCATCAGAACAAATCAGAATTTTCTTAACTTTGGCCTGCGTGTTAATAACGAACAGAACAGAAACCGTCGATATAATATTCAGAATAATCGTATACTACGTACTGTTGATAACAATCCGAGGTAGAGCTCTCGGAAGGCAGCTGAGTACCTTCACATTCTAAGTCTAAAATATTACGAACACTACACGATGACCACAGACATGCATATCACCTACAGGCTGTTCAGGATTTGCACACTGGTGATGCTGAAAAAAGAATAAGATTTTGCCAGTGGCTTTTAAACTCGACGGAAGAAAATCCTGACTTTTTACATAAGATTCTTTGGACGGACGAGTCCTCTTTTACCAGACGTGGGGTAACAAATTACCATAATATCCATATTTGGGCACATAAGAATTCTCGAGAAATTCGGCCAAGATCATTTCAAAATAAATTTTCTGTGAATGTTTGGTTGGATGTTATTGATGGTAATGTTTGCGGTCCACATTTCCTACCCCCAAGGTTGAACTCGGAACTGTTTATCGAGTTTCTTAACAATAGTCTGCAGGATTTACCCATTAATTTAAGGTATGAGAGTTGGATACAAATGGATGGAGCTCCCCCGCATTTTGGAATAGCTGTAAGAGAATGATGGTTCAATACCAATTATCCTCAACGATAGAATAGATTGACTATGAAGGAATGGCATGAATAATGACGTGGTTAATGGTATAGGACCAGTGGCCTGGCCACCCAGGTTATCGGATCTTAATCCACAAGACTTTTACGTTTGGGGCACTATTAAAGATAAAGTCTACGCTAATCCCGTATTAACAAGGGAAGATTTAATTTTAAGAATTCAGCAAGCCTGCAATTATATGCGGCGAAATCCGCAGTATCTGCAATAAATGCGTTAGTGAGAAGATGTCGAAAATGTATTGAGGTGGGTGGAATACATTTCGAGCAATTTTTGTGATTTTGCCCTTAATTTTCTTTCTTTTTGTTAATGTTGTTGAAAGCCATTAATTAAATTTCTCATTTTCGTTTTTGCTTACTTAATTGTTTTTCAGAAATCATTAGGTAATTTATTTTTTTTCTGGCAAACGGTGTGTCAAACGAAAAAAAGTAAGGACCCTTTTTCTGTTGCAAATTGAACAAGGATTTTAGAAATAGTTTTTGTTTCTATAAAAACATTGGCGTACCATTTTTTTATTAAAATTTCCCGAAGATCTGCCCGTACACACGCCACTGGTGGAAGAAAAATATTTTTTACATAAAAATATGTATCTAGATTACTTATTCAAAGATTAAAAATTTCATTTAAATATCTAAAGTAGTTTTAAAAATGTTAATAAATGTGGAACTTTTGATACAAATTTTGACACCCTGTATCTTTGTAACGAAGCATTTTTCGAATATAGTTTATAATACAAACTGATATTATTTGTGGTTCTCTGTCTGCCTCTAAAGTTTCCGCTTTCGAAAGTGTACCACCCTGTACAATTTGCCGGTGGAGCAAAATTTTACATACATTTCTTTCTGTGTAAATATCCTTAATAATAAACGCGTATATTTTAGAAACAACCACCAAACAAATATTAGACGTTTTTCTCAAAATATATAAAAATGTGATTTACAACATTTTAAATAAGGTGATTTGTATTTGCACTTATCGGATAACTCATTTATTAAATTTCTATCAGATTAGTAAAACTGACAAATTTAAGTGTTCTGAAATAGGCTATGACCTAAACCTGTCCATTAAAAACAAATAAGAAAACTTCAACTGACAGCGTTCCAGAGAGAAATGAAAATTTTCATTTTAATCCGGCCGCATCAGTTGCACTCTCGCCGAATTTTCCACGGCCCAAGAAAACTGCGTAACGACACATTTGCGTCAATGAAAGAAAACGTCTAGAAATGTTTTTGTTCCACACGCCACCCCATTCCACCCCATTGCTCAATCCGAGGCCTGTCAAACCCTGACGGACAGGTGTCTTCATAAGCAATTCAGCCCGCGAGCGCCGCATTTCGATCGAATAGGACTCACGCAAAGGTCACTTCGATCACGCGAATGATTGGAATCGGTAGCTCGGACGACATCACGGCACGCTTGGATAATTGGACTGTGCCGAGACTTCCATGTTTGTATTAATTGGTACCGCTGGATATCGCCCGGTCGTGTGAGGACCCGCTGGAACTGTTGATGGAAATACTAACCGACATGTTGATTTTGGTAATCGCCCGGTTCTTTTACAAGAATCGCTTTGTTTGTCCAATGTCGGGGATAATTATGTTGTTTGATGTCTTCTGATAAAGCCCGTTTCCAGAAATACACGACTATACAACGTGTAATTTTAATCAATCACCGGATATTTTTTTAAGAACCATATTTTTTCTTTGCAGCTGTTACCCCTTTGATTGTAAAAATTAATATAAAAAGGATGCCACAGGATGTCCCAAAATTAGCCTACCTAAAATTAACTGTGGATTCTACGATCAAAAATAAGAAAAAATGGTTTAAAATCAGAAGCCCCATAACGGAGATATGGCCTCTTAAATGGGGACCTCAAAATTTGATTTTCTCCAAATATTTCCAAAAGGGATCAAGAAAAAGTAATCAAAGTTGAAACTGAGAATCACAATTAGATTACAAATCTAATGTTCTGGAAATAATTCCTCGTAATTGGCCATAGGCGTGTCAAACTAGGGCGTGCCAGTGGGTAAATATTGCTCTAACTTTCTTGTATCTCACGATTTTTGTCGTCAAATTAAAAAATTAAACATTCTGGTCTATTTTACATGAAAAAGGTAAACGATAAACTGCTCTGTTTCTGAGTAATCTTAATTTAAAAATTTTGTGACACCACAAAAGTTTCAGATGGAAACTATAAATAGGCAAAATATCCCTAGTAGACTCTGAGAAAATACTGTCGACTTATTTAACACAAATTAAAAGTGTTTTCAAGCAATTTATACTTCAAAAATTTTAAAAACATATTTAACATGTGTCAAATAAACCGACAAATAAAGCTACTCCTATTTCAATCCGATAAACTGCTCTATTTTCGAGTAATCTTAATTTAAAAATTTTGTGACACCACAAAAGTTTCAGATGGAAACTATAAATAGGCAAAATATCCCTAGTAGACTCTGAGAAAATACTGTCGACTTATTTAACACAAATTAAAAGTGTTTTCAAGCAATTTTAATATAGCCCATTAATACTTCAAAAAATTTTAAAAACATATTTAATATATCGGTCAGTGGTCGCGCGGTTTAAGGCGTCAGTACTTGAATCGAGGTGACTGGGTCGCTGTGGGTTCGACCCCCGCAGCCGGTAGACCGTATATAAGCTATATTCGTGGAGAGATTGGCACCCTCTCTGCGGGTATGGTAGGGTGGAAGAATGTTGGCTTGGGTCAATGTGAGAGATTGACACCGGTTGACATTTGACTACCCCCCTAATTAATGAGGCTTTCCAGGTTTCCCTCATTCCTGCACTGAATGGTGGTTAGGGCCTACCAACGTAAGTCGTTCCTGGGCGCAAATGCGGCCTGCTTAATAATAGCAGTGTTCCAGTTTACTTGAACCCGAAGTAAAAAAAGACAAAAAATAAACCTAAGTCAGGTACCAAATTTGGTTATTCTAACTTTAAGTAATTCAGAGATATTATTTTTTCAAAATATTTGGCCCCACTTTAAAGGTCTGTAACTCCACCTGTGTGCAAATATGAAACGTGCTCTGTGTCGGTTCTTATGCGGAACACCCTGTATATAACAATAATGGTCTGCAACGATCCTCAATAATTTCCATTGAACTCATATTCCTTACGGCCGATAACATCACCATCAAACAAAGCTAGAAACAATTCCCGGACCCACAATCCCGTCATAGCTGCCCGTCCATCAGGATTTCGCCTTGCCACCCCGGCCTGCTAGATCCGTGATACGTGTCACTCGCATCCTCCAATTCCCACACAACTTATTTGGAAGTTGACGTGTTCTGGCCACATTTATTATGTGCCCCATTTGTTATTTCTAATGTTTACTGCTTTTCGTGCCGTTCCTGATCTAAATTCTGATCCGTCATAGCTGGCTAGGCCTCGAGGATAGGCCGGGAAGTTTTCTTCGTGACGCCAGGGTCCGTGTTTATCTACGACGTGTATCAGAGTTTTACATTTTAATCGTATCCTTTTTCTTTATCGGCACGTTAAAAATGGTCGGGTTTAATTAATCATTCTCCAACGATGAATATGGTATATGCTCGAACAAGTTAATTATTATGCTATAGACGTTGTTAATTTGAGTATTAGTGGAGTAAAATCGGCTTTCAATGGGGAAGTTTCATGAATTTTATATTGGTTTGAAATGTTACAGGGTAATCCTTCAAACATATTGAAGGGTCAGAATGTGTCTAGCGACAATAATCACATGATTAATATATTAACATTAATTACCTTTGAATGTAAACAAAACCACATGGCCGAAAACGGGATATTGTTGTTGCTGTTCAGTGCGGTTTGTCTCCATGAATACAGGTGTATTTTACGGTGTTGGTGATGTAAACAGGCGTTTGTTTGTTGCATTTTTGCGTATTTGTGGTATTTGTAGGTCGTAGATACATAGTGTAAATACTGTGTAGGTAATGTCACAATTATTAGTGGTGATGTAGAGAACTTACGGTATTGTTAAACGTAACTTACTCCTTTATTTACAATATAGATCTGCTCGTAACAATTACGGCGACAATGCTCTTGAGTAAAAGTACCAGGTCGATGGTTTTACTTGAGGTATTTATAAAATTATGCCATTTGAGTTCACATTAAACTATTTATTCAAATTTGAGAAATAATAAGTAATGGATAATGATATTTAACATGTATTCATTTTTAAAAATTAATTTAATCAATTTTTATTACTATTTACTTGGAGTACTTCTAAAAATATTCAGTAAGTTGTGATTATGTTCGGCACTAAGATGTAAATACGGTTTCATCGAGTTCGAACTTCCATGTCCAGTAATTGTCACAGCTTGTTGTTCACTAACGCCAGCTTGTAGTAACTCACTAACTGCAGAGGCACGATTAGAGTGATTTGTTTTTAGTGTCTAATCCTATCTTTTCTGCAGACAGTTTTGTCCGTTTTGATATTGTATTAATACCAATAGGGCAATTCTTGTACCAATTATTATTACATTTATTTCACTTGCAATTCGCCGTCAGAAAGAGCCTGTCATTGGTAATAATTCTCCTTTTCAGTATAGGTTTCCATATTTCAGTATTTTTCAAATTTTGAGTAGGGCTTTTTAGTACCTGCACAGTTTTTATCACCACCTTGGCTTGGCGGGTTTAGGAGAATATCGGATTATATGCAATTCTGTTTGTTAAACAGCCTTTGCTATCAGTCTCTTCCTTAAAGAATGTAACATGGACAAAATTGCTCTTACCTCTCCAAACTAGTTGTTCTACTGCAGCTATGTGAAAAACTACTTTTGGAGTTCCTCTGGCGTATCCTTGTCTAATTGTAAGCACATATTTCTACAGGGTGTTAAAAAGAGTGTAAAATATTTAAGGAGGTAATAGTTTGAACCAAAATAAGCAGAAAAGTCTCAATAAACATGGGTCCGTAAAGTAACGGTTGCGGAGGTATGGAATGTTTTATGTGTTTTAGCCCCTTGTTTTAGTTTGCAAGAACGTTGCGTATTTTCTTATAATAGTTGGTTGATGTTTAGTGAAATAAACAGTACGTATTTGACAGTTTTTCTCAGTGCACAAGTTTCTTTCGCTATGGCTGGTTACTCTAACGCAGAATTAACAGACATGCATTTCATGTATGATCGTGCTAATGGGAACGCCACCGAAGCGCGACGTCTTTATGTTGACGCTTGTCCAAATCGCCAGATTCCTTCACAACGCATGTTTGGAAGAATTCACCAAAGATTGCGTGATACAGGTTCCTTGAGCAAACATGCCATTTATTTGGAAGACCAAGGTCGGTATTCACTCCTAGAGCAGAAGAAAATGAAATTCTAGCACTGGTAGAGCAGAATCCAGGTACGAGTGGGAGGAGAATACCAGGCGAGGTAGGAATTAATGGTCTTCTTGCTTGGAGAATCCTTCACGAGCAACTGATTTATCAATGCCATGTGCAACGAGTACAGGCCTTAAATCCAATAAATCATCAAGCACGTTTGGTTTTTTGCCGCTGGTTTCTACGTCATGATGCTGAAGACCCTCGTTTTCTTGCAAGTATTCTTTTTACTGATGAGGCTGGGTTTACAAGAAATGGAGTGTTTAATTTTCACAATACGCATATTTGAGCCGACGAAAATCCTCATGCTCTAATAGAATCTGGACATCAGGCACGTTTTTGATTAAACATTTGGATGGGTATTGTAGGATAGGTGACAGGTTTCTAGGTCTTGTTGTTTTACCAAACCGATTAACAGACGCTGCTTACCTCAACTTTCTGCAGAACACACTGTATGAGTCTTGGAATACATTCCTTTGAATCAGAGGCAACAAATGTGGTTCCAACATGATGGTGCTCCAGCTCATTTTTCCATGGCCGTTAGAGAGCATTTACACCAAACTTTTCCACATAGATGGGTAGGAAGGGCCGACCCTGTTTTATGGCCTCCAAGATCGCCTGATCTGAACCCTCTAGATTTCTTCGTTTGGGGATATTTGAAGACATTAGTGTATGGTACTCCTGTCAATAGCCTGAAAGAGCTGCAGCTACGGATTAATCAAAAGTGTCAGATTTTTCAAAGGCGTTTGATAGGCTAGATCACGGTATGCTCATTGGTAAGCTAAATCAGTTCGGTATGTCATCAACTTTACTGAAATTTTTCAGCTCTTATTTACATGGAAGAAAACAGTATGTAGAGTTGAGTGGACGGAAATCCGTGGAAATTTCTGCAACTTCTGGGGTTCCTCAAGGCTCCATATTATGTCCCCTCTTATTATATTTATTAATGATATTATTGCTAACTTGGATGTACGCTGTTTGCTGTTTGCAGATGATATGAAACTTTATTGGAAAATAGAATCTACAACTGATTGCTTGAAAGTTCAGAGTAGCTTAAATAAAGTCCATAGATGGTGTCTTAACAACAAACTTCCGCTGAATATAGATAAGTGTCATATTGTTTCCTATCATCGAAGAGATCATGCCTTTGAATTCGATTATAAACTGGATGGATCAAGTCTTACTCGTCCTGAATACTTTTGCGATCTGGGCGTAACCTTTGATCATAAATTAACATTTGCAGAGCATGTCAAAAAAGTAGTATCTTCGGCTTCTAAAAATTTAGGTTTCGTCATAAGAAATTCGCGAGGCTTCACCAATCAGCATGTTTTGCTTTCTCTTTTAACTCTTTTATAAAGTCTAAACTTGAATATGGTAGTTTAGTTTGGTATCCAGGTTATAACATCTACAACCAGTGTATTGAAAATGTACAGAGAAGATTTTTGAAATTTCTATCTTATAAGCTGGATGGCAACTACCCTCCCATAGGTGTATCTCAGAATGATCTTCTCAGAAGATTTTCCCTACCTAGTTTGGTCGATCGTCGTAGGCAGCAATCTGTGTTATTTTTATATAAAATTATTAACAACAAATATGACTGTCCCGAGATTTTGTCACATTTGAACCTTCTTGTGCCCAGAATTGAAGCAGGGTCTAACCTGACATTTTACCTTCCGATCCCGCGTACGAATTTATTAAATTTTTTTATTATGTGCACCAACTATAACAATCTGCAGAATGGCATTGATATATTTGCTTGTACTGAAAATGATATTAGACGAGTGTTTTCTTAACATTGTATAGATTAACTAACTTTACTGCTTTACCCTATTTTTATTATTTTTGTTTTGTTTGCTTTACTGTATATTGCTATATATGTTGTTATCCATTTCTAACTTAATATAACTTAACTGTTTTGTTTTCTCAACCTGTAATTGGCCTTCGGGCTGTTGGTTGTAGTACCAAATAAATAAATAAATAAATATAAATCAAAAGTGTCAAGAAATTCAAACCAAGGAGGTTGTTTTCGAAAGAGTTCGAATATCGTTGAGACGAAGATGTCGTGCCTGTTTGGAAATGCACGGAGGCCACTTTGAATATCTTCTGTAACTTTGTTTTTTGTTTGTTAAAAGCTTCCTTTGCCGGTTTATTCCTAATAAAATAAAATGTTTGAATAACGAATAGTGGTCCATATCTCCGCAACCATTACTTTGCGGACGCATGTTTATTAAGATTTTTCTGCTTATTTTGGTTCATACTATTACCTCCTGAAATATGTTACACTCCTTTTTAACACCCTGTAGATAAGATACCAATGTGTAGATCAATGATAAATAAATTGTTTCTCTACATGCACAAGATTTTTGGACCTTTTGCCCAAATAGGAAATGCAAAGCACAGATAATTGATACACCAAACAGAACAAACACTCGATCTGGACAATCGTCCAGGCCAAACAGCCAAGTTATTTAATAATTCAACGGCATCCCCCAATGACAAATAGATTAGCCCATAGTTTGCCGGCATGTGGTCCAGTTTACACAATAAATAATGTCATGAGGGGTTTTCACACTGAACCACATTCACGTGTTCGTTCCAAACGCCGACTTGATGTATGTTAAGGCCAAATTAGTGCGTGTAACCAATATACTTCGGAGATCAACACGCACCGCGAGGACCTGGGCTGGCAGACGTGTGAACTGAAGGAGTTGTTCGCCCATTGGCGTAGATTTATGACCCCCGGATTAATGCCGAGGTTTAAAATATGGTTTATGGGCCGATAAGTTACAATAATCACCGAAATATTCTCGCCTGGGTACGGAAGAATTACTGGTTGTGTTATGGTGCGATTCGTTTTTAACTGTGTCGCGGTTTCAAAGCATTTGCGTTTGTTATTCGACTGTGTCGTTAATTCATTATTAATCTAAGAGTTATATAACTTTCGCAAGTTCGTTTGTTTATGATGTATACAAGGTGATTCCAAAATCAGCCATTGTTTTGTAATTTGGGAATAGATGCGTCATGAAAAATTGAGTCAATAACGTAACAAAATTATGTACCTCACCTTCTTTTAAAGGTCGCACACGTTCCCCCAGTAGTTCAACACATATCTAAAGCAGAAAGGTTGCAAGCAAAATAGGAATTCACGATATACAGGGTTAACTATGACTAAGTACAAAAATTTTAACCACGTGCTCAGAAAGGCCTAAAAGACATTTAAAAAACTATTTCAGAATTTTACCTCGATATTTAAAAAATGGGGCAAAACCTTTTCCTACAACATTTTCATTGATTACAACCACTCACTACCGATAAAACAAACTTCATGTAGGTACAGTTAGATAAAATGTCTATTTATTATAACAAAATCGAATGAAAGGAATAGATAATAGAAAACTTTTTATGTACCCGCGGCAGTCTTCTTCCATAACCTAGAAAAACAAACCGGCGAACTATATTGTGGGAAAATATCTGCACCCGACACAAATTTCTTTATTTAAGAACTATAAAACGTTTAAAAGTTAAAAAGACACTAAAAACTGAAGACCAACGCACAACTACAACGTAAACACATGGTAAACACAGGAATTAAATTATGACATGACGGGATTGACGGGGAATTTTACCGTCGTGTTGCTAGTTGCCTACTCTGACTCGCATAGGCGGCGTTAGGATTAGGATAAGCGATAAGGATAAGGATTTAATATATGTAATTTCAAAACAAAATTTTTTTCGCTTTATAAATAAGTTTAGAATTTTTTTGAAGGGCGAATCCGTTAATTCTTAATTTTCTCTATCCCCTCTTAAAATATTTGTACTTAGTCATAGTTAACCCTGTATATGTAAATTTGTCTTACATTAAAGTTAAAATAACCCTTCTGATGAAAGTCCTAAAATACACTTTCACCTAAAAAAATACATAAATATAAAGAATTAAAACATACCTGACAATTAAAAACTTGATATTCTTAGCGACAGTTGTAAACAAATTGTTGTTGATCGCCCCTATTTCCGACATCTTGAATTTTACAGTGCCATCTAGTGGTGAATTTCGCGAATAGGAAATTTTGTTTGTGAAACAGCGCGTGACAAAATAAAATGAAAGAAACTACTTATTACTTCTTTAACTTCAAGTGTTTATGCGCAAGAAATGTTCTGGCAAGGTCTTGTTACCCTCTGGCAGCAGCATCTGTAGACGCCAGTGCTGCAACAGTAGCGGATTGCTCTTCCATGATGTTGGTTTAATAAGTAGCAGTAATTAGTTCTCGCAATTATCGTTACAAACGGAACAGGAGTTTTATTGATACCCCATTAGGGCATTGTGTTAGAACTATAAATCTAGTTTTATTGCTTCAGTCGAGAAAGCATCGTATATAATTTATTCACAGAAATGAAGAGTAGAATTCGACGCTGATTTAAAAAATAATAAGTGACATCAAAACAGTTGAGGGAAATGAAGTGTTTTGAATTAATTTTTTTATTAACCGATTTTATTTTGAATTACAGTGTCACAATATCGTTATAATTGTAGGGTATCTCGGGAACTACAAGACTACTACTAGGATGCGGTTTCCCCACAAGAAATAATCTGGGAGTGTCAAATCAGGCGATCTAGCTGGCCACTCAATCTTGAAATTTTTGTTATGTAACACCATAATTTTTCATGATATGTGTATGTAGAATGACACGCTCTTTCAAATGGCATAGTCAAAATTGGGGGTTGCCATTTAAAAAAATTGTCGATGACGTCATATCTCGAACAACGATGACGTCACAAATGTAGGTCGTATGTCAAAATGTGCCTTTTTACAACAAAATCGACGTGCTAGAAGATTTTTTCGAAAACTTCTCAATTTATAAAATAATGAATTTATTCGTTACTTTTCGAAAGTACTGTATAATAGTTGCTCTTTTCTATATTGGAAATTGTCAAAAAAACGTTAAATTAATAAAACTGATGTAGCATGATCATGCATTATAATTATTCATTATATTACTTCATTCACTATAAATAATTCCAATTCTATAAATAATTTTCAATTTCTGCATATCTGCTAGTATTGAATCATTTTTTGCTCAAATAAAAGAATATCGACTATAAGATATAAATATTTGTATCTGTTTGTTGTTGGTATGTAGATATTCCTACCCAAAAAAAATAATTCTCTTTTATGTAGCGTAGAAAGTAAAAGTTATAGGTATATACATTCCAAATGTCATCGTATTCAAATGGAAATAAATACCACTATGCAATCGGTACCTGACTCTTTGACGGCGTGCTGCAAAAACATTATTGGTTTCAATATAATAAATACTCCTATGACAATAAAAAAATTGGAATTATGTCAGTAATGAGGAAAAGGCATCATGGAATTATGTAAATAGGTATTATTTACAACCATATATGTATGTATTCAATGATGATATTTTAAATTTACAGCATATTTGTGAAAGTGATGACTTTCCACCCAGACAAATGTCACTTTTAACCCAGGTAAATGTCAACATTCATTGAATAACCAAAATGTTTGTTTCAAGAAATATCTTACTGTACCTACATTAAAACATTCTCAACAAATTTTATGTGGATTGTACGGATAGCTCATTGAAGTGCACCGTGATTTTCTCTTATGAGTGCGCACAATTGACAATCCGATCGAATATAGCGCCTCTCTTGTGTTCACTTTTGTTGCATATACTAATGATTCAAACCATCCCCAAAGGCAGTAATCAAGGGGATTCAAATCTGGTGACCTTGGTGACTAATTATGGTAATCACCTCGGCCAATCCAGCGCTGTGGAAAGCGATTGTTAAGATGATTGATCACAACACGACTTAAATGGAACATCGTCCAGTAGATGTATCAAATTATTTTCTAAAAATTCTACATATCTAGCTCCAGTAAGACAACCATCTAGCACAACTGGGCCAAGTAATTGATTATTAATCATACCACACCACAAGTTAATGCCGAACCGATGCTGAAAGTTACTGCCAACCGTGGCGTGTGAATTTTCATCTGATCAACGATGTTCATTATAACAGTTATTTACTCCAAGAATTGAGCTTCATCAGTGTAAAATATATTTGTAAAGTGTATGGTTTGCATTTATCCAATTGCAAAAGTGCAACCGCAAATCATTATCACCGTCCTGAAGATTCTGGATGCGCTGAATCTGGAAAGATTTAACTATTTTTGGGAATGACTTCACATGCGGTAGTTTGATTAATTTGGAGACGGGTTGCAATACGTTCTACCATATTTAGATTTATTTCTTCCACTGCTGGACCAGGACCAGCTTGCCTCTCAGATGTAATTCTCACACTGGGAAACATAAGTTTCACGTGCATTGTTGAAGACTGTTTGGAATACATTTACAAGTGGCACTCTTCTGTTCGAGAAGCGACGTTGATATTCAGCAACTGCATGATTAGCGCTACCGTTGCAATACCCATAAATAAAAATAATATCAGCATATCCTTGATGATTAAATGTGGCAGGCATTACGAGACTATGTGTGTACACCGATTAAACGAACGCACATATAAAAATAAATGCGACAGTTATAAAATAAGCGTTTAAATCACAAACGTCAAAATAAATGTGACAATTACCTAGTAATCACTAATGGGTCATTCCATTTGAAATCGTCTAATTGGCAAAGCCGACCCATTTTAGATTTTGGTGTAACTTTGAAAATCTCTTCTCTAGGGTCCCAAACAACAAAATTTACACGAGTTTGATTTTTTCAAGCGCTTGTTTCCGCCTATTTAAATACTCTTAAAAATTTCTATTTTTAAGCTCTATCAATTTTTGCTGTCAAATTTTTCTGTTTGAAGATATTTGAATGATCAAGACGGAATTCAGAGTGGGAAAGATAGTAGTTTCAGTGTAAATGAAGATAATTGGCTCGGACGATCCCTTTGAATAATAGCAGCGTGCTGAAAATGATTTTTTTTGTCATTTTTCGTAAATTTCAATCGACTCTAGCGTCTTAATTGTTGAGAGTTAAAAATTCATGCTCCGCGGGAATTAAGTATACATATCATAGACAAGATTCAGCCACAAGTTGATCTGAGTAGCCCACTCTTTATAGAAGAAAACTTTGCTTGAAGTTTTGAAATTTTTAAAAATCCCAATATTCAGGCTATGAAACAAGCGTGTTGACTGCGAGATAAAAATCTGATACTCACAGAATCTACTATTCTTACCTTCAACTTTAAATGACTACATCACTTGTTTTGTTATTTTCATGTTTAATATATAGTTTATTTAAATAGGCGGAAACAAGCGCTTGTAAAATCAAACTCGTGTAAATTTTGTTGTTTGGGACCCTAGAGTAGAGTTTATCAAAGTTACACCAAAATCTAAAATGGGACGGCAACAATTTTTATTACTTTCAGACGATTTCAAATGAAATGGCCCTAATGTGAGTTTGGTTTAGAATGCATGACCTACTCAAAATAAGATATCAAATAATAACAGCTTTCGCAAAAACAGCAATAATAGTTATTTATGCAACAAGTACAAAAAGTAAGTGTTTATTGCACGCAACGTGAAATTGTCCAACGAGGCCGTCAGGCCGAGTAGGACAACCCGTCGTGTGCAATAATCACTTTTTGTACGAGTTGCATACAATATTTTTCTACATTCATGCAAAAACCAAAAAATGTTATTTAGATGACACTAAGTCTTGGAAAATGTGACATTGATTTGAACGTTTATGTTTGTCATGATGACAAAACGCTATTGTAGAGTGACAGATGAATGCAATAAACATTTTATTGCACTAGTGCAATAAAGAACCACTTTTTCCACTAAATATAGTTCAATAAAGTTTTGTTTTTTGCATGAACGTACAAAAAGATATTTTCATTGCTATTTCAGTAACCGTTGATATTCGACTATATGTTTATTAGGCATTTTTGTTCACTTTTGTCCTCTAGATACTCCTTCCGAATACGGGGGTTCGTCCCCAATCACCCTGCATATTTGCAGATACACGCTAGTCTCGTGTTACGTTTTATTTGATCGAACTTGTAACAATCCTAATTGGACTTGTTCCGTCAGTACCCATATACCAAGGCAATCTAACTAATGATAGGCCGCCAAAAATTAAATTTTATAGATTATAATAACCCAGAAATTATAATAACGACCCGGCCGAACCCTTTGTTGGTGTCTCACCGGGTAAAACGGCGATATAATCGTTCAATTAAACATTTAACTTTAATGTTTGGAAAAAATCGCCACAACAACCCTTCTCGTGTTATTATGGGCTGCTATAAGAGCTTTTTTTGGACTATCAGACGGCCCAATTATTTACCATGGTCTAAGTTCTCGCTGGGACAGCCATAAAAATCAAGTGGGTCGAAAGAGGTTGTCGAAGTAGCCGCTTAAAATTGATGGTTGGGTTCCCGCTCGTAAATAATAAAGTGTCAAATGTTCGGCAATGCCTATTCTCGTCAGTAAGACTATATTGTTATTTTCTCAATAAAATGACCCCAAATTACTGCCCGCGCGGTTTACGGGAACGTAATCTGTAGATTATTATGTTCTTCTCAGTAAATGATCGGCATGTTTAATTCATTGTTTCCCTGAACATCGAAGTGTAGCATTTTAGAAAAATTATTAATAATCGCTATAATGATTAGAAGAGGTGGTTAGTGTCTGTATCTTTTAGTCGTTAAATTTAATTCGATTTTCTTACAGTAAGTAATCATATTGCGTGCGAACTGGGAAGTATTAATTTGCAAAGGATTTTTTGCCCCTAGTCAACAAAACTGATGTTACAATGTTACACTCAGAAAGCTAAATACATTTTAATTGCGCAAATTACTTACACAGAGATCGCCAGAAGTACGGTTTTTAGGGTTGTATAAAACACTTACTTAACAAGTGAAATAAAATTTAATTATCTTTAACGTTATCCTCCATGAATTTGCACAGAATAAAATAAAGAATTTTAAACTATACCTATAACTGCTAACGCAAAAAAAGACATCTTTTTCATGTTGTGTTTTTTTGGTACTACTTACTTGCCAGGCTATGTGGTTAATTTTTCGCTTTAGCTGTAAATTGGACCTGGAAACGTTACTATTGTGCCAAAATCAAGTTATTTACTAAATCGCAATGGTATTGTCGGAAAGGCAACTCATCGAAATCTTGATATTGCTTGAAGTGCGCTGAAGTGCGCGATTTACTTGATGCAAAATATCCCGAAAACCAAATTTCGCAAAGGACAGTTAGCAAAATATTTCACAAATTTGAGGAACACGGTACAGTACAGACTTTGTCCAAAACTAGACGGACACGTGCTATGAATGAAGAAAAGAAATTAGACATTGCATTAGAACTTGTTGAAAATCCTCATACTTCAACTGTTTCAATGACCTGCTATCACGATGCTTCTAGAACTGCAATTCGAATGTTTTTGAAACAAGAGAAATGCCACACCTATAAGGTATCTCTTGTCCAAGAGCTTTCGGAAGACGATTAAGATAGGCGATTACAATTTTGTGAGGAAATGATGAGACGGTGTGACTACAATATGGTTTTCAACGAAACGTACCTTTTTTAGATGAAGCTCCGTTTTATTTAAATGGATTGGTTAACAGGCACAACTATCGCTTTTGGTCCCAGGAAAATCCACACTGGACATGCGAATCGCATATGCAGCACTCACAGAAAGTTAATGTATGGACAGGTATCATCAACAACCGAATCTTGCACCCATTCTTTTTTGAGGAAGATCTTACTGCCGCACGATACCTGAATTTTCCTAACATTTAACCTGATACTTGCTCTAGCTCTGATTTTTTCTCATGAAATTGATCCAGATATACAGAATGAAAGGATTTGGTTCCAACAAGATGGCGCTTCCCCACATTTTGGTATTCATGTTCGAAGATACTTAGATGAAATGTTTCCAAATCGTTAGATTGGTAGACGGGGTTCGGTTGAATGACCGCCAAGATCCCGCCCCTGGATTATTTTCTTTGGTGATATTTGAAAGAAAGAGTGTACCAGAACAGACCGGATAATATTGAGAATTTAAAGAACAAGATTAGTGCAGAGATGCAAATTTACCAGCTGAAGTCATTCGGAATGCAGTGTACAGCTTTTACTGTCGTCTTGGAGAATGCCAAATAGTGAATGGAGGCCATTTTCCGCATTTGCGGCATTGAGTTTATTTTTGTAAATTATCTAGTTGTTTCAATTTCTAAATGAAAAAATAATTGTTATTGAAACATAAAACTTGTTTATTTGGTATGGCTGGATTCCGTTTGCTATAAGATTTTCAATGAGCCCCTCAAGCCTTATGTTTCCATTTGAACAAAAAGTAGGGGTAGCCGGTGGTTAAGGGGTTGAAGAAAATTTAATTACTATATAACCGAAAAATGGGAAAAAATCAAGATTAGTTCACGTATCTCGGCGTTTTGAAAAAAAATCACTCATTCAAAAGATATGAATTTTATTCCGTATTTCTGGCCATTCCTGTAGAGTATAATAGTATAATTTGTACATATAATTTTGCTAGTTTTGCCATAGTTTAAAAAATAATATATCGTATTTGAGAATAGATGCATCACGAAAAATGGAGTCAGTATAGTTAAAAAAAAGTGTATGGTTTCCAAGAAAAAAATGATTGAAGTTGTAGTATTTTCAACCTTCATATTGCTGTTAAAAAATAGGTGTTATAACATTTTGTTTATTTCTTTCCTTATGAATTTGTTTAAATTTATTGTCTGTTCATATTTTACTACACTTTGCCGCAGTGCTAGTCGTCGACTGCATGCTTTTTCTTGTGGATGATTAAATTTTAGAGTGAATCAGTTTCCAGCACTGTGCAAAAGTATATTTTTAAATCATTTTTATACTGCCTTTTTTGATTTTTTTTAAAATTGTATTTATAAGAGTACAACTAAACATTTTTTTTGTGATCAGTTCTGAATCTACAGGGTGATATATAAACAGAAATTATTTAATGACGTAACACAAATCTTAGAAATTAATTTAGTGGATTTTGTATATCATTCAAAATTATGTAGAAAATAGATATTTATTGTGCAATAATACAACTTTGTCCATGATTCAGTTTAGGTAATATTTCAATTTGTAAGAAATATTCACAGAATCTTAAATTACTAAATGAACAATGATGCCACCCCTAATATGTAATAATTATTTAAAGAAATTATTCCTGTCACGGTTTTAGAGCCAATTTGAACTGCTGTTATACACAATTGTAGTGAAATTTTACATACATTTCTCTCTATGTACAAGAACAATCAGAAATGAATAGTCTGTCATATAAATTTATCACATAATATATTTTAAGATCATCTGCAAATATCAATTTATAGCAGTTAATAGCAGCAGCGATGTTATTGATAAAGATAAGGAACCAAAGAGGTCCCAAGTTAGAGCCTTGAGGCACGCTGGTAGTAGTTTCGTATGCAAATGGAGAATGTGGAATATTCAGCATAACACAGATATCAGGTAAATCATAAAGGTAACTGAAAATTTCGGAAAAAATTAATTTTTTTCTCTAATGCGTTTATATATGTTGTCAGATGTACAGTAACCAATTCAATCTAGCATAATTTAGTTTAGGGATAATCATATTACTTGCCTTATGGTACTTTATCTATTATTTTAGTATAAACTACGCTAAACAATAAGTTTACTTAATACAATATAATCAATATAAATTAATTTCTCAAAATATTGTAAAATACTATCTTATGTCAAATTTCCAATCTGTCCAGTAAACTAAGTAAAAATTAGTCATGCAGAAATAAGTGAGAAATAATTTTTTTTCACAAGATGGAGTTTGTCGCATAGGCTTTATATATATATATATATCTATAAATAAAGACAGTAAGGTAATTAGATATTGATTATTTTTCAATAAGCTACTGCTATTCGCTAATGATACAACCAATAGCATTTTAAAATAAATAAGTAGATATTACTTGTGTCTTTGTTGTCCACGCCTACTTTGTCCAGTTTAAATTATTCACATTCTTTAACAATTTATTGGAATTTGATTATTATTAAATACCTTTTAGCTTAACAATTTAGGGAGTTGTGACGACAATAATGGTCGCTTAAGTGCAAGAGAAAATAAACGATTAAATTATCTTTAATTTTGCTTTTATCCGATTCAATCGAAGTAAGTCCGATGCTTGTCCACAAATTTCAAAGAGAACACGAAATACCATGAATTGTATCTTATCAATGTGTACCATACACCGTGCTAAATAAATACTTAATAATTTACATAAAATCAAGTGTTACAGGCTTTTTAAAAGAATTCTGCAGGGTGTAATAATGTTTATAATGCCATATACAATTTCCTCAATGTGAAGTTTATATGTAAGATTCAGGAGATTTTATGATAAAACATGACAGGAGAAAGTAATGCTTTTTTTTCTTAATCTAAATAACTTTTCAGTCTGAAAACTGTCTATACCTTGTAGAAAATTTGTGTAATTAACACAACAAAAGGATATTCTTTCGGTTCCTAAAACACTAGAAATTCCATTGTTTTGCAGCGAGTTTCACGACTTTGATGGATGGTAAAAAATCATAATAACTTTAATGAAGTTCAATTTTCAAAAATGTAACCAGTGGCGGCGGGAGGAGATTAAGGTTGTTTTTTAATGACGTTTACCTTTTTCTTCCTTTTTTGCTTTGAAAGCTTAGGTCTCTCTGATTAATTTAGTGTGTACGTTGGGGGTTGGTAGGAAACATTTTGGAGAAAAATCCAAATTTCGAATTTCCGAATTGATAACTTCTTACAAATGGCCGTGTGCATGCACTCCTTTGTATTGACGAGAAGGGGTTCCAGTAATTATTAGATCAGTTGTCAAGTTGAAAGATAGATCTTTTGAGTTTATGGACTTTTCGTTTTTCCCCTAAAATTTTTCCTACCAACCCCCAACATGTTGCAATAAAAAAGGTAGATCCATAAAAAAACAACCTTATCCCCCTTCCGCTGCTGATTATATTTTTGAAAATTGAACTACTTAGATCAAAGTTCATGATCCAGAAACCAAAGTTGATCTATCCTAGCGATTTTCCCTTAAATTGCTAATTTCCGAACTGCGCATGACTTTCGAGGTAATGACGTTTTCGATTTTTCCCGAAAATTTTCCTTACCAACCCTGGTTGTTGCCATCAGATTAATCAGAAATATCTAGCTTTCGTACGCTGAAATAAAAAGGGTGGTTGCGATTAAAAAAACAACCTTACCTAAATTGTTATGACAGCATTTTTGGATATTTTCCTCAGCCTACCTACCGAAGTAAATCGAGTTTCGGCGTAGTATGTATACCTATATGAACTCTCATCAATTTTAATTCAAAGAAATCGTATAATTTACAATAATTTTTATAATCAGTTAATATTGTCAGGTAACAATAGTACTTTGGGCTGTCTCAATGGGACTGTGTTAAAACGGCGTTAAAAATACTAAAAAATTATGGCCTCTAAATTCTGGTCCATGTCGAATATATCGGAGACTCGACACAATTTAGGCGTCACGTTTCGTGGTGTGGCAGAACGTTAACAAAAAGAAATGAAATCGAATAACATGTGAATAACTTTTGTTATATTTATAACCCGATCGAATCGTTTTGAACGCTTTCTTAACCAGCTTTGTTGACACTCGTGTGTCAAGTCTTTAGAGGATTCCGAGAAACATTCATTGTATAACTAAATACAAGGTGTTTAATAAAATAATACCTCAGTTCAGTGGATTGTTAAAGCGGGCGTCACATTTTTCGTTAAAAAAACTGTTCTGACCGGTATTCCACAAAGTTATATAAAAGGCCTGCTACTTTCTCTCTTTTATTAATTGACTTCGATCACATCGTTGGATAGGTTAGGATAGATGTTGATCTACAGTGCTTTCGAAAGGTAACGAATAAATTCATTATTTTTGACATTGAGAAGTTTTCGAAAAAATCCCCTCGCACGTCGATTTTGTTTTTAAAAAAGGCACTCTTTGACATACGACCCACATTTGTGACGTCATCGTTGTTCGAGATATTACGTCATCGACAATTTTTTTAAATAGCAACCCACAATTTTGACCATGCCATTTGAAAAAGCGTGTCATTCTACATACACACATCATGAAAAATTATGGTGTTACATAACAAAAATTTCAAGAAAATAATGTTTGAAGATTTTAAAATTTAATTTTCACAATACGGAAAATGATAATGATTATGTAAAAATCGACTAAATTAAATGTTCAAATTGTGCACCGTTGGCTGCCTGACAGTAGCCAAGACGATTAATAAATTCTTTTTGGACATTATCAATAACTTCAGGAGGTACCTATATGATGTATCTCGTGACGAATTCTTGCTTTTAAATCTTCTAAATTAACCGGTCTAGTAGCGTATACTTTGCTTTTTAAGTGTCCCCACAAGAAATAATCTAGTGGTGCCAAATCAGGCGATCTGGCTGGCCACTCAATAGGCCCCCTTCTCCCTATCCAACGATTCGGGAACAGCTCATCTAAATAAGCACGGACAGGTGTTGCATAATGGAGAGGTGCACAGTATTGTGAAAATTAAATTTTAAAATCTTCAAACATTATTTTCTTGAAATTTTTGTTATGTAACACCATAATTTTTCATGATGTATGTATATAGAATGACACGCTCTTTCAAATGGCATGGTCAAAATTGGGGATTGCTATTTAAAAAAATTGTCGATGACGTCATATCTCGAACAACGATGACGTCACAAATATGGGTCGTATGTCAAAAAGTGGCTTGTTGAATTCTGGATATGAATAATTATTTCGTGCTATATGCTGGTTAATTTTACAGTCCCTTATAAAACATGACATGTTCCAACAATAACACCCACAAAAATACACAAAGAATAAAACTAACGAGATACAAGATAAAAGAAGAAACCACAATGTAAACCACTGACGTGTTTAAAAAAAATAATGGGAAATTAAGAACACATTTCAAATCGTACGTGCAGATGATTGTCTCTCTCGCACCCACATACATAACCAATCAAGTATGTCTTTGCTGAGTTTCATGTGCCTGCTTTTGTTTGGTCCTAGTTGTGGTATCTTTATTTGGATGCGCAATGAAACTAAACGCATTCCATATCGTACATTTCAGTGGTATGAGTGCGATTTTTGTCGTAAAGGTGTTCGCACACGGTACTCGCAATTACGTAGAGTGCGGCAACAAACCGTATCCATCTAGTTGGCGGCATAATAATCACATTATATTCGTAGACGGCCCATGCGGGTTCGACAACCAGCTGAGAGCATATCGGCGCGATGTGTGTTATTAAAGTTGGCCTGGGCTCCGATATTACGTTATTATGATAATCATACCCACAAATTGCTGGCATTACTGACCTGGCCAGCTCCACCGACTATCTCGCCCGCCCCAAGGGCCGTATTACACAACAGGAAACCTCTGTTATTACGGGGATAGCGGTTTTGTTCGTTTTTGCTCATGAGCCGATGTGTAGGTATACTCTTGGATTTCTAACTGATTACGATTATTACATTAAGCACATACTAGCTGGAGATGTGTAGCACTAGATACCTGCGAGTGATTCTCAGGAAATATTACCACTTGCAGAAATTTGTAGTTGTTGAAATACTGTCGCACAAAATCGCATGTCCGCAAAAAATCTGCCACTTAACTATATTACAAATTAGGATAATTATATAATATGTAAACTCGTACAATTTAAAATAGAATAAAGAATAAGTACCTATCTATACAATACAGACGGTTTTAAGGAAGGGAGTAATAAGGTAAATCCCCCCCACCCTTCATATACGGTAATTCCCACCCCTTATGAATTCAAATTTGTTCACTATACTTTACTTCCAAAACTGTAGAGAGTGACTACTGTTATAATCCTGCTCATAATTTATAGAAGTCAACACAAAGAAATATACATGCAGCCCGTATATTTTTCCTACAAAATCGTGTGCCGCATACCCGATGACACAGCTTCTGCTACGCATGCGCTGCAGTTAGTACGCATGCGCTCCTGCCTTTGATTGGCTGCGACAAATTGTCGGATGCAATTGTTTCATTTCCAGCGCTATCATGGGCGGGTATATCGTTCGGGCGGACAAAATTTTGGGTATATCTTTTCGTTAATTTAATTATGAATGTAATTAATTTTATTAGTGATCGAAGTGAGGAATATCCGATGATGACATGTATGAAGAGTTTAGAGCGTAAGGTCAAAATATGAGTGTAAGTGATGCTGAAATATGTATTTCATTAACAAAACTGTACGTGAATAGCATATGTGTGCAAATAAAAAAGTGGTAAAGAAGTACAACTGTGAAATGGAAAGTGATGGAAACTCGCGGAAGAATGATTGTATTTTTAAAATGAGTTTTCGACAAAAAAAATTGTGCGTGGCTTTAGGGACGCACTGTATATTGTATCTATATAACGCTAGGATATAAATAGATTCAAAATATATATTTGTATAATTGTTTTCTGTTATTATTATTTTTTTATTTTATTTTCGTTTTAAAAAGGTGTATTTTAACTTATTAGTTATTTTCTTTCTCGCTGTTATGTACCCTTACCCTACCCTAGCCAATTTATGGCAGTTTCATATCTCCTTTTTTATTCCTTTATCGATGAGAAAAACTTGTACATAAATCTAACATTCTAACACTACACGACCTTATATTATATTATTTTCAATGCTAAAACTTTTCTTATATATATTTTCGAGTTCCCACTGTTAAAAGTGAAGTTAGATATTTATACAGTATGCGCCAAAAGTATGGAATAAATTCAATAAAAACGAAACAATTATTTTTTGGAAAAAATCCTCGAACAGGTCGATTTTTAATTTAAAAAATACATATTTTAGCGTAAAATGCGATTTTCAAATGTCATTTGTTTTCGAGTAATGACGTCATCGATTTTTTTTTAAATGGCAACACCATATTTTTCCTTGATTCTGAAAGATCGTTTAATTCTCTATCAGACAGTACTAAAATTTTGCCCTCTTACATAGGAAAGTTTTCGAGTAAATGACGATTGAATGTTAGAAAACGTAAATTTTATCCATAAAAAAGTAACAATTCTGAGGTATGTAAAATAAAATACAATTGATTAAATTTTATACTTAAATTAAATGTTCGAATTGTTAAAAGTGTACATTAATAAACCACGTAATTTAGAAGAACTTCAAAATCGCATTCGGGATGAAATACGCAGAGTTACCCCAGAAATCATTCATAATGTGCAAGAAGAATTTCTTCATAGACTTGCGCATTGTCAAGAAGTTGGTGGACGACCTGTTCGAGGATTTTTCCCAAAAAATAATTGTTTCGTTTTTATTGAATTTATTCCATACTTTTGGCGCATACTGTAGTGTTTTCATTAAACCAGGTTAGTAAATTTAGATAGATTGATTTCTTTAGATAATAATTATTGAATAGAGTTTTGTCTGTAGAATTGTTCATTGGCATACCTAGATGTTTGGTTTCAGAGCATACATATGACTTCATTGATAAGAATTGTAGGAGATTTGATTTATATTAGCGTAAAATACCTTTCTAATACGGTAAAAAATGTTAAAACATTTCCTTTACCAATTGTGCATCGATATCAACCAATAACATACTTGAACACCAATTCTAAATATGTCCCTGCCTGTATTCTTCCAAATTGTACCATTACAACCCCCACAATTTAACCTAGCGCTACTAATTGCGGTCGATTTTTGTGAAAATTGAGGACGCTATGTGTGCCTTCAATCCGGAAACGCTAATTATATGAAATTAACCATTTAACCGCATTTACAGCAATTTCCGAAAACAACAATAAATAACTGCGCAACTTGTAATTATCCTGGAGGACGACAGCTGAGTTTGTAATAAAATTCGGGGGGACCCTTAAATTGGCGAGAAAAGGGCTGCACGTGTAATTTTTCGACGTTATTGTTTCCTCTTATTAAATTTCATGCATTGAAATACCGACGGCGTGGCAAATGGGTCAGGGAGATTAATTTTTAATATTAATAATACCCCACCTGGCGGAGGTCGCTGGAATGAGATCCGTTGGGTGTAAAAATGTGTAACCGTTGTTGACATAGTCAAAGAATTCCTGCTTTTAACTATAAAAAATCTCAAGAGTTAATACTTTCCGATGTATATTCTAGTTTGGGGGCTTCCTAAGTGGGTGATTGGGAGCAACTCCCAATATCCGAAAGGGATGTTCAAGGGACAAAAGTGAACAAAGAAGCCTAATTAAGCTCAGCTCAGTCGCGGTGAAGCTTTTGCAGAGTCACCACTGAAGATGCCGACAGTGAAGAGCGGCGAAACGTTTGGAAGCATGGGATGCGACCAGTTACAGCGGCGGCTACGGAACGCCTCGGAGGACCACCATTATCCGAGGAACGGTTCCGAACGTAGCAGTCGTAATACCAACAGTAGGAACCGAAATCAATATATGGACAGGCCCAGAGACACCGATAGCGGGTCTGTCCCCACAGAGCCTAGCCCGAGAACAACCAGGGCAGGTAAACGAATCCCAGCTAATGCTAGGGATGTGCATTTTAACTCTTGTAAACATCGTACCATAGCAACAACCTTATAGGCAACTTAGTTAAAATTATTTAAAATAAAATAGTCTAACGATCATATTAGCAAATGCAATCGAGGATTATGTCGAAACTATTTTGAATATTTATTTTTTCGATTTTGCGAAAAATATCGTTTGATACATCTTGCGGAATATGTGTTTCAGGCACTTAACCTCTCGTGCCTAAAACACCATTATTTTGCAACTTGTATTAGTTGTATCGAAACTAGCTATTTGGCTACATTTGTTTGTGCTTTGGTAGCAACGTTTGGCCGTGACGCGAGCAGGGATATCGGCCCCTTGTGACACCGATGGATTTCTCTTTGACATTAGACGATGACCCCGTGAGGCGACCGGCCAGTTGGAAGTTGGCAAACTATAAAACACTATAATCTCGGGACACGCCGTAGTGGGCTGTGGAGGATATTATTAAGGTAGAAGCTCGCACACTAATTATAGAGTAGGCCGTGAGCGTCTCTCCGTGCAAGACATCCAGGAGGCCGAGAAGACGTGCTTCTGAGGACGTGACGGTGTGGGAGGAGCGCTCGTTGTTCTTCTTGGTCGTTTTGGTGGCTCGGCTTATTGGTGAGCTGCAATTTCCGTAAGGCTGGTGGTGTAGGGCTAGCTGGTGGAAGCGGGTCTACGAGGGCCTGTCTTTAAATTGCTTGCATGTGTCTTAATTTGAAAATTGAGATGTGTTATTGTAAATTGAAAAAAATGATAAAATGGTTTTCGGATTTTCCGGATTTGTTGCTCTTAACAGAAACCGTAATCAATTATTTAATGTATTAATGTCAATATTAAGATGCTCACAAAAAGTGTGTAGCAATAGAAAATACCGCAATAATAACAATTTTTGTGAAAGCATTTCGAAATGACAATCTTTAAGGCACTAGTACCTAAAAATAAAACATTAAAAATATTCATTTATTATAAATTTAAAAATTACAATTATGTAATCGGTTTTTTTTTATATATTTTTAGGTATTAACAATATTGTGTGAAATTAACTACTTTGTGGATTAAAGCCTCAACCAGCGTTGAATTATCCCCACAATATCTACTCATATAATCTTTATTACTAGCTTTTGTAACGTTTTTTTCTGTATTAGAAAGGTATTTTAAGCTAAAATATATCAAATCTCCTACAATTAATATCAATGCTAATAAACAATTCCGCAGACTCTATTCAATAATTATCTAAAAAAAATAATCTAGCTAAATGTATTAACCTGGTTTAATGAAAACATTCTATAAATATCTAAGTTCACTTTTGAAAGCCCCAAATAGGTCAGATCACATCTATTGTGGTTGAATTTTAGAGTTCCCACATTTTCAAAAGTGAACTTAGATATATATAGAATGTTTTAATTAAACCAGGTTAATAAATTTAGCTAGATTCATTTCTTTAGATAACTATTAAATAGAGATATTCCTCATTAAATATTTTCACAAATTTTGGGGCTCATTTTAAAGTTTGTTCTCTCCCCATGGGCAAATAGACAAGTGATAAAAATTTCAATAGCAGTTATTCGAAGAATCCGATGATTTTCAAACTCTGATGCCTGGATTAAAATAACTCATCTAGATTAATGCCTTTTTATATAGGGTGTTCTACAAGCTGTATGATAAACTGCAAACACGGAATTCCAAGAAACAACTACTCTGCGGGCTAATGCCCCGACCAGCATTGAATTACACCTGGAAAACTTATATCAACTTATTAGCTCTCATCAGTATGCCATAGGTAAGGTATCTGACAAATAATCGTAACATGGAGTAGCGAATGGCCGATACTTATGGTCCCTTCTGTCGGGTTAGACAGACTAAAACAGCTAGGATTATTCGTCAGATACCTTACCTATGGCATACTGATAAGAGCAAATAAGCTCGAAACCGGTACATGTCTTGTGGGCTTCTAGCGAGTGACTCTAGCTGTTGCTATAGGTTTTCCAGGTGTAATTCAATGCTGGTCGGGGCATTAGCCCGCAGAGCAGTTGTTTCCTGGAATTCCGTGTTTGCAAAATATCGTTTCTCGCCGAACGCGATAAAGGTCGACTGCTTTCAATGGTGTCTACTGCATGTAGGACGCTTCGTGCCTGTGACATTTTCAGTCCGGCATGGAGTAGCGAACGGCCGATAGATGTAGTTAGTTCTACACCGCGTACTGTATGATAAACTATTTTGTACATTCACAGTAGGACAAATAGCGTTTTTGGAGCAGGGTTATCTTTTTCTCAGTCTACGAAACAGTGCACTAGGCTGTGTTGGTAGGTTGATTTCTATTTGGGTATCTTCGTCGATATTCTCAGGTAGAGATGGACTTTTAGTTCATTTTGGTGAATTCAGTCTTTCAGTCCCATTCGCCTAAGTGAATCATTCACTTGAGTAATTCATTTGATTCAGTATGGTCGAGAATTGTATATTTGTCGACCACCGATCGTTCAGTCTCGACGTTCAATAGGTATCGCAGTTTGCTTACAACGGCAAACGGCACTGTTTCATGACTCCCGTGGTATCGTAATTTAGAGGCATATAATATATGCCTCTAAGCATTGTATGTTATATTATAAATAACATAACATACAATGCTTTTAAGATTACAGACAAGTCTAGATTTTAGATTTTAAAACATTTATGAGTAAGCATTTGAATATAGGTAATAAAATATAAATTTAAATGTGAAAATATTGTATTAAATTAACAAAAGAAGTTATATTTAAAATAAAAAAAACCTAATTTCATAAATTCTAATTATTTAAAAATTCGCGTCTAAAAACAAAATTTTAGAAATTTTGTCAATTTTAATCAAGACCGTTTTTCTGTTACCCTGCTTTAGAAAATATTCTGTCGCAAGACACCGAACTAACTATTCTATATAGGTGATTTGACTGAAACCGGTCATTGAGTCACATCTCCGATACCGTCTACGTCTAATCGTCAACTGCAATTTTCATTTAATTCAGTGAACTACTGAATAAGTGTAGAAGGACTAAATTCGTCTCGCCTGAATTACATTGTTAAATTTTTTGGAATCAACGTTGCTTTTAGTTCGCAGGGAATGATTCAGTCCGACAAGGAGGAATGATTCATTTCATTCAGTGAAGTGAATAGTTCGTTTGAACTAGTTCGTTCGCGAACTACCCATCTCTATTCTCAGGTTGCTTGTCTGGCGTTCCCATTGGAGTACCCAGACAATGTCTGCATCCTCTTGAGTTGTAAAGAAATTTAGCACATTAAGTGTCAAATGAATACACAAAATGACACAAATAATAATTATTGTTATAGCAAGCATAATTTTTATGTATCAGGCTACTTTTAAATATGTAAATATACCAGGTGTGGCAATTAAGTTTCGGGAATTTAGTTATAACTCGGAAACTGGCAACACCGCATCGTTCGTCAACGTTTTTCTAGAGGGGGATCTTCCTTTTAGTTTCAGTCCAAGTTTAGTTTGTGTTTTATGTGTCTTTTTTTGGAAGCAATTTTTTAATGGCATAGTGAAAATGAGTGACTCAAATTACAAGTAACGTGTTGTGATTCTATTTTTAGTGAAATCTAGCAAAAAAACCCTCGGAAAATGTCGAAAACATGCGTGTATGAATGGGCAAAACTGTTCAAGGAGGGGCGTGAATCGGTAGAAGACCATCCAAGTCAAGGAGCTCCCGACACCTCTCGTACTGACGCGACTGTTGACCGTTTGCGTTCACTGATCACATCTGACCGGCGCCTAAGCAGTCGTGTGTTGTCTGACCAGTTAAACGTCAACAAAGAAACCGTTCGCAAGATGTTACACGAATATTTGAATATGCGAAAGATTTGCGCAAAGATGGTGCCGAAAGTTGTCATCCGTGAACAGAAAGACAGCGAAAATCGATCTGCGAGAATTTGTTGTTCCGCATTCGGAGCGACGGTAGAGACTGGATGAGTCGAGTGGTCACTGGAGATGAGACCTGGATATTTGAGTATGACCCCAAGACCCGTAAACAAAGTCAGCAGTGGGTGGAAAAGGGTGGAGAGCGGCCAATGAAAGCGAGGATGTCCAAGTCACGACTGAAGGCAATGTTGATTTTTCTCGATATCCACGGCATCTTTTATCGTGAATATGTTCCTGCCGGCCAGACAGTGACTGGACAGTTCTATGTTGGCGTTCTGGAATGGCTGCGGGCCCGCGTTTTCCGTGTGCGAGTCGAACTCGCCGAGAACGGCTGGATCTTGCACCACGACAACGCGCCAGCCCATTCCTCGTTCATTGTGCAAGAGTTTTTAGCAAAAAGGGGCATTCCAACGTTGCCGCACCCACCCTATAACCCCGATATTGCCCCCTGCGATTTTTTTTATTCCCCAAGATGAAGTCGCACCTCAAGGGAACTCATCATGGCGGAGTACAGGAGGTCAAAGAAGCTATAACCATGGTGCTGAACGGGTTAACTGCGAAGGGTTTCCAAGGGTTCTTCCAATCGTGGGAGCAACGTTGGAATCATTGTGTAGAGTTAGAGGGAGACTATTGTGAAGGTCGATAATACAATTTTGGTGAAATATAATTTGCTTGCTTTTTCATTGACAAATTTCCGGAACTTAATTGCCACACCTTTTAAAAATGTCTTAAATTAACCCTGCTATAATCTGCCAAAGTTCGTCATTTGGCTTCTAGACACCCTGTATTTTTGATCATTACTCTGCTGTCCTCCGGACCAGAAACATATCGTTTCAGGAAACGCCGCATCGACCCGGAGGAAATGGTAATTCAGTCCGGTGACCAAAAAGGGCGAATTCCACTTCCACCAACCTGTAGCCATAAACAAGTCAGACTTTACATCACCTGACATGTTATTAAATACAGAAAGCAATAACGATTATAAAATATCGAGTCCTAAACGCCGATCGCAGATAATGACTGGTCTCGGCCACTTCTTGCGGAGCCCATTCACTGCCTGCCATGGGATCCTCGCCGGAAATTAACTTTTACTATCTACCCTTCGCGGGCGGGACCGTCATTTATTACCTTTACGTTACAAGCAGGCCACGGCAGCAGCTCGCCGTATGCACTGCCCACGTACTCCTCTACGTTCACAAAAAAGACTTCTAAGCGCTAGAAGCATGGGAAAGTAACCCTTCCATGGCGCGAGGCCGGGATATTTTCGAAGAGTTTATTTGGGAGTCACTATTTACCATTCGAGAAATGTCTTATTTTTCCATAGTTTATCTACACCTTCGATCCAGGCCAGGTGGATTTTTGATAATTCTATAACAGTCAAATGTAAATGAAACTGAAAGTGTAGCGCAGATTCATGAAGTCTGCGATTTTGATGACCGATGGAGAATATGCCCCTAGAGGAATAGCTAATGAGATTTTGTCAAGGTTATACACAGTTATATTGAGTGTTATCTAAATATTGCTGCACAATCCTGGCCCTGTGGGGTTGAGCTTCGTCGTGCTGAAACCATGGGTTTCTTCTTAGCTGCAAAGGCATATTCTTCAGAAGTGTGGCAAAAACCCAATAAAACTAAAGAAAAACCATAAATTTAGTTCAAAATGGCCTTGGTTTTGGATTAGATTTACAATGTGGGGATTTTTAATGGACCAGTAATGCTCGTTACGCCTGTTTGGCAAACCATTACTGATAAACCGACTTTCGTCCGTCCAGAGAACTTGCCGAAAAAGGTTCTGATCAACAGTTTCTACATTTATTATAATTTGAGCTATAAAATTAAGTCTGTTCTCAATGTGATACTCAGGCAATACTCCAAATTGTGAATTTTGTAGTCATGATACCCATTGGTCTTTAAAATTCGTTGAACGGTTGATTTATCCAAATTTAACTCCCGGTTAGCCTGCCGTATAGAATTTCGTGGATTTTATTAGAAATACTGTAACAGTCTAACTGTATTAACATTGTTTCTTACCCATCGGTCAATTATTTAATTCTTCCGAACAGAAAATGCATCTTCAATTTGTCCCAAGGTCACCTCCAATCTTGTAAAGGTTCTATGATCAGCAGTGAGGCGCTGTGGGTACTTTCTCGATATAACTCTACAGCTATTCTTGATTTCTTTTGTGACTTGCCATAAATTAGCATCATTTCAACTTTTTCTGAATGGGAAAACATTTTGTAAGCCCAAAAGTTATACGTTTGGTGCTTTTATTGAGTAATGACAAGTATTTTGTGATATTTGTGCACTTTAAATAACGTGAATGTTCGTTATATAAAACACACAATATGCGGAAAATTTGAAATTGTTGATTGCTGGGAATTACACCGCCCACTGTTTCCGGAGAATGTCTGCTACGATACTGGCTGATACAGGAGCAAAAATCACCACTCTTAAAAGGCATTCTGGAAGGAAACCGTCGAACGTGGCAGAAGGATTTATAGAGAATTTCGTTGAACAAAAACTTCAAGAAGTATTGGGTCAAAGGCAGATCAATATAAATACAAACTCGACTTATACTTCATCAAATATATGAGCAGAGCTTTCCATAACCAATTGCAAAAAAGTTATAACTGACGATAAATGAATAGTTAGTTCAAGAATTATGATGTATATTTTGCGTGCGGGAAAATTTATATGTACTAGTTAGGAAAAATCGAACTTTTCTTATCTCAATTTAGTTACTAAATGCACAACTTTTCAAAATATTTTTTAAAAAAGTATTTTACTTAGGAATTTTTTAATATTTGTATTTCCATACAGAAAATTGTACATACATACTATTTATTATTCTTTCTTCCCTAGCTCTTTTGATCTAATCTTACGAAATTTGAAATAAGGAAATTTTTAGTCGACAGCTATTTTTGCGGATCTGATCCCGAACACATTGAGAGGGATATCGTTTGCACAAGTTTGGTCGTTCGTGGTGTAAAAAATTCTAACCAGATTAAAAATTCTGTGTTCGCGGAAAACATTTATTTACCTCTGAACGTGTCCGTAACATGTTCGACAGATTCACGTATCGAAGAAATATCTAATTCGGAAGGAATCCAAACCTAATCTTATAGACTAAAAAGTGACGAGGATTTAAAAGAATTAGAAAGCATCTTTAATGGATTGTCACAGAATTTGCCCCACTCACACCCAATTTGACGGCTGTGGTATCGCGAAACGCTAAATTGCCTCGATCGCCCCTACGCGTTTCTGGTAAACCAACAAATAATTCCGGCTATCGAGGCGTGACTGGAAATATGGGGAATCGACGAGAAGCGTTCGAGTCGTTCGAGAAAATGGATCTAGAGATGCTAGAAAATACCCGGAATATTCGTTTGGTCTATAAAAGAAGAATAAACGGCCGAGTCAAGTCAGTCTTGTATTACAGTCTTCAATTTGAGTGTTTAGTTGCAAATTTGCTGGAGATTCAGAGCGATTAATTAAATAGTGTTTAGTATTCAGTAGTGTACAGAGTAGTTAATAAAGATAAGTGATTAATTAACGGATTGATTTTCTGATAAAAGAAAAAGGTGGATTGGGAAATCTGTGACAGTATAAAAAAATACGAGATATAAAACCTTGACCCTACTTGAACTATGGAAACCCTTGTACATTAAAATGTATTAGTTTCATATGCACGAAAACTAGAACAGGACAAGGTATCCATAGTCTTAAAAAAGTATACCCGGCTCTAACATTACAATAATCGTACATATTTTGCTGACAAGAAGGAAACCTTCCCTAACCTCTAACAGTTGTGGAAAAACTTTATTTTCGATTTCATGGCAGCTACTAGGCGTACTGTGTCATGCTCTGGGGAACAGCCACTCTCCAGAGAGCGGTAGTCCGCGCTGTATCATTAAAGACATCGATGGTCTGCTTGCCCATTACGCTTACTTCGGGACGTCAGACGTGACGGTATTCAAATCGTATCCACAAGATAAAATCGTAGTCCAAGCTGGTCTGGTTATTCTTAAAGAAACGTCCTATATCATATATACAGGATGATGCTTAAGTTGAATTGAATTGAATTAAGTTGAAAGAGGCAATTTGTCTTAAATTTGATGTATTTAAGATTTTTGAAACACTTCCAAATATGTAGTCCAATAAGTGACCCATTCACAATGTTCATCCACACGTTCATGGAATAGTTATTTTCATTTTCTGCAAATTATTATTGTTCATGAAATAAGTATCAGTTTTAATGATATAAAATAAATACAGGGTTCTCAGCGTCAGGAAAACCTGAAAAACCTGGAAATGTCAGGGAATTTGAACTTTGTCAGAAACGTCAGGAAAGTGCCAATAATTGTCAAAAATCAGGAATTTTTATTATCGTCAGGGAAAATTTCTGAATGCTACTCATGCCGTGTCTAAATTCTTTATTTAATGAACGCACCCAGTTGCCTATTTCTGTTTGTTTTAATCACACGTACCCGCAGATTGATATAATGAAACAGATATATCCGGAGTGTATAGCTGTTTTTTTTATACATATTTATCGCCTGTTTCAAGACATATTCAATGGTGACGTTACTTATGTAATGCACCAAGAAAATGTATAGTTTCAAAACGTAACATCATTAAATATTTGTTTCTCTTTAACATCACACTCACTTTTTGATTATTGTTTATACAATTTATTTATAACAACACTATAATATTTGGAAAATGTGTGAGATCTGCAACAAAAATATGGAATTGATTTTAGCAACTGTAAACCAAAAACAAATAATTACCTACATGTTCGTGAGTGACAGGTTTAATGAAATTTGAAGAGGATTATGCGTTTGTAATGTAATTCAAGATGTCTAAGAATACGTAAATAAACAAGATAAGAAATATAAAAGTAATCATTAAATCTGAAAATTTAAATCACACCGATTTTGAAATTTCTATCTAGCAACTGCTGCATAGACCTTAGCAAAGCATCTAAAGAGTTCAAACAGCGCTCAGTGGACGTTTTAAACACGGTTTAAAAGCGACCTATGTGACGTTACTGTCTCAATGCAAAAATATAGTGTTTTGAACCGATTTGAATACATTTAATGACATAAAACAGCTAAAGCTGTTTTTTGTATACCTGTTTGCTCAGTAGTAAAATATATTTTTATTGGTTTTGTTGTGTTTGTTTATATATATTTCTATTAAATCTCTTAAATATATATTATTAGATTTCTTAAATATTTATATTTGTTGCAATGACTGAAATAAATATTTCTAATAAAATTAAATATCCATGTCACTTATTTGTCATCAAATGGGCTCATTTATGCCTTATCATTTGACTTCTTTTTACTTTGGTTTAAGTTTTAAAAAACATATTTTGTATGCTTTTTGTCAAGGAATTTTAAAAATGTATGTCAGGAAAAACCTGGAAATGTCAGGGAATTTGGTTCTGAAAAATTGCTAAGAACCTGAAATAGTTTTGTTTGATATTATGATAAAATTAAAATTGATGCAATGAATTAACGTTTTTACGTAAACGTACTCATTGGGAGATTTAGGTAGCGGAAAGTTATATTGAAGATTCACTGTCCAGCAAGATGGCAATTGCTAAAAAATTCAGGTTCTACCTGGCGAAGTTGTGGACTCCTCCAATCCTTCAGAAACTCCTTATCGAGTGAATTTAAATAATCCCGGTCAAAATGACAAGATCGTTCTTGAGATAAATGTTAATGTTAATAATAATAATTTTAAATAAAATGCTGAAAATCGAAAAGTGGTATGAATTTAAATCTACTAGTGTGTTAAAAGGTCTTTAAACTAGAAGAACAGACATATTTAACCTTCTTAATATAGTGGTTGTGGATAAAATGTATTTATTATCCGAACTTTTATAGTTTTGTATGGGCAGCCAATGAATGAATGAAATAAACAACCTGTGTAACTTGGGAAATGACTACATTTGTCAAAATCATTTCCTACAATCTCTGAATTGCCCTGTATATTAAAACACAATTAGTGACCACGACCCTCAGTTTTGACATTAATGAATACCTCAATTTCAATCACAACTTCGTTTGAATATCCCATTCCGAAACATGTTTTGACACTAATTCCACTGAAACTTGTTTATCTATCTGCTCGCTGAAAACAAATTTAATAAATGCAAAAAAAAACGGGTATAATCGGAAGCTGGCCAGGTTGACGATCTCGGCCTGTAATTATCTTTGACAAGTCCGAGATATATTGAATCCGCAACCTATTATTATCGCCTATTATGGGCTCACAGAAATCTATACTGAAATTATGGGGACAGATACAAAGTTATAAAAAATGAAGGCTGGCGGTTTTGTTAATTTTATGTGTGAGCTTAGACCGAGTAGAGACTTTGGGCTAAACAACAAAAACCGAATAGGTAAAGTTTTTATTTTGTGCCTAAATACAAGGTGGACCAAATTCTACGAGATTTCTGGCTGTAGTTTTCAGTTAATGCAGCATAGTTATTTATACAGAGTGTTTCTTAAGTAGAGGTAAAAAGTCCAGCGGCGTATTCTTTGATCAAAAATAAGGGTTTCTTGTTATATTAATGTGGGGTCTTAGGACAGCCATTCTCCAGCGACACCGTGTCAAAAATTAAAAAAAAATCAGTTTTTAATTTCTTAACCCTTGAGATAATTTAACCAAATTCGGTTAAAAAAAAATCATAAATTAACCCCTTAAAGTTTGTGCACATACTTAATTAACACCCTGTATAATACATGAAAATATCTGCAAAAATGGAGACGAAGCTGTAAAATCTCAGAAAAGCCACGGCCCCAACTGGCTCCCCTGCGAGCGTTCATAGATATGCATATGACGACATTCTATATTTGAAAATTTGTAGACCGTTTCAAAATCAAAAATGTATCAATAAAATTCGATACATGGTGATTTTCCGGGTAACTGGTAGCTGCAAGAAACAGAGTTAAAATGCACAACCCTAGCATTAACCGGGATTCTTTTACCTGCCCTGGTTGTTGTCGGGCTAGACTCTGTGGGGACAGACCTGCTATCGGTGTCTCTGGGCCCGTCCATATATATCGTCCGTAATATATTGATTTCGGTTCCTGTTGTTGGTGTTACGACTGATACGGTCGGAACCGTTCCTCGGATAATGCCGGTCCTCCGAGGCGTTCCGTAGCCGCCGCTGTAACTGGTCGCATCCCATGCTTCCAAGCTCAATCAATCAATATATGGACGGGCCCAGAGACACCGATAGCGGGTCTGTCCCCACAGAGCCTAGCCCGACAACAACCAGGGCAGGTAAAAGAATCCCGGTTAATGCTAGGGTTGTGCATTTTAACTCTGTTTCTTGCAGCTACCAGTTACCCGGAAAATCACCATGTATCGAATTTTATTGATACATTTTTGATTTTGAAACGGTCTACAAATTTTCAAATATAGAATGTCGTCATATGCATATCTATGAACGCTCGCAGGGGAGCCAGTTGGGGCCGTGGCTTTTCTGAGATTTTACAGCTTCGTCTCCATTTTTGCAGATATTTTCATGTCTGATCTTTAAAATTTTGCATATCTGCATAATTTACCGTTTTGAACAACTTTTTCTAGTAAAATTTTGCTGTATTTTCAGTAGAAAAGGCACTTTACCTGAAACGATAACAGTTTTCAATAGCTGCACTATTGCTAAAGTTGAAGGAATAAAGTATTGAAATTATACATTTTTGAATTCAGCAAGTTAAGCTCTACAAGAATCCGATGAAAAAAATATAGGGGTTCTATTTAAAAAAATATCCGATGACATCATCACGCGAAAACAAATGAACGTCGGAAATGCGTTGGTATAGAAAAAAGAGTATTTTTAAAAAGCCAAATCGACCTGTCCGAGGAAATTTCATGAAACTTCGTAGTTTTAGAAATAATGAATTTATTCCATACCTTTCTTCCACACTGTATATTGCACCAAATTGCAAAAAACGATTGTTTTCAACGCGACCAAATATCGAAAATTACGTTGACAATAAAAATAAATGTGTAACGTCAGCCGTGACGTAAGACGTCTGAATTCTTGACGCGAGTAGATGGAATTCGTATGGCCACAGCTAGTTGGAAACTTTATGAAAACTAAGAGATAGGTACTAGTTCACTGACTACAGTTCTGATCATCATTTCCCTGATCCTTGATGCTAAATGTACTCTCAAGACTAACTGAAATCGGGCTCTCTTACACTAGTACCACTACGTCGTTAAACTACAAGAAAAAATAAGTTATACCTATTTGTATGTAAACCGACACCCAGGAAAAAAGGAATTACATAAGAAAACCAACCCCACACGTAAAGAGAAACATTCCAGTCGATTTGCATATGCGAGAGGTCGGTAGACGGTTTTCTTGATTGGGTTATAAATCACCCCCTTTTGGCCCAAAGCGACATATGCAAGTATGCAAGAACAGAAGCTTTTGCTTAATAATACCCTGCCCGGTGATGTGTCTTTAAATAATTCATGATTTTCTGTAATACCTGTTCACCTGACTGGTTGTCTATAATATTTATTACGTTTATGCGCCGCGCGATGTTGCATAATAAACAATTTTCCACGATAAGATACATTTTCAGGACAACTACTTTGCACATACAAGGTATTTCTGAGTTGAGTGCCGTGTTCCCTCAAAGAGGCAAAACCTTTGGTCGAAAGTAATAATGTATTCCAGAAAACACATCAAGAATTGTTACGTGACGTTAAAGGCTACCCTGCATCATCCCACTTAATCAACTGTTTACAATGCAGTAATTGAATCAAGTTCAGTGTGTGTCATTATGTTATTTACAAATTTCAAAAGAAATAATTAGCAGATATGGTATAGTATAGTATGGAGCACAAATCACAAATGTGATTTAAACAAGACTTGTTTGTAAGCGAACCAGCACACCTAAAAACAACGGAATTCGCATAAAGCTGTTAAAAAATCGTCGAGGCATTATAGTGAATCCAGTGTACGAAGGTCGTGGACAAGAAATGACGCAACGTGTCTTAAAAAAGCTGGAAGACATTTTACACTGTCCAGGAAAGTCACCAAACTCCTAACTCATAACAATACGAATAAACGACAATTTTATACGATTTCATTTAGCGTGACCCGTTAACAATAGAGGTATCTAATTGTAAATGTGTTCAATGTCTTTTGACTATTTAAAAAGTGCCTATAACAAAACAGAAGTTACAGTAAGAAATGTATTTTTCAATGGTAAAAAAAGTTTAATAATAAATAATAATAACATCGTTAATTCCTACAAGTGAATTTTTGAAGCAAGAATCAAAAGAATAAGAATACCAGTCAAAAATCTAACGTTCTATTCAGAAAAGATGTTTTAAAATTTATTCATAAGGCAACGAATGAGACGTTTTTAATAAACAAAGTGAAATTTACATTAATATTTGGTGCATGTAGTTAGTGGATAAGGACGACAAGAACTTGATGAATATACTAATTACTCAGAAGGATAGATAATTAGTTTTCATGGTAAATGTACCAGAGACAATCTATAGAAGCCATTTTTATTATCGTTGTTGACAAAGACGAAATAAACAGTTTGAAGGTGACAATTAAGAGACTACATGTCTTTAGGACCACGTGGTTGTTAACAGGACTTTTCTGACCTACAGACAAGAACATTACTATTCTCGGCAAGAACGCTGTATTGTACTGTCTGGAAAAAACAGTTGAAACCCTTCCGTTCGTCATTGCAAATAAATTGAACGGTCAAAGAAACTTACCTGTGAAGGTCGCTCGTAATTATATGAAGCGTCCAATCCGAATATATCACTTCCCTTGCCCCCAAAAAGTTATAAAATAAATTAAAAAATTAACCCAATTATTGCGATTCAAATAGATACACACAAAACAAATTTTATCTCTTTGTACAAATATACCTACTTTTAAAAGAAAATGAAAGCTGTTATATAGCCGTTTGTCACTATACAATATTATCTGAGAAAAATATTAAAAATTCATTTGAAAATTATTTTTAAAATATCCTGTAAGTTGCAAGTGGGATATTGCCTATTAAATTTATAAAATAATTTACTAACTCCCACTTGCAACTACAGTATATTTTAAAAATAATTTTCAAATGAATTTTTTAATATTTTTCTCAGATAATATTGTATAGTGACAAACGGCTATTAGTAACGGTCAGAGGGGACAGACAGGAATAGGTGAGCAGTGTTTTAAACATTGTATGCATGACGGGAAATATAATTATCTGGGTTTGAGCTATCCAGAAAAGTAGGTCAATGCTTTTGTCGAACATGGGCAACTCTTCTGGTACAGACTGGATCCAGTATGACGATGTTGAAGAGCTATGGCGGATAAAAGAGTGCGTCATTGTTGAACGATATTTGAAGGACAATAGGTTCTTTCCAAATAGCAGTAATTTCCAGTAATCGGATTATTTAGCATGCGCAGTAGCAAAATGTCTTTTCAACATGAAATAATTACTTGTTTAGAATTACTATACATATATTACTACAACTGGTTGAACGGTAATTATTAGTAATATTTTAATTTTCAAGTGAAATTGAAAAAGCGGACTACTATAATTTATAATTTTGCTACTGCGCATGGCAAATAGTCCGATTACTGGAAATTACTGCTATTTGGAAAGAACCTAATATATATTCAAAATTTGATGTTTCAAGGATGTCGGCAGGCATACCTTCTGGATCTGGATTTTCCTTACATAAATCTGATACACAGACAATTAAACATGAATCCACGTTGTCTGCAGCCAATGTAACCATTGGTTTTAGTAGGTTGGTAGGCTTATAAACTTAATGATGTAACCATCGTCTGCTAAATCGCAGCGGCCGTGCTTTTTCAAGGCGACGCGATTTAACAGACGATGATGTAACTAGAACCAAAGTTTACAGAATAAATATTCTATTCTTCTAGAATTGCTAGTTTATTATATGAATTGGACGAAATACTGTTACAAGTATTTACATAATAATTTTAATTTTTTTGATAAGTTATTTTAAAAAGTTAACACAACTTGTTTTTATGCCCGCGCAGAACAGAAAATGCACTGTTATGTAGTTGGTACCTAAACAATAATAGTATATGATTCAACGAGCTGGCTGTAATTTACGAGGGTGGAGGCGAGTGTCGTAAATCACCCAAGTGAATTACAGCCATTATAAGGCAAATAGAATACTATCCTTTGTTCACGACTATTAACAACGGTGTTGCTCAAACTTTTTGCTGAAAAAATTATACAATATTTTGATATCCATAATAGCGATATTCCTGTTTTGCAAAAATCGTGAAAAGTTGACACTTTCCCGCCATTAATAATTTAAATAATCTGCGAAATTCGCGAGAGGCTTAACACAGTATATAATTAAATAATGTCAAAACACCACTTTCAGGTTTGACATTCATAAATCACTTAAATTTAAAAAAGCATAAACAAAACTTTAATTAGTAAACTTAAAAACTCACTATGCAGTCACAATGAAATTTAAATTTGGTGACCTAAGTGTGTATTATGTACATTATTATACTTGAAGAAATAGACGAATAATGTACATATTATAATATAGTTGTGGAGAAGACAATAATGAACTAGTATGATAAAATATGTATGTTATGCCATGCCATAGTAGACAGACATGGCTTTTAACAGAGTCTTACCTGAGAAGCTTCTGCCTATACAAATCGTTGATGCTCAGATGTGTGCGACAGAGATAGAGCTAGTCCGGGCAAAAACCCACAGATCATTGGCCGAAAAAAAACAAAAAACATAAATGACAGACGTGTGACAGACCGACTCCATAGTTTATGAGTCTTTAAAAACTATTGCTAATAAACACAACTAAATCACAAAAGGCACACAAATCATTAACAATATTAACAGGAAAGGTTTTGTGAGGTTATATTTATATATTTTTCTGTCACACAACATCTGTTTATGCCCGAACTAGCTTCATCCCTCTTGTACACATCAGGACAGCGGACCATCTCTCTAGGGCCGGTCCATGATTTATAAGGTCTATGGGTTGTTCTCAGTTCCCCTACCAATTCTCAATTCTGCTTGAGCATTTCAGTCAGAGACACTTGCATATATGTATAAGTATATTCAGTGTGTATATTTAAACAACTGTATGTATGGGTCAAGGGAATCAGTAAATTAAGGCAAGACGAAACAAATGACAATTATTTTAACAAATTTAAGCAGCCAACAATGAAATTTTTTTATCGTCTAGAAGTTGAGGCATATGAAAGAATTTTACAAGGATGTAGTCAATGTTATTTCACACGACCATTCTTGTTATCTCTGAACATTACTTTGTGGAGTTACAAGGAGTGTTAAAAAAACACAGAACTTCTATAAACAAAAATATATATTTATAGTTACAGATTATATATAATTGTATTCTATAAACTATAGTAAATAAAATATTTGTCATGAAACTGGGAATAAGACTTTGTGAAAGAGATGTGCTTTTAATTTTCTTTTTTTTCACATTGTGCATAATGCAGTCTTATTTTAATTTAATTTTCATTTGAAATATTTTGATTACGTACTATTCTTTATACAATAATATTTTTAAATAATTTCAACTGTTAACAATTATTGTGAGGAATTTTTAATACTAGACAGAAAATAACTACTGACATTTTAACATTTATATTCCAAACAAATGGAATCGTGTGGTCCTTAATTTTAAGATGTAAGTATATTTTTAGACAGGAAAAAAACTAACAGCTAATTTTCTCATATCTCATAGCATAAGAATTTTTAAAATTCAAAACGTTTGGAATGATAACGATATACGCTAGTGGTTCTCAACGATTTTTACATTATTTCTAATTCTACGGGTTACTATTTTGTAAAAATATATATTGGTCGCACACTAAATACACTGTTTGTTATTCTAGTCTACTTTTTCAAGTTTATACAAAGCATTCTGCTTGGACACTCATTAGGCTTATTTAAAGAAAATATGTTTCCAATTTTTTATGATTTTTTTTTTAATACTAGGCAATCCACAGTATGTGAAGGACTACCTGGTTCCTGTTATTCAATTTGGCACTAAATGAATATGATAATACGATTAAAAACTTAAACATAGCATGCATCATTTACAAACAATTTAGTAAAAAAAATGTCATAAATGAACTGATAGGATTAAATAATATCTATAAATATACATAAAGGACTGTTACCAAATTTCTGATCAAAAAAAATATCACAAAATTAACATATATTAAAACATCCAAAACCTTGTTCACTTTTTAACTTGATACATTTCTCAAGAAATTGTCATAACTCACTACATTTTGATGACATTATCTGCACATTACAAGAAATTGGCCAAAATGACAAATTAGAATCGTGTTTAAATTACTCATACATGTTTGTTCTTGGATTTTATTAATCAAAAATTATTTTATTTATTTTATCACGTTTACCGTTATTAAAAACCTTCCATAGAAAATGAGGCCAATCTGTGTGTCAAGCACGTGGATTAGAGCTAAAGATAGGTAAGTGACAACTTACCTCAGTAACATTTCCAAGTTCCCTGGTATAGAAATTAAATTTTAGATATAAAGTAAAACGCTCTCAATCAAGTTCTAAGATAAGAATATCATGGTTTGTGGTCCGTTAACTAATTTTTACTATAGAGGCTGCAATTTATTGCAGTGTGTCTCACAAATATAACAAAATATGACAATTTCGTGAACCAAAACCAAACTCATTCAAAAAGTATTATAACTACTTTTTTACAAAATAAATGCATATAAGATTTTTTCTACTTGAATAAATAAAACAAATTATAAAATATGATAACACCCTAATTTTCCGCAACTATATTCTGTTGCTATCTATAAATAAGGGTTAAAATATTAGCAAATGAAAATGATTCCACTATGTTGATAAAAAGCAGTCAGCAATCAAAATCTCTTTTCATTTCTTTTCAACCGTCTTGAAACATCACTACATATTTCCTTTCCGTGTCCAATAAATAGGTCCGTACAGTTACCAATTGTCGACTTGCTAACCTCATTTGAATTATATAAACATTATTACATGCAATATAGCCCTGGAATATATTTATTTGCCTGTACAAAATACCGTTTTGTATATACAGAACATTGCCGATTCAAAATCGAGAAAAGTTTCTGCTATATCTATTCAACCTAGTCCATATTAATACATAAATGCTCTTGCTTATCAATAAAAAACAATTAATAAAATCCTCGTTATACCTAAAGCTACAAACACTGCAACAGTAATCTAGTTGAATACCCGCCAAACTGTACACACTGTAAGTTCGATGCACCAACAACCACCTTAAAAATATTCAACAAAGAAAAAAACATTGACCAGAACAACTAAATAAATATATGAAAAAACATATAAATAATTTGGAATTTTGAGATTAACAAATAAAAAAAAACTAACGCACATTATTATTAGTACATTTATGAAAGGCTGTACAAAAATGTACAAATAACTGAAACTATATCAAATATTAAGTAGTGAACTCCCTACCTGTTAAAGTATCTACTCCTTAGAGAACCCTTTAAAAAATAATTATTACTCAGAAACAAATAAAAAGCATTAACATCGCTTCTGGTTTTCACCAGAAATTTTGTAAAAATATACAAGTAAATATTTAATATAAATACAAATACCAAAATAACAAAAAAATACTGCCACGACACGCCATTTTGTGCCCTTAATATTACTGTATGTTCTATGTACCTAGGCTTAGCCAAGAGGCTAAATTAGAACTAAAAATAAAACAAGTAACATAAAACATAATCTATAAAGAGATGCAGAAAAGGAAAATTGTTATGTGTGTGAAATCTGTCATAATATTTTTAAGCTACAATTAATGTTCATTCAATTTAAATAAAAATTCTGTTCCAAATTAACAAAAAAAAAAAAAACAAAAAAAAGTAAAACAAAATCACAAATAATACGTTACAGTGTTTGATTTGAATGAATTTAATTTCACAAATCTTATGACACTTTTGTGAGAATTACATGTGCAACTAAAAAAAATGCATCGTGCAATTTCTGGTCGCGGAAATTTTAAAGTTCAAATTTCAACGTCAAATTGTAACACTAAATGTAGCTTAAACCGTGAAACAAAAGTCTCGTGTAGTGAGAAATTTTTAGAGAAAATGATTGTCATTTTTTTTTTGGTTTTTCATTCAATATTTAGAGATACAATAGATACAGAGCTATAAATACAGGGTGTTTCGAATATAAGTGCCATTACTGGGATGGTTTACATATCTGACCAAAAGCAACAGAAAACACACGAAAAAAATGTCTAAAACCAACAGTTTTACAATACAATGCAAAATTGTAAGCTAAGGTACGAAAGGCCAAGTAAAAACCCTTCAAAAGTAATTTAATCTTTGTATTAATATTAATTAAACTACAGAAATTTTCGTAAGTCATTCAAACTGTAATGTGTAACAACATTGCAATCCATTACCAATTATTGTTAACCTCAAATTGGATCAAAATGGTTGTGCAACATACACAATTTCTTCATATTGTGACTAGTGCATCGTTTTTATACCTAGCGTTTGCTCGATCTTTGTGAGCATGCATAAACAAAAATGGGACGTTTTATCGACCATGAGCTACATGACATGGTAATTTATGGTTATGTTCTCTGTCTATAAGACGATTGTAGGGAGACCATAATCGTACCTACAGCTGATGACCAGTAAATGTAGTTACTATATCTCTCATATTGTATGACCGTTTCCCACTAGTAAAAATTAATTAATGGTTTATTAAAGGGGTGCTTGTGATTATTATGTAGAAACACCTGACATGGTGGATCTACAACGTTGTCACATACTCAAGTTTCGTTTGCAGTGGCAGCTCGTGAGCTTGTCCTCAAAGGGGCCAAAAAAAACTTGTTACTGTAATTATTTCATTACGTCCATGCAAAGAAAGTTTACTTTCCCTAAAAGTAGAAAACCAAATTATTTTTGTTTCGGAGAATTTTCATGTTTTTTTATATTGTCCTGCAAGAAAACTCCTATTTTCGTCCATTTTTCTTACGGATAGAACTTGGCCTACTTTTACGTCCTCTGTATTTGAACTAAACATCCTGCCACTGGATGGCCGTTATTTTCCAAACCTACTTTTTCCTCTAATCTTAAGGTATCAATCATAAGTTTTCTGTATCACAGCCTCTCAATGTAATAAGTTTAAAAAAATTCTTGAAAATACGTCAACGCTCTGTCTGTCCGATGGACTCAAATTTCAGAGTCAATTTAATGGAATGGGGACTGCGGATGGCGTTGTCTCTTTGCTATCACAATTCTGTTACCGCTGGTCAGGGAAAAAATTTGTTAAGTCAATTACGTTGTGTTTGGTACAATTTATCATACAGCAAAATAAAAGCACTTATATTCTGGACACTCTGTATAACTTCGAACGTACATACGTAGCTGCGTTCATCAACTGAAACATATTATAGCACATAAGAACCTAGAAGTATTTCCGAGTGACTTCACCCTGTATATGTGGCGTACGAATTAATCTAGGGATTTTTCTCAGAACGCAGCTACCTCACCAAAATATCGTGCATAATTTATTGTCACCGTTGTATACAGAGAAAAATCGTACCACCTCTTTATATATTTAAGTAAATTATGCTCCATATTTCCTCTCACTAAAAAAGTTACCCTAATCCTACTCAATATCACAATAAAATGAGGAATATACATAGATATATATCTGGGGAACCTCCCTAAACTCTTTAAATAGTCATATTTTACATATTCGAACTACGTAACATGCAGTAAAGGGGACGCGGGTTACATCCTCAGGATTATACCATTAAATTTTAAAGCTAAGCTACACCACGAAACCTTAAATTTAATTTGCTTACCATTACCTGTTTCTTGCACCGTCCACAAAATATTAATACGCCACCCCTTCTCTCATATTTGTTTTCATCGATTGGGTAAATACATCATTATAATTAACGAGAAATTTTAAACAAACTCAAAAAGTTGATAAGAAAACCATTTAAAAATAAACGATATAACCCTAGGCATGCTAAATCGTCACCAGGCCGGGACGATAACAAAAAAATTATATCACAAAAGTTGGTAAACAAATTTAACGGCCATCGCCGAAATCAACATTTTTATAAACACCGATGCTTGTGTCGATACATAAATAGAATAAAAAAATATTAAGTAAATCAACTTAAGTTTTCAACAAATCTGTGACGAAACGTGAGAATGTACAGAAAGTAACGTTGCTTTAAGTTTTAAGCGACACTGTCAGAGTTTGTGCCGTTCTTCGTTAATACTGTGCCGTTTGCAGAAGGCTTGTCTGTCATGAGTTCTTCTTGCTCTGGAGCGCTCTCGGGGCCGTTGGTGTAGTTCCACGGCTGGATCTGCAAGAGAAGAAACAAAAAATGTACAGGGGAACACACGTCGACTGAATTACAAATGATCCCGAAGCTGGTATATGTATAAATTATGAACTATACTGGCAACACAAACGCACGAAATGGACCAACCTCTACCATGTGAAAATAATGACTGATGGATGAAGTGAGAGAAGTCGGGCCGTGTGCATCTGTTCCATATCGAAGGCGGGCTGGCCTGTATAGAATATTAAACCGAAATTTGAACTGCCAACTTTTTAGCTGTGCCAAGTGTGGCGATTACAGTCTATCTGATGTTGGCGCTGATTACTGTGGTTGGCATTTATTATAAAATTCTCATTCAATTTCCAATTGATTACATCGGGTGTTTAAAACAATGCTAACTTAATTATTTTTTATTTCTGTGATTAATTAGCGGTTCTGCAGTGCTTGTCATTGAGTAGACATTAAAGACAAGGTTATTGACCTAAATACAGTAGGTCAAGACTCGGATTGCCGGATTGTTGATCACTGAATGTTTCAGATTGTTGTTTGTTAACAGTACGAGGTTTTTTTTATTACTGTCTGTAATTAAATACAAAAAACCTTTCAGTCTCTTTTAACAATTTAGCCTAGTTAGTATGGTCCGCCAGCAGTTAGTGACAGCCTGAAAATGGGGTTTAAATAATGATTTGAAAATATTTTTTTCAAATATGCATTCAATTTTTTTTTAATCAAGTATTTGTGTTATACTCATGTTTCCCTATCTTCTCTTAAAATTAATGACATTATGACTGAATCACCCTGTATACATATATTTACATCTTTAATCCTTCCTTATTTCTTTTAAAATGTAGGAATGTAACTTAAAATTGTCAAATTTCATAACACTATTCGTTAGACCTCCATTGGTAAGTGAAACAATTAAGAACTACTGCTAAATATTGAAAGTAGATTGCATTACGGATATTAATTTTAAGATGTGTCATTATGATTGCAACGGATTGTCCACGTTTCAAGATTCAGTAACGGGTACTTACGTCTCCTGTGCCCCAGATCTGGTAAACGCTGTAGGTCGAAATGGCCACGAACCCCGTGACGTAGAACACCATCCTCCAGGAGGACATGAGGTGCTCCTTCTCGTCCAGCATGAGGAAGGCCGCCTGGGGGCTCAAGAAGCTCGCGCTCATGTGTATGGTTTGAGCAAATGCTAATACTGGTCCCGCAAAGTTCGGAGCTGGAAAAAAATTGTCGGTATTCGTCGGTTTATTTTTCCACTCACTCTCACTCACCTATATCCACCACATTAGCCATAGCACCCGCGTAGGACGCGGTGATCAAAGTCACGGCGAAAAACCAAACTACCAAGACAAGGTCAATGTCGCAACCGAGGTAACTAATGAGGAGGACTAGAATGCCGGGCACGACTTGGGCTGAAAAGTAAACGTTAAAAATATTTGCTCCAATCCAACATAATACAAGTATTTCAACAAGAAATCGTATTTGTTTTTAACTTACATAAGGCAGTCATAAATTTACGAACGTTGGTCAGGGACATGTAGTTTTTCGTCACCAGCTTGTCCGCAACGTAACAAAATAATACGGATGCGACGTAGCTACAGATAAATGGGGCGCCTGACAGCAAACCATTCTGGAAAAAAAGGTGAGATATACACGGCGTTCCAAATAAGAACCAACACAGAGCAGGTGATTTCTTCTCATAAACACTATTCAAATCTTGTTATAATTAAGTAATGCATGTTTTCTTGAAAGTTTTTTAAAATTTAACAATAACAAAGTGTTAAAATAAATTCTGCGGGAAAATAAAGTCTTGTTTAATTTTAAGGGTGTTTCAATTACATGAACTCATAGTAAAGAAGACCAATAATAAACCTAAATCATGTACCAAATTTGGTTATTCCAAGTTAGAGTCATTCAGATATCAATTTTTTTCGAAACATTAGACCCCACTTTAAGGCCTGTAACCGCCTATGTGCAACTTTGTCTGTAGGTATGTTTAGTTGAATTGCAATATTTTGGGACCTCCATGCTCTGTGTCGGTTCTTATACGGAACACTCTGTATAGGGTAATCCAATATTTCGTGTACATGGAACTATCGCAGAATAAAACGATTTAACAAAACTTACCGCAATCAAAAATTACTTTGTTTGGCCACTAGAAGGCATTAAATTTGAAACAAAAACAAAAATTCCCACATTCGACAAAGGTTATTTTCACTTCAAGCACGTATTTCAATAAAATAATAAAAACTGAAATAATTAAATTAGCAATTCGGCGGTTCATTGCGGTACTTTATCAATCTAGGAACTTTAGAAAAAATGTTCTTCTTGATAAACTAACGGGAGTAGTTTATCTATCTTTTAACATCCCGTATACTACTTTTTTTTCTAGTAATTTGTTTATGTTTGCTACGGTTTTCACATAATTAATAATTTTTTTACTTTATTAATTACATAAGAACCGTTCAAATAAAAAAAGTTAAAAGAGGAAAAAAACTCGATCTATCTTTATAACAAAAAAATTATCGGAATAAGGTCAGTCAAAAAAAAAAAAAAATTAAAAATGAGCACATTTGCTTACGAGTAATGTTCCTCACATTTCTATAAACGCTATTACTTCGGTTTATACACCAAAAAGTAACATCTAGGTATACAAGGTGTTCTGTTTTTTCATTCTTAATTTTGCGGAAAGATAGAGCATGAAAAAATAATAGAGGTTCATCCTTTAACATTTTTCTCTATGACACTACGTTTTCCCGATACTTTAAAAACAAATATTTTATTTTCTTCATTATTTATTAAACAAATATATATTTTTCGTTTAAACTTGGTATGCAGCAATCATAATAAAAGATTAATATTTTGATTAGAATAACTTTTTTTAATTAAAACCAGTAACGTAGGTGTGGGTTTTTGTTCTCTCTTGAAACCCCTAAACTTCTACGCCAATGATGAAAAGTATTTTTTCAGTATAAATTTTAAAGTTTTATTCTATTCAAGGATCATCCTAATCTTGCACTCAATATCTATCATTCAGAATCAAAGTAAGTTCTACTGTATAATTTCTGATTTGATCCTGACAATTATTAATTATTGTTTTGTTGTAAGACCGATTGTAGTTAATTAAAACAACTTCTTATTATGTAGAAAGATATAATAATACTAACTTAAGAATTCTAATCTCTATTGTTACATAACATATTAAATGATGCAAGAATTCTAAGCATATATTTATACTTTTAGATGAGACGCTTTCCTGAAATGTTTTTATAATTGGTGATTACAATAAATGGCGTTGCATGTAACTGTAAATGAAACATACAGTATGTTTAAATATTATATGGTGAAGTTATATATGCCTTTGAACAAGAAATTTGGCAAAAACATTTTTGTTAGTAGTATTCTTCCGTAAATTTTACTCCTTCCCCTTATTTTAGCTTTTATGCTATATTTTTAATTAGTGATTATAATAAATAATATTGCAGCAATGTAAAATGCAGTACGTTTAAATATTATATATATTTGAAGAACGCTGATGTAACATTTTACTTTTTGAAGTTCTTCTGTGAATTTACAAACTTATCTGTTACTTTAATTTTTATTATTCTACTACTTATTGCAAATATTTGTACATAATTTTAAAATAAATATTAGTTCTACTTATTTATCTTATTTTTACTTTTAATATATGTCTTCAATAAATTTAATATTTTATGGATAAAATCTCAGACAAAACTTTAAAGTAAAATAAGTAAAAAAGTCACTTAACATTTCCAAAGCTTACAGAAAAAAATGAAAATTAAAAAATATTTCAAAAAATATTTATACACAGAATTGTAACTGTAATCTTCCACCAAATAACATATATAGTGTTCAATTTTAGATCCACCGAAGTCAGTGCCATAAATGACTAATGAAATTTTACAATACTAGAGGTAGGTGGTTAAACTTATAGTATGAAATATTTCACTGAAACTTTTCTTCAAATTTTACGTAAAATTTTTGAAATGCATAAAATTTTCATAAATTTCCGAAATTCTTCAAAAAATTTCCAAAAATTCTTTATATTATACATTTTTTAAAAAATCATCCAAAAATTCCTTAAATTTTCATAGTTCCGAAAAAATCATGGATATTTTTCAATACATATCCAAAAATTCCTTATAGCTGTTTTACACACAATAATTTATTGAACTGACAATTTATTCATAAAGAAATTGATCAATTTCACAATTTATCGAGGACTGCTTTAAACATTTCAATATTTACAACAATTTATTGGTAAATTCCATTGCTGCTAACATCATCAATTAAAATTCAAATACTGTGTAGTCAAACCTGTCATCTCTATTAATAATTAATACGAATAAAGTTAGCAATAGTACCAACTCGAAGCCGCCTTTATATGCAACTAAATTGCACCTACCTTCTCAATACTGAAACCCAAAATACTCTTCATGTACGTGGGCCCCGGAATGATAAAAGTATAGTGGACCCAGATCCTGCCGAACGTTGTGATCCCGATGGACCAGGCCGGCATGGAAGTCAAGATGGCCTTCCACGGCACCGCCTGCTTCCTGGTGTTGGCGTAGGTGTTGACCGTGTTCTCCTTGATGTATTGTTGCTCGCTTAGACTTATCCTCGGGTGGGTTTCCGGACTATCGAAGGCGAGCAGGTACCATATCACGCACCAAAGAACGCCGATGGAACCCGTTGTATAGAATACGGAACGCCAGCCCAGATGGGCGATTAGGAAACCACAGAGGGGGTAGGTTACCCCTATGCCAATACTGAAACCTTGAATATTTTGCCGTTAAGAGATATTCTTCTATATGAAGAAGGTACAAATTTAGTTTACCTTGGAAACTCGACATGAACCGACTTCTTTCCGGGACTGGTATCCAATGCCCTACGAGGGCATACATAGCCGGCCATGTCAAACCCTAAAAGTATTGAAGTTTACTCCAAAATTAAAAAAATATATATTTAAAAAAAGGGTTACTGTGTATGTATTTCATGATATCAGCCACAATTGTCAAAATATTTGAGTTAGCTCCATGTCTTCTATAGTAATACTCTTTAACAACACATAAAATACAAGGTGTCTCTAATATGACTGCCAAACTTCCTTGCTCGATGAACTAGAGGTTTCAAATATAAATAAATGTTTCGTGCATACATAATAAAGACGGTATTTAAGATTCTAAGCGTACAATATCGTGGTTTTATTTCAAATCAAATCATTGCTACATCTGGGGTACCTCAGGGTTCAGTTCTTGGCCCTCTATTGTTCAATATGTTCATTAATGATATCTGTGACAGTCTTCGAGCCAATGTTCCTTTATATGCGGATGATTTCAAGCTGTATACATCTGTTTCATCTACAGGTGAATGTATTTTACTTCAAAATGATTTAACTGTAGTTAATGAATGGTGCCTTCAAATATTTCTAAATGTTTCATTATGACTTCCACAAGGAAAATTAATTCTACATTGGTTCTCAGACTGTCGCCTGTTGCACTGAATTTAAAGATCTGGGAGTTACTTTTGACGTTAAATTAACCTTTGTCCTCATATTAATAATACTATATCTGAAATAGATCGATGATCAAGAACATTCATTTCTTTGATGCATCATCAGCAAATTTGGCATTGATACTTCAACTGACTTCAATATGCTACATCTTCAACAGGAATGAAATTGGACCTTCACATCATTACAACCTTTGGTGTTAAATTAGACCGACGAACAACCCCGCCTCCAGGTGATTACAACATCTTGTGTTAATTTCAACCTAGAAACAACTTGACAGAAGTTTGGCAGTGGAATTTAGGGACAAGCTGTATTAAATACATTCGACTTACTACATAAGCTTCGCTATAAAGAGATAATTCAAATCTTCTGCTTACCGAGGCGAATCCCTGGACGAACCTGAGGGCGATGACGATCCCGTAATGGGTCTCGCTGGCCCATGGAATGCACAAACTGCACAGGGCAGTCGCCAGTTGGGCGTAGCCGAAAACTCGCTTGGTGCCCAACTTTTGGGTGGCGAAACCACCCACCACCTGAGATACGATGTAGGCCCAATAGAATGAGGCCAATATGTAGCTTTGTACTTTTCCAGACCACTCCAGTGTACCACCATAGTCCTAAAAGAAAACATCAACTTGAAGGATATATTTTTATATATTGTATTTTGGTTCGTTCAGTCTTTCACCATTAAAAAAACAAATGTATGCACGGTGTGAAAAAACACTATACTGGACTTTGGGAGGACTATGATTGGCAATTTAAGTTAAGAACGATGCTATTGTATAGCAAAAATTTAAACTATATCTAGAGAGTCGTTGGATTAAGGTGTTTCTATAGAAGCTGGTCAGTTTTACTACGTTAATTATTGTAATGCATCAGTAGAGAAAAGTGTTTATTCTGTAGGTATTGTAAATGATAACAATGATTTAAGATCTAATATACCAAAATTAATTAATTAAATTTTCAAATATACCCCCGTCTCCTCTATGTATGCACCAGCTCGTTTGTGGATTGAGATTTTCTCTTATAAGTGCTGCACAATTGACAATCCGATCGAATAGCATCTCTCTTGTGTTCACTTTTGTTGCATATGCTAATGATTTAAATAAACCACCCCCAAAGGCAATAATCAAGGGGATTTAAATCTGGTGACCTTGGGACCAATTTTATAAACCACCTTTGCTAATCCAGCATTGCGGAAAGCAATTCTTAAGATGATTGATCACACGACTAAAATGGGCAGGGACACCATCATGCTCAAAGTGTACCTACATGTTTTGCCTAATATTCAATGAAACATCGTCTAGTAGATCTGTCAAAGTATTTTCTAAACATTTTACATATTTAGCTCCAGTTAGACGACCATCTAGCACAACTGGGCCAAGTAATTGATTATTAATCATACCATCACGAGTGAATTGAATCGTATCAGGGAACAAAATGTATTTGTAAAGTGTATGGATTGCGTTTATTCAATTGCAAAAATGCAACCGCAAATCACCGTCTTGAAGATTCTGGACCCGCTGAATGTGGAAAGTTTTTAAAACATTTTTGTGAATGACCTATGCCGTAGTTTGATTAAACTGGAGACGGGTTGCAATGCGCCTTGTACTTACACCCGGGCTACGCCAAAATAAATGTTAGTAATCACTAATGTGATTTTGGTTTAGATTGCAGGACCTACCCAAAATAAAATAACAGCTTTCGCAAAAATAGCAATTAAAATATTTTCATTGCTATCTCAGTAACCGCTTTATTTTCGTATTGCATTAACTCCCCAAGTTATCTTCACTTTTTTTTATAAATTACAAATTACTATAAAAAATTGATTTAATTTTATCAATTCTTTTTTCGTAAAGGTTTGCGGCATTTTTAGACATTATTACCAAACTTCGAAGTTGATTACAATGTTATTTAAACATCTCCATTACATACATGATTTCTAAAAAAGCATTTCTGTAGCCAGAAACTGGACCACCTACTTTTCTATGAAGGATTTTTGATTATTTAACATTGCTTGTTTAAACTTTTTACACATGCCAATGATTATGTAAATAAAAACATTGGTTTCCCCTAAAACCTGTAACAATATAAGCGATATTGATAAATCAAATTGGCATCTTAGAAATCGTAAAATATACAGGGTGACTTAAATAATAAAATAGTGGCGCCTTTTGATAGCCATTAAGACAAACAAAACAGATCTATGATATGTGCTACTATTGAGAAAAAACAAAATATCGATTTCAGAAAATGTATTCGTCTTACGTCATGGTTGACATTAGGCAATTGTCTTTATTGTCAACGTAATTTTCGATATTTGGTAGCGTTAAAAATAACAACTCTTTGCAATTTAGTGCAATATATAATGCAAACATTTAGTGTAGTATATAGTTTTATTACTCTCAGTTGCAGTTTCTTAAATATTTGGATAAAAATATGATGCATTATTCATTTGTTCATATGACGTAAGTCGTCTGAATTCTTGACGCGAGTATACCTAGTCATTATTTCTCTACAGACAGAGCTGAAATTTGGTACAGAGGGATAAGAGTATAAGAAAAATCGACATTCGTCGAAAAATAATTTCTACGGCCACCAGTTTCTGTTATGCAACGTTCAATTGTTTTTTTTTTCTTATGGGCGCCATTTTGCATATTGACAGTAATATATGTAGAATAACATTACGAAACGTCAATATCTAACACTACTATTTTATTAAGAATAACCCATAAAATACAATAATTTAAATAAAAAACTAGTTCTTGACGGAAAAAACATTTAACAAACATGACAGATTCGACATTTTTGCTGACATTAATTTTATTATTGGAAGCGATATTTGTCGGAAGTATTTAAATATTTTAATGATGGATTATCTTCCATTAAATTATAAGTATTAGAAATGGTTCAGTAAAATGGCACAAGGCCCCCAATTTTTGCAAAGGTGTTCCAATATTGCCAATGCCAATGGCGAACCATGCAAAACGGACCACCCCGTATATTTAGTTCTGGAAAGTACAGAGAACATAAAACAATAAACATATAGATATTACCACCTACGTGTGAATATTATTAATTGTTTTGGAGCATATGCTTATATTAATATCTTTATCTACCACAATATCCGCATGCACTATGTTTTGTTATATTGTACATTATTCGCGTTTTCTAATATTATGATCGAAAAATATTTAAAAAATCACTCACAAAAAATATTGATGCAGTATGTACGTAGCAATAATAGTTATTATTGTTCAGAAATAAATTAATAAAAAATATTTATTATCATATAGTTCCTAGTTACATAATTTTAACAAAAGTCAAAGTGAGATAATTAAGTTTCGAAAGCATTAATGCAGAAATTCTACTTCCTTTTTCTCGAAAACAGAACATTTTACGGCATTAAAAAAATACCAATTATGTTCAAAACTGATAGCTCTGTATTAACAGTTACTTCAATTCGGGAAACTAATAATGTGCAAAAGTTATCAAGAGATAACTTTCATTATGAACTGGCCAAGGCCTTCCCTGATATTACATCACAATATGTGTCACATGATTTTAACGACCTTGAAATAATGTACACCTCAGCCAAAAATAAATTTGATCTTATGGAGAATATCAAACATATGACAAAAGAAGTTATTATATTTTTAAATTTAACATGCTGTATCTCAGTAGCTTTATAAAAAAAATCATTAATTTTAGTATACCATTCTGCCAAATCTATCACCTGACAAATTTTTGTACACTCTCAGCAGAATACCCTATATGTGTTCTTAATCATGGACACTTTTACAGAATAAGTCTGTCTGTTGAAAAAAATGTAATAAATGTTTAAAAAACGAGAAAAAATTTTTAAAGCCTATAACCATTAATATTTATGTCAACAAAAGCTATTCGAAATTGTCTCCATTCACTTCGAATCAAGCTTGGGCTCGTCGAATCCAATTTACTCCCAGTAGTTCGAATGTTTCTTCTTTCTACGGGTCCCAAAGATGCAGATTATCAACAGCCGTGTGATCTGTTCACTCAATTTACCGATATTTTCTACTTCGGTGGTATATCTCGCGTCCACATACCTACCACGCATGTATGAATTTGATCTGGAGGATCGCGGAATGCCATCCCATGCAATGGGCCTACGTATCCGGTACTGGAATTGGCCCCAACGCGAATTTACATTTGGCTAGCGAAATGCGGATTCCTCGGAGAAAGCTTTATGGAAAATGAAATTCCGGAGTTTGCGAAATGAATGACCCTTCAGAGTGAAAATATGACACAAAATATATATGTTTGAACGTCCGGAATCGCCATTATTGTGTGTTTTTCTCATTCATAATGTTATACTGCGGTGTGAAAAGTTTTTTCGTTCAGTGTGAATAATATTCATTAAGGAAAATGGCCCATTGGGGCCGGAAAATCATATTTTATGTTTGCATTCCTATTTTAAGCTGGGATTAAATCAGTTTTTCAATGACACTGACTGTAATCCTTATTCAATTTTGTTTGCATTTATTTCCAAATGTTATTCAATTAAAGATATTTGGATAAATGTCTTAATTAATGCCCGGGAGGGAAAATGCATATTCTTAGGTAGCTGAAATACCCTGATTCAATGACTGGGAACATGACAGTAACCAGATTCCTGTCTAGTAAACATCGTGTTTATAGAGATAGATTCCAATCGACCAAAGGACTACACAAACACGGTACGTTGAGTTTCCGGAATTAAAATCATCAAGAAAATACCAATATATATCAACTGAGGCGTACATATAAAACAACACGGTATGCTGTTGACATTTTCCCAATGGAATTCAATATGGCCATAAAACCAGTAGTTCCAAGAAACGCATACCTTAATTAAAACATAAAAATCCCACATACTGGCGAAAATTTCAGCCAGTATGATTTTTTCTCCCCAACTTAAAATATTCGGTTGAATCACGATCAATAGCATTTTAATACTTTGGTACGTCCGAAATAGATTTTCCGCCCCACGCTACATGGAAAATCCCAAATTGTGACTTTCAGCTGGAAATAACTACAATTTTCCCCATACGGTATTTTCAGGACCCAAACTGGGAACTCTGTAGCTGACCAAAAACCTACCACGCATAAAAAAGCTATAGAATTTAGATCTGGAGATCGCGAAGGCCATCCCATGCAATCCAACGTATCCCGTGTACTGAAATCAAAAACTTCCAGACTGCTAAAGATATTTTAAATATTTACTTATTTAGGATTACAATATCCAGACAGAAAAAAAAAACTACTTGAAAGGGATTCTTTGTATCTCGGAGAATAGCTGGGTTATCGGAATGGTGAACATTGCTTCTGATCGAGTTCAGTAGCGTACTTGTAACTTCTCTACAGAGTGTCTCTTTTAAAATATGACACAAACATATATATGTTTTAATGAAACACCCTGTATATTTTCAAGCCATTCAATTGCATTATTTTTCTCATTCATAATGTTATATCTAGCGGATCTTTAGCACCACAATTAATAATACTATACAATAATACAATGTGTGAATAATATTCATTAATCTTGAAAACAATGGAATCAAAAAATATATATTTATGTTTATTCCTATTTTATAATTTACTGCATGATTATATCATTTTCAACAGTTTTTTCAATGACACTGACTGTTAATTTTCTTCTTATTCATTATTTTTTTGTTTGTTTTTATTTATTTTCAAATGTTATTCAATTAAAGATATTTATACATTTCTTAATTAATCATAAGTTTCTCCCAAAAGAGGCCGTGTTGTGAAAACCGCATCGTTCTATATTTGGTAGTTTCTGAAATACCCTGCTATTACAATAAAATTGGAACACTCTGTACAGTAACTGCAAGATTCTGTTCAGTATACATCGTTTTATAGCTTCAACCGACCAATTAAAAATATCTAGTTGAAAGCGATATTTCATGCAATTGGCACACATATGAATTGGTGAATTTCTGAGAACGTGTGTTGTAAAGCTGACAAATAAAACAATGAATAAGTGGAAGTCTGAACATGAGGAATGTTAAAGTAAATTACTCAAAATGGCCGGATAATCCACGAGAGTAGACAAAAGCTTATACACAAAAGAATACATAAAAACACGACGAGAGATTATGTCAATGAGGTTAAATCTTTCTAATAGATCAGAGCTCGAGGTTTAAATATTAAATATTTAACAAATTTCCTCTGAACATTTTTAAGTTAGTAGTAAAGATTTCATATTGAAGGTCCCAGGCAACAGTGGCACATTCTAATTTCTAGTCTAAAGCCCGCTTTACATTAACAATTTCTTTGTCAATTAATTGATCAAGTGGCTTCGTCAAGTCAATTGACAAATGTAATACTAAAACTTGGACGTGAAATTAATTCATCAACTTCTTCGACAATAAATTGTTAGTGTAATGCCAGCTTTAGAATAAGTTTTAAGTCGTCAATAAGTTCTTCATCAATTTATTTGACGTCCAAGTTTTAGTATTACATTTGTCAATTGACTTGACGAAGCCACTTGATCAATTAATTGACAAAGAAATTGTTAATGTAAAGCGGGCTTAACATATTGATAATAATCATCCATCCAATTTGGGAATATAAACACATAAACAGTCCAATTGAACGTTCATCATCAAACCTGGCGACACGATATTAAAAATAATTCTTAACCATTGCATGAGGATTCTCAAAAGCAAAACATGAGTATTATGAAGACTGGCTATACCATTAGACGTCAAAATAGCTTCATCTGTAGCCAAGATGTAGGCTGCAAAACGGACATTTTGAGCATTTTTTTGTAACAACCATTCACAAAATCTACCGTTATGGGATAGTAAAATTGCTCGACGTTTAAAAGCCTTTGTGTTGGTCACGTCATAGACATAAATCTCTATTACCACGTCCATGTGGAACAACTGCAGTAAAATTTTCTATTAGGAGCATACAAACAAAAAGCCGCTGGTGAGTTTTGTCTTGCTTCTTCGTTGGCTAAAACAATTTCCATTAACTTCTCGTTACTGTACAGATGTACCATTTATATTGGAAAATAATTGGTACAATAACATTTTAAGAATACTGTAACCTCTATGTAGACGAACAAACTTTATTGCCACTCTTGATTATACAAGAAATATCCTTCAAACAAATTTCACAACTGTCAACGCTTTACTTTGACGTTTGTCACTCATATATGACTCGCATTCGGCTGCTCAATATCTGATTCCAGCGGCGAAAATGATCCGCTTATATAGGTTTTTAGAGTTCTGGAAGTTTCTGCGATCTCGAGAACGTATCGAGAAACAAATAGAATATAGCCTGGAATATTCCGGAAAACGTAAAATTAAAGGTATTACAAAAATTATAAATTCTAATGCAAACAGGAACATAATTAACAAACTAAAGGATAGGTGAGCTTCCGTAACAATACTTTGATTCCCACAAATTAACCTTTAGCAACTGGAATCGCCAAATATAAAGACAAACATTGCACTGGCTCTCTTACAACAGGATTAGCATTTCGGAGAGTATTAAAAAAAAATTGAGCTATCTATTGCAACATTAACAATTTTTGTCTTGTTTGTCTGTTGGTCTGTTACATGTTTTTAACAAATCGACTGGCATACATGATTAAACATTTCTGGATAACACTATACAGAATGATTCACAACTTATCTAAAACAATTTGGGAATAGGTGCGTCATGAAAAATTGAGTCAATATCGGAAAAAAATTGTTTGTAAAATCCTTAGTTTCCGAATAAAAAAATTATTGATATTGTAGTATTTTCAACCTTTACATCGCTGGGCTACTGTAGTCTCTAACCAGGCGATTTCGCATATCGGTATTAACGTTCTTGTGATGCGGGTGTTTCCATTAGTTTTAGTTTTATTTAATTTAGAAAGAACTACCTACACGTTATTTTCGTTGCCCGGTCGCCGATTGCATGCTTTACCTTGCCAGGTACAGTGGACCAGTTTTCAGTGCCGAGCAGAAGTGTATTTTTCAATAACTTTTGAATTACCCTTTTTGATTTTTTTTACAAAATTGTATTTATAAATCCCCTGTCCATTAATTTTTTTTTTAAATATATCTGAATCACTGTATACGCTGTGATTACGCTAAAGGAACAGATCCCGGATTCAGCAGACATCCGCTATTTAGGATAAAACTATAAAATGTTCTTGCTATAACACAAACAACGCCGATGTTTAGGTAAGAGCAGGTTCAGCAAAGCTGTTAATTCAATTCCAAGCTAAATACCAATTTAAATGTGCTAACAGGAATTTATTGAAATCGTTTAGAATGTGAGGTGATAATTAATGTTTACTTCCTCGATCCTACAATTTTTTTTTCTAATGAACAGAACGCACAACAGGTCGTTAATTCAGCGACGAATAAAGAATCAGTTTTCCAGATTTATCCAGTTTTATTTCCATTTCAACGTGGAATGCATATATTATACAATGAGTACCTGTGGCGCCATAGCGAATTTACATTCTTGGCAAGCCCAGCAGGGCCGTACTGAGAACTTTAAAGTCCACAAAACGTGGACCACTACAAGCTGATTTACAATCTGCAGCAAGATCGATTTGTATGGTTACTGTCCTTAATTAGGAATGAATATTTAGTGGACAGAAATCATAAGCAGAATTTGACTCAACTCAAATCAATATCTAATAACACGTGCCTGTTTAGAATGACCTTGTAAACATACAATATAATAAAATACTTATACTGTTATCTACAGCATCTGACTTCCTACCCTTCAATGCCAATTAATTATATTCGACAACTCACGCAACAAAAAAATATTTGCGTCACACTGTTTATACCTACACAATATAATTATTTTGTCTATCTCTTGCCGATATAGTTATATTTCATAAAGCAGATACATTAGTTTGATTAATTATAGCACATGGAAAATATCAGTGGTTATTTCTATAACATTTTTTCCTGTGTGATACTCTATTTTCCTGATAAATAATGTTCAATTTAAAAAACATGTTTTTATGTTTAATTAATTGTTTGACAAAATAGTCTAATTATATATTATAATTCATATTCTAAAAGTGTTTAATTCAAAATGAGCTCAGAAAGTGCAGACAAAATAAAATTTCAATCGCAAATAAATTGTTACCATCTTCAGCAGAGCCTACGGAACTTGTCAAATAATACAACGTACGCAGTAAACTTAAACAATTACAGCAGCAGCCTCATTGGATACCCATAACTGAAAGCACTGGATCTCGCATCTGCGATATCGGCCCTTTTAATTTACATGTAATGCAAAATAAATTGTAATCGTACTTAAAATGTCCATTGTTTAATTAATAAAATCAACAAGTTTCGAAAAAGTAACACATAATTTTGACATTAGTTTTTAGCAGCTAGGTGACAAAAACACTCACTTTGTCAACTGAAAATATAACGAAAATGTCAACTTTTGATGTAAATAACTTTTTTTAACTGAACCTAGTGGTCTAATTATGAGGTTTTATTAGTTCTTGATGCCTCTAATCTTCTGCGCCAATGGTAAAAAGTATATTTTAGTAGGTACAAATATCAAAATTTTAATTTAATTTTTAAAACAGTTTCCTTGATAAAATTCTCCAATGACATTTATCTTCCAGACATTTTAACTTTTTCTAATCAAGATTACCCTATGTAATTCTTTAAATTACAATCAATAATGTATTAAACAAATAAAAACAATAGTTTGTAAGCATTTTAATTTCAATAATGCTGAAATTGATGTCTATTTTCTTCAATTTTTAGGAAGAAATTCATGACTAGTCTGCTGAATACTTGAATCACTGATAAAAATCGGTAAAGGCAATAGCAGTAATAACAAAGTAAATAATAATACAGGGATGATTTAAGTGAACAAATAGCACCTGATGTTTGTTATTTTCTACTTAATCCAATTTACAATAACACTATTACACACTTCTGCAATTCAAATCAAAACAGCAAAACAAACACAACATAAAGCGAATCCATAAATACAATAAGTGACACACTGATTTTCATCCTATAACTTGATTTGATAATTTGAATATTTCTTCTCATAACAAAAAGCTCAATGGAAAATCAAAAGCAATTGGAATACTTATTAAAAAGCAGTTTTGGTATAAACTGTGGTTTACAAAGGTTTATTGTTCAAAATAATGTCAAATGTCATTTAACGATCACGAATTGAACGTGTACTCTACACTCTTATACACTCTAATAGCATTTTACTATAAGACACTATATTGGAACAACAAGCGTGATATCCGACTATTTATAATTCGAATAACAAATGTATAGAAAACAGAAAACTTTAAAACTAAATAAATCAAAAAAATTGTTACATTTTACTTCTTTACAGGGGTCAAATTTCAAGTCAAAATTCAATATGAAGAAAATATTCACTCCCTGTACGAACCTTGTCATGTTTGACTGATACATTTTTAACTGCATATTTCAGCAACAACTTTATCATCCTCAACAATTGAGGACTGCTTATTACTTTGTATGTGAATTGTTTGTCCTCACTTCATTTTTACTTTTATTTACAATCAATCAAATATTTCGAAACGACCTGAACCCATATACCTAATGTAGTCCAATCACAATTTGCGCAATGAATTGCTAGACAGACAAACATTAAATATTCAATATATATCTAATCCACATACTATCTAATCATGACGTTATAACATAAGTTTTATAGTCATAGCCGCATTGATTATAAGAAAACTCGCACTTTATTTGTTTATTTAGTGACTGTACTTTTATCGCGGCAAATATCGTGACAAACATTAAATGGCAGGAAGAAATATTGCTCACTAAAATCATTTCAGTGAACTATAAAAATAAAATGATTGCGGTTTTGCGAATGTCAACGAATTAGTGAACTTCTCGTCTGTATCTCATTAACGTTTGGTCAAATGTTTATGGTATATTCAAATTCACAATTATAGAAGAAAGATTTTGCGTGAATGCTGTTGAAATATGTAGAAAATATATTTCTCTGTACCCAACTCACACAAGATATATTCTTTTTAAAATACATCAATCAAAAATGTACCTCTCAGCCCGTCAGAAGCATATAGGTCATTGTATGAATAACTTTATTGGCCAATACAACCATTAAACGGCATAGTGGATGGAAGAGCTCTTCTGTAGCAGAAACTAATTTTGAGAAGTCCATATCTAACAAACTTGATATTGCAAGGAAAACTCAAGGAAAATATGGCTGTTTTTTACAAGAATAGACATCCGTAATTTATGCAAATTCTTCACAAACTTCGGCAGATGTTATGCGTTCCGAAAATGATGGCAACAATGCTACAAGGGTTGTTATTAACGGAAAAAAGTTAAATTTGATCAAACAACAAAAACGAAATATCTATTACTGTAAATGTATATATTAATGTTAATAAGTAAATAAATTAAATTTGATTGATTATAGGTTTATAGCTTTTTTCATTATTCTACTAATGAAATAAAGTTACTTTATTCCTCTAGTTGATAAAGTACCTATCACTTTAGACGGTTGATATGTGGAGATTAAAGTTCGATTATTAGGTGATGTGGATAAAAAAATTACAATGCTCACAGAAAACAATTTATTCGAAATGGCATTTCCTATTTTCTAATTCATTTTGGTACCAAATTTTAGAAAGCACCTGCCACATAGATGATGTTAAAATGAAATATAATAGTGCCATTTCAGTATTACGCATATACTTATTGAATTTGTTAGCACTATTCAATTCCAATTGGCTTCTAAAGAAGAGTCCCATGCAGAATTTCCGGTTTCCGATCCAATACGATGTGGGTTTTCAATTCAAACAGTTGGTCATATGTGTACGTATTTGTGGAACACAATATTGCTATTCTATTTTAGGTCTCATTCAATACATTCAATAATGTGACAAACACAAACCCTTTCAAGCAAACAGATCAATAATGGGGAAGTCTTATGAATTTTTCGCTTTGCAGGTTTTGCTACTTAGGCTAATAATTTATTATATTAGTTACATATATTTTGCAAAGCAGAAGCAATTTCTTATTTAAATGAGATCAATATATTTGAAAACTAATTAGATATACCATTTGATTTGATAGGATTTATTCAATAAGATATTGAACAAACTTGCACTAAATCTGGTAAATCCAATAAATCGGTCAAACAACGGGAAAAACAGAGCTGGTTCTTATTTTATTCGATATTTTGAAGATTTTTTGCAATTATTAATATTTATCGGATAGTAACAATTATAGTTACTAGAATTTTGGTACTTGTTCATATTTTACATGTTAAATGTTCAGAATAAGAATGCCAATACAGAAAGATCAACAGTAACAACAAACTTTTGAATAAAATGTCGAATACGAATAGTTTTTCTAGAACTTGTACCATTTTTGGTACAATTCGGTCAGTGGTCGCGCGGTTTAAGGCGTTAGTACTTGAATCGAGGTGACTAGACGGAGTTGGTTCGAGCCCAGCTGCCGGTAGACCGTATATAAGCTATATTCGTGGAGAGGATTGGCACCCTCTCTGTGGGTATGGTAGGGTGAAATAATGTTAGCTTGGGTCAATGTGAGAGATTGATGCCGGTTGATATTTGACTACCCCCCTAATTAATGAGGTTTTCCAGGTTTTCCTCATTCCTGCACTGAATAGTGGTTAGGGCCTACCAACGTAAGTCGTTCCTGGGCGCAAATGCGGCCTGCTTAATAATAATATGCCGCACAAGTCTCCGACTTCTGGGCTAATCCCTGTGATTAGAATGAGGGGTAGAGATATTATTATTATTCGATTTTTGAGGAATCAATGTACATAAGGCAGCTTCAGTTTCTATTTTATAATTTTCAGTATCACTAGAACCTGCGTCGCACATACTGAAGTTCTATGAAGAATTAATACCGAGTCTAATTATTGGGGTTTAATGTTTAGAAACAGTAAGGCTTTGTTTTGGTCCACCTCAACGATAAAGCTGATATTGTTGAGTTACCTGTTAATATGATCTAAAATTTCTTGTAGTCTATTCCATGCTGCCAAACGACGAAAGTGTCTGAGTTAGGTTTTTTTAGGAATTGATAGAAGCGCTTCGTTTACAAAGTTCTGGACAAAATTCTCTAAAACTATTACAACCTGTTCAACTATTATGTAGAATATGTTTCCGAAAACGATAAAGAGATAGAGATGCGGTTTTCATCATTGATTCTCGAAAAAAAGTCTCGTCCATTAGATTTGTTCTAGCTATGATACGTAACCCTCCTAAAAACATGTCAATTTGAACCATCCTTTACAATGAAAGACAAGATTTTAAGATTCTAAAATGAAAATTGTACAAAGAACAAAAAATCCAACTACCTACCGCAAAAAAATATGAAGGTTTTTTTTTTGTACTATACCAATTTTTTCAAAGAAGAAAGAGGTAATTTTGCAATCAAATGACGTGATGATAAAGTAGCCTCAATTTAGTTACTCACTTTATGTCTAGGAATCTGCGATACTGCCTTGTACAAAAATGCCGTGTACATTTTAAATGCGTAATATTAACATTCGAAAAAGCAAAGCAACAAAACTAAATGGAAGCACTGAACTGCCATGTCTATCTACGGTATCTTTTATTTATATTTCTAAATAAAATACTGCAGCAAAATAGTAACATAGAAGGTCAAAAGAGCAGTGACATATTCAAATTTGGTCACCACCACTATTATTCGATCGCTAATCTTTCTGGGTCGAGTGAATTATTTAAGAAAAAATCAATACGTCAATAGCGTTTCTGTACTCAACATTCCAATATAAAGTATTCAGTTTTCGCTACGTGGATATAAAAATGAAATACGATAGCATTAAAGCAGTGACGTTGTTAAATAATTTTTTTGCAAAGCATTCATTGGTATGCCTCCGTATGTTAATTTCTCCACCTGTGGCAGGAGCACCGGCCTTCAACTTTAACGAAATTTGCATAAGAATCGTTGTAAATTCTGCCTCGATGACGATCTAGTTCTACAAAACTAGTTCCCATTCAATTCTGGAAGCCTTCGAACGAAAGTAAATTTGAAATATTTGGCCTTCGATATGACTTCACAACTAAAACAATTGGGGTCAAATCAGGCCACCTCAGAGGCTCCGAAAGGGTTAATTGGAGGAGAACGTTGCTGTTTCGATTCGTTTCATTCGATAATCTTGACACAAGACAATGTAATAATGACATTCTGATGTTAGCGAAAACAGATGGGGCATTTGGATATGCAGGGTGTTCGAAATATGAGCGTCATTGTTTTGCTGTATGATAAATTGTACCAAACACACAAATGTTTCATTTTTATTTATGTACACTCACAAACACTAGGTACAGACAAACGAAACGCACTAGTCACAATAAGTACATGTACGATGTATAACTATTTTGATCTACACTAGCGGAAAAAATTAAGGGATCAAAAATAAAATCTCAATTTTTTGCGATTTTTCAAATGGCTGTATCTTTGGTAAAAATGGTCGTATCTGAGTGAAATAAAAATAAATTTGAAGCTTGAAGTGTCTAGTTTATGGATCTTGCGATAAAACAATTTCCCAAGCAACAATTAGCGCAAAATCTAATGAATATCATGGAAAGAAAATTTTCGAAATTTTTGCACACTTATTTTTAGTGTACGGACTTCAAAAATTTTTTCAACGTAACCACTATATGGGTTGTATAGGTTGTTCATTTAGCTTCAATTTCTTTTTTTGTCGACCTCGATACGCCCATTCCTCGCTGAGTTATCAGCCTTTGAATGAAAATGCGTCATTTTCTCTTCTCTCAGCAGTATCTCCGGAACCAATGGTCGCCCAGAAAATGGAAGGGGGGTTTCGGAAACTTGGATCCATTCTCTACAATGTTCTGGTATGTTTTTTCAGAAAATAATTTTTTTTTCATTCTTAACATGACTTTCAAAAATTTCGAAAAACAGGACTTTTTGAGATCTTTCAGAAAATCAAGCGTCACATTGAGAATATTGGGAAAATGGCTAATGTTAAGTGTGCATCTTATAGGCCATTGTACTCTCAAAAGCCCTACAAAGTTTGAACCTGATCCATCAAGCCGTTTTGTTTCATTCGATTGAATTTTTGAAAAAATTGAAGGACCGCGTTTTTTTGCCTTTAGAGCTCATAATCTGTAAAAAAATGAAAAAAAATGTCTCCTAATTTTTTCGACATTTTTATTGCGGAAAGCGTTTGAAGTCATGAAAGAAAAAAATTGTCTTTTCGAACCGATTTTCAGAAATTTTGCAAAACCGCCGGCATTAGAGTTACGCAAAACGTACCACGTGGACGTTGCACGGGCGGATTTACGGTTCTTTGTGTGTGTGTGTGTGTTTCTTTAAGAGAAATAAGACCCGGTGGTTCGTGAGTTCCACTGTATTTTATGACTCCAAACTCATTATCCAAAGACTGTGTGTGTATGCGTCAGTATGTTTCTTTAAGAGAAATGAGATCTGGTGGTTCGTCAGTTCTACCGTATTTTATGACTACAAACTCATTATCTGAAGAGTGTACGTGTGTGTATACGTGTGTGTGTTTTAATCCATTTAATAACGGGTATTGCCACCCCTATTCTCTATAACAGCCCTCAAATGTTCAGCCATGTTAATGCATCGGGTGATTTAGTGATGTTATGCAAATTTGGATACTCCCTCTGCAATCGAGGGCCCATTATATCCCAAACATGCTAGATTGGATTCAGATCTGGACTCATTGGCGGGTGTGGCAGCAAAGTGATGTCATATCGTTGAAAAAAGCATCTGGTGACATTGGCCGTGTGTGGGCGTGCGTTATTCTGCATCAAAACAAATGATCTTGGTATTACCGGCGGGGCAGAACAGTTGGCCTTAAAATTTGGTCAATATAGCGCAAACCAATATCGCCATTGGACTTTGAGGCAGTCGCAAAATGTTTTATTTACTTACGAGTCCCGTTTCAATCTCCATCGACGTTCTCTGGTTTGGCGTCGCCGTGGAGAACGTTTCAGGCAAAACTTCGTCGGGTTGTGGCTTACGGCGGTGGATCGGTCATGGTTTGGGCCGGTGTTTCGCAAAATTGGAGGACACCTTTGGTAATTGTACGCGGAAATTTGACCGCGAGACGCTATATTGATCAAATTTTAAGGCCAATTAATTGTTCTGCCCCGCCGGTAACACCGGAGATCATTGTTTTGATGCAGGAAAACGCACGCCCACACACGGCCAATGTCACCAGACGCTTTTTTCAACGATATGACTTCGCTGTCACACCCGCCAATAAGTCCAGATCTGAACCCAATCGAGCATGTTTGGGATATAATGGGCCGTCGATTGCAGAGGAATTGGAGCGCGCACTTCAGCAAATTTGGAACACCATTCCGCAACCCGAAATCACCCGATGCATCAACAGGCTGAACGTTTGAGGGTTGTTATAGAGAACAGGGGTGGCAATATCCATTATTGAAGGTTAAAACACACACGGACTCTTCAGAGAATGAGCTTGAAGTCATAAAATCCGGTGGAACCACGAACCACCGGTGCCGGCGGTTTTGCAAAATTTATGCAACAAAAATGTTGAATAAAATTAGGAGACATTTTTTTTCTCATTTTTTTTTACAGATTATGAGCTCTAACGCGGTCCTTCAATTTTTTCAAAAATTCAATCGAATGAAACAATAAAACGGCTCGATGGATCAGGTTGAAACTTTGTAGGGCTTTTGAGGGTACAATGGCCTATAAGATGCACACTTAACATTAGCCATTTTCCCAATATTTTCAATGTGACGCGTGATTTTCTGAAAGATCTCAAAAAGTCCTGTTTTTCGAAATTTTTCAGTCATGTTAAGAAGGAAAAAAAAATTGTTTTCTGAAAAAACATGCCAGAACATTGTAGAGAATGGATCCAAGTTCCCAAAACCCCCCTTCCATTTTCTGAGCGACCATTGGTTCCTGAGATATTGCTGAGAGAAGAGAAAATTACGCATTTTCATTTAAAGACTGATAACTCAGCGAGGAATGGTCGTATCGAGGTCGACAAAAAAAGAAATTGAAGATAAATGAACAACCTATCCAATCCATATAGTGGTTACGTTGAAAAAAAATTTTTGAAGTCCGTACACTAAAAATAAGTGTGCAAAAAATGTCAAAAATTTTCTTTCCATGATATTCATTAGGATTATGCTCTAATTGTTGCTTGGAAAATTGTTTTATCGCAAGATCCATAAACTAGACACTTCAAGCTTCAAATTGATTTTTTTTTCAATCACATACGACCATTTTTACCAAAGATACAACCATTTGAAAAATCGCAAAAATTGAGATTTTTCTTTGATCCTTAATTGTTTCCGCTAGTGTAGATTTAAAGGTTAACAATGCAATAATGTTGTTGTACGTTACAGTTTGAAGGATTAAATTCATTAATACTGATACAATAAACAAATTAAAAATAAACTTAAAGAGGCTTAAGGTGCCCGTATCTCACGCCGTAAAATAATCAAATTTGTGGTTGTGGTTTTTACGTGTCAGAAATCTCCAAAAATACAACACGTAGAACAAAAATAACATCAAAAATAGAATTCTTGATGTTTTGTTTATCCACTTTTACTATTTAATTTTCCTCAAATAATGTATTAACTTTTAAAATTCATTTATATGACACACATAATTTCGCTATTCTAACCCCACATTTTAACAATTATTTTCACATACTTATAAACAAAAGTGAACAATCTTATATGCAGAACTATGTAAGTTTATGTTATAACAATGTTTACAGCTATAGTTGAATTTAAAAATACGTATTTTGAAAGATTTCAGTACCTAAAAATTCATTGGATAGATCGCTTTCTGATGTTAAATATTGATTTTACTTCGGTACCTTTGAATATTTGCAGGTGGCATGAAATAACATCCTTGTTATTTGCTAAACTCTATATTATTCAGTTCTTAAATGTCTAAAATTATTTATATTTGTAGAAAACACTTTTCAGGAATACGGCGCCCTTAACCTGATTTGTACCTTAGTTTGTAGTTTCGTAACACAGTTTTGTATTCTTTGCAAAAAGTATTCGTCTTCGACATTTTTCTCATAAGAACTTTTTGCTGCATTTAATTAGATATACAGTATCGTACACTTAGATTCCCGACACCCTTTATTTAAACAAAAAAGATCAATAACAACTAAGTCATATTAGAAACATACTGCATAGTGGAATAATAAATGAAGTTTTTATATAGACGTTGTAGTGTGATAAACATGCAACCAATAAAGTTACTTCATTTTTGACAGATTTGAACTGCGCTTAGTAACTAAATCATACGCCACATATACTTTATCTCATCCATAACGGTATATAAAAAAATCAAAGGTCGTGGGACAGGGTGGTGCAATATAATTTCAAGCAAGTGACAAAAAAATCTTAAATCAATATTGTTTTACCCCAATCGAACCCACTGCTCGAATATAATAACTTATATCGGCATGGCGACTACATGCCGCTATTTGAATACAACATTGTACCACGGTAACCGCTCTCTGTATGTCACGGAAATGGGTCATTGTCTTTATAAAATTTAGTCTTTTAACAGATATCAAATACGTTTATATAACACTTCGAATTGTTAGCACTTCGCAATAACGTTATAAGAAATCGTTTAATATTATGAATCGTAGGCAATAAATTTGGCAATTAAGATGCCTCTCGTCTACCAACTTGCCGACATACGTCGCCCTTGAATACCGTAAGAAAGACAAAGAGGGCAGTTAACGATGCATCTTAGATTATTACTATTATTATTATTAACAGTATTGTGAAGAATGCATTAGTGTTGTGTTAATGCCTTTGTAGTATACAGGGTGTTTCATGAAGTTCTCCCAGCACGAATACAGGATGTTCCTTGTGTTATTTCTAGAAAAAAAGTTTATATAAACATGTGTCCGATTTGCTTTACTTTGTGAGCTACATGAATTTGAAATTTAAATGTAAAAAGTAATAATCAAATTTGTTGCGTTACGTCTCGGCGCGCTACGCATTGGTCAAGTGTGCTCTGACGACATTTGCAAGGTAAAATTTTTAGAGAAAGAACTCCCGCGATTGCTTGAAGATGTACCTCTGACAACACTATTAAGAATGTATTTGCAACATAATGGAGCTCCACCTCATATTTCCCGAATTGTCACCTAAATGAGCATTACCCTGGTCGTTGGATCGGTTGAGGTGGGCCACACATTTGGCCAGCTAGGTCTCCAGACTTCAATCCGTTCGATTACAACATGTGGGGTTGGGAGAAGGATTTGGTTTATTAAAGTAGAAACACGCGAGGCTCTAATCCAAAGAATTGTTAATGCTGCAACGCAAATAAAAGAAAAGCACGGGAATATTAGAAATGCAACGCGAGCAATTCACAGGCGTGCTGATAAATGTATTGAGGTAAAAGGTGGAATTTTCGAAAACCTTTTAAATTAAGAATGTATGTCACTATTACCGATGTTCCAAAAATAAAAATGAAATTAATTTCCATTATTTTATTTTCAAATTCGTGTAGCTCAATAAGTAAAGCAAATCGGACACGTTTATATGAACTTTTTTTCTAGAAATAACCCAAGGAACATCCTGTATTAGTGCCGGGAGAACTTCACAAAACACCCTGTATATTCGTTTTTCGCCTTAAACATATTGTAGTAATTATTTACGACATATCTAATAAGATATCGAGAGAATATTCTGACTTTGGAAGGATTTCTCGGAAGAACCATAACCTGGACAAGTAGAGATCAAACGAATAGTGATAGAGAATATGTGGAGATTAGGACGGACGATACAGAAAATATAAATCCTCGATATCTTGGTGAACAAGCTCAGTTAATTAGATTAATGTATATAAAATACAGTGAGGGAGAATAGAGGGCATTAAAAACGGGTTATTTAATAATAGAGCCAATGTATTAGACAACGCTCCATACCATTCAAGACTTTCGGAAAGGATTCTAGATACTGGCATAGAAAAAGAATAACAAAGAATTTCTTAAAATTCAAGATCAATAAGAAATATGTTCTGGATGAGATGACTGCGGCTCAGGGACATATCTTTCTACGATTGCCTCTATACTACTGTGCTTTTAATCCTATTGAATTAATAGATAAATAGATAAAAGTGATGTTAATAGTGACTCTGATGAATGTTAGTGCTTAGAGATGGGACTTTTAGTTCATTTTGGTGAATTCATTCTTTCAGTCCCATTCGCCTAAGTGAATCATTCACTTGAGTAATTCATTTGATTCAGTATGGTCGAGAATTGTATATTTGTCGACCACCGATCGTTCAGTCTCGACGTTCAATAGGTATCGCAGTTTGCTTACAACGGCAAACGGCACTGTTTCATGACTCCCGTGGTATCGTAATTTAGAGGCATATAATATATGCCTCTAAGCATTGTATGTTATATTATAAATAACATACAATGCTTTTGAGATTACAGACAAATCTAGATTTTAGATTTTAAAACATTTATGAGTAAGCATTTGAATATAGGTAATAAAATATAAATTTAAATGTGAAAATATTGTATTAAATTAACAAAAGAAGTTATATTTAAAATAAAAAAAAACCTAATTTCATAAATTCTAATTATTTAAAAATTCGCGTCTAAAAACAAAATTTTAGAAATTTTGTCAATTTTAATCAAGACTGTTTTTCTGTTACCCTGCTTTAGAAAATATTCTGTCGCAAGACACCTAACTAACTATTCTATATAGGTGATTCGACTGAAACCGGTCATTGAGCCACATCTCCGATACCGTCTACGTCTAATCGTCAACTGCAATTTTTCATTTAATTCAGTGAACTACTGAATAAGTGTAGAAGGACTAAATTCGTCTCGCCTGAATTACATTGTTAAATTTTTTGGAATCAACGTTGCTTTTAGTTCGCAGGGAATGATTCAGTCTGACAAGGAGGAATGATTCATCTCATTCAGTGAAGTGAATAGTTCGTTTGAACTAGTTCGTTCGCGAACTACCCATCTCTATTAGTGCTAGTGTTTTTCTTATTATAACGTAGAGGGGTGTTATTTTCGTTTTAAAAGAATATATTTAAACATTTTATTTGTTGTTTTTTTTTTCGTTTGCCTTATGTACCTGGCTAGACATAATATATTAAAATAACATAACACTGAACGTTTAATCATTTTGCAATGTGTGAACGCAGCTTTAGATCACTTACCACTGGTGCGGTGTTGTTGCTATATTCTTCTATAACGTAACAATACTCGTTTGATGCGTTCGTATACTTGCGATCTGGCTGTTCGACCATGGCGACGATGGTCAAGTTGATGTCGTTCCTCATCATGAAAGAAACCAAGAACCCCGACCATGATAGAAGGTAGAGGACGAGACGGGCTGGGACCTGACCTGTAAGAAAAAAAAGTAGGTGAGATGTAAATAAGTAATGAATCGCGTGTCGATTTTGTACTGTAATACAAAGGTTGTTTTCATTTTAAATATTATAGGCTCTATAGACATAAACTTATGTCTCAAAACGTATTATTATTCATCTTGCCACGTAGTATATACATACAATAAGATGGGGGTCATTATTCATATAGATTGAAAGAAAATTCGGAAAGACCTGACAACATAAAATACAAACTATTTTATTTAATCACTATAAACCGTTTAAAATGGAAAAAAAGGCACTGAAAACTAAAAAAGAGCACAACATCACAACGTAAACACATGATTTCAATTATGACAATGATTTTTTTTCATAGTGTTTTGAAAATAGCTCAAATTACTAAAGTTATTATAATTTTTTATTGAAAATTGAGAATTTATAAAACGTGAATCATTATGTCAGTGATTTATGAAAAATGTCAGAATCTTCTGCTTATAACGATAATATGGAAGATGATATAGACGAATCATTAAAAATCGCGATTAAATCATTGTCGCCGACAAAAACCAAAGATATATATGAAAAAGCGTATCGCTTATTTTGAACAAAACTCCAGAGTATACAAGAGTTCTACACTGTGGAGTCTTTACTCAATGATAAGAACAACATTTGTAATCTGTAAATGATACTGCAGGAAACAACTACTCCGCGGACTAATGCCCCGACCGGCACTGAATTACTCCTGCAGAGCAGGAAGTGAGCAGACCACTTATATCTCACAAGAAGAACATTGTCAATGAAGAAGATTATTAACGTAAAAAAATTAAATTAAAGTTAAATTGCTTTTTTTTCAATACAAATCGGTAGAACATAGATCCAGGAAGTCTAGCGTTTTAAGAAAATCAGAAGTTGAGAAATGTTTTAAAGATTTAAAGGAGCAGATGATAAAACGTACTTAATGATGTAGGTAAAGTCTAATTTTCACACCTCTCCAAATATTGAAATTATTTATTTTAGATAATGCTGATTATTAGGATCAGTGAAGCATGCCATCGTGAAGAACCAACATTTCTTCAGCTTGAACATATAAAAGACATGGGCAAATATGTATTGATAGAGATTCCCAACACAAAAATAAACGTGAGAAGAGGATTCAGTATTTTCTAACGGGAATATTGAAGAAGTTAATGTAGAAATGTTTCGAAAATATTCCTCTCTTCCTCCGTCACCAATTGAGCATTCAAGATTCTTCGTAGGATGTAGAAATGGAAAGTGAACAAATGACAATGCGATGGTATAAATTCTATAGGGGGTTTCCCTAAAAAAAGTGCCGAATGCTGGGAATTACACCGGCCACTGTTGCTGGCACTAGCTGATACGGGAGCAAACATCAACACTCGCCACAAACGTGGCAGAAGGATATATAGAGGATTCCGTTCAACAAAAACTTCAAGTAGTCTCAAAAATATTGGATCAAAGAGCGAACAATATAAATATTAAGTTTATAAATACAGGCGCAGGGCTTCCACCACCAACTGTGAAAAGTTACAGTTAAAATTCATAATAATGATAAGAAATGAATCAAGTTGGCAATAAATGTTAGTTAGCTCAAGAATTATGATGCAGATTTTGCGAGCGGGAAAATTTTTCACGCACTAGTTAGGAAAATTCGAACTTTTCCAAACTCAAATTAGTTACTAAATCTACAACTTTTCAAAACACTATTAAACAAAGGATTTTACCGTTTAGCGTCGCTGGTGCCTACTCTTTAAATGTCAAAAATTACGTTATATTATCTGTTTACATAATCGTTCATCTAAAAACACAAGTTGAGAAATGTTTTAAAGATTTAAAGGAGCAGATGATAAAACGTACTTAATGATGTAGGTAAAGCCTAATTTTCACACCTCTCCAAATATTGAAATTATTTATTTTAGATAATGCTGATTATTAGTATCAGTGAAACATGCCATCGTGAAGAACCAACATTTCTTCAGCTTGAACATATAAAAGACATGGGCAAATATGTATTGATAGAGATTCCCAACACAAAAATAAACGTGAGAAGAGGATTCAGTATTTTCTAACGGGAATATTGAAGTAGTTAATGTAGAAATGTTTCGAAAATATTCCTCTCTTCCTCCGTCACCAATTGAGCATTCAAGATTCTTCCTAGGATGTAGAAATGGAAAATGAACAAATGACAATGCGATGGTATAAATTCTATAGGGGGTTTCCCTAAAAAAAGTGCCGAATGCTGGGAATTACACCGGCCACTGTTGCTGGCACTAGCTGATACGGGAGCAAACATCAACACTCGCCACAAACGTGGCAGAAGGATATATAGAGGATTCCGTTCAACAAAAACTTCAAGTAGTCTCAAAAATATTGGATCAAAGAGCGAACAATATAAATATTAAGTTTATAAATACAGGCGCAGGGCTTCCATCACCAACTGTGAAAAGTTACAGTTAAAATTCATAATAATGATAAGAAATGAATCAAGTTGGCAATAAATGTTAGTTAGCTCAAGAATTATGATGCAGATTTTGCGAGCGGGAAAATTTTTCACGCACTAGTTAGGAAAATTCGAACTTTTCCAAACTCAAATTAGTTACTAAATCTGCAACTTTTCAAAACACTATTAAACAAAGGATTTTACCGTTTAGCGTTGCTGGTGCCTACTCTTTAAATGTCAAAAATTACGTTATATTATCTGTTTACATAATCGTTCATCTAAAAACACAAGTTGAGAAATGTTTTAAAGATTTAAAGGAGCAGATGATAAAACGTACTTAATGATGTAGTAAAGCCTAATTTTCACACCTCTCCAAATATTGAAATTATTTATTTTAGATAATGCTGATTATTAGTATCAGTGAAACATGCCATCGTGAAGAACCAACATTTCTTCAGCTTGAACATATAAAAGACATGGGCAAATATGTATTGATAGAGATTCCCAACACAAAAATAAACGTGAGAAGAGGATTCAGTATTTTCTAACGGGAATATTGAAGAAGTTAATGTAGAAATGTTTCGAAAATATTCCTCTCTTCCTCCGTCACCAATTGAGCATTCAAGATTCTTCCTAGGATATAGAAATGTAAAATAAACAAGACAATGCGTTGGTATAAATTCTATAGGGGGTTTCCCTAAAAAAAGTACCGAATGCTGGGAATTACACCGGCCACTGTTGCTGGCACTAGCTGATACGGGAGCAAACATCAACACTTGCCACAAACGTGGCAGAAGGATATATAGAGGATTCCGTTCAACAAAAACTTCAAGTAGTCTCAAAAATATTAGATAAAAGAGCGAACAATATAAATATTAAGTTTATAAATACAGGCACAGGGCTTCCACCACCAACTGTAAAAAGTTACAGTTAAAATTCATAATAATGATAAGAAATGAATCAAGTTGGCAATAAATGTTAGTTAGCTCAAGAATTATGATGCAGTTTTTGCGAGCGGGAAAATTTTTCACGCACTAGTTAGGAAAATTCGAACTTTTCCAAACTCGAATTAGTTACTAAATCTGCAACTTTTCAAAACACTATTAAACAAAGGATTTTACCGTTTAGCGTTGCTGGTGCCTACTCTTTAAATGTCAAAAATTACGTTATATTATCTGTTTACATAATCGTTCATCTAAAAACACTACGAATAGAATTATTCAAATTGCCCAAGATTGATTTGGTGGAACCAAACCCATTATGCCCGCTACAGACTATGCGTGAATTCGCGATTTGCGATGCGTGATTCGTATAGAACTCGTGCATAGTGTGTAGCGTTTTTTATGAATGGCCTTTTAACGAACAAGACCCTACACACTATTCGCGAAATGCTCACATATCGCGACTCGCGCATAACGAATCGCGAATTCACGCATAGTCTGTAGCGGGCCTTAGATTATTCAACACGTCGTGCGTTCGTCAGTTGGACCAATAAACCAAATTTTTTTTCTCAAAAAAATATCTAATAAAAGGCGTTAAATTTGAAAAATCCTTGTAGTAATATGAAAATTAACATGAACATTGGGACTGGAGCTACGTTTCTGTATCCGAAAAAAATCATCACGTGCCACTTCAGTGTGGTCATGCGATTTAGTTAACATCCTGTGTGATAATAACGTAATCGATATATCAATTTGCAACTATCTTATCACTACTACTATTTTTATACAAGATTTCCATAAACATTTCCATGTGTAGATAAATAAATATCCGCAATACTACTCAGGTAGATAAATGTGCTGTAGAAATACGTATTTCCTTTGTTGTTTTTCCGCAAACATATTATCCAATGCAGATAATAATAAACTACTGTATTATCAATTGCGCCTATAATCACTATATGATTATATTTAGCATAACCCAAGGTTATAATGGCGTTGGAAACAATTCAAAAGAAATATATGGTAAAACCGAGGTGATTTGCATATGTATACATATGTAATATTTATATGATTTATTAATCGGTTTTTAATTTATCAGAAAAAAAGAGCTTCAGGCGTAACGTTTTTTTAATATGTGCGTTTTATTCGTTTTCAATATAGTCTCCCATTTGCTAACTTCGCAAAGATTATTAGCAACATATAGTTGAATTGTGAAACCTACAGAAACTTTTCGTTTAAGTCCCTTAACTCCAAGTACGTACATGCTCAAGTATATTATGAAAAATACTTGCGGGATGTCAAATTGTAAAGGGATGGCAGTGATTGCGGGCTAATGAAACAGTTAAAGTATGAGGGTTTTCAACAAGTTCTAATGCAATATCTAATTTCTTTTCTTCATTCAAAGCACGTGCTTGTCCAGTTTTGGGCAAAGCCTGTACTGTACCGTGTTCCTCAAATTTGTGATATATTTTGCTAACTGTCCCTTGCGAGATTTAGTTTTCGGGATATTTCGCATTAAATAAATCACGCAATTCAGCCTGACTTCTTATTTTGTCTCCACATTCAAGCAATATCAAGATTTCGATGCGTAGCCTTTCCGATTCAGTAAATAACTTGATTTTGATATAATAGTAACGTTTCGAACTCCAATTTACAATTAAAGCGAAAAATTAACCAGAAAGCCTGGCAAGTTAAGTGGTAGATATATTTTTGCGTTAGCAGTAATAGGTACAGTTTCAAATTCTTCATTTTATTCTGTGCAAATTCATGGATGATAACACTGAAGATATTTAAATTTTATTTCACTTGTTAAGTAGGTGTTTTACACAACCCTAAAAACCTTGCTATTGAAAAAAATTTTGAGAACGTGTAGAAGAAAACACTCTGTATAGTTTTTGTTCAAATTATACACATACGGGTTCTGGGATGACCTGAGCAACACCATCTTATCAGATTTTAAATAAAATATCGCTAATAGCTAAATGTATTGAATTCGGGGGATATAAAATCAAAAAAATATTTGTTGCGTTATTTTGAAAAATACAGTTTTTACGAATTTCTACAAAAATGTAACTTTAAGAACGTATAGAAGAAAACACTCTGTATAGTTTTTGTTCAAATGTCACACATAGGGATTTTGAGGGGTCCTGATTAACACCACCATATCAGATTTTAAATAAAAAAATCGCTAAACGTTTTTATTGAATTTCGGGGGTATAAAAAAAATCATAGCAGGTCTTGGATCGCCATCTTAAATGCCGAGGTAGGGTCAGAGGTTTTCAATGTAATTTAAAATTAAAAAAAAAATTATTTTCTTGAGGAATAAAGTTTTTACGGACTTGTACACAAATAAGAGTAGACACCTTGTATATCGTGATCAGTATTTTAGTATTAAAGACAAAATATTTGAAGAACGCAATAAAGCAAAGTAACCGATTCTTTTTTACTGTCCGTCCACGTTAAAAATATGCAAATTATGATAAAATCACTGACAAGTTGATACACAAGTAAAACTGAATAAACCGGGCCCATATCCATATATTACCGAACCTGCGTCATATGCATATGTTCAAATGAAATACCCCTCTTTGAGTAACATTAAAATTTGCAATTTAATTCCTTGAAAACTGTCCCCATTATAACATCAGTATTTGTTCAATATAAATACAACCCACTTGTTATATACAACAATAATTATACGAAGGTATAGTTTACAGACTAATACGTAGTTTACACAGTGACGCATCCAAGGGCAGGGAAGTAATGGGGGTAATTACCCCCCTCCCCCAGAACTAAAACCATTCCTTTAAGTAAAAATAATATATATTCATTTCTGTAACTATTATTATTTATTAACAAAAAGAGCAAACTAGACTTTGCTATTAAATAATCGTTTGATGTTTATATGGCAATTTTTTTATTTTAGAATTTTTTTATTTGTATACAGGGCGATTTTGAAAATGGGGTATTAACTTAAACTGATGACAGTAGGCATTAAAATAGATCACTACAAAATATTGGGTAACTTTACAAATCTTAAACTTCCATTCCAACCGAACCAACGTATTATACGTGTTAAAATTTTGGTATTTTGTAGTATGAGCTTTGTTCATTTTGTGTTGAACATAATTTGCTGACAGTGATATAACAATTGCCCAAGATAATAATGACCTGTGTATACAATGTGTCCCACTTTTCATGGAGCCACATCTTGGTATCTCGCTCACCTGATATCAGAATACTTTGGTGGTGAATATATACCTATAAAGTGAGTCTTTAGACATAGCCATATTTGATTATAGTCAGAGGTGTCCGATTCTAAGATGGAAAAACGGGGTAAATTTTGAAAAAAAAAAGAAGTATTAGCGATTTTTTTTAAGAACTAATAAGATATTCACACTTCATTCAATCAGCAACTTTAGAAACCCCTTTATACAAGATTATATCGTTGTGGATTGAAAGGTGTTTGAGATATGAGCCGTCGAAAAACAATTTTTTTCAACTTAAAATAATTTGTATCTGTAAAACGGGCTCTCAAATGAAAAAATATGTTCTTAATTTTTTGTTCAGAATAATGTATTGTACTGGTATGAAATGATTCTACAACAAAATAATAATTTTTTTAATTCTAAATTTTTCTACCAAATAGTCTTCAATAAAAACCTAAGTAAGCCATGAAAACAGAAGTTATTGCAAGTTAATACGTCAAAAATGTATGTACCTACATATATACAAATTAGAATTTTTTTTCTTTTTACTACGATATTTCCCCATTACAGGACCGCCCCCCCCCCAAGCCAAATTGACGGGTACGCTACTGGAAACGGAATGACGTTGCATTTCCATGTTACAAATGAGTTGCTAAGGACTGACACATACGCTAAACCATGTTATCTAAACGGTCGATATTTAAATATGAGCTACATAAAAAGGTGAATTATTATTATTAATGAAAAGATAGTAAGACTGTAGAAAATGCTGCTACATATCTATGCCTACCATTTCTCTATGTTCCAATAGACCTATTAGTGACGTTACATCGTGGGCTTGGTGCAAAACTATCCTAAGTCCATTTTTCCCTAAAATTGGGTTATTAAGTGCTTGTTGTAAAACAGATCAATATTTTGCTGTAAAACTATCCTAAGTCCAAATTTTTCAATTTACCGCCTTTAAAATTTATCCTAACAGCATCACAGGATTTTTTCATTAATAGCTTTGTTCCTAGAGCGCAAAAAATTGGTTTCAAACTGTCAGGGATTGTTTGACCAGGCGAATATTGCTTTGCTATCGCTGAAAGTATAGTAGCAACATAATTGGTCGCATATCTGTGATAGTTTGAAACAGTCCCAAACTGACTCTTGGAACAAACCTAATATAAACTAGCCTATGTCCCGTATCACAAGAATTTGAATGCATATTGAAATTAAACATATTGTATCTCTTAAGCATCCTTAAGTACAAATAACTTCTAAAAACTGTTAAAAATCAGCTTAAAAACAATGTAATTACAAGGACCAGAAATCTTTTTTGCGAATGTATGTAGAATGAAAGGCTCTTTCAAATGGCATGGTCAAAATTGGGGGTTGTTATTTAAAAAAATTGTCGATGACGTCATATCTCGAACAACGATGATGTCACAAATGTGGGTCGTATGTCAAAAAGTGCCTTTTTAAAAAACAAAATCGATGTGCCAGGGGATTTTTTCGAAAACTTCTCAATTTCAAAAATAATAAATTTATAATTTCTATCGAACTAGTATCATTAACAACTATTATGCCATTCAATTGCATTATTTTTCCCTTTATAATGATATACAATAGTTGCTACTTTGTATTTCGGAAATTGCCAAAAAAACATCGTTAAATTGATAAAACTGATGTAACGTGGTGCATCAATAATAATAACGAAACGAATATTCTGTTTTTGTGATCCATATTGAATACAGAATTATGTAAATTGTAACACAACGTGATTTATAAAATCAACACTAATAAACAGATATTGTATAACATTCGAACACAAAAACTGACGCAAATGATTTGAAGACCCACCAGAGTACCACTTCAATTTTGGAGTATATTGCTCTAATCAACACGTATTTCTTAATATTTAATGAAGAGCCATTGTTTGATCAAGACGGATACGTCTTTCTATAACTAATACATCATTATGTGACCAAGATAACATAGTTATATAAAAATAACATCTGAAGCACTCAGACATATTTTATCGACTATTTTTAATTTAAAAAAAAAACGTGAGAATTAGGCTAAATATTCACCTTTGAGACTACTCTTGTTTTCGACGTCAGAAGAGAATGAGATGTAATAGATTTGTTTGCTTAAAATAAAGCTTTTGAAAGTAAAAATGGGCTCGCTCACAAAATTTAGAAAAATATACTTTTTCCCTAAACATGTTTCATACAAACAGTTCTTCTTTAATAACTTCAGAATTTAAAATCATCAAGCATACATTTTCTAAAAAAATCTGAATTGTTTCCTAAATAAATAATAATTGTCAATAGGTTAACTTATTTGACGTCATTGGCGAAATAAGCATCTGTTTAATTAAAATTTGTTTTTCTTTTAAATATTGTTTATCATTGAATCTCTTATATAATTAACACCAGAAGTGTATCGTGGAAGGAAAATAATGTTTATTAATTGAAACATATGTTTAATAAAGCCCACTAATAAAACCTTAATAGAACTTGCATTTGAATTTAGTTATAAAAAAATCAGTATGTTATAATTACGATGGGCAGAAATTGTTTATTTGTAGCATTTTTACTAATACACAAAATATGTTTTTGCTTTTCCAAAAAAAAAAAAATTAAATTTCATTTTCAAACATGGCGTAGTATCGTACAAAATTAGAAATATTTTTTAAAAATGCCACAAATAATCAATGTCTAACCATCATCGTAATTATAATATTTACATTTTTTATAACTAAAGTCAAATGTAAGCACTATTAAGGATTATGAGTGGACTTTATTAAGCACTTTAATCACAGTTGTTAATCTTTAGTAAACGTAAAATTTTAAATTCCTGTGGAAGGAAGAATTAAATGCAACTATTAAAGGTACTTTTATAATATTATAAGGACATTACCTTTACGGAGGTGTTTTTTAAGACCCCGTTAAAAATTTATATAATCTTAATTAAGAAACTATTGCAATGGTAAAATGTGCCTTGAATAGTGGTTATCATAATATTTGTTATGAATATAACGTATTGACAATTATTAAAGTCAGAAAGATGACTTGCCAAATGCAGCTACTTTTACCGCGGTAGTGCAACGCGGGCGTAACACGGAAAATTTGTAACCGAATTGTGGAAAATATGGAAGTCCCGGGCGTCCACGGCGTATTGCAGCGGCTGAGGAACACATTTTAGAGGTTGTTGCAGAGAATTCTCGAATAGGCAAATCGCTCAGCAAGTTCAAGGAATGTCCCAAATACTGTGGCGTATCATTCACGAGGATCAGTTATATACGTGTTATGTACAATTTATCTTCGTGCATCGTATGTAGGGTTTTTATGAATGGATGTTTAAAGAACAAGACCCTACACACTATGCACGAATTTCATACGAATCACGGATCGACAATCGCGAATTCACGCATAGTCTGTAACGGGCGGACATAAGACTTGCTACAGACTATGCGTGAATTCGCGATTCGTAATGCGAGATGCGTGGTTTGTGAGGAATTCGTGAATAGTGTGTAGGGTCTTGTTCGTTAAAAATCCATTCATAAAAACCCTATGCACGATTTCATTAGGCCCGCTACAGACTATGCGTGAATGCGCGATTCGCGATGCGTGATATGCGAGTAATCGCGAATAGTGTGTAGGGTATTGTTCGTTAAAAATTCATTCGTAAAAACTCTACACACGATGCACGAATTCCTTCCGCGCATTACGAATCGCAAATTCACGCATAGTCTGTAGCGGGCCTTAGAAATCAGACATCGCGCATCATGTATTTTTTACAAATCTATCTAGTATGATATGAAGCATAGGAAAACATTGGATTTTTTAAATTATCCTTAGCGGGGTCATTGCGTGATGCTAATTTATGAGAAAATAATCAAAACGAGCCTTGTAATAAAACTACGTTTAGGTCAAGTATTGTCAATTATTTCTATTACAATTTATAATTTTACGACACAAAAAACACATGTAAAAAGAAAATTAAAATAAGTTGTATTCAATTGATATTTATGCTATTTTAAAAATATATCCTTGATACATACTGACAATAATGCGCAGAATAGTATGAGAGAAACATTAAATTATTCATTTTAGCGACCTTCAATTTTCGCTTGTATACTTAAGTAATTTTTTTTTAATGGAACACGCTGTACATTTACATTAGAGTGCGTGCCGTTAAAAATTGTGACAAAAAAGCACAGTACAGAGAACAAAATGTATTTACTAAATCGACAAAAAAACGAAGTATGTGAAATTCCTGAATCAACAGAAAAATGTATTTCTCGCCGTAAAATGACAATTTGTGCTGTTTTTAGCGTAATCTTGAAAACTAAAACATGTAGAACAAAAGTAATATGACAAATAAAATTCTTGGTGTTTTGTTTACTCGTTGTTATCTAAATTCATTATGAAAATGATACTTTTTGACTGATGTAGATCCCAATCATTATTACATGTTTAGGAGATACTAGGATCTACATCAAAATTATTTGTCTGGAATTTATACCGACAAATAATCTCAATAAGTAACTAAAATTCGCATACTTATGAATACTCATGTATGTACTGTACAGATGTCCCAATTTTGTTGTAATTCCAGCGTATCTCGAAAACTACAAAAGAAAAGGATAAGACTACTTTTTCGAGAAACTCAAGATGACGCAAAATTTTTATAGACCTCTTAGTTTTTGAAATACAGGGCAAAATTTAAAAAAACTGCTTTCAAAGGATTGTTCCGAGAGGAAAACCACTGAAGTATTTTACTGTACAAGCTGTAGGTAATTAAAGGTACTTTTTGCATTTTTTTGGTATTTGTGTGTATTTATAGGTATTTTTTCGGTATTTTTAGGTACTTTGTGTATTTTTGGGTACTATCAAGGTAATAATGAGTATTTACTGGGTTTTTAATGGATATTACGAAGATAATTAACGGATATTTTAAGAGAAAACTAGTTTTTTCCCGCAATTTTTTTTTTACAATGGCGATCGCATACGTTATGACGATGGCGCAGTTTAAATATCAGTAAACAACTGACCGACGCAATGGCAAATATAAAAATTATTAAAAATAGATACAAAAATATTTTCTGTAAAATTTTTCGGAGGCACTGTTGACCACTGGCCTTTTAATGTCTTCGTAAGCAATTAGTTTAGAAAATAATATGGGGTGATTCAAATTTGATATATACTATTGCAAAAATAATGACACTTCCTCAAATCAGTTTTTTGACTACTGAATGTTCTGTGTAGAAATTTCAATAGATTTCTGTGGGTGAGTGGAACAACTAAGAACTAATGTTTAAAATTGAAATTTCATTACGAATATGTCAGCAGTTCGAAATAAATAGCCAATTCAACTAAACAGTGCCATTACTATTGCAATAGATTGTACAGTACAGTACTATATTAACAAGTATCATATGAATGTTTTATACGGAATTTACGCAGAATATATCCACTCATATACTAGCACATTCCCCTCTTCTGTTAACAAATTTTAGTATGGTATAACTTCTTAACCTTTATCTTTAAATCAATATAATATTACATATTATTCGATACGACGTGTTAACGATAAGTTTGGTCAAACTTCTCCAACATATTCTATTGATGAAAAATATGTAATAAAAAGTGAATGAAAGTCTATAATAAAAATTAAAATATTATATATTAAGTTTTCCTATCACATTCATTCTATTTAACAAATAAGATTTTCTATATAAACAACTGCTAATTATCTAATTCTAATCATACATGAGGGAAAGCAAGCTGGGGCTAAAATTTACTTCTCCCTCAATACCCATGTATTTACACTTGCTAATGAAAGATTTTGGTTGTACTGGAGACACCGATGGTAACCGATGAGTGTTTGGGATCCGGACAATAATTTTAGGGACACCCTGTATAGACCGATTATTATTTCATAGACGAAGGAGAAGTTTGTTTTTAGTTAGCTTGAAGGGGGTATGGTGTAGGTATTGACACCTTTCTTGGGTGCGCCAATGAGTTTATGATATACATTTTATGTAATCCAAATGTTCTTTCCAGATGTATTCAGATCGAGTCAAAGGAGTCCTTAAAAGAATCTATATTATTTACGTAGATACCTACCTACCTACCTAGATCTGTAACTGGAATAATTTATAAGGAAATGAAAGACATTTTTGGAAAATTAAAGGTATATTAAGTAAAATCGTGGGTTATTTAATGTATTTTTCATTTCTTAGATATCTGGGTATTTAAGAATATTTTTGGGTACTATTCGGTATTTTTGGGTACCTAACGGGATTTTTGGGTACTTAACGGGATTTTTAGGTACTTAAGGATATTATAATAATGTAATAGTCATAGGTATTCTTTGGGCACTTGAGGGTAATTCGTGGTTTTTGGGTATTTTTGAGGTATTTACTTATTTGATGAGGTATTTTTTTGGGAAAATAAGGTATCTACGGGTAATATTTAAAAAAAAATGGTATTTCGCTGTACAAATTTCAAGCCCTTGTAAAATATGACCCAAATATATATTTTTTTAAACAGAACACCCTCTATATTTGTAAGACATTCAGTTGCATTATTTTTTTCACGTCCTTCATAAATACATAAATGATCAATATATTAACCAGTAGCGTATACAACTTCAAAAGGGCGTTTACTCTACGAAATCCAATTTAGTTACTTGACAAAATTAAGTATGTCAAGTGTTAACTTTCTAAGGAAAGATTCAACAGAAAAACTACACTGAATTCTTTTTTAGCAAACATTTCAATTTATTTAAACATAATTTATTCTCAGGAAACAATTTTTTTTGGTGTAATGCTCACTTTTTTGTCAAAGAGAAATTGATTCTTTGGTAAGAAAATTTTATTTTTTTGACTGTATTTGTTTAAATGAAACAATTAGTTATTTCATTTGAACATTTTATGAAAACTTAATTTTAAAAAATTGTTTTCAATAAATATAATTTTGTTTTCATTTCCCCCAACAATTTATTCAAATCTGTATAAAAATAACGTTTGTGAATGAGCGTTTGGTATCAAATAGTATCAAATAATGCGTTTATTTAATAACGATGTATATTTTTAATTGAAGGATGTGGAAAAGAAAAATATGTAATCTTTTAATTCTTTAAAACAAATAATTTATTTCCATGAAACAAACATTTTTTACAGGCACCAAATTTTTCTTCAGTGTAAACAAGTCTCTCCCCCTCGCATCTTGCGTTCCTTGTATACGCCCATGGATTCGATTGTTGCTGTCAAGGAAGTAATACGATATTTTTAAATTGAACACATTAAGTACTTTGCATGAATCACGTATGTCTTGAGTTTACCGAGTTTATTAATAATTGTAATCGCGTGTTTTCAAACATTAACTTTAATTTGTCACGTGCTAGCTTAACAAGACTCGACGTATAATTGTTTTTATGGCCAGTGTGCCTAGACGCGGTATACAGGGTGAGAAAAAGTAATGCAATGCGGTTGCAACTTCTCTTTATAATTTTTTTATTCGCTGCGCTCATTCTGCAATTTACATTAGTTCCTTAAAAACACTTTTAACACAAATAAACATATTTTTTTCTACAAACAGCATTAAAAATAATTAACCCGGGTAGAAATAAGTTAAGTTTTAAGTAGCATCGTAGCCACTATACCAAACTTTCGAAGTGGGCACTTGCCAATGATATATACCATGGTGGCAACCATTGTTGTATTCATCATTTACGAAGAGCTTGAAAGCTTTGGATTTGTCACTTTTAAACGTTGTGTCTTTTTGCCCTTAAAAAGTATAAAGAAAATATGGAAAAGAACAATCCTTTTAAAGAAATCGATGAATCGATGAAAATCCCGGATTCAATATGAAATTGCATACAATAAGTTTGTGAAGTGGTGTGAAGAAAAAGGCGTTCCTGGAAAATATACTGAAAATGTATTCTTGGTCTATTTTGAGGAGAAATCGAAGGTTTGGAAATCTTCATCTCTATGGTCTAATTATTCTATGATTAAAACTATGTTACGAATGAATAGCGATGTAGATATCAGCAAGCATTTTAAGCTCATTACGTTTCTGAAGCGTCAAGAAGGTTATCAACCCAAAAAACCAAAGATCTTGACCAGAGACCAAATTGAACAGTTTTTGAAGTGCGCACCGGATGACGAATATCTTATGATGAAAGTAGCTACTATTTTGGGAATATTTGGTGCCTTCCGTAGGGAGGAGCTTTGCCAGTTGACTCTCGACAACTTGGAAATTGTGGGCACTTTCAGTTCAATATTGGTTAAGATACCAAAACCAAGGTTCCACGAAATTTCACTATCGTTGTAGAATTTTATCTGGATTTTTACCGGATATACATGGCTCTGCGTCCAGCAAACGTGGAACATCGGAGGCTTTTCCTAAAGTATGTGAATGGCAAGTGTACGAAAAACCCTGTGGGAATAAATACGTTTGGAAAATTTCCTGCTGCTTTCTGCAACTTCCAAATTCTAACCTCTATACTGGACAATGTTTTCGGCGTTCGTCGGCAACCTAACTAGCGAATAGTGGAGCAAATTTAACAACAATCAAGCGGCATGGGGGATGTAAATCTTTATCAGTCGCCAATGGATACGTCGAAGATTCATTGGAAAGTAAAAATTCGATTGCCCGAAAACTGCTTTCAGTGCCATCAATATCAGCAAATTCTGTTCAAACGCCAGCTAGGAATGCGGTCGTTTCAGTTGATAAGTATTCATGTTAGTAAAGAAAATAGAAATTAAATATATCGCAAATTTGCTGTCGCAATTTGACATTTACTTTAAGGCACTAGTGCTTTAAAGTGATCATTTTAAGGCACTGGTGCCTTAAAACAATATTTTTAATGATACAAGGGAGTGTTAAAAATTGCATTTTTAACATGTTTGTAGAAAAATTATTTTAAGTATTATGTATTTTACTTAATACCTAATTTGTCTGTCGATTTATTTAACATAAAGGTGTTATTCAAGCGTTTTAACATATTGAAATACTTTTAAAATGCATATCAGTAATATAATTATTTGTAACACATATGTAATATGTGTCAAATAAACCGACAAATAACTTTTCAAAGCCTACTAGAGACAATTTGACCGCTTGCATATCATATCTAATATTTTTGTGGTATGTCACAAAATTTTTAAATTAATATTACTCGTAAACGGAATAATTTATCGAAGTAAAACAAGAGTTTTAATTTTTGGATCTGACGGCAAAAACCTCGAAACATGAAAATATTAGAGCAATATTTATCCAATAATCCCCCAGTTTGGCACGACTGATTAATTATGGTATTGTTATCAGAACATTAAATTTGCAATCTAATTGCCATTGTCAATTTTAAATTTGATTACTTTATCTCGATACTTCTTTTTTTTCTTATTTTTGATCGTAGAATCCACTGTTAATTTTTGGCAGGCTAATTTTGGGAGACCCTGTATTCTACTGTTACTGGGTGTAATAAATTGGTTAAATGAATAAAGTACGTAAGTAGTTAGTAGTTTTACTTGTTACTACGTTGTAAATAATTTAATTACTTTTTTATCATTATTAAATTCCAATAAAATTTATCAAGTGGCGTCGGCGTAAACGAGATTCGACAAGTTTAAAATGGCAAAAAATCTGACGTTGGCGAGAATCGTACTTCCGCAGACTACATCATTTCAACTAAATTGTGTCCCTTTTTTCACTTTGATTTTCAGTTTCTCTTCATTGCTACACTCTTTTTTAATATAGCATTTTTACTTGTCATTATCTCAACGACTTTATCACCGTATCACCAATACTATGCAATTCATAGCTTCAGTGTATTTTTAAAAATCACGATCGAGGTAATAGTATTGAGTAATGCAAGATAATATTGAACAAAGTTCATGTATCGCTAAAAAATAGATAATCTGGGTCATTAACAATGACTCAACACGATCAAGTGACGAGATTTGTATAAAAATAATTGGGTGCAGTATTAAGGAGAGCCAGTATTTTGAGCTTCAGATAATACGGATAATTTGGATAGACGAAATATATATACAGGGTGTATACTTTTATTTGTGTACAAATCCATAAAAACTTTATTCTTCAAGATAATAAAACTATTTTTTTATATTTTAAATGAAATCGATAACCGCTTCCTCTGACCCACGGCATTTCAGATGGCGATCCAAAACTTGCTATGATTTTTTTATACCCCCGAAATTCAATAAAAACGTTTAGCTATTTTTTTATATAAAACCTGAGGAGTCCTTTTTGTTTGTAATTATGGAAACAATTCTAAATTTGAATATTTTTGAATGTTTTTTTAGTTATTTCGATTTATTGTATTTCCTTAAAAACTCATTTTTTTCAAATGTAAAGAGGGTGTATTGATTTTTTAATAAATGATCTTTTCTGAATTTTGTGGTACAACACTTTTAAAATCCGTCACAAAAGAAAACAATTTCTGCCAGTCGCGGCCTTCTAGTTTCATTTTTAAAAATTAAAAAAAATACTTAGATCCAGAAAATGTGTCAGAAAATTGGTCCTTCCATACGTAAAATGATCCGCTGATTCCAAAAATGTCAAAAATACAGGGTGTGCCATTTAAAGAGATAAATTTACGGTCACATCCGGTCAAACGGAAAATGTCATGAAATCCGAAATGACCTCAAAGAATTCATGACACCCACATAAACCCACCCAATTTCAATTTTTTATCAGCAGTCATAAAAAAGTTACAGCGTGTTCCCACTTTCCGTTGTCACCCGGTATATTGATAAAAAAATCTCCGAATTTCTTAACTTCGATAAACTGAAAATAAGAAAACCGAAACGATAAAAAATATATTTTTAAAAACGCCATATCGATTTTAAATATTTTATTAGTTTCGCACAAGTTATGTCTATCATAATCTGAACTTTGCTGTTAGGTTTACTCGGGTCAAGAATTCAGACGACTTACGTCATATGAACAAATGAATAATTCATTATATTTTTATTAAAATATTTAAGAAACTGCAACTGATAGTACCTACACTAAAAGTTTGCATTATATATTGCACTAAATTGCAAAAAATGATTGTTTTTAACGTGGCCAAATATCGAAAATTACGTTGTTAATAAAAACAAATGTGTAACGTCAGTCGTGACGTAAGACGTCTGAATTCTTGACTCAAGTATACCATTATTAATATTTTTCTAAATTGTTTGCCTTAAATTTCACTAATAAATTAACCAATTTATCACAAATAAACTAACAAACAATATAGAAAACTATGACAATTTCTGAGACAATTACTTACACAATTTACTGTAAAAGCTGAAACCAAGGCTGAAACCATATTCCTATCCCATTTCAAGTATAAACTTATGCAAAGAAATTCAATAAATGTATCTGAAATATTTTGCTTCAATTTTCCAAGGAATTTTCATATTATATTATTCAGATAACTATGAAGCAATGAAAAAAATCCACCAATATTGCAGTACCTATCTAATGTTTACTATCCCAGATAGCATTATATATTCACAGAATATTACAGGAATAATCGTTTTTGGATATTGGAATACTCCTAGAAGATGCTGTCAATATATATATCCCAAAAAGAATATTCTTAGAAAGTGCAAGTGGGACACTTTTTGATAATCTGGGAATAATCGTAATAAATATCAATAGAATAATCGAAAATATTCCTGAAATAGTTACAGGATATCAATAGCATAAAAATCTAGATATTCCTGGATTAATCTAACTGTATTATTTTTATGTTATTCAGGTACAGTTCAGAAATATTCTTAGAACATCTACAGCTTTTTAACAGGGTGTATACAGGATGTTTTAAATTAGACAAAAGTTCCGCCTTTTCATGGCTCAACCTAAACAGATCCAAGATATATGTTGTCATTGTTGAAATATTTATAATAAAATTGAATACAGCTATTTTAGAAAATGCCACTTAGTGTCATTATTTCGCAACTGAAAGAACTAATATTTGGTACAGAGGGATAAGAATATATTTCGTTGGAAGAAAATTCCGAACACTGGATTTGGTTCTGCAACATTCAATTGCTTTTTCCTTTTGGGTGTCATATTGGATCTTGGTAGTAACAGATAGAGAGAAAAAAATTACAAACAATTTAATATTTAACAGTACTATTTTATTTAAGAATAACCCAGACAATTTAAAAAATTAATTGATGAATATTGTATAACCGAAATTAGTGGCTGTAGAAATTTTCTATCGACGAAATTGGATTTATCGTATATTCTTATGACACTTAACTATTTATGTTTTGTAATGGTGGAACTAGATGACATTTTCAGAAATTGCTAGTTTTCAGTTTTTCACAACATTTTAGCAATAGCAGCAGATATCTTGGATATGTTTGTTTTATCTTACTGGTCGTGAAAAGGTGCAACTTTTTCTAATTTGAGCCATCCTATATGTTTTATGGTTTTAGATGCCAATGGTAAGGCACAAAAAACGGACCAATCTGTATACAAAAGCTCCAGATTTGAGTTCATAAAACCCAGGTCATCTGCTTATACTTACCTTAGATTACTATATCTCCTGAAAAAGTTACCAATAATTACTTTAAAATGTTATTATGATATATATTAGTATAAATCTGAGCGAGAAACTATTTTTTATAAATATGTTCTGACACATCATAGAAAAGTAATACTTGTAACACGTAGTGACTAGACGTTTTGTCTAAACGCAATAGATGAACCCTAGCTTAAGATTCTGCAAATTAATTGACATTCTGTAATTGTATATCATCAGAATGTAAATATGATTGCCAACATACAGTAAAAATGCTCAAAATATATACATATAGATATATATTTATTCTTTATATAACGTTTACCATCTTTACAAAATATTATAGATTATTGTAAATCTTCATCTTCAGCTGATATCTGAAATATTAAAGAAAAATAACATTAACCTACAAATTATTAAACTTTATTTTATTTTTTGTATTTTCTGGAAACACTTACCAATAGTATTTTTTCCAATACAATAAAATATCTGAATTTTGCTGGAAAAAATACACTTAATTTATCCACTAATAAGATCTGTAAATTTAAAACACCAGTCACCTCATTTTTACAAGACCTACCATGTGCTGCGATTTGTCCTTGGAAATTTAGGCATGTTTAATTATTTAAATATAAACAGAATTAGAAAACTGATTTTTGAAACAAGTATATGCAGGTACAAGAAAGTTAAAAATTTTTATACTTTACATTTTTAAGTTATAGACAACATATTGATGAATATTTCCACTATATAAATAAAAACAAACTTCTTCAGCACAATAATTGACATTTGACACAATTTCAGCCAGCTCGCTTGCAATTTGCTAGTTATGCCCCGTGACGTGACGTTTTGAGGCGCATTATTCAATTCTGTCGAAACGAGGCAGTTTTCCATTGTTTAAAATTTTACTCTGTCAAGTAATAAGCCAAATAAAATAATTATTGTATACCTACTGCGTTATTGACAGAATTTGTAATAATCTGAAATCGAATGTTAAATATATGACGGTAGTTTCAATTGTTTTAGCGTTACACATAATCTCATCGTCAACTATAGGTATATAGTTCAATAAAAGTAGGTATATGTTTGTTGTTTAATCCAGGAGATTTATTTACAGAATATTCTTAGAATACTGAATAACGAATAATCATTTCGAATATTCCCTGTATATCCAGGGCCGCGCCAAGGTAGCTGCCGCCGGGGTGCGGAACCTTTGCTGACGCCCTAGCAGCATGCTAGGTTAATCATCAAATAATGGGGTAATAAAATAAATATGGAAATATACATTAATAATAATAAAAACATATGTATTTTTATTCAACAATTAACAGAAAACGACCAATATTAAAAAAAACAAGAGCTAAGAATAGGAACTTAGTCTTTATAAGTAACACAAAACTAAATATATAAAATACATGTGTAAAAATAACAAAAACACATAAAATGATGCTCAGATCCCAGTATTGTACTAACTATTGTAATAATAGGTATCTTGTCATTCACAAAATAATTTTTCGGGCCTTCCTTTTGTAAATTCCTCAACCAAGTGGAGGTATATCTAAGTTTTGAAATTTGACTTTCGATGTTTATTGTAGCTAAATGAGAAAGTCTATCTTATGTCATACTAGAACGCAGGTAATTTTTATTATCTTTAATTTTGAGAAAGATCTCGCTACATGTATGGTTAATAATATTCTCAAAGCTATGGACACGTTGGGGAATACATTTATTAAGTCATTTTGGAATAAATATTCTAAAACTGCTAGGGGGGTCGTTTCTGGGTTAATATATACCACAAGGTTTTCAACTTCGTTATACATGTCTATGGCATTAATGTCCATTGGTTCTGTTGGATCTGAAAGCTTAGTTTGCAAGTCCATGCAATATTTCATTTTTATATCCTTACTTAGACCGAATAAATGAAGATCATTTAAAAAATCTTTGTCCAAAATTGTGTAATAAAAATTTATTTTAAAATATCTCTCAGGGCATTGAATGGTTCCATCCTCACTTTCATAAGAAAATATTGTCTTTTAACAGGGAGTGTGCAGTTTAGCTTAACTGACGTATGCTACTAACCAACGGTCATTTGCCGCCCCCTGGATCGTGGCGCCCGGGTGCCACGCACCCCTTGCACCCCCGGGTTGGCGCGGCCCTGTGTATATCGTATAAGAATATTTGTGAAATATTATAATATGAATATTTGAAGAATATTTGTATGGGAGATATTTATTCTAAAAATATTAAAGGATTATTCAGATTATATATATGCAATTAAGGAAATTTACAGATCATTCCTGAATATCCGGTGCTATCTGGGATGTAAACCAAGTATCTATTGTATGAATTTTAACGAATCTTTAACCTTCGGCCTCTTGATAAATTAGTATTAATTTTTGCAGTACATGACAAACAAAATTATGAATTATTTCTGCATGACTGTAATCTTCAATTAAAAAATCATGCAAGTCATTTTCTAAAAATCTAAGTTATGAAACAAAGGTTTAATTATTTTTGTAACTGGTATAATAAAACAAAAATAAATGAATAAATAGTAAGAATAAAATACAAAAAAAAGAATAATTGGCACAATTTCCTACTACAGCTACAAAAATTAAGACAGTATAGAAAGAATTTATGATTTGTGTAGAGTAAAGTAGAGTAAACTAAAAGATAAATTTATTTTAAGTAGGTAGGTAGGTATGTTTATTTTAAATATTGAGAAAAGTGTGACATAAATGATAAACATTTTAACAACATGCACAAAAATAAAGTACTTACCAAAAATCCTGTAAATTAGGCACTTTTTTTCCTCTTTGGGATAAGAAAGGTCACTACTGTACACTTTGTCTTCAGCCATATTTTCTATTATTGAAAAACCACTTCACTGAGAATTCAAAAATAAAATTTTATCATTTTTTTACTTCCTCCGATATTCCCACTCCAGGTACCTTTCCCATGAACATGAACTATTAAAAAAATGAAACAAGATTAAACCACGCTCTCTGAATACCCGACATTTGACGAAATGATAAAAATGTTTCAATTTTAGTTAAATCGGAGTTTATATCAGCGTGCACGGACACGAGATATATACAAATAAAATAGCACGCGTTAAACTGTCGACTGTGCGAGCGAATTGATTCCAGTTTTGTTTAAATTGTTTTGTGTAATGCGAACGCAAATTTTAATTCAGATTAATTACTGTATCTCTACATCAACACTTAAAACATTGAATTATAAGACTGGATCCGCAATCGCTACAGAAGTGTTTTACTTTTGGAACTTTATTAGTTCAAGGTAACTATTAAATTATTTGCAACTTCAACAGAATACTGAAGGATTTATTCAATACAAAAATTAACTACCAAATGTACTACGAAAAACATTTATAAACAAGCAGGACTTGCATGATAACTTATCCGACACGTTTTAATAAATATTATGTCTACTCACGGCAATTAATTTTAAATATATGAACATTTGTAGCAAAAATGTTTTAACATAACCTCACAAAAATAGGGAAGCCGACATTTCATCAAACATTACGTAAATAAGGGGGCTAGTATGTAAAACAACAAACCTTAAATTTGACAGGTGTTCTAACATAAACGTAATCAATAATTACGAAAAATAACCCCATTTTTATTATTCAACATAAAACGTCTTTATCAATTTTATTGCAAAAACGTATCCCACTTCCACCGATCCCACCACCTCCACAAAACTTATTGATTATTGACATTTGGGCATGTCGATAATTTCACAAACTGCATTACCACGCCACGCCAAACAAAAGACGAAAAAGTTTTTTTCCCAAACTAAAACCAGAAACATAGCAATTTATGGTTTTATTTTTTTCATGAGATTCAAAATTTGAATGGCAGGTGCTATAAATATTTAAAATATACCTTATCTAACTTAATTCCATCTAATTTCCATAAATGACAATTTTCCAAATTAATATAATTTGGGAAAAAAACTAGAAACAACTTTGAATTTTATAAGACGCGCCATCTACTAGGAAATCGTAATATCTACAAAATACAGGTAGAAAACTGTAAATTTATGGTTATTAGGAGTTGATAATACTTTTAAAATATAGCTGGCACCTGCTATTACTGACGTAAAAAATTCCCACATCTACACATATCGATTGATATCAGATTCGTTCACGCTAGTGCCTACTAGATGGCCAAAAGAGAGAAAGTCGCTGAAGTGACAAAATCCTGCAGACTACGATAAGATTTTACATAAAGCACGATGAAAATTAAATAAATCATAAATAATTTAAAAAATGCATCGCTATTTTATAATAGTTTATACTATCTGAATAACTTGATGGTTGGCCAATTGGAACTTTAGCGCCACCTACCGACCATAAGTCATAGTAATGATAAGAAGCATATTTTAAGAGTAGATACTTTTAATGTTTCTTAAACTGCTTGAAATTAATTGGACTTTTAGCATATAGTGCCAATTAAAATACAGGGTGTCTGGGAGAATGTGGGAAATCTCTCGGGTATTTCAAAAAATAAAAATTGCTTTTTTAGTATCCTACCTCACAGAGGTTGTTCAAATGAGATTGTTTTATACAAACCATAATCACCTAAATGTTTTCGTACTTTTTTTTACACCTTGTATATCCTGTTATAATTTGGTACAAGTTTTCTTATATTTGATAATCAATAAAACACTGTGTTTTCAAATGGAAAATCACGTAACATATAAGTAAAAAAATAACAACAATAGTACAAAAAATAATAGTCATAAAAAAAGGAAGGAATGTTTAAATAAAACTATTACTTAGGTTGAGCCCGTCATATATTTATTTTATACCTCTATACATATTTCGTTGGCACTCAATTACAGCAAAAACAAATCACAAAATATTACATTCTGACCAGACGTCTGCAAGTCCTAGTTACTAAGAGGAAAGTAGTCCATTACTGAGTCATATAGATAAAATAAAAGCGTACATTTTTATATATAGATATCAAAGTACTAAGTCTACTACAGATTAAAAAAAAGCACATTGCTTAACAGAAAAAGCGTTAACTTAAAATTTAAAGAAAAAAATGTTGATAAAAATTTCGCTGAAAGAAGCACAGCTAAGCCAAGTAAAAAACGTTCATAAAAAAGTATGAATAAAATCACAATGTTACAACATTTGTATGTTATTTGGGCAGTAGTTGATCTCTTTGTGCGTAAGTTTCCTTAATTTAATTTAAAAATACTATACGCAACTCTTAAAAAATAATTTAAAACTTTTTTTTAATATATTATGGAATGTCTGTAATTTGTCGTTTGTACTTTTAACCAGTCTAAAATTGCTTCCGATACAGTGAATTGCACATTGAATAACGTAAAAAAAATCAAGAAAAATTTAAAATATCCTAAAAACAAAGCGTAACTAAAAAAAATCTTAACGCTACAAATGCGTATGATGAAATTAATACTGCCATCAAGCACATGCTAAGTTTGCCAACCAGTCCATATGTATGGCGTACTGGTCAGGGTGTTGTTGAAAAAAAAGTTATAGTTCAGTAGTCATGTGACTTGTGAGTGCCTGCACACGTTTCGCATTGCAACTTTTGCACAAAACGTGACCGTCGAGGGGGTAGCAACCCCTGCCTTCGGCTTCGGAAGACAACACGAGGCCGCAGTCCTGAAATATCCAAAAAGTATTCGGGTTTAAACTCAATGTACTGTCTTTATCGTGTTCCTATAAGCAAATATGCAGGAAATCATGGAATTATGAGCAAAAATGAAAAAAGAAACTCAACTGCACAGAAAATTGTTATGTGCTTTGTATCGATCGTGTCTCATGGCCACGTCGTATCCATGCCAATGTCTTGTCTTACAATGGCAAGATTTAATTACTACCATAATTCATTCTACGTGTTTGGCATAATCTATCGAAATTTGGAAATTCCGACAGATTCAAATCACGAAGATCAATAGAGCCAAGAATTATTTCAAATTAGTTGTTTTTGACCTATTTTTTAAAAATTTGTACTTACATCTACCTAACATAACCTAATTTCAGTTGGTTTTTTTTTCCACAAACATTTTACAGTTTTCGTTCAAGTTTGGTACCTAACCTAACTTAACCTCACTTCAAAGTTTTAATTCAAGCTTTTTTAAATAAAATATGAATTATTTGTGACCCTATGCTGATGTGAACATCACAGAAAATTGTTATTTGCTTTGTATCGATCGTGATTCATGGCCCCGCCGCGTCTATGCCAGTGGCTTGTCTTAGAATGGTACAATTCCTATTAGACGACAATCAAAAACATTTTAAAAAGAATTGCGTAACTTTAAAGAAATATTGAGTTTTTGAAAGTATTAGATGAACTTGTACCATCGTTTATATGAGTAGAACTGCCATATACATTTGCTTATGATTTCCGAACACCCTGTATATTTGCCGTTATTAATTTCCAACCTACCTCGCATTTGTAGCACTGTATATGGAAACTATGATCCAACGCTACTACCCGTACGGTTTCCTCCTCTCCAGGTTCAGGCATAATGGGTTGCTTGCAAACCCAACACCTGGGAGCGAATATTCTAGCAACAAAATTAATTGATAGTGGGTCAGAAACAAGTTGAACAGTATACAAGAGCTAGATTTTACATTAATTAAATACAAATTTAGGAGGTCCGATGGACTCAAATCAGTAAAATGAGAGGGTTTTATAAATTAAGTTTAATTGATTTGGCGTGAAAATGGCAAGACTGTGATCCATGATAAACTCAAAGCAAATAAAACTTTGTGTGTTGTTGGGAAAAGCGTTCATAATCATATGATGCACCTGTGATTAGCCTGGAAAATTGTAATTTGCTTTGTATCAATCGTGAATCACAGCCCCGCCTTACTCACACCAATGATTTGTCTCACAACGATCCTGTCCTATTAATTAAAATTTAATTCCAATCATAATCCACACCACTTGTTTCACACAATCTATTGAGGTTTGGAACGTCTGATGGATTCAAATCAGGGCGATCGGTAGGATAAAGAACGTTTCAAGTCAGTTATTTCTTGAATTAAGTTACATTATGTTTAATAATTATTTAATAACATTTAATCGTAAATTTGTATGTAACAAACAAGCTATTAAAAACAAACTTGCTTACATTAGAGGGAAAATTACATGTTTGTAAGCTTATACGGGTGAAGGGTTATTGGTATTGGTACAATTATACACAAACCATCATTTATAGATGAGAATATGAAAGGGTTCTAAATTTCTATATAATTATTCATGGCCCTATGCAGATGTGAACAGCACGGAAAGTTGTAACAATCGTGAATTGCAAACTCCACCGTGCCCACACCAATGGCTTGTCTTAAAACTGTCCAGTTTAAATTGTTTTTAAATTAAGTGAATTGCCAATTATGCTTATTTAATAAAATTTAATTAAAATTTTTGTACTCACTTGTGAAAATCTTCGATGCAATGTACCCGATTTGTGGCGTCGACGGTGAACGGGATGCCGTCCAAGCTCTTACCGCACACCACGCAACAGAAACATTTTGGATGGTACGGCTTCCCGGTTGCTCTCAGAATACGATCCAGGATTGGCTTCTGGCAAACGCAACATTTTTCCAAAGTGTTCTGCAGAAAATTAAATAAAATAATTTAGTTTGCACGTATAGAACTTGAAGGTTTGTTCGGAAACTAAAGATGCACCTACCAAGTAATCTTCTTCACAATAGGGGTTACCGTCGAGAGCGTAGAACGGTTTTCCTTGCAGATTTATCGCACAATGGTGGCACGTGAAGCATTTCGTGTGGTACAGCTGGTCCATTGCCGTGCATCCGCTGTTTTCCCCAACAATCTACAAGATAATTAAAAAATTGGAAATCGTACAAAAGATACTGAAAATATTTATATCACTCTTTTTTCAATCGTTTTACACAAAATATTTGATAGTTTAAACACCCCACAGCATAAGCGGGACATATATCTTCTGACTTACCTTTTCCCCGCACTTTACGCACACTCCGTACACATCCTCCTGATCAGTATCGGCACCTACGCCTCCCATGCCTTGCACCAAGAGATCGGTGAGGCTGTCGACTTCCTGCTCCTTGTTGTGGCCGATGCGGCTGACAGACTGACTCGGTCCGGTCATGGTGCTACTAGCTCCGCTCACGTAGGGCGCGTACAGAGAATAATTAGACCTCGAAGACATCTGGCTCGGGGGCCTAGGATTGATCGGTTCGTAGATGGACTCGTAAGTCGAAGACGACTACAACAAACAATTCCGTTACGGAAGATTCTATCTTTCGATGGAAGTAAAAAAAAAAACGATATAATACACCAGCCCCACTTACACGGGGCGCATGCCGAGCTTTAAATCTTGATGGTTTCGGAGGTCTAGGAGGTTTGATCGGCTCGTACATGTCTTCGTAATCTGAGGACTACAAAATAAACGGTTGTGTTTAAATCCTTCTGCGGTGACAACAACTGTTATTTTAAAATCTATTACGCCACTTACATAGATTATACTATCGATTCTCGCAGTCAAAGGATTCGAAGATCTAGGACTGACAGGTTCGTAGATGTGTTCATAATTCAAAGAAGACTACAACAGAAATTTCACTTGATATCAAACAGTACTTATACTTTCTTAAATCAACAATAATTATGATTTTTTAACAACTAGAAGACAATGTGATTATTTTGTATTGTTTATATACTTTCATCGTTGATATGCTTCACTTACAGACGGAGTATTCGAAGAATGATTAGACGACATTCCACTTGAAGAAACGAAATTTATTGTTTCGTAGATGGATTCGTATGTTGAAGACTACAAAAAAACAGTTTCATTAACTGAAAGAAACCTTTACACCCCCTGGCACCATCAAAAACAAGGAAGTACACAAGATGTGTATTAAAGACGAATTATTCCTTAGATCATATTAAAATATACACAAATATATCACATCTATCTCTATTTTGTTTACCATATTATTATACAGGGTGTTAGGTAAACATGCGGCAAAAATTCAAGGGGTTATTCCTTGGCCTATTCTAAGAATATTTTGTCCTATGATGATTTCTGAAAAACCCCTTTGTTGAAATCATTAATGTAAATAAAAGTCATTTCGAACATTTATTGTAGATTGAGCAACTTTACATGTACTTTTTGATAATAAAATGTGGTTACTGTAGCAAATTTTGTTCACCCTGTATCTTCGAAACAAAGGAGTTTTTCAGAAATCATCATAGGACAAAATATTCTTAGAATAGGCCCAAGGAATAACCCCTTGAATTTTTACAGCATGTTTACCTAACACCCTGTATATAATAGTGACAGACAAAACAGTTACATTATTTATATGTATGAGATTTTATCTTAAAATGATCCAGGAAAAAAAACCAAATTCTAAAATGCGCATGCAATCCTTTTTTCACCAGACAGCACAAACAGAAAAGACAATACGAAAATCTTAAGATGAAAAATTGAAAAAATTAAAACTCAAGATTTATTCCATACACTAATGCCCATTTCTCACATTGTATCCTTGTTGAATTAATGATAATATCCATGTGTACCAGTGCAAAATCAGGGCAGAATTTGGCACTATGGCAATATGCACATATAAAGAAATGATACGAGGTCTAATTAAGTTCGTCAACTTGCCACTGTATCCTTACATTGGCATCACCGTACAAATTGATTGATATATTCCTTTTACTCTGGCCAGTTTATTATTATTACTTCATATTTTTGTGTAACATGCGAATATAGGAATTTGCATACATTAAATTTCTTGGAGGGAAGTCAAGTCAGTGACATATTCAAGTCCAAACGGCATACTAATATAAAAAAAAAACTGCAAACAAATAAAACAATTTTTGAAAAGGAGAGAAAGTGTCATGGCGAGAGACCAGAGTGGCCAATAACAAGATCTGACAAAACTATTGAGAATTAGTCAACCTGCTTGTACAGCGCTGTTAATGTACTATGTGGTGACAAGTGCACAAACTTAATTGTTAGACTTTGTATATTGTAATAAGTTTTCTACTCCTAATTGATTTTTTGATGGTTAAATTAACATTTTCAATGCTAACCATCATGTTTGGAATCACTGAAAATTCTTAAACCATGGATTCAGCAACCGGCAGTGACAGTCGTAGCTTCTATCTCCTATGATGTATAAATACGGGAATCAAGATTTAAATGTTGGAAATGTGGTACAATTTGTAATGTTATTTGTAGTCTGTTTTAAAAGAATAATTTATTTCTTCTAAAAAATTCTTATTCTAACCTATTCATTATGACGTTGACTTTTAAACTAAAAACTTTTACTTTTCAAAACAAATTACGATTCTAGAATGTAACGCTAACTAATCCACGAACGTTAACGATATGATCTACCATTTGCTTCCATAACCCAGTAACAACGAAAGTACAACTTCTAGACAAATTTAAAATATTACACTTCTAGTCAAAAAAAAAAATATATTAATCATGTTACTTTTAAAATTCCCAAGTATTAACCACATTTTTCTAGATATCCTGTGCGTTACAACCTACTGTTTCAAGTGCACAAAATAAAATCGTAATCCACACACAAACACTACCCATAACGTTTAAAAATAATAACAAAGTACTTCGGGATTTAACAAGAAAGGAAAACATAGAACATGCGTAAAACACGACATAGACAAAATAAACATCTATACCATATTGCTACCACTTAAACGACAATGGAATAAGACACGTCTGTACTAATATAACATTTAACATTCAACAAAAACACCAAACGAAAAGACGTTACCTGTGACATGGATCCGCATCCGTATAGAGAATCTGTATCTTCAAACTGGTTAGCAAATAGACAAAAGCATGATTAATAAAGAAAATATGCTGCAATCTCGTCCTCTTGCAAAAATATTTACAGTACAGTAAAAAATAATGAAAAATTTATGAGAAAAAATAAATAAATAAAATAATAAAAAATGTAGAAGCCATAATAAATAATATATGGAAAATATTTATGTTACTTTATCATTGATATGAAAAATTTATTAAGAAAAACATTAACAGGTAAAAATATAAAAAAATATACAATAACTATCATAAAAAAAGTTTTTTTTTTCTCTAAATAAATACCTACCTACGGCAATATTACATAAAAAAAGTATTACTATCGATTAATATTAAAACAATTTTTAACTGTTATTTCATTAATGACGGGGGTACTATATAAAAAAACTTTGAAAGCTTAAGCGTCAACACAAAAAACGTCAAAAAACGAACTAAATCGAAACTTACCTGCGACTCCATACTATAATTATGGAAATCCTGCCCCGGCTGGGTAGCCCTCCGCAATTCACTGTAACTGGAGCTGACCGGAGACGGGGGAGGCAGCAGATCCTCGGGCGGAGGTGGCAAATTTGTATTTACCGTGCAAGGGGCGTAGTCCGCCAGACCAGAAGACATATCTAAGGGTGGCGGCGGAGGCGGCAAATCATCTAGACAAAAATAAATAACTGATTAAAATTCTCTAATACGTCCCATCAAAAAAATTGTTGTTACCGCCGTTGCCGTATGCGCTAGCGTTACTGTAAACGTTGCCGCTATTCCTCGGCGGGTGAATCAAGTTGCTGTAGATGATGCCGTCTGGATTTCTGGACTGCCCGATCTAGAAATAACGGTACTTGTTATCAACGGCAACTTGTGGGTTCTTTGAGGTGAGTGGGTAAACAGTTGATCTCTTTTAACACGTTAGATGCCAATAGCGCAAGATTGCTTTTTTGCTATTGTCCGATCATGCATTTTCTCATAAGTACAACGTTTCAAATTAAAATGATTCCATCAGCACTGACATTTTCCTAAAGAAAGAAAACCTCAAGTCTTCATAAAACATTAACATAACCAAAGGTCGCTTTAAAGTTTTCAACCGAGTTTAAGAACTTTGAAAAGTTGATTTCTGCAAATAATTGCATTTTATAATTAGAATTAAAGTGTATCTAAGTTTAAAAGTGTAACATTTCAAAAAAAAAAAAATGTATCAGTAAAATTTTTTTTCAAATTGGTGTTCAACCAGAATGTTACATTCTACTTTTGTAATATTTAATACCTGCTTATTTTGCACTATTTATGTATTTTTATTTATAATTGTTTTGTGATTTGATTATTTCATGTTTTTTTTTACGTGTGTAAACATTTTGTGTAATAACATGAATCGAAAAATAAATAAATGAATTTTGTCTGCCCAATATAAAACATTTATCCCTACACCACTTTGATAAAACCTAACCAAAACAAATAAAAACAATGACAAAACCTTACAATTGTGATCTTATGCTGAAATAACCACAAGATGACTGCTGTTTGACTGCCATAACATCAAAACGTCAAAGTAAAGCGTTGACAGTTGGACAGAACCCGATTTCTGAAAACCCAGGTGCCGACCTTGTATGCGCCGTAGCGCAAAATCCTGACGGTAGATTTTTTTGCACCCATTAGCTTTTTCGTTCAGGATGTTGAGAACTACCTTTTCCACCAAAAATTAGACCTTCCGACTGAAACCACTTTTCCATATAAAAAGTGCGGGGTCCTTTCACAACTGTCAATGCTTTACTTTGACGTTTGTCAATTGTCTTCGACTGTTCAATACAAACTGACTCCAGCGGCGAATTTGATCCGCTTATATAGATTTTTAGGTTTCTAGAAGTTTTCGGCGGTCTCGAGAATCAAATAGAATGTGGCCGAGAATGTTCCAGAAAACGTGAAAATAAAGGCATCACAAAAATTATAAATTCTAACATAAACCGAAACGTAATTTACTAACGAGGTAGGTGAGTTTCAATTATAAATTCTAACGTAAACAGGAACATAATTAACAAACTAAAAAGGTGTATGTGAGCTTCCGTAACAATATTAACACTTCGCAGTTCAGATACCAACTGACTTGTACTCCCAGCCGGTCCTTAGTACATTTGTGTGCTGTTGCCACATTCCGCAATATTGATTTTATTAAGGAAAAATTTGTTTCATTCACACTAAACATAAATAATTAAAAGAAGAGGTAAACATTGAATTTTATGGTCATTTAATGCGCAAAATTATGGTGAGACTCCTTAATTGACCGAATTTTTACACATGAAATTGGAGGTTTGTTAATTCTTTCTTAAAAATGGTTTGGTTTAGGAGCCATACCATATAAGATTTTTTGATTATTTTCATGTATACCATCTCTTATCAAGTTTATGGCAGTCAAACCAAGTATGATGACATCCCACTTAAACAACTTATTATTTTTTAATTCACAATAACTATTTGATTTTAAACAACTTCAAGTATTGTTTTACAAACCTGTATGTTGCTATAAGTAACATGGTCCGGTTTCGTGTACCCCTTGGGGCCCAAGCTGCTAACAGGGTGATTAACACCAGTTGCGGGTGAACCCATGGCTTGCCTCGGCAACGAGCAAGTCTGCTGACGACTAGATCCATAATTAGCCATTGCGCTACCTAAAAACGATTTTAAATAAAACCGTAAGGTACAAGAACATCACAACGTTCACCTTGTCGCGGCATCGAAGCACTGCTCATGGCCGAACCGCTTCTAGGAAGATTGGAGTACTGATTACCATGATCGCCTTCTCTAATTAAATTCACGTAGTTGCTATCATGAACGTGTTGCGGACGAAATTTCGTATTTGCTGGTAAAGTGGGGGTATTGGAGTAATGGGATTGGGGGTTAGGCGGAGGCACATTCGAGTAGAACTGGTTGGCCTGTAGTCTTGAAGAGTAACTCGGTTCAACAGTTTGTTTTAACGGGTACGACTGAGGTATCTGAAATGGATTATTTATTTTAGACACGAGTTTTTAGTGCAGTCTTTAAGACCTCATTTTGAGACTAAAAGTTCCTATAAATATGGGTCCTAAAATGATTCGTTTCTGAAATATAACGTGTTGAATTTTATTTATTTTTTCATTGACAAAAAAATCATCATGTTGCAGCCAAAGACATTATTTGAGAGCAAATAATTCAACACCAAAGATCATATTAATTCCAGTCATGGAGATTGAAATTTTGATAATTTTAGAAGACTTTTAGTAGTCAAATCATAATTTTTAAACTGTATTATAACTAAATAAAATAGTTCAAAAATTCAATAAAAATTGTTTTTAATTAATTAAAAGAAAATAAGAACAAAAATAAATAACAAATACCATATTAAAGACACCGCAACATGATAATTTCTTTTATCAGTGGTTATTTTATTAAAAAAATAAAAGTAATGAATGAAGTAAACAAGAATTGATAAATATTAGTAGCGAAATGGCGAATTTGAATGTTTATTATTTTTAAAATTATTGTTGTTAAAGATTTTGTACTAGTACAATTAAATAGTGTGTACTATATTTCTTGTATTTTTTTTTTATTAAAAAACTTTTTTTTAGTTAAACTTTAACTTAAATTTAATTTCAAAACCTTCAGGGTAACCAAGTTAAAATAAAATAATCCTTTCAGTTATTTCAATAGAAGTTATGGATAAAATTTATTCAATTTAGTAGTTCCAGATGTAGAACAATGCTATATTATGTTTGCTAAATACAAAAAATGTCCTACATGCAAAAAAATGTTTACTGCAATTGCAGAACAAATCAAATAATACACAGGTGTTTCCAGGTTAAATTTGAACACACTGTGTGTTAGGGCAATAAATAAACCTCTCAGGTCAGGTATTCTACCTGAGTAAGGTACATTTTAGCACCATCCCCAAGCTTTTAGAAAGTTTTATTGTTATATTACTGATCCCAATGTCTTATTTGTAGGGTGGGGTACCCTTGGTAACATCTCATTCTCAGTAAACAACATTCTACATTGTTTAATTTAAATTCCAAAGTTTATAAACAAAGATAATTTCTGATGGATAATGGATATGAACTAATAGATTAAAATAGGAAATGACCAAAATATCAGTAACTGATAATGGCATTTATGATTCACACTCATTATCATGTATCTAAATGGAAATACCTGTGGTTGCTGACTCTTTTTTGGTTTTGGTGGTACGGCGGGCCCAATTTTTTTTCCCGGTGTACTGCTTGAACTGGGCTGTAACTCTGTTTGATTTATTAAGGCCAACTCGGCCAGCTGCCTGTCTAAATCGTTCATACTTAAACCTAAAATTAATTATAAAAGGGGTAACAAACTATAAACATAATTTTAATAAATGATAATTAATTTAACCTTCGTGTTTTGCTTTAAATGAGAAACTTATGAAAATATCAATTAACCTTCTTTATTAGTGTCAAATATTCTTAAATAGTTTGGAGAATGAGAAATATTTTACAAAAAGTCGAGATAAGGAAATAAGCAAAAAGTAGCCACACGTTAAAAAAATATGTTTCCAGAAAATGAATCACACTCATCAAGAAGCTTTGTATGGAGAACAATGAATTTTGTAGTCAAATGAGGTTAGACTGTGGTTATAGTCTCAAATAAATAAAAATTAAGTACTTTATTTATATACTTTTATATTACTATTAATTAAGTACAAGTTTTACTTACCCCTTTCAAAGAAAAAAACAACTATTAATTATTGAGAGCAAACAGTGAATCACAAAATTCTCTATATAGTACCAAACAAGTTTAAAAACTGAGAAAATAAAATTAAAAATTGTTCTTTCTTACCGTTCTCTACTCCGTCTTGCTTGATGCACTCGGTGCTCGGATTGACTCGGATCTCAAGTCGGAACGCATTCAATCGATTCAATCCCATTGGATTTCACACTTAATACATATAACCTATCCAACATTTGCACTTCCGATCTATTCCGACCTAGTAGATCAAATCAAAGCTCTGTTATAAATAGTAAAGTAGGTTCTTTTAGACATTTTTCTTGAAAATTCTTTCTTTGTCAGTTTTTTGACAACTTTTTTTCAAAAGGAATATTTAATACTCATTCGACAGTCAACCGTAAAAATAATTAAATAAAATTAACCACTACACTGGTAACAAATGGCAGAAGATATAAAGGAGCAAAACTGCGAGAAAAAGGTTTGATAGAATTGTTTATAATTTTATATATATACCTATCCTATATTTCAGACCATGTTACCAGTTAAGCATGATTGGTATCAGACAGAGCAAGCAGTCGTAATCACAATTTTGGTGCGAAACCTAAAAGAGGAATATTTGAAAGTCAACATCAGTGAATCGATTGTTAGAGTAGATATCGCTTCACCAGATTTTGATGTTTCTACTTTGTCTTTCAGCCTGTCCCATAAAATAATACCAGATCAATCTAGCTACAAGTTGACACCATCTAAAGTAAGGATTTTAAAAGCTAACTTTAACTTATTACTTATTAAATTGTAATTATTTACATTAGCGTAAACCTCTCAATCTTAACAAAAAATTCCTACCCCCCTATTTTCGAGGGTGCTGATCACGAATCTGAAGTCAGATTTCGGTGCTCGCATGTAGTTTTCGAAAAAAAAATTTTTCAAAATTATAACCTCTATCTATACATTACATTAGGTTCAAATTGCAATATAACTCCTATATATTTTGACAACAGTGTGACGTCATCGTGAAATGAAGAAGGCAGAAGAGGCAGGGATGTACATTGCAATTTCAACCTAATGTAATGTATAAATAGAGGTTATAATTTTGAAAATTTTTCAAGCATGCGAAGCACCAAATCTGACTTCAGATTCGTGATCAACACCCTCGAAAATAGGGAAGTAAATGTTATGGAGAGGATTTACGATCTAATGTAAATAATTACCTTTTTCCATTAATGTTCTGCTTTTAGATAGAAATTAAACTAAAAAAACTTGAAGGTGTCCGATGGGATAAATTGGAAGGAACTCCGGCCACTGAAGGAATTAAAACTATACCTCAAGGTATACTTTCATTCTTGTCATAGTTTAGTTCATAATTGTTTTTTATGTTCTTTTGCAGAACCCGCACCACAGCTTAGTGGACCTCCATCTTATCCTACCTCGAAAAAAGGTAAAGATTGGTCCGCTGTTGAAAAGGAAATTAAGAAACAGGAAGAATTGGAGAAACCAGAAGGAGAAGAGGCTATTAATAAGCTCTTCCAAGAGATTTATGGAAAAGGTAGTGATGAAGTCAAGAGAGCAATGAATAAAAGTTATGTAAGCAATGATATCGCAAAAATTAATCGTGTCGGTTACCTTTCATATTAATTTTTAGATGGAAAGCGGAGGTACCGTTTTGAGTACAAACTGGGAGGAAATTTCCAAGCAAAAAGTTGAGGTGAAGCCTCCAGATGGTATGGAGTTCAAAAAATGGAATGAATAAGTGCACTGAAATTTATCTCTCTGTTTACTCATAATTTATAACTACTTCCCTGATCTATTAATAAAATACTTTTTCCATTAGTGTATTTTCTGCCAAATTTAGATGATTAGCTTAGGACTACTTGAAAAATGTGGGAAAAGAGATTTGTTTTGGTAGTTTCACAGAATAAAGGGTAGTTCCTTTATTCTGTGGTAGTTCTATGCTGTAGAACAAATAATAGGTCTAATGTAATGTGTCATCCGTTAATAGTTCTAATAATCCGAAAGATAACCTAAAAATTTAGATTTCTTTCAAAGCATTTTTTTTTGTTAATGTAACGAATATGTTAAGACACTCACTAAAGTATGTATGTACTTTTAATATAAGAAATGTATGCTTTATTAGTAGCAACCACATTTCATTATTTCATAAACCAGAACTTTTAAACTATAACCTTAAATTTTTGAATGTGCGAAGGACTATTTACGTTTCTAAAGTTAGTGCGGCAAAATTATTTTATGATTATGAGAACGCATTTGCTTTCAATATAATTAACAAAGATGGAAACAACATTTTACCAGTTAAAAGTCCAGTTAGTGAAGTTACCACCCTGGAAAAATTTAACGATGTTTTAAACCAAAACTGGAGACATTCTTCTTGCACAGAAATTGTCACTGCTTTCAAAAATGTAAAGGGTTATTGTATCAGTAATGGCATAAATGTCTCAGATCCTCGCTTCAACAACTTGGTAGATGGGTTAATGGACCACTGTGAAAAGTTGTCGGACACGGAGCTTTTCGAACTGCTACAGTGTCTGTCGGAACTGCCTCCTTGCGATTCGGCTACATCGCATAATTTTCATGACATCTGGAGTTGCTTAGACGATATGTGCTGTTGGAAAATGATTGAATGGGATATTGAGAAAATGTTTAAATTTGCTAATGTTTGGTACAAATTAAATCTCGGTAAGTAATATTATCGATTTACTCAAACGTGTCTATTACCGGTATGTTTTCAGCTAAAATGGGTGATTACATTTATGCAGTAATAGATAGATTAACTAAAAAAGCAGATAGGTTAACGAAAGATCAGTTAGTGAATATATTTTTTTATTTCAACGTATGTCGAAAAAGAGCAGTTGATTTTGAATATGAATACGCATTAGAGAAAGAAATAGATAACATGAACATAGATGAGATAGCAGTAGTTTCTATGGGCTATTTCAAAACAAAAACCAAAATCAAACTGACTCCTATTATAGAATCAATAGTACAGAAAATTAAGGAAAATAGTAAAAGTATTCATGAAATTTCATTAGCAGCAATTATAAAGGTATTTATTAATTTTAATTACACATTATTTCTTAAAGATTAACATTGTAGGTAATTCGACTATCAAAACCTATACGAGTTGTCCCTCAAATCCAATCCATGTTAGATCAACTTTACCTAGAAATGGACCGTTTATCGAATTTATGTTGCCTCCATATAGCTCTTGTAGGCACGGGTATCCAAGCCCCACATAATAAAACGATACAAAAAGCATCAGAGAGAATAGTGCGAGATATAACGGATTCGCAGAAAGTGCGATTGAAAGACATCGAACGGATATTAAACGTGTTATCTATGTTCCATATCCATCCTAAAACCGAACCAGATATTTTTAAGGCCTCTTGTGAAGAGCTGCGGAAGGAAGAGAGACTAGCTGAACTAGTACAGTATCCAAGGTGCCTGGCTTGTGCTTTAAATTATCTTAGTATAGAAAATATTTATTCCTATGAGCTTATGAGTAAGGTTTTAGACTTGGATTACATAAACGACACTTATGGTAAGTCATTTAATGTTAGTATTGGCTACGTTTGTAAAAACATGTATATTAGGTAAAGGAGCTAGATTTCTACCGAGAGAGTTGTTATCATTGGACGCCTCCATCGATATTGAATGTCCAGATTATAAAGGAAATCGGTTACCTGTACTGCTCAGACATAAAGCTACAAAGTGGGTCGTCGATTATATTCCCAGTTACGATCAACCTAAGAAGATTTCAGCTGCCGATGAGTTGTTTTTACATGTAATTGATACCGTTAAAGATATTGTTAAAGATGAAAATGCTATTAAAATTGAACACATTATGCCACACTTTTCCAGAGCAGGTAATTCAAACTACTGCAATCATTTTGTCAGAACATGTTTTTCTATTTACCTTTTACAGATATAATCTTATGTAGGGAAAAAAAGTCTGGTAAATTTGTACAGCCGTGCGGTTTTGAAAGTTATGTATTAGGTGACGTAATGTTTCCATATAAAGATGAATCATTAGAGTGGTACGCTATCTCTATTTTGGGTTGGAATAATACCGTTCGGGATAGTTCTCTGCCACTTGGAAATATGATTATGAAGAAAAGACAGCTGGAAAAGATGGGTTACAATTCTATTTTCGTAAGTTTATAATGAAAACACTTTTCGATTTTATAACATGTACGTTTTAGGTAATTTGGAATGAATTTTTGAGTTTGCCGAAGGAAAATCGAGTAGAATATATTGTAAGAAATTTTGTTTAATAAAACATCATGATTCACTGTAAAAAGTTATTGATATTTGTTTTCCCCTGTACTAAAATTTTGAGCAAATTAATCCCAGCAGCTTGTTTCATTGTTTGCGAAAAACATCAAGTCATCTTAGCCTGTCATTTTGTTTATTGCAAACAAAGTTTCATTTTAGTATTTTTTCTTTCAAAAATCTTTTAAAATGGACAAAACCCGTGATAAAGTGTTTCGCCGTAAAGGTAAGTCAAATATTTAGTAAACAATAAATATTGTTACGATGCCTTCATTATAAATCATACCAAGCGAGTTCATTAGCGTCGCAGCACATTTTGATGAATTAACGGGAACTGTAGATTTTTTAAGTGACATTTTCAGATAGCGTAACGAAAATACATAAGGTTTATGAAAACGGACGGAAAGAGTCCTCTCGTCCTAGGAGTAGAAGTGTTTTTACCAGTTCTCTTGCCAGTGATGATCTTCAAACTAGAGATATAATCCGTTATGAGGGGCAAAACCAAAGGCCCCCCTACGTTCCCAAGCCAATTACGGTGAAGAACTATGCTGATGATTTTACTGTAAGTAAATTTAAGAATAAAATAATTCTTTTATATAAAATCATGTACTCATAAACAAAATTATTGAAAATTGCATAAATATACTCAATTTCAAATTTTTATCTGGTCAAATATGACTTTAAAATTCATGTGCAATCTAAATATTTAAAAAATACTATTCATTTATTGTAAGATTTTAAAATTTGCAAATAAAATTGTTATCGTAAATATTCCTGACTTGATTCTACGATGAAATATGAAAAGGGTAGTTCAAATGAACCGTTCTCAAAAAATGTGTCATTTTGAAGATACAAGCTTAAAAAGCTCAAGATATTTCAGTCATTTCTCAAAATGTCGTTAAGCAATTTTCTTTACAATTTTAACATACTAACTATACTTAAGTCAAGAATTCAGACGTCTTACGTCACAGCTGACGTAATTTTCGATATTTGTTCGCGTTAAAATCAACCGTTTTTTGCAATTTAGTGCAATACATAATACAAACTTTTAGTGTAGTATATAGTTTTATTACTATCAGTTGCAGTTTCTTAAATCTTTTGATGAAAATATGATGAATTATTCATTTGTTCGTATGACGTAAGTCGTCTGAATTCTTGTCGCGAGTATACTAATTTCATGTAAATACAGTCAGTTGCATGCAAATTTCATTCTCCAGGTCCTTTCCTTTTACAAAACTTAAATGTTATGATTGATTAATTAACCAAATTAAAAAAAAAAAAAAATTAATAATAAATACTTGGAAAGTATTTGAAAATTTTAGATATGTCATTATATCCACCTCAAAAATGAATTTTGTATGCCATTCAAATTTTCTATTTCATCAAATTTACCTGATCATGAAATTCCACATTAGTAATATTCATGTCTAATAGAAAAAAATACTCAACAACCGTTTCTTTAAAATGGAAAATTTTTAACAAAATTTTATTTGAACTACTTGCCATAATTTTAATAGTAGAATCTAATGATGACATTTAGCCGCTTAGCCATTTGGACACCCTGTATAAGCGTTTGTCTGTTCCGTAGGACCTATACAGTGACGATGGATATACAGGCGGTACAACTATATCTCAACACGGCGTGATAACTATGCGTCTGCGTGAGTATATCAGGGTAGATATATCCCTAGATCGAGCTATTAGGATTTCAAATGCTAAGAACGGCATCATATTGGCGCTAAGTGCCAGTGGAAGCTCATCTGGGTTGATCCACCCCAACGGACGGGTGTACCAATACGGTTCCAGGGTGGAAATCATGGCAAACGACGGTCAAGGCAACGATAAGTAAGTAATTTAATAAGACAGCATCGGTGCTAAGTTCATTTTCGAGGGCAACTACGTAGATTCCAACTTATACTGCCGTGAGCAAAGGTGTTACATTGTTTTTTCTTCTAGGTTTGCAAAAATGTGGTACAAAGGTGTGAGCTTCACCAGCATACAGTGCGCTTTGGTCTACTTAGTGGATTCCGCCGGCACACGTACAACGACCGATTCTTTCAACGATCTCACTCACGATTTCACCCTGAATATTTTCTACGAGTACGTTTTTATTCTTTCCCAACAATGTTTGATATCCATATTTGTTTTTTCTTTTAGAGATTCCCCATATTCTTACCTTGACAACCCATCTCCGACGCATACTACTCACTTAGTAAACGAAGCTATGGCCGTGCTGCAAGCGACTAACTGTTGGATGACGGAAGACGGGACCACTAACTGGATTATAAATAATGTCAGAATTTCACAAACCGCTGATGGACTGGTCCGGTAAGCAATTACAAATATAGTACGGATTTGATAACCTGAATTTTAATTTAGTAGTTTCAGAATTTTTTTTTTAAATTACTAAACAGAACTGCGCCCAAAGGAAGTCGATTTACTATAGCTTGTCCTAAAAAAATCCAAAAATCCACCAAAATCAATAATAACAAAGATACAGGGTGTCAAAATTGAAGAAATAAATCACATTTTTTTTCTTATCTTTCGATCGCTTGAAGCAAATTTCACGAAATTTCGCTTCTGGCTATTATGCTGTTACAGTATGGCCCATTACTTACGCAGCAATTTGACTTTACTTTTAGATAAGTTGCATGCATCATGAGATTTAGATGCGGTTTTCTCAGAAACCATTGCTTCTAGCGACATCAACAAGGTGTACCTTTTTTAACTAGAAAAGATAGGGAAGAAAATTTGTCCAGTTCAAAATGAGATACAGTGCAGCACAAAAAATTTAAAGGGGTCCAAACCATCATTGGTGGCGCCCTCTAGCAAAATCGTCGACATATTCGAATTTCTAGTCCCAAGAAACCCCCCTATACCAAATTTCATAAAATACGGTCGACGCGATCGAAAAATATTAAAGAAAATGCGATTTATTTTTTCAACTTTGACTCCATTAGTATCAACTTTTGGATTAAGATAAGTTGAGTTAATTCAGCTTATTTTTATCCAAACTATCTACATCTTAAGTTTTGCCTATTCTTCACTGAACACCCTGTATACATGTATTTTTTTATTATTTTTTTTTTAATGAAAAGTAATATTTATTTTATTAAAATTAAGTTTCTGACAAAACTAAAAAATGCTTAAGCCAATTCTGACATTTTCAAATTATTTGAATGCCCTGTAGATCTATTTTATAAATTTTTTCACTGTTCAATATAAGCAATACTTTTCATCAAAAATATTTATAAAACCACATTAAGAAAGTTTGTAAGAGTGCGTTATCCCAAATCTTTTATTTTGTCTTTATTTTAGCGTGGGAAGAAACAGCAACAAATTCTCTCTCCGAACATCTCCAACTAACGGTTCCGCATCCGTATCCTCGCCTTATATGCACTGCACCGGTTCGATGGGCCAAACCCGTCACCTGTTTGTGAGACGAGGAGAACGTCGCATGCACTACGACGGCTCCACATTCATCGTCCGCAACGCCGGCCATTCGGCCGGCTTCGACGAAAAACACCAGCTGAAAGTTTACTAACCGCTGTATGCGTGCATCGTAATTGGACGGGATATTTGTTAATTTTTGAGTCAGATTTGGCGTACCAAGTCATAGGTTTGCATTTTTTATATTCATTCATGGGTTGATGCGTCTCAGGATGCCCCATTTGCGTGTTAAATTTTTTTTGTCTTTTGTTGTTCTCTTTAGTTTTTTATGGATTGTCTAAATTTGCGTGACTTGTGCGATAATTTACAAGAAGTGTGTCTTTTCCAAAGTGTGAGTCTCATTTTAACATCAATTTTTTTTAACTAATTTTAAACTTTAATGTGTGGTCATGTAGTAATCACCGTTTTAATTTTACATGTAGTGTAATAACGGCTTAAGTTAGAGAGTGTTGCCTCCATCTGACTGTGATAATCAAAGAGTGAAAAGTGGAAAACGAACAACTGTATCGAAATGCGTAAATAAAGTGATGAAAATTTATGTGTTTTATTCATGTTGATATCTAAGCTCCCCATGGTATGCCTTGGGTAACCCCAGTATCAGCGGTATTTACAACAGAACACTGCGCACATCTGCAAACCTGGTTATTACCTATCTATACTCACTATCTGTCTGTACACTACGTGTTTGAAGTTATAATACCTCAAATGACTTTGAAGGTCAAATCCAAGGTCACCTTCTGTTGTTTCTATTTAAAATTCAACTTTCATGGGGATAATTTTTGTATATGTTGCGACAACCAATCAACCAAGGAATTTCCAGACAGACATTTGACCTTCAGATGTCCTATGGAGATCACTTCGACTCATGGGTGAAACCGAATACAAACATAAAATGTCCTACTTTCAGAATCCAGAGTTAAAAGTAGACTTTTCTATTTGAAAACAGAAATTTGACATTCAAATGATCTTGAAATTACTTTTAAGGTCAAATTCTCCTTTTCTCTCTGAACATAGTAACTACAATTTGTAATGAACACTATTAAGGTATTTTGTTTTTCAGTTATTTAAAATACCTGATCTTATCAATTTTTACTTGAAATAACAATTATTAAATAAATTTTGTGATACCTAACTTCTCATCGAATATCTTAGGTAACCCTAATATCGGCAGTATTTACTACTGAATGGTCAGTCCTTACATGCGTCTACTTACTATCTGCTCACCACCTGTCTGCACCCTATCTCCACCTGAAATAACTTTGAAGGCCGAATCCAAGGTCACCATTTAATTTTTCATTTTAAATCCAGCTTTTAAGAGGATATTTCTATATATTATAACAATCAATCGTCCCAGAAATGTTTAGATAAACATTTGACCTCCAGATGTCCTGTAGAGGTCGCTTTGACACGGGGCAACTGAATTTGAATGCAAAATGTCCCACTCATTTATGATCAAAAATAGGGATACAAAATTGGAAGTAAAAAACTGACCTTCAAGTGACCTTGAAGACTTTCAAGGTCAAATACTTATCAAATATAGAAACTTGTAGAGGTAATTTTCTCGATATAAGTTGAGATATGACAAATTTAAAGATTTAGGTAATGTCAAAAGGGTACTGTATTTGTCCAAACTAACTTTCATTTATTACTACGAGTACCAACAAATCTCTCAGATTTATTATTCATTATTCTAAACAATTCTTGGTGAACACTATTAAAGTATTTTATTATTAATTTGTTCCCTCCAAATAGGAATATGCTATATAGTATGGAATAATAATAATAAATAATATCTCTACCCCTCATTCTAATCACAGGGGATTAGCCCAGAAGTCGGAGACTTGTGCGGGAGAGGGGGCGGCATATTATTATTAAGCAGGCCGCATTTGCGCCCAGGAACGACTTACGTTGGTAGGCCCTAACCACTATTCAGTGCAGGAATGAGGAAAACCTCATTAATTAGGGGGGTAGTCAAATATCAACCGGCATCAATCTCTCACATTGACCCAAGCTAACATTATTCCACCCTACCATACCCACAGAGAGGGTGCCAATCCTCTCCACGAATATAGCTTATATACGGTCTACCGGCAGCTGGGCTCAAACCAACTCCGTCTAGTCACCTCGATTCAAGTACTAACGCCTTAAACCGCGCGACCACTGACCGATGAATACAGGAATACAGAATGATATTAAATAAAAATAGCTTAGACAACATTCAAAGAAAATTTATTAAATATAAGTTTCAGATTGTCTTTATTCATCTCAAAGATTCCTCAATATCTGCTTTCAACTTCAATATATGTAGCTCTAAGATGATATTGATTTTCTGCTTTCCTTCTTTTTGAATTTGTAAATGGTATAACTCAGGAGTTTTTATTAACATCATTTAAATTTTAATATTTTGGGATGAGAATTTGTTAAAATGTTTATTTTACGAAAAAAATACCAAGGACAAAATATCTTCAATCTCCCAATTACTCGTATCAACTCTCGACATTTTCTGTTTTAATGTATGTAATACAGAAAGTTGTATTCTTAAATGTAACTTGGATGATTTGGATATGTGTATTAATTTTCATTTATATTAAAAAATGATTATACTATGACATAAAGATAGCAAGGTAAAACTACAGATAAGAAAAATAAAGTAGAGCATGTTAAGCGTGAATTCTAACACATGAAAAAGCAAAATATGTATTTGTATAATAATGGTAACATTTGAAGAATCACTACAGAAATTATTGGTTCAGTTTTACTTTCGATAAAATATGAAGTTGGTAAGTAGGTATAGGTATTTTAATAAATCTTATCAAATGGACACGGTTTGCAATAAAAATAAAAAAAACTTACCTTACAACAATTCTTATCATAAGAACAACACAACAAAGTATTAAGTGATGTTTTTTTCATGTTCAAAAGTTAATAAATTGTGGACGCAATTTTTTTCATATTTTTATTATTTCGAATTGTGCACAAATAATTTTATGCTCTTCAAAATATTTTATGAAAAGGACCTGAAATTGAAAAATAATTTCTTTCTTAAATAAAATTGTAGTATAACAGTTTATTAAATATATGTATTACATTATAGATGCATTCATTTTAATTCATATTTAATACAAATTGAATTTTGTTTATTGCAATGTAAAAATTTTTTTTATTCGCAAACCGTTAAGCTTTGATTTTGTTTAACAATTATTTGTTACTGTAATTATTTATCCAGATAAAACCAGAATAAATTTTACAACCAGATATAGGATGATGTTGCGTAAACAATGACAAGATAAAAATATATATTTTTTTAAAACTTAAAAATGTTACTGCCGTTTTGATAAACACTTGATAGAGTTCTAAATATATAACAAGAAAGTTTTGAGGATCACTGTCAAAATATCACGAGGAATTATTTATAATTTTTTTTTATGATTAATATTAATTATAAATATTTACATATGTAATTTGATCAAAGGCCAAGTAAATTTGGTGGTTTCTGAATTATTCTTTATTAAATTTAAGAAAATCATACGGCTAACAGTTTTTGTAAAAATGTATATCACCCATGATAATTGTAATACTTTTTTGTATTCGATATGGTCATTTTTCATTGAAGAATGGAAGGTAAGTTTTTACTTTTCTTATTTGTTGTAAAAATCTTAAAAGTAGGCAGCTTGCTCCAATCAAAATAAACTGGTAGAAGTGTCTTTGTATAACTTACGGGCGCCAAAAAACTTTTGCTTTTGAATGAATTTTACTTTTTTTTTTTTTGTCAGAAAATTACCTACCGAATTCTGTTACTGTAATATTGCAACATCCTATATACGAGGTCATTAAGAAGTTATAAAAAAAAAGTACAGGGGTTTACAAATACGATTTTGTAAAAAAGATCAAAGGCAGTTCAAAAATGATTTTAAAATACACTTCTACACAACACTGGAATATGGTCCACTGTAAAACCGCAGACCTTGTACAAGGCAAAGCATGCAGGCAGCAAAGTGCAATAAAACATGAATGGGCAAAATATTTAAAATATTCCCAAGAAAGGTTACATTTTATATTAAAGTACACCTGACGTTAATTGCCAGACAGACTTTCACTTTTCTGTGTATAGATGAGACGCTGATAAAGCTCTTTGTTTTATTTCAAAATAAATTAAAACGATATCCATCAACTCTGAATTACTATACACGTCAGCTATTTTTGACACTTGAAAAATTAATCTAAACACTTCTGAGCTACAGTAGCTCTGCGAAGCAAAATTTGAAAATTCCAGTAATTTTTTTCTCGGAAACTATAAGGATTTGACAAAAAAAAATGTACAATATCGACTCCATTTTTCATGACACATTCCCAACTATTGTGAATCACCCTGTATATTTGTTATCAAACTACATACATATTTAAAGACGTAATGTTGTTGAACTCCTGTACTTCAACAAATTCACGTAAAAAAAGCAGCACGCAAAGTGCATGCAATTGCATAATCTAAAACCAGAATGCATACGAAATTTTAAATTTCTAGGTCAAGACAGACTACACAAGTGTTTAAAGGTCGCAGTAATCATTTAATTCATTCATGCTGAAAAGAGCAGTTCCTTTCTTATCTAATAATCAAGAATAAATAATATAATCCACGTTGTAAACTGTATAAAATTTTTTATTGACATTTAACAATGCGCCATGATTTTAAGTTATATTTGCACTGAGACCAGATTTTGAAAACTGGGCTGGTGAAAGTTGAGTATATTCGAATTTGTGGCAAGTGAATTTGCAACTGTTTCCAATACACATAAAAAGTAAGATTAATAGCTTCTGATAAGATAATTATTGCCAATTAAGATATCTCTAGCATACAAAAAGATTGGTAATCACGTGCTTTTGTCAAGCAAATTAACTTATTTACAAATATTTAGACCTCAAAAAAATGTTTATAAACGTTTATCTGTACGGCAAAATAAAATTAAAAATGCCAAATATAATATTACGACAGCAAAATTAGTTCAATCGTCTGTTGACGGACATTGATTACTCACCAGAAAAATAGACAAACACTTATATAATAAAGTACTGAATACTTAATTACCTTTTAACAATGCCTAATAATTATATTGATTCATTTCAATTTCCCTTATCATTCCAAATATTTTAACATCATTATTATCTCATTTTATCATTCAAAAGTTATCAGTTTTTAATCAGTTTAATCAAACATTTTTCAAATAATTTCAACTCTTGAGCAGTATACTGATTTCTTTATTAAAAGTATAATTTTTATATTTTAATTTCATACAAATGTATTAGTTATACAAATTTAAATGTATATTTATTTATAAAGTTTAAAGTTAAATATTGCCTAATTATAATTGTTAGTTATCAAAAAAGTATAATAAAAAAGTTACAACTTGCGAAATATACAATATTATTTTTCGATTAATAGTATCTCTTTTCAAATATCTGCTTAATTAATTTAATTTATGTTATCCGCAAAAGGGGCAAGGTGGGTAAAGGAAATTGTAGAGGGATTTTAAAATTTTTAAATAAAAATGTTTATGCCGTAATAATTTCAAGTAAGTATATTACTTTATGTTTATTGTTTATGACACATTTAACATATTTTAAGAAAGTCTCTGGAATATATATTTAAACAAATTTTTCTACGTTCATGCAAGAAACAAAACTTTATTGAACTATATTTAGTGGAAAAAGTGGTTCTTTATTACACTAGTGAAATAAAATGTTTATTGCATTCATCTGTCGTCTACAGCGTTTTGTCATCATGACAAACATAAACGTTCAAATAGACGTTATATTTTCCTAGACTTAGTGTTTAGGTGATGAATAAATTTATTCAAAATGAAACCTGAATGAAAAGTTTAACTTATAGAGAAATAATCAAGTCGGTTAATTCTACAGGTTTTCAAAAAATTTGCAATTTAGTATAAATTGATATCAAAAGCTGAAAAGTGCACAAATTATTAACAGTTAATGAACCTTTTGCAGTAATTTACAGATAATTGCTCAAGGTTACATTTTATATTAAAGTACCTGACGTTAATTGCCAGACAGACCTTCACTTTTGCTGGGTTTGCAATTTTTTATATGGCTTATTGCAAATTTTAAAGAAATTAAATATTGTATGTCTGTGATAATTCGCAACTCATATGGTATGAACCACATTTTTAAATACCAGCAAAGTTATTCTATTTATGAGGTTCAATAACTTGTATTTTAAATACCAGTAAAGTTATTCTATTATTATAATGATGTTCAATAGCTCGCATTCTACAAATTTGCAAAATACGTTATGCAATACAACCAGTTTTCTGTTCGCATCGCCCCTATTTGTTTTTAGTTTGTACTGTAGATATACATAATGCATCTCAAAATATCCATATAAATACGTGTGTCTACTTTAGATGATCAGAAGAATTAGAACAACTCTACTGGCAATGACACTGCTGACCATCATTTTTCTCACGGTAACTGTGCTGGTTAGCATACAAGCTAAAGCCCTTGGGGGCAGGCAACTGGAACTAATACATGTGGTGAGTTGTTTTCTTTTAATGTCATTTATACAATACGAGGAATGATAAATTAGGAAATTCCAGAAATTACAGAAAATAGTTTCCATGAAATTCGAAGCCATTTAAAAAATAAATTAACATTTATATATACAGGGTGTCCGGGGAAATGTGAAAAATCTTTCGGGTGCAGATAGAACACGAAAAAGTACGATGAAATGTTCCTATAAAATGTTTTTCTACAGGCCCTCCCTACGGAGAGATGTGTCTCTGAAGAATGCCGCTGCAAATCGGTTTTTATTGAAAACTGCTTGCTTAATATAATTTAATAAAAATTTAAAGTGGCGGACACTAGTAAGGACCGCTTAAAATTGTGTCCTTGAAATATATTTAGCTTTTTTAGTTTACCAGGGGTGGACTAAGCTCGTGCCTAAATTTTTAACACCCTGTATAATAAAGACTCAAATCATAAATCTGGGAATATTATTATAGAGATAGATAGAAAAGTAGTATTTCATTTTTGTATTCTACCAATTACCAAACATGAAAAACTTCTCCTTTATTAAATATGTATCTATAATGATTTATATAGGCATTTCATGAATTTGTAGCAGAAGAAGTTTTACTTACAAGTACAATAAAAAAAGGATATAACTATTCTTATCAATATTATTGTATTGTTGACATCAATGCAAAATTTGTTACTTAAAATATAATTTTAGGTGATGCGACATGGAACTAGGACACCAGCTAGCACATATCCAAACGATCCTTATGTAAATCATACCTTTTATCCAATAGGATGGGGTCAGCTTACAAACGTAAGTAACGGTATTTTACTAAAAAATTTGTTTTATTTGATTAATTGATGGAAAATATTGTTAAACATATAGAATAACAAAGATATTTAAAATTTCATTGAAAAATGCATATCCAGTTTATTTATAAATAATAATTTATGAAACAAATTATTTGTACGTTGTTATGGTTATTAATTATCTACGTTGTGAATATGTTTTCAGTAACTCTATAATCGGATAAACTCAGATCACTTTAAGGCTTTAATATCACTGGGAAAAACCAGGAATACTATTAGGCAAACGATTTGTAAATGTTCTTATTTTATTTTTAATTGGTATGATACTCTACAATTATTTAAAGGCTCTTCTCATATAAAAAATTCAAATTTTTACAAACGTAGACAGTTTAAAGTGGAAATTTGGAGTTCAAATACAAAATTTCAAATTCAAACATGAATTACTCGAAATTTGATGAACAAAAAATATCACTCAAAATTTGTTATTTGTAATTATTTATTTGTAGTGGCATTATTATTTGTTACTTTTTTGTTTAATTGGGTATTTTTGCCAATTAATTTAATAATTTCATCTGAACCCAATACTAGGAAGGAAAGATGGAACTCTATAACATCGGCAAATATCTTAGGGAGAGATACGGAGAATTTCTAGGAAACCATTATTCGCCAGATCTCTACTACACCCAGTCTACAGACGTAGACAGAACAAAGGCTAGCATGCAACTGGTGAACGCTGGCTTGTGGCCCCCAGAAGTAACACAGAAATGGGGCCCCATAGATTGGCAACCGGTTCCCATCCATTCCGAACCGCTGGATCAAGACATGGTACGTTTATACAAACATTTATCTTGCATAAAAATAGAAACTTCATAATTTCGAAGGGAAAAAAAATATACAAATTCATCATTATTTTCAGTTATTATTGGTAAGAAAACCCTGTGCCCAGTATCACATTGAACGAGACAAAGTAATAAATTCGGAAGAAATTAAAAATATTTTTGATTATTACGAACCGCTCTTCAAAGAGCTGACTGAAGTCACGGGACAAAATGTGACAGACTTTGATGGAGTGCAAGATGTCTTCAGTACACTGATAGCCGAGGTAACTTTTTGTAGAACAGACCATTTCCATTTCAGCGAAAATCCACTTAGAATCCATTAGATAGATGAGGAAGAACTATAGACATATCTTTGTTTCATTTTTAAGACAAATTCAACTGTCAAACATTTAATAATAATAATAATAATAGTCTTTAACAAAAATAAGGTACACAAAGAGTAAGAGGGTAATGAATAACTATTACATATAAGCAACAACACCCAAAAGCTATTATTAAAAAGGCGGAGTTCAACTGCTCAAAGAATGAGCGCGTTGTTCTTCCACCTTGTTTGATACCTTAATTTGTTTTTAAATTACTACGCACACCCTGTACACAAAATCTTATACCGGGTGGCCAATTTAACTTGAGAAAGCTATATATTTAAAACATGGTGTGTGTTCTAAGAAAAAGTGTGTACTTTTTTAAATAATTTTACGTATTCACAATATTGTGTGAAACTAACTACTCTGCGGACTAAAGCCCCGACCAGCGTTGAATTACACCCACAATATTTTTACTGTATTAGAGAGATATTTTAAGCTAATATAAATCAAATCTCCTACAATTACTATCAATGAAGTCATATGTATGCTCTGTGATACCTACCATCTAGGCTTCAAAAGTGAACTTAGATATTTATAGAATGTTTTCATTAAACCAGGTTATTTTAGATAATTATAGAATAGAGCTTTGTCTGTGCAATTTTTTATTAGCATACCTAGATGTTTGGTATCAGAGGGCATACATATGACTTCATTGACAGGATAGATTCCCATTCGGCATTAACAATACTGCTTCGACATTCGCCAAATTAAAATCATTCCAATTTTTATCTCAACTGTTATATTCCATTTTGGCAGGTAAATAGTCAAGCACTGTGGTTAATGAGGATCACAAACTGACAACTGTAATTGTATTGTCATTTTCTAACATCAATTTACTTGATCGTTATTGTTTTTAAATTACAAAAAATTTTTTCGTATGTTACTAGTTTTTGACTCCTTATCAAGTTTATTGAAAAAAAAAGTGTAGTGGCATTTGAAAATCTAAAGTTAACCTCGCTATAACCTTGAAAACATAGTGAAGCTTAAAAATATGTCGCCATTTTATTTCATCCCCAACACTGCCTAAATTCTATTCAACACATTTTTTCATAGAATGCACCGTTTTCGAAATATATAGATAGCTTTCTCAAGTTAAATGGACCAGCCGGTATAAATTTGATAATAAAATTTATTCAGCTCTAAATTTCAGGAAGCATTCAATCTATCTTTACCAGAATGGACCGACCAGTATTACCCCGACAAAATGATAGAACCCACTTCGTTTAGTTTTGTCCTAAATGCTTACAACGACAAAATGAATAGGTTGAAAGGAGGTTAGTATAATCTTATTAATCTCTAGACTGGCGACATGCAGCTTAAAAATGGATTTACAGGAGTTTTGTTGAAGAAACTACTAGCAGACTGGAAATCCAAAGCGGACGGTACAATATCGCCATCGATTAGGAAAGGATTTTTATACGGAGGGCATGATTCTACAATAAGTAACATCATGAGTACGTTAAAGATATGGGACCCTCAAATTCCGGGATATGGTATTACGGTGATGTTCGAATTGTGGAGGGATTTGCCTACGAATAAGTACGGAATTGAGGTACGTTTAAAATGTACAGCTTCTGAAATAAGTGCAGTGAGAACGTTATCTTATTGACTGAATGATTTATGTTGTTTCTTTTAAATTCCTTATTCAAATCAAGAATTAGCAGATATGGTGGTGAATTGTTAAAGAAAACACTTATATACGGTGTAATAAAATAGCAGGTCTATAAATTGACTGCATATTTTTGGCGACAAAACTTAACTCTACTTATCTATATACAAAAGTCCGTCTCTTAAAAGACACAGGGTGTTGAAGTTGAACTTTTAAAATTGTTTTTCATAATACTGCTTGTGGTTAACCGAATCTTCAAAGGTGTTATTGTAAACGCCTAAAAAAAAAATAAAAAGAAACTGCGAGGATGGGGGCCCATCCTATTTCTTTATGCACACCTATTCAATTTCACCAACTTCTCTCAATATCATTATGTAAACAGATACTAGTAATTGCTACGTATATCCGCCTATTTCTTAGTAATGCCATTGAGTGAGAAATTATAGATAGAGGCGCAACCTTAATGACAAAATGCGTATGCGATCTACAAGTTTAACACCCTGTATCTTGAAAACAAAGACCCTAATAGAAAATATCCATAGGGCAAAATGTTTTTAAAGTCGGACAAGAAATAAAGGCCTTCATGTTTGACGTTCCGTTATGTTACACAGTGTTTTACAGTAGAGGTTTTTTGGGCCCGAGATTTGTCCGTCTGTCAAGAACTGTTGTTAATGACAGTCAATTTTGAGTGTTCTGTGTGATTCAATGGTTTAACAAGCAAAGAAAACCTCCGTGAACAATAAGTTGTCGATAAATTGACGAATCTTAGAACCAAAGATCTGCTATTACCTAGTACTATCTCGGGCCCAAAAGTGTATACGCATTTCGCCATAAGGTTGCGCTTCTATCTATAATTTCTCACTCAACGGTAATGCATAAATGATCTTTAAAATTAGAAAAAATCTAATGTTTTTGCTTAAATTAACTTTGTAAATGAAAAATAGTTATTCCAAATTAATAGATGGATGAAATGCAACAGTGGCCACCACACTCTCCTAATTTTACTCCATTAGATATCAGTTCAGTTGATGAGTTTATGTAAGACGAAGTTTATTCTGAATCGATGGAAAATATTAATCAACTGAAAAGAGCATCTTATAAAGTATCTCCTTCCCCCCAATTTATTCGTTTGTCATTTCCAATAATACCCTTAAGAATTTGATTGACCACAAGAAATATCTCTATTAAATTTAAAACTAATATGTGAGAAAGTGACAAGGTTATTGTGGAAAAACAATTTTAATAGTTCACCTTCATCACACTGCATGGTTAAAAGGAGGCATTTTTAATTAAAAATCTTATATCCCAACATTAGCCAATACATTCAAATCGGAGTAATATTTTGATCAGCTTATTGAAACTAGACAATTTATTGGCAAATACTCAGAACATCCAGTAGTTCAAAAACTATGATTTTTTGCAGATATATCTTAGGAACTCCACCGACGTGCCTCCATTTAAAATGACTATACCTGGCTGTGATAGTTTTTGTCCGTTAGAAAAGTTGTTGACTCTAACGAAAGACGTAGTTCCGGAAAACTGGGACGAAGAATGTAAAACGAGTGACGAAACTTATATCGTACCACCTTCATTTGGTCCCTAGGTCTTGCTCGTGCCACACATTTTCAAAAGATATAGATAGATTCAATTGGCATAGTCTGTGATAAAATTGATGAGACACAAATCTCAAAAAATTGTTAAATGTTATTAATTATAGAATATTTATAAATACATTTTTTAGTAAACAATAGGCATTTTAATTAGCAACTTTTTTAAAAGGTTAAATATATGGTATCATTTTCGAAAAAAAAGGATCAAGTAGTCGTTGGAGAATAATTGAATGTTTGTTGTTTAAAGTGCATAAATGTCACAAAATACTTGTCACTAGTCAATATGAACGTCAAACGTATAACTTTTGTGCTTACAAATGTTTTCTCATTCAGAAAAAATTGATATGTTGGTAATATACGGCGAGTCACAAAAATATTCAAGAAGAGCTGTAGAGTTATATCAAGAAAGGTATCCAGAGCAAGTCATTCCTAATCATAGAACCTTTACAAGATTAGAGGCGACCTAGCAATGAAATGAAGATGGTAAGAAACGATATAAATACAGCTGAACTATTACAGTATGAAGAAAATCCACAAACGAATTTTATAGACCAATGGATATCATTACAAAAGAAACAATAAAAAAAACACATTTTTTATTATTTTATTTAAAACTCAGCTTATTTTTCTGATTTTCTATACTTTATTATTGTTTTTTTTTTTTTAATATATCAATTTTTAACATATTTTTTAAGAAAAATTAATGATTTGTCAAGTTTTCTCAATGCTGTTTTTAGGCAAACTTAAAGACTGGGATAAAGGTTTATGCTATTTTTGGTGATTTTAACAGGGGTGCCACAATGTTACACGGTGTAACTTACACCTAAATAACCTTAACTTTACAGTTTGGCAATGATATAGCGTCAGTCACCTTTCATTTCCCCAAAGTACATACTATAAAATTTAGATTTACGTGTAATCTGACTGAAAATTAAAAATTTGTGGTAGGAAATAAATATACTTAAATCAGTAAGCAAATTTTACTTATATTAAAACTGTTACATATATACATACTCATTAAAATAAATTATAAATTAATAGGATTTAACCTACTTATATTAAATGAAAATGGTATAAAAATACTATTTTACAATGTAAAAATGAATCACAATGAACGTTTGACAATGGTATTTAGTCAGTCAAAATGATCACGGAATATTTCATAAGAAATAAAGGAATTAACATTTTGCAATAAGTGGACACAAAATCGAGTCTCATTCTAGATTTGTTATTGTGTGAAGTTAAAATGTTAGATTATGTGAATTGTATCTTTTAACTCTAAATTGGGCTAGGCCCATAAGCAACTGAACATTTTTCCCGATATATTTTCTCAATGCGACAATTTAACAAGGTTTGAAAAATTTCACACCAACTAATTCGTGATCAAAATTAAAGAAATATTTTAAACCGACGGCCCGTTAATGATCTGCATGAAATAAAAGTTATATTTAAATACCTTAGCAGTCCGCTGGGGCTTCGGAGGGTAACGGTGGCGTGAATAAAATATGTGACCGAGATTTCACAAAATAAACCACGATAAATGAGAATATCATGGACATGGATCCTATGGCTAATGTAATTTTTAGTGGGCGCCGACGACCTCAGATACATTCTGACGCCCATTTCCCACCAGATAGATTCCGTCCAAGAGCTGTACTGTCGAGGACCAGTCATAATCTAAAATAAATTCATATAAAGGTAAAATTGTACCACAATTATGTTAAAGACAAAAAATATCGCTTATACCCAATATTTGTTAATAATTGTTACCCAATATCTGTTAATAAATAATATTCTGCTACATGAACTTAATAAATTTGGCATTTCTTTCAACTTTTTATCATTTATGCATTCTTATCTTTGTAATCGTCATCAGCAAATAAGCTACAATGGTTTTACATCACCACTTTTTTCAGTTTTGTCTGGTGTTCCTCAGGGATCAATCCTGGGCCCACTATTATTTAATATATTTATTAATAACGTTGTCTGTAGTTTGCAAGCATATTATCTTTTGTATGCAGACGATATGAAGATCTATTCAAGGATAAATACTCTACATGATTGTATTGCTTTCCAGGAGAACCTTGATAGATTGAATCACTGGTGTTGCTAAATAAGTTACCGCTGAGCATAACCAAGTGTAATATATTAACTATTACTAGGAAAAGAGATGCTATATTTTCATACAGTACAGATAATATATCTCTTAATAGGCCTGAAATTGTTAAGGATTTGGAAGTTTAATTTGATTTGTTATACAGTTTCTGTAGTTAACAAAAGGTTGGGATGTAATTCCTGTGATTTCTGCAGTGTTGATACTGTAAAACTATTGTGTTGGGGAATGAATTCCCTATCTGCTGGTTCCCCTTGAGTTTTAAGAGATTTAATCGTGGACTGTAGCTGTGTGGTATTTCTGTTGTTTCATCAAATAAAACGCAGACGTCCGAAAGGCACAACAAACTATTTATTCTACTGCTTGCACATACGTGTAACAACAACAACATACATATAATATCTTCCCATACAATATACAATAATGAAACTTAAAAGTAATTTTTGTTGAACGAAGTGTGGAGTTCAGCGTTTTGCCTGCATGCGACTCTAAATCTGAGTAGGCACTGAGTGTCGTCGTCTTGGCTTTTTCAAGCAGAGGCATCGGGCGATGGTAGAGCGCGCGCAATAGACGGACTGCGCGAGAGAGGGGACAAATCGCCGCGGTTTCTTTCTGATCTAACCAGCTGTTTCCCAACATCCTCCCCCGCGAGTGAAGTAGGAAAACCGTTTGAGTGTGAAAATGGCAGTGGGCATAGTTTAGTAATAGGACGTACATATTCACCCTTTTGAGTTCGAAGCTTTACTACGCGAACATTGCCATCTTGACCTTTAATGGTTTCCAAAATTCTAGCAATTTTCCATTCAAGTGGCGGCAAATTGTCTTCTTTAATTAACACAATGTCATTGATATTGAGATTTGGACGTAAATTATGCCATTTGGGTCGATGTTGAAGTCTATTTAAAAATTCTACTGACCATCTTTTCCAAAAAATTTGCCTCATTTTTTGGCAATGTTGCCAAAGTGTTAATTTATTATCAGGGCATTGAGATAGATCATATTCAGGTAAAGACGTCAGAACGTCACCAATTAGAAAATGACTTGGCGTTAAGCATGTATAATCATTTGGATCGGTTGAAATGGGCGATAGCGGCCTTGAGTTCAATATTGCCTCAATTTGGCATAGTAGTGTAGATAATTGTTCAAAATTTAAAACTGAAGCGCCTATTACTTTTTTAAGGTGGGTTTTCGTAGACTTTATGCCAGCCTCCCAGAGGCCGCCCCAATGAGGGCTGTTAGGTGGAATAAACTTCCAGTGGATGTGTTTTGTTGACACGAATTCCTTTACTGAATTGAGGTCCTTATTGAAGAATTTGTATACTTCCTGCAGTGAATTATTAGCACCTTGAAAATTCTTGCCATTATCACTAAGAATCGTATCCGGACAACCTCTACGGGAAATAAATCTCTTTAAAGTTAGAATGAATGCCTCGGTAGATAATGAAGACACGAGTTCCAAGTGGATGGCCTTAGTAACCATACATATAAATAGCGCAATATATGCTTTGGTAACCGTGGCTTTACGAATGCTAGATGTTTTTACTAAAATTGGTCCACCAAAGTCAATCCCTACCTTGAGAAATGGTCGACCTATGGATAGTCTATCAGCGGGTAGAGAACCCATAATTTGGTTTGCAGTGGTAGCTCGAAACCTAAAGCATACAATACAATTTTTTATTTCGCGTTTGATTTGTCTTAAAGCGTGTACTGGCCAAAATTTAAGTCTTAAATGAGATAATACTAACTGTGATCCTGCATGATGTAAATCTGTATGATATTTTCTATACAGAAGTTGAACAACATAATCCTTTCCAGGCAAAATAATAGGATGCTTTTGAGAAAACGGAATGTTAGATTGCGACAACCTACCCTTTACCCTAAGAATACCATTTTCATCTACAAAGGGAGTGAGTTGAACTAAAGGACTTGATTTCAAGGGAATGCCAGCTTTAATGTCGGCTATTTCTCTAGAGTAGTGATGGGCTTGAACACATTTGACAATCACATCTAACGAATTCTTGATTTCTTCAACAGAGAGAGGGCCTGTAAGACGGTTTCCTTTCTTATAACAATTATTTTTAAATCTAAAAATCCATGCTATTACTCTTTGAAGTCTTTGAAAACTGGAAAATTTGGCAAATATATTCATTGCTACATAACACTTATTCAATGATAGATGAGACGTAGTCCTTTGCTCTGGAAGATCATCATCCTTTTTGATAGATAGATCGTCTTGTTGAAATTCTACATGTGGATCGTGCAAAAACTGTGGGCCGTTCCACCACTGATTGCATGAAATAAGAGAACGCGGAGATAAACCTCTTGAAATATGGTCAGCGGGATTTTGGGTGGACGGTACGTGCTTCCAAAGAGTCTGCGAACTTAATTCCTGAATCTCAGAGACTCGGTTTGAAACAAATGTGTTCCACCTAGTGGGAGAGCCTTGCAACCAACAGAGAACAATTTTAGAATCCGTCCATAAGATAATTTTTGAGAGATTTATTTGAAAGATAGAGCACAACTTATGACACATCCTTGCCATAATCAAAAACCACATAACTCTAATCTTGGTAGACTGATAACCTTTAAAGGTGCTACCCTTGACTTGGAGCCTATTAGCCGACAAGATACTTCTCCTGTGAAGGAAACAGTTCTAATGTAGAAACATGGCCCATATGCTTTAATTGAAGCATCGGAAAATCCGTGCAATTCCACTATTTTGCTATCTGAGGCTGAGTATAGTAATCTAGGAATTTTTAATTTAGACAAGTGAGAAATTTCCTTTGAAAATTCATTCCATTCTGATGAAAGTTGCGAGGGCAATTCATCATCCCAGTCTAATTTGTTGACCCATATTTGTTGCATAATAATTTTCCCGGTTGTGACTACAGGACCTATGAATCCTAATGGATCAAATAAACTTGCTATTTCTGCTAATACATTTCTTTTGGTTGAAACGAGAGTGTTTCTTTGAGATAATCCGCAAATTTGAAAATAATCAGCTAAAGGTTGCCACCTAATGCCTAAAACCTTACTTAAGTGTTCATCAATATGAATAGATGTTTGGGATGAGGTAATACTTTGAAGAATTTTAATTAATTCCGACTTATCCGATGTATTTGGAATTTTTGAAGTATGGGTGGAAGATCTTGAGATTCACTGATATTAGAGACGTTTGAGATCCATTTGTGCAATTTGAATCCAGCTGAACCTAATAGCTTTACTAACTCGTCACATGACCTAATGAGATTCTCTAAATCGTTTGCCCCGAATAAAATATCATCAACGTAGCATTGTTCTAACAGAATGCGAGATGCTAGAGGATATGAGTTGACATTTTCGGTAGCGAGTTGTACCAAGCATCTTGTTGCCAGAAATGGAGCCGAGTTCGTTCCATAAGTGACTGTCTGCAGCTCGATGCATTTTAAATTTTCACTAGGACTGTCACGCCACAAAATGTTTTGCAAATGTCTATGTTCGGGAGCAATCAAAACCTGTCGGTACATTTTAATTATATCAGTGATCATGACATATTTGAAAGTTCGGAACCTACACACGATATCAAATAGTTCTGGCTGTACAGTGGGACCTTTGTACATTACGTCATTGAGTGATAAACCTGACGTCGATTGCATTGACGCGTCGAATACAACCCTCAGTTTAGTACTGACGCTTTCCTCCTTAATCACACAATGATGAGGTAAAAAGTATTTATTAAGCAAATCTTTTGTTGAAAGAGAAAGGGGAACATAATTTCCGTGACCCAAATCTACATACTCCTTTATGAAGGCCTTATATTCTGCATACAGATTTTTGTTGTTTATTAATCTTTTTTCTAAACCAAAAATCGCCGTTTAGCTAGCTCGAATGAATCACCCAATTTCAAATCCGTTATGTCATGTTTGAGCGGTAACTGTACAATAAACCTACCTTGAAGTGATCGTTCAGTAGAACACGAGAAAATATTTTCACATATTTTATCTGTAGGAGAAAGATTTTTCTTCGAGGATAATTCTTCCATTTGCCAAAACCTGGGTATAAGATCATTTACATCATTTAATACCTGAGTAAAGAGTGTTACATTTTGATTTGAGCTGAGTGACCTTGATTCAAAATTAGTGTTTATTTTTCCTCCTAGAACCCATCCTAATTTACTGTTAACTAAAGTTAATGAATTTTCCTCGTAGTTTTCATTTAAACGAACGAAACCTGGTTCCATGATATCGTAATAAAGGTCTGCGCCAATTAACATATGAATTTTATTAGGAATGTAAAACTCATCATCCGCTAGTAAAATATTGTTTGGAATGGAGAGCTGAGAAGTATTTATTTCAATTTGTGGGAGTTCACATGTAATGTTATCTACTATACCACATGAAATGTTTAGTTTTGTATTACTAGAATGCCTTGGTTCAATAATTAAATTAACTATATCCGTTACCTTTTTTTGAGTTTGAGAAATGCCTGAAATTTGTAAATTAACCTTATCACTTTTTATTTTCAATTTTTTTACAATATCCGACGTGATGAATGATGTTTGAGAAGCTGAATCTAATAAAGCTCTAACCTGAAACCTTTGTCCGTTTTGTGACGTAATATTAAGTTTTGCTGTGGCTAATAGCACATAACCTGTTGATACATAAGTGTGACACTGTGTACTACAATTAGTTGATGTCTGTGTTGCAGAGTGAGATTGAGACGTAACCTTAGTTGTGAGATCTTGTTTTTGAGTATCTTTTACCGCAGCCTCATTGCCATTACCTTTTGACGAACTTGGCTTTGTTTCCCTATCCTCGTGTAACAAACTATGATGTTTCCCCGAGCATACTCTACATTTTTCTCTTGTGCACTGATTAACCGAATGTTTGGTTCCTAAACAATTAAAGCATAATTTGTTTTTGAACACAAAATCTCTTTTTAAATGTATTGGCAATGATGCGAATTTTTGACATTTATAAATGTTATGATTTGTGATTTTGCAGTATAAACAATATACCGAGCGCGACGACGCTGAGGTTGACTCTGAAAAATTTGTCACTTGAGTGTGCGACACCGCATTTCTGTTTTGCACCTTCTCTGACATATGTTTTGCATCATAAAATTTAGAAGAGCTTTCCCAAGCTGAAATTCGTCTTTCTAAAAACAGCAAAAACGATTCCAGTGTTGGCAAAGTATTTTGATCCCTTTCCAAGTCAAAGCTACTACGCAAATGCCTATCCAAATGATTACTCAGTATATTTATTAAAAGTAAATCCCAACTGCCCTTAACCTGAATACCTAAAGCCTCCAAAGCATTTATGTGCTTTTTAATTTGCCGTGTAAATTCACGGAGACCATTCGGACCCTTGGCTACCGTAGCCTGTAAAATTCCATTAATATGATAATTAATAATTGGCATTTTTTTGTCATAATTTGATTTTAAAATATTAAAAGCCTTATCATAATTGTCGTCACTAATATCCAAATCACATATTAAAGAGAGGGGTTCACCAACTAAAAATGACTGTAAGTATATAAATTTCTGAGCCTTTGTTAATTTGGTATCATTATGTACTGATGCTGTATACATACTAATAAATGTACGCCACTCTCCATAATCGCCTCCAAATTTAGGAACATTCATTACTGGTAAAGCAATATCCCTAGTCACCCTAGTTTGAGAAATTTGTACACCCTGTATATTTGAGTTACCTATTTCACCGTTGGGAGAATCTGTTTGAGAACCTTTTTTAATAAGAGCCTTAATTTTGCTTAAACATACAATGTATCTTTTTTCCACACTCTCTCTCTCCGCCGATTGCGCTGTGACGTCATCCTGATTGGACTCGTCAATTAAATCCTCAATTGTTTCCTGAATTTTATCATACTCATTATAATATTTTGTTAATAACCCTTCCCTTATTGATAGTTCATCTATGTCAACCAAATCAGGTTTCATGTCCTTTATAGAATTTTCAATTCTTGTGATATGCCCCTTGTACCTTCCTCTTTTTTTAATTAAAGCACTAATTTCTGTTTCCATTTTCGTTCAGCAAAAATCCCTTTCCTATTTTAAACCCTAACAATTCCTACTGTAAACGAGTTAACTGACATAAAATATTAATGTTTTACAATAAATGGTAATCTAACTAACATAAACACCTTTTTCAATATTTTTATAACAAAACTTAAGTACTTAAATATCAATAATTTTGTCAGAGAATAAAATGAACCTTAATTAAACATTAAATTTAAACCTTCAATGAGAAATAGTCTATCTGCTTTAAAAATCCTTTAGATGGCTTCCGTCGGATAGAGATGAGCGGTGATATATCAGCATGCCAAATAAAAAAACTGTCTGACCTTAAACCTTCCGAATGCGAGTACCTAGCCCGTAGTCGTCCTTGCTTCGACTGTGGGTGAGAGAGAGAGAGATACGTCCAGCACCTGCTGTTCCTTCCTTGGTTCCTTGTAACAAACGCTGTACTTCGACTTTGCTTTGTGAAAACCTTTCGAAATCTCAAATCCAATTCTCCTACGTTCTGCGAGTTATCCCTGACAAACCAACAATTTCATCCGGCTGAAGAACCAAACTATGTTGGGGAATGAATTCCCTATCGGCTGGTTCCCCTTGAGTTTTAAGAGATTTAATCGTGGACTGTAGCTGTGTGGTATTTCTGTTGTTTCATCAAATAAAACGCAGACGTCCGAAAGGCACAACAAACTATTTATTCTACTGCTTGCACATACGTGTAACAACAACAACATACATATAATATCTTCCCATACAATATACAATAATGAAACTTAAAAGTAATTTTTGTTGAACGAAGTGTGGAGTTCAGCGTTTTGCCTGCATGCGACTCTAAATCTGAGTAGGCACTGAGTGTCGTCGTCTTGGCTTTTTTAAGCAGAGGCATCGGGCGATGGTAGAGCGCGCAATAGACGGACTGCACGAGAGAGGGGACAAATCGCCGCGGTTTCTTTCTGATCTAACCAGCTGTTTCCCAACATATTGTATAATTGTTTTGCTTGATAATGCCTAGAATATTGTTTCCTTAACATTATGCAAACTACATTGATTTGTTAGAAAGGATTCCTAAAATGTTTAACTTTTAAGGACATTAGAGCATATCCTGGTATGAGATATCCCCAGCACTTGCTGCTTCCTTGAATGTTTTTAATATAATAAATGGAAATTTTGATATACTGGAAATATTACACAAATTAAATTTTTGTCTAATGTAACTACTCCTTCCTGTGATACTTTCTACTTAAAAACAGCCAATACTAATGTGTTACATTATTCACCATTTTATGTAATGTGTAGAAATTATAAACTGTGTTCCTAACATCAAACAGTTATTTCCTGTATTTTTATTTGTTAGTTATCTGTTTTAATTTTTTTTTGTTTTTTTTTTTTAATTTGTATGGTATATTTGTTTTTATTTTACTAATTACTATTTCCCTGCTTTGTAATCGGGTTGTTTCCATTTAGCAGGCAAATAAATAAATATCTCACCTTCAATCAAAAACGCTGGGCTCTTGGCTTCCGTCAAATTCATTGTAATTTTGTAACAGAGCGTAACGTCCAACTCATATATACTTTTTGACATGTTAAAATAACGGAATGCCTAAAAATTACAACAATTCAATAAATTTCTTATTAAAAGATTGAAGACTCACATAAATTATTGGTTTGTTTGTACAAATGATATTTCCTTTGCCTTCAACCGTTCCGTGAACCATCCGAGAGTTAAGGAAGTGAGTGTCGTGACATAATTCGAGACTCGGTCCCACGCCACGTACAGGCTATTTGGCGTTTTAGAGAATTTCTGTAACGAAATCGTATAGAATGCAACTAAGGGTCATGTTTTATTACTTACGCCTTTCTGTTGGAGTGCACCCTACAGTTAGGATCTTCCAAGTAGCAGTGGAATAACTCATCAACCTAGAAATTGAAATTTTTTCTAGCGATCTCTCTAAATCGGTAACCAAAATTAGTGACCATTAAAATATTACCATGAAATATTTAAAAAGGTGAATTTTTTACATTTCAATAGAGCAATCCAACGTTCTAACCTCAAACCCATTCAATATGGTGCATACAGGACATCATTGCCACATGACACGAATATTGTTGGATTTGTAACTAATTCTAGAGTTTCTAAAGTGAACAGCTTGAAATGCTATGTTTACCAAAATCTTGAAGAATTTTAAATGCAAAATAAACAATTCCGTAGTTTACAGAAAAATACAAGTGTCTTAACAGAATATATTTAGACACAAAAGCTTTGTGTGAAGTATTGGAATGTTATCAGTAGATAAAAATACGTACATTTTTGCAAACCAAATTAAATAAGTAGGATCTGTTAAAGGATTTTATTAGTCTCAATATCAAATGTCAAATTCTGACATTTATGGCCTGACGTAGTATGTTTCCAAATACTAATACTGATGTCACCTCACTACAGCACATTACAGAATTCTAGATTGAAATTTAGGTGATTCGATAGACAAGTATTACAAAATTTTACAAATGATGATATCACAAAATTAGATTATGTAGAGCATTCATGAAAACTGTTCAACCATTGTCTACAAAATCACAACTTCCTTGCTTTATGCTTTATCTAGTCTGTTCCATTGTCCTGTTTCAATAATTATCCATGTGTTTAAATCAGTAATTTGATGTTTCTCTTTATTATCATTTTTAATTTATTAACTGGTCCGTCTTAAATTAATTGTGTATTGTGTACCATAGTGAAAGTGAAATAGGATTCTATTATCATGTATGTACCTAGTTTTCTTAAAAATGTAAAATACTCATATTTAGCTAAAAGCACTTTGCGTGGAACAGTGTCACATATTTTAGATTTAAAATAGTAGATAAAAAAGACATAACTTTTCTTATAAATCAAAATAGATGAGTATTATTTATTAAAAAGTAAGCTATTGTAGTGTCAATATCAAATATTAAAATTTGTGACCCTGACATTTGTGTTTCCAAAAAGCAACACTAAAGTCGCCACACTACAGGACGTTGCAGAACTCTATATTGAGATTCGGCAAACGGACATTATGCAAGTGATGCAATTCAGCAAGCAATGATTTAATCAACCTAATTTTGCCTCGGAGATATGCAATGTCTCTTAGCTACATAAACTAGCTCGGCTAGCTCCGTAAATCAATTTTTAAATCAAATACGTTTTATTTTAGAAAATCATTGAATTAAGAAAAATGGCTTAACATTTCATAAGCAAATTAGATGCACAATGATGAAAAGATATACATATGGACTTAAATATTGTTACTTAAGTGGACTTCCTCGTGAATATATAAATAAATAAATAATACATCAAATAAAAACTAATGTAAAAAATATAAAGGTTACCCAAAACAGCTTACCAATGCTACATCTGACGTCAATTCTCCAGCATAACTCACTCCTTTGATCTCTTCATAAACACTTTTTGCTACGATTTCCGATACATTTACGATAAATTGCTGGATACTGTCTTCGGGTATATTAATTTGACCATTCGTTGAATTATAGTACTTGTACCCTATGTTAGATGCGTTATCGTAAATAGAATTGTAGAAAAAGTTGGTGTAGCTTTGTTGGTGATCCGATATCACCAAGCCAGAAAAACTTGAATTGTACTTCAAAAACGAGTGTAATGAAGACGGAGGTAAACTCAAAGGTACATTTTGTAAATGTATCGAGTCCTCATTTTTCTTTAGTTTATTGCAAAAACTTTCTATCTGAAAAAAAATGATAATTTTACATGCTTAACAGTAATATTGAATTTTTTACCTCAGCACTTTGGTTTAAATAATGTACGAAAACCTTATTTTTGCTGTTACCCAACTGGCTTAATTCAATGAACAAACTAATATTCTCCGGACGTATTATGGGCAATATATTATTATTCTCCTCTAATCCTTTAACTGGGAAATCCCCTTTCTGCATATCGTATACCATCCTTTGCGACCCGATATAATCAAACGTTTCACCATTAAATAATATAAAAAGAACATTTTTCTTTGCTGAAATACAAATTTTATGTTTATGTTATACCTGAGATACAAAATAATAGAGTGATTCATTCACAGCATTTAGATGAGTATGTGAGGTGAGGGTTTCAGGGGATAAGATTCCTTAGGCATGCCACTTAAGAAGGGTTCAAAGAACACAAAATTACCAAAAATAAGTTGAGTGAATCTACTTTAATAGTTTAAAAAGCTTATACTCATCTGTATATGGCAATGGCTTCCCACTAACACCTACCTGATGCGCACTCCACGGATATCACACTTACTAATAAATTAATTACAATCACAGTTAAATTAGTTGAAAGAGCAAAATTTTCCCATGTGCACGCCCATGATAGTGCAGTAGATGGAACAGCTGTGGGTATCCGTCAAGGCGTCTCTATCAATAGAAATTGAGCATTCCCAACTGGTACAAGCGTATTTGCTGCAGCAGAAGCTGTGTAATCGTCACTTCAATTTTATGGGATATATGTATATATGGGCTGTATGTATTTATCTTTGTGTTGACTGCTTTAATTGATGAGCGGGTTTATAACATGAATCACTCTCTATTATTTTGGACCTCGGCTATAGCGTTAGAAGCAAAACAAGCTACTTACCAGTTAGAATGTCATCTTCGGTCAACATGGATTTCAATAATTTTGCGGTATGTAGTAAACTGACAATTCCTGTCACTGGATTGTTGGCACCAGAAGTTTTATCAAACATTGACGTAGTGTCCATGCGGGTCGCAATGATAATGTATTTCAAATCCTTTATGGGTTGCGTCTCGTTTCTCCTTGGACCCTTGACCATCGGATACAGTGCAGCCCATAGATTGTTGTCACCTAACGGATCGCAGAATGTTATGGGATTTAAGTTTGTTATGATGTTCGACCGTCTAAAATAAAAAATTGCAATATAAAAAATTTTTTGTATAAAACTTCTTACCGTCTGCAAGTTTGAGAGTTAGTTGTGGCGTACATAAACGATTTGAGTTCTAGGGAGCAAAGTGACCTATCTTTGTGATTGTCGTAGTCAAAGTTGTTAAATTTCTCAAAACATTTTCTCATTTTTTCAATTTCTTCTTCGTTTTCCACATAGAATATTGGGAACGGGATATCTCTGTATATTATATCCGTACCATGCGGGTTCCAAGTTGAGTTTTTACTACATGTATTTTCTAAACTCGATCGAGGATTTGGACATTGATTCTCATGTGTGAAGCTGGACAGCGTTTCATTATTCCGGTGCAGTATCAAGCCAGATATCAGCTGACTAGTTATCAACTTATCTACTGTTTCGGCAGTAAAAAATTTTGTTGGAAGAACTGGCACGTACAGGCCAGCCGTTCCGTTACTTAGTATGAAATTCAAGTCGTCTAAATCTCTGCAGTAATGAATAACACCTGTAGAACCTCCTCTTTTAGCTAAAAAAAATTAAAATCGATTAAAAATAATAAAAATATGTCTTGTAATATTATTGAAAAGATATTTACATGTACATCCAATCTGATGAGTGGAATTCAGTCTTCTGTAACATCCATTTGTGCCAATAATATTTTCATACATTTTATCTTTGGTTCTTTGACTATATACTGTAAAATTGGTAACTGTGATATTATCAAAGAAATTGTTTGCATTTTTAATTCTTACCTAGTCCCAGTAATAAATGAACTAGAATAAAGTTTAGTAGAAATCCATACTTTACATCCATGATTCACCTATTTATTTCCAGTAAATTTGAACCTTCTACTTTATCACCAGTGTAACTAGTAAACTTATTTTTTAATGTATTATTACTATTACGTTATTTGTCTTTTACAAATATTAAATACAATTAAGGTAAGTCTTATTTTACATTTTTTTAGAATATGAATATCCACAAAACTGACAGTGACATTTATTATTCTATTCTTTCTAACCTAACAAAGCTGTCAAAATTTAAATACCAGCTATGGTACAGTCGATAAGACAGCATTCTTATATATTTCTCCTTTATTAGTTTCTAGGTGTGTATTCTAACAGTAGATGGCGCTGAACCATGTGTTTTTTAATGGTTTTTTGTACGTTAAAAATTGTACAACAAAAATTTATAAAAACGATGCTTCCTTTTATGTTTTACTTTTACAGTAAAATTACCATGAATTTAATGAGTTAAGCAGTGCATAGTGTGCAAATTATTATAAAAAGGATAATAGGTAAGTAAAATATGTATGTATAATGTAAAATGTGATATTAATTTCATTGTACAATTGCTCCAATCAAAAATAAATTTTAATTGGAGAATTCCTTCAACCAAAATAAAATTTTAATTTGTTTTATGCTAAAAGAAAGTAGGTAGAGATTATATTCATTTATGGTTTTACAGTACTTTACACGAAAATTTCATGGTCCACTTAAAATAGTAAAAATTTAATTTTTAAATTTTATTGATGTAATTAAGGAATGGTTTTTTCTATATCAACTACAAATTCTAGTAATGAGAAAATATAGTATTTTCTATTGTTTTTATGCATATTTATTTATTTGAGGGCTTCTGCCAAAATAAAACGACTATTTAAACTTTTTTCTTTATTTTACAAATGTCGCGAAGGCACAAATCTTAAAAATAACAATTTAACAACAAAACTATGAAAAACATTATGTAAATTACCAAAATGTATACATACAAATACAATTTTACAACAAAAATGGATATCTAGATAGATAATACATGCATACCATTTGTCTTTTATAGTGATTAATGATAATTACAAATGATCCCCCAAATGATATTGTCAATTATCGCTAATTTGGCGGAGCCAATTTGATATATATATATATATATATATAATCAGAAAGTCCCCCTTGATACCGTTAGGTGTGGGGGTGTCCTTGTTCATTGCCTGTTATCCATGTATGAATAAACTCCATGCCTTCTTATTCTGTGTTAAGTCCTTTGCCTCCTTCCATGTTTTTCTTTTCTTCTTTATAATTTTTCCAATTTGGTTGTCCCATGTCTCCTTTGGCCTACCTCTCCTCTTCTTAGCTACTACTTTTGCCTCCCATATTTTTCTAGTTACTCTGTCCTGTCCCATTCTATTTAGATGTCCCCACCAGCTCAATTGTCTCTTTTCTATAAATTCTAATATTGATTCTATCTGGAACTCTTCTCTCACTAAATTGTTTCTTATTCTATCTCTTCTCGTTATCCCTTTAACTCTTCGTAGATACTTCATTTCTACCGCTTGGATCTTGCTTTTTGTCTACTATTCAGGATCCAGGACTCACACCCATATGTCAGTATCGGTCTGTAGATAGCTTTATATACCTTCATCTTTGTTGTCTTGGATATTTCTCTTTTATTTATAAACTTGTTGCTCATTGCATAATACATTTTTAAGGTTTTTTCAATTCTTTCTTCAATTTCTAGATCTTGTTTGCCTCGTTCTTCAATTATTGCACCGAGATACTTAAAATGGTTTACTTGATTTATTTTAGTGTCGTCTATTATTATGTCTATATCAATTTTTCATTCGAGATAACCATCACCTTCGTTTGCTTTTATTTATCTTCATTCCCGCCTTTATCATTTCTTCATTCCAGATATTTAGACTTTGTTGTAGGTCCTTTTTCTGCCTGCCATAATCGCTACATCATCCAAGCACATTCTTTTATCTCTACTCTCTCCAAATTTCTATAACCCACATAAAGACTTTTACATTTTTGGTTGCATCTATTATATCATCCATGAAAACGGTGAACAGTGCTGGACTCATAACTCCACCTTGTCTTAAACCCCCTGTTGTTCTGAACATGGTCGATTGCATATTTTTACTGATTACATAATTTTTATTATTATTGTATAAGCTACGTATTGCTCTTATCAGTTTTGCGTCAACGCCTCTATTTTCCAGACTTTCCCATATTTTTCGTCTATGTACAGTGTCAAAAGCTTTTTCGATGTCAATAAATGCCAAATATGCTCTCCTTCCTTGCTTGATTAGTTTTTCTGTTATTTGTTTGATGGTAAATATATGGTCTTGTGTACTTCTGCCTTTTAAACCACTTTGTGATTCATCAAGTGTTGGTTCAATATATTGTCTTAGTCGCTTCTCAAGTATTCTCTCGTATAGTTTCAGTCCTGTGCTAAGTAATGTGATGCCTCTATAGTTGTTACAGACTTAATGTTCTCCTTTTTAAAAATAGGAAAAATTACCCCTATTTCCCAGTCCTCTGGTATTTTTTCTTCCTTATAAATTTTATTAACTAGTTCTAATAATTTATTTCTTCCACTGTGTCCCATGTATTTCACCATTTCTGTTGTTAATTTATCATGTCCCGGAGCTTTTCCATTTTTCAGCTGTTTCATTGCTTCATTGAGTTCTACTTGGTGATTTCTTGATAATCATTATATTCGGATATATTTCTATCATCATTTGTCTCTTCTTCTTCTTCAGTTCCTCCACAATTCAACAACGACTGAAAATATTGTCTCCACCTCTCCATTACTTCATGTTCTTCTGTTAGTATTTCTCCATCTTTGTCTTTTATCGCTATAGTTTGATATGTCCTTTCTTTTCTTAATGTTTTTACAACATTGTAGAATAGTTTTTGGTTTCCCGTGCTAATATTTTCTATTCTGTTTCAAGTCCTCCCATGATTTTTGTTTCGCTCTTTTATTTTATCTTTAACTATTGTTCTTTGTAATTTGTACTTGTTATAATTTTCTGCTGTTCTATTACCAAGATAATTTTTCCATAGCTTTTTCTTTGTATTTACTTGTTCCCTGATTTCTTCGTCCACCATGCAGTCTGTTTCTGTCGATTGTTAAGCTTCTTAATTCCGCATGTTGCCTTGGCAGATGTAAGTATACTGTGCTTGAATGCGTTCCAAGATTCTTCTACAGTTTCATTCGTTTGATCTCGTCTTTTTTTTGCTAATTCTTTGTTTAACCTTTTTTTGTATTCATTTGCTACATTTTCATCTTTCAGCTTGTAAGCTTTAATTACCTCCACTTTTTTATTTCTTTGTTTTTCGATGTGTCTATCATTTTTTACCATCCTGTCTTTTATCTTTGCTACTAAAAGGTAGTGATCACTATTAATTTCTGCACTTCTTTTCACTTTCACATCTTGTATAATTTTTCTGTTTTCCTTTGATACTAAAATGTAATCTATTATCGACCTTTCGTTCCTGCTTGGTTCTTCTCGTGTGAACTTGTGTATGTCTCTATGGTTATGAAATGTGTTTGTAATTATTAAGTTATTCAGTTGACAAAATTCTAATAATCTTAAGCCATTATTATTTCTGGCTTCTTCTCCATACTGTCCAATGACTGCCGTAAAGTAATTATCTCTCTTACCTACTCTTCCATTAAAATCTCCTAGTATAAATATGCTTCCTTTACTTCTTTCTACTACAATGTTTAAGTCTTCCCAGAATGCATTTTTATTTTCTGCTAATTCATTTTCGTCCGGTCCATATACACTTGATTGTTTTAATTTCATTGCCTTCTTTAATTTCCAATGTTAATATTCTTTCTGAATACGCTTCCCATGTGTTTATCTTATTTATTAGGTCTGCATGTATTATACAACCTACTCCAGCTTTTGCTCTCATAGTCCCCTGCACACCACTGTACATCAATATATGGTTCTCTAGCTCCAATATTCCCTGTCCCTTCTTTTTTGTTTCCGTAATAGCTAAGATGTCAAGTTTTGCCTTTATAAATTCCTCAGTTAGCTCTTTTTCTTTTCCTTGTAAACTTCTTATATTCCATGTTCCCATTTTCCAAATTCTCGCCTTGTCAGATTTATCAGTACTTCCATCCGTTTTCCTTGGAGCGCTAGTTAGTTTTTTGGTTCCTCTTTAGCGACCAACGCCCCCGCTGCATTATCCCATTTATATTCTTCATTGTTTACTATCAATTTTTTGTACCCAACTTTAATCTTCTTTCCTTTTTCTTTTTCACTCTTGGCAATGTCTCTAATTTGTTTTTGAACTTCTCTTTCTTTTTTTGTCATATCATTTTCTATGTATACCTTTGTGTTTCCCAACTTATGTTTATTCTTCATAATTTCAAGTTTCTTTTCCCAGCTTACTATTTGCGCTAATGTCATTTCTGTCCTTTTGCCTTTGATATATTTTCTAATTGGGGGGAAAGGTAAAAAATTGCACACGCACACATCATAAAATGTCTAAATCTAAACCTAAAAAGAAATTAAAACAACAAAAAATACGAAATGAGCAACATGGCATCTAAATTTTAGTATCTATGAAATTGGGTGAATTAAAATAAAAATTCGATTAAGGTACTTATCGAGGTGGGACACTACATAATTAAAAAGTGTTTTCCACCAATCCTTATACACTATTTTAACAATATTAACGAACATTTAACAATAAAAAAAAACAAAAAAGAAAACAGTTACGTCTTAAACTTTACGTTTGTGCATTTTTACTTGACATTGTATTCGCATATACTGAAGGTATCAAAAAAACACGATAATTTTGTCGATAATTTAGAAACTTTTAACATTGATAGCACCAAAATTGATGAAAACGGACTTTGAATGTTAATGCAAAATTACCAATGTTTTTCGATTATCACGTATATTTTGTAGCAATCAGTCTCTTTACAAACACACACCACTTTATTTAGTATTATACGAGAAAAGTGGCTATATTTTTATTCCCCTATTATCAACAGTAATAACAATTTGAGCTCTTCAATCTAAAACCACATTGCGTATAATAACAATGCTTTTTATGTCAAGTAAAAAAAATTATCTAGATATTAATTAACAGATTTTTGCTTGCACAAAAATATAATTATATCTGTTCTCGAGTTACCGATATAGGCGTTAACATAATAATAATTATAGTATTATACAGATCTTTAAAATGACCATAGCGAAGGTCAGTTACCTTATGTGGAAGATTATCATAAAGTCATCTTATTCATGTACACCAATTTTTTTTAATTTGGCATCGAGGTCGAAAAATTGGTATGACATTTAAGTACAAGGCAAATTAAGTTGGCAAGAGGACCTTATGATTCAAATGTTTCTTTGCTATATTGTAGCAGCATCTTAGCAATACTAAACTAAATGTGGAAAAGTTCTGTTTAAATGAACATTACGTTTGGGATACAGTTTTACTGGACATGTTTGTAGGCTCCTCGAAAGTATTTAATACTGCTTCAATAATTTAATTAAAAAAGGTTTAAAATTAAAAATCTTTTCGTTAGGTGAAGGCTTAAAAGTGTGGTATTAAAATAAGTAACGGTAAGTTTTAGTAGGTAAGAAGTGTTTTCACATTATGCTGCAGCAGATTGCTCTATAAGGCAATTTTCCGTGTTTTGCATGATTTGAATTATTTACTTTTTCCTTTACTTCCCTCTGCAAATTTAAATAATCCTCATTCTTTCCGTATTTACTGTCGTACAGTTCCAATACGTCTTCTCCCTGTTCAATGTGTGTGTTTCGATCCGTCATTTTCACTATCACAAGTCTGATTTTTGAATTCGCAAATCCCTAGATTGTTTTCCCAGTATTCCATCAAGTCTTGTGGCTGTACGCTTGCCCCTTCTGAATCTAACTCATTGTCTTTTGTGAAAATTATTACTTCTTCATCTCCGACAGCTGTCAAGTCACTCACTACAGTGTCTGTCTCACTTGCACTGTCACAGAACTCTTTATAAATGGCGTCGGGACTTTTCAGTATTTCAACGTCGGGTGTCGTTTCACGGGTCTTGCTCATCCACTCTTTGACGGCTTCTGTGATCGGATATAGAATAACAAAGATATTTAAAACTTCATTGAAAAATGCATATCCAGTTTATTTATAAATAATAATTTATAACAAATTATTTGTACGTTGTTATGGATGATTAATTATCTACGTTGTGAATATGTTTTCAGTAACCGATAAATTCAAATGAGTTTAAGGGTTTAATATCACTGGGAAAAACCAGGAATACTATTAGGCAAACGATTTGTAAAAGTTTTTATTTTATTTTTAATTGGTATAATACTCTACAATTATTTAAACTTCTCATGTAAAAAATTCAAATTTTTACAAAAGTAGACAGTTTAAAGTGAAAATTTGGAGTTGAAATACAAAATTTCAAATTCAAACATGAATTACTCGAAATTTGATGAACGAAAATTTGTAACATTTTTGTTTAATTGGGTATTTTTGCCAATTAATTTAATAATTTCGTAATTCGTACTGAACCCAATTCTAGGAAGGAAAGATGGAACTCTATAACATTGGCAAATATCTTAGGGAGAGATACGGAGATTTTCTAGGAAACCATTATTCGCCAGATCTCTACTACACCCAGTCTACAGACGTAGACAGAACAAAGGCTAGCATGCAACTGGTGAACGCTGGCTTGTGGCCCCCAGAAGTAACACAGAAATGGGGCCCGATAGATTGGCAACCAGTTCCCATCCATTCCGAACCGCTGGATCAAGACATGGTACGTTTATACAAATATTTATCTTGCATAAAAATAGAAACTTCATAATTTCGAAGGGAAAAAAATATACGAATTCATCATTATTTTCAGTTATTATTAGTAAGAAAACCATGTGCCCAGTATCACATTGAACGGGACAAAGTGATAAATTCGGAAGAAATTAAAAATATTTTTAATTATTACGAACCGCTCTTCAAAGAGCTTACTGAAGTCACGGGACAAAATGTGACAGACTTTGATGGAGTGCAAGATGTCTTCAGTACATTGATAGCCGAGGTAACTTTTTGTAGAATATACCAGTACAATAAGAAAGAACTATAGACATATTTTTGTTTCATTTTTAAGACAAATTCAACTGTCAAACATTTGATACCTTAATTTGTTTTTAAATTACTACGGACACCCTGTACACAAAATCTTATACCGGGTGGCCCATTTAACTTGAGACAGCTATATATTTCAAAAATGGCGTGTTATTAGCTTTTGTAACATTTTTTACTGTATTATAAAGGAGTTTTAAGCTAATATAAATCAAATCTCCTACAATTCCTATCAATGAAGTCATATGTATGCTCTCTGATACCAAACGTCTAGGTTTCAAAAGTGAACTTAGATATTTATAGAATATAGCTTTCTCAAGTTAAATGAACCACCCGGTATAAATTTGATAATATAATTTATTCAGTTCTAAATTTCAGGAAGCATTCAATCTATCTTTACCAGAATGGACCGACCAGTATTACCCCGACAAAATGATAGAACCCACTTCGTTTAGTTTTGTCCTAAATGCTTACAACGACACAATGAATAGGTTCAAAGGAGGTTAGTATAATCTTATTAATCTCTAGACTGGCGACATGCAGCTTAAAAATGGATTTACAGGAGTTTTGTTGAAGAAACTACTAGCAGACTGGAAATCCAAAGCGGACGGTACAATATCGCCATCGATTAGGAAAGGATTTTTATACGGAGGGCATGATTCTACAATAAGTAACATCATGAGTACGTTAAAGATATGGGACCCTCAAATTCCGGGATATGGTATTACGGTGATGTTCGAATTGTGGAGGGATTTGCCTACGAATAAGTACGGAATTGAGGTACGTTTAAAATGTACAGCTTCTGAAATAAGTGCAGTGAGAACGTTATTGACTGAATGATTTATGTTGTTTCTTTTAAATCCCTTATTCAAATAAAAAATTAGCAGAACTGTTAAAGAATACATTTATATACGGTGTAATAAAATAGCAGGTCTTTGGCGACAAAATTTAACTCTATCTAGATACAAAATTCTCTTCCTTAAAAGACTCGGGATGTTGAACTTCTAAAATTGTTTTTTTTTTTACAATAACATTTAAATTTAAAATTTAATCTTGTGGTTAACCAAATCTTCAAAGGTGTTATTGTAAATGACGCCTAAAAAAATAAATGTAGAAACTGGGATACCATAGACAATTTCTCTCAATATCATCGTGTAAACAGATACTATACTCGAGACAAGAATTCAGACGACTTACGTGATACGAACAAATGAATAATTCATTATATTTTCATCAAAATATTAAAGAAACTGCAACTGATAGTAATAAAACTATATCCTACATTAAAAGTTTGCATTATATATTGCACTAAATTGCAAAAATGAATGCTTTTAATGCAACCAAATATCGAAAATTACGTTGACAATAAAAACAAATGTGTAACGTCAGCCGTGACGTAAGACGTCTGAATTCTTGACGCGAGTATAGTAATTGCTACATATATCCGCCTATTTCTTAGTAATGCATAAGTGGCTCTTTATAATTAGAGAAAATCTCAGGAATAAGTAAACAATTCCTCTGAGGAGAAAATCTAATGTTTTTGCTTAAATGAACTTTGTAACTGAAAAATAGTTATTCCAAATTGATAGATGGATGAAATGCAACTGTGGCCACCACACTCTCCTAATTTTACTCCATTAGATATCAGTTCAGTTGATGAGTTTATGTAAGACAAAGCTTATTCTGAATCGATGGAGAATATTAATCAACTGAAAAGAGCATCTTATAAAGTATCCCCTTCACCCAATTTATTCGTTGAACATTTTTCGCGATCTATTTTCTCAATGCGAGAATTTAACAAGGTTTAAAAAATTTCACACCAACCAATTCGTGATCAAAATTAAAGAAATACTTTAAACTGACGGCCCGTTAATGATCTGCATGAAAGAAAAGTTATATTTAAATACCTTAGCAGTCCGCTGGGGCTTCGGAGGGTAATGGCGGCGTGAATAAAATATGTGACCGAGATTTCACAAAATAAACCACGATAAATGAGAATATCATGGACATGGATCCTATGGCTAATGTAATTTTTTCGTGGGCCGCCGACGGCCTCAGAAACATTCTGACGCCCATTTCCCACCAGATAGATTCCGTCCAAGAGCTGTACTGTCCCGAGGACCAGTCATAATCTAAAATAAATTCATATAAAGGTAAAATTGTACCACAATTATGTTAAAGACAAAAAATATCGCTTATACCCAATATTTGTTAATAATTGTTACCCAATATCTGTTAATAAATAATATTCTGCTACATGAACTTAATAAATTTGGCATTTCTTTCAACTTTTTATCATTTATGCATTCTTATCTTTGTAATCGTCATCAGCAAATAAGCTACAATGGTTTTACATCACCACTTTTTTCAGTTTGTGTGGTGTTCCTCAGGATGAATCCTGGGCCCACTATTATTTAATATATTTATTAATAACGTTGTCTGTAGTTTGCAAGCATATTATCTTTTGTATGCAGACGATATGAAGATCTATTCAAGGATAAATACTCTACATGATTGTATTGCTTTCCAGGAGAACCTTGATAGATTGAATCACTGGTGTTGCTAAATAAGTTACCTCTGAACATAACCAAGTGTAATATATTAACTATTACTAGGAAAAGAGATGCTATATTTTCATACAGTACAGATAACATATCTCTTAATAGGCCTGAAATTGTTAAGGATTTGGAAGTTTAATTTGATTTGTTATACAGTTTCTGTAGTTAACAAAAGGTTGGGATGCGTAATTCCTGTGATTTCTGCAGTGTTGATACTGTAAAACTATTGTATAATTGTTTTGCTTGATAATGCCTAGAATATTGTTTCCTTAACATTATGCAAACTACATTGATTTGTTAGAAAGGATTCCTAAAATGTTTAACTTTTAAGGACATTAGAGCATATCCTGGTATGAGATATCCCCAGCACTTGCTGCTTCCTTGAATGTTTTTAATATAATAAATGCAAATTTTGATATACTGGAAATATTACACAAATTAAATTTTTGTCTAATGTAACTACTCCTTCCCGTGATACTTTCTACTTAAAAACAGCCAATACTAATGTGTTACATTATTCACCATTTTATGTAATGTGTAGAAATTATAAACTGTGTTCCTAACATCAAACAGTTATTTCCTGTATTTTTATTTGTTAGTTATCTGTTTTAATTTTTTGTTGTTTTTTTTTTTTAATTTGTATGGTATATTTTATGTATATTTGTTTTTATTTTACTAATTACTACTTTCCCTGCTTTGTAATCGGGTTGTTTCCATTTAGCAGGCAAATAAATAAATATCTCACCTTCAATCAAAAACGCTGGGCTCTTGGCTTCCGTCAAATTCATTGTAATTTTGTAACACAGCGTAACGTCCAACTCATATATACTTTTTGACATGTTAAAATAACGGAATGCCTAAAAATTACAACAAATCAATAAATTTGTTATTAAAAGATTGAAGACTCACATAATTTCTTGGTTTGTTTGTACAATTGATATTTCCTTTGCCTTCAACCGTTCCCGTGAACCATCCGAGAGTTAAGGAAGTGAGTGTCGTGACATAATTCGAGACTCGGTCTACGCCTACGTACAGGCTATTTGGCGTTTTAGAGAATTTCTGTAACGAAATCGTATAGAATGCAACTAAGGGTCATGTTTTATTACTTACGCCTTTCTGTGTTGCGGAGTGTACCCTACAGTTAGGATCTTCCAAGTAGCAGTGGAATAACTCATCAACCTAGAAATTGAAATTTTTTCTAGCGATCTCTCTAAATCGGTAACCAAAATTAGTGACCATTAAAATATTACCATGAAATATTTAAAAAGGTGAATTTTTTACATTTCAATAGAGCAATCCAACGTTCTAACCTCAAACCCATTCAATATGGTGCATACAGGACATCATTGCCACATGACACGAATATTGTTGGATTTGTAACTAATTCTAGAGTTTCTAAAGTGAACAGCTTGAAATGCTATGTTTACCAAAATCTTGAAGAATTTTAAATGCAAAATAAACAATTCAAGTATTACAAAAATTTTACAAATGATGATATCACAAAATTAGATTATGTAGAGCATTCATGAAAACTGTTCAACCATTGTCTACAAAATCACAACTTCCTTGCTTTATGCTTTATCTAGTCTGTTCCATTGTCCTGTTTCAGTAATTATCCATGTGTGGCAGCACACTACAGGATTTGTGTGACTGTCAATTGTTTAAATCAGTAATTTGATGTTTCTCTTTATTATCATTTTTAATTTATTAACTGGTCCGTCTTAAATTAATTGTGTATTGTGTTCCATAGTGAAAGTGAAATAGGATTCTATTATCATGTATGTACCCAGTTTTCTTAAAAATGTAAAATACTCATATTTAGCTAAAAGCACTTTGCGTGGAACAGTGTCACATATTTTAGATTTAAAATAGTAGATAAAAAAGACATAACTTTTCTTATAAATCAAAATAGATGAGTATTATTTATTAAAAAGTAAGCTATTGTAGTGTCAATATCAAATATTAAAATTTGTGACCCTGACATTTGTGTTTCCAAAAAGCAACACTAAAGTCGCCACACTACAGGACGTTGCAGAACTCTATATTGAGATTCGGCAAACGGACATGCAAGTGATGCAATTCAGCAAGCAATGATTTAATCAACATAATTTTGCCTCGGAGATATGCAATGTCTCTTAGCTACATAAACTAGCTCGGCTAGCTCCGTAAATCAATTTTTAAATCAAATACGTTTTATTTTAGAAAATCATTGAATTAAGAAAAATGGCTTAACATTTCATAAGCAAATTAGATGCACAATGATGAAAAGATATACATATGGACTTAAATATTGTTACTTAAGTGGGCTTCCTCGTGAATATATAAATAAATAATACATCAAATAAAAACTAATGTAAAAAATATAAAGGTTTCCCAAAACAGCTTACCAATGCTACATCTGATGTCAATTCTCCAGCATAACTCACTCCTTTGATCTCTTCATAAACACTTTTTGCTACGATTTCCGATACATTTACGATAAATTGCTGGATACTGTCTTCGGGTATATTAATTTGACCATTCGTTGAATTATAGTACTTGTATCCTATGTTAGATGCGTTATCATAAATAGAATTGTAGAAAAAGTTGGTGTAGCTTTGTTGGTGATCCGATATCACCAAGCCAGAAAAACTTGAATTGTACTTCAAAAACGAGTGTAATGAAGACGGAGGTAAACTCAAAGGTACATTTTGGAAATGTATCAAGTCCTCGTTTTTCTTTAGTTTATTCCAAAAACTTTCTATCTGAAAAAAAAAAGATAATTTTACATGCTTAACAGTAATATTGAATTTTTTACCTCAGCACTTTGGTTTAAATAATGTACGAAAACCTTATTTTTGCTGTTACCCAACTGGCTTAATTCAATGAACAAACTAATATTCTCCGGACGTATTATGGGCAATATATTATTATTCTCCTCTAATCCTTTAACTGGGAAATCCCCTTTCTGCATATCGTATACCATCCTTTGCGACCCGATATAATCAAACGTTTCACCATTAAATAATATAAAAAGAACATTTTTCATTGCTGAAATACAAATTTTATGTTTATGTTATACCCAAGATCCAAAATAACAGAGTGATTCATTCACAGCATTTAGATGAGTATGTGAGGTGAGGGTTTCAGGGGATAAGATTCCATAGGCATGCCACTAAAGAAGGGTTCAAAGAACACAAAATTACCAAAAATAAGTTGAGTGAATCTACTTTAATAGTTTAAAAAGCTTATACTCATCTGTATATGGCAATGGCTTCCCACTAACACCTACCTGATGCGCACTCCACGGATATCACACTTACTAATAAATTAATTACAATCACAGTTAAATTAGTTGAAAGAGCAAAATTTTCCCATGTGCACGTCCATGATAGTGCAGTAGATGGAACAGCTGTGGGTATCCATCAAGGCGTCTCTATCAATAGAACTTGAGCATTCCCAACTGGTACAAGCGTATTTGCTGCAGCAGAAGCTGTGTAATCGTCACTTCAATTTTATGGGATATATGTATATATGGGCTGTATGTATTTATCTTTGTGTTGACTGCTTTAATTGATGAGCAGATTTATAACATGAATCACTCTCTATTATTTTGGACCTCGACTATAGTGTTAGAAGCAAAACAAGCTACTTACCAGTTAGAATGTCATCTTCGGTCAACATGGATTTCAATAATTTTGCGGTATGTAGTAAACTGACAATTCCTGTCACTGGATTGTTGGCACCAGAAGTTTTATCAAACATTGACGTGGTGTCCATGCGGGTCGCAATGATAATGTATCTCAAATCCTTTATGGGTTGCGTCTCGTTTCTCCTTGGACCCTTGACCAACGGATACAGTGCAGCCCATAGATTGTTGTCACCTAACGGATCGCAGAATGTTATGGGATTTAAGTTTGTTATGATGTTCGACCGTCTAAAATAAAAAATTGCAATATAAAAAAATTTTTGTATAAAACTTCTTACCGTCTGCAAGTCTGAGAGTTAGTTGTGGCGTACATAAACGATTTGAGTTCTAGGGAGCAAAGTGATCTATCTTTGTGATTGTCGTAGTCAAAGTTGTTAAATTTCTCAAAACACTTTCTCATTTTTTCAATTTCTTCTTCGTTTTCCACATAGAAAATCGGGAAGGGGATATCTCTATATATTATACCCGTACCATGAGGGTTCCAAGTTGAGTTTTTACTACATGTATTTTCTAAACTCGATCGAGGATTTGGACATTGATTCTCATGTGTGAAGCTGGACAGCGTTTCATTATTACGGTTCAGTATAAATCCATATATCAGATGACTAGTTATCAAATTATATAATGTTTCTTAAGTAAAAAATTTTGTTGAAGAACTGGCATACAGGCCAGCCGTTCCGTTACTTAGTATGAAATTCAAGTCGTCTAAATCTCTGCAGTAATGAATAACACCTGTAGAACCTCCTCTTTTAGCTAAAAAAAATTAAAATCGATTAAAAATAATAAAAATATGTCTTGTAATATTATTGAAAAGATATTTACATGTACATCCAATCTGATGAGTGGAATTCAGTCTTCTGTAACATCCATTTGTGCCAATAATATTTTCATACATTTTATCTTTGGTTCTTTGACTATATACTGTAAAATTGGTAACTGTGATATTATCAAAGAAATTGTTTGCATTTTTAATTCTTACCTAGTCCCAGTAATAAATGAACTAGAATAAAGTTTAGTAGAAATCCATACTTTACATCCATGATTCACCTATTTATTTCCAGTAAATTTGAACCTTCTACTTTATCACCAGTGTAACTCAGAGGTGTGTTGAGAGTACGTAAAGGTCAAATAGATGTGTGCTGTGACAATAGGTCAAGGTACTGAGTGTGCCTAAAGACAAGTGACAGTAATTATTTACATTAACGTAAACCTCTCCAATCTTAACAAAAAAATTCCTACCCCCTATTTTCGAGGGTGCTGATCACGAATCTGAAGTCAGATTTCGGTGCTCGCATGTAGTTTTCGAAAAAAAAAATTTCAAAATTATAACCTCTATTTATACATTACATTAGGTTGAAATTGCAATGTACATCTCTGCCCCCTCTGCCTTCTTCATTTCACAATGACGTCACACTGTTGTCAAAATATATAGGAGTTATATTGCAATTTGAACCTAATGTATTGTATACATTATAGGTTATAATTTTGAAAAATTTTTTTTTCGAAAACTACATGCGAGCACCGAAATCTGACTTCAGATTCGTGATCAGCACCCTCGAAAATAGGGGGGTTGGAATTTTTTTGTTAAGATTGGAGAGGTTTACGCTAATGTAAATAATTACCATCGTCTCGAAAAAAATCTTTATAACATTTTGTAGTATCATAGTACCTGGATAAAATCAGTTTGTTTTAATTTTTAAGATTTACAAGATTTGACCATTGGTTTTACAAGCTTCCTACAAATCTAATGATTTGATGGATATAAAAACATTTGTTTTACAAACACGAAGAGCTTCAAGGCCGCCATATTTTACACCATTTTAGTTATGTGTGGTTATGTATTCAATTCAGAGACATGCTATATATAGCAAATTAAAATACCTACCACTACACAGAAGTCTATGGAACGTCAAAAAACAATAATTTGTAAAAAAAGAGTCTATATAACAATACACCACAATTCACAATTAAATATCAAATAAGTCAAACACACATGTAGAACACAACAAACGGTACGATAACCGATAACGGCAGTGTAAGCACAGCTTAAATAACAATTAACTTAAATTGTTACTTATGCTGTGTTTAAGCTGTGGTGTAAGACACAGAAGAAACAACCAATGAAAATCATTGTACTGTTGCTAAATAATATTTCTACATTATCGGCGGTTACAATACTAGCGCCGCCCTTGCGGGTAAGCTGAACTAAAATCAATTACCAATTTCTGTATACCTTTGAAACGTCTCTATTAGACGAGTCAAAAGCCTCTTGGAACGATTGAACATAAAAACAGCAGCGCCGCCCTTGGCGGTAAGCAAAAGCTATCGCGTACTAGCATCGCGGGAACTTCAAATATATTAATTAGCGGGAATTTTAAATATTTAATATTTTCTTAGCTACAGGGTGTTTCAAATTAGTTGATCCACCTGTTAACCACATATTCTTTGGACTAAAATAATGAGACTTTTCTTATTCCACTTTTCATTTTGGAGCTCCGTATTCAAAATGCAGGATGTCAAAATTAAAATTTTAAAAATGACTTATTTAGCTCCGGTAGTTTTAGAGATATTTGTTTGAAATTTGGCTCATTTTTGTAAGTCAGCACCCTTTCGGTAATAAACCGAGCCCTCAAATCAAACATAAGAGTAATAAAATTTTGTATCAAAAAAAATATTTTGAAACAATAGGCGTACTAAAAAAAATTGGGAGCCCATGCGCACTGCAACATCCCCTTTCCTTCGTTTATGCTTTGATATTTTAGACTAAAATTACACAGAAAGTGTGCCGATTTTAGAAAAAAATATAAACCAAATGTCAAACATATCTCTACAGTCACCAAAGCGGTCATAAAAAATCTTTTTTAAAATTTTTAATTTGACACTCCAAAAGTTCCGAGCTCCAAAATGAATAGTGTAAGCCTCATTATTTTAGTCCAAAGAATATGTGGTTACCTGCTGGACCTGCTAATTTGTAACACCCTTATAATAGGACTCTAGAAGACAATGCCGCTTCCTAAATTAGGTATGTACATCGACTTCGTACTCGTAATCCTAAAATATATACACAATCAATTAATATAAAAGATAGGACAAAATAATACAACAGTTTTACAAATGTAAAATTTTTTTATATTTTTTATTCAATTTGTTTTGAACAAATAATCTTTGTCTATTCTCTGTAAATTTAAACAATATACAGTCACAAACAACGTTGAGAAATGTTTTCTGTACATCTCTATGCACTTGACAATTAATAAACGATATATCCACATATTTCATTAGTACAATAATAATTTTTTTTTTAAGGCTATCAATGTTTGGATATATCTCTAAACATTTTTGAATTAAAACATAGCAATGGCTGACACATTTTATTGTCTCATTGCAATAAGTCAATTTTATATTATTAGGATCATTTTCCTTAAAATAAATAAAACTGTGAAATACTTCAAGAGATTGGCTTTCAAAGCATTTTCTAGAGTCTTCACAATCGAGTTTTAATTTTTTTATAAAAAATCCACAAACATATGCTGTACTTTCCGATCCAAAAGAATTTTCATCGACAACAACATCTTCAATATTCATCAATTCATTTGACTCGGAAAGTACATTTTTAGGGGGTGAATGTAAAAATTCTTTTAAATTTAGCAATAGTTGTGCTTCGTCATCTTCACAATTTTTATTTAAAGACTTGTTTGACGATAAATTATTAATTAATGCAGTTTTCATATTATTTAGAAACTGATATGGAGTGGGATTTGTGTTTCCTGCACCGTATTGTCGTATCGTACTGCAAAAAACATTAGATTCAGTAACACATTCCAATTAATAAAAAATAAATAAATGTGTTCTACCTGAAAAAATTTTCCAGAGGATCTTGTTGTAGACATCGTGTCTTTAACAATTAATTTTTCATATAACATTTATATAGTTCCTTTATGGAATTAATGGAAAATACCAGTCCTTTAACACAATGAGGAGGCTTTTGTTCAACACCATTTTTAAAAAATTTCCAATTTTTTATATTCGGTATATGCTGATTCCAAAACGCAAAGTGCTTTGAGTTTGGACGTATAGCACATTTTAATGGTTTTCCTAAAAGAAATAAAGTTTTTAACAACATATAATATAAGAAGGACGGAACTTACCTGCAATGGCTCTAGCGTTGCGACTGTTTAATGAATCGAATATACTATCTATCAAATGTACAAATTCTGCGGTGAATATTGCATCAGCTGGAAGATTTTGGGATGCCACCATTAAGTCTATCGTTGCTGCTACTGTCGCACTAAATATTTGCGCTGCATATGAAACTTTCATTTTAACAAAACTTATGTTTAATTTAAAATGAATGTCTCTGATTTTCCTCATTGCTGAAAAATAAATATATTTAATGTAATGTTATTTGTAATTTAACACATTACGGTCTTACCTTGAAAACGTCTTGATAAATCTATTTTGTATGCAGAGTGAATGTGCCCCCATTTTGCAATTTTATTTTTTTCATATTCAATGTCATACTTATACAAGGCATTCCGAATATTCTTAATGATGTGAGGGACGTCAAATATCATAAATATTTTTTTTTCGTTAATTAAGATATGATTTTCTCCTTCTTCTGTTTCCTGTATCAGCTGATTTATTGCAGCAGTGTTCGTAGATCCTAAAAATATTAAAATAAGCTTACATTTCACATTTACTTTACCTTATATTACCTTGATCGCAGACACAGCCGATTACATCGATTTCATTACCAATCAAATAGGACAATATGTGTTTCAATAACTGTTTCAAATTACTTGTTTTAACTTGATCTTTTGTAAAGTACAGAGCTATTGGCTGCTTCCACTTGCCACTTACAGAAGATAGCATAAATACTAATGCATGATTGGCTTCCTCTTTTGTTTTCCCTAGATGTCCCAAATCTACATATCCAATTATGGAATCTTGTGCCCTATCATACGTTAGTCCTTGTTTTAAAGCTATTTCGTCAAAGAGAAGTACACATTTACAACATTCTTCTGGATACCGTTGCAGTCGTTTTTTCAAATTTGAAATAATGTGTTCATTAATTCCTGTTGTAATAGGAATATCTTTTAGCATCCTGATTAATGATGATTTTGAGGGTAATTTCAAAAAATTTTTCAAAAATCTGTAACATTTAGGTCCCCTTTTATATACAGCTAAGGCAAAAATTTTGTCATCTTCGCTCCATGAAGGTCTAGTAACTGTCGCGTTTTTGAATTGGCTTTTGATAAAATTTGCCGTTACAATATTAAAATTACTTTCCAAGTTTCTAAACATATTAGTATTACTCGCTCGTGACAACGTTTTAACTATGTTACGAGAACTAAATAATTTCTTTTTCAGTTTCGAAATTGCGGTGTTTTGCTTTTTATATTCACCATATAAAATTGTCTTCCTTGGTGTCAATTGTTATGAAGTTGCACCAATTCTTTGCAATATGGACTTCTTTCCTGTAAACGAAATAGAATCAAAATCTGTTTCAAAATTCAATATATTTATTTACACTCAATGATTATAATAAAATACAATAACATTATGGCAAAATACAATTTTAGATATTCCAGACGTTATATATACTTACTACGTGGTTCCTGTTTGGGTGTACAACAATCAACATTACGTGCACTTGTTTTTGGTGGTGTTGAAGGATAAATATCATCAGAAGTACTAGGCATCGAAGAAAAATCGTCTGTTGTAGTTTTTAATGTAGGTAGATTCTCCGGAGACACATCTATAGCAATTTTGTCTGGATATCCAAATTTTGTAAGTCTACTCTTCAACGAATTAGTAAACTGTGTGTCACTAAAATGCAGTTGACAGCCTAATACCACTTCTAACAACAAAATCAGGAAATACTTTGGTAATAATTTCTTCCCATTTCTGTTTACTTACAGGATCCATTGGAAACTTAAAAAAATGAATATTTTCTGTATTTGGATACTTAGAATTACATCTTGGAATCACACACTTAAACTGTGTTTTCCCCATATCTAAAAATATATACATAAATACAGTGTGCCATGGTGTAACTAGTAAACTTATTTTTTAATGTATTATTACTATTACGTTATTTGTCTTTTACAAATATTAAATACAATTAAGGTAAGTCTTATTTTACATTTTTTAGAATATGAATATCCACAAAACTAAAAAACAAAACTGACAGTGACATTTATTATTCTATTCTTTCTAACCTAACAAAGCTGTCAAAATTTAAATACCTGCTATGGTACAGTCGATAAGACAGCATTCTTATATATTTCTCCTTTATTAGTTTCTTGGTGTGTATTCTAACAGTAGATGGCGCTGAACCATGTGTTTTTTAATGGTTTTTTTGTACGTAAAAAATTGTACAACAAAAATTTATAAAAACGATGCTTCCTTTTATGTTTTACTTTTACAGCACTTTTACAGTAAAATTACCATGAATTTAATGAATTTAGCAGTGCATAGTGTGCAAATTATTATAAAAAGGATAATAGGTAAGTAAAATTTGTATGTATAATGTAAAATGTGATATTAATTTCATTGTAGAATTGCTCCAATCTAAAATAAATTTTAATTGGAGAATTCCTTCAACCAAAATAAAATTTTAATTTGTTTTATGCTAAAAGTAGGTAGAGATTATATTCATTTATGGTTTTACAGTACTTTACACAAAAATTTCATGGTCCACTTATAGAATAGTAAAAATTTAATTTTTAAATTTGATTGATATAGATATATACCTATATAGGTATACTAATAATTAAGGAATGTTTTGTTCTATATCAACTACAAATTCTAGTAATGAGAAAATATAGTATTTTCTATTGTTTTTATGCATATTTATATTTGAGGGCTTCTGCCAAAATAAAACGACTATTTAAACTTTTTTCTTTATTTTACAAATGTCGCGAAGGCACAAATCTCAAAAATAACAGTTTAACAACAAAACTATGAAAAACATTATGTAAATTACCAAAATGTATACATACAAATGCAATTTTACAACAAAAATGGATATCTAGATAGATAATACATGCATACCATTTGTCTTTTATAGTGATTAATGATAATTACAAATGATCCCCCAAATGATATTGTCAATTATCGCTAATTTGGCGGAGCCAATTTGATATATTTTCTAATTGGGGGGAAAGGTAAAAAATTGCACACGCACACATCATAAAATGTCTAAATCTAAACCTAAAAAGAAATTAAAACAACAAAAAATACGAAATGAGCAACATGGCATCTAAATTTTAGTATCTATGAAATTGGGTGAATTAAAATAAAAATTCGATTAAGGTACTTATCGAGGTGGGACACTACATAATTAAAAAGTGTTTTCCACCAATCCTTATACACTATTTTAACAATATTAACGAACATTTAACAATAAAAAAAAACAAAAAAGAAAACAGTTACGTCTTAAACTTTACGTTTGTGCATTTTTACTTGACATTGTATTCGCATATACTGAAGGTATCAAAAAAACACGATAATTTTGTCGATAATTTAGAAACTTTTAACATTGATAGCACCAAAATTGATAAAAACGGACTTTGAATGTTAATGCAAAATTACCAATGTTTTTCGATTATCACGTATATTTTGTAGCAATCAGTCTCTTTACAAACACTCACCACTTTATTTAGTATTATACGAGAAAAGTGGCTATATTTTTATTCCCCTATTATCAACAGTAATAACAATTTGAGCTGTTGAATCTAAAACCACATTGCGTAATAACAATGCTTTTTATGTCAAGTAAAAAAAATTATCTAGATATTAATTAACAGATTTTTGCTTGCACAAAAATATAATTATATCTGTTCTCGAGTTACCGATATAGGCGTTAACATAATAATAATTATAGTAATATACAGATCTTTAAAACGACCATAGCGAAGGTCAGTTACCTTATGTGGAAGATTATCATAAAGTCATCTTATTCATGTACACCAATTTTTTTTTTAATTTGGCATCGAGTTCGGGAAATTGGTATGACATTTAAGTACAAGGCAAATTAAGTTGGCAAGAGGACCTTATGATTCAAATGTTTCTTTGCTATATTGTAGCAGCATCTTAGCAATACTAAACTAAATGTGGAAAAGTTCTGTTTAAATGAACATTACGTTTGGGATACAGTTTTACTGGACATGTTTGTAGGCTCCTCGAAAGTATTTAATACTGCTTCAACGAATAATTTAATTAAAAGAAAGGTTTAAAATGAGAGATCTTTTCCGCTCGGTAGGTGAAGTGTGGTATTAAAATAAGTAATGGTTGTAGAAGTTTTAGAAATAGGTAAGAAGTGTTTTCACATTATGCTGCAGCAGATTGCTCTATAAGGCAAATTTCCATGTTTTGCGTGATTTGAATTATTTACTTTTTCCTTTACTTCCCTCTGCAAATTTAAATAATCCTCATTCTTTCCGTATTTACTGTCGTACAGTTCCAATACGTCTTCCCCTTGTTCAATGTGTGTGTTTCGATCCGTCAGTATAGGGTCATTTTCACTATCACAAGTCTGATTTTTGAATTCGCAAATCCCAAGATCGTTTTCCCAGTATTCCATCAAGTCTTGTGGCTGTACGCTTGCCCCTTCTGAATCTAACTCATTGTCTTTTGTGAAAATTATTACTTCTTCATCTCCGACAGCTGTCAAGTCACTCACTACAGTGTCTGTCTCACTTGCACTGTCACAGAACTCTTTATAAATGGCGTCGGGACTTTTCAGTATTTCAACGTCGGGTGTCGTTTCACGAGTCTTGCTCATCCACTCTTTGACGGCTTCTGTGATTGGATATAAAGTTTTCTGTTCAACTTCGACTTCGTCTTTTATTTCGTCTCCAGGTTCGTAGTGTTCATTCGTGTCTTCGTTCAGTGTTTCTTCATTTTGCTTGTCATTTGTCGCGGTCTGGCCTTGAAGAGTATCGGTCAGCTTGGTATTTTCTAAAAAAATTCCATCTTCAACCGGTGAGTCTAAATCAGGTAATGTTTTATTAATATCCCTATTTTGAGAATTACTTTCTTCACTTACCGAACTAGGCCTAAACAGTGATCTTGAGTCTTGTAGAACTTTAGTAAGGTCCAGTGATTTGTTGAAGCCGTTCTTATCGACGTTCGATTTGGTGGTGGATATGTTGCTGAATACGGACTTGAAGAAACCGTCGCTGTCGTCGATGTTTAAGGATTTTACCTTCTCCTCTAAATTGCTGTACATTCCCTTCTGGATGATTTTGTCTAGTTCCTGGGATATTTCCACGTTCGTCTTTTCTAAGGATTCGGGAGATAGAGCGGAATCCAATAAGAAATCGTATGACTCGTCCATATTATTTATAGTCGTGTTGGAACTCGACAAGCTACTAGGTATTGTGGTTTTGCTTGACTTCTTCTTCTTCTTCTTGCCTTTCTTCTTTTCCTCTTCCTCATCTCTTTTTGGAATTTCTTCTATTTTTTCTTCGATCTTCTCTTCAACTGGTACAACCTTTACGCATTCATTCGATTTTTCATTTACTTTCACAATTTTCTTCAAAGGAGGTGCCTTTACCTCTTCACATTTCATAGAAAGGTCGATATCTGTTATTATAACTCTCTTTGTTATTTGTTTTTGAGTTCCCTTCTTCGACTTCTTACTGCTCTTGGTTTTAACAACGTCTGGTTCTGTTACCGTAAGTTCTTCCACTGCATCAAGGATCGACTTTTCTTCGATTGCTTCACCTTCATTTACCACAGTATCTGCTTCAGGGGTTAAAGTTTCAATTTCAACTGGATCTTTAACAATTAATTCTTTTTCTATGTCGTCGACGGATCTGATGGTAAGGTTCAATGAGATATTTTCCATGTTATTTGTGAGACTCGTTTCATTTTGAGTTATAGTGTTTATAATATCTTCAATTTCAACTTCTGTTGTGTCAACTTTTATGACTTCCTCTTCTTGTTCTGTTGCTGGTATGACATCTACGAGCTGGTTGATGTCGTATTTTTCGAACAAGTCTTTTTCAGGGTGATCGTCGTTTTCTTCAAACGAAATCTCGGTTTCGTCTGGGTTCTTGTTTTTACGTTTCTTCCTGCTTGAGACGGAGATCCATTGGTTGGGTTGTTTTGGTTGACGAGTAGGAGTTTTTATTGTTTGATTTTTGACATCGTCTGTATCTTGGTTATTTTTTTGTTTCTCACAGATTTGACGTTCGTGGTGTTTCTGCTCGCCAACATGAATTGTGGTTCTGTTCTTTAGCGTTGCTGAATAATTCCTACTTTGTTGATTAAATTTGTAGTCTCTTGTGTTATTCTCCACCATTGGTTTACCATTTTGCATGGGTTTGTAACTTCTAACAGGGCTGTTGGGTTGCCATTTTGGACTTCCCGTTTGGTATTTCCAATTTCTTCTATTATTTTCTGGATTTCTTCTAGTGTATGAATGTTCTTGGACAACAGGTTTGTTCTCCGTTATTGGTGTACCATTATAAACTTCAGGAGCTTTGTCTCGTTGTTCAGAATTAAATTCGCTTTCTGTAAATTTGGTTTCATTAGACGCGTCGTTTGCTTTGAAAGAATGGATATTTCTTTGAGGTGAATTTTGCGCACTGTTATAGTTATTTCGTCTGTAATTGGGAATGTTTTTGTACTTTTGATTCATTCTAATGTTTTTGTTCTCAACAAACCTCCTTCTTGGGCTGCTTTGGACTGATTCACCTTCTTGATTTAGCTTCCTTGCTTCTTTGTTGTCTTGTTCTTTAGCAGCTTCCTCAAGCTTGGAGACTATGGTTGCAATATCGATAGTTTTGCTATTTACATTTTGTACTACGGTTTTTTCTGCAACCTTTTCGGTTTGGTGTTCTTTTTCCTCCTTGGCAGTGCTAGCGTTATCACAAGTTGCAACATCTTCAGTGCTGTTGGTGGCGGTTTCTTCACTGCCTGCTTGATTTTCTTCAGTTCCAGGCTCAGCTCTTGGTACGAAATGAGTGTTTGGGACAAAACCGACAAAATTCGGGTACAGTTTCGGATCTGGAGGTAGGAAATTAATTGGTATTCCAGGGGGAATAAATGTTGGGTTGTAATTTTGCCCGTTGAAGTCCCCTAATGGCACTATGGGTATGGGAATGAAGCTGGGAGGTACTTTAATGAATTGTAAGTTTGGATTTATTGGAATCTCGTTCGTTCTGTATGCTCTAGGAATAAATTCTTCGGCGTCGGGTTTCAGTTCAGATTTCTGGGAATTGGATGTTTCTGGTGGTGGGTCCTTTAGGTGTTCGTTAACTGTGGAATCTTCTTTAGTTTCTGGGGGACTTTGGTGAACTTCGGTATTGTTTCCTTCGTCTACCGACTTTTCAGTTGTTTCCTGAGTTTCTGCAATGGTTTGAGAGGTACAAGTAAGATTTTCTGTTGGAGTTTCGACATCTACATTTTCTTTTCCTTCCAAATTATCATTTTTTACGTCTGTATCCTCCGTGTTTGACTCCACTTCTGACTTGGTATTATCTGTAGTTTCATTATCATCTTCGATATCTTTTGTTTCCACATTTTCCATGTCTTTTATTTCTTCCACTGCGTTTTCAACGGGTTTTTCTATATTTTCATCAACTTTCACTTCGGTTTCTTCTACTTTTCCATCAGTATCGCAGTCACCTTGTGTTTTCGGAACATTTGGATGACTTTCTTCATTACCGGAATCATTCTCATCTTCAGTGTATTCGGAACTGTCCTGGGCCGTTTGGGATTTAGAAGTTTTCCTGCGTCTGCGTTTTTTTATTCTCCGCATCTGATCAGCCTGGTTCTGCCCATTTGCCGCATCTGAAACAAGAAGAAATTCATTATTAGCAAAATACAACTCATTGTTTTTAAATAATTTGGTAGTTTTTTTAATCAGTGTAAGGTATATTGGTTTGGATTAATTTTTAATACAAAATTACCTAAGGATCTGAAACTGTTTGACATTTTTTACATCCACATGTCATATTTCATGGGCGATGCTACTTTACATATAGCAAGAATTTTTTAATGAAAAACTAATTTAAATAAATAGATACAACATCTTTTTGGAATGTATTTCAGAAAGTATCATGCCAATTTTTTTTGAGATTAATTAGTTTTAATTCAACAGAATTTTAATTTTAGATTAGTTATGGGTAAGTCTATTTTAATTCAGAATATGAAAATTGTATTTCAGTGAAGCCATTTATATTTAAGAATATGTCATTTATTAAAATTACCCACGTCAGAAGAAAGTGTTACATATAAAAGATATTATTGGATAAGAGATGTGTTTGACATAATTTATCACAGATCATAAGCAAATGTTAGGGTATTACAAATCGCAGTTTTGCATTATATTAAAGATGTTCAGTAAAATCGTAAAAAAAATATGGAACATTGCAATGTTTCACTTATAATCTACATAATTATGTATAAAATTGTTACTAGTTTTTTTGCTGGATGTAAATTGCCATTTTATAAATGAATTTACATTAACAAAAAATATTTATTTGTGTAAAAATGGCACATCTGATTAGCCCTATATTCAGAGACTGTATAAAATAAATTTAAACACTAGAGCAAACAAAAATTTAAAATTAATTAATTAAAATTTGAGCAACTCATATTGCTGCTACTATCTCTAATGCTGCATACTAAAAAAATTAATTTATCTTAAAAATGATTTTACAAAATAGTAACAATACTAATAAAATATTCTAAACAAAATTCTACATTATGACGTTATAAAAGAGGCATTTTTGTATACAGGGTGATTCAAAACTTATCTAAAAGAATTTGGGCATAGCTGTGTCATGAAAAATGGAATCAGTATCGTACAATTTTTTTTATAAAATCCTTATAGTTCGCAAGACAAAAATTATTGAAGTTCTAGTAGCTTCAACCTTTACATCGCTGGGCTACTATAGTCTCTAGCCAGGCAATTTCAAATATCCGATTACTTATCGTATTAACTTTTTTGTGATGCAAGTATTTACATTAGTTTTTTAAATATCAAAAATGGCTGGCCGGTACCATGGCCACTATGATCTCCTGATTTTAAATCATTTGGACTTATTTTGTGGGAATATTTAAATAATGAAGTATATTTCACTAAAGTGGACACTATTGATGATTTACGCAAACGTATCATAGCTGCTGTCAATAACTTACAAGTTCAAAACAGATATGAAGCAGAAATATTTGTGTTAGTTTGAAGAAACTGAGCCCAAAATGTTGTTGTAATATCAACAAACTACTTTACTAATTAAAATCATAAATTAATTCTACTAATAATTAATAACAATAGCGGCAAAAGTAGTTGAATTTGCTGTATAAAAATAGATGTTGTAAAATGTAATTTATTTCTTTCCTTGGGAATTTCTTTCATTTTTTTCCAGTCGCCGATTATACGCCTTATCAGGTTTTACAGTGGACCAGTTCTCAGTGTCGTGCGGAATTATATTTTTTAATCATTTTGGAACTGCTCTTTTTGATTTTATTTTTAGAAAATTGTATTTGAGTCCCAAATTTTTTTTTAGATAGGTTAATTACAGGGTGTAGGGTTAAATCGTCGTATTTTGCCGCCAAAAATACGCAGTTAACGGGATGACCTGCTTTTTTGTTACACCCTATGTTTTTCTGAAATACATCTGATAAATTCTAAAATACAACTGACGTCTTGTGAAATATGTGCGATCATTCTGTGATTCAAAGTATGCACCCGGAGATTGATAATGTAAAATACTTAAAAAATATGTAGTCTACAATTAAAGATGTATGGTTTGATCGACGTCAAGCGTGTCAAATTGCTTCCGCGATAAAAATCGCGGGGTGTAGACCCACCTTAACAGTCCGGCGGTACAACTTTCATACAAATTAACCCGTCAAGAAGAATCGGGATGCGTTTTATCTGTGGCACTTTGTATTAAGGATAATAGGAACAATAGTGTTGCAAATGCGAATGCCGTAAGATTCTCGGACACCTCATCGGTCTAACGCAAGTGGAACGTCGCGATATATAACCGTCCTGTCAGGCTGCCAAAAATGCACATCACGCTACAAGAGTGCCGTCTGATTGTCTTTGTACTTTGTAGGTCGTATCCTTCCGTATTAACTGAATAAATAAATAATTTAGGTAAATTTTTTACAACGATTGGAAACTTTGATTTGACTTCAGTGTCTTGTCTAGTAAAAAAGTCTTTTATCCCAATTAATATGTACAGGGGTTGTAAGTCGTTACAATAATTTTAAGAGGTGATAAAATACGTGATTTTGAGTGGACTGAAACAAACATACCTATATCCCAAGTATTACAATATTTGTGATAATGATTTTTTTAATTTAACCGTGCTTTTCTACAATTATTGAAGTGTAGAAGAAAAACAAATCTTTTTATAACAAATATTTCTATACTTTTTTATTAGGAATGATTGGATTATTTAAATGATTTAACCAATAAAATCCAAAGTGGCTTCGTTACTTACCTATAACTTCATAAACATGGTTTGTCTACTTTGTAAAAGCGAAGAGTCAAATTTAAACGTGGATTTTATTTAAATCTTTGTGTGTATGTTTATTCAGATATTATTGAAAAATTACCTACGCAATGCTCTCTCAGTTCTTAGGAAAAGTTTCTTGATAAACATTCTAAAAAATCAGGGAAATTGATCTTAAACCCAAGTTTTTTAGATAAGTTTGGATCACCCTGTATATTTCATCCTATCTGCCTCATCAGTTTAGGTCACAAATAATAGCTTAACTACCTGTACATTCAAAGAGGAGTAAGAACTCCTTTTTACACAATATTCCATTTTTAATAAAACTCTCAATATTAACGAATTCCACTGGTGTAATGTCATTAACATAGAATTAAACTTCCAAATAACTTGCCAATATAATTGTAATGATTAAAAAAAATAATATTATTACCATGTGTCGGGCAGACTCCATTGACGTAGTACCCAGGATAAACCATATTGTACACTTGATGATGGCCGCTGTAGTCCGAAACGTTGTTCGAAGCCTCGCCCCCGCTGCAGTCTTGACTAGTGGTTTCTTCGTTGTTAGGACTCATTGATTCCGTCTGAAAACAGACATAAATCCCGTTAAAAAGACATAACGACGTTAATTTTTTTGTCGTCTACATAATTTCGGGGCAAATATATCACGCCTTTCTAATTATAACTGCCCACTTGTAAATGTTAATTTAAAGCGGTTCATTTTATTTTGGCGGGAAAATATGTGTGGATGTAATTAATAACTGTAATCGTATGGGCTTTTGCCAACTTGTATGAACATACCGACACTGTGAAGAAATAATAATTTCGATCTATTCTTAGCTGACAATGATAGTATGTCTTCATGCAAAGTGCGTTAACATTAAGATCTCAGTTAAATATTTAATCCACAATAATAATAATCTTGCGAATTTCAAAAACATGATTTTATGTCATAGTTTCGCATGAAGACACGAAAGGATAGACTAACTTTCTTTCTGGTTTTTATACGCCGTATCCAGTGTTTAATATTGCCAAATAAGTTTCATCTTTAGTTCAGTAGTTATTCAGATTTGTTGTTATTAAATATCATTAGATGCCAGTATAGGATTTTCGCGTTTGAATAATGTAAAAAATGTTTTTTGTGGCTGTTTTGTTTGTTTTTTTTTCTTTTTCTTTTTAAATTTGAATTGTTCTATACAATGTCTATGCACATTCTTGTATTGTTTTTATTTTAAATGTCCTTAATGTTAAACATGGAAACAGCTAGGATTATTCGTCGGATACCTCACCTATGGCATACTGATGAGAGCTAATAAGCTCGAAACCGGTATATGTCTGGTGGGCGTCTGACGAATGACTCCAGCCGCCGCCACAGGCCCCCAGGTGCAATTCAATGCTGGGTGGGGTATCCGACGAATAATCCTAGCTGCTTTCCGTGTTTGCAAAATATCGTTTCTCGCCGATCGCGATAAAGGTCGACAGCTTTCAATGGTGTCTACTGCATGTAGAACGCTTCGTGCCTGTGACATTTTCAGTCCGGCATGGAGTAGCGAACGGCCGATAGATGTAGTACTACACCGCGTCCTTAATGTTATTTCTGTATATTGTATTTTTTAATTTTAACTTTTATCGCTTGACTATGTTTTTTATGATCATCCTGTAAATGGGTGCTTATACCCGTTGGGTATTTTACTGCAAATAAATAAATAAAAATTCGACTCCACCCATGAATGAGTTCAATTACATGTATTTTTGTAAATTTTTATAAGAACTAAAGACTTCTTATCTTATCTGTTACGCCATACTATATAATTCATCGTAAATCACCAGAGATGTACATAAGTACAAATATTTATGATCCCAATATATACGTACAAAGTTTAAGAAATTCTACGAGATTCTTGGAAATTCTACTATACTTAACTGATAAGAGCAACTGACTGAGATAAACCCTATTTTACGCAATTTTGGCGGCGCTAAAATTTTTCTTATCAGATTAAACTTACTAGCACCATATAAGGAATATAACGGATGGTATCATTTAAAATTGCCTACAATAGGAGTACCTGCATCAATAGAAAATAATTGTTTATTCAAGTAAATATATATTTTAAAATAAATATAGTTAATTGTAATATATATGTAATTTAATTAATACATGTTTTGTTCATTTCACTTGCTTCTCAACACAATATTTATTCAAATCGAAATAAGAAATGTTCAGTTCCATTATACATTTCAATCAAATTATGGATCGGTCAGTGGTCGCGCGGTTTAAGGCGTCAGTACTTGAATCGAGGTGACTGGATCGCTGTGGGTTCGACCCCCGCAGCCGGTAGACCGTATATAAGCTATATTCGTGGAGAGATTGGCACCCGCTCTGCGGATATGGTAGGGTGGAAGAATGTTGGCTTGGGTCAATGTGAGAGATTGATACCGGTTGACATTGGACTACCCCCCTAATTAATGAGGTTTTCCAGGTTTCCCTCATTCCTGCACTGAATGGTGGTTAGGGCCTACCAACGTAAGTCGTTCCTGGGCGCAAATGCGGCCTGCTTAATAATAATATGCCGCCCCCTCTCCCGCACAAGTCTTCGACTTTTGGGCTAATCCTCGTGATTAGAATGAGGGGTAGAGATATTATTATTATTAATTAATAGTAGACACGATGTTTAACATGACAAATTCAAATTACTATTATAAATACTTATTGATGGAAAAAACAAAATATTTACATATGAATTTTTATTTATATGCAGAAATAAATTGCTTTAATTGTACAATTGTACACAGTTATTACTTTTGACATCAGTAGCTATTATTTTATTGAGTAGCTAGTGACGCGCATTCTTGTCTATCCGTAGGTTATGACACAGGTGAACATAAGTTAACATCTAGCTATTAGCTGTCGTGGTACCTTCACTGACAGCTGTGGCTGTTTGCTAGGTATATGTTTTTCAGGATGTATGGAAAGAGCCACTCACTAATTGGAAAAGCGTTATACATGCTATGCTAAACAACAATAATATTCCGTAATTTTAAATTTTTCTTGTCTCTAAATTATAAGTTATAGATTGTTAATTTATACGAATAATCAAAGATGTTACAATTGATTAGTCCAACAAAATAATTTGTTAAAATAACAAAATATTGCCTTGCTGTGAGCAATACTCTTGATTTGAAAAAAATATATTTTTATGTTAACAGCATTTGTATTATTTTAACTAAATAAAATGGTAAATTGACTTAGTGATTCTGAAATAGAACCAAATTTTGTTAGTTTGAATAAATGCTCCCATCAAAGAGATTCTTGCATAATTGTCTCAACCAAAGATGTATTTAGAAATCAACAATAGGTATATTTTGTTGAAATCAGAATTTCTTGACTTGGTCAACTACTTTTCTCTGTGTAAGTTGCTTTTAAAATCGTGTAATCAACGTTCATTAGTTTTATGATGCTGTCAGTGGTATTTGAACATTGATATTTTGTCACGTGGTCGGTAAATTGTGGCAAATAGAATTAAATCCGTTAAAAGATTTAGTTTTATCAAAAGTTCAGGGCGTCAAACTAAGGCTTATAAATAATACTGTATAGGATCGCACAATTAAATTATTAGACAAACCACAGCCACCTCAGTTGTTAAGTTTAAAATTCGTATTTAATAGTGCACGGGCATATACTTAGATTGAGTGTTATCTGGGTTGCTACTAATGATATAAGTTGTGGATATTTTCTTAATTATGTTTTAACAAAGGCAGTTATCATTGTATTAAGGTCCTACGGAGATGTGTTACTGAAAGATGCCGCTAGAAATCGGTTTTTCTTGAATAACTTTAACAGTTTGAAACCAATCCCTGACCCGTGTTGGAACAGACCTTATGTTAATATTATAAAGATGAATAACTTACCAATGAGCCTGTGCTGTATCTTTTCGATTTAAAACTGGAAAATTCGGGGTAGTATGTCGGAGGATTGTACAGCATCAAGGGGTATGTTTCGTAACCTAGAAAAAAAATGAGATTTATTAGTAATATTAACATCTGTTAATTCAAAAGTATTTTATAGTCTCAAATTTTAATTAAAAAAGGGAAAGAGAATGGAATAGAAATTTTTTTCTGTTATGTGTTTTCCTCAACTAGGTCTAATTCTTATATACATTCCAGACCAACTAGGTTTATTACAAAATTGTATTCAATAATTACATTAATTAATTACGGACAATACCGGTTTTATTTTTTTACTCAACAACGGCGCATCGCAGGATAAAACTCCAGAGAGCTCTTAACTTTCGAATTGAACGAGTATTTAAAAAAATATATATTTGGCGAAAATAACCACTGGCGTACCAATTTTTTCTTTAAAAATATGAAAGGTAGTGCTCGTACGCACGCCACTGTTAGAGCTAAATAAAAATCTTGCGGCCACCAAAGACTTCGCAGTGGGGCATTCGCACAAAATCTCGTGACGTTTCAAAGTTAAATAAATCGTTAAATCTGGACAGTTTTAATTTAAATAATTTTTGTTTTAAAATTGTACAAAATAATCAATAACGAAGTTAATATTTGAATGTATATATCCATTTTGTGAGCCCCTTTAAAAATGGGTTTTTAGATCACTGTTAATCACTTTGTTTTAAATCTCTACCTAGATGAAATAATACTTGAACATTATGTTAAAGTTCTTATTATATTTTGGTAAATATCTAAAATTAAGTTTATGTTATGGCACCATGGCGTTAGTCGAGTCAGTATCTTAAAGAATCAGCAATAAAAAAACAGCATTAATCTTCTGTGACTTGACAACTATCACGTGTTGGCAGTTGATTTAATTTAATTGCTTACGCTTGCTTTTGATTTCTAACAATAAATTTTATTTTGTGCTTTTAAGTGGGAAGATGGCGGAAAATTGGTATTCTCAATGAACTTGATGTTCAGAGAGTTAATGACGTTTCTAGTCTCTATAGGAACATAAACAGTAACAAAATCTATTTTTCTTCTCTATAAAACAGCTGACTTGACTGACTGATTACAATGAAATTTACGTTAAGACTAACTTTACAAGATGAATTTGTTTTCCTTATGTTAAAAAAATAATGGTTAAGTTGACATTGACAATATAATATACTCATCATCATTATACTGAAGATATTTAATATTTCTTGGAATTGTGCATAAAATTTGAATTTTCCGTCCCAAGAAACCTCCGGATACAAACTTTCATGAATTTAGCTCAAAGTAGTCGAAAGTTATTAAAGAAAATGTAATTATTTTTTTTAAATTTGACATCCTATATATCATAAACAAAGCGTTTCCAGACATAAGTTCATAGGAAAATGTTTGCTTAAATTGAACGTAGAACATCCTGAAGTATGTACATCTCCTCCTGAAACACCCTGTGTAAGGTTTGAGTAACACTTTTACTGCTTGTAATGCATTACTAACATGAAGAAACGAGTCGTTAAATCAAATTCAGCGTTAAAATGTAATGAGGGGTTTGTTCAGTCAAGTGGACTCTGCATGCATTAATTACTGTTTTCTGGCACCTCCAAATTAAAATTTATGTTAATTTTAGACGGTTATTCTCTAACACGCCAAGATTTGGAAACCCGGATTATGATGTTTAATGCATAATGAAGAAACGACCTTTATTTCAAAGGTCGTTTCTTCATCTTTTTTAGATTAATTGCACGATTTATTAAATCTCGATTAAATTTAATCGAGTTTTGAGAATATATTAATTAAATATGATCAAATTCCTTCATGGTAAATACAGTGAATGCTGAAACTATTAATTCTGTATCAGACAAATCGAGATTACTAGTTATCACTCAGCAACCGATTAATTTAAATCGGGATATAATCGAAAAATATGTTGCAAATTTGCTTGATATACGAAGTATAGTTTTTAATTAAGTTTTATTTTAAATCTTAAAATTAGTGCAGATAAATTGCTGTTAACGGTCTTAATCGTCAGTAAAAAGATGTTTAAACCGGATTCTAAGTTCCTTGGTAACAGCCAAACAAATATCTCATACTTTAACAATAAAACTCGATCTGGTTAAATCGCTGTTAAACTTAATTTGTTAAACCGGCCTTATTAATATTTTCTACAGAATGGCGAATGCGCCAGTCAAAGACTTTGCAACGAAATTAAAATATTTTTTAAGATGTAGTTTACAATAATACAGATTATTAGCAGTACGTTACGCTACGTTAAACACATTCTTAGGATGAAAATAAGTTTTTCTTATGCTCTTCTTCATTTAGACTAGATTTAACACATTTCTTTGTCATTTGTGTAAACAAACTACATTTAACTAAAAATACGATTTATTATGTGTTGATACTGTTAATACATATAAATAACAATGTTTTATCGGTATTAATAAAAATCTTTAATCATATTCAAATTTGTCATGTTAGAATGACTGATGCAATAAAAATTACATTTGAATGATAATAATTCATATTATAAGTTTCAGTATAACACTGGTTTATTGTTTTTTTTTTATAGGCAAATACATGCACATTTTTGCATAGATTGCACTTCAGTTGTTAACAAACAACCAATTTTTAAAGTGTTTTTATTTTTTTGACTCCAGTTATTTCAAAAGACTAATAGGTCCAATATTTTTCTTTCAGTGGTAAAATGCAGTTCGTCGATATCCGTTGATTGGTGCGATCGAGTACTCTTCAAGTGGTAAGGTCCTAAGGAAGTAATCCTCATTCTTTTGGAAAATTGGATATTTGTTTTGGATCAATGGTAAGTTTTCTCTTTGCTCTTCAATGATATTTATAGATATATATTAAAATATTTACACCTTAAGATAAAAGATTTAAATTAATGGCCACCTGCAACCTTATAATGGTAATTGGTACAAGAAACACAAAATCGTTTAAAATCAACAAAATTATAGCAAAGTAACGCATAATGCTTATAAAATTCACAATTTAGTTCGGTGAGTTATCCAAATAGTAACTAGTAACAGTAAATAATAATAGTAAGTAGTAATCTAAATAGGTATGATTGAAAAAAACCTAAAAATTACATACGTTTTTTGCCTATCGAAATGTTTATTTTTAAACGTTTTGTTGAGGTTGCACAACTAACTAATTGCCATAAATAGATATTAGATAATTTCACAAAAATAGCCCGAAATTATTTCCACAAGCATGCTCCTAAGCAGCGGTGAAAATTATCTAGCATGTATAACAGGTATTGAATTTCCGGCCGTAACAAAAATTTATTATTGAAGACTGTTGACGTTGATGGATGTAAAATACAGATACATATTCACATTTTATTTGCCAATTCTTGATTCGAATAAGGTATTTTGAAATGAAATAACCTCGGAAATAACTTAAATCAGTTTACACTAGTGAACCTGACCCAGTTACTGTATTAACTATTTGTTAATTTTCTGGAACATATACTTTACAACACAAATTGTTTATTGAAAATCATTTATATTCGCATCCCTTTGAATGAATATGTATTAAGAAAATTTATTGATATTTGGGTTTCAAAATAATAGAGTCATAAATTCGCTCACAATTTATAGCAGACAACACCAACACAAATACATACTGTCCATTATTATTATTTGTATAAAACTGTATTGTATTGTATGTTCCACATATGTGTCAAAGCATTCGCGATTACACAGCTTCTGCTGCAGCACATACACATGCGTCACATGAGAATGCTCGATTTATATTGGTAATGACGAATTGACGGATTCATCTACAGCGCTGACGAGGGTGTGCGCGTGAGAAAATTTCGGGTATATATTTCCGCTAATTTGATTGTAATTAATTTCGTGTTCTTAAAAATGAAGAATAATTCAAGTTCCACAGCGTGTTCTCGAAATCGGAAACGCCTTAATTTAACAAGTGACGAATATACGATGATACAAAACTTGTATGAAGGAATTAGAGCTCGAGATCACAATATGAATGTAAATGATGCAGATGACATATGTAGTTCATGAACAAAGAGTGGCTGCGAGTATTATATTGAGCAATAAAGAATGATGAAGAGGAATATACAGCTGCAAAACAGAAAATACTGGAGACTCGCGGAATGAAGAAGATAGAGGTTGATGTCGACACAAAATATGCGATTCGTAGAACATTTCATGGATGGTATTTTCAAAATGAGTTTTCGACAATAAAAAATTCAGGTTGCTTTATGACAGAATGGAACTTTACTTAGAATATCTAGAAGAGTGCTTTTGTGAATTATGCGTGACATGAATTTTCGTTTTTTTTATGAAAATGAAAGAGTATGCTGATAGGTAAAGACGTAACAATGATATGGCTAAGAAGCTATTTAAAACAAATATTAGAAAGTCAAAATCTGTATCTAAGAATATATATCCATGTATGTATGTAAACCAGCGAATGAGTATAAACTATTGAGGTAAACTATTAAAGTGATACTCTAGGTTCACTCGAACTTATTTTTGGTAATTTTGTATTCTTTGAACCCCTTTCAAGTGGCACGCCTATGGAATCTTGTCCCTTGCAACCCTCACCTCCCGTACACATCCAAGTGCTCTAAATGAATCACTACTATTTTGGAACTAGGGTATAACTGAACTAAAAATTTTAGTGATACCTACTTATTATTGTTTAAGCTACATCCGAGTATTCTGAAAAATAATTGTCGTTTAAATAACTAACTTGGTATAATTGTTACTATCTGGCAAAACTGCACCACACATAAAACGAAAAATTTAAGAACTGATATATTAAAAGCCGGCCCTGGAAAAGCAACAGGTGACTAACACAGTTTTAATTAATAAAGTAATTAGCTAAGCTGTTATGAGAGCTAATTAGCTAATCAGAATTTCATTCGAATAAGAGGCCGCTTCGTAATTAAATTTGAAGTTATTGGCTGCACAATGAAATATCGGGAATACGGAAAGAGGAAAATCAATTTCCGAAACGCAATCACATTTTCCATTAATAATACTGTTACGTTTCAATCGTTATTTCTGGTGAAATTTGAATGTTACTTACTGTTGACATAGTAGATGCCGTTCTGGTCGACAAAGCCGTTGGGGAAGACAAACTGCGATTCGTACTCTAAATCTGAAAGGAAAATATTTGTTATTAGACTTAAAATACAGTAGGTATAAAATATTATACAATGCTTAAGACCGCTTTACATTTATGTAATTCTTATTGCATACAAAAAAATATTGCATGCGCGCAAGTTAAAATTAATGACCGGCGCAATTTTCAGTCCATTGCACGAATATAGAGTCTGCTCTAATTTGATTGCATTGCACGTGAAATTCTGGTTCCTTTTTTGGTAATATTCAGTTTTGCCATCGTACACAAAGGGAACTAACAGCGAGGAATTAAGTGAAAAGTGAATTAACCTCAATTAATCATAATAATTTTCTTTTTTCTCATCCATTGAAACTCTAGGTTGATTGAAACTTTACACCACAGTACACAACACCGGTATGTTTTGATGGTTTTGCAGAAGACATTTCATTTTACTAATTTGGCAATGGCCAAGTAAAACAAATGACACCTTGCGATATTGCATGAAAGATTTTGCTGCAAAATAGTTTTCATTGCATTGCATGCTCCATTGCTTAAATGTAAAGCAGCCTTTAAATGTAAATCCTCAATACACATAAGTGAATAGGCGAATGAAATTAATTATAAATTAATTAATTTTCGGACACTCAAGTCATCTGCAAATAAAGCAAATTTGCAGTCTATTATACTACTAATATCGTTTATAAATAATAAAAATAGTAAGGGCCCCAAATTGGCTCCCTGGGGAACACCTGAAGTTAACGAGAATATTTGCGAGTTATAACCGTTATAAGATACAAACTGAGACCGGCTGGAGAGATAGTGTTTTACTAATTTTATAAGAGAGTCACTAAAACCATACTTAAGTAATTTTGACAGCAATATTCCGTGGTCTATACGGTCAAAGGCTTTACAGAAATCCGTGTAGACCACATCAACCTGCCCCTGACAATCTACTACCTGGGCTACATACTGAGAAAACATAATCAAGTTAGTAACAGTCGAACGGCTTTCCATAAATCCATGCTGGTAAGGAGAAATCAAGTGACTCACTGAATTATAGATACGATTGTAGATACATATCTCTAATACTTTTGCAAAATTACTCAGTATTGAGATAGGTCTGTAATTACTTAATACTGAAGGATCACCTGATTTAAGTACAGGACAAATTCGAGCAATTTTCCATAAATTTGGAAAGGTAGATGTTCGAAGCACTAAATTGAATATTGTAAGCAAAGGTTGAACAAAAACGAATCTACAGTCCTTAACCAGGAAACTTGGTATTTGGTCAGAACCCGATGTCATTTTATGTTTCAGTTTATTAATAGCTGTTAATATCTCATTCTCAGTAAATTCCGCAATATGCAAAACAGGTATGTTTCCCAAGTCAACAGCAGACAAGTCCGGAACGGAAGAATTTATATATACGCTGCCAAAATAGTCTCTAAATCCATCAACTATTGAGGAGATTCGTACTGTAATTCACCCATACTTAGACAACCAGGTATTCGGGAGCAGCATTTTTTGCCCTGAATATAACTCCAAAAATAATTAGGATCACCTTTCAGTCTCTCTTCAACATGTGATAGGTATACATTATATGCATCTCTCGTTTGCCTTTTAATAATTTTTCCTGAAAATTCTCCAAATCAACCAATGACTTTGACATTTTATACTTACGCAGGGAACGATTTTTCAGTTTTATGTTATTAATAATAGCAGCAGTGTACCAGATAGGATATTTATGTCCTGTATTACTGCGGAGCGGTACGTGATCGCTAAGCAGAGACTCAATTTTTTCAGAAAATGCTTGACAGGCAGTATTTGCATCAGTATGAGTTGACAGAAATGACCAATTAGTTAGAAATAAAGCGTTATATAATTCATTAAAATTGGCTCTACGTAAGTTAAACATCCTGCCATTAGGTGCATTAGAGAAGTTTTTTGACTGTTGAGTAAATTCAGATAGTTCAATATGCAGTGACGGGTGATACAAATCTTCAGCAAGGAGTGGAGTAATATTTCGCGAAACTGAACAATTCATGCTACCAATAACCAAATCCAACACCCTACCATATACATTATTAACCTTATTAAACTGTTGTAAACCAAACAAATTAAGAAAATTACATAAGACTTGAGACTGATTATGATTCTATAAAGAATTTATCATAACAGAATTGTATCATAATGGTAAATAACATGAAGATACCTACAATGATGTACTATTTATATTTCATTCATTTCAATGAAACGGGTGATATAAAGGTAGGAATTCTTTAAATTTTGAGATAAAAGTTATAGTTTTTTGTTTTGATAACATTTCTTTACTTTTCTTCTAAATGTGCCACTTCTTTTGATTTTTTTATTGTAATACAATGATTATAAAAACAAAAGCAAAAGGTAAAACTAGATTTCTACCGCACCGCTTGCTATGACAAATAAATCAAGGTCCCGCCATTTTGCTGTTTCAAATTTGTTTTATATATGTATAAATAATGGTACTTCCGCTATAATAAATCAAAAATGTATTTCGAAAGCAATAATAACACGGCAATAAAACATAATTGCCTTATTTTCTTATAGCTATCATTTTGATTGAATTTATCGCAAATAAATCGTGAGAATACAATCTTTATTATTGGGACTAATAAATGATAAGTACCAATATTTAGAAAAATTGTGTTATAACTCAAAAGTCGTTTTAGTGAACTTTATTTGCTCATCATAAATTGCATAATTTTGTATTTTTGACGGCGAGAATTTCCCCACATATTTAAATTAATTTAAGACTTCAGGAAGAAGCTAGTAGAGTTAAACGGTTGAATGAGCTGGCTTTGGGACCAAATTTCAAGATTGAACAGAAACATGCGGCCTCCATAAAGATGTCCCACGTAGGTAGTTTGAGCATAAATAACAATACATTTTGAACGGGTTATTTTCGAAAACACCGAAATTTACACTTTTTACGATTTTAAAGATATAATTTGAAAAATTCTTGGTAAAAATCATTGTGAAATTAATATCCAATCATTAGAAGGTTATAAAAAATATTCAGGGTCTTCCAAAATCAGACTTTTACAAAAAAAATACGTGAAGGTTTATTTGAATATAGGTGGTGAAATGCATTCAGATATCTCCAAATGCTTGAAAGGTAAAAGAAAAAAATTAATCGGGATGATTACTATTACATTTTAAATATAATGATGAAAAATGTTGTACTTTAGTCAGAGGCGTCTCAAACTGGGGTGTTGTGGATACATTTTTATGTTAGTTTTTATTCTTGTAGACTTTTCCACTGTTTTTATAATGTGACTTCATACTATTTGGATAGGTTTTATCAAGTAAGAGTAACATTTTTGTTTTAAATGAAAATAATAATAGATTTTTTTTGCTGAAATTATCGATTTGTTATAATCTTGCAATGTATTTGGCAGTCATACCTGCAATTGTGAAGCTACTGTTGATATATCTCACGATTTGGTAGTACTTGTCATTCGTCAAGTCATATTCGGTTTATAAATTTAGGATTCTTACCCCAAAATAATGTTGTAAATATTTGCTTCTTAATATTGGAAAATATCAACTGACAAAAACTATGCCAATCCTAGTAAATTTGTTCGCATTTGCAATTATATTTTCTTCTAAAAATAAGTGCACCCACAAGGTACTGGTGTGAAGTACGAGTATAATATTGGTCTAATAGATGTTTCTTTGTAACGTAGTATATTTTCACTAATATATCATACTCCTCTCCTAATAATAATAATATAAATTTATCGCGCCCAAAGTTGTATATAGAAAGGGACAGCATACAGGGTGTTAAAAAAAGAGTGTAAAATATTTCAGGACGTAATAGTATGAACCAAAATAAGCAGGAAAGTATTTATAAAAATGGGTTCGCAAAGTAACGGTTGCGGAGATATGGACCACTATTCGTTTTTCAAACATTTTATTTTATTAGGAATAAACCGACAAAGGAAGCTTTTAAGAAACAAAAAACAAAGTTACAGAAGATGTTCAAAGTGCCCTCCGTCCATTTCCAAGCACGACATCTTCGTCTCTACGATATTCGTATTCCTTGGTTTGGATTTCTTGACACTTTTGATTAATCCGTAGCTGCACCTCTTCCAGGTTATTTACAAGAGTACCATACACTAACATTTTCAAATATCTCCAAACGAAGAAATCTAGAGGGTTCAGATCAGGCGATCTTGGAGGCCATAAAACAGATCCGGCCCTTCCTACCCATCTATGTGGAATAGTTTGGTGTAAATGCTCTCTAACGGCCATGGAAAAATGACCTGGAGCACCATCATGCTGGAACCACATTTGTTGCCTCTGATTCAAAGGAATGTCTTCCAAAAACTCATACAGTGTGTTCTGCAGAAAGTTGAGGTAAGCAGCTCCTGTTAATCGATTTGGTAACACAACAGGACCTATTTTAATGAAAAACGTGCCTGATGAAAATCTTCATGTTCTATTAGAACATGAAGATTTTCGTCGGCCCAAATATGCGTATTGTGAAAATTAAACACTCCATTTCTTGTGAACCCGTCCTCATCAGTAAAAAAATGTTTGTAAGAAACGAGGGTCTTCAGCATCATGACGTAGAAACCAGCGGCAAAAAAGCCAAACGTGCTTGATGATCATTTATTGGATTTAAGGCCTGTACTCGTTGCACATGGTATGGATAAAGCAGTTGCTCGTGAAGGATTCTCCAAACAATAGGACCACTAATTCCTACCATGGCTGATATTCTCCGCACACTCGTACCTGGAATCTGCTCTACCAGTGCTAGAATTTCTTCTTCTGCTCTAGGAGTGGATACCGACGTTGGTCTTCCGGATAAATGACACTGTTTGCTCAAGGAACCGGTATCACGCAATCTTTGGTGAATTCTTCCTAACATGCGTTGTGAAGGAATCTGGCGATTTGGATAAGCGTCAACATAAAGACGTCGCGCCTCGATAGCGTTCCCATTAGCACGGCCATACATGAAATGCATGTAATGTCTGTTAATTCTGCGTTAGAGTAACCAGCCATGCACTGAGAACAACTGTCAAATACGTACTGTTTATTTCACTAAACATCAACCAACTATTATAAGAAAATACACAATGTTTTTGCAAAATAAAAAAAGGGGCTAAAAAACATAAAACATTCCATATATCCGCAACCGTAAATTTGCGGACCCATGTTTATTGAGACTTTTCTGCTTATATTGGTTCAAACTATTACCTGCTTAAATATTTTACACTCTATTTTTAACACCCTGTATTATTTGGTACTTTACAAGTCGTATCCGTTCGGGAGCATTTGTTATGCTCTGCTATTTTAGGTATGTAAAATTGAGTAGATCTGTTTAGATGTTTTTCTGACTTATTTAAAACTGACTCTTACCCGTTGACTGGTGGTCAGGGGTTCCGTTTCCCGTTGAATTTCCCGTGGATGTGGTGGACGTGCCCGTGGACGTTTGGGTCTGGTAGTTTTTCGGTTTGTTCAGGTAACCCTTCTTAAATAGAACGTCTTGCCTAGGTGTCGTGATTTTCGTATACTCATCTGAAAAAAAAAGAAGGTACATCGTTAAATACATAGTACATTCTAAGTAGCAGAATATGTTCGTAAACTACCTAGCTATGCATAAAATTCTTAAAAATTGTATAAGTACTAATTTCAAGCAGTTTTTCAGAAGGTACAGGATGAAATTTAACAAACTACTTTTAACCTTCACGTGGCCTCGTGGGGTACGTACATACCCCACGCCCTTTCTCGTCGATTTTCGATATCTGAATCTTCGAAATCTAAACTCGTAACGACATCTATCAGTAGTCAAGGGATATACTTTTTTTGTAAAAACGCATTTTTTCAAGTTTTCCAGGTTACCGGATTTTTTATGAGCGCTGGTCTTTATTTTTTCAACTCGAACTATTGTACAGTTTAAAGGGGTATCTAAAGATGATCTCTGATTTTTTTTTTTTAATACAAAATAATCGGTATTTCAATTTTTACAAAAATATTTATCACTGGGGTTCGTACGTACCCCACAAGTCCACGTATGTTATTCAGGATGAGCATGTCAGGTGAAGGTTAAGGTATTTTTGAAAATAGCGTTTGAAAGACTTGACAATGGCGTACTTGTAATCTCTCTAAAGAGCGTATCTTTCAAAATGTGCCCCGAACGTACAATTTTTTAAATGCAAGACCTTGTATATTAATATTTTGAACATTGCGAAGAAAAGAAACATTAAATTAATAAAACTGATGTTGCGTAGAGCATAGGTGGCCTTGCATTTACATATTTCTAAATAAAAAATTACAATGACTCAAAAAATTATTTTAACAAGATAGTTACATTAGCCAATTAAGTAATTTATAAATATATTTAATTGATAACATTTGAAAACAAACAAACAATTAATAAGAAGAAAATTAATCGACGATGTCATTGCAAAACTGTTGAAAATTGGTTAATATTGAAAAAAACATTTAGAAATTTTCCCTCTGGTGAAGATTTTAAGTATAATCATGAAAATAGTTAACAAATTATAAAATCGGGATAATTAGAACCATGTATTTTGAGTTTCCATTTCTTTTTTAATTATATTGCAAATTGATACATTATACTATAAACAACTGATGATACTTCTCTGGCAGTTAAAGCAGAGTCATCAGTTTCGCTCAGCCACATTGTATCGAATGTTGTGGTTAGTATGCAAGATTTTCGTAAAAGCAAAGTTTAGCGTTGAACAGTTCTAAAACGTATTTTATCATGTTTACGACTAACGTTCTGGATTATAGCCTTTTAGTTAAGTTTGATAATAAAACCATTGAACAAAGCAATGTTGCTAAATTTTTAGGAGTCCAGATGGATTCAAAGTTAACCTGGTCATACCATATTGATGACTTATTAAATAAACTCGCAAAACATTGCTTTGTTCTTTGGCGTCTTAGCAAATTCGTAGATATAGACATCTTAAAAATGTATTACTTATTATGGTTACGTTCAATCTAGCCTGAATTATATCATATCATGTGTTGGGGTAATTCTTCTCATATGAACGAACTATTTATTCTGCAGAAGAAGATCATGAGAACAATGACTAAATCACGTGCGCGGGATTCTTGTCGAGAGTTATTTGTTAATTTGAGAATTTTTACAATCTACTCGCTGTATATACTGAGTTGTGTTTCGTATGTAAAGAATCAACATTTCTAAATTTTGTGCACGTACTGATAATACGCAATCTCCTGGCTACCATTTTTGAGACTTACTTTGTTTTAATATTCCTCAACATCGACTGGCTTTGTCGGCTAAGGGTCCTTTTATTATGTCCATTAAATTGTATAATAAGTTGCCGATACGCATTAAGCAATTGAACACTTATATTACTTTTCGTAATCAAGTTAAGAGCATACTAGTAAAAAATGCCTTTTATAGTATTGAGGAGTATATGAACTTTGATTTTAATGTGTCTGGTTTGTAAATAAAGTTTCTGTGTTACATATGTTTGTCTTCTATGAGTTGTTTGTACTTATACTTTATTCATTTTATTTTACCCTACTTTTTTGTTTTTTTTTGCTGTGAATGTTTAAGACAGCATATTATTATAAGGGTAAGTTAATGATTTGACAATTTCAATACTTTGTATAACAAGGTCTTATGAAATAAAGTTATTATATTATTATAATAAACATGGCGCTAAATTAATTAAACAGTTTGGTCACTTCAGAAGCATTTAATACTTTAATGTTTTGTAAAAGCGAAACATAAGAGCATTATGTTTTGTAGAAAATCGTTTGCTTACCTTTAGGAAGCAGTTTTGCTTTATTGTCTCTCAAAGATATTTTAATACAGCATTTATAAAACAAATGCTGTAATTATACAGCTAAACAGCTTTATTTATTTATTTCTTACAATTAGTTTGTACTACTATAGCTAAAAAAGGTACACTTCAGGTCATTGACTCTTTCAGACTGGTACAAAAAAGAATAGTTACCTACATTTTATTCCAAGTACATTCATTACATCGTTTATCATTCATCCTTTGTCGTTGTTGACTATAATTAATGAACAATTAGTGTCTCTTTCCAACAGTAGTAGTAATTTTTGTTTCATCGTAGAATGATTGATAACGCAGTGTGGTTGATACAAATTTTATATATTTAGATATCTCTTCGATTATACAAATTTGAGGTATGTCTTGCATGTTGAAAGTAATAGAAAACGAATGACGAGTTCAGCTTGATAAAATAATATGGCAAAATTGCACCTTAACATGATACAGGTGATAGTCCAGAAGAATCAGTAATGTATTCAACAAAAATTGTTGAATTAGTTAACAAAATTGATAAATCTTAAAAACTATAAAAATTGTTCAAAATGTCCACCCTCGGCTCGAATGTAAGTCTCACATCGGCGAACTAAAGATTCCCTTACTCGGCGGATGAGATTTGGATAATTTCTTATCTGGTTAGATGCATTCTGACTTCTCTGAAGTAACTGCTGACGGATAGTGATTTCAACAGACAAGCTGCTTCATATGTTCCCATAAATAATAGATCAAAACAATTAAATTTAGAAAACGCGGTGGCTATGCTATTGGATCCTGTTGATCTATCCATTTATTCGGGAAATCGTTTAACCAAGCAGTTACTTGTCTTCCTCTGTGGTGGTGCACCATCATGCTGGTACCACATATTTTGAACAATAATAAACTTTACGTCGTCAATGAAATCAAAAAAAGTTGTTTTCCAAGAAAGATCTATGCAGATCTGCATTTAAACTATCATTTAAAACATGTACAATGTAAATTATTGTTGAAAATACAACTCTAAACGTTGCTGAAATCGTCTTAATTTATTTGCATGCGGACATGGCAAGCGAAATGCAGAGATATTCGCGCTGGTGGGGTGGACCTAAAATTCGGTTTTAATTTTTTTTTTTCAAAAACGGCTCAATTTAAAATTTTGAAATTTGATACGCGTGTTCTACTAATGGAACTACGTTTTAGCAATACATTTTTATTCTCACCCTTCACTTCAAAGTGGTTGAAACAAACAACTCTTCCATATGTTTTGACCAGAACTTTTTTGTAGATGGCTATGAATCAAAATTAAAATTACGATTTTATAAACCTATGATTTTAGAAACTTTTATTGCTTTTTCAATTTTTCCAAAAAATTAATGCTTTCTGAGTAAAAAAATATTTCTTGTCAATTACCGCCCTTTCAAACTGGAAATCATAATAAATACAAACGCATAGGAGGCGTGTGTCATTTTAATGTTTAATTGTTGTGGAGTCTTATTGACAGTTCCATAGCTTTCAAATGAATATCTGCATATTTCTGATTGCTAAAAACGTTCTGCATCTTGTTAACAACGGTAGTTATTAGCTTAGGCACAATTCGTTTAACAAGACCGGTGAAGCAATTGCATACTCCTCAGTTGTAAATAAAAGCACTTTAACGCTAAGTGTGAAATGTGTAAATAAGCGAAATTTTGCAAGTCATATTGTTATAGGAACCATCATTTTTATTTATCAGGCATTTTCATTGAAATATGAAATTATATTTTTTTAAATGCTTCTAAACGAAAACGAATCGTACCTATAACAAAAAATGTTTGACATTAACCTAGCTGTACCTACTGGCGTCAAGAATTCAGACGTCTTACGTCACGACTGACGTTACACATATGTTTTTTATTGTGACCGTAATTTTAGATATTTGCTCGCGTTAAAAACAATATTTTTTTTGCAATTTAGTGCAATATATAATGCAAACTTTTAATGTAGTATATAGTTTTATTACTATCAGTTGCAGTTTCTTAAATATTTTGATTCAAATATAATTAGTCCATTGAAATGTTACATTATTTTGGCCTTAGCGGGCATATTCTAGAGGACGCAATTTTATTGTTTGGATGTAAGGGGGGGGGGGGGGCAAAAAAAGCTTAACTTGAAGTTTGTGGGGTCACAACCCTCGAGGTTTGGCTGCCATCTTGGAAAAGGGGGTGAAATTGTTTTTAGCATTTATCAGATAAACTATTGGTCATCAGAGCATAACTATATTGAAATGTCTATAATGAAAAACATTATTATAAAAATAATTAAAAACTATGCCATATCATTGATATAAATGTATACTTATCAGTAGGGAAAATTAGTGTTCACTTCAGAGCGCTGTAAAACCGAAAGTAATTAATATAATAAAAAAAGTATACAATAAAAATTCTTCGTTGAAAACCACTCTACAAAAATGGTCTGATGTAATTTGTAAGAATGAAAGTTTTACCAACTTTTAAATACCTTTTAAAGCACATATCACAGAATCAATTGGGTATCGTATTTTCAAGAGATTTTTGTTTTTTTAACACCTTGTATATTTTTACGCTATTGGAAAGACCGCCAGACCAGTTTTTAATAAATGTATTAAGCCTTGTTTTCATGGATACGAAAATCTCCAAAATTCTCGTAAGTTTCACAGATTTTAATTTAAATTATTAATGGCGGGAAAATGTCAAATTTTCGCAAATTTTACAAAACAGGAACATACCGCTATTTTCATCATTATGCGGAATTAGTAGGTTTATCTTAAGCTTTAACAATTTACAATGACAGTTTTATGTTGAAAATGATAGAGAATATGTACCTATGTTGGCAAAATGCGCTTCAAGTTGAGACTTCCCGCATTAAATAACTCATGAAATATCTTAAAGATTAAAGATTTGAAATGAAAAATATGAAATTAAGGATTTTGAATTATTAATAGTTAACTTTTAATATAAGGTTTTGGGAAGAGCCCCTGCATTAAAGTCAGCTTTCATTTTATATGTTAATAAAGTTAAAAGTTCATTACATATTTTTTTAATATTTCCGCCCTAATAAAATAATTTTAGAGAGCAGTGTGGGCAATGTCTCTACTGCTGCATGGAGGTTGATCGTAAACAATTTCCACATCTAATAAAGTTTTTGGTCCATACCATATGTGTGTACAGCGTGCGCAAAGTTAGTATTTTAGCACGTTGGTAGTCCAAAAAATATAATCGTCGATATAACTTCAAACGTCTGAGCGACTTTTAGGAAACCGTTAAGTAAATTACAAATTCTCGAAATCCGTGGCACGTGTTGGAACCTCACCAAAGTACACGGTAGAGTTGCGCAAAATGGTGATAATTAAGGAAACTAATTGGTCGAAACGCGACATTTCAGTGCGTTTGAAAAATAATGTCAAGGTAAGACAATAATATACCTCCATGTCTAGCAGTGAAATAAAATATGAAGTGCCAAAAGCTATAAAATGTGGAAATAGAAATTCTTTTGTTTCTGATATTTTTTTATATCGCCCCGTCGAGGAAAAGATATACAACTCAGGAAATTACATTAATATTTTCATTTTATACTTTTGACTACATCATTAGAAACAATCCCTTCTCTACATTATTACTCAAGCAGCACATAGTCAATCAATTTTTTACTTTGGATAGCGGTGGAGGAACATTTTGTTGTTAATTCAAAGGTTTTTGAGATATTACCGTTTTTGAAGGAAAATTTCAAGAATTTTTGTTTTGTTTCCAACTTAGATTCATACTTGGGATGCAAGACAAATTTAATTTGTCCCTTTCTTTTCCTCAAGTAAAAATTAAGACACTCTTCAAGTTGGCAATCAGTCTTTTTAGTTGGAAAAAATTCGTAGATTAATTCAACAAATAAGAGGAACGACAATAACATTGATCCTTACCTTACTTTATACAAAAAAAAAGAAAATTAAAATAGTCAGTGGCGTCGTTTAATTATTTTCTACTGTTCTCTTACAATTAGTTTTAATCGCCAACAAATGTCGAAATCTGTAATGCCACTTTTTTGTTGCACAAAATAAAATTTTGTGTTGAGCAGTTGGAGAAAAAAAACTAAATTTTAAAACTTACAAGCTGTGATGTTTATTTGCGTTAGTATCTAATTATAACTATAGCAGCTACAAAATATGAAATAAATATTTGACAAAGATTATAATTCATTAAAGTATTTCCGCTAAGCCTCTATTAAATGCATGCTAAATTCAAATTTAGTAGGTACTAAGTTGTGCTTGAATAAATAATGATTTAAATTGCAAACTCGAACGCTATTATATTGCAACTATAGGTATGCACCGGCATTTATATGTTTTACGACTTCGTCAAACCAAAACAACATTTAATAGAAGTTATGACTGGGTTATGCAAGTGTGCTTTTATCGTTGAAAAAGAAAAATAACATTACTTCAAGGCCGGAGATATCTGAAATGATCTGCGCTTGTTGCTTGCTTAACTTGTTTTTTTAGCAAATTTCCACTAGTCGCGTCAAATTAGCACGAAAAAAGTGAAAATGGACAACTTTTTGCGGAGAGGTCCGATTGAGATGCGGTTTTCTGCAAAATGTTCAGGGAATTGTTTATAACAAAAGGTACGTCTAACCTCTGTACGCTCGCAAATTTTTAATTGTTTATTTAACAAATGACCCATTTTTGTTGAACATATGGCAAATGTCACACACGATTCAACGAAAATGTCTGGAAAATGTTCTCTCGGGGTTTTCGAGGTCCCTCTTTATCACTTTGGTGTTAGCTTTATTATTTATTGCTAAATTGTTGTAACTGGGCTAATTAACAAATTAAAAACTCCACCCCCGAAATCACTAGAGAACCGGAATTTTTTCCAGGATTTCTGGCTTATTAAAGAAAACCATCGGCACAAGATTTTTGCAAATATAATTGTTTATTGTTCGATTGTTGCAACCTGGCTAATTAACAAATTAATAACTCTTCTCCCGGAATCGTTAGTTATTTATTAATGACTTGTTGCAGTTTTTGGTGTGTAATAAACTTATGTTCTCCGATGATCCTAAATTATATGATGAAATACATGACATTGATAACTGTCTTGTACTGCAATGACAAATTGGGAATTGTTGAAGATTGGTGCCAAATTAGCAACCTTGATATTAACGTTTCTAAATGTAAAATTGTGACATTGTGACAATAGTCCTATACGCGTATTACGGCTAAATTTGAATATACCTTCAACAAGACAGCTCTTGCTAAATGTTATTCAGTTATTGATTTAGGAATATTGTTTGATGAAACGACACTTTTAAGAGAAAAAAATTTGGTGTTGAAATGTGGCCTTCTAAGATTTAGCGCAGCTTGTTTAAGAAGCAAAATTTGCCATTCTGAATTGTCACTCATTGACCTGTTGCTTGGTCTTCACGGTGTCCATGTCTTAATCCATTAAATTGTTTCCTTTGGGATAGTCCCTGTGAAAACATAGAAGACCTACGCGACCGAATTTCTGCTGTTTTTAGGTATTGAGTATTATGTCAAGAACTAGATATGTGATCCCGAATAATGTGCAAAAGAATTGAGGTTAGATTGTACGACCGATTTTAATAACGAAATAGACGTCCAATCATTTGGAATCGCCCTTTTAAATATGCGAACGGGATTTTCGTACACCCTATATGCCGAGCAACAGCACCGTCTGCTTTGGACGAAAATTGAAATATGATTTTACGCGCTGTTTGTTTTGGCTGTCGCCCATCCAAATCGCTTAAGTGCAGTGTATTGTAGTCTGCTGTTACCACATATAACCACTCTGTGCACTCGAAAGATATATTACTTTATGCCTGCTTAATCCGGAGAATAATTAATTAGGGCGTGGAGAGTGTATTTTTAAATTTTACGTACATTTTATGAGCGGTTTTAAAACATTTTAAATCTGGGACAGGTGCCAAACATCCACTTATTTTATTAAATAAAGTGTGTATTGTGGCTTACGGAGCGTAATCGTACAAATATTCCGTGATATTTTCCTGTTTATACGGTTTGTTGTGGATTTGAGGTCGTAAATTAATTAGGTACAGTTTGTTTTTCAGATTTAAAAAAATATATGTGTGCATTTTGAAGTATTGTTTTTTTAATGGGTTTGTTCAACATTTTGTTTATTTCATAAATCTAAAGTATAAGAGAAAAATAATGGATCTGCAACATATTAGAATTTTATTCGAAAGTTTAGTACTTTAAAATGAATTACAAATATCCAGCGTGCGAGAATGGGGCGTGGCCAAGGCTACGTCAGGTCACGCATAAGCGCTCGACTCGATGCTGTTATAATAATATGCGGAGTATTGTTCGTGTTGCGTACTGCTTGTTTGATTCAGTACGAGTGCAAAAAAGAATTTTAAGTATTGTACAGTGTCAGAGAGCACATATATAAGTACAAATTTATTTATTTGTTTGCCAATGGACCAAAAGCAAAGAAGAGCACGGCAACGTGCAATGCAGAGATATGATTTTGTATTCTACCAGATTTTGTTATAAGTATCACTTTGTTTAGTAGTTTTTGTTTTAAATATAGGTTGAAAAGGTCATGGAAAGTTATTTTTCTTTAAAATCCATGAAATGTGGGAGAATATAATTGAAATCAGAAACGTTTTGTATTACACACTTTTAAGTCTTGATTATTAACACAGAAAAAAGAAGTCGTTATAGAAGAATTATTACGTGAAACTTGGCAAGTTCCTTTGGAATAGTTGATTTGAAGCTTCTACTGTTATTTAATCTATTGCGAATTGCCCTAACTTGTTCATATCTCGAGATCAAAGAATTAAAAAAATTTAAACAGTTTTTACAAAAAAAGTACTCTGGTTTTACTTCGATAAATTGTTCCGTTTTGGAATAATATTAATTTGAAAATTTTGTGACATACCACAAAAATATTAGATATTAATATGCAATCGGTCAAGTTATCCCTAGTAGGCTTTGAGGAGGTATTTGTCAGTTTATTTGACATTATTATTATTTTAAAATTCCAAAAATTTACAAATAATTACGTTACTGATATGCACTTTAATAGTACTGACTGAGCTGACTGTATTTTCTCACAGTCTACTAGGGACATTTTTCTGTTACGTCACAAAATGTTTAAATTAATATTGGAAACGTTTATCGAAGTGAAATAGGAGTACCTTTTTCGTATAATATTCACCAAAATTTTTTGGTCTGATGGCGACAATCTTGAGATCAAAAAAGTTAGAGCAGATCCCTCAGTTTGCCACCATTATTTGTGCAAAATTATTATTTTTGGAACACTAGATTGTCGTCTAATGATGATGCTCAGTTCAAAATTGTTTTATTTTTGCAATATTTAGAACAGAACGCATTCTGGACCCCTTTTTAAAGTCATAGCTCTCTTTTCCGATTTGTGATAATTATAACCTTTCTTCTTACTTTTGGATGTAGAGTTAAATTTTGACAGGTTAATTTTGGGACATCCTGTATGAAGTATTTACATTATTTTTATATAATTTACACACACTCCCCAGTTTGTACTGTGAGGTGCTGGAGCTCTATATTTTTAATTTTTAGTATAATAATAAACAACACTTAGTTTTAACGATGTAGGTGTTAAATATCTATTTTTTATTTGTATTTATTGAGAAAAATCTAAATTTGCTGACTGAAGTGTCGTTCGACTCATCCTCATCTAGGAAGCTCCACGTGGTTCTTAAAAAATACTTCGTTGAGTAATAATTTAGACGAATCCAGAATTAAAAATAATAAAATTGGACCTTTGGCAGCCCTCCAAGTACATAGTTATAATTTTATTTGACATGTATTATATTGGGAACCGCATTTGACTGTCATTAATAACAGCACGACTATACAGGGTGAGTTCGAATTAACGTTGAACTCGGAAGTATGTGTTTCTACTTTTCAAAATAAATATACGGGGTGATTTATAGTTGGCGGCAAAAAATCAGAGGAAAAGAGAAATGGTTCGAGTTTGGCTTTTTATTTTCGATTATAACTAAGAAATGAATACATTTTTTCAGGTTTTTATTATGTAATGAATAAAATACAAAGGATCGTATTTCCATTAAAGGTTATGTGAATAAGTACATTTTCAAAAATAGTTGTTTGGAGTATGTTTTGATTTTTAAAAATAATATCACATAATTTCGGGACCGGTATCAACTGTGTCTAAATACCTTGATCAAGTTAATAAGATTCAATGAACTTAAAATAAATTTCCAGTATGCTATAAATTACATTTACCTTATTCTCTGGCTTTAGAGCGACTGTGATTATATTCAGACATATTCGGCTCCGTTAGTATTTCAGAGTCCAATAATAATAATATAATAATAATAACAAATGTATTTGTCCAACATACAATAAAACTACTATAAAATAGTCATCAATCTTTCCTAAAAAAAATAACTAAACAAACAACACAATTTTATTACAAATCACTCAAGTTTACGACTCTCAGCCTGAATCGTCAATAAAGCTACACAAACAGAAAGTACATAATTAGTAAGTATATTTTGAAAAATTGCTCAAATAAATAATTTACGTACAATAAAATTCAAGACATTTGAAACTAAATTGTTTTCCCAGTGAAATGGATAATCGAGTGGAAAAAATATCAGCGTATTTTTAAACGTCTTTATTTACTTTAGGTGGGCACGATTTGTTATAGTGCACAAAAAAACCCAAAATACCTACCATATGAATTAACGCAAGTATTTTAGAGGCTATGTGGGTGTAAATTATTGACATTTTCTAATAGAATTGGGATCACTTTTCGTTTGAAGGTTATGTGGATGTGGATTCAAGCTTTTCAACTCTCAGCATATTTTGTCAATTAGTCACATTACATACAATATTTAAAGAATGTGTTTCGTTATGTATGATAATTGATAACTTTATTCGTTTTATAAATGATATTTTTTTTATGTGACATTTTCGATCTAAAAAATATTATGTGATATACACAGCTTTTGTTTATCAGTGTCATCTCCTTTGGTGCATTTAATTTGCGTATATTTGCTGCTACTTCAGGAGTACCCCAAGGTTCAAATTTGCGTCCATTACTGTTTAATTTATTTATTAATCATTTGTGTAGCACGTTAGGGTGTAGTAAACTTTTGTTCACCGATGAATCCGATGATAAAATGCATGACATTGATAACTACTGTCTTCTGTCTTGTACTGCAATAACAAATTGGAATTGTTGTAGGTTGGTGTCAAATTACTAGCCTGGATATTAACGTTTCTAAATTTAAAATTGTTACATATAAGCATATATAGGTACTATTACGACTTAATTTGAATATACCTTCAACAACACAGCTCTTCCGAGATGCGATTCAGTGATTGATTTAGAAATATTATTGAATGAAACGACTTTTTTAAGAGAACAAATTTTGGTGCTGAAAAATGGCTTTCTGGAATTTAGCTCTGCTTGTTTAAGAAATAAAATCTGCCATTACTTCAAATCCATAAAATCCAGTAAGCCTTGGAAATTTGTAAAAAAACTGATTTTTGTTACCAAAACTGATGATTTCAATGTCCTAAACCTGATTGGAGTTTCTGTTCGATTTTCAGATTTTCTCACTAGTATAGTGTCCTTCTGTATGAGATACTACAAAATGTTATTCAGAAAAGTTTTTCATAATGAATAATTAAGTCCGTGTGCGTCCTATGCCTACTATGAGAAAAATCTGAAATCAAGAAAAAACAGAAGTAGGCTTAGGACATTGGAATTTTGCACAGATACTCAGTTTTCCATCCCGAAAAACTTTTTTTTAATAACATTTTGTCACATCATATACAGGAACAGCAAATGTGCGGTTAGAATAGCAAAATAATGTGTGTCATACAAATATATTTTAAAAGTTATTATATTATTTGAGAAAAATTGAAATAGTAAAGTGGATACACAACAAAACATCAGTAATTTTATCAACTAAACTCTCTAACTTCGACCTCTAATACTGCTTAAATAGTCACAATCGAAACGTGGGAAACGTTTCAAACTCTCTATCCGATTCCAGTGCGTCGACTCGATTCATTCCGTTGCATCTCAACATACCATAGTTAACCAACAGTGGAGGCGATCGATTTAACTTTCTTGATAATTGACGGACAGCACGGTGTATATATTGGAGGTATGCCAACTTGATTTGTGATTTTTGTTAAAAAATTGATTAGTTAAAAGAACTTGCGAATTTCTGGGAACTATGTTTATCCGCATGAATAAAAAGCACATACATTTTTCTGATATTGAATCACACACTATTGTACTCAAACACTGTACATAGGTACAGAATTTCGGCCACTCTGTATAATACGATACATTATTACGGTTTAACTTTAGATATTTGTTTTATTGTTGGATTCCAACCTTTTCTTATCTGTCATCCACTTACATCTGATTGAGAGGGTTTTTGTAAACAAATAATCATGGAGAATACTTGTAAAGGGAATAAGATAACTTCTTAAGCTACTGACAAGGAATAGCATTTAAGGGTATACTTTGATGAGTTGATCGTTGTAAGCTACTCCAGTAACTTCGGGCTTTGAGTAATATACGAAATTATTTATTATATAATGCTTCGGAGCATATTGACGAGGAGTTTATTGTTACAATAGATTAAACTTAACTTTGATATAAGGCAGTGGTCCCTGAACTGTTCATAGAAGCCTTGATTTGCGCTGCTGGTTGAGATTCTCTGTACTGTATGAGAAAGTATAATTTTTTTTAGATAAAATATGCAATCAATTTAAACAATACGTTTATAACAAGCATTAACTGATATGGTAAATATGAATTACATAATGCTTATTGTCACGGTGTCACAATGGTAAACAACATTATCACGATTTGGAGGGTATCACTACATTAGCCGTAAATTATCGATTAAACTATGACACGGCACACTTACGTTAATGGGTCAACAAGATAAAAAATCGGCAAGCCGATGATAATACCAATTTAAAAATAGTAAAAGTTTTCATTGTATGACGCGCTCGTTACATTTGATTGAAATAAAATTGCTGACAGCATTCGTTACCGCTTTTATTCAGAATAATTAATATTTTAATTTTATTCCATTAATCGTTGCCCAGTTAATTTATGGGATATTATATCTAACAGTGGCATGTAGTAACCGTAATTGTTTACGACTCATAAATTTAAGAGCTATAAATCAGTAATTAATGTCTGTATTGTAAATTTAAAGTATTGTGCCGGCTTAAAACTGTTCCTTGGGAAGAAAAGAAAAGAAAACATTGACGTTGGATAATTGAACATTTATTTACAATTATGTGATGTTGATATTTCAAACTTACAGTAAGTTTGAAAGAAACACATTTTTGATTTTGACATATATCCAAATAGAAAGTAACATTTACCAGGGTGGAAAATGATTACTTTTCATCCAAACAAATGTCACTTTCAACTCGGATAAATGTCAACATTCACTGAATAACCAAAATGTTTATTTCCAAACATATCTTATTTTACATTAAAACATTTTCAACAAATTTTATAACATTCATACATGCTGAACGTCCTGCGTAGAAATGGTAACGTTTTTAGTACTGGAGTTTGACATTTTGCCAGATATTTTTGTGTCAATTTTAACTTAAGAATTTGTAGACGTGTTGACGTACCCTTCCGCTACCGTGGAAGATTTCCATCCCTCGAATCTCTTCAATTGGTGAATGTCACCACCGCTATTTACCAATAGTACCAGTAGGCTGCCGTTCTTCGGAAACAGTGTCCCTTGTATGTTTCACAATGTGAAAGCTTTAGAAACACTGCAATTTTTGGGAAATTGTGGCCAAATGGTTTTCATTTAGAACGTCTAAACGAAGTGCAACATATTGTCACGGGTTTCCTACCACGACTTTTTCTGTTACCAGAAAACAATTAGTTAATTAATCACTTCTCTTTATCAACTACTCTGTACACTACTGAATACTAATTATAACTCAATTAAACACTATTTCACTTTGACACTCCAGGAAATTTCCATCTAAACACTCCAATTCAAGACTGTAATTCAATAATGACTAACTCGGCCGTTTATTCTTCTTATATAGACCAAACGAATATTCCAAGTATTTTCTAGCATCTCTAGATCCTTGTCCAGAACGACTCGAACGCTTCTCGTCGATTCTCCATTTTTCCAGTTGCGCCTCGATACACGACATTATTTGTTTGTTTACCAGAATCGCGTAGGGGCGATCGGGGCAATCTCGCGCTTCGCGATATCGCAGTCGTCGAATTGGGTGCGAGCGGGTCAAATTCCGTGACAATATATTTCAATTAACGTTACCCATTCTTTATTATTCACTATAAATACTCTTGACTGGTAGGTTTTGGTGTTGGAATTTTGACAAAAGGGTTAACTTTTTGTAGAAGAGAAAGGTAAACGATATGCATGTCGTTTTGATTATCGCCATATTTAACCATAGTATGATCACATAATATACATTTCTCGGTATTTTTTGAGTCATACATAGTTTAGCTAGTACTAGACAGCAGTATCTGTCAAGTGTTTAAAATCTTACTATCTTGAAAACTACTCTGCTAATACACGGTGACGGCGCCCTTAAACAAAAATGGAACAATTTATAGTAACCATAACTAGCTGCATCGCATGTTAATTTACGGCCAATCTAGGCAAAACTCTCTGGCTATTAGACGTTTGTACCTACCGTAAACGCTTTTTGCAAGAAACAGAACAGAAGTAATTTTAAACACTAGTATGAGAGCGACGTTGTCACATATTCAAGATCTGTTTGCAGTCATAATTGTGTTACCGTTAATCAAGGGAAAAAATTGTAAAATCAAATATGTTTTGTCTAGTACAACTTATCATATGACAAAATTAAGGCACTCATATTCCGGACACCCTGTATATTTAAAGGGTAGGTATTAATTTAAATAAAAGATCGAAATGTTATGTTTACTTCGTTCAAAATTGATTTCCTTTTTAATTCTGTGAAAAGGCCTATTACAATGTAGATACAAGCGGTAACGCCGTTACAAAGACCGTCAACTGAACTTATCAAAAATATATTATCTCTTATAGTTTTCGAGATATTACATGTTTATCGTTAATATGCAACATCATATCACATCATATAAGTCATGAAATATCTATATCCTTTTAAAGATTTTGAATGGGAGGGGTCAATTTTCAAATGACCACACTGTACATTAGTCATTAAAAACCACTACTCTCTGTTCATGTTATTCAGGTTCGGTACATATTATGAAAACATTGTTTGTTTACAAGCGACAATAAATTTACCCGCCCGCACTGCATATGCGACTAAAACTAGTACAGAATAAGATTTATTCTATGAGTTCTAGTTTCACCACTTCAGGAAATGAACTGATATGTCTGTCAAACGAAGCGGTATCGTGTAAATAGTTCCAGAGATATTTCGTTCCGAAATCTAGGCTAAAAGCAGTCTTCTCGTACCACTCTAATGGTGTCTAAATAATAAAACAGCGCAGCGAGCCGAAAAATTTCAGATAATCCAGACACCGTTGGTTGTAAATAATATGAGGGGTCGTAGTAGGTGGACGAGGACATATACATTTGATTGGACAGGATGGTGCTTCAGACAAGCGACGTGGATTTCCTTTTCTCGTTACTTAAAGTAATGAAGAATGGTAATAGGTTTAGTATTTTTTAGAAAAAAGAAGAAATTTGTGGGTATTAGGGTTAAATATGTATACTCACGGCAAGAATTCAGACGTCTTACGTCATGGCTGACGTTACGCAATTGTTTTTATTGTCAACGTAATTTTCTATATTTAGTCGCGTTAAAAACAATCATTTTTTGCAATTTAGTGCAATATAATGCAAACTTTTAGCGTAGTATATAGTTTTATTACTCTCAGTTGCAGTTTCTTAAATATTTTGATGAAAATATAATGAATTATTCATTTGTTCGTATGGCGTAAGTCGTCCGAATTCTTGCCGCGAGTATACCTGAAAGGTTAAGACAGAATATGGCCACCATCATACACTAGAACGAAAAATGTTTCCAGAATAGTCGTCATCTTTGTTTATTCAGTGTTAACTACTCAAGCTATCGCACCCAAGTTGCTGCTTTGGGGCTGTTATGCTGTTATCAATTGTGCTATTGATGTGCCTCAAATAGCAAAGTGGTATTCTTCGATAATAGTCTCATGTTTTATTTCGGTACGTTCGACCGCCGCTGTAAACAAAGCTACTTGGCATTAAATTGTTATTATCGCTTGGCATGTGGCATAGCATCAAGGTTCCTATAAACCGGGTTTGATATATCGATGGGGAAGGGCCGTAAACAGGGCTTATTTATTAGCCCAATAACTCACTACTGGTAGTTACATGCGTGTCAGGCGAACAATTGGTAAGTCTTCATTACGCGAAGAGAGCCAGAAAATGTTTTATTGAATGTAATATGCAGGGCGATTCAGTCGTAATGTCATTAATTTTAATCATATATTCGGAAGTCAACTGATTTTTCAGCAAATCTACTGATTTCAAGTTTATTCTACTGATCTACTAAATATGTTATTGATCTACTGATATAGCATATTGTGACACAAGGGCAGAAAATGAGCTTTAGTTACTCGCGGCTGTTAATAGCTAAGCGCTGCTAAAGCAATTTCTGCATGTGTGACACACACCTGTTTTTCGCCTACAACGAAAATAATAGGAAAATGTAACAAAAAAACTTCAATTTTATAAATACAGATATAATTTATTAAGAAACTGAATTCGTAAAAATGTAAGAATTTATTTTTAGGATTGCTTCAGGTGGCCTTCTTTAAGTTGAGTCAAATATCTAACTATAAAAGTTATTATTTAAATTAAAATTATTTGAAATTATAAATATCGACAATGACAAAAGTGACATTAGCCTGTTAATGAATTAAATATGACAATACCTACTTGAATAATGTTTAGACACCCTTTATGTAAACTAACTACTCTGTGGACAAAAGCCCCAACCAGCGTTGAATCACTCCCACAATATCTACCCATATGTTTCTTATTATTAGCTTTTGTAACATTTTGTACTGTATTAGAAAGGTATTTTAAGCTAAATCTCCTACACTTTATAAATATCTAACTTCACTTTTGGCAGTGGGAACTCGAAAATTCTCATCTACTGTGGTTGAATTTTTAAGAATTTATTTATTATAATAATTAATGTTATTTATCCATCGAGCACAATTATGGATAGTAATACCAGAATTGATAGGCATTTGGTGGGTTTTTGAAGTGCTAGCAGTATGGTGACTAATTTCTATGGATGAAGTTGATGGTGCCTTGGAATTATCTAGATTAACTGGCAATTCATTTATTTGGTTTTAATTATTTAACACTTCAGTTGTATTTTTTTGCAACCTCTATGCTTTTTAAGTGTTACCAAATCACTGCCAGAGTTAGCTAGAAGGGTTGCAGAGCTAAGGCGGAAGCAATGTTCTGTATATGTAGTAGGTTCAGGCAGTTTAAAAAAGTGGCTATTTTACCTGGGATTTTGCTTAATGTGTTTCTTCTAATCGGTTGTACTGTACATTTATTATTCTTGTAATAAATGAATATACGATTATAGGAGTGTGGGTAGGTCTAAGGGAAATATATTTGCTGTATATTGTAAGTAAAGTCAATCCATCGATTGTTTTGTGATTGTAAATGTCCTTGTAATATTTCTTTTCTGGAACTATCATAATCAATATGTCTCCTCTATTATTTATGTGGTCAAGCTTTATATTTAACAATATAACCTCATCATAAGAAAAATCTACAATTTAACGTTAATAAAAAAACGAAATTAATTTATCATGATTTATTTGTTTACCTTTATCATAAGATATTCAGAATCATCTGCTTCCCTAAAATACTTAATGCATTGTTCTTGAGTCAAAGTTTTGGACTTTTTAGGCAGGCAATTTACAGAATTCCGTTTAAAAAATGCTCGAACTTTATGAAAATTGTCAAAATTGATAATTTCCTTAACTTTAAAAGTGCTTTTAAACATTGAAAATTCAGACCATAGTGTACCTACATTTACAATATTTCCGATAGATAAGCAAATTAAACATTTTCTGTTAGGTTTTCTGCTTTTTTACTCTTTTTCCAGTTGTTAAACAATTCATAGTATTTTTAGCACCGTTGTCTTGACTTTGTAGGTAACAAATTTAGAGAAACATTGATAGCTTCTTCTTGCAAGTCTGGTGGAGTATTCGTAATTTCTTCGTGACTGTCTGAATTACTATTCATTTTCACAAATTCACACAATCACAATTATTATTCAGAATCAGAACGTATTATTATTTTATAGTTTTGATTTGTTGATTGCAGACTTTGATTTACACTGACGTTTAATGAAAATTTATATGAAACGTCAAAGTACGCATTATTTTCTCTTAAAATTAATGGCATCATGGCTGAACAACCCTGAAGATAAATAAAAATGTTCCGAAACTTGCGTGTTGGTTTCTATGTGTATAGACACCTTTAAATAGCTAGGCCAATTAACTTTATCGTGCCATAAACTGAAATCTGTTGCTACAGATGAATATTGGCGAATTTTTCGCAGATTTATTGCACCATTTGGCATCTAACGAACAGATCAGTTGCAGTTAAATTTGATCTGCAGCGGGAACGCTTTGACATTGGGCCAGAATTTGCCGTGTAAATACTGATAGAAGGAAACGCATTACAAATATTGACATGGCGGTTGTGCACAAGATATCCAAACCTTGAATAACTGCAAATGTCATGCCATATACGAATTATTTGATAAATTAATCATAAAATATGAATAAGCATATTTTTTACAATTTATTTCTAAACGTTAGTGTATTCAAGAACATTGGCAGGGACATGAGATCTGTTTCTGCAATTAAATCCAAAAATGTTGCTGTTCAATGTATCTTATCGGAAGTGGTCTTATTTTTAATTTTAAGAAAATAATCCGGTACAATTTGTACTTTTTTTACTTTCAGAGCTTCAAGTATTTATGTTTTGCGAAAAATAATTGAAGATTCTATAGTGTTTTAATTGCAACACACTGTATTTTTTTATATTTTTGAAATCTACAAGTTTTTTTTGTTCTTTCTTTTTGGTTCTTTTCTGCATTATGTATGTACCTACCAATCTACAATTGTATCCCTTATTGCATTATAAAATTTAAACACAATTGCAATATAAAGAAACTGATAACATTAAATTTGCAGATATTTTAAAAATATATTATACCGAGTGTTTAATTTTTTTTCGTTGACATTATTTGCTATGGTTTGACACAGAAATACTAAATGAATTACAACGGTGTACATACATAGATCAGTTTTTTAAATATATTATAATTTAATTTCTCTTCACTACAAAAATGTAATATTATAATTATATGACAAGAATATAAAAAAAATAATTATCCATGGCGCAATATGAATTCAAAATTATGTCCTAGAAACAATACTAAAACATAATGCCATAATTATATTTTTGAAAGTTGTACCTATATTGCAATACTTATGGTGTCCATATAATTTAGAAAACATTTTCTAAAATACTGAAATAAATATATGACAAAAATGTAAAAATGAAGTGTTCCATTAAAAAAACAACTTAATTGTTTTTTCCCAATATTTTGAAACTGATAAATGTATTCTTCTGCCTCTTGCATAACATCTCTAAAAGAAAACAAATGTTAGTTCACTGATAATAAATGCCTTGAATTCAAATCAAATTACCTTATAAATGTGTAGAAAGAAACACAATTAACTTTTTCATTTAAATTTGCTTTCTGTTATTTTCTTTTATACTAGTATTTTTTAACTTGATATAATTTTTCAAATTTCAATGTCAGAAAATGATTACTTATTTTTACAATCGTATTACACTCTCTGTTGTTTATACAGAGTATAACAACAATGTTGAAGTTTAAAGAATAATTCCTACTGTTGAAAAAACTATGATAGCATCAAGGTCTCCAGCAGCATGTTATACATGAAAATCATATAGTTTTTGTACAAATTTATGTTTTGTTGCGAAAAATAGTCAGACCAAAGTAGAAACCTTTTAAAACTGTCTAGTCGGTATAGAGTTATTTTAACTGTTATTGATTAAATTGATTTTTTGGCTCTACTTTTACCATCTAATGTTTTGTACCAACTTTTTCAACCTTAGTTTGAACCCAGAAAAATCTAACCACCACAAACTGTCGGTTTTTACTTTTAGATGATTTTTTTATGATACAGTTCTTAAGATGGCATAGATAATAATTACATATTTGTATAAAGCGCCAAGCGTATTCTAGGATGTCACATGCTAACACAAATCACAAACATTGCCTTACATTTGGTATACATTCTTATTTTTAAATGACGTTAAATTACCATAAGCACAATATCTAATTGAAAAAATAATGTTTGTTCTTACACAACGTGAGTAAAATGTAAACAGTTGGTTGTGAAATATTGGTCAAGATTTTGGGACCACCTGAACTGTATCCACGTTTAATTAGAGTATTTTGTAGTATGTTACTTTACATTCATAAATACAGGGTGCTCGGAAAATACATTTTTTATTTTTATTTTCTCTTTGGAATAGTAATACTTATTACATAATACAATATACTAATACATACATATTACGAATACAAATACATAATACTTATTCAATTTAGTTCACTGGCAATCCTTACAACACTAAATTTGTTATGTAAACACAAATTGATTGTTTCACTTAAAAATAAACAATAAAAACAACTACAACAACAAATAAATAATATCTAATAAATATTATCTGAGATAACAGCTTTGTTCGCACAACACCAGAATCAGGTTTCCAATAGTCAGGTGCATGTGCATTCCAACTAAAATAATGCAGTTTTGGTTTATGCATGATGGGACACCACCCCATTTTAGTGCTACAGTTAGAGAGTTTTTGATTTTTAAGTTTCCAAATAAATGGTTAGGGCGAGGATAAACTTGTCCTCAAAATTGGCCATCACAATCGCAGGACCTCAACAAATGTGGTTATTTTCTTTGGGGAACATTGAAGGATTTTGTTTATTCTTCGCCAATTAAATCTGGAGAAGATTTATGGAATCGTATTAGGAATAAATGTAACGAGTATGATTTATTAGACAGTTCAAATTTCAATTTCGGCGAAGAGTTTCGTAAAAAAGGGTTGCCATTTTGAACAGTTTCTTTAGTTTTACTTTATTTTATAATAATAATAATAATATCTCTACCCCTCATTCTAATCATGGGGATTAACCCAGAAGTCGGAGCCTTGTGCGGGAGAGGGGGCGGCATATTATTATTAAGCAGGCCGCATTTTCGCCCAGGAACGACTTACTTTGGTATTCCCTAACCACTATTCAGTGCAGGAATGAGGGAAACCTGGAAAACTTCATTAATTAGGGGGGTAGTCAAATGTCAACCGGTATCAAGCTCTCACATTGACCCAAGCCAACATTCTTCCACCCTGCCATACCCGCAGAGAGGGCGCCAATCTATCCACGAATATAGCTTATATACGGTCTACCGGCAGCGGGGCAGAAACCCACGCCGATCTAGTCACCTCGATTCAAGTACTGACATCTTAAACCGCGCGACCAGTGACCGACAAAGTTTTATTACTATAAAAAAATGTTTAGTATAATTTTAGGGTTGACTCACCATCAATTAAGGTGTTCATCGTACAAGTCCTGTTTCAATTTGCTTGAACTGATAGTCAAGGAAGACCAATAATAAACCTAAATCATGTACCAAAGTTGGTTATTTCAAGTTAAAGTGATTCAGAGATATTAATTTTTTTAGAAATATTTTTCCCCACTTTGAAGGGCTATAAGTCCGCCTGTGTGCAACTTTGTTGCAATATTTTGGGACCTCTTACATGCATCTGCCCTGTATTGGTTCTTACGCGGAACACTGTATATCCTAGGAAGAATTGTGAAAACTAAGAGATACATGATACGCCATCTCACACTTCTGATGTTTTTCATATTTTCACAATTACTTTTTTCGGTTATTAACTTTGTAGAAATAAGCAACGTGTAAACAACGTTAATTTAATCAAAATGTGACAAATAACGCGGCGATATTAAAAACCTTATTGTAGGCGAATTTAGAAAGCGTGTCACACATCTTTGATTAAAATGTTACTTACACTATTTTTAAACCAAGAAGAGTAAATGATGAAGGCGTATATGTATGCACAGGGAAAAGTAACTAGAAAATGTAACTGGATTATTTTGGCGGTAAATTTGAAAAAAAAAAACAAAAACAGCAATACAATTTGTTACCGAGTTGTGAAAAGAACTATTTTATTTACTTTGCATTAACAAGAAGGAATAAACACAAAATAAATCTACGAAGTTGCAACGTTATTCTTAGACGAATACTGACATTTTAAAGGTTAGTGTAGTTGACAGTGTTGACATTGACAATAAACATTAAATTATGTGGGGCTATGTAAACTTGGCGATAAATTAACCAATAACAAGCTAGTGTTTAAGCGCGAGGAATTTGAATCACTCCTTTTAGTTTAAAAATAAGTACATAGATAAGACAAGCGTAATATTTTCTCCACGTACGGTATCTTTTTTTCAGATCAAATTGGTATGTTTCATCTTTGTACTTTAAAGTAAGAATTTGTAATAAATATTTCAATTCATTTATGTAGATATATATCTTTATGTTTTATAGTTTTATATATATGATAATCTATGAGCTTGATGTGACAGAAAACGTCGACAATGTTGATATGTGATGGTCAGATTAACACAAGTTGGTGTTTGGCTGTCCTCCAATTTTCAGTAATGTTGTAACTTAGCAACAAACTAATCTCTTTTGACACGTTACTAGTTTGGTATAATTCTTTAAATTTGTTCCTGTTACTGTTAGAGATAGATCCATCAATTCATAATTGATTGTATACGCCATATAAGTAGTATCTACCCAGAGTGACATTTTTTTTTCGAGAGACAACCCGCCCATCCAGAAAACAATACGTTGCTGAAAAAATTTTTAAAGAAATATCATCGATTTCTGGGAAATTTTTCTTATCTATTTTACACAAAATTTGTATATCTACTAGTAAATAGTAGTTACATTATGGTGTTTTGTGAGGAAATTTTGTTTTTATAAATGGCGATAAGATAACCTACATTTACCGTATGTGTAATGAATGACTAAAGGGATATTTTAAACAACAAAATTTACATATAAACTAAGCTTTTTAATCCAATCACTTTTAAGCAGTTGAAAATGAGTTCCTGTTTATGACGCCTGTCGTATATCAGTTTTGGGAAAAAGTCAAGGGAAAATAAATACTTGTCCTTCTTAGCCAATCTGATAATTTATAAATACATGTAGGAGTTCCACAAGGGTATGTATTGGGGCCTATATTATGTCTCATATTTACTATACTGAAATCCGATTACTTATGGTAGGTTTTAAAGTTTTTGTGATGCGAATATTTACATTAGTTTTTCAAGTGTCAAAAATGGCTTACGTGTACAGCAACTCGGAGTTGATCCATATCGTTTTAATTTAGGGCGAATGTGAAAATGCTTTAGTAGAACGATTTCCCGATAAACATGTGCCAAATGCAGCTACTTTTACAGCGGTACGCAGTGAGTGCAAGTGTAGTGAGATGGGAAATTTGAAACCGAATCGTGGAAGAGATGGAGGTCCAGAGCGTCCAAATTTTTTGTCCGGTCGCAGATTGCATGTTTTGCCACCTTTTTCATGTTTTACAGTGGACCAGTGCCGTACAGAAGTGTAGGTTTAAATCATTTTCGAACTGCCCTTTTTGATTTTTTTTTACAAAATTGTATTTGGGAGTGTTCTGTTCATTAAAAAAAAAACTTTAGACAAGTTCTGAATCACCGCCTGTATATATATATAAAGCTGTTTACAGGCCATTTAGGCCCAGAGCTGTGTTATTCTCCTCCACTCCATTCTGTCCTTCGCCTTTCTTCTCTAATTCGTTACATTTTTCTCCCTTAGATCTATTGCCACTGCCTCTCTCCATCGCTTCCTCAGTCTGCCACGTTTTTTCTTGTAGTTAGGTTCCCTACTATTTTCTTAACTGCCCTTTCATCCTCCATACGTTCTAGATGCCCTAGCCACTGCACTCTCCTGGCTTTTACAAATTCGTCTATTGTTGGTGCCTGGTACATTCCATATATTTCCTCATTATTTCTCCTTACATAGCCTTCCTCTGTCCTCTTACCACCTAGAATTCTTCTTAAGATCTTCCTTTCCCACCTTAAAAGGTTTCACTACCATACAGCGCTGTCGGTCTCAAAATTGTTTTATACATTCTAAATTTTACTCGTCTGGACAAATTTTTTGATTTCAATAAGTGGTTGACTGCTGCCGAACTTCTGTTTGCTTTTATTATTCTCCTATTTATTTCTTGTTCCTCATCACAGTTAGCTGTTATTAGCGCCCCAAATACACATATTCTTGAACTTCTTCAAACTCCATCTCTCCATGCTCTGTTCTCAATTTAAAATTTGTATCCTTTTTGTTCTCCTATTCTCAGCAGCTTACTTTTCTCTTGATTTATCTGCAATCCCACTTTACTTGCTTCCTCCACAAGTTTTCTCGTTACTTCTTCTAATTCCCTACTATCTCTAGCAATAATGGCCACGTCATCTGCATAACTTACTATTTGGTGACTTTTAAACAATATGTGCCCTTCTCTGTTCAACTGACAATCTTTTATGACCTTTTCTAATACTAAATTAAAGAGAAGCATTGAGAGTGGGTCTCCTTGTCTCAGTCCTGTATCAATAGTAAAGCCTTCCGAACATTCACCTTTTATTCGTACTTTGGCTTTAGTATTTTCTAAGGTCATTTTCAATAGCCTAATCAGTTTAGTTGGTATCCCAAATTGTTCCAGAATTTTACTTAGTTTATTCCTTTTGATCGAATCATATGCTTTCCTGAAGTCCACAAATAAAACCATTGCTTTGATCCCATACTCATAGCATGTAGTCAGCATTTCCTTCACCATGAAGATTTGGTCCGTTGTTGACCTTCCCTTTCTAAAACCTGCTTGATACTCCCCTATTTGTCGTTCTGCTATAGGTTCTATTCTCTGCTTTATTAACGTTGCCATAATTTTATACCCTATATCTAGCAATGATATACCCCTGTAGTTTCTGCAGTCTGTTGCATCTCCCTTTTTTAAGATTGGTATAATCATAGCATCTTTCCAATCTTCAGGCATACATTCTCTTCTCCAGATCATTCGTATCATTTTGTATATTCTTTGTCTTAAATCCTCTCCTGCGTACTTAATGTTCTCTGCTGTTATTCACCCCCTGTATACTCAACATATATTCAATAGTGCAATATTTTTAAATTAAGTTCTTAGATTTGGGCGTAAAATAAAGACATTGTAAACGAACATTTTCCATTCGCATCAGTTTTGCCGATATTCTCTCCCACTATCTGAAGTTTCAAACAAAGGGGTCTTAATACAAATGGAAAATGCATTCTGAAATTCTGGAACGGATCGCTTGGGACGCCGGCTTGATCAATATTGGCTTTTCGTATCATATCATCTGTCTCGACGAAGGCTGATTATTTCAATGTTGCCAAAACCGAAATAGGTTAGTTGGTGCAAGATGCACAATGCCGTTGCTCAATGTTCGAAAATAACCGATCAATATGCTCTGTAATTGAACAGGGCAAGGTTGTTTACCGGTTTTAAACCGAGAGCCATCGTCACATCGCAAATATTTTTGGCGATATTCGACTGGGACCCAATACATGTTTGCGTTGAAAACGGACGATTCAAATTATTTCACACTCTGTTGTTCAAGATCAGAAGACTGTTTTAGACAACTAGCAGAATGAAATACAAGTATAACGGGTAGCAGAAATGTTCATTGATGAGAAATTGCTACAGTTATCAGAACTTCTATTTCTACTAATTTGTAGCAGTGAAACAACAAATTATTTGGGTAGAAATGAAACAGGGCCAACATCCTAAATATTCAGAATATTCTAAAGAAAGCACTAGTGCACAGTTTTATACAGGGTGTTAAAAGAGTGTAAAATATTTCAGGAGGTAATAGTATGAACCAAAATAAGCAGAAACGTCTTAACAAACATGGGTCTGCAAAGTGACGGTTGCGGAGATATGGACCACTATTCTTTTTTCAAATATTTTATTTTATTAGGAATAAACCGACAAAGGAAGCTTTTAACAAACAAAAAACAAAATTACAGAAGATGTTCAAAGTGCCCTCCGTCCATTTCCAAGCAGGCACGACATCTTCGTCTCAACGATATTCGAATTCTTTCGAAAACACCCTCCTTGGTTTGGATTTCTTGACACTTTTGATTAATCCGTAGCTGCAGCTCTTCCAGGCTATTTACAGGAGTACCATACACTAATGTCTTCAAATATCCCCAAACAAAGAAATCTAGAGGGTTCAGATCAGCTTCCTATCCATCTATGTGGAAAAGTTTGGTGTAAATGCTCTCTAACGGCCATGGAAATGAGCTGGAGCACCATCATGCTGGAACCATATTTGTTGCCTCTGATTCAAAGGAATGTCTTCCAAAACTCATACAGTGTGTTCTGCAGAAAGTTGAGGTAAGCAGCGCCTGTTAATCGGTTTGGTAAAACAACAGGACCTAGAAACCTGTCACCTACAATACCCATCCAAATGTTTAATGAAAAACGTGCCTGATGTCCAGATTCTATTAGAGCATGAGGATTTTCGTCGACCCAAATATGCGTATTGTGAAAATTAAACACTCCATTTCTTGTGAACCCGGCCTCATCAGCAGAAAGAATGTTTGCAAGAAAACAAGGGTCTTCAGCATCATGACGTAGAAACTAGCGGCAGATAACCAAACGTGCTTGATGATCATTTATTGGATTTAAGACCTGTACTCGTTGCACATGGTATGGATAAAGCAGTTGCTCATGAAGGATTCTCCAAACAAAAGGACCACTAATTCCTACCTCGGCTGATATTCTCCGCACACTCGTACCTGGATTCTGCTCTACCAGTGCCAGAATTTCTTCTTCTGATCTAGGAGTGGATACCGACAGATTTGTTTGACTTACTCGATTCTAATAAAATCGAAATAACGGCTTTAAAATGCACTAATCACAATAAGAATTAATATATAAAAGTTTCGAAACATATATTTCTTTTATTACAAAAGACAAGAAACGATTTTACAGTTTTTGTACTTACAAGCAAAAATAATGCTTTTCTTAACATTTTGTCGTACCTCGAAAAGCACTCTGGTGAAAAAAATAGTTTTTTCTAAATTTCCAAGACATACTAGATTTTAAGGATTTGAAATCATGTCAGATTATGTTTCTTAAACAAGCAGAGCTGATTCCCAGAAGACCATTTTTCAACACCAAAATTTGCACTCTTACAAAAGTCGTTTCACCTATCCTGTGTATACATATATACTTCAGACTGTGAAATTAAATTTTAAAAACTTACAACGTGATTAAAGAATGCTTTCTGAAAATTTTTGTTTTTTAAAATGTGTCATCTGAAATATTTCAGATTGAAAATACTCGATTTTAGCAAAATCGTAATATTTGAAGATCCATTTTTAAAAAAAATATGTAAACGACATGGGGGGTGGCGTTTCAGTACAGGAACAGAAACGTAGCTTTTATACAAAATAAAATTTCAATCGCAAATAAATTGTTATCATCTTCAGCAGGGCCTACGGAACTTACTAATAATAAAACGTGCGCTGTTAACTTAACAATTACAGCAGAAGCCTCATTGAACACGCAGGATTAAAAGCTACGATAACTGACAGCACTGGATCTGGCTTAAATTTATCGGTACTTTGAATTTACATGTAGTGCAAAATAAATTGTAATAGCCCTGTTTATAATTACATTTTGACATTTGCTTTATGTCCTACAACGAAAAAGACTCAATTAAACTGAAAATTTAACGAAAATGTCGAGTTTTGATGGCAGTTTTCGAAAAAAGTTTTTTATTTAAGGAGAATTTAAATAGTAAAAGCGGATAAACAAACCATCAAGAACTTTATTTTTGTAATTACTATTGCTCTACGTGCTTTATTTTTCGAGATTTTCTGTATCTAAAAACACCACAATTTGTGCATTTTACGCAGATAAATACAGCGACCTTAAAGAACAAAGTATCTGTCGATTAGGATATTTTTTATTTTATTGACAGAAATACCCAATTAAATAAAAAAAGTAACAAAAAATGCCGCAAACAAATAGTTACAGATAATAAAATTAATGAGTAGTATTTCTACCCGCGCGCTGACTCATAGTGTACGCAAAAAAATTATAGGAAGCACCCCTCTATGTAATGCGTGTAATTTATAACTCTTGTTGCGAAACAAAGTATAGAAATATTTGTCAGAAATATACTTAGTTAATTTTAGATCACTGTTAGATGTAACCACGTTTAAGCTGCGAATTTCGAAATAAATTTAAAATAGACATCTACGACCGGCGCCTCTTCGAATGTTCCACCTAAGAGGTGTCGAGTAAATTCGTGACCGCTTAGTGGAACAATTCGCCGATGGTGAATGTCTTTCGTCAAAACTGTTTCGACATTTTCCGTCAATATAAACTTTTGATGGTAGAAATCAATTGGACGTAAATACAACACAATATGTATCGAGGTGTTCCTTGAAAAATGAAATACTTTGCAGGTTGCCAAAAATAATCAGCCAAGAGATAACAATACAAGACTAGAAAAAACAGAAAAATAATTAAGTAAAATATGGCAAAAATAGATAAATAATTTTAGGTATTAGGGTAAGATAGATTGGTTTTTTTGTTTCCGTTCTGTCACTTCTATCGACGGATTAAGCAACTAAAATATATCAGACAGAATAACAAATAGAAATAAACTTTTGGTATGTTCTTGACAGTCCTTAATCAGTGATTTATTATGGTTGATAAACAGTGGCCACGATCTTGTTTGTTGTTGCTTAAATATGTGTTGAATATTTCAAACATAGATTGTACGCTTTCCGATGTGCAAATATTGATTTTGGAGACAAATTGGAATTTCTTTCAAATCCGTTTACGGAGGAAACTTTCTTCTTTGAAATTACCTATTGAAAACCGAAAAGGATAGTCAATAGCGTATTATAAGAGTACATCATAAAAAAATGGAGTCAGTATCGTAAAAAATGTTTTTGTAAAATCCTTATACTTTCCGAGAAAAAAATATTGAAATTGTAGTATTTTGCAATCGCTTCAATATCCGAATACTTATCGTATTAACTTTTTTATGATGTAAGTATTCACATTAGTTTTTCAAATATGAAAAAATGGCTTACGTATAGCAACTTGCAGTTGATAGGTATTGTCTTAATTTATGGTGAAGTGAAAATGCTTTATCACAACCATTTCCCAGTAAACGTGTCAAATGCAGTTACTTTTACAACAGTGTGCAGTTAGTGCAACGCAGGCTTGATATTTGCAACCGAATCAATAGCAGCAAAAACAGTTGGATTTGATGTAAAATAGGTGTAAAATGTTGTTTATATCTTTCCTTGGAAACTTCTTTCAATTTTGTATCTGGTCCCCGACTGAGATTATACAGGTCTAAAAAATTTAATGCGGGTAAAATATACAGTATGCGCCAAAAGTATAGAATAAATTCAATAAAACGAAACAATTATTTTTGGGAAAAATCCTCGAACAGGTCGATTTTTAATTTAAAAAATACATATTTTAGCGTAAAATTCGATTTTCAAATGTCATTTGTTTTCGAGTAATGACGTCATCGATTTTTTTTTAAATGGCAACACTATATTTTTTTCCTTGATTCTGAAAGATCGTTTAATTCTCTATCAGACAGTACTAAAATTTTGCCCTCTTACATAGGAAAGTTTTCGAGTAAATGACGATTGAATGTTAGAAAACGTAAATTTTATCCATAAAAAAGTAACATTTCTGAGGTATGTAAAATAAAATACAATTGATTAAATTTTATACTTAAATTAAATGTTCGAATTGCCATCCACCAACTTCTTGACAATGCACAAGTCTGTGAAGAAATTCTTCTTGCACATTATGAATGATTTCTGGGGTAACTGCGTATTTCGTCCCGAATGCGATTTTGAAGTTCTTCTAAATGACGTGGTTTATTAATGTTGGTATAAAAATAATTGTTTCGTTTTATTGAATTTATTCCATACTTTTGAGGCGTACTGTATTATATATTTACTCGGTAAATATTTCAAAATCAAGTAATAATTCTGAGGATTATAAAAATCTGGCTTGTGTGACAAATTTATGTAATCAGTGGTTTTAATAATCTCGAGGATTTTATCATTTCGGACATTTTCCTTTACATGTAACATTTAATCACGTTTAGCCCTCTGCAAATAAGATAATTTGTGCCAAGGAGACAAAGTTCAGTACAGTTTTGATAAACTATTCTTCTGTAATGATATACTACAATACAATATGTTTTTTAATGTCACATTGCTCTTAATATGTATCATTATTCAAAAAGTAGGTAATAATATTTAATTTAAATGAAACGTTTTCTTCCTGTTTCCCATTCGTGTGTCATTTAGCAGTGAAAGAATAAATAGATAGGTAGTTTATTTAATATGTAGTAATACGCACGACAATTTTATTTTACAATTTTTACCAGTGCCGTCATCTTTTTGTATTAGAATAATGTAACAAATTAATTCAAAACCAGGTCTGTATTTACAGAAATTAATGCGCCTACAAAACACTACGATTTTAAAACAAATTGTTTATAACTTATAATTTATGACAACCAATATTCTAGACAACCTGTGTGTATACTACTTTTTCGTAAAATCGTTATCATTTCAGTATCGAAATGACCGTAGTTTAGGCACAATCTTTTTGGGTCTACAACCGCCTTATAGGCAACTTAGTTGAAGCTGTTTAAATAAAATAGTCTAGCTATCATATTAGCAAATGCAATCGAAGATTATGTCGAAATTATTTTGAATATAATTAATATTTATTTGTCTATATTGCGAAATAGGTGTTTTAGGCACTTAACGTGGCAAACTTCACGTTGTATGCCTAAAACTTCAACAACTTATATCGAAAATACCTAAAGGGCCGCTTTTTTTATACATTTTTCGTGTTGTAGCGATTTCTTAATCCTGTGTTTTAGTGAATTTTCCAAGTACTCACCTTCGTTAAATGTAATTTTGTTCTCGCTGGCAGTACTACTGCTCCTCGTGGACTTGGTACTGTCGTGCTGGTACCTTCTTCTCGGCGTTGACTGACTAGAATAGGAGAATTTGTTGTAATACGATCTAGGTTGGTAACCCTTGGGTAATCTCTGTGTGGTAGTTGTGTTGGATTCCTCGCTGTCGCTGTATTCATTATCTGGAACAAGAAAAAACAGGTTAAGGAAAGACTAGAGGGGTCAGTATTGAAGGAAGGACTACGCCCTCGTGTGGCAACAATTTAAAGTATATATAGAGAGTCGTTGATTTCAGTGGTTTGTAGTATTATTTTTGTGTGTTATTTGTTTAGTTTTTTTCTATGAAACGGTAATGATTGTTTTATACCTTTCATAAATTAGAATAAAATAGTTCTCGTTTCGTCTTGAACTTCTTAGACGATTTATCGAAGCAGAAAAATTTACTACAACTTTAGCATTCCTTATATTACGTTAAAAATTGATAAACTTAAAACAAATTTAAATAGTAAATTGTTATTTTTGTTTTTACGACTTGGTTCCATCTAAATATCTTTAGTAACTACTGAGAATAATCGTGGATTATTTGGAATCATATCACGTGCGGAGTTTTCTTTGTTCATTTAAATATACCCGCCACCCACACATAAGTAATTTTAAAAATATCTATATCCATGAAGTTTTAGGTTAAACCGACGTAATAAGATTCTGGAAAATGTATCCAATGTAATCTTGTATCTGCCTCATTTGAATTCAAAAGCTTATATAATAGTCTCGCTCTGAAAATTTTAATTTCAATGCTGAATTGGAAAATGTAATATTCCTCAGTGGCTAATAAAACTTACCGTTTTGTTCCTTGTATCTACTGAGACTCAGAGCACAAATGAAATTACTGAATATTAAGTAGCGTACAAAATATACAGGATATTCAGTTATTACTCAACGATAAAGAGATCATTTAAATTAAATATCTACCAGTCTACCCTATGTGTTTTGAAAAACGTATTGAATTATCAACCTTAATTGCCATCGTAAAATCTATTGATTACATTTGGTCGATTCATATTTGAACACCTTGTGTGCTTACAAAATGTATGCATATATTTTTTTATTAAAAAAAATCTATTTATTTCCCTTAATCTTTTCGGAAATCAGTATGTGGATATAAAATTCAATGTTAACGCACTAGTGTATCAGAGTTCACAATACCACGCCTCGATTTTATAGCATTTTATTTAGAATTATTATTATTAACATTAACATTTATCTTAAGAGCGATCTTGTCATTTTGCCCGGGATTATTTAACTTCACTCGAAGGAGTTTCTAAAGGACTGGAGGAGTCCACAATTTTGCCAGGTAGGACCTGGATTTTTTCAACAATCCATCTTGCTAGACAGTGAATCTTCAATATAGCTTTCCGCTACCGATTTCCAACCTTCTTGACTCTTCACAGTGGTAATATGATCCCCAGCATTGGTTAGTAATGTTGCCGAAGAACGCCTCACTCCAGTCCGGCAAAACTTTCTGGATCAGGAAGCCCAAGAAGTACAGCCACTTTTGAAAACGTTTTTGATATTGTGTTCATGCGTACATATTGCAAGAAAAATCTTCCACCGGTATTTTTAGGTCGCAGATTGATGTATTGTCGACACATTTCTACAGTATTGTCTGAAGAAGTTTCGTTCATGATCATAAAATGAGAACGTATAGGTAACTGCCTTTGTCTTGGGCATGGTGATATCCAAAAAGGTTCTCTATCTATCCAATCTCTAAAGAGTTCAAAATAAAACGCTCAATGTATAAATTGAAATATTAAAATCGTGTATTTTCTAATATTTTCTAACGGATCGGTTTTGACCGTGGTAGTGGATAAAACGTTGAATTACATTCGGGAAATTAACCAAGTTTCCATTTTTATCGTGAATTAAAGGCTTGTTATATTTAATAACTATTAGACTATCATGTAAAAATGATTGCTTCTATGGATATTAATAAAAATGCATTAAAGATATTTTTTCTTTGATTACAAAATAGAATCGATCAGTAATAAATTCGAAACTATAGTGAAATCATTTTACTACAATTTATTTTCTTCATTCCATTCTTTGATTTCGTGGACGACTACGAGCTTTCTCTAGTGCCATTATTATTTACATCCCAGTCGAAATTTCTGGAACTCCAATAGAAGCGGAATATCTGGATACGAATCAATTGATTAGTCACGCTATATTTACTATAAATTAATATAATTTCTATATGCTAGTCTAAAGATCAATTGGTGATTAACTGGTTATCGAAAGCTGCTTAGGCTTACGCTTCTGTTTGTAATTACATTTTTTTTCTATGTCGTGAGTTCATATTTTCGTATACACACTCCAAAAAAATAAGCTGTTTACTCATTTGGTACTGATTGATATTCAGCATATTACGTAAAGTGTATGTAAATAGATACCAGAGTATTAATATCAAATTAAGAGCTGACACACATATAGATAGATCACATGGTGCTTGGCATTGATTAAATATATCAAATAAGAAGATATTACTTATACAGGGTGTTACAAAGATATTTGTTTGAAATTTAGCGCATATTTTGGTCTAAAATATCAAAGCACGAACGAAGGAAAGGAGGGTTGTAATATCCACCAACCCTCATTTTTTTAGTACGCCTATGATTTTAGAACATTTTTTTAGATAGAGTGTGTTTTAAATCTATTTTATCTCATACGGTGCCATTGATACCTTATAAAATAGTATTAAAGTATAAGTGGATAGTAAAGTCTTTAAATAGAACAGTTATCCACGAATGCTTTACGCTATTTTTTTATTGGTACACTTTGAATTTATAACTGGTAGTAATACTACAAAAAAAGAAAATAAGAACTAATAATAAAAAATGGTTGAATTCGTGATGTGATGTGATCAGTATAGGTACCTTTTGTTGTTGTGGGATTGTTAGATTAGAAATAACAAGTCTACAGTTTGTAACACGTTAAAATATATTAATAAAGATATAACAACTGGGAAAGAATGTTCCACCAATACAGAAGTCTGGACGGATGTTACGCGGAAGACGAGCGACAAGTAACTACTGTGAGTACTGTGGTTCTCACCGGAACTCTCGAGGAAGGTCTCGGGGGCTGGTTAATATCTGACCATCTCTTTATTTGATTATAATTGAGCTCAGGTCAGAGGGTACTTTAATGATTTTATTGGCATTGATTTGTTTATTGCTTTAATGGAAATGTCATTAAATTGTAATTGTAGGGATCACAGATGTAGGTCGGTGACCGCTACAGTTGTCATGAAAATGAGAAACACAAAAATTAATTTGTAATCTGTCACATAAGATTCATCTTGTTACGACAGTTGTTACTGGTTGTACATTGTTTAAAAATGAGTTCTAACTTTGGTTACTTAAATAGTAAAGTAAAGTCGCGATTAATACCACAACAAGCGGAAAACGCTTATAAAAAAGAATACGACAAGTTCATCAAATGCATGGAAGAGCAAAAGGTAACAGATACAGATGAACAAGTTGTGCAAGGCGTCGACTATGTGGGCTATCCATTGCAAAGTATGTTAATGATAAAGGGGTTGATATAAAATCATTTGTGAAAGTGAATGCATTCATGAATGTAATTAGCAAGAATAATGTAGTCGAGAAGGCATATGTATTCAAGAAGACGATTTGCTGAAGTTTTTCACAAATGCACTGGACATTACGTATTTACTTTTGAAGGTGGTGGCCATTTGCGGTATCTTTGGCTCTTGTAGAAGATATGAATTGTGCGACTTACGCGAAGAAGGAAGCGCATTGCTTATTACTATGCGACTATTTAAGGGCGCCGTCACCGTATATTAGCAGAGCAGTCTACAACACAGTAATATTTTACACCTTTGACAGATACTGCTATCTAGCAATAGCTAAACTATTTATGGCTCAAAAAATATCGATAACTGTATATTGCGTAATCTTACTATGGTTAAATATGGTTATAATCAAAACAATGTGTGTATCGACATAGATCATTTTAAGTTTACATTTTTCTTGTACAAAAAAGTTAACACTATTTTTTACTGCAGCAAAATACACATAAAGGATGAACTTAGGAAAGGGTTGTGTTCATTTTTCTTAATTTGGTTTTTAAATGTGAAAAATTAATTGTTTAAGTTTATGTAAAAATTCCAGGAAAAGAGCCACTTTCGTTAAATATTTTAAGTATAAAACCATTACATTTTAACAACATAAATACTAACACTAGGTACCTAAGTTGAACTATTTAGTATCCAACAATGTATAATTCTTTTTGGTAACTTTAACGGAATTTAAAATTCCTAACTTTAAAATTACATCGACATTCCACTATTTTGAGCCACAGATATGGCCACCTTAAGACAGTGAAGGCTCGACGTTTTACTGTTACCGACAGTGATACAATTAGTTATGTGCGTTTGGTGAAGCAGTATTTATTATTGCGTCCCCAATATGTAAGTAGATAGTTTTCTTACGGTAAGAAGAAGGCCTTGGAAGTGCACCAATCAAGTTATTGGTATTAATACATTTGGATAATGTACCTTGCAAATTACACGTTATCTTAAATTGGACGATTCTGAGAAATACACTTGACATGCGTTTCAACGTACGTCCGCTACCATATAGCGAATAGTGACATGACAATAGATCAAATGCAACGACAAGTAGGATGGAAATGGCTGCTGTGGCGACTGGTTACATTGAAGATAGTATTAACAATAAGAATTGGGAGTGCCATTAATGGAAGTACAGCCTCATTGACTTCCTAGAATGTTAACAGTGTGAATTTGAACAGCATTTCCTCCGATTTAAAAACCTAAGTATTAATGTTGAATATTTAATAAAGCTTTTGAAACATTTGTTAGTAATATTTTATTTGACGATACAATGTACTCCTATTAGTAATTAAAAAGATGACAAGACTTCACGGCTTTATTGATTTTGCCATGGTAACTTTAAAACACGCGCGATTTTAAGAGTTGGATTTAAAAGCGCAGAGACGTGCTTTAAATAAGCAAAATAGGGTACTAATAAAAAAATAAGTTCGTTCTGAAAATCATGTAATATTCTATAAAAATCAATAAATTACATCTGAATTGAATTTTTCTAAAACCAAATACACGAATACTAAAATTTATCTTTTTCCAATATAGAATTAACTAACTTGAGATTATTATTATTGCAAATATTTATGTATAATCTTTACATAGTTATAATTAAAACCTGTCGCAGGCAATTGATCTTTAAATTGCCTTCTATTCTGTTACACAAATCTTGCGAAAGTCAACCTTTTACAGTCGACATAATCACTATCAGTAAACGATTTACGTAACACATTGTGTACAAGTTGATTTCTCCGTGACAAACAAATCGATTGCACTACAATATGATGATGAATTGACGGTCGTTGACCAATGAAAAATGTGTCTAATTTTGATACGAATTTGTGACCTATGATATCCTTAATACAGTTGTTTACTGCTATTGCGAACAAATAGAAAATGGTGCCTTTACATGACAGCAAACGTCAGAAGTTGTCAAATAACTACGTTGCAGTTATCTTTATGTTAAAAAAAAAACAATTAAAAAAATGCCGAAACCTAATACATTTACGAATTCTGAAATGCGAGACAGGATTTTGTGTATACGAGTATGTTCAAGTAAATTACATTATCCGTGTCGCAACTAGAAGATATTTTAAACTGTACCTAAATCGCAGACAGCCAGAACATTTATCATAGACTTTTTATCCGATTGGATGAAACGGGTGAATTTCGTCCTAAGCGAAGGATTGGTCGTCCAATAATCGTGATTGTCCAACAGGAAGAAGAAATCTTGATGAGTGGAGTTGATCATCCTGATATAAGCACAAGGTGCTTATGTGCAGTAACAGAGGTGAATAAAACAACAATTCTAAAAGTTGTGCATAACAAAAGACTTTCCATATCATGTTATTCCTGTCCAGAATTTGTTGTCTAACGACCTATTTGCAATATCCGCACTTGGGAACAAGAAAATTCTCATTTAGGGGGCATTGTTGATTAATTTATAGTTGAACTGTATGAATTGCCAGCCCGCCTTAATGGTGGCGCGTATTTGAGATTTCTGCAAGATAATTTGCCAGACTTGTTAGAAGACATTCCATTAGCAGTTACGCAAGACATGTGGTATATGCACGATGGTGCACCTGCCCACTTCCCCCTACTGGTTAGAAACTTATTTAACGAACATTTTTCACATAAATGGATAGCTCGTGGCAGCGATTTTTCTTGGCCACCTCATAGCCCCGGCCTTAACCCCTTAGATTTCTTGTTTTCGAGACATTTGAAAGATATATTTTACAAAGAAGAACTTTTATTCCACGAAGATCTGCTTCAAGAGATTCATGATGGTGGTAGTGTAATTCGGAACAGGAAAGATAAAGTAAGACGATATTTAAATAGGGGCATAAAAAATGTATACGTGTTAAGAAAGTGTCTTAAACTTTTTGAAATATTGAGAAAAATTTATTCGAAAATATTCGCTTCTACACCCTGAATTTTTTTAATATTGACATTCGGGCAATATGGTTCACACGGTATATTTTAATATCTTGACTTTGCAGTTAGTTTGGGGCGCATGCATTACGCACCACCTTGTAGATTCAGTTACAACGCCCTTAAATGTGCAAAGTCTTACAAAATAGTCAAAATGTAGACGTTCACCATTTTCATCTCCATTGTTACTACCCTAGAAAATTCCTTGCGTCACTAAATGCATATCAATTATTACACAGAACAATTTGTTCTGGACTGTCAATCGATACTTGTTATATCACGAGGCCTGGTGGAGTAGATGATATGTAGGTGCATGCTACAAATATACAAAATGCAATTTTCCAGTCATGACTAATGGAAATTACTTGGCGAACTTATCAAGCCTGAGCTAGTAATCGAACAGCTGACAAAAATTTGCTGCCAGAAGTAATAAAACCTTACCTATACAAATTCGACTCATAAATCTTTTAAAAAATCCCCGTATAGATAATCAGGTATATTGTTATATAACAAAACATTATATTAAATAATGTTGATAGTTACTATACTTAAATAAATTTTTATGTTGTGGTTAGACCTTAAAAAAACTATATAAATCTCAGTAATCGTCTACGTACAAGATGACTTGTAACAATTATTATGGTATTAAATATTTATTACTTTACAATAAGGAAATAATTAAATTTTGATATGAATCGCCTAGAATAATAAATTAACAATTTATTCTTATTAGATTGTCTGTTTGTAGTGAAGTTACATCTAAAGCGACACACTAAATTCTTCATTTCAAAATATTACGATGTGAGCCAATTTGCCTTAGGAAAATATTGATAATAGAGAGTTATTGGAAATCCCTTTAATACTGCCGAACAGTATTAGGCACGACTTTATTTAAATACTGCTTGCCTTTTGTCCAGAAAAATATAGTTATTGGTTAATAATTTGACGGGATGGGATTCCCCTATTTTTGCCATTTTAATGGTGAATGAGAAAAGGAAGAAAAGTCAAAAATGGTACGGATGGTATTTTCCAACATGCAACGTTTTTTAAATGAACTAGTTTGTGGATAATCCGCAGTGCGAACAAATTTTTCGTCTTTTTTTCTCTAAATTCCTAAACAGATTTTTTAAATTGTTGATTATCAGGTTGTAATCTATTTCGAAATCCTCCCAAATATTCTCGTTGCTCTAGCAATCTAGCCAATAACAGTCACATCTCTCATATCTGAATATGAAAAATTATTGTTTCAGAATTGTTTGATTTTGTAAAGTAATTGATTTTAACTAAAACTGGATCAATACCTTACATTTAGAAATTTTTAATAACGTTAACACAAATTTTGTCTAATAATTATTAAAATTTAACTTACTCTTTATTTATTTATTTCATTTACACCATTCAACAGGCGAATGCCCAATTACAGAATGAGAAACAAACAACCAAAAAAAGAAATACAAAGAAAATATACAGTAAAGTAACAAACAATATATAGAAAATAAGAAAGAGAAAAACTAAACAGATGCAAAATACAGAAACCAAAACAAAAAAAAACTTAAGATACACAAAATTATAATGATAGTAATTAACACTAGAAATAGCATCAGATTAAAAAAGCATTAAGCTTGCTACTGACGTTAGGTTATTTAATAATTTAAATAAAAATATTAAATAAGCAATGCTACGTCTGTCTTCCAAAGATTTAATAGAAAACTTCAGTAAAAGCTCATCCTGAGAAATGCCAGTTTGAGGATAAATTCCGTTAGTTCTAAAAGATATTAAAAACAAAAAAAATTAAAAACGACGTTGAACCCATTCTAAACTGTCAAAATATATTACATAATTTGGACACCAAACAACAGAGGCATTTTCCAATTTCGACCTAACTAAAGTTGAAGTTTTAAAGTTTCAGCAAATTTAAACGTGGACGTGTTTCTAATAATAAATCCAAGTGTTTTATACGCTTTAGAAGTAATATCCAATATGTGGTCATTAAACGATAATATATAATCAAGTAAAACTCCTAAACGGCATATTTCTGTATCGCGAATACCCTATCAATATATCTGCACAAACCCCAGTGAATAATTCCATACTGCAGATGCGAATAAAAACTTGCATAGTACCTACAGAGATAAGAGAACATATTGGCTACACTGTGTTGATAAATATTTAAGGCCATAACAAGAAGATGTTAATGTATAACATAAATGATTAATATGACAAGCCCAGTCTAGTTTATCATCCCACGCCAAGGAGTTTTGCTGATCGAGAATATTGCAAATAATTACCCGTCACTATAAGTCCCTCATCAAAAGTTATTTTACCGTGTAGTGATTTAAAAAGCATGATAGCGGTTTTACCTGCATTTAAAATAACTTTATTTTTTTCTAGCCACAATGGTTTTTAAATATTGAGTTGGCAGTCAGTCACTTCAACATCCATAATATTACTTGATCTAAAAAGCACATTTGTATCATCTGCGTAAGTCACTAATAAGTTCCATCAATTGTTTTATACAAATCGTTGGCAAATAACAAAAATAATTGTGGCCCCAAAACTGATCCTTGAGGCACACCTATCGTCATTAGTGATTCCTCCGACCGAATAACAGAGTTATTAGATTGAATTGCTACTATTTGACTTCGCCGATAAAGATATGATCGAAACCATCTATGTATATTTCCACGTATACCATATCTAAACATTTTTTCTAATAAAATCTGATGATTTACACAATCGAAGGCCTTACTTAGGTGAGCATATAGTCCGCAAGCCAACGACAACATTTTATTAAGGCAAGTAATATTTTGAAGTAATGAAATGATGCCATAAAAACGCTGCGCATACTCCCACTATAATTGAGATTATTATAGATCACCTTCTCGTTTCACACACAATGAAATATGAAATATTGCAGGCATGTCAAATATAAATTCTCAAATTTTCCGCAGAACTAACGCTTTTATCCGAATTTATTTTAGAACTGGAAGCACGAGATCAGAATTCCCTGACGTCGTTGGCATGTTCGCACGTATATTACGTAACTTGTTTGCCAATTTCTGCCGACTATACCCATACAATCTCGATAAAAGGCTGAACGATTAAATATAGATCACTCTGCGGAATCGCCCGGCGTAACCCAACGCCAGGCCATTGTCTGAAATTTGCCGAGTTCATGTACCTTTTCGGTTCTATCAGAGGATTATCAACGTACAGGGTGTCCAATTTGAGAACCGCTCATTGGAAGGCACAGGAACAGTATCTATTATACAGTATGGACTACTTATACATTTTTTACTGTATTGTATGGGAATTTTTGTAAAATCGATGCATAATAATGACATTTCGATTGTCATTTCAGTATCGAAATGAGTCTTTTAGGCACGTGTGATTAAAACAATTTTTTTACGCACATGTACGTAAAAGTAAAATAAAATAACTGAATTTTAAATTATTTATTTATTATAAATATTAATAACACAATCTTTCATATCGTATAATAGTTTTCTATCCATTTTCTTCTGGTACAGAAGTCCAACGCCAACCTCCGTGTCTCTTGGGCGTCGATATGCTGGCACCTGCATCTACAAGGAAGGTTGCAGAACCTCGTCTAAAGTAGTGCCCAGTATACATTGGGTAATCTAAGAAATTCGACAATCTTTTTAGGGATTGAACCTACGTTATTTATATCCACTGCTTGTGTACTACATTTTTAATTCCTGATAGTGAATCTATTGTGATCAATGGTCGATGGACGTCAACGTGCATAATTGACTCCTTCTATATCTCCCTTTGGTATTGTAAATAATCTTGGAACATTAGTTTTGGTATTGGGAACAGTCACGTTAATTAACAACTTAGCATCTGCAATGCTCTCTCTACGTGAATAAGTTAATTCTTATCCCAGAGGCTCCAAATATGGACAACTTTTTGGAATAAGTACTTTTCTTCATCTGCATCTTTGACAAACCTTTCAACCTGTTCCTTGGAAAATATTTTGGATTTCCTGGGTCTATAACCGCTTGATTTCCTTTTGAAGAAATCAATAAAAACATTGGTATCTTTACTAATATCCAATATTTTTATTCAAATGAATTGTAGTTCGCAGCAGGGAATAATTACTCCATAATGTAGAGCGTGGAGATAACTGGGAAAAGTACTCTAGAATAACTATCTTTCTTCGAAATAGTACATAACTTTTTTTCGGCACAACAAATATCAAATTTTGCATAAGTTTTTTGGTACAATTTCTTCGATTTCTGAGGAATCAATACAGAATTTTCAGTATCACTTGAATCTGCGTCACATTTACTGTGGCTTTATGAAGAATTAATATCGAGTCTAATTATTGTATTTAATATTCAGAAACGTTCACAGAATCCAGAATTTTTTAAAATGTTTGTATAGTTTGAAAACATTGTACCATAATAACTGCTCCATAGCAATAACCCTATAGACAATTTAGTTTAAGTGATTTAAATAAAATAGTTTAGCCATCGAAGATTATGTCGAATCTAATTTGAATATTTATTTCACGATTTTACGAAAAATCTTGTTGGATACATGTTGTTTAGGCACTTAAAGTGTTGCATAATTTCACGTCGCGTGCCTAAAATATCATTATTTCGCAATTTGTATCGAAAATAGCTATTAGCTAATACAATGATTTTTAGGCTTTCACGGTCGGTGCCATTGTTTGATATATAGTCATTTTCCGGGTTGTTATGCCGTGACCTCGGTAACTGGTCACAGCTAGTCACAGAATTAAAATCCCTAGGCTATAGCTGGGATTCTTTGACTTGCCCTTGTTGTTCTCGGACTAGACTCTGTGGGGGGGGGGGGGCTATCGGTATCTCTGGGCCCGCCCATATATTGATTGATCGGCTCATGTTGTTGGCATTACGACTGCTACATATTGAAATTGTCTTTAACCCACAATAAGCATTGTTTTAACATATGCAAAAAACATAGTGATACAGGATGTTCCATTTCAGTTAAAAAAAATTATAGCTGTTTAATGTTCACACATGTAACAGCCAGAATAAAACACTTAGTATAATATTTTTAAATTTACGAATATACGACAATTTAGCGTTGTCTATATTCTTTGCGAATTTAATAAAGGATACCTCCGCGCACCGTAGTATTTTTCAATTTTTTCAAAATAAATTAATATCGTAAAATCTATAACTTCTAGCAATAGGGAATGTTATGCAGAACAAAAGTAGTAAAGAGTTCTAGATATTTTAGTTGTATTCGGCCCAGGGGCTTGGCGCTGTTGCCAAATTTTTCCAGACAACATCCTGCGTATAATAATATTTATCTGAAATATGACAATTTCCGAAATTAAAATCACCGTTCCTGAAATACATATAAACAGTACTTGGGTACAGTATTGAAGCTTAAGTACAGGTTTACATATTTCCTTTTGTACCACATAGTCATAAAGAAATCCGCCAAATTTTGTGCAAATTAACACTCCAATCCAAATTCTACGACCTTACTTTTATTTTACATGTACAAACTAACAAATACTACCCTTTTTAACATTTGATACGCCTGCTTACCCCCGAGTTTCTCATTTTCCATCTCATAAGACCTAAGGAAAATATTCAGGTGTTGAACCATCGAAAAGACTATTCGTCGCTGAAAGACCTGTCATTTATAGCCTCCGTGCCCCACTACAAATCCGCTGAAGCAATAAATTAGATCTGAAATATGCTACAGCGTGACTTAATTATAAAAACGTGACCGAGCATCACGTGAAAAGTCTGTATTTTTTTGGACAATGAATGGAACAATTATTTTTAGAGATCTCGTAGAGTAACTTAAAATAGACCGAAGCACATGAAATATCGACCAACGTAAGACTCGAACATGTGACTGAAGTTGTTTTCAAATGTAATAATCGGATTCCGACAAAAATAGAACGGATTCGATTGGGCGTTCGGGTGGTGTTAAATGGTTTTTTCTTGTTAGGTAAGGCCTACGGTCTCTTCTAAAGGGATCTTGTATACGTTTATAATAGAGCTAACATATCAATATTGAGATGTGCAGGATGTCTCATGCGATAGTATGGACCTACTGTGTGCATAATATTATATCAATTATCAAAAACAACGTTATGTTTCGAACACAAATGATAATGCATTTTGAAACAACCACCAAAAATCTAAACTTGCGTTTTGATTTAAACATAATTTTTTGAGCTATTTTTATATGTGAAATATTACCTTTTCATTTGAATCAATATTATCATGTTTTTCACCACCTATCCTATAGCAAACAACTACGGTTAGTTGTCAGCGGTGCCACCAAACATACCAGTTTCGAGCTTGTTAGCTCTGATCAGTTTGCCATAGGTGAGGCCACCAACGAATAACTTTCGCTGTTCGCTCTTTCTCATAGCCTACAGAACGACATAAATGCGCGAGATGGATGTGTCTGCATCTTGTGGTCACTGTTACGACCACAAGCAGACAGCGATTCACTATACTGTGGGTACTATTGAGAACCCGGACATATAATGCCATCGCTCTCTATTATTTTTATGGCATACATACGTACGAGTACATACAGGTTGCTTGTTTAGAAAGTTGAGGTTAGTTTTGCTTGTACAATTTGTTGTACACTTATTGTTGTATTTGTAGTCATTTGTTTATTTTATTCTTTTGATGACGTTTGGCCGATTAGTACATGAAAACTCCGAATACATGTTATATTACTAATATCTCTACTCTCAAACTATTTTTCATGGATCACTCTACTCAACTACACACAACGTCAACAGTCTTGGACTCCCTCTCATTGTTAAAGAAATCTTTTTGTCAGAAAAACCAAATACATTTATAAAAGTATATTGTTTTCTGAATCTTTTTTTTGTGAAAAGAATATGTTCGATAAACTGAGTACTTAGAAAATTAAAAACCAGTAAATGTGTGACGTTTTTGACTAAATTTATTAAATCAAGAAGAAGTAACAAAGCAAGTTCTCTACTTGACTAATAGTCGGTATGACCTCGACCACGTTGCAATAGCATATTGACACGTGCGTGCATTGAGATAATCAAGCGGTTAACGATCTCTTGCGGAATATTGTTCCATTCCTCTTTTGCAGTCTGAGGTGGAAAAATATAATTATGAGGGCTCTAGCGACAAAATCCCACATGTTTTCAATATGGTTCATGTCAGGAGAGTTGGCTGGCCAATCTAATCTATTGATAGGTCCTGCTTCGAGTGTCTCTTGAACCCTTCTTGCGCGATGTGGTCGAGCGTTGTCGTTCATAAACACTTGGCTGAATACACTGCCAAACTGACCAGATTTGTAAAACATTTTTTACCTCATTCAGAAAAACCACTAGGTTTAATCGAATCATTTTATGTGAAGGGGGTCCAAGACTTTTGATGTTGTATGTAATAGATTATGTATACACATCAAGATTAACTACGGTTTCCACTTCGTCGTCTTGAAACTTGGTAAAAAGCTCGGTAATTAATAACCGATTATAACTTAAATCCAACGTCACTGTTTGACCGGCTTTGTAGTCAGTCAGTGACACCGATCTATTCGGTCTGGTGTAGTTTTAGTGTTGCCGCTAATTAACAGCCTCGTTAACGTTACTAATTATGCCCACTACACAATTAGAATTAGAAGTGTGCTCGAGACACTGCTATCTATCAATGCTATGAGGAAGCGTACGTGAAAATAGATCTATATGTATTTCTACAGTTGGACGATGGGTTCGCTGGAATATTTTAGAGTAGGTGTTTCGTTAGTTTTACTGTGGATTTCGAATGTAACGAGGTTATCCGACATACAAAGCGTTGCGAGAAAATATATCAGTACTAGTGGTTACGAGAAATCATTGGAAACGCATCGTATGTACATTACGAGTGTCTTAGTAGCAACACAACGTAGCACATTGTCAACGATGTTTCATTCTTTTTACTGTCTTGTTAATGGCATAACAGATATCGAACTGGTAACATAAGTATAGCAAATGGTCATACACTCACACAGGCTGGTACACGATGAGCTTGCTTTCGAGTTTAAGCGGCACAAGCCATATTTGTAATAATTTACATTTTCAAGCGGGACCAGCTATGAGGAACCCTATATAGACCAATAAAATGTCTGCTTTTATACCACGTGAGCATCTACGTCGCTGTACAATTTCAGCTACCAGTAGACAGCTGTATAGTTGTGGATCCACTGTGAGGTTAGTTTTGTTTTCTACTAATGGAAGAAGATAACAGATAGTAGCAATACAGAAATGTTTATAGACACTGTGAAAAGCTTTCCATGCTTATATGTGTGCATCTACTAATATTCGTAGAAAAATATAGCGTGTCACCTGCAGTACTTATTTCCCACACGTATGATTTGTAGTAGTCGGCAGCAGATTTGCTACAAACTTTTATACACGTATGAAATTTGGCATCATTTCATGCTAGATACTTTTCGATTCGTCTTGAGAAAGCGTAACGCATGGTCAACTACATAAGAACGTAATTAGATAAGGTGGTCCTAAAAGCTGTTCATTGCAATGAATAAATTTTCCGTAATTTATTCAGATTATGCAATTTTTAATATCATTTAGAGAGGGAGGAACTATACTGTGGTTTTTAAATTTCTTATTCCGTAGCCTGGGCAACTTTACCGCTAATTAACAAAATACCACGGACTTCCCTAGTCCTAGCTGAGAATCTTTGATCGGCCCTAGGTGTTCTCGGGCTAGGTTCTGTGGAGACGGACAAGTTATTTGATTCCTGAACCCATTTCTACATTAATTTTAGTTCCTGTTGTTGGTTGTAAGGTCGAATCACAGCTCAAATAACTGTGTTTCTCTCAAGGATCAAAAATGGAGTTATGGCCTCGAACAATAAAACTTTGAGAGATATAAGAATCATTAATCGCTAACTAAAAATCAGTGAAACGAGAATCACTTGGAATGTAAGAAAATGGGAAAAATAAAAAATTGACAAATAACTTTCAAAAATACCTACTTTTCTAGCAATACATATTTTCAAAGAATGTTATAATTCTTGATCAGAAGAAGCTGGTAGATATTAGTGACGATTAGAAATTGCACAATTGGTATTAAAGTCGCAAATCTTCTATAGGTTTCTTTTAAAATAAATCATTAAGAAAATGTTTCATCTATATTCCTAACAGGGCTACTAGATTCATTTGCTCTTCTCAGTCGCACAACCTGTGAACAATTTACTGCTGGAATAAAGCTGAATAATAAAAAATGATATACGGACGTGAAATAAAAAATATGAAATTTTATGAAAATTGGACGTGACATTCTGACACAAATGTACCTTGGCTATAAAACGTATGAAAGGTTCCGTATATATTTCACTTTTCCTTATTTCTGTCCTGATGTACAGAACGTGTTTCGTGATAAATTATTACTTCGTTATTTCTTTAGATCTTGTGTCTTCAATGCAGAATATTAAAAATCTAGATTCCTGACAGCATGAAGTACAATAATATACAGGGTGTTAAAAAAAGAGTGTAAAATATTTCAGGAGGTATGAACCAAAATAAGCAGAAAAGTCTTAATAAATATGGGTCCGCAAAGTAACGGTTGCGGAGATATGGACCACCATTCGTTTTTCAAACATTTTATTTTATTAGGAATAAACCGACAAAGGAAGCTTTTAACAAACAAAAAACAAAGTTACAAAAGATGTTCCAAGTGCCCTCCGTCCATTTCCAAGCAGGCACGACATCTTCATCTCAACGAAATTCGAACTCTTTCGAAAACACCCTCCTTGGTTTGGATTTTTTGACACTTTTGATTAATCCGTAGCTGCAGCTCTTTCAGGCTATTTACAGGAGTACCATACACTAATGTCTTCAAATATCCCCAAACAAAGAAATCTAGAGGGTTCAGATCAGGCCGGACCTGTTTTATAGCCTCCAAGATCGCTAATAATGCTATTAATAATAAAATATTAATAAATATAATAAAATATTTTGTTATCTAAAACAATGATTTTGTTATATAAAGCAAATAAATATGTTAATAATCAATGGACATATTTATTTCACTTAACTACTTTACTTGTGGATATATGACACTTTTTTATTTGAGTTAAATATGAATTTGTTAAATTAAACAAGTTTTTCTCTGCGTGTACAGTTGAATTTAAAGAAATACGTATTTTGAAAGATTTCTGTACCTAAAAATTTGTTGGTTAGACCGCCGTTAGATATTCGTTTTACTTCGGTACCTTTGAATATTCGTAGGAGAGACAGACATTCTTAAATGTCTAAAATTACTTGTGTTTGTAAAAACACACTATTTCAAGAATACGGTGCCCTTTTTAAACAACATATGATACTAATTCCGAGTGGAACCCTTTATGTTGCGGCGGTTTTCATTAGTATTTGTAGAAAAAAATGATAAAGAAAGTATTCGAGCAAAATGTATAAAGGTTTCACAAAGGAAGCCAGCAGTGAAGCAGTTATTTTATCTCTGCTTTACCTAGTCTCATTGAAATCCTCCCACATAACGTCCTATCGATTTTTAGTGACCTTTAACCTCTCTCCGTAATTCCACAGGTTCTGTAGCGGGATATAAACTCCCGGATCAATATTATATTTGCACTTGCGGCTAAACTTGCTCTATGCCGTGTGTTATATTTAGCAATCTAGCCGGAAATTGTTCGAATTGCTTCCGTATTGTAAAGGATAATTCAAAGTGGTCGAACTGACAGGTATTGAAATTTTAAATATGATAAACATAGTTGGGAACAAGCGTTTTTTGAAGGGTACTACAACGTTTCGTATACCCACTTCAGAGATTAAAAATTGTATGATAAACATGCACTTACTATAATAATAATTCTTTCTGAAAATTTGTATCTGTTATAAGTGTTTCGGAAACAAGTAAAAGAATGTCCCTACAAAACAAAACATTATCACTTATAATTGCAAAAGAGGTTTGTATTTGACCGGGTACATTTGAGTTGTTTAATGAGAAACTGTTGCCTAGCAATTAGACCAGAGAAACTGTCAACTATTAATCGATTACTTAATTCGCTAACTGCTGCCGCTCGATTTGAGTGATTTGTAATTTTGAGACGTTTGACGTCTATACCAAAGCGTTGTGCTGAGCATTTAGTTCATTTGGAGATTTCATTAATTCTAATCAGCAGATTTTTATTAGCAACCCTTTAGATTTTGGTGTAAACATACGCTGCCCAATGTTATAGAAGTGCTTCGTTTTTCCATAGTTTTTTTAAATGAGCGTAATGGGGCAAATATCTTCCTGTAAAATATTGCCTCGTTTTCGAAAATAGAGGATTATACTCGATACGTCCAGTTTATTTTCCATTATTTTCAATCCCAGATACGAAATAAGTGGTTTTGCAGTAAGTTGCTTCTGCTCTGCGCCAAGCTAATTCAAACACCAAAATATATATTTTTTTGAAGTCCTTCCGGTTCATTTTCGTCATATACCTAATCTGGTCATTGCAATATTTCACATTTATTAAGAGCTTATGTACTGGATTTTCTGTTTTCGGGTTGTGCTTGTAGGATTTTATGTTTAGCATTACGTGCAGCTCTTTGTAACATTTTAGCGGTGGTGTTCCAAATTGTTTTAACTACCGCTTCTTTGTATATTAAAAGCCCAATCTTGTAATATTACATTCAATTTCTCGATGGAATTATATCCTTTCGCATCGAAAAAGTAGAAAATTGTCGCCAGAATGAAGATTGAGTCGCAACTGTATTAGCAGGCACACAAGTATTAGCAATTTGACTAATTCCTTTGTTCGTAGACTCACCGAATCGACTCATTGCTAGTGTTTAATAATTCAATAAGTTGTTTACCAAAATGTCAAACTATTTATTTTAGCAACGGACACCGTGATAATAATTGATAAATAATGAATAAGTGAAAAAGCCACTAGCGCATTTGTCGTCGTAAATGTTGCAGATAATTTTTGCCGCTGTCAGAGTGACAATTACAGTGTGGCATGTGGGTTTTTTTATATATGTATAAATTAAATTGTGAAGAGTATAACTCTTCAACGAAAAATCAATGCAAAAGGGTATAAGGATGTGGTTAACACGGACAAACTGTATGTATATAATTTAGTATAGAACCATTGAACCATTTACCTACGTCATACCTAATTTTGGTCTTCTTGGGAAAAGAAATAACAACCAAATACCCTGATAACAACTTTGGCATGAATACATATTATGGACAAAAATTCCACTAAGTTAGTTAATAGACAAAGCAAAGTACAACTGATTAGACAAGATCCAGACATCTATGAAACAACCGATTGACTTTCTTTATTATTTACGAACAAAATATTATCTCGGCATCATTTATACGTAAGAGTACACTTAGAACTTGATATTTCCTACCGTTTTCTTGTTATTTGTGATATTATTAGATGTAATTGTGTTAAATAAACATTGGTATTGAATAAAGTTGCCAAATATGGGCACAGAAAGTGCATCTCAACGGACAAATGGGCATTAAAATGTAAAGTTGTAAAGAATTAATTAAACTTTTCTATTAAACATTGCTAATGTGGCGTCCTTTATAGCCGAACCAGATTTAATGCATAAATGATTAATTTCCTTTAAAAATGTTTCCCTACCAAATTTGCTGACACTCGGTTGAGCGGTCCCCGGGTTATTACAAAAAAAAAAACTAAAAAATAATATGTCCTATTATTAATGGCCCAACTGTAAAAAGAAATATTTGATGTATTTTGACACCCTGTATATTCGTTCGGTATCGGCTGGAGCAGTTTTAAAATTAATTTGTGCACCCTTACTGTCCAAAGGGAACCGTTATTGACCATAAATCATTTAACAGAAAACCAATTCCGTATTGGTGGACAATTTGTCAAATGGCAAACAATAAATCATCATCGTTTTATTAAATATCATAAGAAAAGGGGCACATTAATCATTTAAAGGAAATAGTATACTCTATTTTATCAATTTATTAGCTTTCTTTCCTAAATAAATAGTTCTTATACTTTAATATGATTCTGTGTTAAATTCACTAAAGACCGTATTTCAGTTTCATTTGAAATCCCTTTATAGCTATGGCAGTCAAAGACAAATTAAAAATATATCCCGCAGCTATGATTTATTTGTTGGTTATTTTTAAATTAATATATCCGAAATAACTCGTTTGAAACTTTGTCATCTAATTTATCACGATTTTTCCCTGTCTTTTCGGATAATCCTTTTACAAGATTTATCATAGTTCACGTATTTGCTTTACAACTATTTTTTTTAAATTATCGTCAGAACTTATCTAAAACGAAAAATTCTCTGTGTACAAATACAATTTTATATAAAAAAAATCAAAAAGGGCACTGCACGGCACTGAAAACAGGTCCACTGTAAAACCTGATAAGGCGGCAATCTGCGACCGAATAAAAAATGGAAATACTAAAGGAAAGAAATAAATAACATTTTGTAACGCTGATTTTATACACTTGATTTTTTAAATAGCCCCACAAAAAGAAGTCCAAATAGTTTTTTCGTGGAAGAGATGGAGGTCCAGGACGTCCACGGCGTATTGCAGCTGTGTGACGTATCATACACAAGATTTAATTAGGTATATGTGTACCATGCACGGCGTGTCCAAGCATTAACACCAAGAGAGGATGAGGAGGACCGGTGCCATGACCGCCACGATCTTCTGACTTTAAATCTTTTGCACTTCTTTTTGTGGGGATATTTAAAAAATGAAGTGTATCGCACCGAAGTAGACGATATATATAACTGCTGCCAATAACTTACGTTACGGGCCTGCCTCGCTCTATAATTTGTGCAAAGCTAAAAGTACGTCCAGAAAAGTTATAAATTTAAATTACGAGGATAGGAGATATTATAGAAGTTTTTAGAAATTACTTAGATAAGTTCACCTAAGTATTAAGTGCTGACTTAAAACAACTAAGGTTATTCGTCAGTTACCTCACCTGTGACATAGTGATGAGAGCTAATAATCTCGAAACCGGGATATGTCTGGTGGGCTAGTGACGAGCGACTTGAGCTGTTTGCTATAGGTTTTTCAGGTGTAATAGAATGCTGGTCGGGGCATTAATTCGCAGAGTAGTTATTTCCTGGAGTTTTGTGTTGGCCGCCGCCAGATGTAAAAAAAAATACAAAAAAGTGGCAATTCGTATTTATTACTTGACCTGTGAATGATTTTTTCTTAATCTCAACTAGAAAAAAATATGAATTTTATTTCATCATTTTTGGGACACACTGTATATATACTTAAGCTAAATTTAAACTGATCTAACCTTAGCTGATGTTATTCACTGTTTAAAGTTAAAACATTACCTTGCACTACTATTTTATACCTAGTAGTAGATAATATACTGGGAAATGCGACTTTGCAAAAAATATAAATAAATCTATGCAAATAATTTGTTGAGCTTTTGTCGTAATAAACATGTGACTATAATACCGTTCGATTACTTGGCTGCTTGTAGTGTAATGGACCGTATAAAAAGTATTCACGGCTTTTCGATTGTGTTAAAATTTATGTGGTTTGGCAGTCAGGTTTATTATCCCAAATTGATTGAATTATCAATTTTATGATCATTGTTCACCGCAACTGTTATTTAATCACTGTATAAAAATATATTTCTTAGAAGCGATGTTTGCTTGAAGAAACAGCAAATATTGTTTATCAAAACCTCGCCTTAAAAAGGGAGGAACATAAAAATAAATATGTATGTAATATTTATTTTTTATACACGAATCCTTATTGATGTTTCTGCGGTGTTTTTTTGTTGATGTGCACCTGATTTTTCCATTTTTAAATTAACACAAATACAGTTATCCCAAGTTATGCTGAATAATCTAATCTGCGCAAAAATAAGTTTGTTTTTCATAAAGTAAACAATTTTCGATGTTTTTATAGACACTCTCGTTAACTATAGGAGATAGAAAAGTAATCAACCTTCCACTCTCGATCTCTTTTTTTTAATAGAAAATTAATGGTCAAAACCAAAATGACCTATCGTCTTTTGTTTTCGAGTAATAAACAAAATTTAAAAGTTTCGATAGTTGTTTGTAAAGTCACTTTTTTGACTCCAGTGGTCTACCTATTTTTTTTCTAAGTTTATTAATTTTTGAGTTATAACCTAAAGTTGTGTTTTTTTAATTACAAACCATGAGGTGGCCATGAGTCAGTGGAAATCGTTAATAATCTGAAATAAACTGTTTCCTCAGTAAAATGGCGAATAATCATATTTAACCTCACATATTATACAGGGTGTCCGGAAAGTAATGGGACCCAGCTTAAGCATAGCTTCCTGTGGTCAAATAGAACCGATTTAGACAAACTTAGCTTAGTCCAAAAGTGCCTCGTTTAGAAGTTACTGGGCTTCAAATAAAAAAAAATTGTTTTCTTATTATGGGCATAATTAATAAACGAAACGTCCAATATTGTCCATATTGAAATTTGGTAGTTATTTTTTAAATAAGTACAAGCATTGCGAAGGAGTAAGTAGTGCCAATTATCGCAGAGGGCTTACGGTGAGCGCTCTATCAAACGATGTATAAGGTTTGTTCCAACAACCGTCGAGAACTGGTTCAGAACCGTGAGAAATATTTGACCAACACCGTCTTACATCGCATTCGCCGAGAGTACATTAACAACTGAACTGACTGACTGGACGGTTCGGAATCGATTCTTGCTGTGTTGGAACAAACCCATAGTTTTCGCTCAGTAACTCCTTAACGGATAATGATAAAAATATGCGTTTTTTTAATAGACTATAAATATTATTTTACGTCGACGCTGTGTTTTGAAAGTGTAAAATTTTTTTTTTTAAATGAATTTTGCATATTTTCAAAATTTCAAAACACAGCGTCGACGTAAAATAATATTTGTAGTCTATTAAAAAAAAAACGCATATTTTTATCATTTTCGTTGAGGAGTTACTCAGCGGACACTATACCGTAAGCCTTAACATCGATATTAAACTAAATCAACTTTATCACTAGCGTGAAAAGTGAATTAAAATTATATATACACGAAATACTTGCAATAATTTAATATAGCTTTGGTACACATAGAAATGAGAAATAAACACTAATATTAAAACCAACTCGCCTTCAACACTGTTACTGTTAAAACTAAATCACCTTTCTCAGTAGTATTAAAGGTATTGTTTTAACTGGTCTTAAAATTGAATTTTCAGTAGACATTATCCAGCCTACTTTTAAGTACTATTTCTCGATTTTTAACCAAATAAATGAATCGCTATGAGATTCCATTCTAAAGTCGTATCTTTTAATTCTGGTACAGTGTAAATGTGATATACTTTATAAATTTTAACTAGGCAATAAAACAAATTGTGGAACTATAAACGAAAGTGAAGGTGGTTTATTTTTAGTTAAGTTTGTTCGAAAATAGATCGTCCAGCCACTTTTCGATCGTGTACGTTGTAAAACGTTATGGTCAAACAGGCAGATGATGTTTTATATCGAAATAAGTGCGTTAAGTGTTGGAGCACATCCAGAAAAGATAATCATCTACGAAAGTGTGTAATATAATTTAATAGTATCGTAACTCCCACACCTCATTTTCGTACCTTCATTATCTTTCGCTGTTTATGCAGTATTAACTGTTCTAATATTCAGATTTTATTTGATGGTTATAGCGAGGTTTATGTAATAGTCATTGGTAAGTTTATTTTACCACAAAGAGGTAAATATTTTTATAGGTAATAGGTATGCGCTAACACAATAATGTAAATATTAAATGTTCAAGTTTCGTATGGAAATCAAAGTAAAGGAAATATGAATGTATGACAAAATTTTGAGTTCACTATGATGAATGTTTAAAATGCAAATAACTCAAAAACTGATAGAGTTACATGCAATAAACAAGAGTACCTTTTGTGTTCAAAATTGAACTGCCTTTTAGATTGTCTAGTCATTTTAGCCATAACTCATTAGGCAAAAAAGATATGTTGTAATTTACCTAAGTTACAGGGTGTAACTAACGCCCTGTATATATAGTGCTAAATTCAGCATAAAATTCGTAATTTTCATGCCAAAAAACATAAAGTCACCAATTTTCAAGACGATACTGCTTAAACTCACAAAATTATTAAGAAATTTCAAATTAAAGTTCCAACTTTAAATACCCTGTATCTCGTAAACCTGCAACATAAGACATCGCCATATTTTGGTGTGTAGTATCTCCAGTTCAGAGATCGCCCATTCTTATTGAATCACCCTATATAATACATTTATGTCGTCAACTGGCATTATTATACAGATTTGCAATTACTTATAGTAGGTATATGATTATTTGAAAACCGATAGTAATAAATTGACAGTTTGGAAATTATGACTCTGTTCGGAACAGCGACACCTGGACTGTAAATTCCTTTTTTCACACAAAGGATGAACGTTTCGTATGCTATTTTTTTCCTATCGATTAATTAGCTTTCGAATAATAACAAGGAGGTGGAAATAGTCCTCAGTTCGACGACGAAGTAAATATTTAAGTTACCTATATTGACGTTTTTCTATTTGTAGCGAAAAGAACAAAGAGAAATGACTAGAATTTAGTTCACATTGAGCTAAATTCGTTTCTGCGTCTCTATTATATGAATAAATTTATTTTTATGACTACTGAAAAGTTCCAGCGGTGAAAAAGATAAATTTTAGGTGTAGCGAATGGTTCATGGAAATATTATGTTTAATAAACTTTATTATTATTAAATTAGAATTACAATTAAATTGCTTTAACAAAAGGATCTATACTATGGTTATATAAGGCGTTACAAAAAAAAGGTCCTAGCCTTAACCGCACATTCTTTCAACGAAAATGGTGGGACTTTTCTTGGCCCATGCTTCTTTATTCTTAGAAATATATACAGGGTGTTGTAAATTAGTAAGCCAAGCCGTTAACCACATGTTCTTTTTTTATGACACTTTTCATTTTGCAACTCCATTTACAAAATACAGTGTCAAAATTAAAATTTTAAAAACGATTTTTATTGATAGCTCCGATTTTAGAGATATTTGTTTGAAATTTGGCACATAACTTTATCTTAAATCGGCATGCTTTCTTGTAATTTTGGTACAAAATATCAAAGCATGAACGGAGAAAAGGCGGGTTGTAGTACTCAGACCCCATCCCCCAATTTTTTTGAGTACACATTAGAATATTTTTTTAGACATAGTTTGATTTAAGACTCTGGTTACGAGATATTACAACTTTTTTGAATGTGCTAGATATTGCACAAAGTAAATATCGCTAAGTAGTAAATGTTGAGGTCTGATTTTATTTAAATAGTTCTGCATTATTATTATTAGAATACACAATTGAATGTATAAAACTAGTACAAATGTACAAAATACAACAATTATTTATTAAATACGCAGGTTTTTCAGCATACAAAATGAAAACAAATTTCAATAGATAAGAACTGATTATTCAATTTTTTTAATGCAAACTTTAGCATAAAAGTTTTAGCAAAAATTGTTATTTTTAAATAAGAATGTTCTAGGTATCATATACTGAAGCTGTGATATTTCGAAAAGCAAGCCCTACATCAAAATATGTGATGATAAAAATATATTAGTCAGTTTCGCTCAAAAACCAAAATAAAACTTGGATACTTATTATGGTAAAGTATAAGTTTAGATTTTGAAAATATAAAGTAGTAAAGTAGCTATCTACAGGTGCATTCATATAGTAACGTGTTAAGGAATAATTTTCAGTAATTTATATTCGTCGATCTACTATTTCAAGACATTGTCATAAATTTAGAACTACGGTGACCGTTCCAGAAAAAACTAGCTTGATGAAAGTCTAAAAGTAGACACAATCGTAAAGAAGTGTCGTTATACGTCAAGAGTTAAAAGTCATTAACGTCCAGTTCCTGCTGGCATTTTTTATGACAACGAATATATTTTTTTTAGTACTGAAATAAATATGTCGAGAAATTACCAAGTTCTTCGCTGTGAATTCAATTCAGTTTATCATTATTATTAGCAATATATCTTGTCTTGTCGCGCTAGACTTTTTTTAACCTTGCATGTGTTGTCCTGCAATTCGATCTCTCAAATATTGTCTTGGTCTTGTCCTGTCTTGATTTGTGACGCCAGAGAATTTCAAGAAAAAGCAATACAGGATGCTAGTACTAGTCGAAACGTTCAACAACATAATAAAAGTCGTGTGGAGTCCGATATTACACCGGTCCTATGTAGCGTATGTGAACATTAAATTATTAAATATATTTAACCTAGCGCCTTCGCCATTTATTCGAATAATAAAAATTCACCTATTTTTCGAACATTTATTTTGAAAAATATAAATCAGTTTTCCTACAACGCAATAAAAAACCTAACAAATCCTAAATAATAAGAAATATAGGGGTATATATTGTGGGTGTAATGCGACGTTGGTAGGGGTTTTAGTCGACAGAGTACTTACTTAATTAGTTTCACACAATATATTTAATACCTGACAAAAAATGTAAAAAAGACCTATCTTTCGAATAAACGAAGTTGTGCTAGTAACTTTTACAATTATACAGGGTGTCTGGAATATGACTTCCGTAATTTAAAGGGCTTATATCTGACTAAAAGCAATAAAAAAAATATATAATACGAATAGTTTGTCTACAAATACATTTCAAAACTAAAAATACAACTGCAATAATATGCAAAACTATGTTACGCAATTACAAACTAAGGTTAAGTAAAAGCGCCTGTAACGTAATTTGTTCATAATTTGATTTGTGGATCAGTATTAATGAAGTCAACAATTGAAGTTTCCGAGAAACTTTTTTAAACTGTAACAGGTCGATTCCTGATTTTAATTTACTGTTTTTTTTCAAATAAAAATTTAATATACATAGTGATCTACTTTCGAGTAATGACGTCAACACCGCTTTTTTTAAATGAAACACCCCATTTTTCCCCATTTCCGGATTTTCCTTGCTGAGCTGATTCCAAAAATGTATCACAAGTTGCTTCAAATTTGTACAGGGTGGGCAACTATACCAAAATTACAAGTTATTTACAAATGAAGAAATGTACTGAAAATGAAATTAAATTATGTATTGTTATTACAACTACTTTGATAAACTATTAAAAAACACCCTAAACACGTTTATTGGTGATCTTACGTTGACGTTGACCGAAGAACTGAATTCTGCGCGTATATGATGCACCAAAAAAAGTACATACCGAATAACAGTTTTATTTGTAACGTTTCATTTTTCGACGAGGCAATTTAAGGGGGCATGTTAATCGACAAAATACCACAAAAAGTCAATGTGTGTTCTGGTATTGTGAGAAATTGTTGGTTCATATTTTTTTATGTAAATTTAACAGTAGCATTGTATCTGAATTTAGTAACGTATAATTTTTTATTAAATTGAAACATCTTTGGTATTATTGCCTACCCTGTACCAATTTTAAGCAACTTTTGATACATTTTTGGAATCATCTCAGCAAAGGAAATCCGAAAATGGAAAATGGAGTGCTCCATTTAAAAAAACTGATGATGACGTCATTACTAGAAGCTAGGTCACCCTGTATATTAAATTATTATTTGACAGTGAAAACAGTGAATTAAAATCAAAAATCGACCTATTTCGGTAATTTTTAATAATACTTATTGTTTATTTAGCTAATAATGAATTTATGTGTTATTTTATAAACGCACTATATAAGTAGCAATTACTAATTAAAATGCATTCTTATAAATTTGAATAATTCTAACCAACATTTATTAAATATAAAGTTTCTAATACACTGTTATTTCTTCAGTTGAGTCAATGCGTGTAATAAAGTAGTAAAGTTAAGGAATATTGGAAACATATGTAATTCAGCCAACTTACAAAAACTAGCGTTGTATCTATATAATTAATTAATATTAAATTATCTCTAAAATGTAGGCAGAAGAACAGCGTTCAAATTTTAAATGTTCTGCCAAGTGACGGGATATTTCTACATGACGTGATTTCACGTGTCGGCCATTATTTTGAATAAGACACATAAAACAGTTAAAAATCTAAAATAAATTCTCCTTTATCACAGTTGACCCAGTTTCGTGATACACATTTATCGAAATGAGACCGAAATAGTTTCTGAAATATGTTTAAATGAAAGCTGGATTTATTTTCAGCACTTTGTATTGCCCAGCACCGTCTTGAATATAAATATTATTTTTTTACTAAAACATTGGTCAGTTATAACTTGGAATCAAATTTTAATTCGGATTCCTGTTACAATTCGTGTTAATGTTTTATTCATTTCTGAGTTGTATAATAATCGTCAACATTTTCAAAGCATTTTTCTAACAGGTAAATATTTAGTTGTTTTTTAAATAGATTTGGAGAATCTTTTATAAAATTTGGCAACTTATTACATATATAAACCCAAGTAAGGTGGCGACTTAAAAGTTACATTGTATTTAAAATTCTTAATATGATATTTAAAACAAAGTATTTTCTTTTTGTAAAAATAAAAGTACATAGTTCTTGAATCAGCATACAAGTTAATGTTAAAATATTAAATTTTTTAAAGATCATCTTATATGAAGCGTTTTGGGCAGCTTCCTAAATACATCCTAAGATCTTTTTTTGCACCTTGAATACACTCGGTGACTGAGCTGAGCTACCCCAAAAGGATATCCCATATTGTAGTCTAGAAGGCACTTGGGCATGGTATACCTGAATAAGTTAATCAATTGTCAGTACTATTTTTAGGTAACGAAACAAGTAACAAAGTGAATTCAATGTAGAAGTCAACTGAGTACAATGTAACGACCACGAAAGGCAATCATCGACCATAATACCCAAGAATTTCACATGATCACTGAATCGTAGTATATTCTCGTTTAGTTTCATATTTAATTGAGAACAATTCTTTTGCCTATTATGAACTCTCAGGAGATGAGTTTTATTACAGTTAAAGTAAAGATTATTTTCATTGTACCAGTCACTAATAATTTTAAAAACATATTGCATTTTAATTCATCATCACTTACGTCAAAAATTAACAAACTTGTATCGTCCGCATACATAACACAAAATTCATTTTTAATTACCATATCAAGCTCATTTACATACAACAAAAACAGAATAGGTCCAATAACAGATCCCTGAGGAACTCCTACACTGACATTAACCTGTTTCGATTTGCAGTTTCCTCTGTAATATTAACATATTGTTTAGGACAATTTAAAAGTGAGGCAACCCAGTTATCAGCTATACCACGGATACCTTACTTATCTAGTTTACATAATAACTTTGCATGGTTAACACAGTTGAATGCCCTGCTGAGATCACAAAAGATCCCAACAGGGCACTCGCCAGCCTCCAAGCACTCAATTAGTTTATTATAAAAAGAATATACAGCAGTTTGTGTAATCAAATTAGAACGAAATCCATGTTGATTTTTGAAAAAATATTACATTTATGAAAAATTTTTAGCAAGCGATCTATATTCAAATATTTTAGATAAACTACATGGAATAGTATAACAGGCCGATAATTTTCAGCAAAGTGAGGATCATGTTTTTTTGTAAATGGGCACCACTTTACCCGTTTTCAATAATTTCGGAAAAGTTCCTGTTGAAAAAGATAGATTTACAAGAAATGTAATTGGTTCTATTATGAAATCAAGTATCGTTTTGAATAAATGCATTGGAATACCGTCAGGTCCCGATGAATGTTTATTTTTCAATTTGGTTTTTAATAAATTCAGAAGTTCTTCACATACAACTGGTTCAATGAAAAAAGATAAACTGTTGCAAATGGCTTAATGTTCACTATTTGTATTGGCTTTTGATATATCATTAATTATTTTATGTGGTGCGTCTATTAAGAAATCATTTAAAATATTAGCCACTTTATAAGGATCGTCACATAGTTGTTTTTTATGAAGTATATTCATGTTTTCGTGTTCCTTGTTTTTATTTGTTAAATCTCTGACTACATTCGATATATTATTAGAGTTTCAATACAAATTTTATCCAAATCTATTTTGGCAACATTTAAATATTTAGAGTATATTGCTACACCTCCTTTGTCAAATATACATCTACAAAAAAAATGTTTTTAATGTAAAACTTGGAATATTCCTATACTTCACAGCATCATATTTTAAATGAGTGTCAGTTAAACACAGAAACTTAATATCAAAAACAATTAACATCAACCTCTAAAGAGCTTGTCACATTATTTAAACTTTGTGTATTTAAAAGCAGAATATCAGGATCAAACATCACTTTTCTGGCGGTGCCACCAAGCTCCTCTGAAAAAAACCTGATAATTATTGTTTATGTTCTAAAATGCAAATTTCGTCAAAACCATGAGAGTAATCGAGTCTTATCAAGAGTACCTTTTTTAAAGTAAATGAGTTGAGCAATATAAATTTCATACTCAAACTCCTTTTCTTCCATTGCCGTAGAATTTTTAAAGGTGCAATTATCAAAAAAAATCAAGTTCTACGCCTATGGATTAATATCGGACAAAAATTTAACACCATTTTTTTGGCCACATAAAACTCTACCAATATACCAAATTTCAGCAAAATCGCATATACCGTTTTAAATTTATATGGGAAAAACGATTTAAAAATTGTAACTTCAAGGCCCTCTGGAGCCCAAACGAAGCAACTTTGTACTAAGGTAATTTTACTTAAATCGACTTATTTTGGTCTAAGGAATATGTGGTATGTTTTTGTAAAGACCTTTTACAGACACCCTGTATAGTAATCTTGAATGATGTATATAAATGGGGATATTTCGCTCTTATTGATTCACACTGAACTTCTGGAAAATATTTCATCATTGTTGTTGTAGATCCGAAGCCGAGGTTTCAAGATTTAAACGACACACATGCAGATGAACAAATTTTAGTATGTACACCTTTTATAGAAAATTCTTTATTGATGCCAGTAATCCTATTTCTATTAAGTATTTTATGAGTGATTGTCATGAGTTCATTTTCGTCTTTATTTTGAGGTGACGTATTTGATGGAACTGCTGAAATATTAGGTTTAGATATATATTAAAATATGTATAGCAGCGTTTACATACACTGTAAGTTATTGCTAATACAAAACTAATTGGAGTTTATTGAGGCACTTGCCAACTAAAATTTATTAGTTTTCAATATACTTTTTTTTAAATAAATTAATAAAACATGTTTTATAACGGACATGAATCGTAGTTGCTGAATAGCTGGAAATCTTTTTTCTTTTCTTCGGCCAATTTTAATTGGCTCAAGCAAATAAAATAGTTTTGATTTATCTAAAAGTGCAACCGACAAGATTTGTTTGAATTCCACGGCAGCAATAATTCATAAAAACCACGTGCATTCAAGCAAATTTGTTTGGTGAGTGTCGCGTCTTTGTTATGAACTAATACAATATTGATGATTATCTACATCATAATACAGTGTGTAACAAAAAAGCATGTCATCCCGTTAACTGCGCATTTTTTGCGGAGAAATATGACGATTTAATCGTACTTACCTATGTTAAAAATGCCTTCCTTAAAAGATACAGGGTGTTAAAACTATTTTTTTGTTATAATTTTTCAGATTTTCACATATCACTTTGAAATTTTGTAGATACTTCTTGTTATTAACCAAATCCTCAAAGGTGTTATTGTAAACAACAATTAAAAAGAAACGTAGTCACGCGGAGAAGGGGTTATTTTATCCCCTCACTTTTCTGACGCACACCTGCCTGCAAATGATTTTTTATAACGTCATAATGTTAGTAGTCATGAGTTTTGTTTAGAATATTTTATTACTCTTGATAATTTTTCGTAAAACTCTTCATTTATATATTTCTTTCAAACATCTATAAAAACAGTATTTGGTGTTCATATCGTATATTTGAGCCCTTTACTAATGTTTCTGATGTCTGGTAGATTTTTTAAGAACTCTAATCTCTTTGGCAAAATGGTAATGAAATATATTATATATTGTAAATAAAAAAATTACTTTTATTCACTTTGTATATCGTCATTGTCCAACTATTTAGACATAAATTCAATTCATCAGAGACATCAGCTAAAAAAAACTAAATGCGTGAGAACTGAATCATTAAAAAAAATAAGGGAAGTTTTAAAATAAACCATCTTATGGATGTCATTAACTTCTTAGGAATAGTTTCGCTTATTTTAAATATTTCATATTAACTGAAAATAACTCGACTCTTGACGCCTACTATGATTGATGTATTATTTGGCAAGAGTTCATGATTGATACGAATAAGCTAATTATGTTTTTATTTTTAATGATTTATAACAAAATAAATTTATGTTTCAGCCCTAATATACAGGGTATAAGTGCAAATGTGTAAAATATATACAGGGTGTTTCAGGAGGAGACGTACATCCTTGATTATGTTATTCTACGTTAAATTTTAAGCATTGCATTTTCTTTAATAACTCTCGACTACTTTGAGGTAAATTCATGAAATTTTGTATGCTGAGATTTCTTGGGACGGAAAATTGTAATTTTATGCACAATTGGCTGTAGTTCCAATAAGAGGGCGCCATAAGCAACCATTAGGATCCTTTTAAATTGCTTCAACTTTTTTTTGTCACGGTGTATGTCATTTTGGAATAGAAAAACGTTTCCCCCTACCTTTTCTAAAGTTAAAAAATATACACCTTATTGAAGTTTCTAGGAGCAGCCGTTTCCGTTAAAAACTCATCTAACAATGGTGATGCATGCAAATTATGTATTAGAGTGAATCGAAAGTTATTGTCAGATTTTGTACATTTTGTTTTGGTTTTGTTTGTTTGATTTTATTTTTGCAATTCTCACAAAAAAATTCAGGCTGTTTTGATTAACCAACAGAACTAATAGTTCTTAGTCTTTAAGTGTTATGCCCTGCTTTTAGGTAAAAGTAAGAGAGCACCATATTATTTAGGTAAATCAAAACATATTTTTTTAATGTGTTGGGCTATGTTTAAAAAATGTAAAAGAACGTTCAATTCTACATAACAAGTGTACTCTTGTTAAGGTCGTCTAACTTTATCGGTTTCTGAGTTATTTGCATTTAAAAGTTTCGATGTATTTTATGGTGATTTTCTTTCAAGCTGGTATTGCTATTTCTTTCCTAAGTAGGCTTCTGTCAAATTTTTATGTCGTTAAATATTAGCGTATTCTACGTGCGTGTAATTTATTAGTTAGTGATCAACAAATACCACGACATAATAATTTTTCTAATACTTAAACACCCTGTATTTCTATACCAGCGACATTTGTATAAAGCATGATGAGCTCAAACATAATATTTTGTTGTGTAGTACTTCCAGCTTAGTGTTGACTCATTATTTCGGACTCACCCTGAAAGATATATTTTTATTAATGTTTAATCGTATATTTACTTACTTATGTACAAAAAAAAAACTTGGTAAATATTTTTATCGCCGACTTTTCAACTTATGGAACCGGTTTGTCTTGGATCAAATCCAATTATAGTACAAGCTGCGGATAGCCAATTTTTTTTTTTAGTTTTTGACCCTTGTATATGCGGTATAGTCCAAAGTTTGCAATTCGATTTGGTTGTTTTGAAGTCTAACGCTATCTGTCACTGTAAAGAATAGAAGTGTATAAATATATCTTTTGTTTATGTCTTCCTTGCAAGTCGTTATAATAATTTCAGGAGGTGGTAGAATACTTTTGAGTCGATTAAAACAAACATACCTATACAGGGTGGCCAGATAGAAACGAAACAGAGCCATTTTCAAGAACTGCGTCAAGATTGTAGAGAAACGCTCAGATCCGTCGATTTTAGATTAAAGGGGGACATTCTTTGCTGGTATTTTTAACTCTGCCACTTTCACCCCCCAAGCAAGAGTAAGCATCACCCCAAAATATTTAAATGGGTTGAGTAATATTTATTTTGAAAGCTCTTACAATTCTCTTTAAAACAGACTTTAAATTTTATAATTCCGCTCAATACTTAATAAGAGTTTTGATTTTAAAGTTAAAACTTATTTACAAACAATTAGTAACGGTAAAAATTCCACTCATACGAGTTAAGTACGCCAATGGTATAAATTTAGTATTTCTTGTGTTACATTGGTTTTTGGCGATTTGTTATCACTTTCGTAAAAAAGACACACAATTGTAAAAAACAGAAATGAATACTATACACACAACGAACGTACAATTTGTGGATTCCAAATTTATTTTCTATTATTATTTGGAAGCGTTGGTTGGTAGTTTATTTAATTGCGTTTTTGAAAATTAAACACTGTGAGTGTGTATCCTAAGGGTACGTAACATGATGCACGTCTGATTGTATCATCAGCCACGTGTTTGTGTTGCATCTAGAGGGAAACTGTGATATATATGCAGTCGAGCCATAAACAGAGCGTTTGTCTCACTTGAAACTACTTCATAGTCCATAGAGCGTGAGTAGAGCGTTATTGCCTATGCTAACATCAACTCTCTTACAAATGCTGATGTTTCAAACACTAAGTTGTTACTTCTTAGCAGTATAAGCCTTTCTAGATGGAAACCCAACGCTTGGCATCGTGTCCTATAGCGCTGTGCTTGTACTGTGCAATACACATGCAGTAAAGGTATAACCAGTGTGTATCCTAAGGGTATGTAACATGATGCACGTCTGATTGTATCATCAGCCACGTGTTTGTGTTGCATCTAGAGGGAAACTGTGATATATATGCAGTCGTTGCGGAAAGGGTAGATATCATTTCGCTTTTTATAAACAACAAATATGCGAATAGAAGTATGTTCTAGAGTTAGTAAAAAAATTGCAAGAGACAGGGAATGTAGCCAATAAAAAACGAGCAATTGAAAAACCTATAGTTAATGAAGCTAGTGAAGTTGCAGTTTTCGGAGAAGTTCATCTTGATCCTATATTAAGTACGAGGCAGCTGGCATCTGTGTCTGGGATCAATCAAACTAGCATACAAACCATTTTGAAGACATTTAGTCCAGGAACTTCATGAGGGTGATTATGACCGCCGTTTGCAACTTTGCGAAATAATGAGTGAGCGAGCAGGGAACGATCCCAGTTCCCTTTTAACATCTGTTTTTCTGATGAATGCAGTTTTTCGTGAACGGGACGGTAAATCGTCACAATTGTCGCTATTGGTCATATTCAAACCTAACAGTTTTTCATGAGGAGCATACACAGCAACCGGAGAAATTAAATGTATGGGCTTGAATTTTCGGTGACCGGCTGGTGGGTCCTTTCTTTCTACCTGTTAATTTGACTGGCTAAATGTATTTGCAATGACTAGAAGACGCTATTGACCCTGCCTTGACTGATATTATTGAAAATGTTCCAGATTATGATGATCATTTGATTTTTTAACAGGACGGTGCTCCTCCTCATTATGCGTTAATTGTCCGTCAGTATTTGGACCAACGTTTTCCACGGAATGGGATTGGGAGAAGAAGCAGCATTGGGTGGCCTCCACGATCACCGGATTTATCGCCCTTGATTTTTTCTCGTGGATACCTAAAAAGTAAAATCTATAAAACACAGCCAGCGTCGCTGCAAGATTTGCGTCAAAAAAACGTCAGTTACCTGTTACATAGACATTGAGCCGACCCTGTGTTAACTGACCTACACCATAAGTGATAAAGTGCGGTAGAAGTGCTGACAAAGATTCCTGTCGAAGTTTATCTTTTTATACCGTATATTATCAATAACCTTATGTTAATTCCAGAAATTATCTATTGTTCATTGTTCCTAGTGCACGAGGCAATCTAGTAATTTGTATTACGTATGTTTCATGTATATATATATATATTTTTTAGACCTTTTCAGCTTCAGTTCAGTTCAGTCTTAATCAAGTCAAAACGCTGTTAAAGATTTGAGCTAACTCTGTTTTGTTCTTAGTAAAATACCTGCTGTTAGTTAAATAAAACACAATTAGAAAGAACGAACATCTTTTTTTGGGTAGTTATTTTAATTAACAAGAGTAAAAGCTGAGTCCAGAACCAACCAAAGAAGCGGAGGGGCTTCTTCGAACCAAGAACTGCAAGAAGCTCAACGTCACTCGTCGACGAATGCCGTCGAATCACTCCGGAAATGCTTCAGAATGTGCGCGAACGTTTCGAGCAAAATCTTTATTCTTGTATGCAAAACAGGCAGTCATCAGTTTGAACATTTAATGAACAAAGTAGTAGGTAAGCAACTAAACATAATTTAAGGTTTCAAATGTAAATTTTTTTCAAAGTATTGAGCGGAATTATAAAATTTAAAGTCTGTTGTGGGAAATTGTAAGAGCTTTCAAAAGAAATATTACTCAAAGCCCAATGCCATTTAAATATTTTGGGGTGATGCTTACCCTTGCTTGGAGGTGAAAGTGGCGGAGTCAAAAATACCAGCAAAGCCTTTAATCTAAATTTACTTTTATTACTGAATTAGCACATATACTTCTGAAGTTTAATGTTGCAAGTATGTTAATGTGATAAAACACAGATTAGATTTTCTCAGTGTAAATAATAAAGAAAAGAAAATATATCTTTCTAAAGCTGAACACTATGTATCTTATGTATTAAAAAAACCTTTACGAGAGTTAAAGATGAAAAAATAGGTACACCCTGTATAAAATGTTACATTAAGCCTCGATTTGAAGAATTCAAATTTGTCATTTGGACTCAAAATTAAGGCCCTTTCAATGTACACAGAATTCGCTTAATTCGGGTAGAATTACAAGAAGATAATAACGTAATTTAGTATTGTAATGGGTATAAATAATTACATAAGTGATGCGGTTATACACAGTAGTCACGGTTATAACTGTTGCGTAAGAAAGTAAATAGAGAACATGAGGGAATTACGAATATTCTGTTTCTAAGAACAACCTGGGAAAGTTTCGGATAATAATAAATAATGCATAATTTCTTTTATGTCTGTTGACACACCTTCAAAACAAGTCGATAAAAATATAAATGTAGGTACGAGAAAAATTTAGTTAAGTTTAATCGCCTTACTTGCAAACCTTCGTAACTCAATAGATTCAGATTTATTGTAGTAGGTCTTTGTGTCAGTTGGGAAAAAGAGTACATAATTAAGAAATCAAGGGCCATTTTATTATTTAAAACACGGCATGGGCATGGATGAAAATAATCGCACTTTTATTAAGATGATGCATAAATAAAATAGATGCCCAGGAGGTGGTGTTATTAGCATGAATTCAAACTATAATAGTAAAATTGAAATTTTGTAACTGAGGAGAAATGCATTAGAGACCATTGAAATTATTTACTTTGTACAATTGAAAATAATAATAATAATGACACTCTCTTAAATCAGTTCATCGGAAAAATAGGTTAGGTATTAGAAAATCCAGAAAAATCTGCAAATTTAGTGAAAATCTGTTGAGTGATTACATTATCTCAACTTTGACACTGTATCTTTTTCAACAGCAACCTTTAAACTAAGACATATTTTCTTCCAAAGATGTCGCTCCTGCTCTGTGGCCCATTAATAATAGTTCACCCTGTATAAATTGTAACTGAAAACCACAAATACACTAGACTTCTACACAGACTACTTCACCTAGAATCCAAAACAACGGAAAGTAAAAAATGGAACTACCAGTGTAACATAAGCCCGTTTTTTTAAAATGTTCAACTGTCAGTACGACTAACCCCCATAGATGTCATCTATTTTAAATGGCTATATAAGTATTTAATTTTACTTCGATTTAGTGCGACGACCAACTCAATTAAACAAAAAAAACAAAAAAATAGGTACTTAATTAAATCGCCCAACAGATGTATATCATATTCCTTCAAGAGAAGTGTGTGTCATATGTTTCTCTCTAATCGTGACTTCCACGCATGGGTCCGCTGTGGACCTGTCACAAATGATTGATGGTCTTCGTTTCGTTCGGTTCGAGCCGCAGATGTTCGAGCATACCGCGACAGAAGCAAAATAGATGCAGAAAGCAAGATAGACGTACTTGGATTTTGAAACAGTCGATTTTTTCAGTCGGAAAATAATGAAGACGGTTAATTTTATAATGTGACAACATACAGTGTGTATGTGTGCATAAATGCAACATAGAACAACAGTAGATCCCTGACGACAAAACAATGCGATGTTGCCACACTTACTTTAGTTGATGGTTAAAAAGATATAAGGTGTCAAAGTTAAACTGTTATGTTGGGTATTTGTAAATAACTTTTTCAAAAATTCAAATATATGCATACATTTTGGAGATCGGGATTTTTGGGGGTGAGGAATTCAAATTTGTTTCTAATTTTGATGTCGCTAGTAGAGAGCGCCACTTATGACATGTCATGCTTCTACGGCTTAGTGTATCTATATGATTATTTAAACACTCGATTATCCTACCTTCTTTCATCTGAAAAATATATGCTTTGTTGGAGTCGTTAGGAGCAACCATTTTTGAAATAATTCTATATTTGAAATATTCAGTGCACTGAATAGAAACTGTTTTGGTTTCAGGTTTCCGCTGAAAATCCGCCTTTAATGAAATATTTTTCAGCGGAAAAGGCTCTTTACCTGAAACCAAAACAGTTTCTACTCGATGTACTGAATATTTCAAATAGGATTATTGATTATTTCAAAAACGGTTACTCCTAATGACTTTAACAATGTATACCTTTTTCAGATAAAAAAGGTAGGAGAATCGACTGCTTCAATAGTCAGATGGATACACTAAGCTGCAAAAAGTTCTCATTTAAAAGAAGCATGATGTGCCATAAGCGGCGCTCTCTACTATATAGTGTCGTAAAAACAAACTTGAATTTCTCGCCCCCAAAACACCCCAATCATAAAACGTACGCAAATATTTCGATTTTTTAAAAAGTTATTTACAAATATCGAAAATAAAATTTTAACTTTGACATCATAAAATTTCGATTTCGTTATGAAAAGCTGGTTCTTAACCTGTCGTTGAACCCTTCTATAAATTATATTTCGATAAAGAAAACCCGAATGACATTTTTACAATAAATTATAAAAAATGAATGGAGATAAGATTATCCGACTTGACGAATTCGACTATTTACCGAAGATAACTAGATAAAGATTTGGAGCTTCCGTTTGTATTCGAATTATATCTTTTGTTATAGCCCTATTTCAACTTCTGACTGATATGAGGTTAACTTAAAAACTATGACTCATGTATGTTAAACCTCGTATAAAACAGCTTCTGATATTAAATTATGAGATATATTTTTAAATTCTTATACATATAAAAATCAACAGTGGGTGTCCTAATACAGTTTACTTTATAGTTTTCATCAAAATAAATTTTGTGCTATATCTTTTTTGAGAAAAAAGTCAATAAGTTTAAGTTTTTTTCGATATTTTCACGCATGACAAGGTCCAGTGGTAATTTCGTAGATCTATGTACTACAACGTTATTCGATAAAAGTAATTAAATAGCTAAATTAGTTTTAGTCAAACATGGAATGTAATTTTAGGAGATAAAAGAGATACCGCTACATAATTATCAAAAAAATTACTTTGTTCGATCTACGCTACTATCGACCTTTATCATTTTTCTTGTATATTGCATTTTAAGGGCTTTTATCCACAAATACAAAGATCAATACGGGTTATATTTAGAACAGATTTTTATAGAAGTAATGAAATTATTACATAGATTTACACTTTAATGCTTCAACTGATAACAGTGATAATGGTAAATATGCTTTGTTGATTCCACTTTTTGATAATGAGATTGATGATTGTTCAAATTCAGGGTATATATCTATTGGTAATTATTTTTCACATAGTTTGGAATATCTCAAAAGTAAGTTTTGTTTAAATGTACAAGGTGATTAAGAAAAAAGTATACAGATAACTCTTACAAATGCAGTTTTGTAAAGAAAAAATCGAAAAGGCAGTTCCAAAATGATTTCAAAATACACTTCTGCACGGCAATCTGCGACTGGACAAAAAATGGAAAGAAATGATCAAGGAAAGAAATAAATAACATTTTATAACGCCGATTTTATACAGCAACCAAATGATTTAAAGTCAGGATATCGTGGTGGTCATGGTATCGGCTTTCTGCAAGTCGAGCCGCTTAGGCCGAGCAGAAAGTAGCAGACCAGTTACATCTCACCTGCACTCGATTTATATGTGAAACTACATATGAAGGAACAGCCAGTTCAATTGTCGGTCATCTCACCTATGGCATACTGATGAGGGCTAACAAGCCCGAAACCGGTCTGTGTCTGGTGGAGTGGCCGACAAGGGTTCTTGGCTGTTTCACACAGATACTGCAGGTATAATTCAATGCCGGTCGAGGCATTAGCCCGCGGAGTAGTTGTTTCCTGCAGTATCATTTATAGATCGGTCATCCTTGTCCAATCCCTTGGTGTTAATACTTGGATATGCTGTATATGGTACGGATATAACTGAGCCTCATGTATGATAAGTCACACTGCTGCAATAGGCCGCGGAAGTCCTGGACCTTCATCTCTACCAAGATTCGATTTCAAATTTTCTTCGCGTTGCACTACATTTGCACTTACTGCACACCGCGGTAAAAGTAGCTGCATTTGGCATATGTTTACCGGGAAATCGTTCTGTTAAAGCAGTTCCACAGCGTAATAAATTAAAGTGATATCCATCAACTCCGAGTTACTACTATACAAGTAAGCCATTTTTGAGACTTGAAAAACTAATGTAAACACTGGCGTCACAAAAACTTTAGTGCCTACAAACAAAGAGAATGTGTAGTTCGTTTTTCCTAAAATGAATTCTGTATAATATCTTACTAAGTTCTCGAAACCATTCTTATACATTTTTGGAAAAGTTCGAAATATATAATTATGAGCAATTTATTTCAAGCGTTAGTAAAATTGTGGAAGATTCCTTAAATTGGACGATTGAATCCTTAAGTCTTCCAAATGCAACAGAAAATTGCCTCCGTTATGTAAAATGCTTTAAAAGTAATGCCCAATTTGGTAAAACGATGATTTAGTAGTTACGGGTGGGATGATATAAGAAAGAAAATATAAAGAAATGGTAAAATAATAATAATTACAGTTAGTAAAAATCATGATTAAAAATTTAAATTAAAAAAATGATTAAAATATCCTAACAACACTAAACACTTTTATAAATAAGAATCAAATTTTGTATAAAATGTATAGATTCTAAATGGAATTTTATAAAATAAATTTCATACCATATCGAGCCACAATTTTATGTAAACTTCAGTGCATTCGATTTCACTTCAAACGGAATTTATTTAGAATAAAACTCACCACCTTCATTGCGTAATCTTACCTGAAACAAAAAAATATATTTTAATGACATGTTTAATTAATTTTTAATAACGACCATAATACGTATGCTTCGTTTTACTAACAATAATTAACACAGACCAATATGCTGTGGAAGATGGGGATAGGATATTAATGTTATTAAGAAGAAACGTTAAATAAATTTAATAAAAGATATTTTGATATACCTATCTCAATTTTCAGAGAATAAAAAGTTAGTCTCAACAAGATACTTATTGCAAAAGAGGCATTGGCATTTTGTTGGAAATTTGTAGTTTTTAAAGCATTCATTTTTTTTTAAATGTATGCTGAAATATAGATAATATTAGTAATTGTTGGTTTATTATAGAGCAAAAATGCCTTTTATTAAAAGGTGTACTTTAGACCCTCGACCTACAATATACTTTTATATGTAATATCTACGAACGCCTTTAAAATTAATAATTGCGTGATTAATGTAATAAACTAATGATATATAATTAATAAATAATTATATACCTACATTTTTTCTCAGTTTTTAGAAAAGTCCAAGTCATTTAAAGTTTGCGTAAAAAATATGAATAAATTTGAATTAAAATCACCTTCAAAGAAACGTACAGTCACATATTCTATTTAACCACAACTATATAGAGCAATGTAACAACCTCCGTAACAACATTCTCAGAATAGCAGAAGATTATGACCGTATTTATACCATTTGGTTTTTCTAATTAAACTCTTTATACCGTATTCAATAAACAATTCAAGGTCAGATATTTGAATTTACCTCCCGTTATTTTCTTCTTCTAATGCATCCCAGGGCTCCAATCTAGGGCCACTTTGGTTCTTGCCTTTCATTAATGATCTTCCTCATGTAGTCTTATGTAAATAATTGAAGTTCGCCGATGATTTGCAGCTATATTTTTCTATAAAATGTTAGCATTTTTATGAAGTGGCATTTACCCACTTATATAGGTACTTTACTCGTTTCGGCAAGTTCCCAATGATTTTAGTATGTAGTTGATTTAATAAAATTGCAACTAATTGTGATATTTGTAATTATATGGTTTAAAAATCTTGCAATTGTTATTTCGTCATGTTAGAATAATAAAATTATTATCATTATTACCTGTGCAATATAAAGCAAAAATAAATGATCGCGTGTTAAATTGAGTTGTAAATCCAGATTTGTCCACACCTAATAGATTTATTGCAAGGCAATAACATAGTCTTTTATTTAATCATGATCCTCGCGCGATAAATATTTATACAGCGTTAGACCATTATTTATTTCCCGAGGATAAGTGGAGTTTTCTTTACCAGCCAGCGCTGAAAAGGAAGTCGTGTAAGCCGATCAATAAAGGACAATGTGGAGAGCCTGTTACAGGAGTCGCCATAGGCGTAGGCAAAAGATTTACGCATTTACTCAGGTTTCAACATTTTTCTCACTCAGGCTCAATTTGCGCAGGTTATACAGGGTGATTGGGAGGGAACCCCCAATATTCTAAAGTCGTGTTTAGGGCGCAAAAGTGAACAAAAAGGCTAGTAAACATATGGTCGAATATGAACGGTTACTGAGATAGCAATGAAATACTAATCTTTGCAATTTTACACAATTTGTGTCAGACGCATTGAATGAAAGGCAGCAAGTTGATGTAATATACAGTGTGGAAGAAAAGTATGGAATAAATTCATTATTTCTAAAACAATGAAGTTTCATGAAATATCCTCGGACCCGTCGATTTTGTTTTTTAAAAAGACTCTTTTTTCTATACCAATGCATTTCCGACGTTCATTTGTTTTCGCGTCATGACGTCATCGTACCCCTATATTTTTTCATCGGATTCTTATAGAGCTTAACTTCCTGAATTCAAAAATGTATAATTTCAACACTTTATTCCTTCACCTTTCAGAGAAAAAAAATAACCGATCCAGTCGGTATTATACACATACAGTCGCTTCCCGAACAGAAGAGTGCCAGATAAAAATGTATTTCAGACAGTCTTCAACAATGCACGTGACACTGGAATGTTTCCCAGTGTGAGAATTACATCTGAGAGGCAAGCTGGTTCTAGTCTACCAGTGGAAGAAGACATTCTAAATATGGTGGACAAGAGCCGCCTCCAAATTGATCAAACTAGGGCATGAGAAGTCATTCACAAAAATGGTTTAAAACCTTTCCATATTCAGCGCGTCCAGAATCTATCAAACGGTGATAATGACTTCCGGTTGCATTTTTGCAACTGGATAAACACAAACAAGTACAAGTTAATTTGTATGCGAAGTTGATTTAATTCACATTTGTGTCCAAGTCTTAAATTATGACCCGTTCTTTGCTGAACACTGTATAATATTAGTGGGGCTCGAAGTTTTATTAGATACAAGAAATAAGAAATCTTCACTTCCTACACCACTGTGCTGAACCATTAATAAATGTCAAATATCCTGCTATAGGGGATTCACGTTAAATTGCCTGCATCAGGATAACCCCAAACGTGCATCTTGGGGAAGCCTTTTAGAAAATCCATTATTTTGATTATGTACGTCCAACATAACGATAGGGTGTTTCGAAATAGACAACTCCTACTGCATTGTTGCTGAAATCACTGATGAATTGTCTTAGCACACTTTGTAGTTTAATTTTCATTGCAAATTAACATTGAAAATCTTGTCTGTTTCCAAAGAGCATGTCTAGTGTCTAATTAGTACAAAATAGGTCTTTATCGATTGTAATCTACTTTTAATTAACTTTCGATTATTTTTTTATGCTCCCGATAAAGTCACGAAATGAATAGACATGATATTTGTAGCATGTCGAAGACTATGAAACTATATTTGAAGCTTGTAATTTTATTGAATTAATCGATAGATTGAGACGTTGGTATTAAATATTGCATGGATAAAATACTACGTACAACTAATTCAAAGATGGTAATGATTGGTTAAACAATAACCACCAACTTCTTGACAATGCGCAAGTCTGTGAAGAAATTCTTCTTGCACATTATGAATTATTTCTGGGGTAACTCTGCGTATTTCGTCCCGAATGCGATTTTGAAGTTCTTCTAAATTACGTGGTTTATTAATGTTGCTGGATGACAATTCGAACATTTAATTTAAGTATAAAATTTAATCAATTGTATTTTATTTTACATACCTCAGAATTGTTACTTTTTTATGGATAAAATTTACGTTTTCTAACATTCAATCGTCATTTACTCGAAAACTTTCCTATGTAAGAGGGCAACATTTTAGTACTGTCTGATAGAGAATTAAACGATCGATTGAAAATCGCATTTTACGCTAAAATATGTATTTTTAAATTAAAAATTGACCTATTCGAGGATTTTTCCCAAAAATAATTGTTTCATTTTTATTGAATTTATTCCATACTTTTGGCGCATACTGTATATAATTATACTATGAACATAATATGATTATTTTCTTTTTATTGTTACGGAATTCAGCGTGTGGTCAGGATAAGTGTTCCCGATAAGTGATCAATTAAAAAAAACCCATTACGATTTCCTTTACGTTATCGAGCCGCACAGATATCTACGACTTCAAAGAAAGTAATTATAAATAACACAACATAAGTAGAAAAGGGTGTGTAATAATTGCTATTAACTAAAGAATCAATCAAAGATTAGTAATTTTATCAGAAGGGACATCTCAGTACAGAAATTCAGGATTTTTTATTTACAAAAACCCACCTACCGAAATTTTTAACGTGATTAGTGCAATGCTTTTGGAAATATAATAAATAATTTTGCCACTCTGTAAATACTTAACACTCGGTACTTTAGAACTTACTCTGTCACAAGTTATTTAATATTTGATTTAATGTTCAAGAAAAAGGCTGTTCGTAATTTATTATTACATATTACTACGATTCACTCATCTTTGAATTGGATTCGGTACCTTATCTGCTTATCACTTAATTAGGTTGGCACCATTTCAGGGGTAACGATCGTCACTGCTGCCAACAAATCTTAATAACGATAATCATTTACGTTCAGCCTTCGTTAAGTGCTAAATTTACTTAAGAATAATTTATTTGCACTACGTTTGCAGTACGTTTTTAATTATTGTTGGTATTCAATTTGTTTTCGTACGAGCATATGTAATTTTTTGCCATAAACATTTATAAATGGCTATAAAAATAAAGTAAATAAATAACATTAATCTAATCTTAAACGGTTTGCACTTTGTTATTAAGAAACAATTAAAATAAAAAAAAAATAATAGGTTAAATACGCAATACTTTTAGAACAAATACAGGGTTAACTATGACGAAGTACAAATACTTATTTTAAGAGAGGATAGAGAAAATTAAGAATTAACGGAATCACCCTTCAAAAAATTTCCAAATTTGTTTATAAAGCGATTTTTTTTTTCCGAAATTATTTTAAACTCTACTTTATCGACGACAATGGCGGCACGTCCGTTGCGAGGTTATTATTTGCACACGTTTGACATTTAGAGAGTATGGCAACCAGCAACACTAAACGGTAAAATGCGTTGTCATAATTGAAACCATGCGTGCTTACGTTGTGATTTTGTTTTCCTTCAGTTTCTAGTGATTTTTTTTAAATTTTAATACTAATTAAATAAAGGAATTTGTCGGGTACAGATGTTTTCCTATAATATATGAGTAGTTCGGAAATTTGTTCATAATTAATTAAAAGTTTTCTATTATCTATCAGTCATTATTTCGTTTGATGTTCTTAAATTAAATGGGCATTTTATTTAACTGTACGCAAACTATGTCTTGTTGTTAGTGGGTAATCCTGACGGACTTGAGTGAAAATCTACATTTGACAGTTTGGAAAGGAAGAACGAAAAACTAATGCAAAATACTGGCGTTATTATTAATAAAAAAATGTTTCTAAGTTTGCAAACATAAAAAAACGATCCCATGGTAGTTGACAGATCTAAGTTAAATCGGACGGTTTTTTTTATTGTCCTCTCTGAGCACCTGGTTAAAATTTTTGTACTTAATGTAGTTCACCCTATATAAAAAAATTTAAATAACTTTACTATTTACCTCTGGTATTTACCACAAGTTTTCTCGATGGAACTGTTGAAAGATGGATGAAAATAGTGATACGTGTCTAGCCTAAAATACATTTTTTATTTTTATAATGCATTGGAACGTTTTATTTTAACATCTAGGCATACCGCCAGGGAGTTAGATTGGTCATAAAAATATATAAAATTCAAAAATGTAATTTATTATCTTTAAAATTAATAAAAATTGGGACACATAACCTCTAGGATGTTTTAAATAGTCATATGAGTAAAATATAACACGTGGTCGAGGTTATTGTAGTGAACTATGAAACGACGTGGCACTATTTTAAGTTTTAGGTCTGTTGATGTATTAATTTAGTGTTTAATTAAGTCTTATGTGTTTCTTTTAAAAGGTTTTTTTATATCCAAATGTTACAACACGTATATGCTTCTGGTGTCACTTCATGTAGTTCATGTTCAGAGTGTCCATGAGTAGTGTATGTATATCGTGCAATAAAGAATGGCAAAGAAAAATATGCAGCTTTGAAATCGTAATTCTGGAAACTCGCGGAAGGAAGAATATAGAGGTTGATGATGACATAAAATATGTGATTTGTAAAACAGTCCATGCATAATATTTTAAAAATTAGCTTTCGACAATAAAAAATCATGTGGTTATCTCACAGAATAAATCTTGTCTAGAATATCTAGAACAGCGCTTTTACGAATCAGGTGTAACATGAATTCCGTTTTATACAATGAAATCGAAAGAGTATGCTGATAGAAAAAGACGAAATAATAGTGATATGACGTAGAAACTATTTAAGACAAATATCAGAAGGTCGAAATCTAAATTGAAGAATATTTTACAATGACAAAATATGGATACTGCGTCAGTTTTAGTAATGACAGTGACAGTGATAGAGTTAACTGACCAGTGATGTTTATAATGTAGTGTATAATAACTGTTAATATGTGACCGTTTTAGTGACAGTGTGTATAGTCAGTCTAAAAGAACTACAATTGTGGAAAGAATGACACGGGCGAGTTTAAAAACTTTTAAATTAAACTACTACAGTTCAATCAGTGTCGACTTATTTCTGATAATTTTGTGCTCTTTGAACCCTTCTCAAGTGGCACGCTTATGGAATCTGGTCCTCTAGAACCCTCGCCTCCCATACTCATCTCAGTACTCAAGTCACAGAGGACCTAATATATTAGGTCCTCTGTGCTATGTGTGCTATGAATTATAACTCCACTATTTTGGAATCGGATATAGATTCTGCATGGATGACATCACATAATCTTGAATAGATATTACACTATTCCCAAGAAATATAAACGAACATGATTAAAGTTTTATGTCGGTAGAGATAAAATTGTACACTTTTATCTGAAAAAAAAATGTACACCTTTATCTAAAACGTCCTTATCGAAAAACAAACAGGGAACTGTGATAAAAAAAGAATTACATAACACTTGATAGCCACTGTTATTAAGTCGACTATAATATCCTGAGAAAGTTACACAAGATATGCCCAACTTTCGAGCAAGACTGAATACAATTTACAAACATCTATTCTAGATTTTAAAAAATGTGTCGATACGATAATTAAGCGAAAGAATGAAAAAGTTTCATTGACTATCAACGACCTTCAGATTGTGTAAACATTTTAACATTTAAATATAATAATGTTAAAATAACGAGAATTACAGGGTGTAACGAAAATGTTAAGGAGTCTATAGGTAAAAAGATACTAATGTTAAGTATCCAACAACATTAGTGTGAAAAATAAATTTCTTATGTAATAATGATGGTATGTAGGCTGTGTATATGAATTTAATCTGGAACATTTATAATTAAATTAGTTTTAAAAACTATTATAAAAGCGGGAAATAGTTAGTATTGACGTTATGATAATATTTCAATGTCCGCGTGTAGTAAGCAGAATATTTTGCAGTAATATTTTTTTGTTCCTGCGAAAAGTTTCCACTTGTCAATTGCTTAAATAACTGTTTTAATAAAATACATAAACTAATTAAGGGCGTCGTTTTTATACACATTATTCAACGAATGTATAGCTGTCTTTAGAGGCAGTCTAAAAAATGTCAATATGTAATGCTCGGTCAGTGGTCGCGCGGTTTAAGGCGTCAGTACTTGAATCGAGGTGACTGGATCGCTGTGGACCCCCGCAGCCGGTAGGCCGTATACAAGCTACAGTGCCTTCATAAATGATTAAAAGCCACGTGATCAGGGTAGAGATTTTCAAATCAATCGCAGAGCAATTCATATGCGAATATCCTTTTCCCACTACGGCAATTGAGAGAGACAAGAAATCTATTTGCATACGAGTTGTTTTTCGAGAATCACAGTCCTGGTCACGTGGTTTGTAACCATTTATGAAGGCACGGTATAATCGTGGAGAGATTGGCACCCTCTCTGCGGGTATGGTAGGGTGGAAGAATGTTGGCTTGGGTCAATGTGAGAGATTGATACCGGTTGACATTTGACTACCCCCCTAATTAATGAGGTTTTCCAGGTCTCCCTCATTCCTGCACTGAATGGTGGTTAGGGCCTACCAACGTAAGTCGTTCCTGGGCGCAAATGCGGCCGGCTTAATAATAATATGCCGCCCTCTCTCTCGCACAAGTCTTCGACTTCTGAGCTAATTCTCGTGATTAGAATGAGGGGTAGAGATATTATTATTATTATTAATTTAGGAAAAATATTTCTTCACTGTTTTAATTATGCAAGTTTTCTACAGGGTGTATAACAGTTTACAAGGTGATGAGTCGAAAGTCAAGAGGGGTAAGGTCAGGTGGTCTAGCAGGATAATGGGCCAAATCTTCCTATCCACTTTTCACCGTTGTCTGAGCAAGGCAAAATGAGCAGGACAGCAGTCCTGTTGCCAAAACAGGTTATTGCGTACTTATGGCTCTCAAGTATTTAAAAATGGTTTCCAAAATGTTTTGCCAACAGGACGGCTGTCCTGCTCAGAGGAAGAATTGGCCCAAGCCTAACCTTACACCCCTTGTCTTTTTTCTTCGAGGTGCCCTAAAACAAAACATTTATTCAAATGGTTTGCCACATGATAGGGAAGTATTAAAAGAGCACATACGCTAAGGAATACATGAACTGAATAAGCCGCTAACTATTCGAAAAATGTATTAAGTTAGCGGAAAAATGTGTTGAGATGGGAGGTAGAGGTAGAGTAAATGTTAAAATTGAAATTTTGATTTTAAAATTTGTATTAGGACTCTATTTGAAGTTATAAACAGATTTGTTTTATAAAAATGTTGTATACAATAATAAATAATGGTACTTTTGTCTTGAGTATTTTCTTGTTTCTTAATTTATGAGCACTCTATATATCTGATCTAAGATGTTTCTATGGCAGTCTCATTTTTTCGAGAAGCAGAACTTTTTATAAAGAGTAACATTTTTCGATAAAGTCAAAAACAAAAGAGTTTCTCCTTCTGTTAACTCTATCCGTGGACACACTGTATATTTGTGAAATGTGGATATTGTTCTTTCTTGACTAAAATCTGCATCTAAGCATTTCTTGAATTTCCAAACAACTTTATTAAATAGCTATAGCTTTAAACGAAAACAAAAAATAAAGGCATTTTGCTTAAGGAAAATTTTACATTTTACATTTTTTGAACGTCCTGAAGGTATAGTAACATATCTGGCTACTAAAAATGTTTTTCTGACGTTGATCAAGTGTGTCAAAAATCGCGAAAATAGCTGGAAAAGATGTACTACTTTTGACCAGGCCCACCTATCTTTATATATTTTTACCTACTGAATCCGAATATGAAGTCCGTTTGGCTGAAACACCTTCAAAATTTTTAGTAAATTGCAAAAAGATAGTGGAAAATTGCAAAAAAATCGCGTTAGTTTTAGTTGGAAACTATTCCAGCTATTTCTCGCAATTTTTTAAAAATTTGTGAGTGTGGTATTGTACCATAGAAAAGGAACTTATATGTTGTATAACACCAAGTCTTATCGTAGTTTGGATTATGAAAAAATCCATAAATAATATAAGCACACACTGTTTGCCCAACGAATGTTTGTCGAAATCTTTGAAACACAAAACACAACTCATCATAAATATAAATTACCATTAATTTATCTCAAATTGGGACAGCCCTCTGAAGATAACACTTAATGATGCAATGTCTACAGAGCATAATCCCAAAGCTTTGAACTTTGTTCGTGGAATTCTAACACAAATTCTAGAGAGTGTTTGTGCGTGTCTCCAATTTGTTTTCGGAAAAATACTAAATATTAAATCAATTTTATAAACAATAGCCCACAAATTATATCGAAGCAATAAAATGCCCGACTAATAAATCATACACATAAAACATGCGCGTGTCAGTGTGAGATGAACTTTAGTGTAAAAATCGAAAATTTTCGATAAAATTAACAAAGTAATTACTTCTTAATTTGTTAGATGTTTGCTATAAAAATTTGGTGGTTCTGTCATAAGTCGTAATTGCTGAGACTTTGGTTTAACAAGAAAACATTGTAGTTTTAATGTTAGCCACACATACAGAGTGTTCAGAAAATTTGAGGGATAGAACACATTCGAAAAAATAAGTGAAGTGTCAAGTATTATATATATTTTTTTGGAAAGAAATTGTTTGTTTGTATAGGACCAAACAAATATTTATTTCCTGATACTAAATAATTTTTTAAAGCAAAAATACAGTTTTTTATGTAAAGAAATCATTTGTTTAAATTAAAAAACATCTTCTTTTCAATGAAACACTTCTGGTGTTGTGTTGATTTAACTATATTCTATGATAAAACAATATTTGTATATATCATTTTTTTTTAATTAAACATCTGCTTATTTAAGTCAACAACTAATTGCTCAGGAATCCCCTAAAACAACTGCAGGCTCTAACTCCGACCAGCATTGAATTACATCTGAAAAATCTACAGCAAATCTATAGTCAACATCTATTTCGATCTTATTAGCTCTCATCAGTACGCCAAAGGTGAGTGGTGAGTTAACGACTAACCCTGGCTTTATTTTGCTTTATGCCATGTATTGTGATGAATCCAATTTGAAATGTAAGAAAAAAATGTTGCACGAAAAAACTGTATCATATTATACGTTTGTAGCCAAATTTGAATAAAATTGCTCTAGCTGTTTTTCCTTAACTTTTAAATCTTTTTTTTAATTTAACACAACATTTAACGGAGAAGTAAGGTCAACTATTTTATTTTTACCCTGTATAACACCACACGCGAATAGTGTACGTTCAACTTGGTAAAATATGCAAGTAACAAAAAAATATAGTTCAAGAATATTCAGCGTGTATGATAGCTGATATCTACCTGTGACTAAATTGATTCTGTAGCACTCAAACTTGTTCCTAACATATTATGCAAATAACCTATTAGGCGTGGCTAAATAACAAATTATATTTGACTGTTACAATTAAAAGAAAGCAAATAAGTGAATGTTAGTTTTAGACAACAATATTACTTTACATGCGAGATTTAAATAAAATTTCCATTCCCTTCTTGCTTGTTTTTTTTTTCTAGTAGTGACAGAATTAAGACAGTTTAATTTACTTAAATTTTATTGTTTATGCTAATTATTTACCTTCAAGGTTAATATGGTAGCGACTTCAACGAGAAAAAATAAATAAAAATTAACCCCTACAAAGTCTATATCAGAAAAAAAGTTCTTTTCTACTTCTTAGAATTGTAGGGAAAAAACAGCAAATTGTTTACTGAGTGCCTTCTCGATAACAGAAAATGTCTACTTAAATTCGTTGCTGTCACTTTTTTGGCATTTCTGTAAAAAAATAACATCTACATTGTTGGCGCTATTTTAAATGAAGCTGTTAGTAGATTCTAACTGATCCAGCATAAATTACAATAGTGGTGATTCCAAACCAAATATATGATACCACACTGAATGATTTTTGTCTTAAATAGATCAAATTAATGGATTTTGTGGGTATTGGTATTTAAGGTTGAACACATTTTTGGAATTTCTAGATACATTTTTCTACAAATAAAACACGTAGAAAGTAATATCAAAAATAAAATTCTTGATGTTCTGTTTATTCAATGCCACAATTTAAATGTTCCACAAGTAAAATTAAATTTTTTAAGAAGAAAGAAGAAGATAAAAATGAAATAGTGGATTCCCGAGCCGATTTTAGAGGGGGCGTTTCATGTAAAAAAAAACTATTTTAACATCCCCTAAAAAGTTACAGCCCTTTAAAAGTGGGTATTGGAATCAAGTTTCCATGGGTTAGGACTATTTTAAAATTGACTCAAATGTCACTTTTCTGACCTATTCCCTTCATTGCTTAAATTATTTTTTGTAACATGAAACAACCCCTCTAAAATCGGCTAAATAATTCATTGTTTCAGTTCCTCAACTATTTTTGAAACACGCTGCATATGTAATACCTATACTAAGTAGGTTTATGTTATAATAGCAACTGCATTTAAAAAACTTGTTTCAATATATGTACTTCTGTTTCTAAAATTTTGTTGATTAGACCGTTTTTTTATCGTTATGTAGTCGATTTTGCTTCATTATATTTGAAAATTTGCAGGTGGCATGAGATTACATTATTTGCTAAGCTATAGGTTATTCACTTATTAAATATCTAAAATGATTTGTATTGTTCAAAAACACTATTTGAAGAATACGGCGCCCTTAACGGATGTCAATTTAAAACGTTTGAGAACCACTGATAGGTATTTTGTAGGTTTTTAAGAGGTATCTAAGCTGTTTGGGAACTACTGATCTAACGCAAGATACCTTGCCTGATAAAACGTTACAGAAAAATAATTAACCATCTATCAATCAAAGCGACCCAAAAAAGTGATTTGATTCCAAGACCGGTTACATATTTTGACCCCTAAGGACACGAACGCTAAGGAGTCTCACCTTCCTCAAAAACGTTAGGAGATCGATATTTATGGTAAAGAATTTTGAGAGGAAAAACGTGAGAATGAAAAATATCGTTTAACTCAAGCTGATGTAATTAAATTGTAACAAGCAATATTATTTATTTAATAGTCAAATTTGGATTGAATAAAACTAGGAAATATATACGAGTACTTAGACCGAATTTTTGAAATAATCTTTGCTATAAGGAAAGAGAGTTGTCGATCTGTTGAAAATTCGAAAGTGCGGTGAAAATGTAATTTCGATTTTGAAAATGTAGCAACTTACCATCTATAGTTAAAGCGCGCCACCTAGTTTTCCTCGCCTTCTTTCCCATCTTTTCACACTCCAATTTTCCCGAAATTTTGGATTTTCATTAGCAGCGACAAGCCTCCTCTAAAACCGCGTCATATGTAAACACAATTATTTAATATAATACCGGCAAAAGCGTGCGGCTGTTTTTAATTACGTTCTTAATACACCAATTTACCAAGGTCCCTTGCTGTTTTTTATTTACGAGTCGATAATGGAACTGTTTGTAGGTTTAGTTTTACAGCAATTTACCTTCCTTTTTGGACAGTTCGAGCGTCCAATTTTTTTTTTTATGTAGCGTTTCTTTTGCCAACCGACACTGATTTCTGTGTGAACCCGCGTGTAAAACAACTCTTCCTTATCACAAAAAATCACATAACTGTCCCGTGGCCGTCTTAGAATGTTATTAATTTATGTACAAGTAACTACAGCATGATTTTCAATGTGTGTTACATAACCAGTCCCGTGCTCATAACATATTATCGACTGAAACGGAGAAGCCGACACCGAAATTCACTAACCCAGCGCTCAGCGGCAAATAATATATTTAAAATCTTCGGAAGTGCTCGGGCGCCGTCGCCCGGAAGAATTCCGTGTTCCAGAAGTTCGATCTTTCCTTGATATCACAATTAAATTCGTTCCTGGTGCCAGGAAATTGAGATTTTTTCAACGGAAGGATCATTCGAAGACATAATAGTTGCTAGAGATTTTGTAACGCCTCTTTCTCAGTGGATGATGGATTTCGAAAAATTGCGCAATATTTAATTGTATTAAGGAAGATAGGACTTTGGTAATCCAATATTGTTTTATATTTTACGTCTATAGTAACTTGGTTTTATCGCAACGTTGCTGTTCGTATCTAAGGCTTTTATTTTTGGAATGATGTAATGTTCTAATCGACGATTCTGCAAATCTTATTTAAAATTTTGAATAAAGCATTAGTAGGTCCGGGGACCCCCGTGGTCTTTAACAGAGCCGAATCCAGTTTGCTGATGTAAATATTAAAATGGTCACAGAGAAACTAAAAGTCAAATAGATTTCGCGTTAAAAATAGTGTTAATCTTTAAAATATTCAAAATGGCTCATGTGTACAGCTGAGTTAATGGACATGGTTCTTATTTATGTTTTTTTTTTCTGTTACCAGCAGATTATACATTACGAGTTAGGTTTTCTGAGCTGTTGTTGCAGCAAAATGCTGAAAATCCCCAATTTACTGCTGATGTACTAGTTACAGATGAAGCTTTATTTACTTGAAATAGAATACAGAACATTCACAATACAGACGTCTGGAAACTCAAAAATCTGCACGCAATTGAACGGGACCACTTTCAACACGGTTTTTCACTGAATGTTTGGGCAGGAATTGTTGATGGGCGCATTGCATCGTTCGTATTGCTCAATAGTATAGTGATTAAATTTTATACTTAAATTAAATGTTCGAATTGCCATCCACAAACTTCTTTACAATTCTCTTGTCTGTTTAGAAATTCGGGACGAATACGCAGAGTTACCCCAGAAATCATTCATAATGTCCAAGAAGAATTTCTTCACAGACTTGCGCATTGTCAAGAAGTTGGTGGATGGCAATTCGAACATTTAATTTAAGTATAAAATTTAATCAATTGTATTTTATTTTACATACCTCAGAATTGTTACTTTTTTATGGATAAAATTTACGTTTTCTAACATTCAATCGTCATTTACTCGAAAACTTTTTTATGTAAGAGGGCAAAATTTTAGTACTGTCTGATAGAGAATTAAACGATCTTTCAGAATCAAGGAAAAAATATGGTGATGACATTTACTCGAAAACAAATGACATTTGAAAATCGCATTTTACGCTAAAATAAGTATTTTTTAAATTAAAAATCGACCTGTTCGAGGATTTTTCCCAAAAAATAATTGTTTCGTTTTTATTGAATTTATTCCATACTTTTGGCGCAGCAAATAACAATCAGCTCACAGACTCCTATGACCGGGAACGTCTTGCGCAGATCTTCGCGCATGCCGCCATATTGGGATACAACCTTTCACATAGGACCAGGGCCGTCTTGTGTTCTATTTGTGTTACTTTGTGTTTATTGTTATTTATCATGATGAGTGAAAGAAGGGGAGGACATGTTTGTGCCGTGTGTGGATAACAGTAGTCGGGTGTGTGAGGATCATTTTGAACCCAGGATGTTTACGAATCATTTTCCCAATCGGTTGAATAAAAATGCAGTTCCTACATTATTTCCTTCACTTGAGGGAAGTTCTAAATAAATTCAGATCATACCTATTCCCTGCCCATGCTAGTCACCCTTAACATAAACATTCTTCAGGATATGGTTTTATGCCAAACTAATGTCTTGGAAAATAATCCAGGTATTATATAGAGTACGGCAGAAAGTTGAACACAATGAAAACATTTTTGTTTCAAATTTTAATTTAATAAGTTTCACTTTTGTTTTGTTTTCTTTTTAGTCATTAGCAACGTAATGTTAATAAATTACCTATACGTACTTTGAAAAGTAATTGTACATTTTATGTTAATAATGGATCCACGTAGGTGTGGTATTTATATTAATCAAGCTCCCAAATTTAGGTAACATTTCCTATATCTATATTTTAGTAAAAGAAAAACAAAAATATTTTGAAATTCAAGTAGGTACACAGTGCAGTTAAAACACTTTCTAAATTGGGCAACTATTTTTAATCCGGTCCTGACTTGTATCCCAAAAGACAGAGAGAGAACAAGCTTCAAGGACAAATTTTCACGTTTTAATACTTCAAAGGTGCCGCCGTAGAGTCTGTGAGCTGATTGTTATTTAAGCTGTGCTTTTGGCGCATACTGTATTCAGTTGAAAACAGAATGTGAAGCAGTGCTACTCAAATCGAAATACTATACACAAATTTTAACAACTGTACATTGCAGATATTTTGTATTGTCTCAATTTAGTTTTGTGACATTTTAGTCTAGATATATCCCTGCATGATATAAACCCAAATTGCCGAGATAATAAGTTTACGAGCTATAAAGCTACTTGTCCAAACGGGGCGTAAATCTTTGTCCTACTACACATGTCGCATGATATCACTTCTGTTCAACCCGAAAGTGATTAATCAAGACATACACACTACCTAGAGATATTTTTTTATACAGCGAAACCCAAAATGTAATGAAATTAGTTGGGCTGAAAGATACATATATAGTTTTGGTAAATAAATACTAACAAAATCTTAAAATTGTATAGAATTTGTCCGAAAATCTCTGCATATGAAGTTCATAGTCACCCGATAGAGTTTTCTTAGTTATTTTGTTAATTATTATTATCCCAATTAATTTTCGATAAAATTCTGATTTGCCGTCAAAAATTTGAAACGAATTTTTCAATTAAAATTCCTGTCTAGATGATCTACCAAAAAAATAGTATATTGTTACGTTAGGATTCAAAAACGTCACTGGCGAGCAAATTTTGCCGAATTGGGAGGCAAAAAAGACTTTAAATCCGAATAAAACATACTATTCTTTCTCCAACCGAAATCCCCCATTTAATTATAAATTTATGAATGGATCTACCAACGTTTTATCGATTGCGGTGCAAATAAAATGAAGCTATCAACGTTTTGGTCAACGTTGGATATAAAGAAGGGGATTGGTATAAGCAAATATTCAAAGTTACGTGCTTTTCTTAGGAGGCAAAATGAGGGACATGTACCGAAAAAATCGACCGAAGTTGATTGATTTTTGAATAGTGCACCTGATAAATTATATTTGATGATGAAGGTAAACGCTTTAAAAATAAAAACAAACAAAAGGCAAATAATCATATTTAACCCCATATATTAATAGAAAGAGAAAAGAACGACTTCAACTGGCCCATGGTCACCTATGGTTTGTATTAAAGAAACACAAGTTTAGGTTATAACTTAAAAATTAATGAAGTTGCATAGAAATTAGGCACGCCACTGGACTACTCAAAAAAGTGTCTGAAAAACGTAAAATTATTTACATTTACAAACATGTATCGAAAAGTGGAAAATTTTAAACTCTGTTTATTACGCGAAAACAAAAGACGATAGGTCATTGACCATTAATTTTCTCTTAAAAAAGAGATCAAGAGCGGGGGCAATTTTTTATCTTTTATAGTTAACGAGCCTCTAAAACATCAAAATTTGCCCACTCTATACGCTTCTGGAGCCACGTTATCTGTGGAATAATTTTGACAATGGTTAATCCGAAATTCAATCACATGTTCACTTATGAGCAGGACTTCTGCCGCTACGGAAAAGGATGGCGCCACGGGTATTTATTTTGTTGGATTTACAACTTTATTAATACAAAACTATTTTAAAATTTCTCTTCACAGATATATTTTAGACAATGCAAAGTAGGTAATGACATATTTTTTATAAGATATTTTTATTGTATAAGCCCAATAAACGCATTTTTAGTTTGAAAATGAAACTCAAATAAAAAGTTTCTAACTTGTTTATTCCAAAATGTATTACCTTTAGATCCTAGAATATACCTTTCTACACAACTCCTCAAAGACAAATTTCAATACGAAACCTACTTTAGAATCTGTAAAGTTTACAAAATTGGATGTTTTTCCCTCCATATTGTTTACATATTCACATATTCTCTTAGGAATTAGAAGGTATTACAGGCTTTAGATTTAGTTCAGCTTCTATGCCACAGATGTCACTAGCACGTTTTCATGAATAGTTTTATGGGAGAATCAGTGGCGTCCTATTTGATTGATTTATATTGACAATATAAATATAGATTAATTTAATATACGTGACGTATATACCCACTTTGATTTCCAATACATGTATATGTATTTAAATAATTATAAAATTGGTATTTAATGAGTAGTGTAAAATACAGTCCTTTTTTAGTAAATTGTCATTTTAAAATAAGAATATATACCTAGGTAATTTATACAATCTTAATTTAACGTATTATCAATGGTGACACGGAAAGATAAATAATACTTATGGCGAGTTTGTCATTTTATAGTAAAAAATGTACCTATTTGATTCACCCATCATATATTTGGTAGGATTTCCGCACTTAAAAATTAAGGTAGAGTTTGAGCGATTTTTGTTCGCTGCAATTAAACAGGGTATAAAAGTTTTTTTAAATAAATGCTTTCACACAGCCACTTATATTGTGAATACCATTCTTCTCAAAACTTTCGAACATTTTGTTATTTGATATTCCTTTTTTGTCAATTTCAAGTGAACCCACTTAAAATTGACAAAATTATTGATTTTGAAAAATATTCTCATTTTTTCATCTAGAAAATGGTATTTTCAATACAAACGGGACAATAAATTACAAATACTTTGACAAACTTCCACATTTATAATCGAATACATACATATAAATAACACTACTGATACATAATTATTTTAATTGTATGAACAACCGACACAGCTCTCAACCTCCGCGGCACCCGTAAGTTCTAGGAGGGTTCTATAGGCAGAGGAAAATATGCGTTTCGTCGATGTCATGACAACCACAGAACACCTAGTATAGATGACAACCGCCGTAAATAAAACTGATTTGCAGCGGTTTTAACTGGAGCTGGTTCCGCGGACATTTCTTCTGCATTAGCATTATATTATGAAATCAAAAAGAAATCATACCAGTGTTGCCGTTTTAGTACATTTGTACTATTTCTAGTACATTTTCAACAGCAAAGAACAAAAGTACATTTCATCATAAATAGGCCTAATTCTAGTACATTTTTAAATAAGACCAAGGTCATACAAATCGGTCGATGATTCTTCGAAGTGGCCGAATAGAATATAAATATTAGGTTTGTTTTAGCAGCAGTTGGAAACGGTTTGAAACTATCAGAAAGGTCCGTCCAACTATTTATTGCGTCAAATTCGATGGTAACGCGTTCTCAACTTAACTGGTCGAATATTTCTGACAGTTTCCAAACCGTTTTCAACTGCTGCAAAAACAAGCCTAGTATTTGTTTTTTCGTATATATTTTATGCTATATAATAAGAATATTAGAAAAATAATAGTTTTCTGTTTGATTTTTTGGTATATAAGTAGGTATTATGAAATATAACATATATCATTTATATTTTAAAATATAATAGTTTATGTTTATTTATATTTATATTTTTGTTTCATGTATATTTTATGATAAAAAAATAAAAATACTTTGCAAAACATAATAGTTTAATATCATCAGCGCAAAAAAATAGGTCTACGCTATGAGAAACGGCAATATTTCAATTTATCGTAAATTTTAGTACAATCTAGTACATTTTATTGCTTCTGCTCAGTACATTTCAGAAACTGAACGCGGCAACACTGAATCATACCTAGACGCGTTCAGCAAAAGCACTGACTGTGAGAAGGCGTTCGGCGCCCTACGTTTTAATATTATTATTAGTGATTTTTACAAATTTTGTAATAGATATAAACCATGTATTTTAATCTAGACACAAATTACAAAACTTGTATTAAAATACCTAGATTAAAAATAATTTTAAGTGGTACGCTAGCCGCCACCTTATTATTTAATGCTGGCACTACGTATTGTAATATGTAATTTGATTTATACCTACAGTGTCTTTATTGTATTGCGATGATAATATTTATTTGTAAATATTTTTCAAAATATTTTTAGACATTTTGTTCTACTTTTAGAAAAATTGAAAAGTCATAAATAACACAAAATATTCAGATTTTTACTCTTTTTAAATATAGTTTTCCCGATTTTTGATAGGGTATTCAATTTTTAGATAATATTTAAAATTGGCTAGAATCACAGGTACTATTTATTCGGTCATTTCTCCGAACTTAACTAATATCAGGTAAATATTGTAGAAAATTTATGTTCATAAAAATTCTATATAGCTAAAAAAATGTGCACAGTAAGTAATATATTAACATTAGCTTTAACATTAAATGGATACATTTGAGTTCCTATAAAAACTCTTTTTTATTTGCTTTTTGAGATAAAAGGTGTTTCAACGTTTTACAAAAAATAATGAATCTGCAAAATATTCGAATTTTATTCACCTATTTAGTAGCTTAAAATGAATAATTATTAGTATTACAAAACTCCACCGAATGGGCACTATGGGTTATTTCACTATACGCATATTATGCCCAGTGATAATGGTCAACTTGATACTTGTTACAAGCATTTTTCAGAGTATTGTTCGTGTTCCGTACTGTTTTTTAGTCAGTATGAATGCAGAAAAATAATAAAAGTGTGTAATATGTTTCGTATTACACATATTATTATTAGGTTGTATATTTTCTTTAAAAGTTGATGGAATGGGTAATAACCCATATCTCCGTTACTGGTTGGTTAGGGGATTTGAAATTGCTGCATGATGAGTTTCTTTTGAATAAATACACAATATAAATATTAAATAAACATTTTTCGTAACACCCTCTATATTTAAAACTGAAGTATTTTTGAAGAAATATTCATGTAAATCACCCCATTTATTTATAAAAGTTTTATCAAGTATAAAATATACTCGTATGTAACGTTAACTTCAGTTTTGTTTTTCATTACATTATAAAGTTTTTGGTTTAAAACGAGGTAAATATATTTAATACATAAATTTTCAGCACTTTTCAGAAAATAAATTATACAGTGTAAATAAAACGTTTCGAGACAATTTACATTTTTTCAGTGTTAGGTACGTGAAATAATGTAGTAAATGATATATTTATTTCTTTTTTCTCAACTAACCATTATATGTATACGCATGTGCGCTATGAGTAAGTATATATGGCTGTCTCATAATGAGACTCTCATTCATTCATTCCGAGAACTAAGACCATTTCAACGGAACCGTGCCGTGCTTACGCTTAGTTTTCAGCACAAAATATTTGTTTTCAATTCGTAAATTACTCTATTTATATCAAATAGAGAAATGCCAGTTGCGTTAAAAGTGTTTAATGCAATAAAAAATCACATTGAATAAATGAAGCGTTTTCTAAAAGAACAGTAGGTATTTACTAACCTAAATAAGTTTCAAAAACAATTTTTTGTTGTTGTTGTAAATGAGTGTCCTTTTTATTTTAAATTAATATATAAACTGCATATTATTATTGAAAAAGAGGAAATGTGTCAAAGATTACGGTCACTTTACGTTAAGGGTAGCGCATTTCTGTTAAACAAGATAAATGTTGATATAATTACCTAATCTCAGTATAAACAAAATCTACTTTCCACATTTCATTAAAATTGACTACATTCAGGACGTAACTTTAAAATATGAAAATTCCGAAAGGGAGAGTTGTACGAAAAGTAATTATGGTAATTATTTTCACTACGTAAACCTCTCAATCTTAACAAAATAATTCCTACCCCTTCCCCTATTTTCGAGGGTGCTGATCACGAATCTGAAGCAGATTTCGGCGCTCGCATGTAGTTTTCGAAAAAATATTCAAAATTGTAGCCTCTATGTATACATTACATTAGGTTGAAATTGCAATATAACTCATACATATTTTGACAACAGTGTGACGTCATGGAATGAAGACGGCAGAGATGTACAATGCAATTTCAACCTAATGTAGTGTATAAATAGAGGTTATAATTTTGAATAATTTTTTTTCGAAAACTACATGCGAGCGCCGAAATCTGACTTCAGATTCGTGATCAGCACCCTCGAAAATAGGGGGGTAGGAATTTTTGTTAAGATTGGAGAGGTTTACGTTAATGTAAATAATTACCGTAATTATAGAGAACACTTATTTAGTCTTCTCTTCTATCTGTTCCAACCAACCGTAAATACTCAATACAACTTAAAATATCTCATTATTTATCAAAAATAACTTGTCTAAGATCATTGGTCTTTCATTTTAATTTTATAAAATGAATGAGAGAACAGCCACAGTAATTCGCAATGTCACAATAATAAGTTAACAGATAACCCTTTAATGTGTCTAGGATCATGATGAATCAGTTACTAGTTTGATTGAATCTGAAAGTTGCGCTGTATTATGGAGCATGCGCAAATGCATCACAGTTTTTATATTCCCTAATTTTCAACGCCAAGGTCATACATTGTATGTGATAAAACCAAGGGCAGCGGTAACCTTCGCAACTACCTGCGGAACGTATTCTAGTCCCACTCTTTTAATGATATTTCTAATACCAATAAGTAAAATAGAGAAATACTATAAATTTTTTATCTTCAAGTTGTTTATAGCAAGATGGAAACACTTTAAAAATTTGTTAGCAATTTTTTAAGTTTAAAATCTGACTATGCTACTGAATTCAGTATTTTTTAAAATTTGTGCCAAGTCTAATGAAGAAATAGGTATATTATTACTGGTAAAATTGATATAATTACTTTTGATAGTTTTCATTATTTCAAAACTATTTAAATAATAAGAATAGAATATTATTTTTAAAATATTACATTTAATTTAACAGTAATTATTAAGTTTTAATAGATATATGGTTTAATTATAATTTAAAATTACAGAAGTAATAATAAATAACAAATACATTAACCAAGGAATGCAACTGTGTACTTACATTTTTGAAGATTATTGTAAGTATATTGTATGTATTTGGTTTTGAGTGTTCTATTTCAAATAAAAAAGTTATAGCTGTTTGAAGTTGTCAAAATGTAACGGCAAGAGTAAAACGCTTGGTATAATATTTTAAAATTTGTAAATATACCTATCATAATTTGGCGTCGTTCTAAGTTTCGGATCAGTATTTTCCCAGATGACAATCGACGCTAATTCGCGGTGGGACATCTTGTATAATAAAGATTTTTAAACTCTATATATTCTCTGATTTATTAAAAAGAAGATGCAAATACACACCTCGGTCAAGTGCCTATTGTACACCAATGCTTACCTACTACAAACTATATTTTTGATTAGTTTTATTATACATATTATAAGCACTGCTGTATTAAAAATATATCGCCAAAAAAAATTTATTCAAGGTCAAACTTGATGTTTTTTGTTTTATCTTCATTGTTACTAGATCATTGTGACTAAATATTGTTTATAGAAAATTGAACGATTATTAATTTTCATTAATGCATATTAACATATTTATAGTTACATATATACATATATTTTACTGTCAACGATTATAATACGTTGATTTTCAAATAAAATTTTACATTTTCAAGATAAATTATAATGTACTACACTGGATAATGTGGAGACAAGTTGTCGAAAACAGCGACACCTGTTGCTTAATAGAACAAATAACCAGCATGTTCAACTGCCGTTTTGGTGGGAAACCAATATAAATTAATAATTTTATTCGAACTGAGGTACAAGTAGCGCCAAAATTATGCGGTGGCAGAAGTCCTGCTCTTATATCATACCTAAATCACACAAGTTTTCGTGCAACATGGTTGAGACCCGTACTACTGTGGTCCATGAGCGTGTCTATGATTTTATATTGAAGGGGGTAAAGTTCAACAGACTAAAGAACTAAACATAAATAAAGACTTTTGTTAAATAAAAGAAGTTAACATACAATATCAATAATAAAATATAAATTAAAAATGTATGCATTGCAGCAGTATTATAAAAATAAAAGATAATGGACATTAAATTAATTTTTCTATTTTTTTTTACTTGCATATCAATAATTGAAATGTCTCACTTAATATGTCTATGTATATGTAGAAGAGCAAGGATTTTTTATGAACAGAATAGGGAAAGAGAAAGTATATTTAAAAATATTGTATTTTTCTAGATCGGAGGTATTTTCAGCATTCATATATGCAGCAACATCGAGCAAAATTACAGAATTTAGGCTTGAAAGTCACATTAGTAAACGTTAAATATTACTTATAGAAATATTACTTATTACACAATTTAATATTGTTTGCATGCGATTATCAAGTAATTCAAATTACAAATACTTCACCCCTGCTTTATTACATGGAAAATTATACAGTAATGTATTTCATTTCAATAAGCTTCTTGGGGGGGGGGGTAATTACCCCCATTACCCCCCCATGGATACGCCCCTGCTGTGAACGATTGTCATAATAACAAATGCTCGTGCAGAAAAACTTACCATATCAATGTTTTCTTCAATTTGCCTTGACTGTAAATTATCCATTATTTTATTATTGACAAACATGTAAGCCATTGTATACTTATCGCTTTCAATGGAAAAAAAATTCTTATAACTTTTCTGCTTAACATTCTTATGTTATTACATCAATTCTTCGAAACTACTGCATGTATTATGCAAACAAATATTTTTAACACCGCCTTCATTGCTTGATAAACAGGGTGTCTCATTTAAACAATTATCACGTGATTGTATATCTTTCGTTTGTTGATTTTCAGTAGAATATTTTTAAAAATTTTTCCTGTCACTGTACAATTATCAACCAAAATCGCGAAATTGCCAATATCAATAAATAGTAAATATGTAAATTAGTGAGTTGAATGTTTTATGCAATATTTAAAACAGATCTGGATTTCCATCTCAGATATATTGTAAAATTGATAATGTAAATTGTAATCCGTACTATACAGGGTGTTCTACATACTCTATAACAAACTTTGGTAGGTAGCTGGATTAATTTCAAACATTTTCTCTTATATGAACGTAGGTCCAATTAGTTTTTGTGTATACGTTACAAGCTTTTAAAAAATAGAATTTCAGTCAAAGTAGCCTGATATAACTATGTAAGCAATGTATGTGAGCAACTAAGTTTCTTAGTACCGCGCAATGAGACGAGAATTCATACCCATTTCAATGATAATTTACTGCCTGTACATGTTTGAAGATCGTTTAAATGCATATTTATATAGAACTTTCTTCGAAAACTACCTTTTTTATTTTATTGATGAAGGAGGGCTTAATATTGTTTAAAATATGTGATATCAGCACGATGGTACACCACCACATAGAGGAAGACAAACAAGTCACTGCTTGGTTAAATGGAAATTTCTGGAATAAATGGATAAGTCAACAAGGTCCAGTAGCATGTCCACCGCGTTCCCCTGATCTAAATCCTCTGAACTTTCATTTATAAGGACATATGAAGCAGCTTGTCTACTATGTTGAAATATCACTACCCGTCAGCAGATTTACTTTAAAGAATTCATTCATCTTTAGTTCGCCGATGTGGGGCTTGTATTCGAACCGAGGGTGGACATTTTGAACAATTTTAATCGTCTTAGCATTTATTAATTTTGTTAAAGGTTAACTAATGTTTAAACTTTAATCCCTAACAATAATTATTGTTATAGCGACCATCATTTTTATTTATCAGGCTAATTTGATTGAAATATGAATTGATATTTTTTTAAAAGCTTGAAACTTCTAAACAGAATAAACGAATTGTATCTATATGTTCATAATGTTGAATAAAATTAGACCAAGCTACCATTTGCCAAAGTTTGTCATAGAGCTCGTAGGACATAAAAACAACGAATTATAAACGTTTTCAGTGATTCTAAATTCTTGTATGCTGATGTAAAGATGGCAATTGTTGGAAAGTTTACTGCAGCTCATGCAAACTTTTAATAAAACTTTTTTTGTCTAGCAAAAATACAAACAAAAATCTTTTAAACTATTCCAACTCTCCTAATAGGATAAGTATATATTTAAAGAAAAATTTCTCTTGACGAGATGTTAGTTCTGAGAATAATCTGATACCTACCATAAATTTGTTTTGCTTTCGAATTTAAATGATCCTAGAACAGTTCTAAATAATCAACTAATTGCATTCCCATCTGGTTATCTTTTAGTAATGTTTACTATCGTAACCAAACCAAGCCTTGAATTTGTACTCGGACAGTGGCGATCCGCCAGGTGACGCGCAAGTGACCACTTAATATTATATTTAATTTATTATAATTTCTGTAATTTATAATTCGATATTAAAACTGTTTTCTGTTTGTTCTTTAAATAAAAATACGAGGTTTACCTTTATCGCATAATTTATCAAAATCAGTATGTACGCAAAAAATGACAATAATAATTAATACGCTAAACGCTTTCTATATAGAAAAAAAAACATTATCTTCATGAGTACGTTTGACACATTTGGCATTAGTCAAAATCCACTGCAATTTATCACTCTTATTTACGGTGGTTGCTATGACAACAGGGACGCCTATAACTGACCAGAATTAGCGGGTGTCGAGAAGGTCCACAACTTTTTCACGGGTTTATATGATGTCAGCAGTATGATATTCCCATGTTGGGTATTTGTTTCTTTGTATGTTATGAATATTTCAATGCGTCAAAATGTTTATATGATCTCGTTTGTGTTTTGTTGGAAATACCAATTACAATATCAAATTTTCTTGTCTAAAAAGAGAAGAGAAGAAAAGATCGGAATTCTATATTTGAAAAGAAAATGGGTTTCTTAGAGACTTTTTTAATATAACATAACAAATTCTTTGTGAAACATTTATCCTTTTGCTTCACCTTACACCTTATACGAGCCGCTACTGAACTCGAAGAAAATAAACTGAGAACACTAACCTAAAGGCCTAAATTTAAAAATTTAAAAGTTTTTTTTTACTTTCTATTACATATTTCTCCGAAGATAAAAACACATTTCAAATTTGTAGCTTATGTAAAAGAATGTGTTAAAACTTGCTAATTATAAGATTTTTAGCTTTTCAGTCGCATAAAAACAAATTTGAAGGGAATACCTTGATTTTAGACTAAATATTACGCTAGTGTATGTACAGTTGCATATATACAAGTTCAAATATACTTCGGCGTTGTGACCTTTGACATTTATGTTTATCGTCAGCTGTTTGTGCTGGTCTGTTGTCAATATTAATTTACGACCAAGTAATATTTCTATACATTAAATAATTGCGGATTGTGAATAAAAAGTGTTTCCACTCATTTTTAAAGGGCTATAACTTGTTAGGTGAGACTAGAATTCATTTTTTTTATATAAAGTACCCCCATTAAAATCGACTGAAGAATCTACTCTATTTATCTTCACTATTTACCAATCACCCTGTATTTTATATTTAACGTTTCAATGCCAAGTGTATATGCTTTATTTAATTTCACTTTGCAACGAGTACATATATTTGTTAACAGAACATCATAATTTTTCCGAGACCAATGATATAGATACGATTGAAGAATAAACTACTAAATTTAAAATTTGCGTAAGAACTACTATAAAATAATCATCGTTTCTATTCACACAATTTAGAAAATGAATTTGCCGGAATCTGATAGTGAAGACGAACTGCCCCCAGGTTGGGAAGAACGGGTCACAGTTGATGGAAGCGTGTTTTATGCAAACCATTTAACGAAAAATACTCAGTGGACACATCCCAGGACGGGAAAGAAGAAAAGGGTAAGTAATATTGCATTAATTTTTAACAAATTTTTGTAGAAATTGTAAAATAGGTACTTGTTGCCTTCGATTTGTTTGTGAATGTAAATTGAATAGATAGTGATCTGTTCACTTGTACTGTAAGAAATAAGAAACGTAATTTGAAGTTATAATTATATACACTTCCAGAACATTCAATGTATAGGGTCCTTATGGGGCCTCTAGGTATTTTAAAACTCGTTTCAAAATAACTTTCGTAATATTGATCCAATTTCGATGTGGCTTGTACCAGTTTTCTTAGAAAATAATCTAGTTTCTAGGATGCCTTAAATCATATTTAGGTGTGAATAAATTAGGGCTTAAAACATAAAGAGAACAAAATAAATGGGCATCCTATAAGCAGTGAATTATTTTATTTATTTGTACTGTAAATTTGGAACCAAGAAAGTACAAACTAACCACTTACATTCAATCAGAATCAGGCGATAAGAGATACAAGGTAGAATGAAGGATGTAAGGGAAGTCATACGGTTATAGCACGCTTACGTAAATGTACGGAAACTTCATTTATTAACTTGCAACATAGAGTTAGTCCAAATATTAAATCGTACCCTACGTTCTTACACCTAAACCATTTCCGACTTGTATAAAGATCTGTTTACAGGTTTCTGGAGATTTGCCTTTTGGTTGGGAGCGATGCATAGACAAAAACACAGGAAAAGTTATATATGTTGACCATGAAAACCGCAGAACCACTTACACAGATCCGAGATTGGCCTTTGCCGTTGAAGAAAAAGAACACGTTAACGATTACAGACAGCGATTTGATGCCTCAAGCACTGCACTTCAGGTAATAAATTAACGATACGTCTTTGGAAATGCTTCAAATGTAAGTTTTACTAGGTGCTGCATGGTCGTGACCTGAATGGCAAAGTAGCATTGATAACAGGGGCAAACGCTGGTATAGGATTTGAAACGGCCAGGTCATTAGCCAAGCACGGTTGCACCGTTATTTTTGCTTGCAGAAATCTGGCTGCGGCGGAAGAGGCTATCAGTCAAATACGCGATGAGAAACCGACTGCTGGGGATAGTTGCATAGCTATTTATTTGGACCTCAATTCGCTTTCTTCTGTGGTGAGTCTTTATTATAATTTTTGTTTCAAATAGACATAAACGGAAAAGTTCTTATTATGACGTTATACAAAATCCATTTTAAAAAGACCACTCAGGTCTTGTGGCCCAATGTGCATGCTGCTAGCTAGAGATACATGTAGAAGCAAGCATTGGCCTTTTTGTTAATGTAATTGTTTAAGCTTAATTAAAATCACTTTTGTAATAATTATCTGTCAATGGAAACATTTATCAAATATTGTGTAAAGTACTGTCCAGGTGAAGAATTACCGAAAACAAGGCAAATGGTATAGAGTAGAAATTGCACTCATGGTTGAACTCTCTCTGTGTGATATAAAGTATTACGTTCTCATTACGCTTGACACAGTCAAAGTGCAAATTATCTTAGTGTACTTTACATTATTGGACTTTCCATATGATATATAATTGGATTAGGTCAAATGCAATATTTATATGTTTTCAGTTTTCACTATTTGTAGATTTGACCTCTTTGAGTGGACATTGTATTTGATTTTTCTGAAATAGCACTATATTTATTTTCATCTGAGTTTGGTTTTAATTTATGTGGTGACCATGTGTAATGTACTTGTTTCATTTCGACACATCAACAATTTCATGTCTATCACGTAACACAACCAATATATATTCATTCCAATTCATTATTAAAATATAATTAGGAATATGGAAAACACAAAAAGATTGGAAGAAGTAAGTGTAGACTTGTATTACTGATAGTGGACGGTTTAGTTTTTAGAATTGTTTTATTGAAATAAAGATACGAGGTACATTACATCTGTCCCTCCTGATGGGCAGGTACAGACTAACTTGCTGGACCTTCGTCCGTTCTCCTATTAAACATTTACCCGTTAGAGGGCGCTCAATCATGACACAACATACCGCCCCCCTTGAAGTAACAAAGTTAGTTCAATTTTATTTTTAAATAACTACAACTAACATGAATGAAATATGAAAAATATAAATGTTAATATCAAATATTTGAGTCAGTTATTGTCTTATGATGGCAATTTGCACACCTTGTTTAGCGATCGCTTCACGACACTATCACTACACTTTATAGTTACCACTCTTACGACACCATCGCTGCCTGGGTGTAGCTGAAGGATCCGCCCTAGTCGCCATTGTCCTGGTGGAAGATTGTCCTCCTTGACAATCACTAAGTCGTTAATTTGGATAAGATCTGATGCCTGTTGTCGCCATTTTGATCTGGATTGTAGCTCCGATACATACTCCAGTTGCCACTCTTCCAGAAATGTTGCATCAGTTGTTGCAGTCGTTGGTACTTTGATAAGTAGTTTTCCTTTATATTTAATAAATTGTCCTCAGGAATTGATGTAATAGGTTTTCCAATCAGAAAATGTCCTGGAGTTAAAGGACGTGGATCATTTGGATCAGAGGATTGAGGAGATAAAGGCCTAGAGTTTAAGATACCCTCTATTTGATTCAATATAGTAATTAATTCCTCCTAGGTTAAGTGGGCATTGCCAAGTACTCGCTTTAGATGGCTTTTTATGCTTTTTACCCCCGCTTCCCATAGTCCTCCGAAGTTGGGCGATCTTGGAGGTATAAAGTGCCAAGTTATACCTTCGGCTGTTTCATTTGTTGCAATTTTTTCCGAGTTTGAATTTATTAACTTGGTTAACGCGGAATCTGCACCTGCAAATGTTTTGGAATTGTCCGAAAAAATATTAGTAGGTTTGCCACGTCTCGCAACAAATCTTCGAAGCGTTGCTAGAAACGCCTCTGTTGTTAAGTCCGTTACTAGTTCAATGTGTATTGCCTTCGTAGACATACAAATAAAAATACAAATATATACCTTCAACAGTTTTGCGCCCCTAGTTTTGCGATCTTTCATTAGTAGCGGACCGGCATGGTCAATACCTGTATTTTCAAACGGAGAAAATGTATTTACGCGATTTTTGGGTAAATTTCCCATGATGTACTGATTTGGATTAGGTTTTGCCTTGAAACAAATCACACATTTCCTCACAATGTCTCTAGCTAAACTGCGCCCCGAAATCGGCCAATAGTTTTCGCGAATAGAATATAATAATTGTTGCGGGCCACAGTGTAACATCTTGTGGTGCTCGTGAGTCATCAGTAACTTTGTCAAAACATGTTTATTGTGAAGCAAGATAGGGTGCCTCTGGTTATACGGAATGTTAGCATTTTGTAGTCTATCCCCTACTCTTATTAATTGATTTTCATCTATAAATGGATTTAAAGACAGAATATTGCTGCATTTTCTGAGCATATGTTTATTTTTAGCGTTTGATAATCGATCGTAAATGATTGTGCTTGAGAAATTTTTATTAAACTTTGCATGGCGTTATTTAGTTCTATTGTTGTTAATGGACCTGAAACGCGCATCATTTTTGTCTTTTTTAAGTTAGAAATAAATCTGTAGCAGTACGCCGTAACTCTTTTTAATTTTAAAATAGACGAATATTTTGTGAATAAATTGAAATCTGAGTATTGCGTTATTTTAGTATTACTAATAATTCGTTGTTCTGGTATAACAATAGAATCGTACAAGGATTCATCAAATGATTTCCAATTTGTGTTGTCTTGTTCTAGAAATGAAGGTCCTTGCCACCATAGTTTAGATTGCAATAGTTGCTCACAGCTTACACCGCGCGATAGTATATCTGCGGGATTGTTTGAATTTACATGATGCCAGTCATCGATATTTGTGAGTTGCTGTATTTCACTGACTCTATTGGCAATAAATGTTTTCCAATTATTTGGTGGTTTCCTGATCCAACATAAAGTTATCATCGAGTCACTCCAATAGTAAAATCGCGTAAACGTAATATTTAAAGAACTGCGTACCTTTGATACTAATTTTGCCAATAGCAATGCTGCACAGAGTTCAAGTCGCGGTAACGATACTGTTTTTATAGGAGCTACACTAATAACATATTCATGTTGACGAAATCTTAATAGAATGGAAATTAGATCGCTCTGTATAGTCGGCCCGGAATATTGCACATCGTTAAGCGATAAATTGTTACGTGTCTTTGCGCTAGCGTCGAACACCACGCGGATTTTAGTTGTAATACTGGAACTCTTTATAACTGCCTGATGCGGCATGTAATAGTTTAAATTGTCGTCTTTTAACTTGGTAATCTTGGTCATGTGACCAAGTCTCTCATACTCGGCCATAAAATTCGCGTAATCTTTTTTTAGAGAATGATTTTTCGCAAAACGTCCTTCTAAATAGTAGAATCTGTTCCGTGCTTGTTCTTTTGAATCGCCTAATTCATTTAAATTGTTTTTAAATGGAATATCTACTATAAAACGACCCGTGCTATCCCTCTTGTATGTCTTTAAAAAATGAGATTCACAAAAGTCATCGGCAATTGTACTCGTTTGTTTAGATATACCGTCATTTTCTAAATCCCAAAATTTGCTTAAGGTTTTATCGATTTCCTTTAGACCTATAGAATGACACGAAACGATTTTATTTGGCCTATTATTGTAACACAAATTACCGCCAACAACCCAGCCCAGTTTAGTTTTTGAAGCACGGGCTGTTCAGGTTTGCAAATTTGTTTCATACATAACAATTTGTACACAGCGTTAATGCCTAATAAAATGTCAATATCACTGCTTATATTAAAGCCTGGATCGGCTAATTGAATGGTTTTGGTAGATCCAATAGAGATTGATTAAATGAATTTATTGGTAATGGCTGCGTAATCATAGGTAGGACTAAACATGAAATATTGATGCTAAATTTATTAATTCGAGATATAACTGTTAAACAAGTTTCATATTGTGCTTCCGAAACCACTTTTCCAACGCCAGTTATAGCGCAATCGACTGGTGTTCGTTTTAAATGTAATTTGTTACAGAGTGATTCGGTTATAAAGTGACTTTGTGAACCCTGATCAAGTAGGACTCTTGCTGTATGAATATTTCCCAAATGATCTGTCACGTATACTAGTGCTGTTGATAACAGAATTTGCGATATTTTATTGTTTATTGTATGCCCTACCACTGATGTAGTTGCTACTTGTGCGTCTTGTTCCGTCGGATTCGGATTCGTACTTGCGCTTGCTTCCTCAGATACGTTCCCCTTGTCAATATGTAACATTGAATTGTGTTTCCTTTTGCACCTTCTACAATAAGATTTTATACATTGCTGTACTTTATGTCCCGGCTGTAAACAATTTTGACACAATTTAAGCCTGTTGACTTCTTTAAGTCGATTGTGCACATCTAATTTTTTAAAATCGCTGCATTGATAAATAGTATGATTTGCTTTGCAATAGAAACATGAAAACGTATTTTCAGATGTTGAAACATGTGAACTCAAATAGTTTTTATTTTGATATTTACTTTTTGGTTTAATAAATCGATTGTCGGACTTGTTTAACTCTAGCTTCTCAAGAATGTCGCACTTGTTTTTTAGAAACGTATTAATGTCTTGCATTGTAGGAAATTCACTTGCGGTTTTATACGACTCCCAATCGCGCCTCGTAGTATTATCGAACTTGCTCGTTAAAATAAATATTATCAAAGCATCCCATTTATCTGTAGGTAGCCCTATTTTTTCTAACGATCGTAAACTTCTAGTAAATGTGTCAAATAGTTTTCTAAGTTCTGAATGTGATTCTTTTATTAATACCGGAGCGTCAAAGCATGTTTTTATATAATTGTGAATTAGTAACCGCTTATTTTCAAAGCGTTCTTTGAGCAAACCCCATGCTATTGTATAATTAGAGGCCGAAACTTCAATTGACTCGATTATGCGCGCCGCTTCACCTTCAGAGGACCGCAAATAATAGAATTTTGTATTTCGCTTATCGAATTATTGTTATCTACCAAGGCAACAAACGAATCTCTGTACTCTAGCCAACAGTTATACGACCCATTAAAGGTGGGTAATTTTATAGTGGGAAGCTTTATTTGAGAGACGGAGCAAACCCCTGAGTTTTGAGAGACGTTACTTGATACACTTGCACTACTAGCCTCATTTACATCGTTTTCATTATTTATCTTCATATTGAAATTGTTTATAGTATCTTTAATAGAACTTATCAAATCATAGTAAGAGTTTTCAAATTGTATTCTAATTTTTGATTCATTTGCTATAGATTGTAGGTCTACTTCTTGGCTATTGTCTAGAATAAATTCAATCTCGGTTTGCAACTCGTTAAATTCATTGTATATAGACTCAAATTTATTTAACCTGTATTCTAATTGTGTAATAGTTGAACTAGTTAAATTTTGCAAGTCTATGCCTTGATAATAATCTTGCAATCTAGTCATTTGCCCTATGTTATTGTCACGCTTAAAGCGCAATTTTGCAAATTTTCCATTGTAATCGTATTTGTAATAATTGTTAATTGTTAAACTCGAAATAGATTAGCAATAGGTAGTCAAATAGAGAATATCTACCCTAATTGCATGAACTAGGAATTGGATTGATCTTACTTGTGAATAGGAAAGGAATTTCTGCGTTTTTATAGACAGACGAATTCCTCCTCGCTGCTCGAACTTGTCTCGTACTTTTTGTTGTTGTTGATACTGCTGCGCTGTCCGCCAGTGCAGGATCACGTGATGCGACGTGTTTACTTGCTTGCCGCTGAAACTCGCCACTCACCAACACCTGTGCGATGCTTTGCTCTTGCACACTTGTGTATTGTTTATTGTACTAGATCACTACTGGATTATATCCGATCGATTGGACCAATGTAGACTTGTATTATTGATAGTGGACTGTTTAGTTTTTTAATTGTTTTATTGAAATAAAGATAGTAGGTACATTACATCTGTCCCTTCTGATGGGCAGTTACAGACTCACTAGACTGGACCTTCGTCCGTTCTCCTATTAAACATTTACCCGTTAGAGGGCGCTCAATCATGACACAACAGTAAGTAATATCGGTGTACATCTACGAGTAGAATATAATTTTTAGGTTATGTTCTGACATTGATTTGTTCACTCAAATCAAATTACCGAACTATGTAAACAGGTAACTACTGGTTTCATTTGACCAGATCATATGTAAATATCAAAAGGAAAAATTACAGTTTAATCATATACTTATTATAAGCAAATGGAGACCGAACTGTTCATTCATAAATTGCCTTTTGTTTTGTATCAAACATTGTACGTGTATATGTCGAAAGATATTAGAGAGAGAAGGTGAAAATTCAGATTCTGTACAAGGTAGCATATTTATCGCAGAAATCTATGAAAGGACAATTCAAGATGAGAACTGAATTTTCTACACACTTGAAACTGCCACATCATTTTCTTAACAACTTGAATAAAAGTTTTATTGAGAAACATAAAAAAACTGCAAGAAACATAAATTCTGAATAACAGAAACACCGAAGCTTACTATGTGTAGTGGCAGGGCCGGTATATCAATGAATACGTGCATAGAAGAGAAACAAAGAAATAACTACACTGACCAGCAAAAAAACAGCCACCTAAAATTTTGCCACTTTCTGCAGATTTTAAGAAATAAATTGTAAATTATCTTGCAGTAAAGAAGTGATAGTATAATTATAATTACAATATATAACCATATGGATTTTAAGGTAGAATTTATTAATTAACTTAAACCAAGCCCTAAAGTAAATCTTCAAATTGCTGTAGAAATGAAAATATGGCAACTGTTGAAGTGAATATCCGTAAGAAACATAGGAGTCGCCCAAATTTATAAGTAGAGTGAAGTTATCTGATCTGATTGCTTCAAAATGTACACTTACATCTCTGTACTAATCAATGTATGGTTTATCCAATAATGTAAGGTGTACTTTAAAAGCTTCTAAGGGATTAAGACTTATTCCACGTACTTCATTGATTTCATTTGATTTGTAGATTCAATTTGCGAATACAGTAAAAAGCAAATACGACAGAATCGACATACTGATACTAAATGCTGGAGTCTTCGGTCTACCGTTTAGTAAGACGCTGGACGGATTTGAAACTACATTCCAAGTGAACCACCTGTCGCATTTTTATTTGACTATTTTATTGCGTCCGTTGCTGGTCAGCGGATCCAGAGTAGTCGTAGTGTCTTCAGAATCACACAGGCAAGATTGCGTTTGAAAAACTTACAAGTACTCCTCTAACCTTTTAATATTTAGGTTTTCCAATTTAACTCTTGAAAATTTGTCCCCGTTAACGCTATCGCCGGACTCCGCCAGCAAGTACTGGGACATGATGGCCTACAACAATTCAAAACTGTGCAACGTACTTTTCGCCAGACAGTTGGCGAAGAATCTGCAGACGTCCGGCATATCTGTATTCAGTTTGCACCCCGGGAATATGGTGTCCACAAAGTTGTCGAGAAATTGGTGGTTGTACAGACTTCTGTTTGCTATTGTCAGGCCTTTCACGAAGTCTTTGCAGCAGGCAGCAAGTACTACCGTATATTGCGCCACAGCTCAGGAGTTGATGGGGGTAACAGGTAGGGAAACATTTTTACTACGTTTGAGCATACTTTAACACCGAATTGTGTTGCCCTAGGTGTCTACTTCAATAATTGTTACCAGTGCCAGGAGAGCGTGGCGGCGAGAAACGACGAGTTGGCGAAAGCTTTGTGGGATACGAGCGTGGAAATGATACAGAGCGTTCTCGGGAAGAATGCCCCTGGGTTGGAACACGAGAGTAAGAGGTGTTTGGAGGAGTAAAGGAAATTTAAGGTAGGCCATATTACTTCAAGTTTAATTATATGCGGATTGTTTTACTGTTATATTAATATTTCCACCACATCGATATAACTGGGCCTAGAAATAAGTTGAGTGTATATGTGTACTTTTATTTTGTTAATTATTTTTCAATATATTTAAAAATGTACACAATTTTTAAAATTTTTTGCCTAGTAAGGTAAGTGAAGAGTATCACTTACTTACCTGACTCGTATCTAATGCTTGTGATTCCTAGAAAAAGTTAAAATTGCTTATTTTATAGAAGCAATGGTTACACACTCACAGGCATACATGCAAGATAGTTTGCTGCGAATAATAATAACTAATCAATAAATTAACATTTTAAATAAATGTTATTTCCAGTAAGGTAAGCGAAAGAGATCACTTACCTGACTCATATCTAACTCCTTTTACATCCACTTGGAAAAGGTGAAAATGAGAGATGTTATTAGTCAAAATAAACATTTTCAAAAAATTTTCCACTTAAATGTAGTGAGTGTTTTAACGGTCTTCATTAAACTAAAATTAAAAAAGTTCACTGATTCATATCTAACCGCTTTTACTTGCAATTCCTAGAGGAAGCTAAAAATGTCCAAGGACCATTAAGTTACATATTGAAAATGCACTTAAATTTATTTTGACAGTCTTCGACTCTTCCCAATAAGGTAAGCGAAAGAGATCACTTACCTGACTCATATCTAACTCCTTTTACTTCCACTTGCAACCTCTTGGGAAAGGTGAAAATGAGACAGAAATGTGAAAATGAGACATGTTGGCAAAGTTTTATTTCAATCAATGCTAAACTACTGATACAAAAAAAAAGTTACAATTGTTATTTCTTTTTAATGAAAAAGTTAATAGTTACAAACTTACAGACATACATAGAAGATAATTTGGTGCGAATAATAATATAATTATAATCAATAAATTACATTTTAAAAAATTGTTCTACTTAAATTTAGTGAGTATTTTAACAGTCTTCATTAAACTAAAATTAAAAAGAAAATCGATGAAGAAGTAAAATATTTCATTTATGTATCATGTGTACAGAAGTGTTAAATTTTAAATAATTATGTTATCGTTTTCACTTGTTTTTGTCGTGACCGACAAAATGAGTGAAAATATGACTTCATATACAATCATATAAAATAAAAGGTGTCTGTCAGATAGTTTTGAATTTGTGCAAACCTCTGTAACGTGGTATATATAACGATAAAATATTTTACATTTACAAAAAAAATATAAATAAATATTATGTACAAAACTGGCAGTAACTTCTTTACTTTCTCCGATTCTGTTAAAACTGTTAAATGAAATTGACGATCCTTTGTCAGTCTGGAGAAAAGTTTACATCTAAATAAGAACTGAACAAACACATTTTTGGCAGTACAGTAACCCTAAAGCATGTTTATTTTTACATAGATACACAATTGCGACACACGTCTTAAAAGTTTAATAACAAATCAACCGATAATTCTGAAATGGACTTACAAAGCTAAGATACAAATAACGTGTTCTGATGTCAAATTGACTGTTATTGAAAAATGTTAATTTTTATAAAATTCTCAATTTTTATATAATAAACCACGTTTTCTGTGTTCTTTAGTAAATTATTGACTAGGACAGTTTGTGTCGCATAAAATAACTACTAACATACTAATTATACTTATGTAGTATTAGTAAAGGGTCTCAATATGAGACAAAATTAAAAATGGGTTTAAAGTTATATATATAGTATATATCGTATTAATACAATTAATTCGCATGAAATGAAAGTGATTTCGATTTACCTTAATCCGTTCAGTGCTGATGTTAGGTATAAAAAATATTGTAATTTTAAACAGCCTGTTCCATTAAAAAAAGGGAAAATTTTGATTTTCAATTGACCAACCATTTTTTCAACACCCTGTATAATCTAGAGAAACCCACACCTATTGTGGATATTGTTTCCTGTCTCACTATTACTCATAAAAATTATTATTTTTTAAATAGTTAATTACATAAGTCGGGCGGTTATAATGGAAAAATATATACAGGGTGTCCCAGAATGATAGTCAAATATTTTACCAGTGTATTCCACAAGCCATTTCAGGGGGGGATCTTGATATGAAATTTTTCAATTTGGGTCCTTATTGTTGAGATATTCGAGTCTCAAAATGGCGGAAAAAAATAGTTTTTTTATTTTTCCTTAAAAACGGCTACACTTATGAACTTCAATTTTGGTACACATTATCAGCTAGTCAAAAGCTATTTTGAGGTGGTGTCTATTCCTTGGCTCATGTTTCTAGAGGGCGGTAATAAGCAACCCCTAGATTTATTTCGTTCAGGACTTTTTCCTGCAATGGCCGATTTCAACAAAACTTTTTTTTTAAATAGTACATATAATTATACTACTTTTTTTCCTCTTGTAATTTTTTCATGCAACCAACAGTTTGCGCGGAATAAATAAAAATAGTTTTCATTACTCTAAACAACACCGTCACCGGTTACTGATAACCGCAGTAGGCGGTTGCCATGTTGATGCTTCTCTGTTAACTTATCAAATAAATCGCCATTAGGTCTATAATTGACCGTTTTTGCAAATATTTCTAATCAAAGGGGTTCCTATAACTGTTGACAATCCTGTCGTATGCATATTCCGTCACTTTATTCGCTAATTGTACGGAAGAGTCAGTTATGTCTACAAATATTTGCAAAAATTGTCAAGACTGATTTGTTTGACAAGACAACAGAGAAATATACTGTCTACTGCGGTTATCAGATGCAGATGTTTAGAGTAAGCAAAGCTATTTTATTTTTCCAGCGCCCGGCTATTGCAGGAAAAAGTTCTGAACGAAATAAATCTAGGGGTTGCTTATTCCCGCCCTCTAGAAACGTGAGCCAAGGAATAGACACCACCTCAAAATAGCTTTTGACTAGCTGATAATGTGTAGCAAAATTGAAGTTTCTAAGTGTAGCCGTTTTTAAGAAAAAATAAAAAAAACTATTTTTTTCCGCCATTTTGAGACTCGAATATCTCAACAATAAGGACCCAAATTGAAAAATTTGACATATTATCAAAACTGACTTAAAATTAGAACTAGTCTGAAAATTAAATAAAAAATATACAATGAACAGTTCCTTTTGTTGTTTATGATTAAAATATGTCTTCTTTCATTCATTCTCAATGATATCAACAGAGCAGCAGCTGAATGCATATCAATAAAAAACCACTTTAGGGGATATATTGGCCACAAAAAACACGTTAGCTAAGGGGTAATATTGGTCATGTTCCATCAGCAGTGAAAGGGTTAAGAGAGAGAAAGTGTTACGAAAGTGGTTGGAATTAGTAGATGCCTAGTAGTGTAAATTAAAAAAAATCTATATGGAAAATTTAAGGACTACTTATCACGTTAAATATGACTGTGCTTATTTGGCAAACTGTATATTTTTAAACTAATTGTCAAGGTATAAAAAAGATCGATAAATTGAAAATAAAAACCCATTATTTTCTTGGTGATTCCAAAAGTCATGGACTGTAAACATTTACATACAGATTCGGAAAGCTCAAATGTCTAGTCGGTTCAATCTCTACCTAAGGTTTCCTTCTGGCCGACGCACTTTCCCTTACCAACCCAATACAGTTCACGTTTTATCAGTTTGATAGGCAGTATCTCATAGTCGGAATGGAAATTTTGATTTGAAGGAGTAGGGATTTGAGATGCCCCACTACAAATAGGCAGTGTTATATCTGTATGTCAGTCAACAGTCGAGCGGTTTAAAGTGTCAGTACTTGAATAGATATGTGCCACAGCTGTGAGCTCAAAGCTATACTTGTAAAGAGGATTGGCACTCTCTCTGCAAGTTTGGTAAGGTGGAAGAACGTTGACATGGATCTATGTGAGAGATTGAAACCGATTTTTTATTTGAAAGCTAGCAATCATCAAAATTTTTGTTGATATTTCAGATTGGCATAATGAACAAAACGTAGAATTATTGAAGTCAAAATTGTAAAATGATATTTTTTGGTAACAAATATGGCACAAATATTAAAGCATATGTAGTAGAATGAAAAAGCGGTTGACGCAGCCGGGATTCGAACCCGAGACCTCTCGCTTTCCGGACGATTGCTCTCCCAACTGAGCTACTACGGTCCACTTTTCCACTCTACTAATTTGGTACTGGTATTTTACATAATTTACTACTACAGTTTGGCCAAACCTGACGACACAGCCATCCTCGGCTGCCAGCCATAATCCGACACCTAGGTAATCATAGGTCATAAACATAAGGGGTGCTGTGCCATCAGGTGGATCCACAATCCCACTTCTGAAGTTGTAGTAGAATGAAAAAGCGGTTGCCGCAGCCGGGTCTCAGACCTGGGACCTCTCGCTTTCTGACTGAGCTACTACGGTCCACTTTTCCACTACTAATTTGGTACTAGTGTTATACATAATTTACTCCTACACATTATATATTTGTATTTAAATATGAGGGATTTACAACTTGAATTTTTGGGAACCAATCTGATAAGTAAAGCTTCTGTACATAAATGTGACAGAAACGTCTTATCGAACAATGACTTTTGGAATTACTTATTTGTAGAATGAACGAATAAAATAAAATGTACAATTTTGGTATGGCAATTATATGTATATAACATTAACATACTAGGTCTGAATTAGTAATTACAATACTAAAATACTGGGCAAACGTATAATACAAATTAAGTCTTGTCTCTACGTGTACATAAGTGACGTGAAGTAAACAAAAGGATTCCCATTTCAGTTGAGTCACCATTCTTCCTTGATGTTATACATCGAATGAACATTGAGAAAAGTTTTTAACAAATGTTTCAAGTATTTGAAAACCGTAGCAATTAATTTTTATTCTATTAGAAGAGTTATACTTCTACTTAAATATCTTCCAAAATATTCTAACTTCGTACTTCACGTGACTTACGTTTGCTTCATTAATAGGTTACAAGGAGGGAAGTAGTACGGATGAATTTATTAATAAGCCCAACTGTAGCCCATCTGAAAACGTTCGAGAGTTGAATGACCTGGTGAAAAGTTGTCACATCTAACTCCGAAATTTACTTTAATTAGGGAATGTGAAGACTTTATCGTTTATTTCCCATTTACCTAAGTAGTGTTATTTTCGCAATGTATATTTCACAAAAGATGTATAGAAGAGGTGTCACTGTGGCAGTGAACAGAGAGGCAACAAAATTCGGTAAGGTCAGATTCACCAGCCGGTCACTAGAGGGCGCTTCCATGTAGTGTAATTTGCTCACCCACAAATGGTGCAATATGTTGTAAATCAAGTCTGATTATACATAAGGCACTGTTATATCTGAACAAACATTTTTAGTAAATCGTTTTAAATGAACGAAATTTATAAACATGTTTGCAATCGATTATGTGTCAATGTTAAATAAGTGGGTATGAAATCAGGCCCATTATAGTGAAATAATATATTTCACTACTGTGTTATAATAATCCCTTTACACACAAGCTTGCATGGTATATAGAGGGTTATCTATACTCTGGTTGAGCGGACTGCGTTAGATGGAAGCTCTCTCTAGCGACCGACTGGTGATCCTGACCATTTCACATTTTATTGCTTCATAAAACGCAGTACTAACACTGAGAGACAAGTCACTGCAAACCCTCTATACACCTTACTCTCACAGGTTGCTTTGTTATGGCAAATATTTGGGTACATCAGTGTGTTGGTTGTACAAGAGCGCTTTTTCTTAACCACATACTTTGGATAATTGAATCGTATAAAGCAAATGTTTATGGGGTTGTTTCAAGTGAATTAATGAATTAATATTGGAAATTCATCAAAACAAAAAGTTTTTATCTATACAGGGTGATCAGATTACTATTTGTAGGCACTAAAGATTTTATGACGCCAGTGTTTACATTAGTTTTTCAAGTGTCAAAATTGGCTTACGTGTATAGTAGCAACTCTGAGTTGATGGATATTGTTTTAATTTATTACGCTATGAAAATGCTTTAGCAGAACGATTTCCCGGTGAACCTGTGCCAAATGCAACTTTTATCGCGTTGTGCAGTGCAATGCAAGGGCAATTTCAATCCGAATCGTGGAAGAGATGGAGGTCCACGGCCTATTGCAGCAGTGACGTATCATACACGAGGCTCAATTATATCCGGACCATGTACACCATGTCCAAGCATTAACACCAAGAGATTGGACGAGGAGGAGGACCGGTACCATGGCCGCCATGATCTCCTGACTAAATCATTTGGACTTCTTTTTGTGGGGATATTTAAAAAATGAAGTGGATACATACTATTGATGATGACAACAACTTACGAGTGCAAAATGAACAAGAAGCAGAAACATTTGTGTTAGTCTGTAAAAACTAGGTAAGACGGGCCCAAAATGTTGTTGTAACATCAGGTACGTCAAACTATTTTATTAATTTAAACCACAAATTAAATCTATTAATAATAGCGGCAAAAGCAGTTAAATTTACTGTATAAAATTGGCGTTATAAAATGTTATTTGTTTCTTTCCTTGACAGGTTTTATATTGGACCAGTTTTAAATCATTTTTGAACTGCCCTTTTTGATTTTTTCTTTACAAAATTATATTTGTGAAAGTCCCCTGTACACTCAGTTTTTTTTGATATAACTTCTGAATCACCCTGTATATTTACCATAATAATATACTGATCATTTGCAACCTTTCCAAAAAATAACACGCACACTTCATTCCGAGGTCATTCCACCCTCAATATCATTTTTCGATGGACTATAAATAAGAAACAAATAAAAATTAAAGATATACTCGTTATCATCTTTTGGAATCTTCGTGTTTTTTTTTCCAATAGGTTTAGTGCAACCTTATTTTGATTGTACATTATTCTGGTGTGGTCTTTACCTCTCTGAACACATAAAAATGTCTTGCTTAGGGTTTAAGTGATTTCCACCGCTAAGCCGATATCTGGATCGGGAATGCAGTTACCGCAGTATCCACCGCACTTCCCAATTGCCACGGTTTCCTGAAAACGTTTTGATTAGTGTAGAATCAGCAAATTTTTCGTAAAATTTTATAAATTTTTAGATCAGATGTTTCCAAAGTGTAGGTTACACGACTCTCTGTTAGATGTAACACTCGTAGAGGTGGGCTCTACCACAGATCAAGACAACATGTCGCATACATCATTTTTTGGACAAGATTCTTAACTTATAATATTTTTACATGCCGAATTTATGAACTTGTGGAAAATTTTTAATAGTGGTTACCAAAAATGTCAAAATGACCATCAAATATAACATGTAACTAACATAATTTAACCAGTGTAGCAGCTTTCTACATGTGAAAAAAGTGCTATTAGGACTTCACGATGTGGAAATCTCTTAAAATTGTGTGTTCCGCATACCTCGCAGAGCGTACCCGATTACACAGCAGTTTTTTGGGACACGGATATTGCTTCTACTCGACGTTTACTAGTAATGATGCAAAATATGTATGAAGGGATTAGGAGGTGAAACCAAAGTATGAGCAAAGTGATGCCGTTGAAATGTGTTGTTCGTTGACAAGAGTGTCGGTGTATAGTGCAATAAAGAGTGGCAAAGTAGAACATGTGAAGCAGAGTATAGTGGAAACTTGCAGAAGGCAGAAGATAGAGGTTGATGATGACACAAAATATGGGATTTGTAAAACAATTCATGGATGGTATTTAAAAAATGGAGCTTCTGACAATAAAAAATATTCAGGTTGTTATCCTACAGGATCAAACTTTGCCGAGAATATGTGTTTTATAAAACGAAATCAATAGATTACGCTGATAGAAAAAGACGAAATGTCATGTGATGAATTTTACGACAAACATTAGAAGATCGAAATCTGAATCGAAGAATATATTACACTAAAGAAACACGGATAAATGAAGGTCATATGATGACTAAAATGTGGCACAAATGCAATATAGAAAGCAAACGGCGGGCATTTCTTGAAGGATTTTTGACTGGAATAAAATCACCATCTGCCAAAGGAAAGCACCTAATAATAATGTATATTGGAAGTACAATAGGATTTTTGAAACATATTTTTGCAAAGTATGGTTTGAATGTGTTTTACACATATACACCTGGTGCTGTAGTTGTGATGGATAATGCACCCTATTATAGGCAACAATTAGAACTAACATCAGCATGGAGAAAATAGGAAATTAAAGACTGGTTAAAATCAGAAAAGGTAAAATTCAGAAAAACAGTGTTTAAATCTGTTTTACTCAAAATCGCGGAAAAGGCTTATACATTAAGTATATAATGACCTCGAAACGACAGTTGACCTTTGGAGGCGACAGCAGTACTAGAGATAAATACGACAGTTCTAGTGAAGATAGTGATAGTGACCTTTAAGGTGTATGTTTATAATGTAGGTAGATGCTAATGGTTGGACGGCATTCTACAGTTGTGTAGAGGATGAATTCATACTTTTTAAAGTAAACTACTAAAGTGCTAGGTTCACTCAACGTCAACTTATTTTGTGTTCCTTGAACCCTTCTCAAGTGGTATGCCTATGGAATCCTCACCGTCCTTACACATTTAAGCACTGTAAATTAGTAACTTTTTACTATTTTCAAACTCGGGTATAGTATTGCAACGGTGCAGTGATTTTGAAAAACCTTGTCCAAGTTCCGTTTTGTGAAATTAAATTATCGCGACATTTTAAGATCAATTTTGAAGTTACGCTTACCTGTCTGCGAATATCAGACGATGCGTAGGACCCTATTTCTTCCCACCGTACATTTTTAGCCAATTTGAAGGGGGTGTGTGTCAGATCTATAGAGAATCTACCCTGCGCGCATCCCTTCACGGAACTATAACAGTCTCCGGCAGTGCCAAAAGGTATCCTCCTTCCTTTTATTTGTTTTGAGAACGTGAAGTCATCGCCTGAGAAATAACAAATTAAGAAGTTATACAGAAGATCTATGAGACATCTCACCAATAATTTTCATGGACGTGATATTCAAACGCACTTTCCAAAATTTCGTAAAACCGGATCTGTCCGTGCCGACTGCGTCGCAGTGACAATTATCCTTCCTTTGACCGTCGTAGGGGCACGATTGAACATTGATCAGTCTGAAAAAAATCACATGTTTATTTTTGTATTTGCAATCCTAAGTAGCATTATTAGTGAAATGGAACGTAGCAACCACGAAACTGAAAACTTTAGTGTATTACCAAAATCACTACCACATGATAGAAACGGTTCTATGGGGAAAACTTTTTTGAAGGCAGCTACGTTTAAATGACGTGTTTGCATCTTACACAATACTGCTCTTGGAAATAGAACTTTGAAGTGATATACACCAAAAATGTATACTAAGTGGCAAAGTAAAAATATCTAACTCTTTAGTTCCATTCATCAAACAAGTGGCGAATGGAACTAACCCATTAACTTTCCGGCCAAAAATTTCGAAAATACCTTTTATCATAGATTTCAGCATAATTTTTGGCGTCGGGATGTAAGCTGATGTATTCCTGGGGTTCGGGTGTATCCATTTTGTAGCAGTAAATTTGCACCGGTCTCCCATGAACGGATATAAAGTAGTCCTTGTTTTCCTTCGTCTTCATCGAATGTTTAACCTCTTTGCAGCTCTTATGCAGGCCTAATAAAAGAACTAGGTTAGATTAAGCCAACGCTTTGTACAAAATACTTGCATCTGGTCCGATTGCACTTCTCTCTTCTCGGAGGTTTCAAATTTTTACGACACAGATTTCGAGGCACTTTCTGTTTCGTTTTGATACTTATGCAGTGTATCGCGCGTACCTGTTTCCCTTTTTTCCCGCATTTTTGAGAACACTGAAACAACACCGGCATAATATTAGTAAAAATAAATTATGTTGTGTTAGAATCGGTGTAATACCTGTTTCCATGGTTCTGTGTGCCAAACGTATTTGTCCCCGCAATAGCTCAATATACATTCCTCCGTCGTAGAAGGTTTATTGACCAACGAACAGTAGTTCTCGTTATCAATCTTGTTGGTATAAATATCGGGCGGCGGCAGCGGATTTGGATCCACTATTCCGCCTTGGTAGACCCTGTGGCAGGTAACGTCTCTCGTTTTGTTACCGCGATTGCAAGTGGCGGAGCACTAAAAATCGTCGATTGTTAATTGTCAGTTTATATTTAAATCGGCTGTATTATTATATTTAATGTTTATAATTTCTTAATTTAGTAGTTCTTATTTTTCGTCACGTAACTGACATATTTCAAAACCTAAATCTTCTATGAGTACAGCTAATATCCATTTTAACTTGGACACTCTGTATACATATAAAATGATGAAAAATCATATAAAATAATTGGTTGTTGGTTTGATTTTTTTTTCATCATACGAGAAAATGGCTATCAAAAAATCTCTTATACTCGATGTCCCAAAAATAGCCTGCCAAATTTCAACATAAATATACAGGGTGATTCAGCTTATCTAAAAAAATTTTTTTTAATGTACACCCACCTCTTACAGATACAATTTTGTAAAAAAAAAATCAAAAAGGTCAGTATCGAAAATGATTTAAAAATACACTTCTGCGCGGCACTGGAAACTGGCCACTGTAAAACGTGGCAAGGCAAAGTATGCCATCGGCGACCGGATAAAAAATGGAAAGAAATTTCCAAGGAGAGAAAACATTTTATAACACCTATTTTATATAGCAAATTCAACTGCTTTTGCCGCTAGTGTTGTTAATAGAATTAATTTTTCGTTTTATTAATAAAATAGTTTTGACATATTTAATGTTACAACACCAAAACTTTGGGCCCGTCTTACCCAGTTTCTACAAACTAACACAAATGTTTCTGCTTCTTGTCCGTTTTGTCATCAATAGTGTCCACTTCGTGTGATACACTTCATTTTTTAAATATCCCCTCAAAAAGAAGTCTAAAAGATTTCAAATTTGGAGATTGTGGTAGCCATGGTTACCAGTCCTCCTCGTGCTTAGACACGTGTGTATGGTAGGGATATAATTGAGCCTCATGTATGATATGCCACACACTGCTGCAATATGCTGTGGACACCCTGGGCTTGAATCTTCTCCACGATTCAGTTGTAAATTTCCTGTGTCATACCCGTGTTGCACCTCACTTGCACTTGGTAAAAGCAGCTGTATTTGGCACATGTTTACCGGGAAAACGTTCTACTAAAGCATTTTCACTTCACCATAAAATAAAACAATATCCATAACTCCGAGTTGCTATACATGTAAGTCCTTTTTGACTTCAATAATTTTTTCACTATAAACATTTCACAAAAACTTTTTTTACAATATTGACCCCATTTTTCATAAAGCATTTATTCCCAATTTTTTTTAAATACGCTCCGAATCACCCTGTAATACATCTTTTAAAATTTTTCTTAACCAATGTCACAGAAAATATTGATAAAATTTAAATATTGGAAAAACACCAGATGTGTCATTACTGTTAAAATAATCTGTAAATTTTCAACAATGAAACATTACGAGGTGCGGAAATTCCGGGAATTTGTCAATGAAAAAACAAGCAAATTAAATTTCGCCAAAATTTCGCACACAAACGGTTAACATTTGCGTCAGTACGACAGGTGACGGAGCTCCTTCACGTGAATCGTCTTGTACAGATTCACTCCCCTCCTTAAACCATTTTGCCCATTCAAACACGCGTGTTTTCGACATGCACTCGTCTCCATACACCACCTGCAATTTTCGAAGGATTTCCGAGGTTTTCACCAGATTTCACTAAAAATTAAATCACAATACGTTGCTTGTAATTTGAGTCACTCATTTTCACAACGCCACTAAAAAAGTTACTTACAAAAAATACACATAGAGCACAAACCAAACGTGCTATCGACTTCAACCTTGGACTGAAACTAAAAGGAAGGTCCCCCCCTCTCTAGAAAAACGTTGACAAAATAAATGATGCAGTGTTGCCAGTTTCCGAGTTATAACTAAATTCCCGGAACTTAATTGCCACACCTTGTATGTGTTAAGATTCAAGGAGGAAACAATTTTCTTTTAAGGAAACTTACATCCTACCTCATTTCAAAAAGTAATAAAAACAGCAGTTTATTTATGTAAGATTGTTCAAACATCTACTTCAATCTAAAGTTTAACGATGAAAAATAAAACCAACCACCTTGTATAAAACCTTGACAAATTTCACAAATAAGAAACTATAAACATTTACTATAATAACACAATTGTTATTTCCCCTTTTTAGCACAATTTTTGATAAGTATACATTCTTTATATGTACACATTAATTTACATTTAAAAAATGATTTTAATAAAAAAAAATGTCTACTAAAGTTATCCCCTACACCAATGTTAGTCACAAAGAGCAAGCATGTATCTGAACTACCCGATATAACTGGAACCATTCATTACAACTTAATGTTTTAGCCAACACCGTTCCTTAATTCCTTTAAAACAGCAAAAACTTACATTTGACCAGTAACCCTCGATCCAGGCGTATTTACACGTGTATCGCTCACACGGTTTTGTGGCTTTTGGCTTTTTCAAATGTTTGCAAAAGGAATCAACAACAGTTATATCATTGAGAGGGTCTTCACATTCAATGAGTCTTCTCCTAGTGCCTTTACCACACGTATTGGAGCACTTTCAGAAAATAAAATAAAGCAGTGTAAAAATGTAGAAGTGCCTGTGGCAGGGGGTTAGTAATTAAGCGTTTATACAGCGAGTCGGCGAGAAGTGGAAAAGTGTCGAAAGGCAACTTTGTGCTGTGTGCCTTTATAAATTACACATAAATTTAATTTAAATGTTAAGCATTTTTGTAGTTTTTGGAACGCTTATTTAAAATCAACAACTTTTTTTACAAGGACTTTGTATATGATGCCACTAATTAATTTTAGTGGTTATACAATTTTCTTAAAATTTGTATAAATATGTTTCTAACAAACTTAATGTTGTACCTTTTCTATTCAACTTTTTTTATTTCCCATTTTGAAATATTCAGAATATTTTTTTGTCTCAATTTTTATATTATACAAGGTGAGTCAGAAAGAATGGGTCAACACTAAGCTGGAGAAACTAAAGACCAAAATATCATGTTTGAGCTCATTATGCCATTATACGAATGTCGCTGGTTTAAGAAATACAGGGTGTTCAAGGTTTGAAATTGAGAAATTTCAGAATAAAATTAAATTTCTTAAACCAGCGATAATCTTATAATGCATGATGAGCTTAAACATAATATTTTGGTGTTCAGTATTTCCAGCTTACTGTTGACCCATTCTTTCTGACTCACCCTGTATAAAAAAGCTCTAACAAAAATGGATCCGTAGATTCGTTGAAATGTAATTTCTAGATGGTGACCTGTATACAGGATATTTTGGAAAAAGTTATCATCATTTGAAGGTAATTTTGAAAACCAAATGCCATCTTTTCCAAAAGCAACATCACATTGAAATTTGGTACAGATATATAGTTAAAATTTTAAAAAAATCACCTTTGATGTTCCATTTGCTAAAAACAGAGGGCAATGAGTCCATAGATATAAATTATAATTTTTTGATCTTATGTGCTTATCATTTATTTTTCCAAAACACCTCGTATATGAGATCGAAAAAAAAAATGGTCTAGCTCTATGAAATCTATGTGACATGGACACACTGTATAAAATACTGATAATTGATTAATATAATCACGCTAAATAATTAGCAGCATTTTGTTTTGTTTATAAGCAATTTTTTAAGCCCCTAGAATAATAGCGAGAGAAATAGAAAAACCTAAGTGCAATTGAGAGGCTTTTAAGAATATTTGATTTATGTTGTCTTTACTAGAATGTTTCCGGTAATTTCCTTATTTATTTGGGTATGATTTAGTGCTGGCAACCGAAATCGGTTTTTTTGATAGTTCGGTTAACCGGTTTCGGATAATTCGGTTTTTTACAAAACCCGAAAACCGGTTATTCGATTGTTCTAATAACCGGTTTTGATTATCCGGTTTTCACCACTATTCGGGTAACCGGTTCTATCTGAAATTGGTTTTTACGGAACCCGGTTATTCGATTATTCTAATAACCGGTTTTGATTATCCGGTTTTCACCACTATTCGGGTAACCGGTTTTATCTGAAATTGGTTTTTACGGAACCCGGTTAATCGGTATCACTTTTTTCCGGTTTTTGCCAGCACTAGTGTGATTACCCAATACCCAAATTTTGGAATGAGGTTTTTTTATGAGATAAACAAGAATATCTGACTTAAGAATAATACAGTGGCACAGGCGCTCAGAACGCCCTGTACATTTAAATCGGAAATCAATTAGATAGTTGGGTTTGTCTGACAAAAAATCTTCTTTTCCAAAAGAGTAATTGCAAAAAACCCCATTTTTTCGCCCGTTTTTGCGTAGTGTGTAGCAAGAACGGGGAAGGTCGTCCAGAGGTCTCGGTGGGCTTAAATTGATCGTCATGAAAAATCTAGGTGAGCATAATTCGATTTTTGCAATATTTGTCCGACTTACCCCTACTTAAGGGGTGAACACGTAAAATAAGAAACGTGATAAATTGGTTGATCAATTCTTGGTAAAAATTGGCGGGAACTTGAATGGCAAGTGGGAGTAAAACCACCGAAAACCGGCAAATTATGTTCCCTTGTCTTTTGTGCCACTCTTCCTTATAACTCCAAATGATATGAAATACATGCCTCCATAATTCGTTCTTCTGTTGAATTCTGATCAGTTACCGGTACTGAAGGGGTGGAAACCACCCCTAAAACAAAACAAAAAACAAAAAATGGTCATCAAAATCTGGGTAAAAATTGACAGAAATCCACATGGCAAGGGTAACATCAAGAATGCTCTCCTAAAAATGCTCAAGGTGAAAAACACCCCCCCCCCCGCGTGGGGGTAAAACCACCCCTATTGCCGATAGCAGACGGGGAATGATATCCACTTCATGAAGTATTTTGTTTCCCCCACTACCCGATAAATGATACGAAAGACGGGCCCCATAATTCGATCTTTTGCAAAATTCTGACCAGTTTTCCACCCCTTAAGTAGGGGTAAGTCGGGCAAATATTGGAAAAATTGAATTATGCTCACCTAGATTTTTCATGACGATCAATTTAAGCCCACGGAGACCTCTGGACAACCTTCCCCCTTCTTGCTACACACTTCGCAAAAACGGGCGGACTTTGCGGTCACTCTTTGAGTATGGTTACCCAATAAAGGGTATTATGAAATTATTTATACAATTATAATTACTGACACAAATCGTATAAAATAATGACCTGTCAAGTACATATGTAACATGTATATCAACCCCCCCCCCCAACGCAGTCATTTTATAATTGTGACAGCAATTTCTTATCACATTCAATTCTGAAATAAAGTTGTCTGGGTTATGCAACAGCAAAGAATATAAAAAGCGTAAACGATATTAGTAGTTCGTGGTATATTACCTGCTTCCAAGGTCCGTGCTTCCATCGGTACCCTTTAACGTCGTAATATTCCGGTATTCTATTGACGTTAGGGCATTCCGTTAGTTTACACCTTGTGGTATTATCCGGCTTCCGAGACTGATGGCATTCATGGTCACCTACTATAGTGTCTGAAAATAAAAAGCGTTTACTTATATCAAGCATCGAGCGCTGTGAAGTCGTACTTGTATGATCCACGCACGTCACTTGTCGACGTCTTAGGCAGTTAGAGTCGCAACTGGAACTCCACCTGCCAGTGACCCACCTAGGGCAGGGATTGGTGTTGCACGGCTTAACGTTCGGATTTAGATTAGGCCTGCACATCATTGGGTCCTCCTGGCCCAGTTTGTTGACGCAGCGGGATATTTGTGTGGCGATGCCACCACCGCACGTTTTTGAGCACTAAACACGAATTGATAATTATTGTGTCTCTAAGGAGTTAATTGATACTTACCGAACTCCACCCTTCGGGAATCCAAATGAAGTTGTCGTATCTGTCTTTTGATTTGGGGATGATTATATTCTCAAAATCATTGTAAGGCCTCAACAAATTCTGTAAGAAATGTCATAAGTTTCTACAGTTTTAAAAACTTGCTGGATTTACCTCGCAACTTTCTCTGTAGCACATCCTCTTCTCGTCTGGTAGGGGCAGGTCTCTGCAGTAATCGTCGTGAAGAACATCCTCCGAGTTGAACTTCTTACAGACAAACTGTCTTCTCTCGGTACCTTTTCCGCATGTTACTGAACACATGTGGTACGTGTCCAGGGCAGCCCACCTTCCGCAAGGTAGCTCGTTACAGGGCGTCCTGATAGGTGGTCTTGTGTTTATGTCACAAGCGTGTTCATATATCCTACCGTCTAGCACGCAGTAGTACGTCATGTTCTGATAACCGCCACCGCAAGGTGCTGAACACTATAAACAAATGAAATTGTAGGTCATTCGCAAACATTTAGATTCATTTTAATGGTGGCAACGCAAATTTCAAAAGTGTGGTACTTTCTAATTTACTAAAACGATTTTAATAATAACCGATGATTTTTTTAAAGTAAACAGTATATAATACAAAATACCAAGACATTTCTATTCGTAAATACATAGTAGCATTAATACTTTCAACTTTTAAGAACAGAACTTTTTAACTTTATATTATGTTAAAGTTTAAGGACAGTCTAATTAATAATTCAATACCTAATTACCTGATTTCAATGTTCAATCGGAAACTATAAAATCATAATCAGTCCTTCATAAAAAAAGAAGTAAGCAAACAACACACACGAATAATTTTATTACAAATTGCACAAACCAGTGACTGTCTAGATATAATTCAAATTTCTGCCATATGAGGGCGTATTCCTTAGCTTGAATCGAGAAAAGTTGTGACTCCTTGAAAATGGTTGTAAAAGGTAAAGTAGCATTGAGAGTAGTGTTAAAAGTCACGGTAATGAAAAAACACTTCTTTTTTGTTTTTACATGTAAATAGCTAATTAAGAGCATTATTGAAAAATAATTAACAAATTACACATAGTGAGTCGATGGACTATTAATAGCAATTTTAGGAGACATCAATAATATTAAATAATAAATTATTTATTTACTATTCGTGATATTAGTCGAATTTAAATTAGTAATTTGTAAAATAAATAATTTTTTTTACTTACAGATGATGTTTCGGCCAAGATCCAGCTCGGACATCTTTCAGTATTACATATCTGTTCTGTAATCATCTCGTTATTATTACAATAAGAATCGTCTATTAGTGTGTTCTGATCATCGACGCATTTGGCTGTCCTCCTCTGTGTCCCACCCCCACATGTTTTTGTACACTGCAAGTGGAAAACGTAACGAATTACATTAAACGATATTTTACCGTTCGTATAGGCTGAACACCAGATTTATGTGATATTATTTCGTAACTTTAATTTATTTACAAAATCGACCAATATAGAGTTTACGTGACAGCAGTCGTAGCTTACATTGTACAAGGAAACGTACAACTATCAGACTGATGTAAAACGAAACACCAATGTCTATAAAATGTTTTTATGTTGAAGATTAAGTAACTGTGAAATACATGTGGATGTAAGTAATGTGTTTTATTTTGCTACGTACCCCAGACCAGGGAGAATAGTCCCATCTTGTAGAATTGCACAGCGAGACGCAGCTCTCTAACGCAGGCGGTTCTGCTAGGACATTACAATGTTTTTCGTTCACGATTTGGCTGTAATTTGGCTTCTTGTATACTTTCATACAGTTGTAGTAGACTCGACGGTACCTACAAGGTTGAATTTGTTCTATTTTGGCTTGATATATGCCGAAAATTCCAATCTAGATACCCTTTTTGACAGCTGTCAAATTGCCTTGGCAATTGTTTGAATACTATAGTAGATGTTCGTTTGTTTTTATGTCACACACTTTTGACAGTTGTCGCATTGGCCTGACAATTAAATTGGTAAATGTTGATTTGCTTTTATTGCAGAAACGAACAAAGAAAGTTAATAATTTCAATCCACATAGCGCAAAAATTACTTTATATACCGATTTTATATGTCAAAAATACAAATCTAGGTAGGTCACTTTTGATAGCTGTCAAATTGCTTTGGCAATTGTGTGAATTCATTAGTAGATCTTCATTTGTTTTTATAAGACATGATACAATTTTGACAGCTGTCAAATTACTCGTGAATTGTTTTTAATTCATTAGTAAATGTTTGTTTACATTTATTAGAAGAAGAATCTTACTCCTTTATATAGACATACAACTTACCCTTTGCCGCAGGGTGAAGAGCAGGTGCTCTTGGAAGCAATATTCCAGGTAAGTTCGCAGTGAGTGTTGCAATCTTGCTTCTGCATATCGCTCTCGTCCATGGTGTCGCAGTAGCCATTGGGAACCTCGTTGCCCGAGCTGAGTTCGACGCAGACGGGTTTCCGATATTGCTTGCCCTCGCATATCGAGTCGCACTTCGACCACTGCTTCTGATAGAGACTCCAGCCATAGCTAGAACCCAACCTAGAGTATACTTTTCTGTACTTGGATATTATGCGAACGTTACACGAGCCTTTGACACGAACTTACTACACATACATGACACCAATTTCCTTAGAGAGCATAAACACCAATGTTGCGTATTGCTTTAATACAGGGTGTCGAGAAGTCGTTGCGTATATGTTTTACACTAAGTAATATCGATTACTAAATACAGGGCAGTTCCGAGTTCTGCGACACCCTGCATATGTTGTTAGTTATATTCGGACGGAATTGTCCTCGGAAATTTTTAAAAATTTTTGGAGGCAAGAGAGAAAAGGTACCATAATACGCCAATACAAAGAAGTTTTACATCACCTTCTGCCTCTATTGTAATCAAGTCAAGCCAAAAAAAGAAAACAAATTGTTTGTAATTACAAACTTATAAAAAAGGGAAAAAATTGACAGAGAATTGAAGTTTACTTTCACCTGGAGAATTGAAATAATTTTTGTATGTAACCTTAATATAGCCAACACAAATTAAAAATTGTCATTATCTATAAGATCCTATACAGGGTGGTACAAAAAACACTTAAAAAAGATGTAGATAGTCAAATGCTGTAAGTACTTTTATATTCCAATTATAGTGATGTATTAAAACGTGTTGGACAAAATATTCAATTTTTAATGGAAAATCCAGTGTACTGGGTGTCCCAATGAAAAATATGTCTCCATTTTCTCTGAATGGAGATTAGAGTTAAAATTATTTTGAGACCACCATGGATTTCTAATTTTTGTTATAAGTTGTCTACATTAAGGTTATAGTTCATCTAAAAATTATAGAAAGTTGAATGACCTAGTAAACAACGTTGTCACATCTAGTTTCGCAGCCAACTAGCTAAGTCGATGCTTCCTTAATTATGAAATATGTTAATTTTATTGTTCATTTCATGTTTATTAGTGCAATAATAAAAAATAAAAGCTTCATGTTTGGTTTTATAAATGCATATGTGTATAAGCACATCTTTCTCACATATTTGACATTTGACATCTTGGTATACTTTTTCGGAAACTTTTTCTTAACCTCAAACATTTGGCAATGTATTAATATTTATATAAAACAAGTGTTTCTTTGCTGGTTGAATGTGAATGAACGAATTAGTTAGAACTTTATTTTAAACAAAAAGTTACCATCCATTTATTTGTAATCTTTCCTGAAAAATAACGTGCACGCTTCTGTCAAAAAAAGTACTTTCAGGTCATTCCACTTCCTATAATTTTCTGATGTTTTGCCAAAGGGTTTGTTTCGTAGAACTACTAAAGCGCTGGTCTTGTTAAGTTACGATATCTAACAATTAATAATAGACGAGGGGACATTTTACCATTTAAAATACAGTTAAAGTAATGTACATTCAAAGCGATTTTGTTTTATAAAATACCTTCTTACATATCCACGGTAGCTACGCATATGATATCTTGAATACCTGATTACAAACATCGAATTATTATAAATCCTAAAAATCATTTCATTCAGATAAAACCGAACACAAATTGTTTTCCTTATTTTTAATATGGATTATCCGGATCAAAAAAGAGGCAATAGTAACGTCAATAACTAAATAAAGAAACAAATTGTTTTATGTTTAAAAAAAAATAAGATGTTTAATAAATAAAACAAAAATGATTTCCAACAATTTGTATTCGGTTTCTGAGATTAAAATGTGAATAAAGCTTACCTCGGTGCTTCGTCTTTGCTTATAACGTATCGATACGTTATATGTGGCGGGGTTAAATTTCCCACCGATAACACGGACAAAATCAGGTCCTTGGTCAGTTTGTGGTTCTTTGGAGTAGTTATCCACTCCACCGTAGCATTAGTTCCGCTGTATTTGATAATTAAAGAGCCGAAAACCACATCTGTCTCGTGCGTTATAGCTATGTAGTTGCCGTTTAGTATCGGGTTACCAGTTTCCCCGTCAATGAGTGCTGAAAACGGGTAAGTATATTTTTTAAGCTTGCAACGTGCTGGAAATGCTTACCGAGATAATTCTCATCGTTTGTATGGGAATACGGATCTTGGGTGATGTTGATGTTGGAACTACCTTTCGGGATCCTTACGACTCTGTTATAACCGGCCGCATCTGCGGGTTTATTGTACTTTCCGCTTATTTCTTGGCAGCGGCTGTTGTCGCCCCCGCAGATACCGCAGTCGTCTAAAATTCAAGTTTATATAACTCTTATTCTGTTTTTTTATAAATTATAAAACATATATTTTTTAAATTCTTCATATAAAAGCATTGTTAAAAAAAATATACTTGCCTAAATGCATCTTAGATTCGAGTTTATTATCACAACCTCCAGGTCTGCAGTTGCCGTTAACGCAAATATCAAAACTCGTTAAACCGCATTTGGTGCCATCTAACACTTTACTTTTAAGCATGTAGTAGGCATTGGAATCTTTCGGCCTACAATATAATTTGCACATTTCCTCTATTTGTTCTAAAAAGTGCAAACATAAAATTAACGTTTTATTTTTTAATCGTAAATTATTTACAAACCTAATCCGTACTTTGGTACCCATTCTACGTTACTGGTTAAGTTTGGCAAGTTCTTCGTTATTCCGTTATAATCGGCACACTGAATCGCCCTAAAAAATTATGTATAGTGGTTTCGACAAATCAGGTAACGAAATTGTCATAATTTGCTTATTTTTCACGCTATACATAAACAGGACAATTTATTATTCAAATTGAAAACCACTAATGAAGATGTTAGGTCACATAATGTAATAAGTTTATTATAAACAATATTTAAGGTCAAGTATGAAATTGGTTAAATGACGCCTGATGCAATTACCATGACAAACACATGAAAATTGTGGAACCTAACTAAAATTGGTAATATAAAATACTAAATGTTCCTAAAATTGGTCACTAGATTAAAACCGGTTCTAGTGTCTTAAATTTCTTAGTCATTTAATTGAAATTAGGAAATTACAACAGATTTAACTCACCACTGACAACAAATGATAAGAAACGACTTACCTGAAATCATCAGTTCCTGATTCGCAGTCCATGGTATTGCAAGAAGCGTATCTAACATTCTCCCCTGTACAATAATTTCCTCCGTTTACTGGCTCAGGAGAATCACAGTATCTTTGCGAGGTCTGGATGCCTCCCCCGCAAGTCCTACTACAAGGCCCCCAGCTGAAAGTAAGTTTGTTATTTTACAGCTCAAGGAACTACAGAACACAACAGTGCTAGGCTATGCTTTCTAAAATTTATATTATGGATGCTTCAAAACTTTTCTAACGACGGAATATAAAGCATCTAACAGTGAATAAAAATAATTTCCATCACTTGTTTCATTGCAGATTTGTTGGTAATAAACAATTTAGTAAATGGAACCATCTCAAAAAAACGACAAAATGATAGGCAAAACGAGAGTTGTAATGTGTATTACTGCAATTTTTTAAAGATTGCTGTGAAAAATATTCATTTGTTGAAAGCTACCCGTGAAACTACTAGATGTTATTTTAGAATTACATTACCTCTAAAATTACAAATTGTTTATGTGGAAAAGCCTTCAATATATATTTTTACTTTAGAATATTTTGACAATAATATGCCAGAAGTTGCTGTCAAAAATACTCATCTCTGAAACTACTGAAGGTTCCAACAAAATTACATCACGTCCAAAACTACACAAAAGATCACAAAAGATACGTGGTGGTGTTGGTATCTGGTGTAGGGCTACTCTTGATGTACAACAGGTTGATCTTTCTAAATATTGTATAGAAAGAGATATTGAAATATCTGGTTTGATCTGGTATGTTAATTCTAGAGTTATTATTCTATTAACATGTTACAGATCTCCTAAAGGCAATTTTCAGAATTTTATCAGTACACTTAATGTAATACTTGAAACATTATGTAAACCTGGAAACATTATATATTTGACAGGAGATTTTAATACTAATTCCATGTCGAAACATGATTTTGGGGTTTCTAGAGGTGCTTACGCTGCTTGACTTCAGTCCGAGAGTATCTGCGCCAACACGTATAACCCGCACTTGCCAGTCGACGCTTGACCAGATATACACTAATTGTTCTGATAATCATAATGCCATTGTAGTGGAAGACACAATCTCCGATCATAGTATAGTATTATTTTTCATGAACACAATTATACAGAAACAATTTGAAAATGCTTTTCGTATAGATAGCAGAATGTGTAGTAGTACTAACATTAACTATTTTAATACTGCACTGCGAAGCGAAACATGGTCAGACACCTACCTCGCTAATGGCACTGAGGCAAAATTTAACAATTTTCATGATACATTAATGTATCAATTCAATACACATTGTCCACAAATTAGGAAAACTATTCATAGGAAAACAGGAAAAGAATGGGTGAACGAAGCTATAAAGATATCTAGTTTAAAATTGAAACAATTGTATGGTTTGCAGAAAGTCGATTCTAAATTTACACATTTATATAAAACCGCAAAAAGAGAACATAATGCACTTGTCAGTAAAACAAAGAGTGAATATTATTTAAATCGAATTCAAAGTTCTAACAACAAAAATAAATCTACTTGGGAAATTATAAATGAACTAAATGGAAAACAAAAACAATTAAAAAATATAATTTTGAACGTTAACAACACAGCTATCACGGACGCTTGTCAACTTTCCGATCAATTTAATAATTTCTTTATAAATGCTCCGTATCAGTTGCTCCAGAAATTGAAGGTAACTGATGCGAATCTAAATCTAAATTTAACCAACCTTAATAGTAGTATGTTCCTTAGTTTTGTAACTGAACAGGATATTTTGCATATTATTAAGTATAAAATAAAAATAAAACTTCTACAGGGTATGATGGTTTATCGGCTAAGCTAATTAAACAAATTTCAGAAAACGTTGTCAGGCCGATCACACATATTATAAATGAGTCATTTCGTGAAGGTATATTTCCATCAAGACTAAAGGTTTCACTGGTGTCGCCAATTTTTAAAAATGGAGACACCAAAAATATTGCAAATTATCGTCCTATTTCTATTCCTCCCACTATCTCAAAAATATTTGAGTATGCAATTTTGTTGCAGTTGCTCAAATTTCTTAGTATAAACAATTTGTTAAATAATTGCCAACATGGTTTATCATATTACGAGAAGATTTTGGAGGCTATAGAGGCTGGCTGTACCCCGACGGGAATTTTCTGTGATTTCAGTCGTGCTTTTGACTGCGTGCAGCATGATTTATTACTAACAAAACTTTACTCCTATGGCATAAGAGGCAACCCATATGATTGGTTTCTATCATATCTTAAAGGCAGAAAACAAATGGTCAAAATAGTACATAATGAAAATAATAAACAATCGTCTACATCTTCTGTATTAAATAACAGCATTGGAGTTCCACAAGGTTCAATCCTGGGACCAATTCTATTCATAATATATATTAACGAGTTGCCAAATATAATGCAGAACGCTTTCACTACTTTATATGCAGATGATACCACCCTTCTTTTTACTGATGCAAACCAGCAATGCAGTCAAAACAAGATCACTGCAGAAGTTACTAATTTGTGTAACTGGTGTAATGAAAATTCATTATTTTTAAATAGCTCTAAAACCAAATGCATGATTTTCCATACTTCTCAAAATCGTCGCGAATTTCCTACAGATATAAAGTATGGTGATTTAGAGATCCAGAGAACTGACAGTGTTAAGTTTCTGGGAATTGTGTTTGACGATACGTTAACGTTTAAAAATCATTGTGATATGCTTGTCAATGTGTTGAACTCAAGTGCTTCCAAATTAGAATTCTAAAGAGTGTTTTGGATATTTCTGGATTGTTATTATTCTATTATGCAGAGGTTCAGTCTAAATTAGCCTACGGAATTGTTCTATGGGAAAATCTTCCAAAGCTCAAAATGTGTTTATTACACAGAAACGTATAATTAGATGTATTGCTGATGTTTCGCCTGTCCAGTCATGCAGACCTCTTTTCAAAAATATAATATTCTTACGCTGCCTGGTCTATATATTTTTAACATGTTGGTGTATGTTTTGAGAATAAACACAAATTCATAAAAATGATTTTTATCATACATATGACACCCGCAATAAAAATAAATTTTGTGTTCCCTATAGACATCTCAGTATTACCTCGAAAGCTTATGATGTTCTTGGACTGAAGTTATATAATCATTTACCAGACATCTATAAAAGCCTACCATCTCTACGGAACTTCAAGAGTCAGGTTAAAAAATATTTGATTGGGATTAATGCTTATTCAATTGACGAATTTCTTAATTACAAGTGATAATAAAATAATGGTATCCTCTTTTACTTATTTTGTGTTTGCTCATTGTAGATGTGGATTGTGTTGTGGTGATATATTTTGTGTGTTGTTGAATTTGACAAATTGTTGTAAAAATATCGTAACATTATTTTGTATTGTATTCATGTATATATGTATGTTTATATGTATATGTATGTATCTATGTTTGTTTCAAATATGTTTTTTTTTTATCAATTGTATATACCTGGTTGGCACATGAATAGTGTTAAATTGACAAATCCTATAGCATCTCTATACTGCTCTCTGTATGGATAATAAATGATCTATCTATCTATCTATCTACAATCAAATTTGCTGTGTAAAGTATGTATCTGTCAAATGTATTCATTTGTTTCAAAGCCACTGGAAACTATTGGAAATTACTGTAAAATTACATTACATTAAGAAGCATTTCAGTGGTTTTTATTATTTTGATAGATGATTCCTTTTGCAAAATTGATTAAAACTGAAAAAAACACTGCGTCTTGTATCAAAATATTGAAAGTTGAGACAAGACCATTTTCTGCTAAGGTGAAGATGATAACTATTTCCTATAACTGTTACTGAAAGACATAACAAATTTTCCAACAAAATTCTAGTGCAAATTTAGTATAAAGAGATGTATGTATGTTTTTCTTTTCAAATCTCCACTAATTTTCCACGATATGAAAGTTTTAATGGAAAATGAATATTCCATGATATTAACAAACTTAAAGATGACTTACGCTTGCCAAGATCCCCATCCACCATCCACTGGAATAAACTGCTGCCTGTTCTCCGGTATACACTGACGACGAAAGCACCAACTGCAGAAATAAAACAATTTTAGAATATTCTGACTCACTTAGCATATTACTCACCTTCTCTCTCCACATTTGGTACCTTCCGCCCAAGGGGACCACTGTGTCTTACAACCCTCTTTACTGATATCTGTGGTGCACCACAACTGTCCGCATGGGGGCTGGAAAAAACGATTATAGTTAATTTATTTTAATTCACGGAAAACATCTACCTTAAACTTACTTGAAATGGACACACTTTCGAGTCGGGGCCAAATTCTAGTTCGCACTGTCGGTCGACCTCAAATTTATCCCCTGGCAGTATTTTTGTATGACTAGAGGTTATTAAGTCTTTGTCTGGCGGGTTATTCAGGCATTTAGCCCGTCTAGAACTAAAAACAAATGATACAGATAAATAAGGGATATTCAGGAACAAACCAATCACGTTTGGATACAAATAAACCAATTTCCATCAAGTTATCTTGGTACCAGTTATGTATCCTTAAAAAGTTATGATCTCTATTACTGTAAGAGTGTTTTAGGCAGCATTTTATTCACGGAAGGAGTGGATAAAACGGGACTAAATTATGAATGCAATACAACGTTTTACCCACAATCACTAGCTCAAGTTAGTTGAGTTTAATTATTAAAAGAAAACATTTTTAAACGTCAAAAACCTTGTTCCTTCAAAAACTCAGTGAGAATCAAAGTGTCATATTGCTATGGTGGACTGTATAGTTTTTAAGTCGAAAAGTTAACAAATAAGACTGTTCATCTTCAGTTACCCCAAAAGCCCCTACAACAATTTTCATTGAAGCAAAAAGTAACGGAATTGTTCTAAAAAAATTTAACAGAAAACGTTTTTTCAAAGACTCATTTGCACAAACTTTTTCTTATTTTTGTTAGAGAATTAGCTGTACAATTTTGTCGGTGAAAGATTGTATTACAAAATCTGAATAACAATGATTGATGGCATAATTAAAACGTCGAGGTACATCAAAAAGTTCTATCGGTATAGAGTATTAAAGATTTTACATGCCCAATTATTCACTATTGTGATTTATTGGCACTTTTTCAATGTTAGATTCAATTAAGCTTAATTGATATCCCTTTCATTCTGTGTCTCTTTACATTACAGGTAAAAGTGGCAGTTATAATCGCTTGTTTATACACGAAAGTATTGACTGCAGTAAAATTGAGGGGCAATGAATGGCAAATTCGATCATCACTTCTATCTGATTGCCTTCTGCCACAACGAATATGTTCGACTCAAACATTTTAATTGGTTATTTACTATAAATTTGATCTTATCTCATTTCGATGTAATCAATCATTTTAAACTGGCCATTAAATTAACAATCAAAGCCTTTATTACACCATTAAATGTTGCTTATAAGGTCGTTCGACTCGCAAAGAAAAACCAGTATTTTTTGCACTGCAATATTCTATAATAATAGCGCTATTAGAACGATGTCGTACGGTATACTTTTTTACTATGGCTAATTGACATCGTTTTGCGTCTAATTATCGTAGAAATTGTAAAAAATCTGGGTCGCTATGTGGCTACTTTAAAAGGTATTGCTGGACATTCCTCGGCAATACCCAGGTGGCCTAACAATGTAGTTCCTTGTTTATGTGTCAGTAGTCTGAGAAAATGGCATTCTCCGACTCAAATAGGGTAATTAAAACTCTTATAACATTTTTGCCGTTAGATGAAATAAATACCTTTTAAATGTAGAGAATACATGTACGTTTTTGCAATTATACTCGTAAATTTATACAGTATGTCCCCAGTTAGAATAGGCATAATTTAAAAAAAAAAATGTTAACAATTTGTATCAGAATCGCAGAAAGTTTTCCACCAATTCCAAGTTCCGTGAGTAGCAATGGTAACATTTTATAATGGGATTGCAGAAAGTGGAGGAGGTATGTGGACACAATTTTTCACCTAAAAAACTTTGTTATAATAATAGTAAATTTTGTGAGCTACAATGCTGTTTTATAATGGGATCGCAGAAAGTCGAGGAGGTATGTAGACACAATTTTACTTGTAATGTTTGGTTGTAATAGTAAATTTTGTGTAGCAATGCTAACATTTTATATAGGGATCAAAGAAAGTCAAGGAGGTATGTGGGCACAATTTTACTTCTAACTTTGTTATAACAGTAAATTTCATGAGTAGTAGTAATGCTAATATTTTGTATCAGAGTTGCAGAAAGTTTATGGAGAATTTTAAGTTTTTTAAGGTTGTTCAAGAAAGGGAAAAATTGGGATATCAGCAAAAATCAACTGTACAGTTTGTGGACTATTTTTATCGGCAATGAAAACTTTAAATTTTATGGAATAGTTATCCTAGAAAAAACTTTACTTATTGATAAAAATAAGATGAAAAATTATGAAAATTAGTATAAATAAACTGTTTTTATTTTTGATATAACAAAAAATCGTTATTAAGCAAAGTTGTTTGAAATTAGAATTTCAACATATGGACAAATCTGTCTACTTTAATTATCTTTAAAATTGTTTCATAAAAACTGCGTATTATTTTGATTCATAAAGTATGTCATAATATTAACCACAAAAATAACAAAAAATATTTGGAAAGATATTTAAATATTTTAAAGATGGTTTTGTAAAATTTTGTATTCGCAAAAGTTATTTCAAATTCTATAATGTTTGAGAACACAAAAGTTAAAATTTTGTCATAAAATATAAAAAAATTCTACTTACTCTAAAAACTCGGTGACAATATGCCTGGAACAAGGCGACCACATAAACGGCTTGGTGTCATTTTTCAGCATCTTATTCATTATACTGTTTTGTTTCTTTCCTTTATTGTACTGTTCACACTTTCGGTCCTCGTCGTGGGGCATGCTACCAATACATCATCATTAAATTAATAAAATCAATTATTCCACTTTTATTTCGTACCTCAAAACATGTCCCAGCTCATGAGCTATCGTGTAAGAAGAAGCGAGCCCCTTGTCTTTAACGATGGCACAACTCGATGGTCGGCACATAGATCCCACTTCTGCTACGCCCAGAGTGTTGCATAACTTTGCTGTCGAATTCTTACATATGGTATTTCTGTAACAGAATATGGAGCAGGTTTGATGCAAACGCAATCAAGCAACACAATATACAGGGTGATCTTGACTGTGTTTGTCTTAACAAGCGATTTATTTGCTTACAATCACTGCATAATCAAATTACATTGAAATATATACAGATATAAAATAAACCATTAAAAAAACTATTATACAGGGTGTCCTCAAGACATGTCAAATAGTTTCAATTTGGCGCTATAATAATTGTTACTTATCGATGAAAGTATATTCAGCAAACAATTTTTGTAGTATACATTTTTTTTTGAAAACTTGATAGATTTTGGGAAAGAGCACTTTTTGTTATTTAAACAATACAACATTGACTATGAAATATTTATTTTCAGAAAAAGTCTACACTACACAAGAATTGTTTAGAAGTAGACATACTTTCATGTGCATGTATCACAACGCCATCTACACACCAATGTTGAAAGTAACACTTATAGCTCAAAATTGACACCAATTGGCAGGTCTACCAATTTACAAAACTAGAATGGCTCCATTCCAGACAAAATGGTGACGGAACTTTCAATAGGGACACCTTGTAGAAATGTATTTCAACGTGAAAATGATTGTCATTACATTTTTTTTTACCTTGTTAGTAATAGGGCAACATCGTGAGTCTTATGCCAAATATTGTTTTGCTGCCATTCACAGAATTTCTTCAACATATCTAAAATGTACAAAGTTTTAGAGATAGAAGTTTTATAAAATGTAAACAAATTACACAGTGTCAGAAGTGTGATATTAACTAAAAATAATACTCACCCTGTGAGTTGCTATTAGAGAAGTCATTATTCCTCAATACTGCGATTTTCACTACTCCAATTGAAATGGCATTTCCTATTGTTGCATCTTTGTAAATCAGAGATACCTATCAATTATGAAAAATTATATTATTACAAAACATTTTTGTAATTATTTATCAGTAATCATTTTTCTTTCTCAATTTTTGCAAAAACTTTGTTGTGTTGTTACCAACACCAAATACAGTTTCTCAAATGCTGTATAAAAATTTTATATCTCATCTAGAAAAATGTCTACAATAATGGGGTATCTAATTTTGTTTTTGAATAATTCAATATTATTTCCAAAATTGTCACCATAAACTTTGTTTCAATAACTTAACCATAAATAAAAATCCATAATGGACAAATCCAGACTACAAGGTTGGCCATCAAGGTGGTAAGTGGAAATGGTAACATATTAAAAATATTCTTTCTAATGGAATTTCTGTAAAAAAATGACTTCTTTTGTAATTGGTAACAAATAAATATGTAGATACTTTTCTTTTTAATTAATTTTTCACAGCCAAGATTTCTTTTTTACGAGAAAGTGATTTTTATTGATTTTTTAGGTTTTCTCAATTATTTGCTGTGTACCCCCCAATTTTAACTTCAGATTCGTGTTCAGCGGGAAAAAATACAAAGGAAAAATATAGTCTAACTCCCAGCACACATGACTTTTTTTTTGTGGACCTGTGTAAACTTTTGATGCGATTTTTATCGTTTTTACGGGTTTTCTCTAAAATTTGCTGTGCGACCCTCCATTTTGACTTCAGATTCGTGTTCAGCGGGAAAAAATATAATGGGACCCTCAGCACACACCACTTTTTTTTGTGGACCTGTGTTATGTGTTCTACACAGAGAACTATGCTGCTGGTTAAAATATTTGTACTTTTTTAGGGGTTTACCCTGTATGTTAACATGGACGATTATAATAAAAATATACTTCCCATTGTTCGTAATATTGAAAGCGCTGTATAAGAATTATTTTTAACATAATTTAAGGAAACTTAGTATATCTAGGTTTTAGAGTGTTGAACAAACCAACGTTGATTTTTCATAAAAAAAAAAGTTGCTAATATAGTTGCATCGTGGTAGGTTGTACAATTTCACCTAAATGGTATTTTTTTGTTCCAAATTTTCGGAGCACCTTGTAGAAATTATTTTTTGATAAACTTTACCAGTTCGGAGCAAATTTACTTTATGCGACAGTTGCTGTAAACTGTATATTTTCACTTACGTGAGACATAAGCGTCAAAATGTAATGCTGGAGATCGTCATCCCTCACATGATACTTGACCATAGTTTTGTCCACCACCACCAGGACCTTCACGAAGTACTCCTTGCTCGTCTTGGCGTAGCTGCTCCACTCTATCTCTCGAGTGGCCCTAGACAGCTCGTCTAATATAGAATAGTCCGTGTCCGTATCCATTCCACACGTCTCGATGTAGCCCGTTTTGGTCTCCTCGTCGATCACTATTTCTCTTTTCTTCCGTATGTGGTCTCGATGACGTTCCACTATTTCGTAATCGTCCTCGACGATGGTCCGGTTTTCTACAAGAAATAAAATACGGAAAATGGTACCAGTAGCACGATATTGGTGTCAGAAGACATGTTTTATATTAAATAAAGGTTTTTTTCCCAAATCAGGAAATATTGGAAAGCAGGACGTTGATAAAAGGTAACTAAATAAAGTACAAAGTAGGCAGATATACAGGGTGTCCCGCATAGTAACCGATCAGAGCAAATGCATGCTAAAATTACCGGTTCTACAGGGTGTCTCAAACTCGATAGTATGGGTATAGGATACAACAGATTTAAATAAAATATGGGACGTGGTGTTAAATGGAGTGAGGCAAGCTCCACTTTCAATCTGTGGCATTTGACAGAAACGACTAATGACTTCATCAATTATATTTCTTCTAAAACCATACCCAAATATTTTTCCTGTTAAAAAAACCCTCTTTTTCTAATAAACATTTATTAGACTAAAGAGTCTCAAAAGAAATACTATAAAATCACATTAGCAGTGGAATGATCAAGTAGTCGTTGGAAAATAATTGAATGTCCGTTGTTTAAAGTGCATAAATGTCATGTCATTTGGCAAAATAACTGGTCCAATAAAATAACGATCTATAAAACTGGCCCAAACATTTATCTTAAACTCACGTTGAAAAAAATCTAGAAGTTATTGCATAGGGGTCTATATCGGAATATTCATGAAAGTTATGAACATTTGTAATTCCTCTACGCGGGAACAAGCCTCATCAGTAAAAGGAATTTTCATGTGAAAATTAATATTAGACCAGGGTCTATAATTTTTGAAACAAAAAAATAATAATAATAGTAGAATGAAACCCATTGGAAAAGGAAGAAAATACAACAAAAATGATGTCGGGAAGTTGAAGGGGGTGAGTTTTTATGGGTAACGGTTTATCTTGATTTTCAGCAAAACTACAACTCCTATGGAAAAAAGTTAAATGACAAAGTAGGTAGGTAATTAAAAGATCTACAACTTTTGTATTTACACTTTTTTCACATAACCTCAAAATTTATGTGAAAAATTCAAATAACCAAGTTTTTGTTTTTTTTTCTTTTACAAAAAAAAAGTTTTTTCACGAAATTTGGTGAAAACTTAGATTTTTTTGTTCGAAACACACTGTAATTTTTTTGATTTAAAATATTTATTTTTTCACCTTATTTTGACTTAATATCGAAAAAACACCCTAATTTGCAATCGAAAATTCTTAAGTCAAAATATATGCTTTTTTTAAAAGTCAGTGGGCTTTTTGTTCGTTGAAATCTCTACTTTCTGATAGTGTAAAAGAAATATACATTACTATGGTAAATGTGGGAAAAAATATTGTAGATGTCTTATTAAATATTAACTTTATTAACTTATTTGGTTGTTAATTATAGTAGTATATTTCGACTTTTCAATTTTTTTGTTTATCAATGTAATGTGTAATAAATAGCTCAAAATTGTACATAATGATTTAAAAAAATGTTCGGATTCGAATTTGTCGCATCGTTTCTTTGCATTTTCTGAGAACATTTACCATAGTAATGTATATTCTTTTACACCATCAGAAATAGAGATTTCAACGAACAAAAAGCCCACCGACTTTTTTAAAAGAGCAGATATTTTGACGTGAGAATTTTCGATTAAAAATTACGGTGCTTTTTGGATATTAAGTCAAAATAAGGCCAAAAAATAAATATTTTAAATCAAAAAAATTACAGTGTGTTTGGGACATAAAAAGGTAAGTTTTCACCAAATTTCGTATAAAAAAAATTTTTCTGCAAAAGATAAAAATAAAAAACCAAAAACTGGTTATTTGAATTTTTCACATAAATTTTGAGGTTATGTGAAAAAAGTGTAAATACAAAAGTTGTAGATCTTTTTATTACCTACAGCTGCCATTTAACTTTTTTCCATAGGACTTGTAGTTTTGCCGGAAATCAAGATAAACCGTTTTTTACCCTTAAAAACTCACTCCCTTCCACTTCCCGACATCAAACAGCCCGTAAATTATTTTTCCTTTCATTTTTGTTGAATTCTCTTCCTTTTCCAATGGGTTTCATCCTACTATTATTTTTTTTTCCACTTTTTACCATTTTCAAAGGCTTCAGCACTGGTCTATCCTGATGCAAGCAAGATAAACTCGCAAAAGGTCACTTGTCGATCCAGATCTTGAGGAAATAGCTTTTGCACTTTTTGAGTGTGATTTGGATGTAGTAGATTACGGTTAAGACAGAAGAATTTTACAGAGCATTATTAACTACAAATCGTAAGGAACATTAGCACGATAGTTATGGGCATAGAAAAACCAATGGTAATCATGGTAAATTTACAGTTTACAATTTTACTAAATGTTTTTTTTTCGAGCTTACGTAACAAAGGAAACGACGTTCTAAGAATCGTAGAGAGTACTACAGCACCCTCCAATCATTTCCCATTGCCTCTGATGCAATAAATAAAAATGATGGGATATTTTCTCACGGTTACCAGACGAAAATGAATATCCACCGAACCACCAAAGGCGGTGCAATTTAATTCTTCCTATTTCAGCGCGTTCGCGCGGCAGAATATTTTAATATAAAAATCACAGTCACGTAACCACACGGGTAATGTTAGATACGTTACACGTAAATCGGTGTGGAGGGTAATTTTAGGATTTGACTTATTCGCCGCAATTATTAAGGTAACACGTCTGGTGACTCAGCGGGTATCGGTATATTCTGTTTACTTTGGCCAGTGACGTGCGAAAACGATAAGGCGGAAGTGAGACGCTTAAGTGGTAGGGGAGAGTGGCGTATAACTATGAAATTTAGAAAATATGAATGATTTTTACTTATAATTTATTTTTTGCTCTTTTACTTTAAAGGTATTAAACCATTTCAAACTTCGAATATTGTTCAAAATTGTTGACCTTATAATTGAATTCGAGTTTTTTTTCCTGTCCAGATCGTGACTATCTCTGTTGTTAGAAAGGGAAATAGAGGTCTTATTCAAAATTATACATCGTTATTTTATGCAATTTAAATAAAGCATTTGAGGTCGTTCTATACAGGGTGTTCCAAAAGTAGCCTGTCAAAACTTAACTGTAGATTCTACGACAAAAAAATAAGAAAAACAAATAAACATTAGTCGGAAAACGGGACAAAATTGAATTTTTCCAAATATTAAAAATTCTGGACAATTTTACAAAAAAAAGAAGTGCTATTGTTTCACTTCGCTAAATTGTTCCGTATTCGAATGATATTAATTTAAAAGTTTTGTGACGCACCACAAAAATATTATATATATGCAATCAGTCAAATTTTCCCTAGTATAGGCTTTGGGAAGCTATTTTTCAGTTTATTTGACCCATATTACAGATGAATTTAAGATTTTTTGACGTATTAATAGGCTATATTAAAATTCAAAAATGTACAATGTATGTTTTTGAAATAGGACATAAATACCAAGTATCAGAAAAAAACTTTTTTCTTGTTCTCATTTTTTGTTATACTGTTATTTTAAAAATACGTACGTTTCTATAAAAACTGGTTTTTGTATGTTCTATTCGCATATACTTAAACCTTGCGTATTTGTCTTGTCTGTCTGTGTTAGTCTTTGAGTTTGACATACTTGTATACCAAATCGCACTCTTGACAATAATTTCACACGCAAAATTACTGAAAAATCATATTTTCAACATTAACCGTACGTACTCTTTATGTTTATATTTATTTAACACATTCATAAAAGATGCTTAACGTATACTTGTCTGATTATAAAAATGTTTAATGAAATTTTTAATAACTGGCGCATTCGCCATTCTCTCGAAAATCACGAATTTTATTTCCAACAATAAAAATGACAAATAGATTCTCTTTTTTATTATAAAATAAATAAATAAATAAATAAATATACGATTTTTTCCATGAATTTCAATTAGGGTCCCAATAAAGTGCTCGATATTTTAATATATTTTGCAATATAAAATAGGGGAGATGCTTGACTACTAATGATGAATGCAGTATAAGAATGCTCGGTATTTAAATAGCATTTGCATAATAAAAATACTAAATGCTCGATAAGTTTTAAAAGTATGTTTCGATATTTTATTCATTTTGCACGATACAAAAAATTTCAAGTGATCATTACTTTATTCACGATATTTAATTTTGGTTTGCAGATTTGAATCTAAAAGCGCGTGTGCGCAATAGAATGATTTGAAAGCAGTGAAATGAACAAACGACTGTCCCGGGTTGATTTCATTGTTTAACCTAATAATTAATTAAGTAATAATAAACACTTTTTGTACGAGTTGCATACAATATTTTTTCTACGTTCATGCAAAAACCAAAAAATTATATTTAGATGACACTATAAGTCTAAGAAAATGTGACGTCGATTTGAATGTTTATGTTTGTCATGATGACAAAACGCTGTAGTAGAATGACAGATGAATGCAATAAACATTTCATTGCACTAGTGCAATAAAGAACCACTTTTTCCGCTAAATATAGTTCAATAAAGTTTTGTTATTTGCATGAACGTAGGAAAAATAATTTAACGAGCGTTTAATTTATTCCCTTTCAATTTCTGTTGTATTATTTTTGTACCAATATTAAGATCTTTTCTTAATATACTCGCGACAAGAATTCAGACGACTTACGTCATACGAACAATTGATAATTATATTTTCATCAAAATATTTAAGAAACTGCTACTGATAGAGTTTTTCACGTAGATTTCAGTGGCGTACTTGGAATTTCTCTACAGGGTGCCTCTTTTAAAATACGACCCAAACATATATTTTTTTAAATGGACTACTTTTTCGGATAACTTAATATGCCGTAATCAGAACTTTCATATAATTTTTGAGATACAGGGCGAAACTTTCAAGAGATTCTTCGTATCTCAGAGAATAGCTGAAATATCGGAACGGTAAAAATTGCTACTGATAGAGTTTTTCACGTAGATTTCAGTGGCGTACTTGGAATTTCTCTACAGGGTGTCTCTTTTAAAATACGACCCAAACATATATATTTTTTTAAATGGAACACCCTGTATATTTTATGCCATTAAATTGTTTTACTTTTCTCCATATTGATATATAATGGTTGCTACTTTATGTTTTGGAAATTGTCAAAAAACGTTAAATTAATAAAACTGATATTTTTAATTATAAAAAAATGGTCTTAAGTTTACTTTTAAGAGAATTTTGATTTTTCCTCTGTAATATTTTGTGGCAACACGTTCATTAGTTTTATCCCATGTAAGAAGCAGGTGACTTCATATAAACTTGAAGTGTAATTTGGATTATTTACCATTTCATAATACATTCTATCACGTTCTTGTATTGAAGTAACTAATCCATTTGTGATCCATGACTTGCGTTTTTTAATTGTCACTTTATGTACATCTGTTTATATTATCTTTTAGTTTATTTATAAATATATTACAGGCAATATCTGTATCAGTACATCCATAGAAATCGTTCCATTGTTCTTGCTCCATTATATTTCGTAATTTTTTTGTATTTATTTTGCTACACATATAATAACTTCTATCTGTTGTAGCTAATTCTATATTTGAAGCAATTCCTATGGCAGTACTGTAGTGATCAGTAATAGCCGTTCTTAATATAAATGGAGTTACGTTATCAAATAGTGATTTAATAAAAATGTGATCGATGCAGCTAGCACTATTTTGCTGAACTCTAGTGTATTCATTTATCTGAGATATATATCCAAAAGTATAAAGCGAGTCTAAGTAAGCATTGGAAATGTTATTATTAGTCAATATGTCAATGTTTATGTCACCCAAAAAAATTTGATAATCATAATATTTTTTATGGGAGTTTAGGTATTCTGTTAAGTTTTGTATAAATATAACGTCATCTATAGGTGGAGGTTTGTATACCACAGTAATTAGAATAGATTTGGATGACAAAGTAATATATGCCGTTAGAAAAGTGATAGGTCCAAATTCTATCAAATCAACTTTATGACTAATATTATTCTTTATATTTAAAAGTACTCCATCATTCTGATTTATTTGACTGTTATTATAATAGGAGTCATAACCATTTAATGAAAAGTAATTTATGTTATCTATTTTCCAGGTTTCTGTCAAACAGATGCAATCAAAACAATTATCATATGAAGATAGAAATACTTCAAGTTCTTGAAAATTTTTTGAGACACTACGTATATTATTATGAAACACCGAGAAAATTGTATCTTTAAATAGATGTTTAGTATCAGCTACAGGATTTATTATTTTAGTTTGTTTCTGTAAAGGTTTGTAATCTCTGACAAATTGGTTCATTTTTCCCCTATTTACTGACCATTTATGTTGTAATATCTACCACAATTAAATTAATCACCAATCATTTGAAATTACAAAAAAAGACATACAAGATTAACTTGCTTCGAACTAAAATATGATTTAAGAAAATGTATATTTTTGATTAGTTTTTCTTTGATGTAGTAGGACCTCTTCTCGAATAATTTCCATTTATAGGTGTGGTGCCCTTGATATGCTGGGTCTTTGACCTTGTCACGTTCTCTCTGGTTTCTTGCCTTTTTGTTGAATTTGTATCGGGGTTTTTTCAGTGTCGTATATATTTTGCTCATCCTTATCAGCTGCCTGTTTTTTTTCTGTATTTAACAAATCTTCTACCGTGTACCTTACATCATTAATTATCAACAGGTTGTTTTTAATTATTACCTTTTTATTTTGACTTTTAGCAATTTTTTTATGTTTCTGTAAAATTTTATGAACTTCACGATCTTCTTTGATTAAATCGTTTGTTAATGATGTAGTACTCCCTTGAAGCAAGTAGCAGTTTTTCAAAATTTCTATCTTTTTCCTAAGGGAAACAAACTTCACTCCGATTGGACGATTTTCTTCTTTTTCAAATCTGTACATATAATTTATATCTGTGCAATAGGTTTCGATCTCCAATACCTTATTAAAGAATTCGAGGACTTTTTCATATAAGTATTCGCCATCAATTTCTGGTAATCCAAATATAATTAGATTGTTTCTTTTATTGTCTCTCTGAAGGTCCTTTAATTCTTTATCTCTTGTTACCTTTTCTTTTCTAACTCTGTTATTCTATCACTGAATGATGTTAACTGATCCTTAAGTTGTTTTATTTGTTGCATAAATGATTCTTCAATAAATTCTTGAGCTTCTGGTATACTTCATTATTAGTAATATCACTTTGCATTATCAAACTTTGTTAATAACATACAACTTTTGTATTGATATAATTAAAAACAGAGGACAGTTAAACACGTGTATTTTCGACGGAATCGAAATGAGAATGAAATATAAAGCTATATGTAGTAGCATTTGGTTTTATTGATGCATTTAAGACATGTAGATACGTATGTACATTTTAAATGCTTATAGGTACATGTATAAATTTCATTTTCCAATTCCATATCGAATACATTGATGGCCCATTGATTAAACCAATTATTACTAATTATTGAAGATTTAATGAGTTCCTGACAGCCTTCAATGAACGTTTAAAAGATCCAACGTCCGATTTAGGAAATATTTACAATAGCCTGCGGCATAACACCTGTTTTATGAATATACAAGATTCACCAGACGATGCAAGGCAAAATAGTTTTTTCTTAACTTTATTATCTCTTTTAATATGCACGTCACTTCTCAAGTAGGCGGTGTCCAAGTCCGGGAATTTTGTTAATAGAAGTATATCATAGTTTGCGCTTATATGGCAAGATCAAGTACTGACTTCATTTTCTAATTTTATATTATTTTAAAATAGATCAAAATGTCACATCGAAGATCAATTCATCTGGCGCATTATTAAGATCTATAAAGTAATAAGAAATAACACCGTCTATTTGCAGTCCAATATGCAGAGTGGTCCGTAAAATATTACGATTCAAGCATTCATCCTATAAATGGCTGATAACATAGTAAAAACAATTAATAAAAAAAAAACAGAAGAAATCAAAGTACAATATAAATATTAGAAATTCATAAGAGATCAATCACATTGGATGTTGATTAAAGTGATGGTCAAGTCTATTCTTAAAAGAATTTAGAAACGGTGTTGTAACAACATTATCTGGTAAATCGTTCCATAGATTGAATATCGTGTTGGGTAGAAAATGTTGTCTGTTCCGTGGACGAAAGCTTTCCTTTTTAAGTTTGAATGAATTGCCTCTAAGACGGAGGTCAGGGTTTAAGCCAAACATCACCTGTGGGCATTACAGTTTGCCATGCAGGATCCTATAAGTTGTAATAAGGTCACCTCGAATACGCCTTTTTTTTATAGAGATTGGATACGAAGACACCGAAGACGCTCTTCATACGAAAAATATTTAAGACCAATTGGAAGTTTGGTGGCTCGCCTCTGAATGTTGAAGGTAAATCGACAAACAATAAAATTTGCACTTGTGCAAAATGCTACGGATGGTGTTTTTCAACATTCAACGTTTTTAAACTGGAAGTCATTCTGATTCTTGCAGATCCAGATAGTCGTCTTTTATTCTCTAAATTCGTAAATAATTTTTTAAATTGTTGATTATCAGGTCTCAGAACGTCCATTGAAATTTAATTGCCAACAAATAGCCATCTCTGACTATAAAAAAGTATTGTCTCAGAATTTTTCGGTTTTGTAAAGTAATTGATTTTAACCAAATCTGGATAAATACACATTTAGAAATACATATTAACTTCTGTAGAATATAAAATATATTTTTATAGTCTGCATCTCTTTCTACGCCTGATGTATATCTTCAGATAGAATTTAAATACCCACGTCGGCTCGAAAACCGATTGCTAATTTGGCAGTTATTTATATTAATAATCATCACGAAGAGGTTAGGTAATCATAATCATTAGTATCACCAACAGTGATTTATTCTGATATTTGAAGGTGCTAATTTTCGATCCTCTTAATTAAAATTAACAGTGATTTATTTCAACGTTTCAATATTAGATATAGTTACATCACAAATTTAGGTTCTACTTTATAGTCGAAATCAGAATCAACGATATACGGGGTGATTCAAAGAAATTGGGCTAATCAAGTTGGGAAATTATATGAGTTCTATTGTTTTGTTTTTCCCAATACTAATTTTGAGGGTTTCTTGAAACTGAACTAGAAATTTTGTGTTTTTTTTTGCCAATGTCCCTTTAACTCCTAAACTAATAGTTGAAGGTTATGTTACGTTAGTTGAGGCAAAAAAAGAACATATATATGTACGAGTATAGTTGCGACAAGAATCATGGTATGTGACAGCAATTTAACAAAAAAAATAAAAATTTTAACTCCCTGTAACTCAAAAACTAAGGCATTTGGAAGAAAACATCATATGTACTTTTCTTCATGACATTAGTTGAAGAATCACCCCCTGAAATATTTCAGATTACTTAGGAAACACCTTGTATGAAATGTGACAACATAAACAAGACAAATATTCTTTTTTAGAATGTCTTTTAGAATGAACTTCGTTATTATAAAAATCAACAAACATCATTACTACCATGCGATTATGGACTTAATAAGATGGTTTTAGCCTTGGAGAAAACAGGGAAGAATATGCTACAAGCTGAGTAATTGCTATAAACTTTAATATCAAGGATTTCTTTTGTATTGGAGTATTGAATCCTTTATTTTTTTAAACCGCATTCATTTTTGTAACTATAATTATATACAAGATACAAATTATATACTCATTCATTGTTTTTTGTTTTCTGAAATGACATCGAGATGATTATCACGGTCATTAAGAATTTTTAACATAATGACTTTAAAAAAAGTTTATGACGAAATCTCTCAAGTTTAACAAGGTTAAATAATTTGGGAGAAGTCGCGACTGATTTGTTTTTAATCTAAAAAAAATATGATTGTTGGTAAAACACTAAATTTACGTGCATACATTATGCAATGTATAAAAATTTCGTAGCCAGAGAATTTTGTATTGTTTTGCCGTAATTCAACATCTCATGCAGCTCATGGTTACTAAAATGTACCCTTTTTTTTTTGGTATACATATTTCGGATAACCTGTATAAGTATAAGAGTATAATAGGTTTTCTCTGAGCACGCTGTACAACACAGTGGCAAACATTTTCTCAGTTTGCTATTGCTAACCATAACTCGCAGGATTATCTTCTATGGTGTGCAAGACATTTTTTTTAATTTTCCATAAGCTATTTCCAAAATTATTCGTAACATGTTTGCATGTAGATACAATACTTGGTTCAACCCGGGAAGAACAATTCAATATTGCTCAAAATAGAGCAAATTACAACTTTGCAATGTTTCCAAAAGTCAATCCAAAAAGTTGTGGTATAGAGAAGTCGAGGGAAGTGTAATAACTGGATAGATAGAGAGCAAAATTCTACAACAGCCGTTACCATTACATATACAGGGTGTTTTAGAAAAGCCAAGTTCGACGATTCGAAGATAAGCAAATTCGACAATAAATTTTCACTACCCTGTATAGAATTAAACAGTTTTTAAAATATCTGTATCAAATTATAGGCATTCCTTTATCTCTTTATGATGTAAAAAACAGGCAATTTTGAATTAAGCTATCAAAATGCAAAATTTTTCATAGAATTTAAATATCTCGAAGACAATTTGAGATAGATAAGGTTAACCTCTCCCGAAAGTTACGCGTATAATCCAAATATGCAAAAATATACAAGGAGTTCCATTTAAAATAAGCAAGTAGATGGTGACTTCCGGTATAATCGGAATTTTCTACGCAATATTAATTTCTCCACCATAATTTTCAGTAAAGTGTATCAGGATACAAAATACAATAAAAATGAGTTACAAAAAAACTACCAAGAGAGCCCTCTACGATATAATGCACTACTTACTCCTTCGCAATGCTTGTACCTACTTATGTAAAACATAACTGTACCAAATTTCAACATGATTGTTTCGTTTCTTAATTACGCCCATAACAAGAAAACAACTTGTTTTCTTTGAAGCCCTGTAACTTCTAAACACTTTTGGACTAAGCTAAGTTTGTCCAAATCCGTTCTATTTGATCACAGGTAGCTATGTTTAAGCTGGGTCCCATTACTTTTCAGACACTCTGTATTTGCCATTTTACCGTCAAAATATATCACCCTGTACAAGCCAGCTTTAACAAAATCCAAAACTAGTTTCTTTTTCAAATGGTTGCGCTTAGGCGTCAAAATCACCTTGCAATTAACGGCTTGATTGAATTATCCGTGAAATTTTCGCGGCTATTCTCCGCTCTTGCGATTTATGATAATGTTTCCGTCCACGTCCGTATTTTTTCATAAACCTACGCATTTTCGTCTTCGAGGCAATGCCTCGTTACGCCTTAAACGTTTCATCATGATAGGCTATCGCGAAGAGGAGGTACATTATTACGTTTTATTTGCTCTTATCGAGATGCATTGTCTCTGGCGCATTCCTTTTGGCGGATGACTGTTCCACCATCAGCTCTTTAGAGTCAGGAAAGCCAAAAAAGTTATTTATACAGGTTGTCCCCGGTTTTTCGTTCTTAACTTTGGGAAAAGGTAGAACATGAGAGAATAATAGATGTGATTCCTATAACATTTTTCTCTATGACACTCCGTCTTTGTATTAAGAACGAAAAATCGAGGACACTGCATCCTGTATATACAGGATGAGTCATTAATAATGGTACATAGATTAAGGGCAGATTGTTAACGTCAAAATAAAGCGATTGGGCCCAATATGCAAAAGTAGTAGGCGTGGAAATAATAACTAGACAGCTGTCACTACAATACGATATTGTTTCTGTCAATGCCACTCAATTCATAGATTAGGCAGTAGTGTTTTTTTATTGTTATTTTTTATATTTAAAATGCCCCCACATAATAATTTTTTGAACATTGAAATGAGAAACATGATAGGTGTCAGGAACAGGAATTATTAGCGAAAAAGTTCACACGGCATTGGCATATCGAGAGCTCTAAAACTAAAACACTTTCACCTACACATCGCTGCCTTTATATATTCCAATTTTGGTATTGTAAGTTATTAATGTTGGAAGGTACTTTAGGTTGACTAGAATCTTCCTATCAGTGCAGTGAGTGAAAGTGTAGTGCAACGTGAGTCTGACACGGGAAATTTTAAACCGAATCGTGGAAATGGAGGTCCAGGGCGTCCACGGTGTATTGCAGCAGTGTGGGGTATCATTTACGAAGTTCAATTATATCCGTATCACGTATAGCGTGTCCAAGCATTAATACCAAGGAATTAGACCGGTGCCATGGCCGCCATCCTGACTTTAAATCATTTGGACTTATTTTTCTGGGGATATTTAAAAAATGATGTATATTGCACACATTGATGATTTACGCAAACCTATCATAGCTGTGTCAGTTTGTAGAAACTGGGTGTGTAAAACTGTTTTATTAATTAAAACCACAAATTAGTTTTATTAATAAGTAATAACAATAGCGGCAAAAGCAGTTGAATTTGCTGTACAAAACTTTCTTTGAGAATGTCTTTCAATTCTTTGTTCGGTGGCCGATTGTATGCTTTGTAGTATCAGGTTTTACAATGGAGTAATTTCCAGTGCCGTGCAGAAGTGTATTTGTAAATCATTTACAAACTGTAACATAAAACCTTATAATCTTACGGCAGCGACATGATTTTAGACAAATTAATAAGATTCAAATGTCGAAATACCTGCTTCCTTGACATTACTTAACCAGGAGCAATAAAAATTCCTCTAGATCTTGTCCTCTGGGTTTATGAATGTGCTAACTGGTATGTTAAGTAACAGGGACGCATAAAAGAAGGTGAAATAGACTTAGACGAATAGCAGGCTAAAACCGCGAAATTGCCGATAGGCAATTATTCGCCATCCACTTGACCTTTGTTGGTGGAGGCCTCCGACCGGTTCTCTTTGTACCGGTGCCGCGCAGTCTGCAGCGTGCAGTCTTGTCTTGTGTACCATTTGCCCATACAATCAGGTATTTAATAATACAGAGGCGGCCTACCTGTTCGGTCGCTATTTATCCAACATATTATGGGACTTTTGTTTCTTTTCTATCCAGTCTAACGCCACCAGCGAATGCGAATTATGTTGGAGGATTAAATCGTTAGGCGCATTAATAGGGTGTTTGCATTTTACAGGGACGGTTGAAGCAACTTTTACGGACATACGTTTATCTGGCTCGTTATTTCTAAGTTTACTGTATGATAATGAGGGAAATACACACAACGTCAAAAGTATACAAAATAATTCGATAAAACCTAGTGGTTTTTCTTAATGTGGTAAAAAAGTACATGCACAAAAGAAAAAAAAAATGCAGACCATAAACCTTTACTTTATTAATTATTACCAATGTTTTTACAAATCTGGTCAGTTTGGCAGTGTATTCAGCCAAGTGTTCCTTTGAATTTTTGTACATTATAATGCCAGGACGTGAAATTTCTGCGTTTACCCGAGCAATAATGACTGCTTTACATGATGCAGGACATTCTAATCATCAGATATCGAACATGTTGGGCATTTCTAGATCATCTGTTGTACGAATAGTAGCTATACAGATATGAAGAATTTGATACAGTGGAAAACAGACCACGTAGTGGACGTCCTCCGCACATCTTCAGCTTCAGCTCTCCCACTTTCAAGGTACGTTTCGCCGTGTTATATCGACACTATTCGAAGACGACTCCACAACACCAATTTACGTGCTAGAAGACCATTATGGGTCCCCACTCTACTTCCAAAGCATCGTGTTGCCCGTCTCCAGTGGGTGCGAGAACATAGGGGTTGGCTTTTACGCCAGTGGCGGTGGGTCTTATTTACAGACGAAACCAGAATTGGGCTGGTTACTGATGACAATCGACAAAGAGCTGGAGAGAACCAAGTCGTCAAAAGCGACTTAATTTTCCCGGTGAAGTTGCTTCATATTATGAAGGAGGTACCGTAATGTTTTGGGGTGGAATAATGTTCAACCGCCGCACCCCATTAATTCGCATACCACAGTTAAATTTACATCGAACAAGTTATTACGCCCATTATCTACCCCCTACGTAATGAATTAGGTGAAAATTTTGTGTTTATGGACGACAACGCTCGACCACATCGCGCAAGAAGGGTTCAAGAGACACTCGAAGCAGGACATATCAATAGATTAGATTGGCCAGCCAACTCTCCTGATATGAATTCTATTGAAAACGTGGGATTTTGTTGCTAGAGCCATTCATAATTATATTCCTCCACCTCAGACTGCAGATGAGTTAATCGTGGCGGCAGAAGAGGAATGGAACAATATTCAAGAGATCGTTAACCGCTTGATTATCTCAATGCACAGACGTGTCAATATGCTATTGGAACGTGGTGGAGGTCATACCGACTATTAGTCAAGTAGAGAACTTGCTTTATTACTTCTTTTTGATTTAATAAATATTGTCAAAAATGTCACACATTTGTTGGTTTTTAATATTTTATGTAGTCTATTCTTTTCACAAAAAATATACTTTCATAAATGTATTTGGTTTTTTCGACAAAAAGATTTCTTTAACAAGAATGAGGGGGAGTCCAAAACTTTTGAAATTGTGTGTATAGGAAGGTGGAATTTGACCACTAAATTGCTCCAAAAGTTTGTGTGACCTATTCCGTATGGAGAAAGCTTATTACATTTACCATATTTGTTGGCCTTTTTCCTTATGTGGGGGAAAAAAACTAAAGTAATATGGAATAATATTAACTCTTGTGCTCGACCGGTCTCGGGCTGTCTCGACGAGGGTGTGGATGCGGCAAAAGACGATTGGAAGAATGGAAGGAGGCATGGTGGAGGAAACTGAAATTTAATTTAGATTAACCTTTTATAATTTTTTTCAGTAGTTTAGTATTCATAATTCATTATATTTTTCGTGCATCAATAATTTTTACTATGTTTAAAGTGTTACACTAAATTTTTTTATATACATATTATTATTACGACAATTTATTTTATTTCTGATAAAATTTAAAACTTTTTCAAATAAATTCTGTCTCTTCCAAAATGTTAACTTATACCGTTTATAATAATAATATCTCTACCCCTCATTCTAATCACAGGGATTAGCCCAGAAGTCGTAGACTTGTGCGGGAGAGGGGGCGGCATATTATTATTAATCAGGCCGCATTTGCGCCCAGGAACGACTTACGTTGGTAGGCCCTAACCACTATTCAGTGCAGGAATGAGGAAAACCTGGAAAACCTCATTAATTAGGGGGTTTAATCGCAAAAATTTCACCCAACTGCGAAACCAGTCTTAAATACATATACGGCAAATAAAAAAATTTGAAATTATAGCCTCTTTCACTTAATATAAAGTTCAGGGGCGCTTTTTTGCAGACGCATGAAATAAAGCTAGTTTAAGCGAGTATTCAAATTGGTCGGGTTTTTAGATTTTTTGATAAAGCGCGGCATCACATTGGTGTTATAAACCACAATCTAAAATTAATTTTCAGGTTTAAGTATCGGAATTTATATAATTGCATCCTTAAGATTTCGCTTATAATGGTTGTTCAGTAATAGAATTATATAAAAAATAATAAGGTAGGTGGAAGATTTATAATACGTGGCGCCAAATACACAAATAGTATTTTAACCTAAACTTAACTTTATGCATATGTTAATTCCGTTTCGAAATTCTATATGTATAAACAACTAATTGCTGAAATATTTTCGTAACACAGAAATATTACAACATAGATTTTAAGGAACGAGTTGTTTAGTTTCCATTTTTTAAACCAATAATTAATGATATAAGAATCGATGCCTGACATATTTATGGACACAGTTCTTGCAAATGCTTTTTTAATTATAAATATTTTGGAGGTATCAGTATAAAGTCGATGAACCAACATTTTAAATTTAAATGAAATAAAATATGTAAGATGTCCATTAAAACGGCATAGTAATAATTATTTATGCAACGACTGTGTAAAATAACGCGTCACGGGTTGGGAATTTTATTCCATGTGTGAAAAAACGTACTTTATACAAGGTGACTTCACTTCAAATGCAGAAATTGAAGGAATAGATTCATTACCAAAAATTAAGTAGAGGTTGCTCAATTTTTCCTGGTAGGCGCGGTATTCGAGATACAAAGTGTTTATACAGATTTGGAAAGTGAGGATCTTGATGGTGAATTGTGTTTTGCCGCTTGCGTGTATTTGTGCCATGCTACACGCATACTTCCACTACAGCGTGCTTCTACTGTTCGCATCAGGCAGCGTTGCCAGGTGGGAAAAATTCAGTGCATGAGAATAATTTCAAAGAAGCATGAGGTTTGGAGAAAAAAGCATGAGATGGCTTAATTTATCAAAAAATACCTCTTGACACAGCTTAATTTGTAATTACTTTTGTAATGCCACTTTTATTTCATTAAAAAGCATTATGTTATGCTATTTTATCATAATATTACATTATAAGTAGGTACTTACAGGTACTTACTTAAAACTTATTAACCACGTAACCTTTCTAATTTATTTTATTGTTAGGCCGGGCGAACGTAGAGGCGCAGTTGACGTGACGCAGGGTGACTCACGGGTCGTAACATCTGTTGTTTCCAGAAAATGTAGGTACCCTTACGGAATAGAGTTAAGAATCACTGCAATACAGCGTGAATACAGCACACACACCGCATATCCGTCGACTGTCATACCCGTTTATGTATTCATTGTTAATTAAGAGAGCAGTCTACAATAAAAGACATTTCAAGTACCCAAATATTGTAGATACCTATCTCTATCTATTCAATTTTGCACTCGATTTTGACTTTATTTCTTGTTAGGTCTTTGTTTTGGTAGATTTCAAAGAGTAATTTTAATAATTTTATTATTTCTTTTTGTGTCTATTAAAAAGCATGAGATTTTGTAATCAAAATATGAGAGCATGAGATTTCCTCGGAATGCATGAGATCTGATGCAAAATTATCACCTGGCAACACTGGCATCAGGTGACCGGATTCTGGTCTGTAATCTATGGCCAATGGCTTGCAATGGCGAATTGACGTTGGCGATACGGAACCGATTATCGTAGTAGTGGGGAATGCTAGACCAATGCACGGCGCCGCGCCGCTTATACTTCGTACCTCCCTGGGATGAAGCGGCAATTTCTACTTTCTCTGTAAAGATTCGCAATTTCCGATTCTGTATAAAAAAATATTTTATTCTGTCATATCTTCATAATACGCTGATGTAATTAGACCATTTCATTGATTGCAATATTAACCTAGTGAGTGCTTTAGTAGCACTGAGCGAATACACTGTAGTAAATTTTCCGGCAACCTTAACACCCTGTGTCTCGAATACCGCTCTCAGGGAAAAAGTTTACAGATATTTATTTTTTGGTAATGAATCTATTCCTGCAATGTCTGTATTTAAAGTAAAATCGTCCTGTAGACATACTAGTTGCCAGTGACGTGTCCAGACCTTTTGAAAAGGGGAATTTGTTTTCAAAATGGAGCTAAATATTTACTACGTCCCTTTGATCTAATATAAAAAGGTGTCAAAATATTTACCACACTTAAAATCAATAAAAGTTTGGTTTAATCATATATTTATTTTCAATATAAAGCTTCACCGTTTTTTCGTTCATATCTCTGGTAAACGATATAGTATGAAAAAATAATCGGGATTATTCCCATAACGTTTAAGATTAAAAAAATTACATTGAATCCATTTTAAAAATTGCCTTGAGATTTATTAATAACCAAACATAGTACAACAAAAGCAGATGACAGAAAGTAAAAATCAAAAGTGAAGAACATTACCTATGACTACATGGAAGAAGATAATTGATGAAAGATATAAATGGGAATAAGAAACATATTTAAAAACCGGTCAAAAATATTTTTTAAAGAATACAGAATAATAATGAGTTTTTCAATTTCCTGATATTTTAATTCAAAAATATTTTATGAGAGTTAGATTAGAGAAGTATTCCAAAAATTTGTTTTAAAATGCAATTTCTCGAATTTTTTCTTGGATTTTTAAACCAAAAACCCACTGAATATTGGAAACCTTAACTTCATTTCATAATTGTATATAATTTTTGTCCTCGAAATTATGAAAATTTAATAATTAGGTTCCAACAAGGTTTCTAAGAAAACTTTTATTTTAAAAAATCTGTGTTTTGAATTGGTGCTCCTCAATATACCACTGTTAGATATACACAAAGCCTAAGTATTTATTTTCGTACAACTGAATTCATTTACACTTCCCTGCGTATTCCTGCGCAGAGTATACTTCTTCATATTAAGCTACAATGCGTCAAGTACTTTATATTACCTACTAATACTGTGTAAATTTTAGATACCAGTGTACATCCTTTGACAGTTTAATTTCACTAAATTATCGCTTTATTTCTCACTTTATATATTGATGCATGCTAAAGGAAAATTGTTGTAACTTACCACTACTGTCCCAATATTCTTCAGGTTCATTCACAACATCGTTTGTGTCTTTAGATGGACGTGGTAGCCTTTTCATCCTGTGAATAAGGCTTCCCAAGGTACCGTTGATGAATTTTTCTGCTGGTTCTATGTAGTAGTTGCTCTCAGAGGTACTGATATATCCAGTCTGCAACAAAAATTCCATCGTGTTAAACCTAAATGTTTCGTGAAGCGGAATTTTAACAATGAACTGAAAAAGTCCAAATTATTATAATTTTAAAGAATGTTTACATTAGATATAGGCATATTACATGACGCGTTCTATAAGATACGTAGTGATATAATATTTAAATTTGGCAGCTCCAAATATCCGTCGACACTAAATTTGAAATCAATACGTCAATAATTGCAAAAGTTGTAGAATTTTATTAAAAAACATGTTTTACTTCAACATCTATCTCCGTTAATATTAACATAAAGCTTACTTATAAAGCATAAATACATATAAGAGTATTATTAATATTTCCCTCAAACTATTATCAGATAGTCTATTACCCATTACATGTGAAACACTCTGTATATTACGTATAACAGATAGTATTTATAATATTGTCAATACGGATAAACATATTCTTACGCTTTTTTTATTATCAATCAGTACTGGAAGCAAATTGAATAATAAAATTTTTGAAAAGCAGGTAGGTCTAGTATAAATATCGATTAAGAGGGTCGTATTCTTGAAATAGTGATTTCTACAATACAAATAATTTAAGAACTGAATAATATAGAGCTTAGCAAATAACATGAATGTTATTTCATGCCACCTGCGAATATTCAAAGGTACCGAAGTAAAACTGAAATCTTTCAAAATACGTATTTATTTAAATTTAACTGTAGATGTAAATATTGTTATATCATAAACTTATATAGTTCTGTATATAAGATTGTTCATTTTTGTTTATAAGTATGTGAAGATAATTGTTAAAATGTGGGGTTAGAATAGGAAAATAATGTGTGTCTTACAAACGCTTTTTAAAGGTTATTATTTTATTTGAGAATTTAAATAGTAAAAGTAGATAAACAAAACAATAAGGATTTTATTAATATTAGTTTTATTATAAAGGCGTTGATCAATTGTTAGGATTATGTTGCGTTATAGTCAAAAAAATAAAAAAAGGAACTGAAATCACTTTATTAGTCATAACTAATAATTCTATACACTTTTTAGTATTTTTATACCTTTTTTGTGTGGTTTGTTTTTCAATATTTTTTATTGTAGTGTTTTTTTATTTTATAAATATTTCTTCTAGTAGCTAAATCCATAATTTCAAATATTTCACTCCCTTTCTCTTGTTTCACACTGACATTTAGGATATTCTGCTCTGATATTTTCCCCTATTTGGTAACGTCATTCACTTGTCGCATTGCGACACTGACAACCTTAGGGCATCGTCAAAAACTAATAAATAATCGTGCCAGACCTGCGTTTCTTTCACAATCTCACCCAATAATTCAGTTTTTTGTCCGCGAAAATGTCAAATATGTCGATTAACGGCAATGCCGATCGGTATCGCAGCCGCATCTGGCATTAAAATCTCACTTATTCCATTGTTTTGGGGCCTCGTAATTTGGGTTACGGGTAACGTGATCGGCGGTACAAATTTTAATTTTTCGTGTTTCCCTATAGGGTACGTAGCGATGTGTTATTACGCGACGTTTTGCAAAAAAGGATTTTAATGGCCGGACAACGCCTTATTTCCTTCGGTTTGGACAATGAAGAAAGTGGGTTTTTTAATAATACCTACACGGCGCAGGATTCTTTCTTAGCCGTGTTAATACATAATCGGGAATTTAATTAATACTACGTTCACGTAATTTCAACCACACAGTTTGTTTTATACAGTGTGTCCCTGGATGGACTTAACTATACCTGCCTGTAAACTTTTATCTCATATTTTTTGGAAACAAGTAAAAGTTGCTTGAAATGTACATATCAACTGTGAAAATGGCGTTGAAAAATACAGGGTGTTAAAAATGTATCAACTACCACTTTTTAACAAGAAATTAAAAATGTTTTAGGAAAAGCTGCACGGAAAAATCTAATATTTATTTAAGTAAAATAATACAGGGTTAACTATGACTAAGTACAAAAAAATTTAACCACGTGCTCAGGAAGGCCTAAAAGACAATAAAAAAATATTCTACAATTTTAGCTCGATATTTAAAACATGGTTCAAAACCCCCTTTTCCTACGGAAAGTCGGCGCCTATGATAAGCATCGACTGAGATGCCTTAGATCCATAGATAAAGCTTACACCTATCATCAATATCTACTACTATGCGGTCGTTATTTTGCAACGTTTCTAAATGCAGAAACGACAAAAATTAACATCTTATTAGTAATAATACCTGATAGATAGGAAAGAATTAATCCAGTTAGCTTCACTATTTTGCATTCGTTTTCCTTTTCATTACAAACTAGCAAAACTACAACATTTTCATTCATTGCAACCACTCACTACCGATAAAACACACACTTCCCGTAGGTACAGTTAGATAAAATGCCTATTTATTATAACAAAATCGAACGAAATGAATAGATAATAGAAAACTTTTAATGTACCCGCGGCAGTCTTGTCCCATAACCTAAAAAAACAAACCGGAGAACTATATTGTGGGAAAATATCTGCACAAATTTCTTAATTTAATAATTATAAAACGTTTAAAAATAAAAAAAAGACACTAAAAACGGAAGAAGAACACAGAACTATAACGTAAATATATAGTAAATACAGGAATTAAATTATGACATGACGGGGAACTTTACCGTCGTGTTGCTAGTTGCCTACTCTGACTCTGTAAAGAAAAATACAAAATTTGCTCGTCTTCTTTGAAGTTGTACATTATTATAACTAAAACCACATGTTGTCCTTCAATCTTTCCCTGAATTCTTCATAAATTATATGATATGAACTGTATTTTGTTTTATGTGGTCCATATCATCCTTAATTATTCCTTTAAAACATCTATATTATGATGTAAATCATGTGCACATACTTATTGTTTCATCTCCATAAATAAAAATCAAGCGGATTAAGATCGGGATATCGTTGTGGCCACTCTATAGGACTTAACCGTTCAATTCATTTAATATTAAAATGTCTACTTAGCCGGTATCTGATACAAATCGATTGAAAAAATGCCATACGTTTTATGGAAGTGTTGAAAGAAAGCATTTTGAATAATTCCCCTGACTATTCTACATAGTTAGTCTGAGTTTCTAACTACGAACGATCCGTTGGAATAACGTAAAATCTTCATATAATTATGGATATAATTTATAGCTTGTATTAACGACTAACCCAAACATATACCTATATGGTCTTGAATGAGTTTCTAAAGAGGATGTGTGGCTAGCAATTAAACAATTAAGAAATACTTTAATCTCACTAGATGATTAGATGTGACCGCGCAGTTTTTACAAATAACGATCGTTAGAAAGGTGTGTTTAATAAAGTGATAAAAATTACGGTTGTTGAAGATCCGCGTGGGTGTGGATAGACCTTTACAACAATAACGGCGTTTAATGGCATGACTAGGGACCGACTACTTATTAAATGCTAAGTTTAACAAATAGTAAATCGTTACAAAACGTATGCCACAATATTAATGATTTAAAGAATAAAGTTATTATGCTTCCATTCATTTTAAGAATCTGAATAGGATATTATGTAGTGTGTTGATTCGGTGGGAATATAGACTATAGAGTTAAAAAAAGAGGAGTTTATATTAAACATTACAAAAAAAGAAATAATTCCTCGTTCTAAAACACTAACAAATTTAAATGTATGCACAGAAAAAAAGACTAATCTTTATTTAAGTATAATTGCATACTTAAAACTTTAAACTTCATTCAAGTGTATACAGGGCGATTCAGTTTTTAATGAACAAACTTCGAGAACTTTTAAAATAATGGCAGTTTATTATATACTACTTTTAATTTTGGGGCTTTATAAGGAAGATACAGGGTGTTAAAGTTTGAAGAAAAAAATTGATTTTTTGGTATAATTACTAAAGTAATGGAGATATTAAGCCATAGTTGGTACACAGTGTAGTTAGTTAAGGTGTCATAAAATATGAAAATATCAAGCACTTTGAACAACCAGTGGCGGAGATATGGGCAGTTTGTATCTTTAATTTAGGAAAAAAGTTGTATCGCTCTGTATAATGTTAAGGTTTATGACATATTTAAATGTGTATTTTAATTTCTAACAAAAACCCTATCTCACATTTTTTTCGTATCTGCTACGGTTTCATTGCAAATGAGACTTTTTTCAATTATTTCACTGTTCCTGTTGGTAAATAATTCAATCATATTTGGTGCTAACATAAAGCAAATAGTCTCTACATATTTTACTATTCTAGGTTTTTTATTGAGAAAACTTGAAAATAATTTGAGGATATCGAAATTCAGAAAAACAGTTTTGGACACCTACAAATTATTTTTATTGTGATATTATTTTTATCTGAAACAGACCTAAGTGTAGATTCTAAAATACATAAACATAAAATATGAGTAAACAATTATTAGAGAGAAAAAATAGTACATTATACTATAAGAGAGAGAAATGCGTTATTTTGGCAGAGGTGCAATTTGAACAATGCACCAAGGACAAGATAGCATCTCTCCCGAATGGTATATACTATTTTTTCCATGGTCTCATTAACTTAAAAACACATATTTTGTCATTATGAAGTAAGTAGCACCAGAATTATTGTATTCGGATTTGAGCATTTATTTAGTAGTCGTTGAGTTATTGTCATAACTACAAAATAAACAAACAAAAAGAATTGTCAAATTAAGGTGCTAGTTTGGTTTAGTTTAAAGTTTGTTTAGTGCACAATGAATAATTGTGAGTCGGAAGAGATTGTGGAGGCTGCAAAGATTGCAATAAGCAATTTGCTGCCTACGAAGTCAAGATCTTTATACGATATAGCCTACAATCGGTTGAAAAAGTGGTGCGCCGAGAAAAATGTTCAAGTATACAGCGAGAATGTTTTGTTGGCATACTTCTGTGAAAATGCAAAGAATTACAAGTCTTCCACATTATGGGCGCAATATTCTATGGTTAAGTCATGCTTGATAATTTACGACAACATAGATATAAGCAAATTCCCCAAGCTGATCGCATTTTTGAAAAGAACCGGTGACGGATATCAAGCGAAAAAATCGAAAATATTGACAAAGGTTGAAATTGACCGTTTTCTATCAAGTGCAGATGACAAGGAATTCTTAATGATTAAGGTAATATTACTTTTGTTGTTAGGTATTTCAATTATTAAGTATTTTGATTTTTTATAGGTTGGATTAATTCTGGGGATTGCCGGAGCTTGTCGAACTGATGAACTAGTCAATTTAACTGTAGATGATATTGAGGATGTAGGCTCTTCCTTGATTGTAGAAATTCCAAACACTAAGACAAAGATTCCACGAACCTTTCTGGTTACCGATGTGGGAAATATGCTTGAATTGTTTCGAAAATACCTGTCCCTTCGTCCTCCCCACGTCAAGCATAAGCGCCTTTTTTTGTACTACAAAGCAGGAAAATGTAGTTCGCAGCCAGTTGGCAAGAATACCATGGGAAAATTTCGAGTGTAGTAGCTTCGTATTTAAAATTACCTGATGCTGCATGTTATACTGGTCACTGCTTACAAAGATCTTCAGCGACATTACTGGCAGATGCTAGTGTAGATATCACGACAATAAAGCATCATGCTGGTTGGAAATCAACGACAGTCGCTGAGGATTATGTCGAGAACTCCATTGAAAATAAAACCAAAATTGCTAATCAGGTTTTAGTACGTACCACTACTAGCGCAATCACAAAAACTGTAAATGTAAGCGAAAGTAATATTCCTTCTAATATTAATTTTGAAAATTGTACAAATGTAACATTTAGTTTAAATGTAAATAAATAATTTCAATGTTATCTTTTTTTTGCATGAGAAACGTTCTCCATAATGTAAACTCCCTTGGGAGCATTATACTCCCTTGGGAATAATCGACTACTTATGTTTTAATTTTGATGTCATAGAAACTGATTTCTACTCCCGACCGTGGAAAAATATATTTTAAAACTGATGTCATTTATTAAGGTCAAAATAAATTTAGCGCTGTTAAATCACTTAAGAAGATTTCAACTGAAGTAAGAAAATGTATAGTCTTCCACTTACATAAGTTATTAATTTTACAATGCGCCCTGGTCTGGGGTAACGTTATAATAGAAAATGAGGGCTCGGTAATATATATTTACAACAGCAAAATATAAAATCATTCAATTATGTATAATTGATAAAACTATGATATACCTATTTGTCCTTAATTTGTTGAAAAAAATGCTGAAACAAGATTTGCATGGAACGTTATTAAACAGATTTGCTACATAAATATATGTAAAAATCAAAAATTGAAAAACAAACAAGGTTTCTTTAATAAATGCGGTTGTTGAAAAATTAGATTTATATCCACCCTTGCCAAAAACCCGCGCATTCACCAAAACCTCTAATCGTAAGATGCAAAATTGTACTGCGCGACTTAGATACAAAGTTGCAAACCGGACAGTATAATTTGCAGGAAGAATCATTAAATAATCATTACCTCTTGATTGATGATTATTACCTCTTGTAAGGTAATACCAACTGCGTTACATAACCTGACAATGAAAAGGCAGTAAATCTGGATTCATAAATTTCATAGTTTACACACGCGAAATGCCCATTTGGAGAACAATTACTCTCTTCCGGAGCTTCAGGTTCTATTTTCTTCAATTCATTAAACATTTTTTTATTATTAGTTCTTGTAAATTTAATTCAATTCAAATCGATTATAAAATAGTAGGTATACACTGTAAAAAGTTCCTGTGTAAAAAAAATTTCCAGTGTGTAATTTAGGAAAAAATTTCACGTTAGCAGTTTCACACATTATCGATTTTTTATATGTTTTACATAAAATGTGTTAAAAATACACCATTTTGTGTAAATTTAACATATCTCTCTGTTCTATATCCTTAATCCTGACTGGTTGAACACAACTTCGCAGCTGCAATATATGTACTGTGCCAACACACGTCACTACACCATGTTGGTCGTGTAGCGTTGTTGTGTTCAGTTATTTCTCGTTCGCTGTGTTCAAATGGAGAACATTTAAAATTAAATTGATGTTTGATCAACGCAAATAGTAAGTACTTACCTAACTATAACAAATATTACTGATAATTGTGATAAAGCTTACCTAACTAATTAGGAGTATAACTCAAAAATATTAGATGTTCACTCTGACGTTTTAGATTACTCTGTACTTACTCTGATTTTTTTGTAACTTTAGAGAAAGAAAATGATATGTTCTTTGTTCAATGTTTGATGTTCCGTTATGATTAGCACAGTAATGTGTTCTTTTGTGTTAAAATATGTAATTTTATTTATGTAACCTAAACTGTAAGTATATTTATCGATACAAATCCATAGAGGTTTCTTAACTTTCCCTAAATTTCTTTTTGTTTTTGTACATCATCTAATGATAAAATTAGTGTCTAAAATTTGATGATTGTAATATGGTAATTTTACATACATGGACTATAATGCACAAATTGTAAAAAGATACACACCCTGTCTATGCATTCCTTTGTTGCAATTACAGAATAATAAATTTAACACGCTAGTTAGAGTGTGAAGTAAGAATTTATATTACGGAACAATAAAGAGAACGCTACCATCACATCTGGACGTTGACACCCTGTACAAGCATTTTATCTATCGCGAAACGACACAAGCAACACCTTTAATTTCGCAATAAATATCGTAGACGTCCACGGACGCGATTGCACTTTGAGATTATCAAACAATATAATTATTTATTTCCCCGATGTCGATAAAGCAAATATTATGAGAGATTACATTCGCGCAGCCAATGCGACGCTTGAATCGCGAAGAATAAAGACAGTTACAGACGACATGGCTAACAAACTCAATTTCCGCATTTGTGTTCGTACCTCGTACTAGCCTTATCATTCAAAATTATAAGACCAGAAATTTATATAAAAGATATGTAGCGGTTACATGACAGCAATTTCATCGTATTACTGTTCCATTTAAAACTTTTTTGTTAACAGCCGCTATTTTGCTGTTTAAAGTACCTGTGAGAATATTGTAATCCCAAGAAGAAAAACGTTTTATATAAATTATTTAAACTATTTTCAGAACGTTCTTGTATCTGCACTTATACAGTGTTTTTGCTTCAGGAGGTCATTTTACTATACAGAATCGGAAATTGCGGATCTTTACAGACAAAGTAGAATTTGCCGCTTCATCCCAGGGAAGGTACGAAGTATAAGCGGCGCGGTAGTATAATAGAAAACTAAATTTTATTTGTATATCTGCCCTATTCTTCTCAAAGTCCTTTTATTGCATTTAAAATGCTGACGTGAATTAATTTATTTGGGAAGAGTAACGAATAAAACACGGCATGAATAAAATCTTTAAATTTTGAATGTCCATTTAGCGCGTCTATAATCTCCGATAACGGCCGATGGTAGGCGAGAGCTATCGAGAGCCGCACAACAAAAACGGTCCGGTCACCTGATGCCAGTGTTGTCAGGTCTCATGCTTTTGCATGAGATCTCATGCATTCCGAGAAGATCTCATGCTCTCATATTTTGATTACAAAATCTCATGCTTTTTAATAGACACAAGAAGAAATAATAAAATTATTAAAATTACTCTTTGAAATCTACCAAAACAAAGACCTAACGAGAAATAAAGGCAAAATCGAGGGCAAAATTGAATAGATAGAGGTAGGTATCTACAATATTTGGGTACTTGATATGTCCTTTATTGTAGACTGCTCTCTTAATAATTAGCAATGAATACATAAACGGGTATGACAGTCTACGGATATGCGGTGTGTCTGCTGTATTCACGCTGTATTGCAGTGATTCTTAACTCTATTCCGTAAGGGTACCTACATTTTCTGGAAACAACAGATTTTACGACCCGTGAGTCACCCTGCGTCACGTCAACTGCGCCTCAACGTTCGCCCGGCCTAACAATAAAATAAATTAGAAAGGTTACGTGGTTAATAACTTTAAAGTAAGTACCTGTAAGTACCTACTTACAATGTAATATTATGATAAAATAGCATAACATAATGCTTTTAATGAAATAAAAATGGCATTACAAAAGTAATTAAAAATTAAGCTGTATCAAGAGGTGTTTTTTGATAAATTAAGCCATCTCATGCTTTTTTCTCCAAACCTCATGCTATTTTGAAATTATTCTCATGCACTGAATTTTTCCCACCTGGCAACACTGCCTTATGCGAACAGTGGAAGCACGCTGTGGTGGAAGTATGCGTGTAGCATGACACAAATACACGCAAGCGGCAAAACACAATTCACCATCAAGATCCTCACTTTCCAAATGTGTATAATGGCTATAGTAGTAATCTACACGACTGACTATAAAGCGTTATAAATCAATTTTGTAGTGGTTTCAACGTGAAAGGATATCATGATCCACTTTGTGTCAAAAATTCGGTGATATGTCTAATGGGCCTTTGTCATGATACATCCTGTATGATACAGCTCAGCTCTATGTGCGACTACCTTTACAATACCAACGACTAGACTTTTTGTTAATGTGAAACCCACGCGTCTTCGTCGACTTGTATCTATGAATCACTATCATAGAAACAACATGTATAAAAAATACGGGATCCTCGTTTGAATAGCTTTCACTATTATCGTTCCGCGAATGATAGCATTAGCGTTCTTCACTGATATCACGCGATATTAAAAGGACAGCACACGTACACCAGTTAGTAGAACTGAAGGAATAGTTTGCATACCGTCATGAATTTTATATGAGATTAAGGACATATCAAATAAAAATTGCTGACATTTAGCAACAACTAGTTATAAAGTGTGCGTGTACTTTGTGGATAATACAACTGCTTTAGAATTAAAAAATAAGCCTTTGTGTTTGACAAAAACGGTTGCGTTAGTCTATCGTTATGCTTGCATTTGTTTAAAAATTGCAGAAGTTTCAGTTCTGGATTAAAATTAGTTATTATTGGATGTTAAAATTTTTATAATATAAAATTAATTTTTGTACTAGTGATAAGTATTGGGTAATTAATTATTGCTCTGTTTTTTTACAACAGCATAAATATCGCTGACATTAAATATATAGGGTGGTTTTAATATGGGGCGGCAAACTGATGCAGCAAATTGCACGTATAATTTTAAACAGAAAGTTTCCTATTTACATGGGTACACGTTTAGTAAAGAAGTATTCTGTGCGATTCGCCAAATAAAAGATCTATTTACCATTCTTAAAAAATCTATAATCGATTAATCGAATTGAATCGTTTTATTAGAACTAAGTCAATGAGATTCAAATCTGTTACTGTGTTGATTTGTATTTTTGAATCGATACAATGAACAAATCAAATCGAAATGTCGAATGGCTAATCAATTCGAATCGAACTAAATTCAACCGGAATATCTACTCAATTGTTGAGTCAACTTATTTGAAAATCGATTCGAATACATTGGTCGATTTCTCAAAAACCTCCGCAAACAAAATTCTATGAATTTAGCAGAAAGTAGTCGAAAGTTATTAAAGAAAATGTAATACATTTTTTTAATTTGACATTCTGTATATCCTAAACGAAGCGTTTCCATCCATAGCGTTCATAGGAAATTTTTTGCTTAAAATTGAACGTAGAATAACCGAGGGGTAAACCACTGCTTGAAATTTGTACAATGAAATACCATTTTTTTTAAATATTACCCAAAAAAATACCTCATCAAATAAGCAAATACTTCAAAAATACCCTAAAACCACGAATTGCCCTCAAGTGCCCAAAGAAGAAATATGACTATTACCCAATAATATCCTTAAGTACCTAAAAATCCCGTTAAGTACCCAGAAATGCCAAATAGTGTACAAAAATACCCTTAAATACCCAGATATCTAAGAAACGAAAAATACATTAAATGACCCATAATTTTACTTAATATACGTTTAATTTTCCAAAATTGTCTTTCATTTCCTTAGAAATTATTCCATTTACAAATCTACGTAAATAATATAGATTTTTTTAGGGCTCCTTTGACTCGATGTGAATACATCATCTGGAAAGAACATTTTGGATTACATAAATTGTATCATAAACCTATTGGAGCACCCAAGAAGGGTGCCAATACCTACACCATGCCCCCTTCAAACTAACTAAAAACAAACTTCTTCTTCGTCTATGAAACCTATTATTCGGTCTATACGGGGTGTCCCTAAAATTGTTGTCTAGATCACAAATACTCATCGAGTACCATCGGCGTCTCCAGTACAAAGAACAACCAAAATCTTTCATTAGCAAGTGTAAATGCATGGGTATCGAGGGAGAATTCAATTTCAGCCCTAGCTTGCTTTCCGTCATGTATGATTAGAATTAGATTATTGGCAGTTGTTTATATAAAAAGGCTCCTTTTTTTATTAAATAGAGTATGAATATGATAAAAAAACCTAATTTACCAATATTTTAATTTTTAGTATAGACTTTCATTCTTTTTTTATTATATATTTTTGATCAATAGAATATGTCGGAGAAGTTTGACCAAACTTATGGTCGTATCGAATAATATATAATATATTGATTTAAAGATAAAGTTTAAGAAATTATACCATACTAAAATTTGTTAACAGAAGAGGGGAATGTGCTGCTATGTGAGTGGATATATTCTGCGTAAACGCCTTATAAAACGTTCATATGATACTTGTTTATATGGTCCTGTACTGTACAATCTATTGCAATAATAAAGGCACTGTTTAGTTGAATTTGGCTATTTATTTCGAACTGCTGACATATTCTTAATAAAATCTACTTTCAATTTTAAACACATTTTTTTAGTGCTTAGTTGTTCCACTCACCCACAGAGCAGTCAAAAGACTGATGTGAGGAAGTGTAATTATTTTTGCAATTGAATGTATCTAATTCGCACTATATTATTTTCTAAACTAAAGGCTTACGAAGACAATAAAAGGCCACATAGTGGTTCAACAGTGCCTCCGAAAAATTTTACAGAAAATATTTTTGCATCTATTTTTAATAATTTTTATATTTGCCATTGCGTCGGTCAGTTGTTTACTTATGTTTAAACTGTGCCATTGTAATAAGACATGCGCGATCGCGTATTTAAAAATTGGCGGAAAAATACTAGTTTTCTCTTAAAATACTCATTAATTATCTTCGTAATACCCAGTAAATACCCATTATTACCTTGATAGTACCCAAAAATACGCAGAGTACCTAAAAATACCGAAAAAATACCTATAAATACGCATAAATACCAAAAAAAAATGCAAAAAATACCTTTAATTACCTACAGCTTGTACAGTAAAATACCTCAGTGGTTTACCCCTCGAGAATAACATACTGAAGTATGTACATCTCCTCCTGAAACACCCTGTATATATAAATTTCCGTATTGCCATCATCAGTTGTTCGTCAGATACTAAATCGCCTCCTCCCGTCAGGTGTACCAACGGAAAACGATAATACCTGAAAACTATCCCGTGGTTATTTCAGGACGACAAGGTGCTGAGATCTCACTCGCCGAACTGACACGTACAAATGACCCGCTATTAAAAATTATCACGTTCTCACTATCGAAACGTCGGCCGTACGTTATAGATACATAAAAAAAATCGCCAACGATCGCCTCAGCGTTATAAATCGCGAGAAAAATGGCGGTGATCAATCATGTTACACTTCAACAATTTAAGGATGAGTTAGAGAAATTGATTGTACTATTACTGAAATATCACGGATGCGTTAGATATCAATCAATTATATCGAGAGAAATGATTAAATGTTTCATTAATTAATTTGACCTAATAATTTTCTCTGTTGGGTTTGTACTGTTATGAAACTTGTATGTTTTCAATAATAAGTTGCAATTCTTTAACAGATCTTATATTCATAACAAAAATACTAGTACTAAGAATGATTAGTATCCACTTTATACTCCAGAATAAAGATTACACAGCTGTGCAATAGAAGTCATGTTCCTTGAACCAACTTGGTCAACTTATATGTTTTTGGGGTTGCTGCATGTGTACGAATCTGGTGTCAAAATATCCCTAGCATTCACACACTTTTCCCTAGGGTCAATACCTATAACCCTACGAAACACTGGGAGGGGGCAGATTTTCTCAGCATGGCTCAGTGAATGATCAGACCATTTATGAAACTTGTACGTTTTCAATAATAAGTTGCAATTCTTTTACTAGCTTTTATATTTTATAATAAAAATACTAGTACTAAAAATGATTAGTATCTACTTTATACTTCAAAGTACAGATTACACTGCTGTACAAAAGAACTCATGTTCCTTGAACCAAATTAGTCAGCTTACATGGTTTTGAGGTTGCTGCATGTGCACGAATCTGGTGTCAAAATAGCCCTAGCATTCACATACTTTTCCTCAGGATCAATATAACCCTAGAAAATCGGCAGATTTTCTTAGCAGTGAATGACCAAACCATTTGTATAACTTTTATGTTTTCATAATTAGTGGGAATTCTTTAACAAGTTCTATACTCATAATAAAAATACTAGTACCTACTAATAATGATAGCATCCATCTTATTCAGAGTACAATTTATACAGCTCCAGAAACGAAAATAAAGGTATCAGTATAGCCCTGGCGCTCAGATTTTTCCCTTGGACCAAAATAATCCTAGGAGATACTCGAAATCGACAAATTTTCTCAGTACCGCTCAGAGAATAACCATACCAGTCCACCAATATATTTTTGGAATTGTTGAATTCGATTCTGCGTCTGTTGGATCCCAATAAGGTTATTTTCAAGAACATTTGAAAGACATCGTTTGTATATGAAATGAAACCCCGGATTCTGAAAGAGGCCTTCAAGCTAAAGTGGCCTCTAAAGATCCTTGAAGGTCAAATCTCTCTCTGCAACTTCGTAGGCTGGTGTCATGAACTGATAGCCATATATCGGGAAAATGACATCTATAAAAGTCACTCAACGACAGTCATCACTTGAATCTTGTGATCTCAAGTGGTGGAAGAGTGATCTCAAATCAAATTGCTTGATCACATTCACACCAACTTGTCAATAGTCTGAACTCTATTCTCCATACGCAAAGGTTTCTCTATTCAACAAAAATCTATTTATCATGTTATCATTCTACCTAATAGCTAATATATTCTTCAATTTCTTTTATATATTGATGGAAATGAGAATCCAATACATGCAGCTTCATACTCATACGAGTATTGCAGCCTAATTTCCTGAAGTTGTTAACAATTTCGTCTACCAATTCTTTGTTGTGTTTTTAACCACTTCTGTGGTTCTTACATTTCTTGACTAAATTACTTATAACTTCTTATGGCTTGTCAAGATAAGCAAAACTCTTTTTCTCGAAAAATCAGCAATAAAAAAAATCGAACTGCCCTTTTTGTTGTACATTCCCCTGTATCACCAACTATTGTTTTAGATAAGTTCTGAATTAGCCTGTATATTGAATAATTTCTTTCTTAAAACCATGATTTATTAAATGAAATTAAATTTTTCTCACTGTATCTTCTTAATTTAAGGCGAACTAAACGAAAACAATAATTTTCAGCTGTTTCAAAACATTACCACATTGAAACACAGTTGCTTATAATTCCTGTTTGGAAGGAAATTGCGAAACTATCGACGATTTATTCGATTTCATTTATGAATCGAAATTCGAAAGGTTCTTCCTCAATCTCGGATATTTATTGGTACCCGTTAAGCGATCGTTGCTGTTTGACATTTGTAACATTAAAAATACGATCGTAATAGTTTATTACAAAATTTACTGCTTCCTTCGTATCGGCAATAATTCCTATACATACATCGATCCCACATCTTTACTCTCTACTACGGATGCGTACTATGAGCGATGACGTTTCCTGTTTCTATTCCAATATGCAATTACGAATTTAAAGCGCGAACCGAGGTTAAAATAATAATCGATGTTTTTTTAATATTCGCTGAAGTAATTGAAATGTATTCGTTTGTGTATTATAGTGGAAATGTTAAATGAATAGTATCGTAACACTGGATGTATAGATGGATAAAATCTTTCAAGATGTAATAAATGCTCAATCGCGACCTCTGGAGTGATTTTAACGTCGTTGCATACGTTTTTGCGTCCGCTTCTATTTCGAACAATTATTCGCCGCATTTAAGTATAATAAATTTGACCATTATCTTCAGCTCCTGAGTTTTTTTTCTCAATATCCAAACATATCTTTCAACTTATTTTAATTTAACCAGTTTCAGACACTACATATCCCTGGAAAATCCAGCTACTTAAGATAGTACCAGCTCATCAATTAAGTTTTAAAAAAGATCCGACTGTTTAGCCTTTTGGTTTATTTTAGGAATAGAAATACTTATGTAAATAACCTGAAATATTTATATAACTACTACAAATATATAAAAACAGTTACACCTGTCGAACACGTATAGGTATACTCGTATATTACGACGAATTGGGAACCTGTTAATATTGAATAAATCACATTACTCATGGCAGTTGGTAGATGTTAAATAATTGGAATACATCATTTTAACTTGACCTAACCTAACACCCATGTCTCTTTTTTACCGAAAATCATCCTATAACGAATGTTTTGTTTATTATTATGAGGAATAAAACAAATTTTTATCGACAGATACTTTGGAGTTACATTTATTGTGTCTACAGGATGTTCTCTAAGCCTGAGTCAAATATATGTATACGATAAAGAATTAAAAGAACACCAACATCAAAACTCGCATGACAAAATAATAAAAACAATTTCTTTATGTCACAAATTGAGCAGTGTAAAATATCAAGTTGTGATTCAATACTATCATAGTTAACAATCATTTGATACACTGGGGAACTTTTATAGATATTCGTATTATGACTGTCTATCCAGAGCAGGTTATTGTTTCTAGCATTGAGCCTAGGAATATGAAAACTCAATAAGGAAGTCAGATACTCACACTTAATTTTAATAATAATAACTTGATGGAGGAAAATAATAGAGTGCAAGGCACGTCTTCTAACTAGACTCTTCATATTGAAACGCTCATAAAATATTTCTTGCGGTACACCTCTAGCGGGATAGACGTCATCGAGCATGAATGCAGCGGATTTAAAAAATCTACGTTTAACTTTCTGAAGAGAAGTAATATGTGTGTAATAAATTGGATTCGACACTGTAGATGCATACTCAAGTCTGGACCTCACAAACGTATTAAAAAGTAATTTAAAAGTATCAAATGACTTGAAATGCCGCGCATTGCGAGTTATGAAATCTAGACTCTTGTAAGCATTCGCAACATTTTAAATATGACCATTAAAAGAAAGTGCCATCAAAAGTGATTCCAAGGTCATTTATTAAAGTTGGCCTTGCTAAAGTAACAACTTGAATCACATATTATAGTATCAATCCTACGACTATAAGACATCACATTACATTTACCAAATTAAGGGGCAGTTGGTTAAGAGTACACCATGTGTTAACCGAATCAAGATTATCTTGAAGCTTTGCACAATCCCAAAGAGAGAACTACCTATACAAAATGTTTTCAAGTTATCAGCATATAAGAGAAATTTGATGTCTAGTTTATCAGCAACATCGTTTATGAAAATAATAAACAAAAGTGGTCCGAGAATTGAGCCTTGAGACACCCCAGAGGTCTGCGATAAACATTTAGACTTGTGACCGTTGACTTGAACAAACTGTGTTCTGTCAGACAAGTACGACTGGAATAGAGAGATCAAATTGTTACTCAGACCCACATTATCCAGCTTGCAGAGCAATCGACCATGGTTAAGCCTGTCGAAAGCCTTAGAAAAGTCAGTATAGATGATGTCTACGATCAAGAGCTTCACTGATGAACTGGGTCTTACATACTAAGTTAGTTTCAGTAGAACGACCAGTTACAAAACCACGTTGTTCAGATATAATAACGTTACTAACATGTAGAAATAAGAAACTGTAAATTAATATTTCAAAAACCTTTGATAAATTATTCAGAATGGCAATTGGTCTGTAATTAGTTATATCATTTTTTGAGCCCTTTTTATAGATTGGAGATATTTTCCATAAGTCAGGAAAAAGGTATGTACGTAAAATTAAAATGTATATTGTACACAACGGTTCACCAAAGATGATACTACAGTCTAAGAAAGCAGGTAAGAAACCAGGTCCAGAAGTTAAATTAGGCTTAATTCTTTTAAGTGATGCCAGTACCTCATCAGGGGTAAATCCTTTTATATGCAATAAATGATATAATGCATTATGATATGGGAGAGAAACACTATCATTGTCATAAGTACTGGACTCAATATATGCACTAGAGAAAAATCAATGAATTTTTGAACCCAAAAATTGTCCTAAACTTATGGCCCATACTTAAGAAACACCAAGTAGGGTAACCGGCGTTACAGTCGCAGTTATTCTTGTCATTCTATAATTTCATCTCTAGAGTGTCACTGAAAATGCCACAGTAAAAGCGACGATTTATTTTTAAGTTTGACCTAATGGCTGTGTCACTCGTAGTATTGTGATGCCGAGGAGTAAACAAAATAAGCATATAATGTGTTTATGGCCCACATGAGATTTTTATAGCGCTTTGTTAATTGGGTCAGTATTTACGATGGCAAAGGACATGGTCTTGCATGAAGATGTACGAATTACGATGCACATGAGCGAGTAACGACAAATTGTGGCACGTATATTGAAATTGAAGTGGCGGCTAAAAATAAAATTAATATTTTTTATGACTAAGGTGTTCCTTAAAATAAAAAAATAAGGACGAATGATGACATGATATATGCAGGATGGAACGTAATGAATAGGTCATACAGGGTGTCCGGAAATAAATGCAACATAGAGCAAGAGTAGATCGTAGATCCCTGACGACAAAATAATGCGATGTTGCCAAACTTACCTTAGTCAAAAGTTGATGGTTAAAAAGATACAGGGTGTCAAAGTTAAAATTTTATTTTCGATATTTGTAAATAACTTTTGAAAAAATCCAAATATTTGCATACATTTTGGAGATCGGGGGTTTTTGAAGGCGAGAAATTCAAATTTGTTTCTAATTTTGACATCACTAGTAGAAGGCGCCAGTTATGGCGCATCATGCTTCCTTTAAATGATTTTAATGAATTTTTGCGGTTTAGAAACACTCGATTCTCCTTTATTATCTGAAAAAAGTATACATTGTTGGAGCCGTTAGAAGTAACTATTTTTGAAATAATCCTATTTGAAATATTCAGTGCACCGAGTAGAAACTGTTTTGTTTCAGATAAAGGGTCTTTTTCGCTGAAAATACAGCAAAATGTTACTTGAAAATGTTACTCAGAATTGTAAATTATGACGGCATGCAAAATTACAAGATGGCAAGGTTTGATGAAACCGAATGTTCAACAATGGTTTCATCGAAACACAAAGATTGAATATTCAATGCTAATGAACTAAAACGATTATACAGGGTGTCCGGAAATGATGAGCAAACAATTCAGGGGATAATTCTAGACCGAAAATTAATGCTACCTCTTTCTATAACATTTTTTCTATAATTGATTATTAACGGAGTTACAGGTTGTTACAGTTAAAATTTTATTTTCGATATTTGCAAATAACTTCTGAAGAAATCCAAATATTTACATAAAATTTGAAATTCGGGGGTTTTTGCGGACGAGAAATTGAAATATTTTTCTAATTTTGACGTCAATAGTAGAGGGCGCCACTTGTGGCACACCATGTTGCTTTTAAATGGCAGAACGTTTTTGCTGGTAAAGTAAATATTAATTTACTGAGTAGCCACTGACCACTAGATGTAGACACTTACATTTCCCGCATTCATGTCCTTCTGTCGGTTATGACACAGGCGAACAGCGAACAAGCTCAAAATCGACATATATCTGATGGCACCACTGACAACTAACTATAGATTTTTCAATACCGGTCAAGATACATATTTCTGCTAAAAATGTAGGTATCATACATCAAATATTTTACCATTCTTTATCGTTCTATTAAATACGTATATTGTTTAACTCGACATCGGTTTTGTTGTGTAGATAACAACATAATTCACAACGAGCATGCTAATAGCTATTTATGGATTTAAAAATATATATTTTATTACTGTGACCTAATACCCAGAGAACAAAATAAAATAATTAAAGGGTAATCTCTATTAATAAAGATTTTCGTTTCCATAAAACATAAACTTGAAATGCGTTGATAGACGCTTTAATTGTCTTTTAAGTGACTAATCGGTAACCAGCTTAATGTCTGATTATAAATTTTATCCTGATAAAGAAAACAAAAATGGTAGATGCGTGTGTCTTGTATTTATTGAAATTGCCGTAATTAAGAAAACTACACGGGTCACTGTCTAAAACTTTCCTAGGACCACTTCAGCTGATTCTGAAGCAGACATTACCTCCTTTAAAAAGTTTTGTCTTGGTTCACTGGAATCATCAGCTCACACGCACCTTACAAACACACCATTTTTTGCCAATACGCTAACAGCAGTTGACCTGTTGGAATGGTTTGTTATATTTTGGTCCTTTACATTCAGGCCAATAGCCCCAGCAGACGATTTAGTCCATCCATTAATAGTAGTTTTTCCAACAGGGACATTGTCATATCAATTGTTGGTTTCTGCTTTCCAGTGTCGATTAGATTTTAAGCTGTGGTGAGGTAATATGTTCGGCTCGTTTTGATATCAGTTTATGAAAAAGGCAGCTTTGGCTTCACTATTTGCAATCAACCAATTACTATTTGTATAGCTTGGCAAGTTTACCATCGTTATTTTTCTCTTTTTGAAGAAACTGGCAACTGCCTTGCCTCATCTCCACGCTAATTCTTCAGCAGCAATATGGTAGAATGTACGCATAAGACCTTCATAGGTATTTTCATCCCACAATAATATTATTCGGTTTACTTCTAACAAACTTAACGAAACTGAACTGGTCTTACGTTTACATGGATCTGTTTGCAGTTTCTTATTGGTTGCATCGTCGGCATCATGTCAAACGGGTCAATCATAATCTTATAGTATTTCTCCTGTAAAAGTTCCACATAGCCTGTACTGTGGCTTCTTTGGATTCAGTCCCATCTTTCTTCCTCATATTGACTGCCCAATCTTTTAGTACCAATGCCAGTTGTTCCACGATTCCATTCTGATTTAACAAGTAGTTTAGTTCACAGCAAAACTCCATGAATATTCCTCACATATATGTCTGACTGTTTGTAGTATTTCTTGGATATTTTTTTAAATTATCGCGTTAATAAATTGAAAGTTGCATTGCCAAAACGTGACATTTTCAAATGTATCAAACTTAAACAATCTCGCTATCGGAGTGATGGAAAAAATCCCTCAATGCTCTTATCAGTTAAATGTTTAAATGATTTGTGCCACATGACAGAAAATAACGAAATTCTTCTTCAGCAGCTAGGGTAGATATTCTCTTGCGATTAATCTTGGTGCTAGAAAGCATAGTTATTGAAAAATCACCATTTTCTATAATGTCAAACACATTCCTCTTTTCTACATCTGCAAATATCAATAATAAGAGTTACCTTCAGCATTAGATAAGTTTCGTCGATAATTTATTTCAGAAACTTGTTGAACTCCTTATTCGATTTCCTGGTTTCATACCTTTGCATATATGCGATATTTACATTTTCTATTGCAGGGACAGTTGCCTTCAGCATGGAGTCCTTTGACCAGAGCGAAGCTGCTTTCCATAAAGACAAGTTTACAACATCCAAGTAGTTTTCCCTGCACCACAATTTGAATAGGCAGTATTCTCTTGTATACCGCTAACAAGATTTCATTGGAAGTAGATTTTCAATCATTCTCGCTGTTCCTGATGCCAATTTCAATGTTCAGTCCCTCAACGTATATGTGATGTACTCATTTTTAAACTACTATTTAAATTCAGCGGGCAACTTGATGTGATTAATTACTGACGTCCATTTATCAAGAAGCGACGTCCTGGAATTATAATTAATGATTTGTGGTATTAATTGCTTGGAATCCGATAACTGAGAGAGATTACAAAGAAAAATTCAAACGTGTGGCACATTGTATTTTATTTCTACCGAGAACTTTATGACACGACTCCCAAGATTCCAGGTGTCAGTCAAATATTACAACTAACTAACGTCAGCGTCAGCGTGTAGGTAGAATTAATGATGTCGTTTTGATAAAAATAATGAATGTAGGTTTATCGGAAGATTTTTTGTTGGACTTTATTTAATTCAATTTAATTTCAAAAGCAAATGATAAATTTAAATACTCTCATTCTCAAGATCGCCTCATGAGATTAGTTGAGTGTATTTTTATTCAGAAAGAATAATTTTCGAGAGCGAGATGATATGACATGGTAACTTTTAAGAGAAAAAAGATACTTTATATATTTTTAGGTATTAACAATATTTTGTGAAACTAACTACTCTGTGGACTAAAGCTTAAAATACGTTTCTAATACAGTAAAAAATGTTATAAAAGCTAATAATAAAGAATATATGGATAGATATTGCGTGTGAAATTCAACGCTGGTTGGGGCTTTAGTCCACACAGTAGTTAGTTTCACACAATATTGTTAATACCTAAGAATATATAAAAAACGATTACATAAATGGTAAAATTGTGTTATTAATTAAGTAGGTCGTTATCGTGTTTAAATTCATTGACAGGTCAATCACTTTTGACATTGTCGATATTTAATTTCAAATAATTTTAATTTATTGATATAATAATTTTTATAGTTAGATATTTGACTCAACTTAAAGGAGGCCATCTGAAGAAGCAATCCTAAAAATGCAGAAATAGGTCAGGTCTCATCTATTGTGGTTGAATTTTCGAGTTCCCACATTTTCAAAAGTGAACTTAAATATTTATAGAATGTTTTCATTAAACCAGGTTAGTAAATTTAGCTAGATTAATTTTTTTCTTTTAGATAATTATTCAATAGAACTTTGTCTGTGGAATTGTTCATTAGCATAGCTAGATGTTTGGTATCAGAGAGCATACATATGACTTCATTGATAGGAATTGAATATTTGATATATAAATTAGCTTAAAATACCTTTATAATACAGTAAAAAAAGATACTGCAGTGTAAGATTTATCGACAAAATTACTAAATACACCTCGTTTATTAGTTTTCTGTCAATGGTGTAATAGCCTACCTAACCAAACTACTCAGCCTTGAATTCACGGGGGAAAAGAGCATTATACATAGTAATAACCCCGATCACAATTCAAAGAACCAAGCAGTATTATAAGAAATGTTTATAATTATTATTATACAGCTTGTGAGGTTATTAGGGTAGAAATAACAAGTTCACGATTTGTAACACGTTAGATTATATTAACACTTACGGTACAATAACACACACGAAATGTTCTACCAACAAGAGAATCAAACATCAGGGTTGTATTTAAAAATTTTACTGACCGATGATTACCCATTATACGTATTTAATAATAAATTATAAAATTATAATTAGAAAACAGTAGGTACTGATTAAACATTAAAGTTAGTGGTATTAGAGTAAGTACTTTATTATACACTGTTTTTACAGCTTCTACTTTTATAAAATTACATTTTTATAGTAATATATTGACCTCTGGTAGTTATATAACATATAGATGAAATTATTTTAATTAGATTTGAATAGTGACAAGTACCTAAATACATTTTGTTCTTTAAAATGAATATTTAAATTTTGAAAAATGGTTCCTCTTAATCTTTTGATGTTTATTTCGTGAATATGAAAGTGACACACATTAGAATATTAAAAATATTATCTTTCCGTCCAAAAGTCTTTTCATTTTCATCTTTAGGAAATCAAAAATTACAATTCTATATAAAACTACAGCAAACAAGCAGCAAGTTCTTGTAATAATATAACATTTTATTTTATTCCCAATTACAGCATTTTGTTACCCAGAAATTAATAATTATTAAGTACATCTTTAATTTGTGCCAAAAGTAGTAGTAAACAACATTATATTAAATACGGCACTGGTACCGACAAGTATGGTGGGTGAGAACAGTGGGAAATCATCTCCCTCTTCCTAAATATATGCTAGTTCTGAATTCAAATGAACTAACCTCATTACTATATACTATATACATTGTACATAAAAAATAAATGTTTATATTTTTCTTAGTTAATTACCTCACAGAAAGTTTGAACCACTTATGCTGATCAATCCTCTAGCAGGTACACCACTGTCGCGCAATAGGGCAGGGCAAAATTTCCCCGCAATAAAAATCTACGGTAGCAAATAATGTCTGTACAGTATCTGATTTATACGACATAGACAATGTTCCCGTGTTGGTTTTTAACAGTTTACGACAGAGAAAATGTTAAGAGTGCATTCCTGGAATTTCAGAATTAATTAAATAGCACGGTTTATTGCTTTGAAATGCCTTTATTAAGATATGGATCGATAAAATGTGGAACTAATTGTAAACTGTCAATACCAACTGTACCATTAACAAGGCTTTAACAAGACTTTTTAGAGATCTACTTTCGATTTTTTTTTAATAATGAAATAGAACTAATCGCTAGGTAATATAGTCGCCTTTAATTTTTATGAAAACTTTGTTATAAAAATGTCAACAAATTTTGTATCACCCTGTAGACTGAAACTGTATTAGTTAGGTAAAAACAGGCAAACAGTGGGGTATCTATCACAGTCCACTAGAGTCAACCATTTTTATTATTATTAGATATCTTCAATTCAAATGAGTAGTTTCTCATTATAATTAATAATTAATTCTAAAATTAATGAGACACATAGTAAGAGTAGATTCCTGACAACAACAAAAAAAAAGGAAGATATAAAACAGCTTAATCGTAACTTCATTAATAATAAACTTAGCAATAGTGTCAACTTAATTTGGAACAGACTGTATATCAATACGATAATAGGTAATAAGTTGTGAACACTTGGATTGAATTACTTGCAGCAAGAACTAATAAGAATTTTTACACCACTGTGGTACTTGGTACTTTCTTTGAAATAATAATATGTTGTGCTGCTTAGTACCAGTGATTACAGCAGATAAATTAAGGCAAGAAAATAGGTTACTCTTACCTGTAATAACTTAATAATAACCGATACATAATAACTTGTACGCTGTAACGATGATTGCTTTTCCGTTATTTTAAGAAAAATACGCCCACCATATTAATACTCTGTACGTTATATAAACGTGTGTTAAATAAATATCAGCGTTCACAGAAAATACAGAACACCCTCTGTTTACGTGTTTATTACTTAGAGCAAGTTTTATTATACAGTGATTCAGAACTTACAAAAAAAATGTTTTGAATGTTAAGGGTTCTCTTACAAACACAATTTTGTAAAAAAAAATCAAAAAGGCAGATCTGGACAGAAGAGAACGCGACACAACTTCTCTCCCTTCTTCATCCATCAGTTATCCTTTTCGCGTGGTAGAGGTTGGTGAATTCTGTGTGTTGGTGTAGTTTATAATTATTAATAATAGGAATATACTAAATGCATATATTTTATATTGTAAACAAGAAGTTTGGCTTTTTTATATTTTTTTAGGTATTAACAATATTGTGTGAAACTAACTACTCTGTGAACTAAAGCCCCAACCAGCGTTGAATTACACCCACAATATCTACCCATACATTCTTTATTATTAGGCTTTGTAACATTTTTGTACCTTTCTAATACAGTAAAAGAAGTTTGTCATTCGAAAAAAATCTATCACTTCACACCGATCATGCTGTTATTATGAATGTGATCTTGAGTGGCAACGCTGTTGGACTTCTATTTAGCATCAGTACTCAAACGCGTCATCAGAGAATTTGTAGAGTACTAGTAGCGTCGTGTTACCCGAGTGTTATGGGGTGATTCTTTTGAAAGGTCGAGTAAACATTTTTTTCCATTTTCTGTCTTTGAGGTCTTCCGAATACGTTATTAAAATTAATGACATTATGACTGCATATATGTATATACTTCCCTCTGAGCAACATCATTGCATTTTTGTCTCTAATAGGTTGGTAGGCTCAGATGGGTTGATATTTTAATGGGAGGGTAGTACAAGAAGTCCAATGTGCCCCACATTTGACTACAAAAAAAGTAATCCAATTTATTAGAATATCTTTAGACTATGGCCTTAGAACGCCAAAGAGACTCTAGCGAAGCAAGTACTAGCTTTCGGGCGTAGTTAGGGGCTACGGGTTGTTTTAAACTGCTAATGGCAGCTTGCACAATGGGTCAAAAGACCTAAGTGCTACATCCGCGCTACATTACAACAGCAAACGACAACAAGATTGATATTAAGCATTGCATATTATGTAGAATTAGTAGTGTAGCGTACCGGGTCAAGTCCAGCTGTTGTCAACGAGATAACGAGAAGCATATGTATCGAAGGCAAAGCACGAACCAGCCCACGGGCTGTCCGATGCAGACACCTACAAGTTTTTGTCGTGTAGTTCACCACCACGCAAATGTCAAACGCTGTTTAACCTCTTTTACCAAAACCAGACGGCAGTTGATGATCTCGTTAGCCATAAGCGCGCGCTATTATGGCATTATCGTCACGTAACTATATAACTTGCGTATAATTTAAAATCCTCGCTTCTAATAATATTGAACCAGACATTAAGTGATTCAGAACCAGTACGTGCGCTAAATAAACAAACTGATGCGTGCCCGCGATCATCTTTTCAGATTCGACAAATTCCCCCTTGGTTTATAGGAAGGTTTATGCAATTTAATTATGTAATACCAAATTTTCTAATTGAAACAAAACATATTTGTAGCAGGTGCAAAATTTTTGGGTGGGAATGTTCATTCACGCTGCGCTGGTTGAGGTTCATAGACGCACATGAGGCATCTAATTTTTTGGGGACGGCTACAGTTCAAATATGCCACAGGTGTTTTGTTTTGGTCTATACTTTTACGTTATTATTTTATCTTGGTATTATATTTTTGCCTGTTCACTTAAGATAATAAAAGTATCAGAATACAATAAACTATAACTCAAAATGATACAAAAAAATCAGTTTTGGCACAAAGTGAGGGTTTTTTTAAAAAATGTTTTTAAACTGATATTTGTCTTAGGTATTTTTTAATAAAAATTTTAATGATCCTTACAATATGTATTAATTTGACACTTATATATTAATTACAGAAAATAATAAGAAATCGATGTTTAACTTTTTCTTTACGAAAAATTTATTTCAAATTTAATTTTTTCAGTAAATATATGTCCGAGCATTGGACAACTTTAAATGCGATAAAAATTAAACAAAATTAAGTAATAGTTTATATACTAAATATTGAAAAAACACTATAACAATTACGCAGAAAAATTACATTTTTGTGAAAAAAGGTGTGAATTCGGTTATCGAGAAACGACTAAGAGATTGCGAAATTCTGTTAAGGCAACCACGACAACCTTCAACAAGCAATGTCTGTTTAATCCTATAATGTTTGTATGATCTTTGTAATTCCATAAGAAGCCATAATAAGAAATAGTCAAAATACATGAAAAACAAAGCTTCTTAGTAAATTTCCGCAAGAGCAGTTATTTCAGAGAAAAGAATAAAATCTTAATATTTGTACAGAAAAAAAACTTTTCACCATTGGCGTAGAAGTATAGGGAGTTCAAGGGTAAATAAAACCCATACCTACGCCACTGGCTTTAGTTCAAGAAAGTTATTCACATCAAAATATTAGCCTTTTATTATGATTACTGCATTCCGAATTGGAAGGACATATATTTATTTGATTAGTAGATAAAAATAAACTTAATTTAATAAATTTATATTGCTATTTACTAGTCATTTCTCCTTAAACATTTAAACAAAAATTATTATTTATTATGTTTTCAGAATAAAATAGATATTTTAATGTAGTGGTCAGATAGCAAAATTTTATAAATGCCTCAAATAACATTATACATCACGTAGATTCAAATACAGAACATGTTATTGGGAAACGGAATGAAGCGCTTAATACAATTAATGAGAAAAAATGTAAGCTTGTTTCACCAAACGCTCTGTATACATTCTGGTAGCTTAATAGAAAAGCTTAATTGATTTTCTACAACTTTACATTTTAATTTTTTCGATAAACTTAAACCTACTTTATTTCCAATTAAAAGTACATTAAAATGTCTTCAGACACAAACAATGTTGCAATGCTTCCTTTCATCGCGCTTCACCGCCTTACACCACATTTTTCTTTTCTTTTTTTGACACTGTGAAATATTTTTATTAGACGTTGTATATTGTGTATTTCGATTAAAATAATACTTTCTTTCTTCTGCACGTATTTGAAAAAATCATACAATTTCCCCATTGTAAATGAATTTTAAAGCATTTTCTAAGGTACATATTTGTAAACTTTATTGGAGGTGTTCAAATGGATGATTATGTAGAAGCTGGCCTACGCAAAACACTTTCCAACTATGGATCATTTGAGGCTCCAAGTCTATTTCTTTGACGTGGCAGAGCTTAGTTTTTACTGTATGTATGTCATTTTTTCAAGTAGGTCGCGGTCTAGCAATTATCTCACTATTTTATTTCATTTTACCAATAACAACAATAATACGTAAAGCAGGCTGTTTACAACTAAGCGCAGACGACCTCGAGTTTTCCCTCAAAAAAGAGAACCAACCTTGCGAAGGCCACCGCCAGGGGTATTGACTAACGTCCGTTAAAAAAAATTATAATTAGTTGGCCTTGGAGGAAACCTAGGCTTGAGTTAGTGAACTAGCCGGCCCGACCACTGTCGAACCATACGAAAATTATTTTTAGAAAAAGTGTGATGATGCGAAATGTGTATTTCAGATCACGTAAGATCATTAGACGCACAGGCCATGTGCGGTCAGCCACACTGGGTGTTACATGTCTCCTTGACTCCGGCCGGATGCTGCTTAGATGAATATTAATACGCGGTATCAATTTTTTCCGCCGTACAACCCTAATAAAGGGAAAACCACATCCTTATCAACGGTGAATATAGTAATTTATAATAGAGAGCATATTCTGTAGACATAGGTGCAACTAGAGAGGAGAGGGGGTGCTGGGCACACCCAAAATTTAAATTGGCCGACTAACCTACGTAGGCTTTGTCTTCTGAAAGCGATGCCAACGACAAAAAAATTCAGTTGTCGAAAAATCAATCATTTTAAACAGATTTTACTGGGCCCTTGCAATATTTGTAATTACATTATAAACAGGGTTAACTATGGCTAAACACAAAAAATTTAAACATGTACTCAGAGGGATCTAAAAAACAAAAAAATATTTCGGAATTCAAGCTCTATGTTTAAAAAATGGGGCAAAACCCTCTTTTTTTTCCTGCGGAAAAGCCGCACTTATGACAATCATTGTCCGAAATGGCTAAGAAATGTCAAAATACTTTATTTGATTTTAACATCCTGACCCGTATCATAGTTTTCTCTTACGTTTCGAATTAACTAGTATTCTTGTTCACAATTTATTGCGAGATTTATTTGCTACAAAGTGTGGACTGCGGACTGCCTAAGGCTACGCGAACACCAAAAACGTCCGGATTACACACCTGAAACCGTGTAAACCGTAGATCAAAGCATACGCGACGAATTTGTCACCAATTAAGCCTACATATCTTTTAATCAATCCGTTTACCGACCGAGACTGTCGTTGTCCTCAAGAAGGCGTCGATTTTGGCCCGAATCCTTTATGTAACATTTTAATTCCCTATCTCTACGGATGACTGGTCAAAAAGCTCGTGAGCATTCAGATCGAATAGACGATAACATTAAACGCAAATCAATATTATGTCATTGGGACTAAAGCTGTTGTTAAATAATGCTCTCAACGTGGTCTATTTGAACCTAGTGGGCTGGCCGTAGGAAAAAAAAGTTCCCGTGTCGGATGAATGACAGTGAGAAATTATACGTATGCTCTCTATCTAAATATACCTTTTAAAAGACGTGTTAACGAACCTCGGTTCTGTAAGAGGGAAGTTTATGGCGACAATAATAATTATATAATAATTAAAATATTAACATTTTTAAATTGCCGTAGAATGTAAACAAAACCACGAAAACGTGATATCGTTGGTGTGACGTTGCACGCCGTTCAGCCCAGTTTGTTTCCATAGATACAGGTGCAGGTTACAGTGTTAGTGATGTAAATAGGCGTTAGTTTCTTGTGTTTTTGCGTTTCTGTAGCATTTTTGCGGACCCATGTTTATTAAGACTTTTCTGCTTATTTTGGTTCATCCTATTACTTCCTGAACTATTTTACACTCTTTTTTGAACACCCTGTATACTAAACGAAGCGTTTCCAGACCTAAGTTCATATGAAATTTTATGCTTAAAATTGAAAGTAGAATAACATACTGAAGTGTGTACATCGCATCCTGAAACACCCTATACTATTATTAGGCGCTGTATGCTGTGTTCAAACATTTATTCCGTGAAACCACGTGATATTCATAGTCCGTCTCCGATCGCCGGAGAACGATCTCATTTCCGCAATTATATGAATTTCGTTATAAAATTCACATAATTTCGGACTGACTATGAATACAGTGTACTGTAACAGTGGTATCCTATATCTCCTCTTGAAATTATGTGAATTTCATAATAAAATTCATATAATTTCGGGAAGGAGACTGCTCTCCGGCGACTGGAGACGGACTACGAATACCACTGTTAGAGACGCTTGCTCTAGAAGGCAATTTGTTTCACCTGAACTGCAACACCATGTACACGAAAAATCCACATGCCCTTTTCTAAATCTTTCGACCGCTCGTTACACACATCTATTATAACCGATCTGTTTATGCGAATTTTACGTTCGAACAAAATTACAGGCCGTACAATTTGGTCACCGGCCAAATGTAATAAAGCGGGGTCCAATAATTCTCGCGCCTATAATTAATTTAATTTATAAACATAATTTTTTTTAGCGCACATAGTCTTAGTTGCCAGCGGCGATTGAGTTAGAGAATGTTTTATTTAGCATGCAGACGTCAAAGTCAGACAGTTATCAATTTATATGTAAAATAAAGAGAATTTGCATTTAATGTGCAATTTTCTTTAGATGATTAAATATGTTTGTCAGATGTCATGCGTATCTTTGGTTCTTTAAAAGTATCGTACATATCTCATGCATTTATTAAAACTCGCTTTATGTATTTCTGATAATTTTTTTGGTAAACATAACATTTAACTATGTCTATTTATATGACGATTACGTTGTTGAAATACATGATACATGGAATACGGCACTGATTTATTAGTTTCTCAAATTTTGTACGATTTCTTCTCAGCCAACACTATTCATTAATCATATGGGGGTTATAATACTATCTATTATAACCGTAACACCCTGTATATTTGAATTTGATAAAACCGCACCACCTTGCATCTCAAGGTTATATTTGTGCAAAGACTATTATTTAAAAAATTGTATCTAAAAGCAAAAACATACGTACTTAGTCATCACAAAAAGAAAGTATTCTGCCTTTACTGACAAATAGCACCTTGAAAGGACCATTTTGACAATATTTTACCGCGTTTTGTTGTAGTAATAAATATCAGAGCCAAAAATTCATGACAAGTACCGTTGTTGTTTTAGTAACGTCAACTATTATTCGAAATTCAAGATATGTGCGGCATGCAAAAAAGTGTTACTTCAATAATTGTTATATCCCGGCAAAGGTCATGAAGCTACAAGACTGTAAAAATTGGACAACTTGCTTCTGCTGTATTCAAATTCGTCGCGCCTTTGTCGGCGTACGGTTATGCATAAACGAAAAAGTATAAAAATGTTCCGGTGCCTTCTAAATTATTACGTACCGGGTAACTTTAATATCTTTTGACGTAGCGATGTGCTTGTTGGATGCAATAAAAACCGACTTAAATGGCCTATTAAATATGCGCAACCCGGTAATAAAAAATCATTGCAGTACAAGGATTTATTCGGTTGTACGTACGCCCAAAACGCGCCCGGATTTTTACGGAGGTCCTGATGGTTTGTGGAGGATTTACGTGACATGGCCATGCACTGTGACTCAGTTAAATGGGGAAATTTCATGATTTTTCCAAATACGGGGAGAAGAAGTGTATTATTTTAAATCAAATGGCGTTTGTTCTAGTCAATTTCATGAAAAAATAAACCTAGAAACGGTATTTAAAAATTTCGTTCAGCCACGCCCCCACAAAACGGTAGCCACCATAGTGTACATCTGTGACGTCAGACGCCGTTCGCAGGTATATACCTAAATACAGCAGTGTGACTCATATCTGTATACGATTTCCATGCTTTCAGACAAGGTAGTACATAAGTTTAGAAGAGTTAATTTGACATTTGTGATATTCGGTGTTATTGTGTTACATAGATATTGGTATTGAGTAATGCATTATGCACGAACACAGCGCTTAATAATAGTTATTTATGCAACAAGTACAAAAAGCAAGTGTTTATTGCACGCAACGTGAAATTGTCCAACGAGGCCGTCAGACCGAGTGCAATAAACACCTTTTGTACGAGTTGCATACAATATTTTTTCTACGTTCATGCAAATACCAAAAAATGTTTTATTTAGATAGCACTAAGCTTTATGTTTGTCATGATCACAAAACGCTGTAGTAGTATGACAGATGAGTGCAATAAAAATGTTATTGCACTAGTGCAATAAAGAACCAATTTCTCCACTAAATATAGTTCAATCAGGTTTTGTTTTTGCATGAAATATTAAAATAAAAATATGGTGTAGGATGATGAAGCCCGACGAAAGGAAGCATTACAACATTGCTTGGTTATGAAAACCATTTTAATGTAAGTTTATTTGGAAATACATTACCGGTTTCAGTCCATCGAAAAAATAAAAATGTAAAGTGTAAAGAATCAATTAAACCATTCCACTAAGCTACCGGAGTGTATACAGGGCGTTTAGATAATGAACGATAAAGCAAATTTACAGTTTTCTCATCGTAAAAATTTTCTGAAAATAGAAATGTAATGTAAATTTACCCCACTATTTTTCCAGCACTGATCCCAGAAACAGCAAATCACAGAAGAACAGAGAAAATTTAATGATGCCCTTAACCAACGCCAATTAAGTCAACATAATTGCCTTCACACATATAAGGAATAACGGATTACTATACTTACTATCTTCATTTCCTTCTTACACAACAATTCTTTGGTATTAACCATAGAAACATAATCTTTCAAGAAAACATTTGAAGTTGCAGTACATGTAATGGTACCCTATGTGGGTTGAACAGAGAATTACATGGGTACATGCTCGTTTACAGGTCATATCCCGCGGTAACCTACTAGAATCTCTTGCAGAGATCTGGTTCGATGTAACATGAGTATTTAGGGTTTGCAATGCTGTAAATCTTTGCATCACAATGGGATTTTATCGCAGCAATTGAGTTATTTAGGAGGCCATTTATGTCGGATTTTTTAACGTCCAACGAACAAATGGCTTTGCGAAAAGATATTTATGCTGTCGTGTACAATATATTATTAATTTTTTCATAATGGTGAACAGATAAATGCATGTGGGATCTATAAATATTTTCAATCAATGGTTTGTAGAATATCTATAGAAGAAAAAAAATCAATTGAGGTTAAATGCGGTGACTGAACTGGCCAGTAAGTCAATTTTTTTAAATATTTTTAGAGTAATACAGGCCGATTTACAGCGATGGAAAGTTAGAAATTTTCATTGATTTTTTTTCTGAAAATTTAACTAACTGTATTCCGAGTGTGACCTTTTCAATGAAAATATTTTCAGTAAACATCGATTATTGTTGGCTACAGTTGTATCAAGAAGAAGTAAGTTACAGTAAAACCATTTAACATCGCTATGGAAGCAGATAAACAAATTTTAAACTGTCAAACTTGACATACGTTTAATATTTTTATTACTATTTTGAAAACGAAAACAGAGAGATTTTCGAAACGTTAAAAATCCGGAAGTGCGCGATAGTGATGTGATTTTTGTTATTTTTTACTTCTCTGCTTTTGTCAGTGTGAGATTTTTTGGTTAGGCAAATTTAGTTTCAAAAATAACCCTTGACTGATCCGTTTGGCGCAAGGGTTTATTTAATTAATCTTAATTTTTTTCAGAAGTGTTGCAAAAACCCAATAAAATTAAAAAAAAAGCTAAAATGATGCCACAAATAAATAGCTTCAGACAATATTTTCATGAAACTATTTAATTACCTATACAGTGGGTCTCATATTTCTCATCTATTATACCGTATGCGCCAAAAGTATGGAATAAATTCAATAAAAACGAAACAATTATTTTTCGGGAAAAATCCTCGAACAGGTCGATTTTTAATTTACAAAAATACATATTTTAGCGTAAAATGCGATTTTCAAATGTCATTTGTTTTCGAGTGCACCGTCTTGCTGAAACCATATGGTATCGTCAGGAATGTTAGGGTCATTATCGTTAGGAAAAATTACTTCAAGGGCTGGAACAAGGTCATTTTCTAGAAACTCTAAATATCTTTGTCCTGTAAGGGTTCCTTCAAAGAAGAAAGGCCCTACTATTCTGTCGTCAACTGTTCCAGCCCACACATTTAATTTCTGAAGGTGTTGGGCATGTGCCTCTGCCATCCAATGAGGATTTTCCCGACTCCAATATCTGCAAGTTTGACGGTTTACTGTACCATTCAGACAAAATGTGGCCTCATCTGAAAAAAGTATTTGCCGGTGTAAATTTCTATTTCCTTGACATAAATCCATTAGAATTTCGCAAAAGTGTAAGCGGCGATCGGGATCATCTTCATTGAGTTCCTGCACAAGTTGAATTTTGTAAGGATGATATTTTTCCTTCCTCAAGATACGTAGCACTGTGCTCTGACTAGTGTCATTGTTTGTTATCCACCATACTTATCAAAATGTTCTGTTTCTGATTTTCATTAATGCTTGGACGTCCAAGATTTGGAATATTTACAACATTGCCAGTTTCTCTAAATTTAGACTCTACCTTGATTGGCTGATAGGGCGATCTGGATATTTTTCATTAAATAAATCGCAAACTTCCTGCTGAGTTCTAGTCATATTCCCGCATCCGATAAGAATTAAAATTTCAATTCTTTGAGTAACAGTTAAATGTGCCATAATACTTTAAATTGAATAATAATTTCTATGTCGCTTACAATACTTATTAGAAAGTCGATGTGACAATGACACTTTGCATAGATTTTCTATGGAATTCGAAAAACTAAACTTGATAACGTTTTTGCTTTATTTTAATTGATTTCCGTTTTCTAACATTCAATCGTCATTTACTCGAAAACTTTCCTATGTAAGAGGGCAAAATTTTAATACTGTCTGATAGAGAATTAAACGATCTTTCAGAATCAAGGAAAAAAATATGGTGTTGCCATTTAAAAAAAAATCGATGACGTCATTACTCGAAAACAAATGACATTTGAAAATCGCATTTTACGCTAAAATATGTATTTTTAAATTAAAAATCGACCTGTTCGAGGATTTTTCCCAAAAAATAATTGTTTCGTTTTTATTGAATTTATTCCATACCTTTGGCGCATACTGTATACCCCCTTATATTACTAATTTATTTTTCCATTAACTTTAAATAAGTTCTCTGCCATCTTTAGCATTCTAGATTTTTATATTATTAGTTAGAAACATCACACCAATATGAAACAAAAAAATGGAGTGCGTTTTAGAAGAGCATATGCCACTTTAACATAACCAAATAAATAAAAACAATAACAATAATGACAAATTTTCCAACTACGTTGGTGCGTGCTTTACCGGTTAACAAGAATGATTCATTTTACGACAAGTATCATTTTACTCGAATTTATGACGGTATTTCTTAGTATTTCCTTTGTACTCAAACCTTCTCAAAATACCACCACGATGAACTCTCAATGAGATGACCACTTTCTTAATTGCTTTTAAAGTCACGTCGTATTTTATATTTCTGCGTTCTCATGTTCGCAAATAACGAAAAGACTGATTTATAAGCCGAGTTGTTTTTGACACCAGTCACGGACAGCACGGAAAAGTCAAAATGATAGGCTATTTTCAGCATAAAGAACATTTAAATATAGGCACAATGTTGCTGCTAGAATTGCAATAAATGATTAATCATGCACACACCTAAGTGTTCGATTCGTTTGGAATGCATACAAAAATTGCATGCGTTGGCTGTATATCAATATACAGGGTGTGCCACAACGAGCGTGCATTTGATGTATTTAGGGAACTGGAAATGATAGAAATCTAAATTTTTCTTTCTAGGGGTGCTGAGTTCATGAGATATAGTGTATTTAATCCTTAACTGTTGACGCTGAGTCTGTGGGACTCTGATTAGAGTCTATTGGCACAAAACCTGGTACCAGACACTTTATTCTTATAGATTATCGTTTGTAGTAACATGTTTTCCTTTGTAGTATTTCAACAAAAAGTTATATTACCCTGAAAAAACTCATCCGCTGACTTTTTCAGCAGGAGGAAGTTTCAGAAACTTACCAGTGACGGAGGTGTGTATATCAACCAGTATAATATTACAAATAAAATAGATCATATGCGCCATGTTCACCCTCTGTTTCTTCACACTTTTTTGTATTCCAAACCGATTAACAACAAAACTAATTTATTGGATCGATTAACAATGGAATTACTTTACTATGATTTAATACAGTGCTTTCGCAAAGTAATGAATAAATTAATTATTTTTGAAATTGAGAAGTTTTCTAAAAATCCCCTAGGACGTCGATTTTGCTTTTAATAAAGGTACTTTTTGACAACCGACCCATATTTGTGACGTCATCGTTATTCGAGATATGACGTCATCGACAATTTTTTAAATATCCAATGTCCAATTTTGACCATGCCATTTGAAAGAGCGTGTCATTCTACATACATGTATAATGAACAATTATGGTGTTACATAACAAAAATTTCAAGAAAATAATGTTTGAAGGTTTTAAATTTTAATTGTCACAATACTGTGCACCTCCCCATTATGCAACACCTGTCCGTGCTTATTTAGATGAGCTCTTCCCGAATCATGGATAGGGAGAAGGGGTCGATTGAGTGACCAGCCAGATCGCCTGATTCGACACCCCTAGATTATTTCTTGTCGGGATACTTAAAAAGCAGAGCATAAGTTACTAGACCGGTAAATTTAGAAAATTTAAAAGCAAGAATTCGTCACGAGATACATCGTATACCTCCTGAAGTTATTGATAATGTCCAAAGAGAATTTATTAATCGTCTTGGCTACTGTCATTATCATTTTCAGTATTGTAATACCATAATTTTTCATGATGTATGTATGTAGAATGACACGCTCTTTCAAATGGCATCGTCAAAATTGTCGATGACGTCATATCTCGAATAACGATGACGTCACAAATGTGGGTCGTATGTCAAAAAGTGCCTTTTTTAAAAACAATATCGACGTGCCAGAGGATTTTTTCGAAAACTTCTCAATTTCAAAAATAATGAATTTATTCGTTACTTTTCGAAAGCACTGTATAACAAACGTTGGAAATTGCCACCTTCAAGCAAAATGCATGCTTCAGGTCTTCTTGAAATCGCAGCTCGACCACGTGCAGAAATTCCAGGAGTAGCTCTTATCACATCACAACCAGCTATAATTTGTTGACGTAAGAGCTCCTCAAATTCAATGTGAATCTTGTAAACGAATGTCTTGAGAAGTCCCCAAACAAAAAAATCAATAGGATTCAGATAGGGTGATCTGGGTGGCCAAGGTTGTTCTGGTTTTTGAGTGCCTCGTCCAATCACGTTATTACCGAATCTTTCATTTAAAAATTCACGAGAAGTGTGTGGGAGCCCCGTCGTGCATAAACCACAATCTCTGTCTTAGTGCATAGGCAACATCTTCAAGCTGTTCAGATAAAACGTTTTCAACAAAATGTCTGTAGGAAGCACCGGCTAAAGTTCTTGGTACGAAGTAAGGTCCAACAAGAACATTTCCAATAATACCCACCCATACATTCAAAGAAAACTGACGTTGAAATCGAGGTTCCATTATGGCATTAGGGTTTTTATCAAACCAACCGTGTTTATTTTGAAAGTTCATTATAGCATCTTTGGAAAAATTAACTTCGTCAGTAAACAATATATCAGCAGTAAAGTCAATATTTTGTTCAATTTTCTGCAAAATCCAAGAGTAAAATTGTAGTCGAGTAGCATTAAGACTTGAATCCTTTGTATGTTATACCTGTCTAACTATTGATACTTCAGAACCGACCATACTAACTTATGATTCACATTACGATTTGCAGCGATCTTTCCAGTACTAGTATTTGAGTCTTCTTCAATTTTCTGTAGAATAGCTTGTTCCAACTCAGGCGTTCTAACAAAGGTCTTCTAGGAATTGGACCTTTCTGAAACGAGCCTGGCTCAAGATGATGAAAAATATTTCTGAACATTCTTGGATTTGATTTGTTATATAATTTGATTAGTGGTCTTTAAAAAACATTAGCTTTCTTTAAAAAACATATTCGCTTACAATTTCCAATTTAACTATTGGGGGACCCGTCAACATATTATGACACGTACATAAACATGCAAATGCGGCACCGAAACCATAAATATTTATCAAAATTATTACCAGCAAGTATCAATTATTTGTCGCGTGGAAAACATGTTAATACGATAATTACACGAATTGGCGTTTTGGCTTGTTAACCGACGGGGCGAGAATTTAAAATTATAATTGATCGAATAATCGTACAGGTTACGCAACTTGTAATTACGGTACCCACCTTGTACAATTTAAATGAGAATACGGTGACATAACCGAAATTAGAGGGCGCTGAATATAATTGCTATATCGCGAAGAATAACCCGTTCCCAGCTGGTTAAGTATATCATATATTATAATCGTTTGTCACGTAGGTGTAATTTTCAAAAACACTTTATTTTCGCCCTTCGGCCATGCTCCGCTACGCAACAGCAGCCCACAAGACAACTTATTAACAATAGTCAATTGTATACCTAGAGTCTAGTCACATCTAGCATTAAAGTGACACTAATTGAAACTGGAACCATCAAAGAGTAATTATTACCTAACCGCTACCAAATTTGCTACTTTGTTGTATAAATAAGTTCATACAACAAAGTTACAGTCATTACTGCATATTTTCAACTACTTCTGGTTACTTTACCATGTAGACCCAAAGTGGAAAACTTTGTCATCGGGTAATGTCTGTACCTGTTTGATCAGCTCACGTGTGGATTGTACTTTTTGTCTTTGTGAATACTATCATATTTTTTATAACTATTAGTGCTAAGTATGTACAAAACCATATATAAGACTATACCTATAGTATACTATAACCCTGTTTTAACCCAGATTAGATAGGGTCAAAACTGCACAAAATTCCAAAGGTCAAAACATGCAACAGGGGTAAACAGCAAAGCCACAAAGAAATGTAATAAAAATAATAATGCAGGGATAGGTATTACTATTAGAAGATAAAATTCAAGGAGTGTGTTCATTGTAAACGACGGACGTATAGCGTTACTTTAATGTTACTAAGAAGTGGCAGTGGATAACGCTACAGCCTCGATCGATATTTTGTAGTAAATACAGGGTTAACTATGAATAAGTACAAATATTTTAAGAGGAGATAGAAAAAAATAAGAATTAACGGAATTTCCTTTCAAAAAATTTCCAAACTTATTTATAAAGCGAAAAATTTGTTTTTCGATATTACATTAAATCCCTATTTAACGCCGCCAATGCGAGAATCAGAGTAGGTAACCAGCAAGCAACCGTCATGAAACAGTCGGTCCAGTCGAGTCGGTGTCGCTGCCATGTTATAATGTAATTCCTGTGTTTACGTTGTAGTTTTGTGTTCTTCTTCAGTTTTTAGTGCCTTATTTTAATTTTACACGTTTTACAGTTAATACATAAAGGAATATGTGTCGGGTATAGATATTTTCCCACAATATAGTTCTCTCGTTTGTTTTTCAAGAACAAGACTGCCGCGGGTGTTAAAAGTTTTCTGTTATCTATTAGAACTTACCTACTCATTGCTTTCTTCGATTTTGTTATAATACATAGGCATTTTATCTAACTGTACCTACGGGAAGTATGTTTATCGGTAGTGACTGAAAATGTAGTTTTACCAGTTTGTAACCAAATAGTGAAAAACGAATGCAAAATACTGGATTTAACTGGATTAACTATTACCTACCTATCAGGTATTATTACTAATAACAATGTTAATTTTTGTTGTTTCTGCATTAAGAAACACTGCAAGCGACCGCATGGTAGTAGTACATTTTTGACAGATGTGAAGTCAACTATGGTTCAAACCATAAGCCATCTCAGTCGATACTTATCATAGGCGCCGATTTTCCATAGGAAAAAAGGGGTTTACCCCATTTTTTAAATATCGAGATAAAATTCTGAAATAACTTTTTTATTGTATTTTAGGCCTCCCTGAGCACGTGGTTAAAAATGTTGTACTTAGTCATAGTTAACCTTGATTACTTGACTACTAAAAATTGATAACTATTTGAAATTTGACATCGTTCAAAATAGTTTTTCCCCCAAACTGGAAGCTAGTCTTACATATAAAATAAAAATTTATTGTGAATTTGATGATAAAAGTAGGTTCACTGGTTTCTACTCGAATAAATCTGTTACAGACAGATATTTGATCGAACAATCAAACATGAAGACTTAATACAACTACAGTAAATTCACCATAAACTCTATTTTTGCTCTACCCAAATGCCTGAACAGATTTTTCAAAATGCCACATTTACAAAATAAAACTTTTTTATGTCACCTGGCCTGTATTTCTGTTTTGCTTATAACTTTAGTGGATTGTGGTTGTAAGTAGAATACTACTACCACATTTCACTTTATTATACAGAGTGTTCGCATTTTATGACAATTTAAAGAAATAACCAACATCGGTGTAACGCCCTGTATCTCGGTGTTGACAATGGTTAGACCCGTCAACAACAGGTTTTTTAGGCCTCTTATATGTCTTGTTAAAGTATGTACATTTCCCAATAAAACACACTGTATATTCAGCCCATTATTATGAACCTAGTAAAAAGTACATGAAGGAAAGGATAATTGATCACAAGAGTACGAATAATTTTATAAATGTTTGTGGATGCTATGCAGCTTGACATTATAACTAAGTGCATTATTGCTGTACATTCAATTCAAAGAATTATGAGAGAAATAGCTAAAAGTACCTACTTAATTAAAATTTAAATACATGTTTCACGTATGCACAGCGCTTGAAAGTACGAAATTTGAATTTAAATTCTGTTTTTCTTACGCACCTACTACACCAGAATGTCAAATTGTGTTTTATTTCGAGTTCAAAGCATTATTACTTTCTGCTGTGAATCCATGAGGTCTCCACCAACAGTAGTTGTATTTCAATTAATATCAGTTATTAACAAGTGAGACTAATACTTTTAAAATAAATCATTTGGACTTTATAAATAGATTGAAATATTGGTAGATTAACTTTATTAGTAAAGAGGGATCAAAGAGACTTTATTATTTATCTAAAGGTAGTCACACACGTCTCATTCGGCTTCGATATGAAACCGAACATGTGTGGGACGCTTTATAGTTTATTAAGGTTATTTGTTAATTTATATATTGCTATCAACAATTAGCATTCATTGCATTCTTCGGGTCAACAAATGCAGCTAAATCTAAATACTTGTAATTTTTTTTATTAGTAGATAATCGTTTTAATTGTTTCTTGAGCCATATATAAAAATACGACAAATAGCATCACATATATCCTTTTATTTTAATGTAACCTTTCAAGGATGGTGATTATGTAAAAATATGTAAATACTAAATAAACAAATCTAAACCGTCATTTACATAATTAGGTAATCGCACAGACGGTGTGTATTTTTTGTACACGAAAGTTTAAAAGTTAGTAAATAAAAAAAATGGTTGCCTAGGTCAACTTGGATACCACATAATTTGTTTGTTGTTATATTTACAACAGATCAACTTTGAGAATCTCGATTGGTTATAAAATTGGTGTCTATTAAGAGATTATCCGCATCCAAAAGATGAGTCCTGTTAAACAGATATTTCAAAATCAAAAATTTATAGAACTTTAAGAGGAGAAAAAGCGTATGGAGAAGTATAGGAGCCAAAAACAAGCAGAAAAAAATAGAAATAAATGAACATGCCATACGACGAACCATTGGCTAATTTTTCGTTAAAAATCAATTGCCACCGTTAGAAAAAATATTGCAAGCTATTGGAGAAAACGAAATAATTACTAAAATGGGTAAGGACACATTGAGAAAAGTTTTACATAACATGAAATATCAGTACGGGAAGGTTGATGGAAAAAATTTTCCGACTGACAAATATGATATAGTTATATGGAGGACAGATTATCTATATCGGCAACAAGAAAGAAAAATTTATTACATGGATGAAATATGGGTCAACGAGAGACATACTCGTACATTTAAAAAAGTGTGCTCGACAAAAAGCAACAGAAGGTTGGTCTACTGGTTTAAGAATGCCATATCGATTGATAGTGACACACATAGGAAATTATAGCGGATTTCTGGAAAGTAGGGAACTGATATTTCAGTTAAAAAAGGCCAGAAATTATCACAAATAGATGAATGCAGAAGTTTTTGGAAAAAGAGTTGAACGCATTCTTGAATATTTAGAACCCCAGTCTGTCGTCGTTATGGACAATGTTCCATACCACAGTCGAAGATATATGTAAATATTTGGATATCTTAAGAAGTTATTTAAATATCGAAAATAAAATTTTAACTTTGACATCCTGTATCCTTTTTATTATGCACTTGGGGTATAGGTATGTTAGGTTGAATCGATTTATCTTCACTTAAAGGCGCATTCTCACGGTTCGATTTTTGTGGATAAAGTTTAGTTGATCAACTAAAATCGAATCAAAATAGATGTGAGAACATATGTTTCAATTTTATTCAGTCAAATTTTGTTCCACAAAAGATTGCAAGTTTATAGAACTATACCAAAGTCATGGCTGTCTATGGAATCATAGACTGTAAAGTTATAAAAATAAGGAAGCTTCAAGTACAACTACAGTTGGCGCCATTTTTAGTCAACTATTTCTTTCAATTTTCGCTTGAAAGATGTGAACACTAAAGTTGATCAACTAAAATCGAATCACGAGAACGCGCCTTAAGGAATCTGCGGTCTCATTTTTGCTACTTCATTTAAAAACACCCTGTATAAAGAAATACCACAATAATCATGGAGAAATATAGAACTCCAATTTCAACAAATTGGTTTTAGTGAAGACTTTCCAGCGGCAATGGCATAGGCATGTAAATTGTTTAACATGTCGAACGATTCATCTTATTCAGATGATGACAATTCTTCGTCACTTAATACACTCGGAGAGAACTCTTCTACGAAAGAACTTGCAAAAATGAACGTTTTTCGTTTGAATCGAACGCTGAATCTCTCTCGACCGCCCTCTAAACTTAGAAATGGAATGTTGGCTTAGCAAAATCGCAAAAATTTACATACACGAGTGCTTCAAAAGTCCAGCAGGCTGCTCTCGAATGCGGCCAGCATTGTGGTTGCCATTCCGAACACAGCTAATTCTTGGAATATCGCGGTCCACAGGTTGCTTTGACCTTAGCCGGCGCATGAAACGATCCACGTGAAAGTATCGGATTACCGGCGATTATTTTTCTAAATTTTTTATCGGTTTAGATGCGAGGCGCTTACGCTATGCGGCATCCCTAGACTAAACAACTTGTAACGGATTTTTTTACGAAATGGCAGACTAAACGACTCGAACGTAAACTGATTAGGATTATTAAACGATTCGATTAGATTTCCAATTTTTTACGTCATGCGAGAGGTGTTGAGTGGATGCCTGGTCGTCTGACAAGTGATGGACGGAATGTAAATTATTGGAAATATTTGGGATAGAAAGAAAACATATCCGATGCTCGAAAAATAAACGGACGTGTGAACTATTCGCGATTAACTAGATATGTTTGGATACAAGCTCAACGAAAAAAAAAATGGGCTTGGTTATTTATCAAGAAAATAACAAACATAAAGGCTATATACTTTTAAATTATGGAATATTTCGGAATTTTTCTCAAGGAAAATGATTCACTTCACAGTGAAGCGCTATATAATGAAATTAATCATTTTCTGGTTCATTACTGAATCTCTTAAACATTTACTAAGTACTAATTTAAAAGCTTGCGAAAGGGTAGAAGGGCTACAATATTTACTTTTCAAGAGATACTTTGAGTGAAGGTCTTGATCGTGCTAGAGAAGACTCAATAGTTCGAATTGCATGACAAGATTTAAAAAAAAGTCTTGTGAGATAAAACAATACTGACGGAAAGCAGTCTTGCAATATAAGAAAGGGTGATATTTAAGTTAAAATTAGTTGAAAAAATATTGTATTTGTATTTTAAGTATACAAGGTGTCCGAGAAAATGTGGGAAATCTCTCAGGTGCAGATAGAACATGAAAAAATAAGATAACAAGTTCCTATAGATTTTTTTCCTACAAGCCCTCCCTACGGAGAGGACCTGGTTTAATGAAAACACTCTATAAATATCTAAATTTACTTTTGAAACAGTGGGAACTCGAAAATTCAACCACAGTAGATGAGATCTGACCTATTTCTGTATTTTTAGGATTGCTTCTTCAGGTTAGTAAATTTAGATAGATTAATTTTCTTAGATAATTATTGAATAGAGCTTTGTCTGTGGACTTGTTCATTAGCATACCTAGATGTTTGGTATCAGAGAGCATACATATGACTTCATTGATAGGAATCGTAGGGTGATTCATTAAGAATGGGCAATCTCTGAACTGGAGATACTACACACCAAAATATGGCGATTGAGCCAAATATGCCTTATCCGAATGTTGCTGGTTTAAAAAATACAGGGTGTTCAATGCTAGAATTTTATTTTGAAATATCTCAATAACTTTGAAACCTGTCGGAGTATTAAAAAAAAATTGACACAATTATGTTTTTTGGCACGGCAAATAAGAATTTTTAACTAATTTTGACGTCACTAGTAGAGGGCGCCACTTATGGCACAGCATGTTTCTTTTCAATGGCAGAACTCTATTGAAACAATCGATTCTCCAACCTGTTGTATCTAAAAAAGGTATACCTTGTTGAAGTCGTTAGGAGTAACAGTTTTCGAAATAATCCTATTTAAATACAGCAAAATTTTACTTGAAAAAGTTGTTCAGAACGGTAAATTGTGGAGACGTGCAAAATTTGCGTATAAATTTAAGAATAACTTTAATGAATTTTGTTTCTGTTTGATGTTGTTTACAATTTTTTATCTGAACCCATTTCAAGATGAATATTTAGATTTACCTTATTCCATGTTTAATTCTGTGGTATATTTCTACACCTTAATTTAGGTTGTGACGTTATAAGACCCTACTATTCCCAATACAGAGTATTCTAATGAAATGGAACATGTGTACATACATATATGTATATCTTTGTTCTGGTTACACCAAAGACCATATCGGGACAGATAGCTAGCTAATACATTATTATCATAGTTTTATAGCATCGTGACTTCTGAATAAGGATTAATTATCATTTTATTGATATCAGCGCTGCAGCGATGCTTCAATTAGGGATAATTTAAATATTTTAGATTACGATGAGGGTGGGCATTGCATCTATTTAATTTCTAACATTAAAATTTACTCACGGGAGCGTTAAAAAATCGTTGAGCTCCGAATACGCTGACCGAAAACATGAACATGTAAATATATTAGCTGCCAAGAATATTATTAGAGTTGTATTTATATTTTTTAATAGTTCCTTATTACTGCACATGTTGATTGTTGCATCATGGGTAACATGGCGTGAAGTTAAATATAAATTTCGCCGATCACTGCCTAAAAATTATGTGATTAAACTTGAACTTGTACAATCACTATAATATTTCTTGTTTACACTTGTTTAAAGCTAAATTATGCCACACAACGTTTTATTTCGGCCTACTCGATACTGCGTGTATAAAAATTTAAAATCCCTATTTATGTAAACGAAAAATAATGTTACAAGTTGACTGTTATCAATAAATATCATACCACTTCAAACGTATTTATGCAAAAATTGTTATGTAAACGCTTTCTTCTCAACTTTTAACAAATTTTTCGCACTAGTGCTTAACATTTATTTTACGCACTAGTGTGTAAAATATTAACATTAAAGATTATTGCAAAAATGTAGGTTTTCCGTACTACAGCCTGCGTGAAGTACTATTACATTAAGTTATTTTTGAATTCTAAGAAGTATTATATTTTTACTTACGCATTGATGAGTAAAATATTACAAAAATTTTATGGTTCATTATGAAAAAGTTAGATTTTATCTATATATTACAGCGTGCGTGAAATACAATTATAAACAGTTTATTTAGTGTAATCGTGCGTAATATATTTACTTACGCACTAATTTATACAATTTTTACGTGATATTGTGGTGTAGTGTGTAAATTTAAATATTATGTTGTATTGCGCTTAGTTTGCAATGAGTACTACGTAATACATTTATTAATACTACGCACTAATGTCTAAATTATTACAAAACTGTTGTCGATTATTGTGAAAAAGTTAGTTAGTTAAAGAGTTTACTTTGCATACTTTACTCCACAATAGATTTACTATGCACTAGTATGTAAAATAATACAAAACGTATTAGGGTCAAATGCAACTGCAATTGTTTGTTTACTCACTAGAGCGTAATGTATTTACTTACGCACTAGTGCGAAAAATGTTTGCATTACGCAGTATAACGAAAAAGTTAATTTTTTTACATAACGCAGCATGTCTACAGTTAAAATGATATAAAACGGATTACGGTCAAGTACACTGTTTGTTTACTCACTAAGGCGTAATATATTTACTTACGCACTAGTGCGAAAAATGTTTGCATTACGCAGTATAATAAAAAAGTTAAATTTCTACATAAGGCGGCATATCTACAGTTAAAATGATATAAAACGGATTACGGTCAAGTATAACTACAAATGTTTGTTTACTTACTAGAGCTTAATATATGCACTTACGCACTAGTGCCAAACATGTTTGCATTACGCAGTATAATAAAAAAAATAAATTTCTACACAACGTAGCATGGCTACAGTTAGAATTTTAGGTATGTATGATGTAACACCATTTTAAAATTAAAATATATGAAAGACTCACCATTCCGTGGCAGAGCGACACTACGACACTGGAGCCAGGGTCGCCCCGAACTGTGCCCGTGTAGAAACACCCCGACAATTTGTGGTCATGTTTGATCCTCTGTGTGTGATTGTCCCAAATGTGGTTGATGATCTGCAAAGATTAATACAAGATGACTCAGTTAGGTCAGTGAAGCATAGTTGTAGATGATCTCTATTAAAATAATATAATGTAATAGACCCTGTTATGGTCAGATGGGTGAGATCCGCATTGGAGGAGAGGGTCAGTTCAATCATAGGAGACTGCCGCAGGGACCTGGGGGTGAGGGGTGACTGCCTACAAGGTAGTTGCCTCTCGCCACACCTATGGTGCCTGGTGATGGACGGTCTCCTAAATCGACTTGCTCTAGAGGGATACAGGGACACTCAAGTCTACGCCGATGATGATGTGGTTTTAGTGCTAGGCCGGTTTCTGGGCGTAGTATGCGACATAATACAGGGGGCTTGTAGGATTATAGAGAAATAGTGTGACGAAACGGGTCTCTCAGTCAACGCAAGGAAGATAGAGAATTTCAGGGCTCCAACTATATGTGGGAAGACCCTGACTCTAACCAAGGAGGTAAAATATTTGGGTGTAACCTTGGATAGTAAGTTGTCTTAGGAGCCACAGGTTGAAAAGGTTGCCCGGAAACCAATGGCAACCTTTTGGCAATTAAGAAAAGTAGTAGTTCCGAGGATACTTCACACACATACACGGCTGTTCAGGTCGAATGTGGGCCGCTCTGGAAGTTTTGTTGTGGTTGCCACCTCTCCCAACATGGATTGTAAAGGAGGCGATGAGAATAAGGGATGCGGGCTGTTGGAAGGCAGTGGAGGATCACGCTGCTATAGCCTTCAGGGCGGATAATGAGATCCCAATCTCTACTTTGAGGGTTACTGAAGTGAAGGATAGAATTAGGTTGGGAAGGAAGTATACTACCACCTTTCCTGCCAGAGAACGATGGGAGCGGACAGAGGACATGTTTCCCCTTGGATCTTTGATATGCTACACATCCCGGGTAGATGAGTTTTCTGGGGCAGGAATATACCTGGATATTTGGGATATCCGGCAGAGCTTTTTGCTGGGTATATACTCCACGGTTTTCCAGGCGGAGGTATTTGCTATTTAAATGGTAGCAAGCAAAGAAGAAGCAAAGAATCGCGTGGAGGAGAAAATCCTCATCTGCTCCGATAGTCAGGTTCCAATCAGGGCCCTTAGCTCTCCAAGGACGAGATTCAGTCTCGTTCAGGAGTGTGGAGAAGCCCTGGAGTCCCTGGCCAGACAAAGGGAGGTGGAGTTGGTTTGAGTTCAGGGAAGGAAAGGAAAGGAATCCCCGGTAACGAGAGAGCTGACCTGTTAGCTCGTCTCGGATCTGGGGCGCCTTGCCAGGGACCCGAACCCATTGATAGGCATAGAGGAGAATCCCTTATGTCCGGAATGTGGAGAGGGGGGGAGACCCCTATTCATTTTCTAGGATACTGTGCGGCCCTTGGAAGACCAAGATATAGGATTTTTGGCGCCAAGGAGCTGCAAAAAGAAGCAGGAAAAAGGTTTTGCCCTATTTTTAAACATCAAGGTAAAATTCCGACATAAACTTGTTACTGTCTTTTACGCCTCCCTGAGCACGCGATTAAAATTTTTATACTTAGTTATAGTTGAATATTTAGAACCACACATTTTCGATTTTCTAATTCTATTTTCCTTTTGTAGGTGATATGAGCCTCGTATCGACATAATTTTGCACTGTAAAAGATATCATTAATAAAGAATAAACATATAATTGGTCAGATATGGCCTTGAGCAATACCTAACGACACACTTTTTTCGCTAGAAGTAAATAAATGCATTAACAATTTTACAATTTATGCAACAAGGTGTAAAGTAACACTTTGCTCACGAGCGTGAATTAATAGTTAAAAATAATTTCCACCAAGATGACTTACAACAATTATGCACTTAAACAACAAATGGATAAAATATCAGCATCCTTAAACTTGTATATTAAGACACGTTTATCCTTCGGCAAACTGTCAAGTCACGTACGTGTTCTATTCCGTAGAAAAAGTGTCATAGTCTATTTGCCAGTTTAAAAATTACATATTTACTTACATGTAAGCCTGGTGAGACGAATTTGCTGTTATGTTCTAGTTCTAAGATAAGTTTTCTGTTAAACGCGTCGATCTCGTACTGAGGATGGGGATCCCAGACCTCGGCCGTCCTATGTCTGAAGTGGCCGCTATGATGCCTTAAGACTGGGTTGTCTGAAATAAAAATGTTTTCTGAAAATAGGAAATTTATGAGATTTGATTTATGACAACTTGGCTTCTTTGATAATATTAAAACGATGTAATAATAGTTATTTCGGTAAAAAGTAATACAACGTTTTACATACAAGAAAATCAAAGCAGAACAATGAAATCACATTATATTTCTTTTTTCATTTCATGTACAATGTGTCCAAAGATTAATACCAAAGGATTGGGGGGAACGGTACCGTGGCCGCCACAATCCTCCTGACTTTAAATCATATGGACTTCTTTTTGTGGGGATATTTAAAAAATTAAGTGTATCACACCGAAGTAGATAAGGAACCCTCAGGAACGACTTACATTGGTAGGCCCTAACCATCATTCAGTGCAGGAATGAGGGAAACCTGGAAAATGTCATTAATAAGGGAGTGGTCAAACCTCGGTATCAATCTCTCACATTGACCCAAGCCAACATTCTTCCACATCGATTCAAGTACTGATGCCTTAAACCGCTCGACCATGGACCGATCAATCGCAATGATAAATTCAAGTTAAAGATATATGTTGCTCCCTTTAAATAAACAAGGTCGTTCCGATACTGTTTGTAACGACAACTAAAAAATAACCGCTCATGCTACAATATACGGCATTTCCTAGATCTGGACAAAATCATGATTTTATTTAGTGTGAGAGTGAAGACCCTGGTAGAAACTCTACAGAAAGGTGATAAGAAACCAGTAAAATCACAATAATTTCAACAGGTCTTCCTGAACGAAAAAACAATTTGCTGTACTTACTCCAATGGGATCTACTGTATCTCTTTGATCTCAGCACATATTTGTAGTATTCAGAGAATAGTGTTCAATTAAAACTTTATGCACGTATAGTGTATATTATGCGCAACAGTTGGTATTTAGAGTAAAAGCTAGTTTTTTTAATAATATTAAATCACTGACACAGTAAACACTATTACAGATAATGGAAGAGTTACAATCTAATCGTGTGTTTGTTGCATCAGTACAATACTGCCTTCTTCAAGCAACACATAATAATTACAGATAATTACATTTAATTATCTAAGCAGCCGAAAGAAAAAGTTGCCTCACATTTTTTATGAATGAAAAAAATAGGAATGACGTAACGAGGCCTCGTCTATGTTTAGCTACGACGCGCGTATTCTGTTTAAATACCTGTATTTGTTCGCGTATTATTTACTATGTTTGCAAATGATATAACGCTTTACACCTGGGTAGCGTGGGAGTAAGACGTAAAAATGTAAATGTCAATGTCCCTGCAAAGTGCGAAAATTAGTTAAAACATTACTTATATTTCCACCAGTGGAAATAAATGTGTGTTCCTTTTGTCTGAAGAAAATTCAAGTCAGAGAATTACTGCTTTCTACATAATCATGGCGGCACGAAGTAACTTAAAAACATTATTACTGCATCTATATACATACAGGGTGATTCAAAAAACAGCTGACAACCTTCTAGAGCAAAAGTACCTATATCAAACATTAAGTCAAAAAATATTCTAATAAACATGGGATGGCAGTTTCGAAAAAAATATACATGGACATTTCCGTATACATTGTTAATTACCTATTGATAAATATTGATAAAGTAAAACATTTTTAAGCAAACACGTTTGAAGTAATTTGGCCAGAATAAAACTACGTAGACAAATAACAATAAAATTTTATGGGTCAACAATAGAAATTACAAACTTGGCCTTATTGAAAAGAATTACAGTAGGTTCTGAAAGCGATTCGAAACACGCTTCCACGCTTCGATAAAGGCCTTATTCTTTCAAAATAGGACTAACAACAAAGAATTTTGACAGTTGACTTAAGAGACATTCTATATAAAATATCTTGAAGAATTATATTTTGATTAATTTCCAACTTTGGAGACATACAGAAGGATTCAGACATTCGTAACATATTTTTCTTTTATAACAATAATGATTTAATTTTAGATTCTGAAATTATTATTAAATCAATTTTGGATATTCCAATACAGCTAATTGAGAAATTTAATGCTTTAATAATACCAAGAATGCGTTTGTGCATAAGAAGCATTAAATTTATTAATAATATTCATATTATGCATGTTTACGATGGGATACATTTGATATTAATAAATTCCATTAGGGGCATGAAATGTTACACTGATAAAACAAGAAAAATACTTAAATATACTGTTTTTAGACAAACTAACGAAAAATATTTGCCAAAATTGTAATTTTCTATAGACCACTACCTGTCAGATGCAATAGCCTATAGAGAAAATAATGATTAAAAGTGTGATTTTGCTAATAAAATATTTGAATTGATTTTTTGATAATTTTTAATATTTTTGAGCAGTTGGCAACTACATTCCTATCGTTTTAACCCGTTATTCTTTAAATTTTTTTATTGTTGTTGGCTTGTTTCTAACGCTCCAAAATTAGTTTCGACCAGTCCTAACCCTAATTTGATATATTTATGACTATTAATAATGAAGTTACTGAAGACAAATTAAAATAATCTGTAACCTCAACACCCTGTATCTCGGAAACTATCTATTACATTTTGGACTAAGGTAACTTGGAATTAGTCTGTAAATGATACTCCAGGAAACAACTACTCCGCGGACTAATGTCCCGACCGGCATGGAATTACTCCTGCAGTATTCACCAGACAGACCGGTTTAGGTCTAACAAGGGTTCTTGGCTGTTCATACAGACATTGCAGGATTAATTCAATGCCGGTCGGGGCATTAGTCCGCGAAGTAGTTTTTTTCCTGCAGTATCATTTACAGACTTAATGGCTCGTCTCCCAAGGCGAGAAATCTGCATTAAGTACCTGGTGCAATGAAGGTCGCTTCCTGTAAGTCGAGCCGCTTAGGCCGAGCAGGAAGTAAGCAGACCACTTATATCTCACCTAACTTGGAATTAGATCATCATATTTTGACCCCAGTAATATGTACATTTTGTCCAGACATTTTAGAGACATCCACTATATATGATTAACTAACTGTAGCTATACAACATTGTCAAATAGCTAAAAAGTTTCGGGTCCTTACTTATTTTCAATGGTCGCCAGAGTAGCACTGAAGAAAATACCGCCAAGTATAAGCTAGAAAAACCAGTTTAACATAATACAATCAATTTATCCGCTTTAAGTGAACCAGTCTCTCAGTATACACACCAGAACAGATAAATTTGAGACAAGAGGACATTTCTTGCTTTCTATAACGCGAAGAGATGAATTATTTATTAGCCACTGTGAAATTAAAATTTCTTTCTGTCTAGAGTCTAGGGAATGGGGCTTAGAATCTAATCGGACTCGATTGTACGGTCAAGATTTATAGAGAACGAAGATGAATTCATAATGGTCATTTAAATCTGTAATAAATAATGCGAGGCTGATACTATAAAGAATCGAGACAAATGTTGATATTTAAATGTCACAACAAAGAATGATTATCATATAAAAGGATTAGTTCCGTTAATTAAAAGAAAAACGAGAAAACAGTTCAGATACAAATAAACAATTGTCGATGTTTTATGATTATTACTTCGTTATAACCAAGATATTTTCATTTTAATTTCATTTTGATGTTTGGTCTTGGTTGGTGTCATTTACATCAAAGTAAAAGCATTTACACTAAAGCATACATTTACTAGCCTTAAACTTCATCAATTAAATCCATGTTCAACAATACTAAACATATGATCTGGCCTCACACAAGTCTAGAGGACTAAGGTCTGGCGATCGAACAGGCCAACCTGCAGCTTTGTTTACATACATTGACAAAGATCGACCAAAATAGTAGAAATAATAATAGCAATGAGCTTGTGTTCAAAAAATAAATCAAATTAATAGTTTTTAGACAAATACGTTTCAAAAATTAAAATACGACTACAATACAATGCGAAACTGCCTTGCGAAAGTGCAAACTATGATACAGTTAAGATCAAGCATAAGCCCTTTTAATAAATAACAGCAGTTCTCCTAAAATCCTTACATACGGATTCATCAACAAGGCGTAACGTTAGTCAGACTAGCGGAGGTTACGCGAAAAATTTACGCATCTGTTGCACTAATTTAAATAAAAAGCAAACTCCTATTCACTACTATGTATAATACTTACTTTATGATATGTTAACTAATCCGTAGCACTGAAAAGTACAGTTTTTGAATATAAATACTAAATATACAATGGGAAGCGCAAGGAACTAGAGGCCGAAGTTACGAAGTTTTAGACAGGTACAATACTGGGTCTAACTTTTGGCGCAAATATGGACGTAAATAAACAGCCTACCTAGCAACGCATGCTTCGCTACCTAGCAACGTATGTTTCGTGAATGAGCGCAGAGCTGGTTAGGCCAACTAACGCGCTTTACACGGGCGTAAACCCGTTAGTCGGACTAGCGCTACGCCCGTTTCATGAATCCGGCTGTTAATCGTTACAGTAACAAACTATAACATGACACACTACTTATTGTTAGTCTCAAACTAGATCAAAATAAACTTCATAATGTGACAAGTGCGTTTTGTATCTTTGTACTTAGTGTTTGCTTAATATTTGTAAGCGTATATAAACAAGAATGGATGTTTTATTTGGTACAAATCATATAGCAAAATGACTGTATTGCACGCGATAATATTATAGCGCAACTGCTGCGATCTAGTTTCACCAATATTTTCGTGTGACGGATTGCTATGTTATCAAATGTCTCAGTTTGCAAGATATTTAGAAAACATTCAAACGTTTACCTTATTAAGTCCTAGATTCAAAACAAATTCCGTTTGCCAGACAGTCTGTTTAGCCTTAATTGTACATTAGTATGAATTTGTGTTGTATCTGTATTGTACTTTATTATTTTTGATTTATAGGAAAATTATTCGTCTGAATTCTCGCATAGAAGTTTTTTTATTGCTTTTGATCAAATATAGATTTCTTTTCAGTAACTATTTTGTTGCCAAACTTTGTAACAAGGCTAGCGAATCACCCTGTGTATATCTCTGATATACAGTATGCGCCAAAAGTATGTAATAAATTCAATAAAAACGAAACAATTATTTTTTGGGAAAAATCCTCGAACAGGTCGATATTTAATTTAAAAAATACATATTTTAGCGCAAAATGCGATTTTCAAATGTCATTTGTTGTCGAGTAATGACGTCATCGATTTCTTTTTAAAATGGCAACACCATATTTTTTTCCTTGATTCTGAAAGATCATTTAATTCTCTATCAGACAGTACTAAAATTTTGCCCTCTTACATAGGAAAGTTTTCGAGTAAATGACGATTGAATGTTAGAGGGCAAAATTTTAGTACTGTCTGATAGAGAATTAAACGATCTTTCAGAATCAAGAAAAAAAATATGGTGTTGCCATTTAAAAACAAATCGATGACGTCATTACTCGAAAACAAATGACATTTGAAAATCGCATTTTACGCTAAAATATGTATTTTTTAAATTAAAAGTCGACCTGTTCGAGGATTTTTCCCAAAAAATAATTGTTTCGTTTTTATTGAACTTATTCCATACTTTTGGCGCATACTGTATATTATTTCAACGTTAACGGGATAATTTGAATAATTTGCCTGTTCAGATTTTCCAGTTTCGTGTTATTTTCGCACACGATATTTAGGCTAACATTTGCAGCCATTCGTTAATATTTGAAGCTCGTATTGGTGTCGTGTATATATTTCATGTATTCCAGACATATGAAATATATTTAGGGCAATACACTTTGTACGTTTGAAATCGTCGACGTTAATGTAATGGGGGTAATAGCCAAATTAAAATATCAGGAATTGTAAATAGTTGAATAGAGAAATATTAGACTGATCAGAAATGATTAAGAAACAACTAATTAATAGAGAAAATCAAAATTGGGAAAACAATCCAGCAAATATCAGAAATTAAATAATAATAAAAATATCTAAAGGTTGTTCTGTAAAACTTGATACATCAAAGATTTTAACTTTTGCAGATGCTATCTCGCGGCAAGTATCGAGTTTTTGTCAAATTTATTTATTTTTTAACTAATTCTGGACTTACCATGGTTATTATGCAGTCGGTCATATAAAATATCATGCCCATGAAGTGGCAGTGGGCTTGTTTTCAACGGTTTTACGAACTCTACATCCGATGGATGTCCTAAGTCTTCTAAGTGAGTCTTTTCGATGTATTCTGAAACAATATGACAATATTTTAAACTTGAATCAAAATAATTTTTCTAATAGAATTGTAGAAATCAAGAAAACTCTTAAACATAAGAAAAAATACGCATACGAGTATCGCACGAAATGTAACAAATTTCTCAAACATCACCATACCATACTTAGAAAACACACTGTATATCATTTGCGGGTTCAAGTAAATGTGCTTATATTTTTGTAAAATGATTTATAACACCTTTTAAGAAACTCCCAAAAAAAAACATTACTTGCTACTCAAGTTAATGTATGACCATCCTGCGTGCGTGAGATATTTTTAAAGATTGTCAGAAATAAATGCTGAGATACATTAAAAATGATGTCATTTCGTAATGCGAGTGTATGATTGAAACCAAAACAGACTGCTGAAAAAGGGTTTAAGGTCAGGACTGAAATGAGCCTGAATTAACAAGAGTGATTGAATTTAATCAATCTGGACATTTACTTGAATTCGCAGCGAAGGCCACTTTCGATGTAAAGAGTACAAGTAAAATCAACGACAGTTTTTAATTACGTAGGGGTAATATTAAGTTATGGTCTGAAGCTATTTATTTGTGGCATAATTTTAGTTTTTCTTTAATTTTATTGGGTTTATGCAACACTTCTGAAAAATAATAAAGATTAATTAAATAAGCCCTTGCGCCAAACGGATCAGTCAAGGGTTATTTTTTAAACTAAGTTTGCCTAACCAAGAAATCTCACACTGAAAAAAGCAGATAAGTAAAAAATAACAAAAATCACATCACTATCGCGCACTTCCGTATTATTGACGTTTCGAAAAACTCTCTGTTTTCGTTCTCAAAATCGTAGTAAAAATATTAAACGTATGTCAAGTTTGACAGTTTAAAATTTGTTTATCTGCTTCCATAGAGATGTTAAATGATTTTTATTTTATTGTTACTTACTTCTTCTTGATACAACTGTAGCCAACAATGATCGATGTTTACTGAACAGTTTAACACACACTTATCTCCGTTCGACAAAATAATCGCGGTCTCTTTTAATTTTCTTTTTGTTGCATTATCTTCCTTCTCTAAAATTTTTGCCGAACCCCATTGAATCAAATGACCGTTTTTCCAAGCGTGTTCGCGCAAATTTTGGATTTTTCAAATTCCCGTATTTTTATGTAATTTTTATGTTCCTCAACTCTAACATTTATAGGCCGAGACGTTTCTCCAACATAATGTTTATTGCATTGACAAGGTATACTGTAGATGCAATTTTTGAATTTTGTATATCATTTTGTGATCGTTTTAGAGTTGTAGTAAAAACTGTTCGAATATTAATCTTTTAAGAAGAATATTAATATATATAATATTCGAACAGTTTTTCAGACAACTAATACTTTACGATCATTTTTGTTATTTTTTACTTATCTGCTTTTTTCAGTGTGAGATTTTTTGGTTTGGCAAACTTAGTTTAAAAAATAACCCTTGACTGATCCGTTTGCCGCAAGGGCTTATTTAATTAATCTTTATTATTTTTCAGAAGTGTGGCAAAAACCCAATAAAACTAAAGAAAAAAAATAATATTAAGTTGTTGCACATTTACTGTACCTTTTTTTAAACATTTACACTATACTGTTATAGAAAGTTATAGCCAGGTGCAAAGGATCAATGTTATAATACATTATCTTGAATTAGCAAAATTATACATCTTTATACGTGTAAAATAAAGTCCAAAATTTTTTAACCGGAAGATGTGATAAAATGTCTACAAACTGCTGCAGGTAATGAATATTTCCTTGTCAAGGTAAAACTCGGAATAACCTAATAACTATTAAATAGTTTTCAGTCTTTTATGCAATACCATATTTGTACATGTATGTTTAACATCCTAAATTGTTTTCGGATATGTTCTAAATCACCTTGTATACATTTTAACTATTTTTCCGGAGAGATTTATAGTTGTATTAATTTTTTTTTGTGTTATTTTGAAACAGCAGTAGGCCTGACGTCTAAATGCTTGAATATGTTGATTTCATGCGCTTTAAAAATAGATTATTTTAAAAATACATACAAAAATTAAATTAATACATAAAAAAGTTAAATTAAATCTATCCTGCCGTATATTTCCTGCAATGTGCACACCCTGTATCTAACAATCGCTTGACTTCTACAGAAATTCATGTCATTAATCTGCAACTATAATAAAACCTAAGTGTCCATTAATCCCCAATCAGACTATAAAAAAAACGAAACATATCTAAATCCTCAATTAGAAACAATAAAGATAACCGATTCAATAAGGGTGATTGATCCCATAGAAAACGCATCGAGGAGGCCGCTCAATCTCAGCATCAGACGGTCTGGTGCTCTAATTTTACCCGTTCTTATTAGCGGTTGTAAAAAAAATCGGTTCGGACTTCAAAACCGAGAGCAGAAGTGTTTACGATAAGCCGATCGAAGCTTTCATTTTGTTAATATGGTTTGTAAATAAACAGCGGTCATGTATACGGATTACTGATGGCAGGACGTCGTGTGGAACACCGAGATTGAGCTTGTGTAAAGCAACATGGTTTATGGGCCATTCCGCGTCAAGCTCGGTAATGGGTACAACCGTACGTTCTCTGCTTTCCCGACATTAAGTAGATATTTTTGATGGGCGCAGTGAGTGATATTCCGAATCGTTTAGATTTGCCATATTGCATGTGTTTATAAATTTGAATAATGTGGCAGCAACGATGGATAAAGGTTTATTTGACGTTCGGTAATGGCCCTTGCTCGGTTGCAACAAACATGCACGGGTAAATGCCTTATAAATTGTGAATAACTGCCACAATTGTATTCGTTAAATCATGTAAAATAGTTATTTACGTAAAGCCTAAAGAAGATTATAATTGCTACCAAGGGCGTCGTTTGGGGGCAAGTGGCACTGCCCCCCTCCCCTGGAAAAGAGCCTGTCTTATCAAAAAAAAAAAAATTTACAAATTTTCAGACTTAATAATAATAATAATGCATTTATTGCCCAACAGAACAGGTGTTCCAGTTACAGGACAAAACAAATATAGGTTCAAAGATAAAAAAAATGTCATAAGTTAAAATAAATATAAATAAATAGCGTCTCCAGACTCTAATGCGTAATACTAATACGCATTCTGAGCTCAAACAATGCTAAATACAAGCCTGCAGGTTGCAGGCATAAGACTCATAAAGTCCAGCCGTTCTCAATGTAGCGCGTATGCTATGCAAATTGACTCTATATAGAGCAGAAACAGAACTTTTGACATCATACTCTGCCAAGTATTTTATTTTTGTATGTTATAGTACCTATATTTTGTTATGTTTTTGAAGATATGGTGCTTAAGAATTGTATGGATCTTATACAAGGTGTCCCATAAAGATGTGTGCTCCTTTAGAGGGTATGTTCCCCTAGGATCATTGTAGGGGAATATCAAATTTTTCGATTTGAACCCTCCCTGACGAGATAAGGGCTTCTAAAAAATTGAAATATTTCGGTTTTATTTTTTTTTCTCAAAAACGGTTAAACTTATAAATCTGAAAATCGGTGAATACATTTAGCCAATTAAGTTGCATTGTTGGGTACGATTTTTATTTTTACCAAATATCTAAACGGATGGCAACCACCAACATCTGTTGTTTTTTTAATTAGACAGGGAAGGCACACATTTTATAGAAAGAAGCCCCCTTACAATGACCCAAGGAACACACCCTGCAAAGGAACGCACATCATTATGGGATATCCTGTAAATCCGTATTAAAATACATATTTCTCGTTTAATATTTTTCTGCATTTGCCCCTCCTTGTAAAAATTTGTAACGACGCCCATGATTGCTATTGAGATTTTATATTTTTTTATCTCTTGTTGAAGAGAGAAAAATTGGAAATGGGAACCAAAATTCACATATACAACATATTTTCTAAACAGATAAGAGAAAGTTTTTCGCGTTTTCTTAATTTTTTTTCCTGAAAAAAATTATAGAATTAAAAAAAATATTTAATTACATTCTGCACAAAAAATAGTTATTAATTAATTTCCCGAATATAATAATATAATAATAATAATAGCAATAATATCTCTACCCCTCATTCTAATCACGAGAATTAGCCCAGAAGTCGAAAACTTGTGCGGGAGAGGGGGCGGCATTATTAAGCAGGCCGCATTTGCGCCCAGGAACGACTTAGGTTGGTAGGCCCTAACCACCATTCAGTGCAGGAATGAGAGAAACCTGGAAAACCTCATTAATTAGAGGGGTAGTCAAATGTCAACCGGTATCAATCTCTCACATTGACCCAAGCCACCATTTTTCCACTCTACCATACCCGCAGAGAGGGTGCCAATCTCTCCACGAATATAGCTTATATACAGTCTACCGGCTGCGGGGATCGAACCCACAGCGATCAAGTCACCTCGATTCAAGTACTGACGTCTTAAACCGCGTAAACTAGAATCAAGAAATTATAAACCAAGAAGGCAAAGACACGGGAGAGAAACCAAATCAAAGAAATAAGCACCGGATGAGGAATATTTACAATTTAAGGCAGAAAATACACGATTTTAATATTTCAATTTAACCATTAAGCATTTATTTTGAACTCTTTAAGTTGAAACGATTATGGGAGTCGTAGGTGTTTGTCGATGCAATGAATTGGCCTTTTTGGATATCATCTATGTCCAAGTCAAAGACAGTTACCTATACGTACTCATTCCGGATACGAAAACAAATATTTCAAGAAGTTTCACGATCATGGAAGAAGCTTTTTCAGTCGGTGCTGTAGAAATGACTATAAAACTATAAACTATGATAACAGAATAGTAAAAATGACAAATATAATAAATAATAATGATAAATGTTTAGTTTGTCAAATCCGAGGGCGTAAATCACAATGTTCTACGGACTTGGATGCATAAAAGTGAATAAGGTAAACTAGCCAATCCTGTAACAATTCATTTCACTACGTGAAGACATACGATCCGCATAATATACAATTACGATTTGCAGACTGCACCTTAGTAACCCGCTGGAGAACGCCGCCTTCATTGTATTTATTTTTATTTTATTACACACATCGAAACCGCAGCCATTTAAATAGAATTAATTTAAACTAGGAAGCCGACTGCTAATATTTAATCCTATGTAAATTATCCGAGTTATGATGGCAAGTATAATGTTTATTCAGTTGCAGAACGGGCATGTAGATACTTAAGTGACGGAAAATATTTCCTTTCACCTTCTACTACGCAAGGATGAACTTGTAAACTTGACGTAATTTTTCTTCTTTATACAGTGCAGAAGTTTACGATGAGTTAAGTTGTGACATAAAGTAAATTACGAGTAAAGTGATACTGAAACACATCGATAAAAGGCAATTTAATAAATTGGTTATGTAGATTTTAGATATTCTAGAATAATTGTTTTAAATCAACGCGATGCGTAGTACAAGATTTAATGCCGCGTATATTTAATAGACGATGCGCAGCCGACCCTATTAAAGCAGCAAAGGCATTAAATCTACTTTACTGCCACGTTAGGCACACAATTTTTTCGCCGATTAATTTTAACTTTATCGTAATAGCAAACAAAGCTATTTATTTGCTATGGGTTGCTATGAGACAAGCGTTATCAAAGAGAATCAAAGATGCTGAGAGAGAGAGAGAAAGTAATCCAACTTAATTTATTCTGTAAGTAACTAACAAGAGTGTATTTTATCTATTAGTTGTACAAAACTTAAAATCAATATTGTAACATCCTCTATACAGTATGACATAACTCTGTGTTAGTCACAAGATGCTTTCACAGAAAATGCTGTGTTTTCTGTTCATAGAATTTTTATTTAGCATCGGAATAGTACACTGCTTAGGCAGGAAGGTTCTAGTCAACTTAAAGAACCTCACAGAGTTAATATCTCATGTAGTGTCAAAATTCTAATATAGAATCTTATAATTTTTAGGCCACGAATTAATAATATATATTTTTTTTACTTTTGAAATCTTATATCTTAAAAAACGTAAACGAAAAACGGCATAGTTAGACTTACTTTTTTTGTAACACCCTGTATACCGTATCTAGTATCGTGCACTTCAAGCACAAACATATTGATTATTTTCCAGCAGTAAGGATTAAATTTCTATTCCCTTCAGGATCCAATGCAAAAACAAGTCAACGGTTGTAAAGTATATCATTACTACTGTAATTGCACATTTCTAGCTTATATGAAATCACTATAACAATAAGTTATTTTGGCCATAGAGCGTTCGAATTCCTCGGGTGTAAGAGATATTATTATATTATCTTATCCTCTTCTAATGATATACTTAATTCTATCAGAAAATTAAAACCTAACATGACCATGGGACCTGATCTCATACCTGCCTTTCTGATCAGAGACTGTGCTATTGTTTTTTCGAAGCCTTTCCTTATAATATTTAACTGAATACTGACTTCGCCTACATTTCCCGATTGTTGGAAAATTTGTCCCGTTTATAAAAGAGACAAAGAAATTACATTAAAAATTATCGGCCTATTGCAATATTATGTAATTAATTTTAGCAAAGTTTTTAAAATCGCCTTAGATCATATCTTGTCATTTCATCTTATATGATATATTATATTGCCGGAACAGCATGGCTTTGTCGAGGGGCGTTCAACAGTCACCAATTTAGTTTGTATAACACAGTATATCCATGAGGTTCTTGATAAAGGAGGTCAAGTATATGTCGTGTATATGGACTTTTCGAAGGCCTTTGATCGCCTTGACCATAACTTATTATCTAAATTGGACTCTGCTGGAATAGGTTCTTCATTGTTAAAGCTAATAACTTGATATCTATCTGGAAGAGCTCAGTATGTCCAAATTTTGCGAGTAATCAGCCGTATTGGCACAGTCCTCAGGTGTTCCTCAGGGGTCTGTCCTAGGACCCTTATTATTTACGATTTTTATTAATGATATTGCGTCGGATTTAAATGTACATTGCCATGAAATTATTCTGTTCTATAAATAATTACCTGGACGCATGTAACTTACAAAGAAATATAATTTTAGTAAACTCCCCCTTAACGCAGCGAAATGGAATGTTATGTCCTTCAGCCGCCAACTAAAGCAAATTTCGTATGACTACATGAAGGATCTAGTCTTCTGCGGCTGTTGTAATAAAGGACTTGGGAGTTCACTTTGATTCAAAGCTTTCTTTCATACAACATATTGATTATATAGTTGAGAGTGCCTACAAAAACCTTATCGTGGGATAATGGCAAGTTTTCAAAACACGGACACTCTTAAATTGTTATATGGTGCATTTGTTAAATCTAAGCTCGAATATTCTTTTGTATTTTAATATTTAGGTGCTAATTTAATGTATTTTGCCTCTTATCCTGTAATTGGATATTGTAATAAAATAAATAAATAAATATTCTTAAGCTCCTAGATACGTAACACACCATTAGGATTTTACAATGTTTTCAAAACATTAATTTTAAAGTATGTGGGTACGCTCGATATATTGCACAAGTAAATGCACTTAATGACACTACGCTTTTTATGTTTATGAGTGATATTTTGCAATTATTTAATTAATCAATATTTATGCGCTAATTTGTATAGGTACAGATAATAAATATCGATACATTATCGATCTCAATCAGTCACGAATCGGTATGATCACGCTCAAAAATGCGGAAATGGAAGGTCGTTTAGACGTTTTACCGAGAATATCAATCACTATCTCCATATTATGACATTTACCATTAACTTTTACATAATTATACGGGTTTATACATGGTTGCACTTAAACGAAAAAGAATAAAATTTAATATGTACACTTTGGCAAAGGTACATATCTGGGTCAGTCACGATGTCTAAAAACCGAGGAAATTCTGTTGTTACCAAGCAAATCAATTTGGATTTAACACAAATATACACAGTGCAGTCTCCTGCAACGATACGATATAAAAAAAATCGGAGTGAATATCACCTGCCAAGTTAGGATATCATGTTAATATAACACTGAAAGAAATACTACTGAAGGAGTTACTACAAATTTGCGTTTACTATTTTGTCGTTCAATAAACTACAAATGTAGTGAATCATGTTCATCAAGTTCGTTGCGAGTGCGGTAAATGAAAAAATATTCCAGTAATTGGGTTGTTGTAATGATTTTGGTTTGTTAATACTGTATCTACATGTGTGTCTCATTTTATTTCAACAGCATTTGGAAACAGTTTAAAATTGTCAGAAATGTCCTTCCAATTACTTGCGTCAAATTTACTGGTAACTTGTCTCAACTTAAATAGTCGAATGTTTCTAGCAGTTTCAAGCGGTTTCTAAATGTTGCAGGAACAAATCTATTGAAAAAAAAATACCTAGATAATACCCATTAATAATACACCGTTAGACAATATGTTGAGTAATTTCGTGTAAGTATCCCATATCCATGCACGTCGATCTTAGATTTTAATGTACATGTACAATACGTAAAGTAGTGGCAGGAATTTAATGATTGCACGTCACTGTGTTTTCAATATTTTACAAAATATATTATAGTGTAGTATACAAATTAAGCTAGTGTTGGCATACGTTTTTTAATCTAGATATTAGTAGGTATAGCTTTCTTTCCGTGTACACAACATACTTGTAATTATTGTTATTTATTTTACAAATAATTAATGCAAAAACGGTTTTTACATCAAATAATAAGCAGCTGCGGTTAATATATGTTTATGTTTTCCTGCAAAAACACTTAACATAATTACCTACTACATATTTTAATTTGTTAACTGAATAGATTGGTAATCTATAGTTTACTATAAACAACAAAACAACATCACTAATTTCTTTAAAGCAATACGTCTCCATCAATGAATGGTTCATTCAGAGTAAGTTTGAGACCATGGCCTAGTTTGATCCTCGATCGTCTGGTGTATAGCTAATCATTTAACCCCACATAAGTGAGTGAAAGAATTATTATTACGAAATTGCCAACATAAAAACTGTTTTATTTTATAACTAGTGGAATTATGGATAATTTTGAATGTCACAGATAGGTATCGCTAAATATTAATCCAGATCATACAAACGATAACAAATTTGTCAACTTTGTTATTTAATATCTGATAATTTGATTTGCAACTTATAACAAAGTTAAAATTAAGTGCAATTTAAAAAAATCGATACAATAGCAATATTACGAAATATTATATTTACTTTTATAAGAACAGTATCTATATATCTTGAAAGGTGTACAAGACGTAACAGATTTTATCTCGATAAACAGGTAGAAGTAAAATTAAATTGACTATTATGTCAGGTTAGCCAATACACAGACTTATTTGATTAGTGGTTTCCGGGTTGCTATACTCAGGTAATAGATCGCTGCCAGTAACAGAAAAGTGCAAATCCATCATAGTCTTAACTGAGATTCTTTGACCTGCCCTTGTTTTCGGGCTAGCTTCGGTGGGGACAAACCCGCTATCAACATCGTATATATTTATTTCGGTTCCTATTGTTGGTATTACGGCTGATACGGATGGAACCGCTTCTCGGATAAAACAGTGGTCTTCCGAGATGTTCGGTAGCTGTAAACCTTATTAACGTCGATGTTGAGAGGTCATGTGGTAATTTGAATTTACAACAAGAATATTCACTTAATACCACGAAAAAAAAGGTATTTGTATAACAAGGGAGCAAAGTGCATAATTTCCTCCCGCGGATATTTTGATGCCCGACGCGAAGCGGATCTAAGGATTCTTCTTGTTTACAAAATAAAAAACCTTCCCAAAAGTATATAATAATGTAGTCCGAATGTGAAGAAATTCCTCAAGATATTCTGGAAGAAGCAAACGTGGTTTCGTTAAATCTATTACCGTTAAAGTCTCGTGAAAAATATGAAATAAAGTACCAGCTATTTAAATGTTGGATGGAGACTAGACAAATAAGAAAAATATGTGAAGAGGTGGTCCTATTTTACTTTTCCAAAAAATGCACCGATTTGAAGCCTTCGACATCATGGAGCAAATACAGCATGCTGCGATCTACGCTCCAAATTAAAAACATTATCGACTTTAAGTTTTAAATTAGTAGCTTTTTAAAAAGGAAATCTGCTGGATATAAAGCCTTTTTCAAAGGAGGATATCAACAAGTTTATTACAGAAGCTCCAGTTGCAATTTACTTACATTATGAAGGTAAGATTGATCGTTATTGTTGAATAATAATTAAAAACGTAACGCAGCATTTTTTATTAGAAAGTATATATAGTGACATTTTAGGCTGTTGCCGTAAGTGCATTTTTTCTTTTTCAGGTCGTGCTTATATTTGACTTATACTTGAGGATATCAGTGATAAAGGCGATATTTTGGTGGTGCAAATACCTGACTCAAAAACTAATATCAAAAAGACATTTACAATAATAAATGAGATTGTAAGCGGAGTATCTGCCTTGGATATGTATAGAAAATATATGGACTGTAGGTCCCCTAAAACATGTCATTCTAGATTTTTTGTAACTTATGCTAAAGGGAAATGTACAAACCAGGTAATTGGCAAAAACACAATTGCCAAAATTCCATACAGAATAGCAATATTTTTAAATTTGGATGATTCGAAAGGCTATACTAGACACAGTTTCTGCCGTACTTCAGCTACGTTATTAGTCAATGCTGGAAGTGATATCACTCTAAAAAGACATTGGGGATGGCGAACAAACGCAGTAGCAGAAGGGTACTTAGATGATTGTATTTCTAAAAAATGTGAGGTAGCCACCCAAATAATTACGGGAGAAAGTACTACTTCAAGTACCAAACAACGTTGTCTTATTTTTGAAAATTTTGTTTCTACCGCAAGTACTTCATCAACGACCACGAACTTGAAAAATAACAAACAGGAACTCAGTTGGCGCTGCAGATATGCAGATGTTAAAAGCGTCATGAAGACTGGACATGATTGTCATGGTACTACTCTTTAAATTTGTATTGCTGAGAACATTGAACGTGTAAAAAAAGCTGTTCAATAGATACCAATGCGTTCAATCAAATTAGATTCAAGCTTTGAATACTGAAAACTCTTCCACGAATATTAAAAAGCGATCTTTGCCACCATCCACACAGAAATCCAGGTTGTTCAAAAATCATCGAGATAAAAAGCACGGGTTCAATTTTCTGAACAGTTTACAGAAATCTGTAACGCTAATAAAAATTAACTGAAAGATGTTTCCAATATTATAGAGGCAATATGTGATGTAAATTTTGATGTATTACATTTGTATGGCCTATCACAATCTCGGTTGTTACCAATTACGTATATTGTTTTTAAAACGTAAGCAAATATTAACTGAACAATGGAAACGAAGTATCATTGCTTAAAAGCGGTAAATATCACCTGAAAAATATTATTTTCCACATAACTAATTATTAACACTTACATAAACTGTTATGTCATTGTTTTCTCAATAACAACTTTCGATTGCGCAGCTTTTTATACTTTACTATTTCATTCATAAAATTATAGGAAATTACATTCCGGTGTTTATCGTTTCTTGAAAAGATGACTACATAGTACATAAAAAAATTGATTAATCTCATAATTTGCACATAATAAGTTTTCTGCAAAACCGTTAACTTGATATTGTATTCATCTTTATTAATGCTTTCGCATATTTGAAGTCACCGTTCAATGTCACGGTGCCAAAAGGATAAAGTTCAGGGTTCGGATAGGTGCGTTCGCTCCTTTGGAAGGACTAACTACTGACGTTTCCAGGTAAATATTTGATGTATTTCCTGTTTGTAAAGCTTGTTGTTACTATAGAGAATAAGAAAAATCCCGTCTCAACAATTTATCGGGAAATAATCAGACAGGCATTTCCCATAATTTCTAGAAAGAGATTCTAGCGTTGTCACGCCCATGTCGCAATTTACAGCAATTAAAACTTTATAGCTATCACCAGCACTCGCAATAAAATAAGATTTATTGGAATAAGCGAATGTACAAAGTGGGCAATTTTTTTACTGTATTAGAAAGGTATTTTAAGATAATATAAATCAAATCTACAATTCCTATCAATGTAGCCATGTAGCTCTTTGATACCAAACATATAGGTATGCTAATGAACAATTCCACAGACAAAGCTCTATTCAATAATTATTCAAAATAAAAATTAATGTAGCTAAATTTACTAACATGGTTTATTGAAAACATTCTATAAATATCTAAGTTCACTTTTGAAACTATGGCAACTCTGAACTCGAAAATTCAACCACAATATATGAGATCTGATCTATTTCATTTTTAGGATTCCTTTTTCAGGTGGCCTTCTTTACGTTGAGTCAAATATCTAACTATAGACATTATTGAAATTAAATATCAATAATGTCAAAAGTGCCTTTAACTACAGTTTGGTGTGTGGTATTCTGTTTCACAAATTATACAAATCTTGCAGTAACTAATGATATTTGATTTGTAAAAAAGTTGTATAGGCTCACACAAGACTACCAAGAACAAGTTGCCTGAGTTTCTGATTTGTGCTACTTCAAATATTCATCATTGCAACTTGTTCTTCCTTAGCATGAAGAAGCTCCCTGTTCAAATAAAAATTCCTGATGTATTACCGGACAACCTTTGACTTTTTACGACGTTACTCAACGAGAAGTGTGTTGTATCATTTATCTCAGACCATGCTCGTAAATAAACATTCATCTTGCATTCAATAATGATATATTAAACGTATTCTTTGAGGAACTTTTCGTCCTTTACGCCGTTCGAAGAACACGTTATTTTCCTCACGCACTCGAAGCATAAATTGATTTACACTCGACTATTACGTGCAAATGGCAGCCTTAATGCATTTTATGCGTCAATAAATCCTTTGAAAAATCCTTTGTTTCGAGCATCCGTACGAGAGAGATAGAGCTGCCACCGGTACACTGATTGCATGCCATTTTCGTACATAAAACAGTCTCTTGAATACAAGGTGGTCCGTAAATAATGGCCCATGAAAACATACAAGACTTTTTACTTCAAAATATTACGTCCTAACGTAAAAAAATATGAATATTGGTTAAAGTTTCAAAGTATTTTCTAGAGAGCGCCACATAAGCCTTATTTCTAATACGTTGGATAGCAATGGACAGATTGACGTGGCCTATACAGATATGTCAAAAGCGTTCTAAGTTCTTCGTAAGCTGTCTAATTTCGGTTTGTCTATAAACTTCTTATTCTTTGTATCTTACTTTCCTAATAGATTTCTAACCATACAATATCGTGGTTTTACTTCAATTTGAAATCATTACTACATCTGGGGTACCTCAGGGTTTAGTTATTGGCCCTCTACTGTTCAATATGTTCACTAATGATATCTGTGACAATCTTCAAGCCAATGTTCTTTTATATGCGGATGATTTCAAACTGCATACATCTGTTTCATCTACAGATGATTGTATTTTGCTTCAAAATGATTTAATTGTAGTTAATGAATGATTCCTTCGAAACAGGCGGCCTTTGAACATTTCTAAATGTTCCATTACGACTTACACTAGGAAAAATTCATTCTACTGCTTACATGTACAACATTGATTCTGAGACTGAAACCGATAATAATTAAACATCAACCAAGAACACCACAATAAAACAATGAATACTATGCGTAGTAATAATCTTCTATAGAAGAAGAAATATTTTAAATTCCAACTTTATCACGCATGTTGTGCTACTATGAAGTAAAAATATTAGTATCTCCATGAACCATTACCACTCTGTATATTATAACGCGTTATAAATCTCGCCGCATGACAATTTCAACTTCTGCCAGTTCTCTTAAATTATCTATTTTTAGATTCATTTTTGCAGACATTCCCCATGCATTTTTGCCGCTTTCTAGGGCAATAAATATATTGTCTTCCTACACGCTAGTAGAATACTATATAAGACACAATGTCTCGCAAGGTATTTTGTTGTTTTTTCGCATACCAGCCCGTGGATTGATAGTTTCAGGTTTTGCATAGCTTAGTGCCGCACGACGATAAACCGATATAGGTGCAGGCACTGGACCATTGATCGCAACGAAGTGCAATGCAATAATTTCGATTTTTTCAAACACGTAAGTAGGATAAGAAATTGAAATTGAGATTTATATCATGTAAATCACGCGAGAATCAAGCATACCAGTTTGTTTTTGTGTTTTTAAGATGAACGTTCAAAATATTAGTGCAAGTAGAACAAGTCAGAAGATGGCGAAAACCACCTAACGCCCATGAAAGGGGTGGCCCCGAAACAGTTATTTGTATATCAAGGGTGTTAAGGAGACATTTCAGACCTGTAACGTGAATACACGTTTAGGGTATTAAACGCACGAGATTGGCTGATCATGTAAATTTCCTATACATCATTTATGTATTTATGGAAATAAGTGCTTCTGTAACTAAAATCAAGTAATTTTTGTTGCAGCCTAATTGACCATTGTGACGGATGCTTGGCAGCAATATCAACAAACGCGGTTTTCATGTACCCCGTATTTAATACGCGAAAAAAACCTATAGCAAAGTGACAGATTTTTAAACATAATTGGTAAAATATGGATTTCAATGGTGATAGTAGTACAAAAGTCATTCTGAGTACGCCTCCCGAAATGGTGGAGGAAGAGAAAAGAAGCTTGCTGCCGGGAAAATAAAAAAACTATACAACAAAACTTATGACGATTTTGTTAAATGGCGTTCCTTTAAAAACGTGAAACACCACACTGAAAATGTGATCCTAGCAAATTTTTTGGAAAAATGTTAGACCTACAAGCCATCCTCTTGGTGGTCGTATTATTCCATGTTAAAGAGAACGGTAACATCATAACATCTACATTAGCAAATATTCAAGATTAATAACATTCTTAAAAAGAATAAATGATAGTTACAAACTGAGGGAATCAATAACCTTGACTGAAGAGGAAATTGACACTTTTATGAGAGATGCCTCCGATGAAATATTTTTAATGATCAAGGTAAGTCAAAATGTAAAATAAAATGTACCTACATTATTTTTTTAATTAGTTGGCCCTGATTTTCGGCATATGTGGAGCATAATAGATGATATTAAGGATTTAGATAAAACTTTGCTAGTAACTATAAAGGAATCAAAGAGAAGAGATAATTGATAATGAAAACAAGTCACCAAGATATCTGGATATGCACAAACGATATGCGTCTCTTCGTCAACCGCATACTAAGCATCGACGTTTTTTTTTTTTTGTATATTATAACAATAATAAATGTGCTTCAAGCAAGTGATTGGGAAAAATACCTTGGGTCAGATTCCGCATAAACCAGGAAACTATCTTAAATTATTATTTTCGGCGTTCTTCGATTACTTTATTAGCTGACGCTGGAGCAGATATAAATAATATTAAGCGCTATGGTTGGAAATCAACTATTGCTGAAGGCTATGTTCAAAATTCAGTGTCCAACAATGTGGGAATAGCAAAAATAATTGGCACTAATATGTCTTCAACCAGTAAGTGCTCTGTTCTTCCGCAGAATTTTCAAAAAAAAAAATGTTACTGAAGTACAAACAGCAGTCCTACAGAAGAAGTAGAAAATGGTCAGGGCAAATCCTGTCCTAATGTTTCGTTTATATCATGCCACCTGCAAATATTCAAAGGTACTGAAGTAAAATCAATACACACGGTTGGAAAACGGTGATGGTCCATCTACCGTTACATGAGAGCGACAAAGTAAAGTATAGAAATCCGTGCGATAGACAAGGATGGCTATAGGAAGACGTTTTATAAATTAGAATAACATATGAGCAGCCACTCCCCCTTTTATTTGTTTTGAATGGCGAAACGGGCGGTGACTATTTAGATTTTAAAACATCGTCAATATAGTCATCCTTGTTCATCGCACGGATTTCTATACTTTACTTTGTCGCGCTCATGTAACGGCAGATGGACCATCACCGTTTTCCAACAGTGTATAACGACAGAAAACGGTCTAACCAACAAATAGGTACAGAAATCTTTCAAAATAAGTTTTTTTTTAATTCAACTATAGAAGTAAATATTGTTATAACATAAACTTACATAGTTCTGCATATAAGATTGTTTTGTTTATAAGTATGTGAAAATAATTGTTAAAATGTGGGGTTAGAATGGCGAAACAATGTGTGTTATACAAGTGCATTTTAAAAGTTATTATTACTATTTGCGGAGAGTTTAAATAGTAAAAGAGGATAAACAAAGCATCAATAATTTTATTTTTGATATTACTTTTGCTCTACGTGTTTTATTTTTCAAAATTTCTGTACCTAAAAACATTACAATTTGATCATTTTACGGCGAGAAATACGGCGATCTTAACGTTTTCTTTATTCTCTGAAGCATGTAAAACAATCTCTCCATTCTTAAATACAAAAGCGATACTTCACAACCCCGAATCAAAAATAATTCTTAATTATTCATACATCTAGATTACTGCTCTTCATTACGCAGTTCTTAATTACCTATCACCAATGCACACATGCATATAAATTGGCAGACAATTTTAATAGTCTATTCGTTGTGAAATGGTAATTACAAATGCGTTAGAACAATGCCGCCATGTGTGATAGGTAGTTAAATACGGTACCAACACACAATCAACTTTACGCACTGCAATTAGACAGTTGTCATTCATTAATGAAGCGGTTAAAATTAGAAACTGTCGTTCATTGGCAAGTCTAAAGGCCGTCAATCAAATGCGACACTTTGAATTTCAATTGGATAAATGACCGTTTATAGGTTAACCACCCTGGCGGTATATGGATATGGATCTATGTGACAACAACTAATTAAATATTTGGCAATGGTGTGATCATATATTTCGTGAAGGTCGATTTTTGCTATTTGCATAAAATTAAGAACTGTCATTGTATTGGTTTGATCACACATAAAAGTTCGATTGTAACGTGCGTTCATTGACCAATTTTTCACAAGGATTTCAATTTTTTTTATCAAAAAAATAAACAAACATCGCACTACTGAAATATTAATATCAACTTGTTTTTTTATGAAATATCCTGTAATAATACTAATATCTCTACCCCTCATTCTAATCAGGAGGATTAGCCCAGAAGTTGGAGACTTGTGCGGGAGAGGGGGCGGCATATTATTATTATGCAGGCAGCATTTGTGTCCAGGAACAACTTATATTGGGATGCCCTAACCACCATTCAGTGCAGGAATGAGGGAAACCTGGAAAACCTCATTAATTAGGGGGGTGGTCAAATGTCGACCGGTATCAATCTCTCACATTGACTGAAGCTAACATTCTTGCACCCTACCATATCCACTGAGAGGGTGCCAATCCTATCCGCAAACATAGCTGGTCTACGGTCTACCTGCCGCAGGATTCGAACCTGTTGGCTGAGTAGTCACCTCGACTCAAGTACTGTCGCCTCAAACCACCCAACCGTATATTAGTTTATAAAAATTATTAAAATTCATTTCCTTGCATTCCTATGCAAAACTTATATCGTTTTTCCAAATTATTTAAACAATTATGCATCTTTTTTGGGTGTTGGTTTATGTAATCTATAGCTTCTTGTATTCTATCTTGAATTTCTAAAATAGTCGTTGGTCTATTTTTATAAAAACTATTTTCTAAATAACCCCACAGAAATATATCAAGTGGTGTCAAGTCTGGACTATTCGCCAGCCATAGTTTCCTAATCATTCTATATAACTGTTATACAAATATTCCACAATTTACAATATGTGGTTGAGCTTCATCTTGCTTCTTGCCTATCAAATTGGGTAATAAAATAATTGACTTCGTGACCCAAATGTTCTAAATAACATTGGCCGTTTAAATTTTCCTGGCGGCTCCATATGATGGCCGGCGAATAGTCCAGACTTGACACCACCTGATATATTTTTGTGGGGCTATTTAAAGAATAGTTTATATAAAAATAGACCAACTGCTATTTTAGAAATTCAAGATACAATACAAGATGCTATAGATTACATAAACAACACCCAAAAATGATTCACAATTGTTTAAATAATTTGGAAAAATGATACAGGCTTTGTATACAAAAGCAAGGAACTATGTTTGAACAATGTTTATAAACTATTCCTTAAATAGCTCCATAAATTGTATTCGAATGTAGTTTTATATTCTCTAATAAAATTTTAATTATGGAATTACTTAATCCTCAATATTTTGCGAACGGTAAAACATTACATGTTTACATCAATGCAATAAGGTAAAAGTGGAGAGCCCCGTAATATAATAATATACAGGGTGTTTTATAATTAAAAACAAAGTTAATATCAATATCCCCGTAGAGCGACGCTAGATTGTTTTTTTGATAAGAAAATTGAAATTATTGCGAAAAATTAGGTCATGATTGCACGTTTCAATTTTGCGTGATCACCCTGTACTTGGCTTCCTTTTCTGATTTATCTACTGTTTGGTTTGAATACATTCTCATAATGAATTAGGAGGAATTCTAACTTTTTCTGTGTGGTTTTCCACTTTGCTTCAAGTATAAAGGCACTGTTAAATTCAGAACAAATAAAACTGCATATTATTATGAAATTGAAATTTTAAGAAAACAACCGGTACAATGCTCGTATAATTTCAAATTGAAATCAGGTAAAGTGGAAGTATATACATAACGGTAAAAAATATTTTGCGTTCGTGTTTGTTGTACTGTTTTATAAGAAAGTATCAGCGACAAGTAAATGTGAAGAGAAGAAAAAAATGTATAGAGTTTTCACATTAAAGTCTTTTATTATATATATGACGTTGTAAATATAACGTCTTAACTTCGCCCAATTTAATTCAATGAAATTTTCGCTTAGATGTCACTTTTTGACATAGCAAGAGACATTACTATACTAGGTGCTAATGAAATTATTAGACAACTCATAACACCCAGAGCTTTCTAGATTCTATAGTATTTAGAAGAACTGTGAAATTTTAAATTATATTTTTTCGACTTTAGACGTTTTAAAGTGCGACTTTCGACTTGAGAAATGTGTTAGCTCACTTGATTTATTTAGACCTATATTTATTTCTGCATCTAGATAGCTGTGAATCTGCTAAATTCGACTGTACCACTGGATTTGTCATGAACAGTCTATTTAAGTACTTGGTGTCTGTTGCGGTGGGGTTGTATTTTGATACAACCCTTAAATTTTTCTCTTAAAAAACTTCCTTAGAAGTCTCAATCCAAATTTGTAGTAAAACAAGGTTTAGCTTTACTATTTAATGAATAAATTCAGTTCACTCTTTCTAGTACATAATTAATGTAATATTTTTTATATACAATTTGCTATATGCTAATGGTTGACGGGAGTATGGAGTATGCTTTTCCAAATACTTAAACACACTAAATTTAAAAAGACCTCAAAATAGAGATGAACCATATTCCACCCCCTCTTGTATACAGTTGCCCCTCTCTACTACTGCAGGGAGGCGCGCCAAATACCAAGAAACCCAACAGTGTCCAAAAAACGTCGTCACTTAAGAAAGTGGATGTACTTAAATACAAATTAATCATTTAAACACATCTGAAGACTTGTAAATCCTAAAATAGTATAAAAATGCGACGATTCAATTTTTTTTTGATCATCTAGACCCAGAGCATTGATATTAGTACATTCACGGCAATCTAGATGTAGAAATTTAAAAAACAATTGGGCTAAACATACAGAGAGTTGAGAATTATCTTACAAATTCTTCTAGTTTTTTTCTTTTGTATTCTTACAGGTTTTCGAATTGATTTCCAAATATGTTGTGCGAAGGCAACCATAGTTAACTCTTATGGCTTTCGATGGTTTCATTTATATTTAAGATATATCTTTTGGAAAAATAGGACAAACATTGTACGAAATATTAAATAAATAACAGTTTGTCATTTAGGTTAAGATTTTTAAATAAATAAATAATTTTATTTTTCATATAATTTCTCTAATATAAACTCATAAATCAGACGTTCTATAATTTTTCTGATATATTTTAAAATTCCTATACCTATTTTTTCGTATCTCGGGAAGTAAGGGAAAAAGATGAGAACAATTTTCGTGTAACCAACTGTAAAATAAGACGTTTTATAATATTTATGTATAGTGATAAGTGTTATTAAATGAATTACAAAAAAACTAGAGATTGTAGCAATAAATTTAACAATAATTTTAAAACCGTAATGTTTTTTTTTTCAAAACATCGCCTTGTAACATTGACGTCATATTTAATAAATTTATTACTATTTCATCCACACATATTCTTAATATAAAAGCAATTATATTTTACGATCACTCTAAAGTGGTATGCTATATATTTCTCCGTTTTTTTACCATTTACTACTGCGGAAAAGGAAATGGTAATTGAAAAAACAAATAATTTGACAGTTCCTGAGAACATTTACAAGTTCTACCACTACATATCAACATTTGAACAAGGCTAAATATTTATTCAGATATATTCAGAACCTTCATATAGTAATAGTGATTTAAACACAAATTTCCTAATTCTCATAGTCGCGTTACAAATTACACCTGGAACAACTGGGAGAACAATATCCAGAAGAAAATAAACAAATATATGATATAAACTGTTATGTGTATATAATGGTATGGTATTAAAACAGATGCAGGGAAAAGATATATATCACAGAAGAGGCTGTCTGCTTAAGACATAGATGCGATAAATGATGACAATTATTAAGGTCGATTTTAATCGAAACTAAAATAGTTTTATTTTTATGATACATCTAAGATCGTATGGTAAATACATTTGAATTGTATCATGTTTATAATAAATGTCAGATACGAAAATATTTTTATCAACTGTCTACTGCTGGCAAATAAATTCCGGTTGAGTTTATTATAAATTTGTTTTTACAAAATTTCGACAGCAAAACTTCGAAAATAGACAAGGATTTGGTACTTGTTTAGAAAATCTGTCATTTGGTTGTCACTTAGTTATCACGTAGATACTTTTTTATATACCTTATCACTGTAAACTTTTTTTCTATTGTTTTTTTTTGTCACCGGATCCCTAGAACAAAATTTATGAAAACATATTTATTTCATTTTAACTGAATTACAAAATATTTCTTCATCTAGCTGTTAAATGTTTTACACAGTGTTTTGGCACACTTCTATATATTTATTTCTGGAAGCAAATTTGATATTATTTACAAGTATTATTTAGTGGACAACCATGATTTGTACAGCTAAATATGTGATTATTTCCAAACTTATTACTTTAAATAAAATGTTTATTAACTTAATAAAATATATGTTATTCTGCATACGTGAAATTACTTCAAAAACACTGCGATATTTATTAAGGCGCTTTATAGTTTGTAGCACCAGTTCGTTTAAAGCACCAATTACTTCAGTAAAGTGCTTAAAGGTACTTTAATTTAAGGGAGGTTTAAATTATATACTTACAAAAATTCTGAAGTAGGTACTTATTACTATATTAAGATGCTTTATGAATTCTAGCACCAGTTACGTTACTACTGACAGTATAAGTGCTTTAAACGTGATGCATAATTTGAATAGTTACATTGCACAATAGTGATATTTAATTTAAAGCACTTTCTATTAAGGGCTTTAGTAAATTAAAGTAATTTAGAGCACTCTATTACTGTAACTACTGGTAGCAACTGAAACACCTTAATAAATTGTGGTGTTCTAAAAAAATTAAAGTACTTTTTTTAAATAATAAAAGTAGCTAATGCTTTAAAGCACTCTCTTGATATATTTTAGACACAAGCGTAAAGTATTCTTTTTAGCTTATACGAGAATGACATGGTCGACTGCTTTATTAACGTAGCTAGAATTTACAAACCCTCTTAATAAATACGAGTACATCAGAATTTTTAAACTAATTTGAAACTTTCTTAAATGTTAAAGCACTTTATTAAAGTAACTGGTGCTTTAAAGTACTTTTTTAAAGAAAATGGTGCTAAAAACTTTAAAGTATATTAATTGTATTGCAGTGTTTTTAAAGTAATTTAAAGTATATTTTTAAAGTAACAGTAAATAATACCATGTACAGTACCACTATAACTAATATATTTTACGCATGTAAATATGTGTAATAATATTTCAGATACCACCACATGATTTCACTTTATCTGCATCATCTGATATATTCAATTTCAATCCTGTAATAAAACTGACACCTATAAAATACCATTTAACACACCCATCTTTTGTTAATTCTATCACCATTGACACTGCAACCAGTAGAAAAATTAGGATGCAAATATCGCAATACATTTTCAATTCTCCACGACATATTGTAAATCCGGGCGCGGATTTAAGTATAATGAATGTAAAAGTTCAAGTTGCTGCAAGGTAGGGTATCGGCAGACATTAAAAAAAGCTGATAGTAATAAATCTGCATCAGCAAGGCCATTGCCGGGTGTACTGTTACCGCTTTATTAAATTACAGTGTATGTGAAGCATCTGACAATGCATCTTAATCATCGGATTAATCTTTTAAAAGCCACTTGAAAACTACCGCACTGATAAGTCAATTGAACGTTTCGATGGTTGTATAGAGTGGGCTAACTTCGAAACTTTCATCGGGCAATTTTTCTCTGTAATGTAAACGTTGTACTATTGTTAACACTTTTACCATAGAAATGGAAAAGATGTACTTCCTTTATATCAAGTTTTATGCAAGTGCCATAGTATTTTAAAGTAATTTAAAGCACTTTTTTAAATTAAAAAAGGGGAACATTCACCTTTTCTTAAGTTAAAGTGCCTGTAAAGTAATTTAATTCACGTTTTTAAATTTTATTTTTGGTGCTTAAGTAATTTAAAGCATTTCCTTAAGTTAAAGTGTTTAAACAATTTAAAACACATACTTAAATTAAAGTACTTGATGCGTAATCAATGTAAAGCAGTTAAAAATTAAAGTACCTTGTGTTTTATAGCAAGTGCCTTAGTAATTTAAAGTATTTTCTTAAAGTACCTGCATGTTGCTTAAGTAATTTAAAACACTTTCTTAAATTATAGTGTCTGATGCTTAGGTAATTTTAAGCATCTTAAGTTAAAATACCGATTACCTTAAGTAATTTCACGTTTTTAAATTACATTTTTGATGCTTAAGCAATATAAAATATTTCCTTAAATTAAAGTTCCCGGTGTTTAAACAATTTAAAAGCACATCCTCAAATTAAAGTACTTGGTGCTTAAATAATTTAGAGTACTTTCTATAGTATCTATAAGTACCTTGTGCTTAAGTAATTTAAAAGGCACTTTCTTAAATTAAAGTACCTGGTGCTTGAAACTAAAGAATTTTAATGAGTTTTCTTGTTTGAATCACTCAACTAGAATAATTTTCACAGCTTTAGTACATATTGAATATAACTATGATTCTTTAAAGTCCATCCTAACCCTATATCTGAGGTTATCAATAAAAAAGGGGAACTTTAATTGAAACATACTATACACTTCAGTTGGATCAGCCTGTACTTACGTTCACACAGAGTTTTATAAAAAGTACTGTAAATTTAATTTATATAAACAACACAGCACATGCAAGTATGGCGTACTGACAATTTTTAAAATATTTTCATTACGTGATTACCATGAGAAATACAATGAATAATTAATTATCCACAATCAGAATTTAGTGCGGGGCATATTTATGCAACTTCGTGTATTTCGACGAAATGCGAAATACAGAAAGCTTTGATATGGATTTTAATAAATGGGCGAGCGATCGGACGGAAATCGGTCAACGACTAATTTATTCTGAATTTACTAAAACAAATTAACCCGAGCAGCGTTGTTCGAGATAACATCTCGCAATCAAAGGGAAACAGAAATGTTTATAATTACGTTCTGTAGTACTACCTCGCCTTGGATTTGATTCAGTGCGATGAAATATTTCAAAATATGTTACTTATAAAATATCGTCCAGATATAAAATGTGGTCGTTACGAAACTAATACAGTTCCTTACGAAACTGTCACTTGGGTAAAAACAATTTTAAAATGTGTACGAAAAAATTCTTCTATGGTAGACATAGTAACCGTATAGTGACTAAAAATCATACGCATTGGACAAAAACAGTTAGACTAATTTTTCCGAAATAGTTTCGTGTACCTACATACTTTCTTCCAAAATTGCACATATCAATAACATAATATCAGTTCTGCAAAACTAAATCTGGAACATAAGGTGTAAATTTAAACATACTGGGTGTTTCTGTGATTTAAGTTCATTCAACTATTTATAATGCATTAACTATGTCTGTAGTACGATTCGTCGATTAGAAATGAATGATTTGCGTTGTTTCATTCGAAAATGTCTTACTGAAATTAAGAATTAGCAGATATGGTGTACGAGTACGGATGTAGTGAACAGCTATTGTCAACCCCACCAAGCATAATTTTGCTGAGAGATCAATTTCGCCGTCGTTTAGAAGTATGCGGAAATAATTTCGTGCAATATTTGTAGAATTATCTAGCAGTTTTTCAACAGTTTTTAATCTAAAAAAGTAAACACCTGTTTTAAAAATTTTCTGTTTACAATAAACAATAATTACCTAGCTTGCACTAGGGCATAATAGAATATTTATAATTTCTGTAGTTCATAATAACTATTTCCGTGTCTGAAAATTAAGTTAAGAGAGTTCTGTATAAAATAATAGATGTTCACATACTTTAGTTCAAAATTAATATACCGAAACAGCCTATTTCCTTACCTACACATTTGTCACATGCACCAAACGTCACCCATATGTGTAAATAGAGGGCAATTTGTAAATAAAAACAAAAAATAATTAAAAATAATTTATTACCCATTCACAGGATGTTTACTACTTTCGGCTTAACGACATATATATGTTATATTTTCGATGAAGGTCTCTGTTACGTAAACGATTACTTCATAGAACACCAAGGACTTGCTTCTTTTGAGCAACAGTTAAGAGCTTAAATAATGCAGATGAAAATTTATCGTCGGATTATTGCCCAATTTGCTAACACTTTCTTTATAAGCATCTAATTCCGTCTCACAGCCTACTAGTGCTTTGGGATTTGAATAATTACGTTTATGTCTTGGATTAAAAAATGGGATTTAAAAATCAAATGTTTCGTAAGTGTACATTAAAATGATGGATTTTTAGTGGATAGAATTTATTTGGATTACTATCAGTGTATAAAATCGATGAATATAAAAATATTTAGACAAATGCGTAAACATTTATCAAATTTGAGGGGTATGGAAATAGATGCTAAGGACAAACAGAAAAATAATTAATGATGTGTGGAATGAAACTCTTAAATTATAGTCAATTGACGTGTTTCAAATGTTTGATAAAATATTGGTAACATGTTATATTGAGTGCAGTATAACCAAAAGTAATGATACAAATTAACAGAAAAAAAATTAATTAATTAAATGTAATCACATTTTATAGCAAAAATAAATTAAAAACTCAACTGGATGTGTAATTGCTCTAAAATTGAAACAAAAACAAGAATTATTTTTCGTAAAAATGCAATTTCACACTATTTTAAATAAAAAAAATAAATCAGTTAAAATTGTTAGACTTTTTTATAATCAAATATACATACATACATACATATACATATATATTTCTTTATGTCAAGACCTATACAGGGTGAGTCAAGTTTGAATAGTCAAACTTCAGGAATAGATTCCTTACGAAATTTCATGCAAAAATACAACATATCTTCTATCTCGCACTACGACAGATATACATGGTGTTCAAGTTCAAGGAATTTACCCGGTTACTGCAGGAAATATAGTTGATGGTCAGCACTTCGAACACTTGTTATAAACATTTCAATAACAAGAATAATCATTTAAATTGTAATTATTTCATTATTCTGTCACATAAGATTCATTATTTTGTATTTTTATTTAGCAGTACTCGTACAGTGCATCTGACGATTTTTTTTACCAGAGTCCTTTTATGTAGCAACGAGATTGAGCATTCCAAAATTTCCATAGTTTTTTACTCTGATCAGTGGCGTACCAAATATTTTTCTCAAAGGATGTTGTGGATCCCTCGTATCTACGCCACTGGCTATAATTTGAGTCCGATGTTTAGTTCATGATAACCCTAAGTAATAAGTACCTACAAATTTTTAAAAGACTGGTTCTTGTTATTTTTGAGTTACATAATGAATTTGATTTTTTTCTAAACTTGTATCTCTGTTGGAATGTGCGATAAAAGTTATGTACATTTTTTGCTTGGAATTTTATTCCTGAAGTTTGACTACTTAAATTTGACTCACACTGTACATTTAATGTATACTATTTATTGTAAAAAAACATGTACAGAGAAATATTTAATACATTATCTCAAATACATACATATTTTGTGTCTTTGATGGACAATTGAGTACCCATAAAACATTCTAAGATAAAAGTGCAACTGTCTTGTATACTATGTCGTTTTTGTAGTGGTAAATAATTTAAGAGTAGTTTTCTGAACAAAATTAAATTAGGAATGGAAAAATGGTCATCGGTACGGTACTGGATAAAATAGTTACTGTACGTGTCCGTTTTTTCTAATAGCAAACTATTTGCTGAATACCCCGTATATTATGGCCCAGCACACCTAATGCCCACACAATTTTTTAACAATCCTAATAAGGCTGACAATACATTTTTTTTTCGACCATGAAGGTCTGAAGCGGAACGAAATTTGGTTGTCTGCTGACAGTGCTAACACCGTCGTTAATTTGCAAAACCAATAATTACATTGAAACAATTATTTACGGGGCGATAAACTTGAGAAAAAAATAGCTCGACTTATTACAATGACCGTACATTTACTATACGAACGCCTTGCCAATATCGTGCACCTTAAAAAAATTGGAGCAATTAAACAAACTTTGAATTGGATCCAAAATTTTTCAAAGGATTTTTCTTTCAGAAAGAGTAAAAACTAAGGTTAATTACATCGCCGAAATTAAATTTACAGAATATAAAGAATGTGACATGTTTAGACTTACAACAGGTTACTACTTGTAAAATAAAACAGTTGCAATGGAACCGTATGTTGGGATACGTAGTTAGCAGCAACGTCATATTACTATACGTTCATTTTGATTGTGTATGTCGAAAACGCGTGTTTGAATGGGCAAAACTATTCAAGGAGGGGCGTGAATCGGTAGAAAATGATCCACGTGAAGGAGCTCCCGTCACCTCTCGTACTGACGCGAATGTCGACCATTTGCATGCACTGATCACGTCTGACCGGCGCCTAAGCATTCGTGCGTTGTGTGACGAGTTAAACGTCAAAAAAGAAACCGTTCGCAAGATGTTACAAGAAAATTTGAATATGCAAAAGATGTGTGCCAAAAGTTATCACCCGTGAACAGAAAAACATCTGTGAGGATTTATTGTCCCGCATTCCGAGCGACAGTAGAGACTGGATGAGTCGGGTAGTCACTGGAGATGGACCTGGATATTTGAGTATGACCCCGAGACCCGTAAACAAACTCAGCAGTGGGTGGAAAAGGGTGGAGAGCGGTCAACGAAAGCGAGGATGTCCAAGTCATGACTAAAGGCAATGTTGCTCGTTTTTTTCCGATATCCACGGCACCATCCATCGTGAATATGTTCCTGTCGGCCAGACAGTGACTGGACAGTTCTATGTTGGCGTCCTTGAACGGCTGCGGGACCGCGTTTTCCGTGTGCGACCCGAACTCGAGAACGGCTGGATCTTGCACCACGACAACGCGCCAGCCCATTCCTCGTTCATTGTGCAAGATTTGTTGGCAAAAAAGGCATTCCAACGTTGCGGCACCCACCCTCTAGCCCCGATATTGCCCCCTGTGATTTTTTTTGTTCCACAAGATGAAGTTGCACCTCAAGGGAACTCATGATGGCGGCGTACAGGAGGTCAAAGAAGCTGTAACCGTGGTGTTGAACGGGTTAACTGGAACGTTGGAATCGTTGTGTAGAGTTAGAGAAAGAATACAATTTTGGCGAAATTTAATTTGTTTGTTTTTTCATTGACAAATTCCCGGAACTTAATTGCCACACCTCGTATCTGATGACAAAGAAACATATTTTTCTGAACCCACCCTAAATGTACTATCGTTTGCAATATTTATTTTGAACTTGTGACGTATTCATATTGAAATCTGCTTTAAATTTTTAACATTAGTTATTAGTTGTTTCACTTACCAAGAAAGATTTAATGAAATATCTATTCAAAACTTCCAGAAGTTCAAAAACTGTTTTAAGAGAGTGTCATTATTATTGCAAACGATTGTACCATCCATAAAAAAAATGTATATACTTTAAATATGTCCCAGTGACATCTGTGGGCTTTTCGAAACAGAATTGGATTATTAGTGGCAAACACAACAGCCTAACACCTGAACATCAGCAGTTGCTGGTTATTCAATTTTATTCCAGTACTACAAATGAATAATTATGTAGCGTTTATTTATTGGCTTCCTATAACAGACTACTGAAAATTCTATTATGTTTTCTTTTTCCAAGTTACGTCATAAAAGCTACTTTTGTTGTTGCACCTTCTAAGGCCTATAGCTTCAATGAGGTTATGTTCATTAAAATTTTCAGTATATTTTGTGTACTATAAACATTATTTACGAAACACCCTGTATATGTTACATATATCACAAAACCTAACCTTAAAAAACTATTTTTTGGGGTTCTAAGAACCTAAACATTAGTATTTAAAGAACTCACTTCTTGACATAAAGATTCGCTTGGTTGAATTTATTTGTTAAGTGACCCATCAAAAGTCTCAGTTTGTAATTCTACTAAAATTAATGATTGTGAGAAAATAAAAATCTAGAATAAAAAGTCACAATTTTGTCAATAACGTTGAAAGAACTTAAACTAATTGTATCTGATTCGTGATCGTTCTTAAGTCAAACTAATGTAATTATTTGTTGTTAAAAGTAAATTATAATTAAGCTCATGTAGGTGACCTAGGAGATAAAAAAAGTTGCCCAGGTAAAAAGGTACAGAACAGCAATAGAATTGAAGAAATAATTTTGTAAATTTATTCAAAAACTTTTTGGCGCCATAATCTATATAATAAACTTGCGACCGCTCCCGCCATTATTTGTGACCACCGCGTCTCAAATACACACTATTATTAAAACTGACGTAAATTTACAAACTAGAATTATTGTCTCAGGGAACATTGAACCCAATATATCCAATGATTACCGAGTTACAATCCCAATAAATCTAGTCGCCAAGTCAATTACTACTTCGAACCGGCAAAAAAATCTTCAATTAAGTGATGAAATCAACATCAGTAGCCCAGTGTTCATGTACAGGATGATCGAAAATATATCGAAACGTTTTAGTAGTTAGTTTTATAAGTTACGCCTACCTAAGTATGACTGGTGTTGATCACAAATTTTGATGTTTTTAGTTCTTAGGTCTGATCATTTACGCATTTATTATTATTATTTATTGCAGTAATGAAAGCTGAAACAATTGCGACATATACATGTGTCTATGTAATTCAACAACGGTATGAGACTGTCAGAAAGCTTTTGGGAAGAAGAAGGTTATTGGTACACTATAGACTAAGTCTAATTCAGTTTGTAAATACAACCCTGATGTTTCCTCCATCTAAGTCACCCAGTTTTGGGAAAACAAGCTACTTTTGCTCAAGTAAAATCTGTTATCTCTATCCTTTCCAACCTCTTTGATGTACACTCAGAAAAACCGTAAAAGCGAAACGCACTAGCCACTAGTACTATAACTAATAATATTTCTAGGTTACAGAACCTACTTCATTAATACTGATACGAAAACCAAATTATGTTATAGGAGCTTTTACTCAAATTTAGTCAGTTGTACATTTGTTTGTACCTAATTTCGTAAAACAGTTTTGCGTTTTATTGCAATTGTTTTTCATTTTTGAAACTGACGAACTATTCGTTTCAGACATTTCTTTTCATAAGAGTTTTTTGTCGCTTTTCGTGAGATACAAGCCCCTTTAATATCGACACTTATATTCCGACCACGCTGTATTATTGGACTAATACACTTTATAACGATTCTGTTTCGTTATAGGTACAACTGAGATCAAGGCAAGGTTATATCTTCCGCAATCTAAATTTCTCTAAAATTCCAAAAAGATGCACGAAAAAGCATAATGTGTTCCAATACAAATTAATTTTTTAGAGAAATCATATTACAACAATAGAACCACATCAAATGTATAGTCACAAACAAGCGAATTTCATTATCTACAGTTCCGAGTGACTCTGCGGAATGCCGATGTGTCTATTTTTTGTCCACCTTTATTAAAATGAATCTCGGAAACGGCAAAAAGGTGGGAAGCTTACATCGAATTTATTTCTGGCGCAAACAACAAGCGCTTTTGGTGCTATTTAGTCTAAATTAAAGGTCGAACGATGTACCGACGTCCCACGAGAAGATATTTCAATGTCGACAGACTTGAAGGGTATAAATAGGACGTCCGAATAGGTGTTTTTGTGTCAAAATTATATTTTTAAACAGAATATTTTTCAGACAGACGGATTATGTATATTTGGCAAGACAACAATTGAAAATATAATTATAGAGAATCGAAATCGTAGGAGTTAGTTGTTTCAGAATTATATAAAATATTTTTTAAAATAGAAACCTAAAATTCAAATCAAGAAGTTTTTTACATTATAAAAATGATTCTGTTTAAAAAAATAATAAAAAAAGGGTTTACAAACTTTTGGTCATAGTAAAAGAGGTTACAACATGAAAATACCAGGTGTTCTGTTAAGTATGTTACGAACTTTAGGTGGACTTTGGTGCAATTTATCATACAGTAAAACAAAGGCACTCATATTCTTAACGCTCTGTATATTAAATCATTTTATACGGAAATATATATACTGATTGATGATTTTTCGAACGCTTTTGGTAAGTTATATCATAATATATTAATTGAAAATCTCCAATTCTTCGGATTGTCGGATTTACTATTAAAATTGTTCAAATCTTACTTGAATAGTAAATATCAATATGTTCGTGTGTTGGTTACATGTCCGAGTCACTGCTACTTACATCGGGTGTTCCTAAGGGGTTCATTTTGGGACCTTCATTATGATATATGATATAAAAATAAATGATATAAAAAAATCTAAATGCTGAATTACGCTGAAAAAAAATATTTTCAAATCATTATTTAAACCTCCTTTTCAGACTGTCACTGACCGCTCACAGTCTTGATCGTTTTCAGCTCACAGTTCAACTCCATGTCGACCTGATGCAATGTTGGCAAGTTGAAATATTTTTCTAGTACCTACTTACCTATGTAGGTTTTAGACATCACAAATAAACGGTTGTACTAACTATTTTAGAATATCATTTTTTCTTGCTCAGTTCAACTTCAGCCAATAATAATTTAAAATGTTAATACCCAATCAAATCAAATAATAATAATCAAATAATTCTATTAAAAATTGCAAGTAATGCGGTCAACTCAGGTTTTCCGGTAGAAAATACGGTCCAATCAAACGATACCCATACACTCCTGCCCATACGTTGACAACAAATCGCCTCTGAAATTTAAACCGACAAGTAGCGAGTGGATTCTCCTCTCAGCAAATGTAGCTGTTATGACTGCAAAGAAATTAGCTTAGCTGAAATCACAAAACTTCATCCACGTATCTAATAGTAAACGAGTAATAAACCATTTACATACATTACATAAAAAACCTATACCCAATGGGTAAATTATTAAGAAAAGCTTAAAAGTGTTTCGTTTTTAAATACTAAGTAATAAAAAACCATCGTGTTTTCGACAGAAAACTGTCCAATATCGAAATGGCACGCCTCTGATTTGATGCTCAAAAAAGTTATCCAGAGTGAATCTTGAGCTACCGTATTATTAGGTCAATAACCTAGTTACTTAGTTTTTGTACTGTTATTTAACGACAAGGAGTAAAACTATTTTTTTAACGCTAGATACATGAATGAATTTTCCTTAAATATTGATTTATTTGTTAATAAAAACAAATGTAGATAATAAATAAATGTTTTCGAATGTTAGGTTATTACAGTTTAATAATTTTGATATTACGTTTTCACTACGTTTTACAAATAAATATGAATTTTTAGTATTACTCGTAAGTACAATTAATTATTCGTTTGTATTTATGTACAATGTACATCTAGCCTAGAAATTTATTGTTTTTAAGTAGTATGGTACCTACTAACCTGTTTAAAATGCCAGTTCGAGTAAAACTGCACTCATCCGTCCACAGCACTTTATTAATAAAACGTAACAGCGCCATTCGCATTTCGTAAACATTCTCCGTATAACACTACCATTTTCGCATATTCGGAATATGTAAAATTATGCATTGTTAATTTACGACAAATACGCGAGACCGTAAATAAACAAACTACTGCTTACTGCTTGTATTCTCTCCATCCCCCCTCCAAATGTGTGGCGTGATCTACAAATTTGGGGGCAAAGAAATGCGGGAAATGCAGAAAGTGCTAAATGGGGGTAAATTTGAATAACACGCTGAAGTGTTAGACGATATTATGTATGTAAACATGATGTGGCAACGATGTTTAATCCGGCATTCGATTGTCGTATGGGTGCGTCATCAGAAAGCTCGTAGCGCTCCAGGAGCGTCGTGTTACCGATTTTTATAGAGTGATTTGTAATTTTTTTAAAGGTCGAGTAAAAAATATTTTTTTTCGATTTTCTGCCTTTATGAGGCCTTCCGAATACGTGGTTAAAATTAATGACATTCTGACTGACTCACCCTGTATATGACACTTTTCAATGCTCTGCTTGTTAGGTCTAAACTCAAGTACGCTAGCATTGTGTGGGATTCTAGTTATAAGGTGTTTTAATCTGAAATAATACATTTCTCCGGAACCTTGACAATCTCGGTACAAAAGGTTCCGATTTTGATTAAATTAATCAACAACCGACAGAATCGTAACCCCGGCCAAGATTCCGCCGCGATACGTTCTAAGAGAGAACAGGCGGAAAATGGAACCGGATTTATGAGGTACTGGAAAGCAGGAAACTATATGTGACAGGCTCAATGTCAGCCAGCTGCGATGTTCGTGTTGTGACAGGGTTCGGTGAGATTTAACACATCGCTTAGTCTCGCATAGGTTATTAGAGTTAACGATAGAAGATCTTATCGCGGGTATTTAGCCGTGTATTACATTCAATCGTCAGTTATTAACACCGGTGAGACTGAAATTAAGCGATTTGCCAAGGTTGGTGTACCAGGTGGCCCAAATTGAATACTTGAGAAATGTAAAAAAGGCATCGTTGAGAGATATTCAATAAGTTGGATCACTTTCCATTTCGCTCCTAAAGTTTTCCCCCTACCGACGCAGTTCCCCCTGTTTACTAACCCAACAACGATTTTATTGTTGTGTCTATGGTTATAACAATATACAGGATAATTTCTGACATTTTGATTGTCAACACGAGAATTGTTAAAAAAAACAGAAATTAACCAACATTATGCCAATGTTAACAGTACAAACTTCTGATTACCAAAAATAGTTAACTGAAGAAGGACTGCACTGCTATAAGGGTTGAGCAAATGTAAAATATCTAATCTACTTTTATCGATATATGCAATTTTTTAAATAAAACACTTAAATACATCAATTTTGTTCAGAAGGGGGATAGTTTTTTGAGAGACATCGAAGTCTTATCTACATTCTAGATAGGATAACATCCCTATTAAAAATCTTAAATATTAGTAGCAAGTAGAGTTGAGTTGTGTATCAAATGAAAAATTTAAATTATATTATCTTAATTTTTATAGAATTATAAAAAAAATAAAAAGTAGTACTATTTGAGCGCAAAAGAGAAAACAGATAACAATGATAGTATAATAAACAGAAGAAGAAAGAAGCTTGCATGATCTCTGATTCGTAATTTGTTAATTATGAATTTAAAAGGATGAGATAGTGTTTTCTATAAATGCAAATCATTTTAAACATTTAATAACTGAATAATCTGAGGCTTAACAAATAACAAAAATTATTATTTCATGCCACCTGGGTATTTTGAAACATACCGAAAGAAAACGACAAAATAGCTACAATATGCATGTAACTAACAAGATTTCATATTCAAAACATTAAAAGTTAAATTAAAAAGCGAGGGATGGTTGGTTGATTGTGTCCAATTTATTTAAGTATCTTGTAATTTTCTTGCAACATTTTATAATATATATATATATATAATATATGTCAAACGAAAGCTTAAAGACGAAGCTGAAAATTGACCTAAGCTGAGTACATACAGTAATGGCAAGAAAATTATGCAATAGTGACTAAAAACTCTCTCAAATAAAAACAAATATTTGCTGGTTATAGAACTAACCATGCGACATTAAAAGTTGGACAGTCTAAAAAAAATCGTAAAACCTATTGCAATTAGAAGAAGATTGTAGCAAGTTTAAAAATATTTATTTCTACAAACGCCAATAAAAATATAATGTAAAACAATTAAAAATGTTTAAATCAAAGAAATATTTATTTATTTTTAAATGTACAGTTAGAGAAATTACTATTAGACTAAGTAATTCCATGGTCTATCTCATTAGTAGCTCTAATAGTAATTATTTTTGTGAAGCTTGTACCAGGGTAGGAGAGCAATACTGTCAGGCAAAGTTTTGGAGAAAATTTGGCCAGCAATGATCTTATTTTGTAACGAGTCTTCTATATAACCCTTGGCTACTGTACTGGATTTCCATTCACCGTGTCTCTTAATTGTAGTAAGATTAGTACCAGAGTCTGCCAACAAACTAGCCCAAGATCGTCGGCAGCAATGTAAAGTATAAAGGTGAGAATCCAAATCTAGAAATTCAGCAATATTGGCAAGCATCTTACCAAATGTGTTGATTCCAGCTGAAGTCGTAGCACAATTATTTCGCTGGACGAAGGACTGTGTACTTTTTATAATAGTTCAAATATAATGAATCTAGTAATAACGAAAGTTCGTTGCACATTAATTATTGTGTCATATATAAACAGCTAGTGAAGTTACCAAACCTTCGACATTACTGAATATCAAATTGAATAGTTATTCACGACAATAGGCTCTAAATACAACGAAAATTACGACAACCTTCTCCATGAGATGTTTTTCAACTTTTTCGGATGATATCTTTCGCATAAAAAACAACCTATAACAACAATAATATTGTAATATTTGTTTATGTCCTGATTTATCTTCATTTTCTTGATCACTTTCCATGTCACGAGCTTTGAAGTTACTTGTCAACAAACGGTCGAACTCTCATTACCTTAGCAACAATAAACTTGCTCAATTGGATTTTAAAATTATATTTTATACATTTAATAACATAAGAAATGCGTTGATTTGCACTTTTAACAGTGTTTGTAGAAAAAATAATGTGTGATATATGTACTAAAGTTGTTATTTGGTGGGTATTGGTGTAAAGGCAAAGACACCACAAATTTGATTATTTCACTGTGAGAAATACGGCGACTTTAAGCCGGCATGTTTCGAGATAAGTTTGACAAGTTCGTAGAGTAAAATCGATCAATCCACCTTGCAACTAAGTAGTGAAAGTTTATTTACCTACTCGTCCAAATTTACATAATCCATTAAGTATACAGACATGAACTAATTTCACAAACTGGGGCAAATCCCAAATTAAACTTATTATTGCAAGATATGCCCGTACTTGTTTTATCTGGAGGATATTTAAACAAAAGTATATCTGTGCAAAGACCTCGACTTCCGTAAAAACAGAAACAATTTGCGAATTTCATGAATGGACCCATTCATCGACAACGGTGCCACGTCCGAATCATTAATTATTTTAAAATGATAAAACACTTTAATTAGAAAAATAAAATGTCCAGCAGGTCAATGGTTATTTGTTTCCAATACAAGTTTTATTAATAGATTTTATCTCTGGTTATAATTCATGTTTATTTTTGCGTCTCGACGTTTTTTATTGCGGAGTAGTAGCGTTAAAAGTATATTTTTACAACTATTTGTTATAACGGCATCGCGTCATTTGCAATCGAGGGACAATAACAATAAAATGTACGGCAATAACTAATGTTACATGCTTGTACAAGGTGTGCTGAAAAAAAAATCCTTACAAATATGACAGGCAATTAAATGTGACTATTAATATTTTTGAATAACCAGTGGCGTAGTTTTTGTGAAGGTTTAATAACAAGACTCCTCCGAGTCTCTGCCACTGGTTCACATATTTACACAGAAATAGCATTTTCTACAAATATAAATAATTTTAGACATTTAAGAACTGAATAATATAGAGTTTAGCAAATAATAAGAATGTTATCTCATGCCACCTATGAATATTTAAATATACCGACGTAAAACGAATAGCAGTTTAACCAACAAATTTTTAGGTACAGAAATATTTCAAAATAGGTATTTCTTTTAAATTCAACTGTATATGTAAATATTAACTTAAACTTACATAGTTCTGCATATAAGATTATTCACTTTTGTTTATTAGTATGTGAAATAATTGTTAAAATGTGGGGTTAGATAGCAAACTAATGCGTGTCTTACGATCGCCTTTTAAAAGTTATTTTTTTATTTGAGGAGAATTTAAATAGTAAAAGTGGATAAACAAAACATCAATAATTTTATTTTTTACTTTTGTTTTACGCGTTTTATTTTCAAGATATCTATTCTTTAAAACCACGAATTTAATCATGTTATGCTGAGAAATACAGCGACCTTAATATGGTTAATATCATTTCCCCCAAGTTTCGTCAAACAACGTCAGAGATGATTGGAAATATTTGAAAAGCATTTAGTGCACTGGAAATCAGTAACTTTATTATTAAGACTTTTGGGTCTAACACAAGTAATCACCCCCTTATTAAAGAAATGAGCTGTCTTTTCTAAGACCAAATGCAAGCGCAATATATTCTAAAGACGTATGGCCATTAGATGGCCTTAAAGTTCTTGAAAAATGTTTTAAATAACTCTAATGCAAGTCAATAAAATTTAATTTTTTTGTATGACGCAATAATACATAGTGTTTAGTAAAGAATAAGCCATACTTTAGCTAGCTTCCTTAGGCGAAAATAAGATGATTTAAATGAACATACCGTAACACAATTTTGCTTCCTTAAGAAATTGTAAGTCTGAGAATATTTTGTATTTCATTTTTTTACGATAATTTCCTTATTTACTGTGTAATTGAACTAAAATTTCGGAAAGGAATGTTTTTTTGTGTTATAAATACGAATGTTTGATTGATTTTTGCGTTAAATGTACAGGGCGTTTTCAGAGCCTATGTCGCTATATTATTAGTTTAATTTTGAAACAGCCTTCTATTAGTTTTTAAAAAGTTGTACTTCTTGAATGTCGCTAAAATGCACCATTTTAGAGAAAACTGCGTTAACATATTTGTTAAGCTTGGAAATCTACAAATAAATCCTATAAAAAAATATGAATTCAAAAAGTTATTACAATTAGCATTACGTTTAACACATCACATCACTACTAATAATGATGGTAATGTTAAAAACGATAAATAGACAGCTCCTTCTTTGGACTCCCCGTATTTCTGCAGTAATGAAGTTCGAATTCACACCAAGGACGGTCATAAGCATAATTTAAATGGCAAATTGTCCTATTGTGTTTACATAAAACCCGCTTCCATCATCGTGTAATTTCCACAGCACTGTCTACACAGTATTTACACTTTCTATGACCAAAAAATGAAAAAAAAGCATAAACACAAGAAACAAACTCCTTTTTACATCACCAACACCATAACACTGCACCTGTATCTACGAAAACATAAACCGCGCTGCACGTTGTGTGACGTCACACGTTTTGTTTATATTCCATGGCAATTTATTAATGTTAATATTTTATTTACTGTGTGACTATTGCCGCCAGACACATGTACTGACCTTTCAAACCAATGTAAAATTCATACAACTTGTCCATTGTTAAGGCAAGAATATATGAGTTCTTGAAATGATGGTAGTTTTACTCAAAACACTCTGTATACATTAACGGTCATTCTCACCTTAAAGTTATCTAATGAATTAAACCTTATCCGTTTTTAACAAACTCATGCAAATTTAACTGCATAATTAATTCAGCTATAAATTAAATCCTAAATATAAAAACGCGTGAAGGTAATCTTGTCAATTATAGTTACATAGAACGCCTATTGCGTCGTTCCTGTTAGTGCCGCGAACTATAGGATTACAATAATTTCTATAATCATCAGAATAGAGCTTGTAGAATAGGTAGCTTCTTAGAAGAACTGTTTTCACTTATATTCCACAGGTTCACAAGTATCTGGAAAAGTATACCGAAGAAAAATATGAAGAACCAAAAATAATATTCGTGTGGTACGCATGAAGAAAATTCGTACATAGTAAATGTTTTAAAATGAAAATAGTCTTAGGTTTGGCGGCAATGAAAAGTAGGAAATGTAGCTTTACGAGGTTCTGGCAGATTTATGTTTTATTTAAATATCTTTCAGAGTTGATAAATATGTTAGCTCTTTCTTAATAACTTCTGGATAGAGGCAGTATACTCGTAAATATTGAAACGACAAGTGCTACTTATTTAAGTAGTAATAAAATTATGTCAAGATTATTTTTTCTATTAAACAACGAATGCACTAAGTAACGTCTAAGACTGATTGTAAATTCGTAAACAAAAATTGTCCGCTTGACAAAATATTCTCGAAATAAGCACATCTACACAGCAAGTAAATGTACGTAATTAAAAATAATTTATGGTGAGGTGAGATAAAATGCTTAACAGCTTCTCGTATGTAAGCAGACCGATTTCCTGGTAGGCTGTGCCAAATGTAGCTACTTTTACCGCGGCATGCAACGCGGGCGTGACACGAGAAATTTACACGAGAATCGTGGAAGAGATGGAGATCCAGGGCGTCCACGGCGTATTGCAGCAGCTGAAGAACACATTTTAGAGATTGTTGAAGAGAATCCCCTAATAACTACCCGATAAATCGCTCGACAAGTACAAGGAGTGTCCCTATCAATATCTGTAGCAAATACAGCGTGTCTAATCATTACTACCAAGAGATTATCCCTAACAAATTAGATTTTGAGAATGGTTGCTGCAACAAAATACTCAAAATCCCATATTTACAGCTAACGTATTAGTTACAGATGACAGATGAAGCTATACACGTAAATGTACAGAAATACATAAAAACACTGCCACACGTTTACCGCCACGGTATAGAACAGCTGTTCGATGTGGTTCAAAAAGTATTCAGCATAATATTTTGTATACTTGGGAAACATCTTTGACGCTGCCGCACGATAATATGCACTTGTCACACTCCTATAAATCAGCACCTTTTCCGTCATCTAGGCATTTGAATACGCCATGTTTGTAAATACACAAAAAAAACGCGAAAAATTAAATTTCGAAAAAGAAGTACTGAAAAAATATTTCAAACTAATCAGAGTACCGTAACCGTATACTTACGTTATTTATCATCTACTGACGACATCTGTAGGCCACTAATGCAAGGTGCACTCACGGCGATAAATGTTTAAACTTCTTGTGTTGTTGTGTAATTAAATTCTGTTAATACTAGTAATAGCAACAATATTGACAGTAAGCGACGATGTCTGCAAAAAATAATTAGTAATATTTTAAACTATAACATTCCAAGATGTTTACAGTGTTCTGTAAAAATGACCCTTAGATTATAACTAACTTTGCATATTCTGCATGGTTTGGAGCATGGAGCAACTAGCAATGCAGTATTCATAACCTAGAACTTAACTGTTACTTTAAATCAGCTAAGTGACTAATTTTAAACGTGTTATAGTAATTAAATAAAGTTTATGTCGGATATTTTAGTGGATAATTATGATGAATCTGCAAGGAGTGAAAATGTAGTTTTGGCAGTGTGCAACGAAAGAACGAAGAACGAATACAAAATACTGCAGATAACCGGATTAGCTGTTATCTATCAGGTACTTAGACATTATTATTATTAATAAAAATGTTTATTTTCGTCGTTTCTACACTTGACAATGTTTAAAAAACGACCGCATGGTAGTTGACATATCTAGCCATGTCGGACGATGACTGATTGTCATAGGCGCCAACTTTCCGTAGGAAAAGAGGGTTTTGCCCCATTTTTTATTGGGCTAGAATTCCGAAAACATTTTTTTATTATCTTTTAGACCTCCCTGAGCACGTCGTTAAAATTGTTGTACTTAGTCATAGTTAACCCTGTATTTAAATCATTTTCGAGCTGCCCTTTTTGAGTTTTTGATTTTTTATACAAAATTGTATTTGTAAGAGTAACATTTTTTGGTTTAGTTTTGAATCACCTTGTATGTTGCACAAATACAGTATCACTCTGTTAGAAGACTGCAGTCATAACATAAACTCTGCTTTCATACATTATAGATGTTTGATTTCCCATTTGTATCAAATTCCATAGATAATACATGTTATGTCTTAAAAATGACAAACTATCTCTGGTTCAACTTTTATCGAATGCTACTTTAATAAGCTGAGAAAAAACTAACTGTACCTAATGATTCCTCAAAGACTAATGGAGCTATTGAACTTTTCCCACAGCAAAGCAGACACTGTCTGGTTTTTATGAGCTCATTTATAAAAAAGGGGAATTTGAATATGATATATTGCTGCTTGGAGAACTTTTACCGAATTAATTTTCGTTTTACTGAAAGGTGTTAAGATGTACACTTCAATTAATTATTTCTAAAAATACTTTATAGTTCCGACAAGCTTACTGGAATCGCTTCGTAATGACCCACTATTTAAAACGATACTACGAGTGTACAAAGAACGTATAATTTCAAATTTAAAATTGTACCCGCATTGCACTGTTACCAGCTAAGATATAATTAGAGATCCTTGAAAAAAATATAACTAGGAATACTATCAAATTACTATTTATATTTTTCTTTTGAACTTTTAATGTTCTGGCGTCGATATCCAGTAATTCATGACACAGCGGTGGGTGAAATACTGGAAGTTAGAGATTGCCTTTGGCAATAGTTCAAGAATTATCGATCATTCTGTAGCTGTCAACAGTAGTTCAATAATGTCAGTCTATTCAAGATATTTTGCATCGGAACGGTTATATATCAAACTGGAACACCAAAACAATAATAATATAACAAATTGCCTATGACAACTGGTGGTCACGAGGATGGTCCTATTTGTATTCTCATTGTCAATATGAGATTGTGCAGTAAAAGAAATACTACTAAAACAGTTACCATAAATTTGTGCTTACAATTCTGTCGTAGAAAGTCAGTTATTGTGGTAAATGAAGAAGTATCATACTAAATGGGTTGTAGCACTGTTTACTACAAATTGTATATAAGTAGTGTGTGCAGGTGGTCATGCACACATTATAAAACAAGCATGCCAGAACTTAGCCGAACAGTTCGAATACAGCAGTCGATAGCAAGGTGAGAAGTAGGTTTTCTTTATTACCTTTGTATATATCCGATTCTGGTTTATGAATTAATAGTGAATTTGCATATACAGTATGCGCCAAAAGTATGGAATAAATTCAATAAATCGACGAAACAATTATTTTTTGGGAAAAACCCTCGAACAGGTCGATTTTTAATTTAAAAAATACATATTTTAGCGTAAAATGCGATTTTCAAATGTCATTTGTTTTCGAGTAATGACGTCATCGATTTTTTTTAAATGGCAACACCATATTTTTTTCCTTGATTCTGAAAGATCGTTTAATTCTCTATCAGACAGTACTAAAATTTTGCCCTCTTACATAGGAAAGCTTTCGAGTAAATGACGATTGAATGTTAGAAAACGTAAATTTTATCCATGAAAAAGTAACAATTCTGAGGTATGTAAAATAAAATACAATTGATAAATTTTATACTTAAATTAAATGTTCGAATTGCCATCCACCAACTTCTTGACAATGCGCAAGTCTGTGAAGAAATTCTTCTTGCACATTATGAATGATTTCTGGGGTAACTCTGCGTATTTCGTCCCGAATGCGATTTTGAAGTTCTCTTTTGACTTCAAGTATCCCCATAAAAAATAGTCAAGAGGTGTAAGATCTGGCGATCTTGCAGGCCATTCTATCGGTCCGCGTCTGCCGATCCACCTCCCAGGAAAACAGTTGTCCAAAAAAACCCGTACAGGGCGCGCATAGTGCGGAGGTGCACCGTCTTGCTGAAACCATATGGTATCGTCAGGAATGTCAGGGTCATTATCGTTAGGAAAAATTACTGCAAGGGCTGGAACAAGGTCATTTTCTAGAAACTCTAAATATCTTTGTCCTGTAAGGGTTCCTTCACAGAAGAAAGGCCCTACTATTCTGTCGGCAACTATTCCAGCCCACACATTTTATTTCTGAGGGTGTTGGGTATGTGCCTCTGCCATCCAATAAGGATTTTCCCGACTCCAATATCTGCAAGTTTGACGGTTTACTGTACCATTAAGACAAAATGTGGCCTCATCTGAAAAAAGTATTTGCCGGCGTAAATTTCTATTTCCTTGACATAAATCCATTAGAATTTCGCAATAGTGTAAGCGGCGATCGGGATCATCTTCATTGAGTGTCATTGTTTAATGCAACCAATCGTGAAGAATTATGAGGATTATCCACCATACTTATCAAAATGTTCTGTTTCTGATTTTCATTAATGCTTGGACGTCCAGGTTTTGGAATATTTACAACATTGCCAGTTTCTCTAAATTTAGACTCTACCTTACTGACTGTTGATTGGCTGATAGGGCGATCTGGATATTTTTCATTAAATAAATCGCAAATTTCCTGCTGAGTTCTAGTCATATTCCCGCATCCGATAAGAATTAAAATTTCAATTCTTGAACAGTTAAATGTGCCATAATACTTTAAATTGAATAATAATTTCTATGTCGCTTACCATACTTATTAGAAAGTCGGTGTGACAATGACACTTTGCAAAGATTTTCACCTACGTGATCCACAAAAGAACTATGGAATTCGAAAACTAAACTTGATAACGTTTTTGCTTTATTTTAATTGATTTACGTTTTCTAACATTCAATCGTCATTTACTTGAAAACTTTCCTATGTAAGAGGGCAAAATTTTAGTACTGTCTGATAGAGAATTAAACGATCTTTCAGAATCAAGGAAAAAATATGGTGTTGCCAATTAAAAAAAAATCGATGACGTCATTACTCGAAAACAAATGACATTTGAAAATCGCATTTTACGCTAAAATATGTATTTTTTAAATTAAAAATCGACCTGTTCGCGGATTTTTCCCAAAAAATAATTGTTTCGTTTTTATTGAATTTATTCCATACTTTTGGCGCATACGGTATTATGTGTCTCATATTAGGTTTGTTCCTGCAGCAGTTGAAAACGGTTTGAAACTGTAAGAAATGTTCGTCCAACTACTTATCGACCAGTTAAGTTGAGAACGCGTTACCATTGAATTTGACGCAATAAATAATTGGACGGACATTTTTGATAGTTTCCAAACAGTTTTCAACTGCTGCTAAAACAAACCTATTATAAGAAACGATCATCATTTATTAAACAGAGTAAATTTCAATTTTCGGCGAATAGTAATTTAATGTTTCAGAGGAAATGGTGCCCATTTTGAATAATTTCATTAGTTTTAATTTTTATTTTATTACTAACTGTCAAATTTTAAAGACAAAGCCTACCAGTAACTTTTTGATATCTTCTAACAAATACTATTAACATCGTTAGATTTTCTTCTTTTACTCCCGACAATGGCAAAAACTGAATATCAGATCACAAAGATATAATACCGTTTGAACGTATGTATTATAATCAAGAACCAATTATCATTCCGAGCATACCGTACCAGGTATGTGAACTCGATGGTTTGGCACTCGTAAGTCATATCAAAAACCTCATTGTTATGTCCCATTGGTGCTTAAATAATGATATATTTGACTCTAGACTAAGAACTCTTGCACAACTCGTATTGCGTACAGAATTCAAATGAAACCGTACTCACTAAAATCGCTTCCATTTAACGTCTTAGGTGTGATTTTAATGTGGTTTTGCAACAAACGGATAAATATAGTGATACCCACGCAGAATTAAGCAAAGGTGAATAGAATATAATGGATATTACTATACGAGTTGCAGAATGGAATTTGTTTTAGTTATAAGCTGTATAATGATGAAGGTTTCGTTGAGCGCAGCCACAGTGTTACATTAGCTTTTATTTGTATATGGTAGGCGTCCACTTTCATTGAAATAGGCCACAAGAATTATGTTAAGGTTCCTACTAATTTATCGATTAACATTTGTCAAAATTATTTTTATGTTTCTTGAGAATGGGATGGAATGGAACTCTTCTTTCTTTTTCGTCTTTTTTTCCAAAGTTCGTCTCAAACTCCTGAACTCATGTTCAGTAGTGGACACTTGTCGATTTTTTACAAGAAAAATATACAATAGCAAGTATATTAAAGTACATAGCCCTTCGTTTAGCGAACATTAATCATTCAAGGATGAATGTGCCATGGCTCCAGCTGGAATCAACACATTTGGTTAGATGCCTGCCAATATAGTTGAATTTCTACATTTCCCTGATTCTCACCTTTATACTGACATGCTCCTGGTGCTAATCTTACTACAATTAAAAGAAACGGTGGATGGTTACAAAACAAAAGAGAATCCTGGCCAAATTTTTTCCAAAACTTCGGGAGATAACATTGCTCCCTGCATTGGTACAGGTTTCACATAAATAACTACTACTACAGCTACTAATGAGATTAGCCATCGAATTACTTGATCTTTGATTTACATTGTCTTAAGTCTATTTTCACACCACCTGACATTTTAGATACCTACTGACAGAATGCGTTAAAAATTATATATTTTACTGACGTGTAGAAAAATATTATTATTTTGTTGTAAATAAACATTTAGAACTCCATTTGATCTACAGATTAGTTTTTTTATTGATTTCTTCCAATGACATTAAGGTATACCTAGTTTATTTTAAAAATATTGCTATTGATATACTTAACGTTCGCAAAATTCTATGTGCACTACCAGAGCTGGGCAATAATTAATTACTCAGTAATTTAATTATTAATTAAATTACTAATTAAATTATTAATTAAATTACATTTTGAGTAATTGTAATTGAATTACTTTTTTGAAACCAGTAATTGGTAATTGGCAATTAAAAATTTTCTGTTAAGTAGGTAATTGTAATTTTCTCCACTAAAATAATTCATTACCACGACTAATTACTTTTCAAAATTAACGGTCTAAGAAAGAGATTTTCAAAGTCTTATACCATTAATAAAGACTCACAAGATGCCATCATTGCCGCTACTGTACTGCCTAATGTCAAGCTACCTTGGGCAAACGTTCTCAAAGAAACTGAACCCGCCGCAGACACCAAAACAATAATAAAACTAATCTTGGACAATTCAATCTCATTATTTGATTCTCAGATATTCAATAAACAGGATCCAGAGTACCTTTCCAGTTAACGACTTTTTTTATTTTAAAGAAGATCCCTTATTGGATGAAGAAGACATTGTCCAGAATAACAGATTTTAGGACTTACTGAAAAGTAAAATTGAACTAGAACTTCTCAAATTCCTAGAAGACAGGAGAACAACGATATATATGCTAAATGATTATCAAAAGTAAAAGAAATTTTCATTTAATATAATACGAGTCTACCATCTTCGGCATCCGTTTCGCAACATATATAAACTCTCCACAACGTAATGCTCTTACAGATGAATTGTTTGAACAACTAGTGTTTTTAAAGACAAATGTATTTAATATGTATTTTTTTTGTTAATTAATTGTATTATTGCCTCCTGCTTATTAATTATTTGTACTTTTCAATATTCCTCAAAGATTTAAAGGTCTTCATGTTCTAAACATTTTTAGCAAATTGAAACAGTAACTTTATCAATTACCCAAGTAATTAATAATTGCATTAATTTTATTTTAAAGTAGTTAAATTCCTGAGTAATTAATTACTTTTTTCAAGTAATGGTAATTGGTAATTAATTACATTTTGAAAGTAATTTGCCCAGCTCTGTGCACTTCTGCTTTGGTGTAAATATACAATATTCTATGTATATAGATAGAGGCTCAACCTTATGGCAAAATGCGTATCCACTTTTGGGCCTGAGATAGTATTAGGTAAGGACTATCGACAACTTATTGTTCACGGAGGTTTTCTTTGCTTGTTAAATCATTGAATCACACAAAACACTCAAAATTGACTGTCGTTAACAACAGTTCTCGACAGACGGACAAATCTCAGGCCCAAAAAACCCTAATGTAAAACACGATGTAATATAACGGAAAGTCAAACATAAAGGCGTTTATTTCTTGTTCAACTTTAAAAACATTTTGCCCTATAGATATTTTTTATTAGGGCCTTTGTTTTCAAGATACAGGGTGTAAACTTGTTAATCGAATACGCATTTTGCCATTAAGGTTGCGCCTCTATCTATAATTTCCCACTCAACGTATAACACACAACTTCGTATACAATAATTATGTCCAACATTCAGTTGGCAGAGGTATGACATAATCCTTTGAGTTAATAAAAATATGCTTTTAAGCATCATTGTGTCTTCTGTTGATAGAACAGAATACTATGTTATTTAAATAGGATATAAGCTAATAAAATTTTAATAATAAATCAGAAGACAAAGATGTTTTAGCTATGTGTCAGTATGAACATGATGACAGAAAAACCAAGTATTTTTAGAAAGTGAATAGCTATTTATAGATCAAATTTGACAGTTACGGGAACTATTTAATTTTGGTTTTGATTTAATTTTGCCTATTAGTCCATCAACACCACCGTAATAGTTCTTAGAAAGTTGGTTGGTTTAACATACGAGCTTAAGGGGTAGGCATTTTTTGAAAATGAGTAATTTAAATATATTATGTTGAGGCTTAAAATAGACTAGATATTACAAGCAACATGACGGAAGCTAAATTACAAACAACATCCTGAAATCATTACCACATATCAATAAGAACCACGCCGTTCTAACACAGGCTTGAAATGACTAATCAACGGATAAATTCAAATTCTGATATCGTTACATCACAGCAGAAAGGAGCTGCGACTATCACTACTAGTTTATAATTCATTCAGAAACATTATAAAACAAGAAAACGTCCTTATTTGCCTTCATTAATAATAAGCTATGAGCGGCTCCTAGTAAACAACTGAAATGGCACCGGGCAAAGTGAACTGAGCACAATTCTGTTAAGAACCCTGTTATCCGAACTATAATTATTATACTTTCTGCATTTACACACGCATTCTCCAGACTTACACTAGCCTTCGCGTTTTGTAAACCTCGTTAATCTTTCCTGACAACATCGTTGGAGCTTACATCTCTGCTGATTATATTTAACTATCCTAGAAAAGATGAGTCGGTTTGCAACGCTTACTCACAGTATTTTCCCTAGCAATTAAACGCATCTATTAAGTGTCAGTCCTTTAATAATAATCACATCAACGTTTCGATTCCCATTGTCGATTATTTATACATTCTGGCACGACAAACAACCGCTCGTATCCTTGATTCGCCGATGCGGGCACTTCTACCAAAATATGAAATATGCATGGTCATTGCGCAAACCACCTTTCCGATGTGAACTGTCAGTCAACGAGGAAATATTGCTTTCAGGTGTATGTTTATGTCACAAGAGGCATTGTGAAAGTCTTTTTTTATTTTTACCGCATCATTATCATAACACAGGATTCGCCTTGATAGCCTTCTGGTTAGTTTGACGTGCATTGTTTGTACAACAATGTTGTAAGGTCTTTGCCTGCAATCTCTCTACAGAAAATTAAAAAAATACATTCTAAATAATATTTTTTCAGGAAATGCAATCCCTAGATAGCGTTTTTTGTGTCCATCATAGAATGTCGTGTCAATGGGGAAATTGCATGTATTATTTTTATCGAACTTCGTGGGAAAATGAGCCTAAAAATGGTATTTAAAAATTTAATCTGGCCACGCCCCCACAAAACGGTCGTCGCCACAGCGTAGACCTGTGACGTCAGACGCCGTTCGCGCGTGTAGTTAGTTCGTATCTGTATACGATTTCCATGCTTTCACACAACGCAATACATACATTTAGAATAGTTAATTTGTCATATTATTAGGTGCTATTGTATTAAATACACATTGGTATTGAATGAAATTGCAAAATAGACTTGTAAAATGGGTACAGAAATTGCAAATGGAAGAAGTATTGCATTATCCCATTATGCACGAATACAGCGGCTGATAAAAACTAATTCACCGTGCTAAAAAATGAAAGAAAAAAAAATGTGGTGTAGGGCGATGATGCTCGACGAAAGGAAGCATTGCACATTGATTGCTTGTGAAGACTATTTTAATCTAACGTTCATTGGAAATACAGGTAGATTTACGTTCATCGAAAAAATTAAAATATAAAGTAAAGAATCAACTAAATTTATCTATTAAGCTACCACAATGTATACAGGGCGTTTAGAACATCAATGATAAGGCAAACTTTTAATTTTTTTTCTCATTTATTATATTCAGCGCTTCATTTCGATTCCAAATGACATGTTCTGTATTTGCTTCTACCCTTGACGTGTTGTAGAATGTTATTTGAGGCATTTATAAAATTTTGCTATCTGACTTCACTACATTACCTGTTCTATTCTGAAAACATAATAAACAATTATGATAATTACATTTTTGGATTTTTTTTTAATTTAAAATTTGACGTTTGAAGTTTAGTGGACAAATAATTTATTATGATTTTTTTTTGTCTTAAATCTACGTAAACCATAAGAGAAGTATTTTTAAGAACAGAAAAATCTTGTTTACTTAACATTGAAAATTGTTAAATTTGAGATAAAAGTGCAGTAAAATGTAAATTTGGAAAAAAATATTTTTTATTATTTTGTTTTGAGACTTACTCTCATTATAGTGACTACAAGAAATATGATCATCTACATAATTTAAAGATGAGCAGTCTTGTGCAGGAAACGTTGGAACGGCCTCTTTGCGTAATCTATTGCGCAAATCGTTAGAAAACATATTATTTTCAAAATGTATTTGACATAGTTTGTATGAACTATTACTAATCCTGAGTAGCTTTTCTAATAAATCTTCTCTATTAGAAGCCACTGCACAGAACTTTGCTCTAAACTAAAAAATTGTATTTGTGAAAAATATAAATATGTATATTTTAAACTTCAATTTCATAAGAAGTATTTATATTCCAATGTTATACCTACTTAAGAAATAAGATAATAGGTAAGGCAATAGCTGTAAAATATCATTTATGGTTTGTACAGTATATTATAGATTACTTATAACTTATTTATGTCTTTAGGAAATTTAAAGAATCTTAAATAACTATTTATAGATGATATGATGAAACATCTACTGCTGCGCAGCGGCTCATTCCTCGATCAGACTCAAAATATTGCTTTAATACGGCTCTGTTCGCACTCCCTGAGTTGGATGTAAACTGAGGTGCGAGCTGCTATGCGCGACTTATTATTTCGGCCCCAGTGTTTCTACTGGTCTCCCTATACTGTGGTTTAACATCGTTATTCGTTACTTTTAATTATTATTTTTCAAATGAAAACAAGTAGTTTCTCGTGAAATCCCAACAGCATTGTCGCCGTAATTGCTACGAGCGTCACCTTGTATAACCATCATTATAGTATTTTTTTACTTGATAATATATATTTTATTTCATGATTTTAATACGAGAAAAGGTAATAATTATCCAATAATTGTACACTAGAGCAATTTACAAAAATTATTTTTTTCTTACATTTACTATTGAAAATCATCGTATAATGGTTTTTAATGCAATCATTCATCTTCTATATATGGCTTTTTCAGAAACAATGTACAATACGCATACTATATTTATCAAAGTAAAGATTATGACGTTGAACCTTTCTAGAGAGATCATTATCGTTGAATTTCCATATTAAGCCAAGTACGACTGCTGTGCGAATTGATTTTTATAAGCCCATTTCGTGGAAGAAATGAAAGAAGAGGGGCGGCAACAATAATAAATTCGCATCACAGATCCTTGATAACGTAACTGGCTTGACGTAGTATTTTAGCAACAAAGTTTTATGACGCAAAGACCTCCAACAGAAATTCTGCCCATTTTTAGTTCAGTCAATAACCATCGATAACAATGGAAAACCAAACTGTCAAGATATATTTGAAATTTTCTTTGTGACACTTTATCCTATTTATTCTAGTATTTATCCGTTTTTCATTTCTACCACACCAATTTTTGTGAAAATCTTTCATTAAAAAACAAAATTGATGAAACATATCTCGGGAATTCAAATTTAAAAAATGTTCTTACAAAGTAGTCAAAGGACACTGATGGCGTAACAGCCTAGCCAAGAACAACAAGGGTGGGTCAAAGAATCTCAGCTAAACCTACCTAAGTCATGACATAACAACCCGGAAAATCACTATAAATCAAATACATATATTTGACTTGAAATTATAAAAAAATATAGCTGTTTGGATAACAGGAGAAAGATAATTTTATTTTGTAAAAATTGAATAAAGATGTTTATTAAAATCGGGGACTTATTTGTGTTCCTGATGTTTGATAAAATTGAATCACGTATTTTCTCAAATAGAAGTTTGGAATTTGGCAAAAGAAACAACCAAATTTACCAATTTCTGAATATCTTCAGCGCAAAAAGATATTAAGTATATGCAAGTTGATTTAACAATAATTATTATAAAAACCTTGTTTATTCATATTCATCGTAATTGTAAATACATGTAAAGCAGTTTTTTCTTACAACAATAACTTATTATCCGTTCTACAACGGTTTCAACAAAGGTTAGGTTCGATTTAAAACTACATCTTTTTCATAAAATTAATTTAGATATAGATATTTTTAACCCCATTCAATAATTTGCGATATTCTTTAAATTAATAAAAAATCCTCAACAATATTGTCTGTTTGAAGTTAAGTCTAGGTTTTTCTGAATTTTTTAACATAACAGGACATATTCTTCAAAACATTTTCGATCATTTACTTCCGAATAGTACCATTAACAATAATAGTGAAGAAACAGCGCACAAATTTAAGACAGAAACAGATATTTTAAATGTTTTTTGTAAGATCGACTATATAGACTATTTACAAAAGTTTTCACCTTTGAACTATTGACAACATTGTTTATTGAAATTCGAAAGGCATGGACACTAATTACACACAATGATAACTATGTGATTTATTATGCTTAAAACCAGATTAGCAAAACTGGTATCACCTAATTTGAGATGTATTTTTTTCTCTGTGCAAAAACAGTGAAGCTATGGGATACATTAATCATTTAAAGTAATGTACAGTGTCAAAACAGGAATATTACAGTAAAAAAATAAACAATGAAGCAAATTCTTACCTGCGAATATTTTTCAGATTATTTGATTACCAGTCCACCTGGTAATCTAATTCATTGTTGCGTTTGCATATGCTGTTCAGAATCAGTTCTTTATTATAATATAAATTGTACCAAACAAATCATAATTAATAATCAGGTTTTGAATAAGTGACAACATCGCACACCTATCTTGTCAGGTGTTCATACATAATAACCACAAGTTCCTCTGAACATACGTACAAGTATAGTTTAAAATAATTCTAATAATAAGTGTCCAAAATGAGGCGATTGCTTGTGGAAATTAAGAAAAACATTCACCGTACAAAATTCTCGTATCCAGAGAATGTTGCCAGTTCGCCGTAAAATTACATGTCAAGCGTGGTTACTACAAAAATCAAGCAAACACTAGATTTAAATAAACAAAACTCACTAATAATAATACCATTTTTTTATTTTATAGTTTTAATACTAACTCAAATTTAAAAGACAAAGCCTACTACTGACTTTTTGATTTCTTCCAATAAACAGTACTAAAATTTTGTTTTAATGTTAACCCTTAAAGTTTTTTAAAATTTAACGAGTAAAAAAGTGTTTTAAATAAAAAAAAAATCAAAAAAGTTGGCTTCGCTTTTAAGGCCTGTAATTTGTATACAAGCATCTACTCTGTGTCGGTTCTTATGCGAAGTATAAAATGAAAAGGAAGTAGCGTTTAATATTTCTATAAATACTAAAAAAAAAAACATAATTAAAACGTTCGCCGTTTTTTCTTCCCATTCAATAATTTTACTTGAATATTCCCGATTAATTTATCATTTTCAAAATGTGACAGCAAAATATATTATTTTTTGTACATTCCGAGATAAAATCTGGCTTAACCGCTTTGGCGATTACACCGTGAGATAAATATATACCGTGCATACTGGTGTAACGAAAAAAAAATGTTACATATTTTACAAGTCATGGTTTCCGCGGATCGAGACGTCATCGGCCATTTCTGGTCTATTTCGAAGACCACGACTGCCGACCATGCTGGATTCGACCTCCCATATTTGGAAATACTGGTTGACGGTTGAGCTTCCTCTTCCAGAAACAAAAAAAATTATCGAAATATGGACAGGGTGGGCAAATTTCGATGTTTTTATCTTGTTAACTACAGGAGATAGAAAAAAAATTACTTATCTTGTTTTGTTTTCGAGTAATAAACAAAATTTCAAATTTCCCACTTTTCGATACATGTCTGTAAGTTGGTTGTTTGTAAAGTTAGAAAAAAATAATTAATACGTTCTTCAGGCAGTTTTTTGAGTCCAGTGGCGTGCCTAATTTTTTTGTAACTTTATTAATTTTTGCGTTATACCCTAATGTTTTTTTTTTAATACAAACCATAGATGGCCGTGGGTCAGTTGAACACATTATTTTTTCTCATTCCATTAATATACAGGGTGTTTTTAAATGAAGTAGCAAAAATGAGACCACAGATTCCTTTGGTGAAAACAAATCGATTTAACCTAACATACCACCGACCCAAATCGCAAAATAAAAAAGATACAGGGTGTCAAAGTTAAAATTATTACTTGTTATATCTGAAAAAGGTATACCTTGAACTCGTTAGGAGTCAGTTTTCGAAATAATTCTATTTGAAATATTCAGTGCACCAATTGAAAACTGTTACCGTTTCAGGTAAAGTGACTTTTCTACTAAAAATACAGCAAAAAGTTACTGGAAAAAGTTCAAAAGTTGTTTAGAATGGTAAATTATGAAGACGTGCAAAATTTCAAAAAGATCGACCTGCTTTGATAAAATCTTTCTGCTTTGTTGAAAAATGGTTCCATTAAACCTCACCGATCTTCTTGAAATTTTGCAAGTCTCTGAATTTACCGTTCTGAACAACTTTTTCAAGTAACATATTGCTGTATTTTCAGCAGAAACGGCACTTTACCTGATGCCAAAACAGTTTTTACTCGATGCACTGAAGATTTCAAAAAGAATTATTTCAAAAATGGTTACTCCTACTTCAACAAGGTATATCTTACGAGTACGCGGTGTAGAACTAACTACATCTATCGGCCATTCGCTACTCCATGCCGGACTGAAAATGTCACAGACACGAAGCGTTCTACATGCAGTAGACACCATTGAAAGCTGTCGACCTTTATCGCGATCGGCGAAAAACGATATTTTGCAAACACGGAATTCCAGGAAACAACTACTCTGCGGGCTAATGCCCCGACCAGCATTGAATTACAGCTGGAAAACCTATAACAGATAGCTAAGGTCACTGGTCAGTAGTCCACCTGACATATACCGGTTTCGAACTTATTAGCTCTCATCAGTATGCCATAGGTAAGGTATCCGACGAATAATCCTAGCTGCTTTCGTCTGTCTAACCCGCAGAGTAGTTGTTTCCTGGAATTCCGTGTTTGCAAAATATCGTTTCTCGCCGATCGCGATAAAGGTCGACAGCTTTCAATGGTGTCTACTGCATGTAGAACGCTTTGTGTCTGTGACATTTTCAGTCCGGCATGGAGTAGCGAATGGCCGATAGATGTAGTTAGTTCTACACCGCGTACTCATGGTCCCTTCTGTCGGGTTAGACAGACTAAACAGCTAGGATTATCAGGGTTGGGTTTGCTATTACAATCGTAACAGATCTATTACAATTCATACATTGTCATTACGCTATTACGACAAACCAGAAATTATGCTGAATCTATTACAAACTAAAGAAAACACGTAAATTCTATTACACTTTTTCGGTTTTTTAATTTTAGTAATAAAGAGTACAGGCTGGTTAATCATTGAAACGTGATTGACAAATAATCCTTTTCTATGATCCCTCTGCAAATCTGTCAATAGTCGGTGATTTGCACCCTATTCTTTTGTCTGTGGTCTGTGGTCTGGGTCTGTGACTCATGTTTTTTACTGTTTTTGCTATGTGTGATGACTGAAATGTTGAATTTGGCATTCTGTGCTGTGATTTTGGCAGCTAATCTGTAATAGCATGATACTTTTGCATTACAAAAAGATATAGAAATATTAACATATTAATATCAATGTTAATCTTTGTGCGCAGCTGTCTCATTTATATTTTTTATATATTATATTATCATTGTTATATATTATCTATATAAATGATTGTTATTGTTATTACTGACTGTTCAAGAAAAGTCCCAAAGACTGCGATGTTGATTTTTATTATTAAACAAATATGTTTTTGTTATTTCTTATAAATTTAAAATAAATGTAAATATTTTGTTCTGTTTATTTAAAATGTAAAAACTGTTATATGTGTTTTGTGATAGAAATCAAATTAATGAACTCGTACTCAGAGACCATAGACAAAATATAAACCATAGAAACCCCTAAAACGAAACCATTAAAATTAAATTTTTTCTCATTTGCATTAAATACTGCAGTAAAAAAATCTATTACCAATCAGGTAAAGTTACATTTTCTACTGAAAATGTCATTAGCAAAATGTTATTGTAGTTCTGTCTCAAAAGTTGTTTAGAATGGTAAATTATGAAGACGTGAAAAATTTCTAATAAGCTCGAAACCTGCTTTGATACATGTCTGGTGGGCTTTGACGAAAAATGGTTCCATTGGTTCAGCAGAAACGGCACTTTACCAGGTGTAATTCAGCTTTTTACTCGATGCACTTAAGATTTCAGAGTAGTTATTTCAAAAATGGAATTCCGTGTACTTCAACAAGGTATATCTTTTTCAAATAAAACAGGTAGGAGAATCGATTGTTTCGATAGTCAGATGGATACACTAAGCTGCAAAAAAGTTCTGTCATTTAAAAGAAACATGGTGTGCCACAGGTGGCGCCCTCTACTAGTTACGTCAAAATTAGAAACAAATTTGAATTTCTCGCCCGCAAAAAAACCCGATTTACAAATTTTATGTAAATATTTGGATTTCTTAGGAAGTTATTTACAAATATATAGGTACATTAACTTTGACACCCTGTATCTTTTTTATTATGCGACTTAGGAAATAGGTATGTTAGATTAAATCGATTTATTTTCACCTAAGAAATCTGTAGTATTATTTTTGTTCCTTCATTTAAAAACACCCATAATATGTGGGGTCACATGATTATTTGCCAATCTCTGCAAGCTACGAAAGCATCGTAACAGCGAACCAGCCGAAAGCGGGAATTTCCCGATTCCCTTGATACTTTCCAGGAAATTTAAGCGAAAGATTAATATTCCTTGGCCGTCTTCCAATTCGGTCAGCTTATTAACATATCATAACAAATTCCTAGATCGGGATGATTCAGATGCGTGGAAGAATTCGCACTGCTCATATTCGGGTTCATAAGGTCGAAGTGCGTGTAAGTTTTTCTGATATATTAGTCACGTGACTCGTGTGGGACAGAAAGGTCGGGTAATTCATATTCACGGAGGTTAAAAGCATGCGAGCTAATTCAAATTTATGTTAAATTGGTTGATTTGATAAAGGCGATGTCAGTTCGTTAAGATCAGTTTTGGATCGAATCATAACAAATTATAAATCAAATTCCTAGATCAGGATGATTCAGATGCGTGGAAGAATTCGCACTGCTCATATTCGGGTTCATAAGGTCGAAGTGCGTGTAAGTTTTTGTGATATATTAGTCACGTGACTCGTGTGGGACAGAAAGGTCGGGTAATTCATATTCACGGAGGTTAAAAGCATGCGAGCTAATTCAAATTTATGTTAAATTGGTTGATTTGATAAAGGCGATGTCAGTTCGTTAAGATCAGTTTTGGATCGAATCATAACAAATTATAAATCGAAATGTTTTAAAGCTATAATCAATTATTTTTGCTAATTACCGTGCCCGATGTTAAAGGAATATGACTCAAACTTATGAATAGGAACACCCTGTATAAGTTTTTGAATTCTACGCAATTAGTATGAAAAATATACCCAAAATTGTAAATCAAATTCAACGTATGTGAATCAAATTTAGTAGTTTGGAATCAAATTCAACATTTTTTTGATCAAATTCAGCTATTACAGTTATTTAATTTCAGGCGTTTGAGAATCGAACTCAATATTTTTCTAATTAAATTGAGCCATTGTGAATAAAGTTCAAACTTTTCTTAATCAAATTTACTCGTTGTAAATCAAACTTACTAATCCGCAAATCAAATTAATTTTGTGCAAATTAAATAACTGGAATCCAATTCAACCTTTTTCTGATCAAATCCACACGTTGAAGAATCAAATTTAGCTATTTACAGTTAATCAATTTCAGCCGTTTGAGACCCAAATTTAACATTGTTTTAATTACATTCAGCAGTTGTGAATCAAATTCAAATTTTCCTTAAACAGATTCACCCGTTGTAAATTAAACTCACCTCTGTAAATAAAATTCGAATTATATAAATCAAATAATTTGAATCAAATTCAATCTATTTCTGATCAAATTCACTCGTTGAAAAATAAAGTTCAGCTCAGTCAAATCAAATTCAATTTATGTAATTCAAATTCAGCCGTTTGGAATAAAATTCAAAGATTTTCTGATCAAATTCACACGTAAATAAAATTGAGCCGTTTACAATCAAACGTAACATTTTTCTAATCAAATTCACGCATAAATCATATTCAACTGCTACAATTTTTTAATTTTAAGTTATTTGAGAATCAAACTCTATATTTTTCTAAATAAATTCACAAGTTGTAAATCAAATTCACCGGTAAATCAAACAATTGGAATCAAAACAAACTTTTTTCTTATCAAATTAATTCGATATAAACAAAATTCACACGCTTGTAAATCAAATTCAACATTTTATAAATGAAATTCACCCATTTTCGAATTAAATTCAATCTTTTCCTAAACAAATTCAGCTGTTTTTGAATCAATGTGAGCCATTTGGAATAAAATTTTAGACCTTTTTCTAATCCTAATGGTATAAATGAAACTCAATCTTTGTAAATCAAATTCAACATTTTGATAAATTCGCCTATTTTCGAAACAAATTCAAACTTCTCGTAAACAGATTAATAATGCTTTATAGTTAGCATGACAGGATGTCACTTATTCTGACGCATTTGAGAGAAATATTCAGAAACCAAAAACCGAAGAAGAAATGTAAATAGATTTTTGATACGTATTTTAGTCTCTACTACCAAACCAAACCAAAAAAACAAAGGCTTATACCCCTATAATGGCTATAATGGAATATTTTTCTAAATTGTAGACATCTCATAAATTTCTTGCATAAAATTTAATTATGTAACAATTTTAATAGTTTTACAGTTTTTGATTTCTAGTGTGAGAAAATTAATTATGATTGTCACATCTTTAAAATGACGTACAATTATATATTTGATTCCGTAATACTGTTTAGGCATGTATCCACTGCCTTATTCTAATTATTTAATAGGAAAGAAGAAAAAATAGATGATCCTGAAGCCAAAGCTCTCCTCGGCTTTCCTCGTACTCCACGATGCAGACTAAAGCCAACAATTTTCCGTAGGGCACCTTTTCATTATCTCGAAAGATTTATCTCCTCTTCTATCTCAAAATGTAAATCTGTCTTTCCAGTCCCTATCGGCTATTTTACGATTATCTGCCGTGCTAAACCACGCACTCGTTGTAGGCGTCCACATTCAATTGCTTTAAATTTCTGGATCTCCCACTGGCACCATGATGGAGTACATCGCTAATAGGAAAATAAAAGTGAAAGAATGTACTCCCGCCATCACTTTCGGTTTCACATCGATTCGTTGTCTACTGCTTTAATACAGTGAGAGCCACCGAAAAGATAGTTTTATTGCAAAATCAAAAAAACCTTCGGATTTTTGCTCTTAAAATCTTAAATGGAAAGTGGAATTTTGTGCGATACAAAATTTTAAAGGGCAATCAAATGTCTTGTCAACGTCATTTAGTTTTTTTAATTTTGAACGATCAGTTCTTGAAGAATCATTCATAAATTATTAACTGAAGAATATAGTCAATTTGGCTAAAAACAAATAGTAGCAAATGACAAAAATTGTAAGTAAAACATTTATGGAAAACTTAACAAATATACAATTTAGTGCTGCATTTACTTATGTGGAAACATTATCGTTTGTTACAAAAATGGTGTATTCCTGTATTCTATTCAAGAAAGAGTTGAGTTGAAAAATTACTTTTACGTGTATACATTTCTCTTGTCTTTACCAGCATCAGTGGCGTTCGTTTTGATTTGAATTAGATTGATTCTACACAAAAAGGTACATTTTACATGTTTTCATTTGAAGCTTAATTTAATTTTCTAGAAAAAGTTGCTACAGCTGTGGTACTGCCATTAACAAATTTAACTTTTCCAACTGCTGCAAAAACAAACATAAATCTTCGCAGGATTTGTAAAGATCTAATTGCATTTCTTTAATACCACACCGACAAATTTTCTTAGTAAGATCAAGAGAAATTCTACCAAAGGCTGTAACATACACGGTAAGAATTTTTCCTTGAAGTAGCAGTTTTAGGGTTGGAAATATAGAAAGATATCAAAAATTATTGTTTTCCTTTTAGAACCACGAAGAGAACATACCCAAACAAAAGATAAAGTTTTGTTATTATCTAATTTCTTAACTACGATTTAATAAAAAACTATCACCAAATCATTTTAAGTTTAGAAGTTCATCTTATACGTCAGTTTTTACTATGATTTAAGCTCATTTAGATAGAGATGTAAAAATGATAAATTCTTTATTTCCATTAGACAATTTACACATTGTATTGGAATAGTCCACAAAAATAAACAAGTCTACATAAAAATTGTATAAAACTACAAGTATACACGTAAGTTTCTTACAAATCTATTGCCGATTATGAAATCTTAATGCTAATATTTTTCCAAAATTTTATAGAAGCCTATTATCACAAAACCATGCATTGAGTTCATATAGAACATGGTTACATTTATTTTTCAGCATACCAGATACCACTACAGAAATATCGTCAGCATATATAGTCAATTTTACAGAAGATAATAAATCATTAATATCATTAATATATAGCAGAAACAGGACCGGGCCCAATATGGAACCCTGTGGTACACCTACATTAGTAGCTGCTGATTGTGAGTTAGTAGAAGAGTTATCATTGGAATTAGCAATAAACTGCCTTCTTTGAAAGAGAAAACTCTATCCATTTTGGTATGCCTTCTCAAATACAGATAATGGAAACAAAAAAATTGACTTCACAGTTGAATTTGTCTGGAAAATCGACTTCCAGAACCTGTCAATAAGTTGTTTTATCTCTGACGGTTTTTGAGATACCTATCTTGAGAACTCATCCAATTTAACTCTGTACGTGATCTAATAGTTCAAATTTTATAAAACTCGCTGGATATATTCCACCAGTCGCGACGAGTATCTTTTAATGAATCAGCATCTCAGCGTAATTTTTTAACTTTCTAGATTGATCTTAATGGCACATACTCATACGCATAGCCATCATTAAGCCAATAGAATTTTTATATGGTCGACTTCTCAGATTTATCAATTAAGGGAAATGATTCACCAGTCCGCCAATATTAACGCCTGCCGTTGTAGCTTCCTTTTTTTTAAGCTCAATCAATTTGTAATCGTTTAACATTGAATGCTTATGTGTTTCAATTTACATTCTACAAGTGCGTTACACTTTGACAATGAAATTGTTTGCAATGTTATTTATATTCCCGTATACCCGCGTCCTTTGTCTCGACAGACTGACTTATTTATTTAACAGAAATGTCCTTTTTATTGATGTGTTTGTTTGCATGTTGTCTCCAGAGAGATGTGATTCATTTTCATACGTTGGTTTTAAATTGTTGATATATATTTTTTAGAAATACGACTATACCATGTAACCATTAAAATTATAAAGTCTTTGTCTGCAACTAACTATACAGAGTGATTCAGAAAAAAATTTTGAATGCATATTCAAACACTCTCTCTTCCAAATACAATTTTGTAAAAATAAAATCAGGAGCAGTTCAAAAATGATTTGAAAATACGCTTCCGCACGGCACTGAAAACTGTAGAATTACATTTTACAAAACCTGCTCTAATACAGCAAATTCAACTGTTTTACAATGACGTAAAAATCTACAAGGCGTTCCATTTAAACAGACAAAAGTTAGGTCTACATCTCGGAAATTCGATATTCAAATGTGTTTCTTGTGACATATGCTTTAAAAAAATATTTAAAAATTGCTACACCTTTTTTCATAATAACGGAGAAAAAGAGGGGGGCAATTTTTGCGTGACCACCGTGTACCAAAACCAAAGTATAACCTCCTGAATTTGTAACAGGAACGTCCTCCTTACAGTCCTGATCTCAATCCCATATACTCATTAAAGGAAACTGTTAGTAGGCAATCATATTTTGATCATTATTCTAACAATGAATATTTTAGGTTAGGAATTTTTACTCCATAGGTTATACATTTACAAAAACGATTATTGTTAAATCTATATTAAATTTAAGGAACTCGTCTTTATGATTGATGGAACAGATATTTTTAAGGTAGTGTTAAGGAAAACGAGTTAAAATTAAAATGTGGTTATTTAAATTCAAATCCAGTTAATTATGCTAATTCCCGTCGCCCCATAAACAAATTTACTTTTATTTTCTTTGTGGGCAATACTAAGATTGGCAAACGCTACACTTGCCATTATCTCAGAAGAGACCGGTTTTTCGAAATTCAGTGGTAGTTTTGGAGATGCACCAGCTTAAGACAGATACGCTAAAGTTGGTTGAAGAAACTTTTGACTTATTTAATCTTTTTAAAATGCATTCTTTTTGGTTTTGCTTGCCGTTATAGAGACTATTACGTAAACAAGATTTAATGACAGTGAAATTGAAATATACACACAGCGTCAAAAGTCTTGGACTCCCCTCATTCTTGTTAAAGAAATCTTATTGTCAGAAAAACCAAATACATTTATGAAAGTATATTGTTTTCTGAATATTTTTTTTGTGAAAAGAATATGTTCGATAAACTGAGTGCTTGGAAAATTAAAAACCAGCAAATGTGTGACATTTTTTATTAAATTTATTAAATCGAAAATAAGTAACAAACTCTACTTGACTAATAGTCGATATGACCTCTACCATGTTCCAATAGCATATTGACTCGTCTGTGCACTGAAATAATCAAGCGGTTAACGATCTCTTGCGGAATATTGTTCCATTCCTTCTCTGTTGACACATCTGCATTCTGAGGTGTAGGGATATAATTATGAATGGTTCTAGCAACGAAATCCCACATGTTTTCAATAGGATTCATATCAGGGGAGTTGGCTGGCCAATCTATCGATATGTCCTGCTTCGAGTGTTTCTTCTTACGCGATGTGGTTGAGCGTTGTCGTCCATATACACCCAATTCTGGTTGCATCTGTAAATAAGATCCACCGCCAACTCCTATGCTCTCGCACCCACTGGAGACGGGCAGCACGATGCCTTGGAAGTAGAGCACGGACCCGTAATAGTCTTCTAGCACGTAAATTTGCGTTGTGGAATCGTCTTCTAATAGTAGGTGTCGATATAACAGGCAAAACATACCTTGAAAGTGGGCCCTGAGAGCTGAAGCTGAAGAGGTGCGGTGTCTACGGGCATATTGCATCAAATACTGATCCCCCTTTCATCGACTCGAGGACGTCCACTGCGCATTCTGTTTTCCACTGTATCAAATTCTTCATATCTGTGAACTATTCGTACGACAGATGATCTAGGAATGCCCAACATGTTCGATATCTGATTATTAGAATGTCCTGCATCATGTAAAGCAGTCATTATTGCTCGGGTAAACGCAAAAATTTCATGTTCTAGCATTATGATGTACAAAAAATTCAAAGGAACACTTGGCTGAATACACTGCCAAACTGACCAGATTTGTAAAACATTGGTAATAAAGTAAAGGTTCATGGTCTGCAATTTCTTATTGTATTTTTTGTTCCCTAAGTACATGTATTTTTTTACCACGTTAAGAAAAACCACTAGGTTTAATCGAATCATTTTATATACAGGGGGTCCAATACCATTAACAAAGCCACAGACCACTACAACCCCCTGCTTAGGCAAGCCGTCGACTACGCCCCCGCCCCGACAGACAAACACAAACGTCCAAAACACCAATTCCTTGACCTTCCTCCCTGACAAAACACCAACCCCCCTCCCCCCGTTAATCTTTTCTGTTTCAGGACAAGAAGAAACCAAGACCAAGAAGACCACCACGATGCCTTGGAAGTAGAGCACGGACCCGTAATAGTCTTCTAGCACGTAAATTTGCGTTGTGGAATCGTCTTCTAATAGTAGGTGTCTATATAACAGGCAAAACATACCTTGAAAGTGGGCCCTGAGAGCTGAAGCTGAAGATGTGCGGTGTCTACGGGCATATTGCATCAAATACTGATCCCCCCTTTCATTATATACTCGAGGACGTCCACTGCGCATTCTGTTTTCCACTGTATCAAATTCTTCATATCTGTGAACTATTCGTACGACAGATGATCTAGGAATGCCCAACATGTTCGATATCTGATTATTAGAATGTCCTGCATCATGTAAAGCAGTCATTATTGCTCAAGAAGAAACGCAAAAATTTCATGTTCTAGCATTATAATGTACAAAAATTCAAAGGAACACTTGGCTGAATACACTGCCAAACTGACCAGATTTGTAGAACATTGGTAATAAAGTAAAGGTTCATGGTCTGCAATTTCTTATTGTCTTTTTTGTTCCCTAAGTACATGTATTTTTTTACCACGTTAAGAAAAACCACTAGGTTTAATCGAATCATTTTATATACAATATTTGTGACGTTGTGTGTAGTTGCTAAATAATAGATGGACCATCTTCGCTTCTAGATATGGATATACTTTGTTAAATAGTTTAGATTTTTTTTAGTCACATATGAGAATATTTTAATATTTTACTTTTTATTCTAGATTGTAAAATACCTCTTCTATCTGTCAAATTTCACACTGTCATCTTTTTTCTCTATCAGATACGTTTTTATCACATAATTAAATCGGGTAATTTTGAAAGCAACACTTGTAATACAATATATGACTGTAAAAACTAATAGCATACATACCCTTCTCATACTCCTCTACGTACGGTAATACATAAGGGCGGTACTTTCATGTTCTCAGAGCATTAAAATTAATGGCAATTTTATTTAAAAGTTATAAAACATAACAGTCTTTCGGCAATTGAAAAAGGATTCGTATGCATGCATAAACCTCAAGCGTTTATGTGCGGTCATTAACAAGAAAATATCTCCTTTGACACTTTCGATTTGAAGTTATGAGGGTTTTTGAAACGCCATAATAAATACTTGTATACGCGCTGGTAGTTGATTTAATTGCCGATCTATTACTTTTTATTAACCACTTTGAGAGTTAATACATTTTCTTTGGTTGTTCATTAGGAAGTACGTGTATTATATCAAAAAAAGACAAATTCAGTGCAGATTGCAAGATGTTTTTAAAATTGCGAACTGAAAATGCATGAAGAATGATTATGAGTAACTGCAGGCCTGAGGAAGCTTTAGACATACCCAAATAGCAATAAATAATGATCAACTCGAGAGCAATTCTTAACATGGTTTATTTATTAGTTTCACAAATATTTTCAAAAAAAGCAATAGTTATAATATTAGAATCCTAAAATAGAGAAAGTACTGGAAACAAGTAACTTGGAAAACTTGATACCTATATTCACCAAAAACTTCTTTTCCCCCGAAAAATCGACGCCTATGACAATCATCGTCGGAGATGGTTTAGATCTGTCAACTACCATACGAACGTTTTTTACAACGTTGTTAATTTTTATTAATAATAATACCTAAGTACCTGTCAGATAACAGTTAATTAGCTGCAGTATTTTACATTCGCTTCGTTCCTTCGTTGCACACTACCAAAACTATATTTTCACATTACAGGTCTGTCAGAATTATCCACTAACAGAATACGCTATCCATGTTAAATAAAACGTTTAAAGCTAAACATTAATCACTTTAAAACTGCTTAGAATATTATTCTATTAGTGTAAGAGTCAAAAGTCAAGGATGCTTACAGATCACTGTAAACCTTTCAGGATGTATATAGTTTAAAATAGTACTAATTATTTTATACAAACATCATCGATTATTGTTCATATTGTTGCCATTATTAGTACTAACAGAATTTAGTTCCCCGACAATGCAAGAAACTTAAAATTGTATTAGCTTGGAGTACACTTTACGCTGATGGATTACAGATGGCGAGTGCATCAGATTCTAGTAAAAATCAAATTTCGCATAGGATGATTAGTTCAAAATAATTTTTCAGTATTTGCCTTCACAAACTTAATTTTTCGTGTATTTTTTTTGTAATTACAAGCATGTCTTCAAATGGAGAGATGACAAATGAGGTGCTGATTTATGAGAAGTGTGACAAATGCATATTATAAGTGTGGCAGCGTAATCTCAAAGACGTTTTCCGAGCTGACAAAATATTATGACAAACCCTCTTTGAACCCCATTGTGCAGCTGCTGTAATGCCTTGGTGGTAAACGTATGGCAATATTTTTATGCATTTGTGTACATTTGCGTGTGTATTTTTGTCATCCCTTGTGGTTTTTACCAACGGAGGAAATCCACCTGGTCATGGTCGTCGGACCGAGTACCTCGCTTTAAACAAATAGAACGGAGGGAAGGAGAGGTCCCCAGCAAGCACTCAGCAAGTACAAAAATCTTTGCAATGACAAGTTTTAATCAAAACCAAATTCACAACTCCCTGAATTTTGGTAATAGGTTTATCAAATTCATTGGTATAAGTCGTTGTTTAAAATAAAGAAGTTTTATTTATATATCGCGTCACTCTTTCTTATTAATCATCTCTACATTTCCATTTTGATAAATAATTTCGTTACGATAAAACCCTTAGTGAGAAAATTAAGTAAAGGTAAAAATTCACTGAGTTATATCAACAAAAGACAAGATGTCATCACAAAGAACCATAGAATTTTCACGTCTCTGAACATTTTGGAAATTCGATTAATCCGTTGGATCGATTTTGAAGAATGATTCTACTAGCTTCTAGTAATGATAATAATACCACATTTTTTACCTCTACATGAACAGTGCTGTTAATTTTATGCTTCAAACAAACAAAGACTAGCTGAAACCTTTGAAAGCATCATCGTAACTAATGTAATCTAGTTCAATTCAAAGCTCAGATCATTAGGATATCTTTCGTACACAGATAAAGAATAGCATCATTTCTTAATAACTGACAATGCAACAATAAACTTTTTCAGCTGATCGCGATTTCACCCGCAAAAAAAACACAATAGAAACGATTTTTTAAACATCCATTCACTATCAAAGAAGCGGCCGCCCCGACCGGTAACAAATTACAGCTATAATCCCGGTCATTATCCAAAAAGCGCGATCAGTCCGCCATAAAACCGCAATTAGCGGTCATATACAGTGTGAGCCAGAAAACTTACCACCCACTTTTTTTAGTTTTGACGCAAATACTAAAAAAACCGCTCGGCTCGTTAACTTCAGCCTTGAAGGGAACATACTATATAGATGTATCGTTTGCCAAATTTCTACCCCTAGGTCGAGGTGACTTCACCCTTAAAGTCTTAAATGGGAAGTGGTGTTTTGTGCCACATCATTTTAAATGACGTTCAATTATAATTTTAACGCCACTTAGATGTCTTTATATAATGATTTTTATGGTAATTTTTCTTAATTATCAGGTCTCGAAAAGTTAGTGGTCAAAAAATTCTCTTACTAATTTTACTATACAGGGCGCGATGTGTATAATGTACAAAATTTAAAATACAGCTTCCTGACGACATTTGTAATAGAAAAACGTACATTCTTGTAAATGAACTACATATTTCAACATCACTCGCACTCATATCTTGACCTCGCGTTCTAAACCCTTTATACACGTTGTCATCCGATATCCTCACTTGTTGAATTATGGAATTTACGATTTTAAGAATACGCTGTAGAGCTTGAATTATTTTCCATTTTTAAGAAAACAAAATTAGTAATAAATAATTACATTCATAATTAAATTAGCGGAAAGATACCCGAAGTTTTGCCCGCCCGAACAGGTGGATCCGTCAATTCATCACAACCAATAGAAGGCTAACATTTCGATCTGGCGCATGCGTATTTGCTGCAGCAAAAGCTGTGTAATCGGTTATGCTCTCAGAGATATGCGGCACACGATTTTATAGGAAAAATATACGGGCTGCATGTATGTTTCTTTGTGTCGACTGCTATAAATTGTGAGCGGGTTTATAATATGAATCACTCTCTAGATTTTCGGCGGTTGAGTGGAGAATATTTGATCAGACTGTGACGGAACAGTGACTTGGCCCGTACTATGAATCGGCCTTAACTAATTTAAACTTTTCCACCGCACATATGGGTCACCCTGTAAACTGTTTACCACACAATTCTGGGAACTGTCACGGAGACTCCAGCCCCCCATTGTGCGGCGAGGGTACGCCCCTGTCGCGTTATTTAAAAACAAACGAAACCGATTTTAGCATTCCCTGCCTACACCGGTAATTTCGTTAAGGCATAATCTGAGATAATGCCGGCGATGACTTTCTAATTATGATTTCGAGACGCGGATCGTAGTAGGTCTGGAACACGGACATTTGCAAGTATAATCCTAACCCGTGGGTTAACAGTAATGATAATTAATATACTGTTTATCGCCTCGCAAAAACCTCGTCCGTACAGTGCGGACCACAGAAAATTTCCAAATACAATTTTGTAAAAAAAATCAATACGAGCAGTTCAAAAATTATTTAAAAATATACTTTTGCACGGCACTGGAAACGGGTCCAATGTGACCTTGCGTAAGGCCAAGCATACAATCAGCGACCGGACGACGGCAAAGTATAATAAAAAGTAAACGGAAGAAAAACTGAAACAGTTTCCCAAGTAAAGACATAAACAAAATTTTATAACATTTTTTTTTTATATCAGCAAATTCAATTATTTTTACCGCTATTGTTATTATTAATTAATAAAATGAATTTATGCCTTCAATTAATAATATAATTTGACATACCTGTTAGAGCAACTGTTCAAAATTTTCTACACCGAAAATTTGTGTCAAATTTGACTCTGATATCATTTTTGGTTTTCAGATTACAGCCGATATTCCATTTTTTATTGAAACTTTGAAGAACTGTATCTTCTAAGAGGTGAACATTTTACTAAGATCTTTTTTTATGCAAACATGTAAAGACCTTTCAGAGGCACCTGGTACATGAAACGCAACCAAATTTGGTTGAATCAATCTGTCTTTGATCTTGTCTTTGTTTCAGAAATATCGGTAATGCTTGTTACAGACCTTCCAAGCATACTCTACGTAAAATATTTCAGACTGTGCAGACGCCTCATGCCAACAAAAAAGTGGGACTGAACTGCGGATCAGTCCAAGCCAGGCCGGCAACATGGAGCGCTAGACGACAGGCAATTTTAGATTTTTATTTTTGGATATTGCTAGGCTGATTCGCCAAGGTTGGGCCGGCCATAAGGAAATCATATAGTCTATTGAACTTCTCCAATAAACTTTATGGCAGCCGTTCGAAAAACGAAATTTATTTCAGCGGATTCGGTGGTATAAAACTAAATGGTGCGAACAGCAGCGCTCCAATAATTCGAAGACAAACAGAAATGCAGTCAACTCAATGAATATTATAACAGCATCGCGAGTAAGACACTTATTTCAACGCTACTTTAGTTTTATTGGCATTTGAGCGTCCCAGTACAGCTTCAATTCGATCGATTTTTAAAATGAATTCGATGTTTAATACGTTTTCTAATTTGATATCGAGCCCATACATAAATTCGTAGTATGTCAAAGTTCTCTTAACGTCATATTGTTTATAGTCATAGACTGTCATAATAAGGTATGATAGCATTATGAACAACATGCGAATGCGATTGCTCCAAACAAATTTAAGTTTTTAAAACTTAAATTGTCTGTTAAAACCACAGTTCGACTATAAAATAGCGTATGAAACTCGTTAATGCACGATTATGGCATTCGTGAAATTAGTCACATTGTAAACTAATTTCATAATATACTATTTTCGCATGTTTGCCAAACACTTTCATACGGCAACTCAAAATTTAAACAGGTCCACAGCAACACTTTTCTTAAGGCTGTAATGTAATGTAATTTTACAAAGCCGTTTTTAGACGTCCACGCGCTTTCATATTTCTCCTCAATGGAAATTCGTATTAAGATGGAGCAAGTTTTAATCAACTAATAAAAGTCTATTTTACTAGACAGCAGGGCCATATTTTAAAAAATAAGATCTGAACAATATTTCGGTCGCAATATTGCCCACATTTAGGACTGCGGTGAGACGTTGTTAGGCACTATTATAAAAAAAGAAAGCTGTAGGCTAGTAAATCAAGTCTTCATATAACGGACAATTGCATCAGATTTCAATTTTTTGCATTTACAGTCATGAAATCTGTCCGCCAAGAAGACATGTTTTGCTTAATTTCTGCATACAATTGCCTAACTTACAGGGGCACAAAGTTAAATTTGCCGTTGAAGGTGCTGATGGGCGGAGCCTTATAAAAGCTACACTGTTTGGCCGAACATTATACCCTTAATTTCGACGTTGAATCGCGTGGATAATTTTATCAGTGAAATAATGTAACACCCTGTATATAAAGAAGTGCCCATAATTGTAATTTTCAATTCAAAGAGATTCCCTGAATAAACAAAACACAAATTGGATATATCTGCAAATGCTTCTCTTGCTTGGGAATGAAGTGAATCCGAGGTCAATTTATACATCCAAACATTTTTTCCGTTCCCAAAAATAAAACCGCGGATTAAGTAGGAGGTTTATAAATATTGCCATGATCGTCCAAGATCATGAACTTTTTACGACACCAGAGAGGTGCGCGCTGAAAACGGTTTGGAGAACGAGGACAATTACAAATTCAGGAATTCCAATAACGGTTTTCTTCATAAAATAACAAAGAAACTTATTATCCATTTTTTTCTCATAAAACTTTTTATTGTACAACTCTATGTAAGCTTTTTAAAACATGCAAACCAATAGATTAGTAGCCTAGCTGTTTAAGGCGTTAATTTCAGAGTCTTTGTTGTCACCCGCTGGGTTCGAACCTACCAACTGGACGGAACTGGACCGAACATGCATTTATTAATTTATCACTGTTATTACATTTACTATTTTTACTACCCTATTATAACAGGTCAAATAACAAATTGTTTTTTTTTCTGGCATAGGTCATTGTATCTGTAATGGTCCCTAGATCTTGACGACAAATGTCAAGAATTATGGGCAATATCTATAATTAGACGGACCATCTTGTTCTTATACATCAAATAGCATTTTTATATATCAGTAATCATCAATAACTGATGTACGAACTACCAAAGAACGATTCAAGGAACAAAATTGTATGGGAAACGCAATAGAAATATCAATATTTGTCTGAACCCGCAAAACGCTCTGTGACGTCATATAGCGGAACAGGCTAGCGGGGGAGAATTAGTGGTTAAGTTCGGTTTTTATGTAATACTACACCAGGTCTGCCTGAACTGACTATTATAACATATTATAACATACTACATAACATATTATAACATATAACATTCCGATATGGCCCTGTTATGTATAATGATAAATCTTTATACATAATTGTCAGTCTTTTATAGAAATCGTTCATTTAGCTTACTTGTCATTTAACGTTGGTTTTTACATCCAAATTAATTAAGTGGCAACCATTTTAATACAACGCTGAAAATAATTGTGTCGTAAAACTATAAAAAATATCACAAATTCTGCCGATTTCCGAATATTGAATAGTCAAAACAAAGACAATTATGGTAGTGATGCTTTTAATGCTTTTGACACTAGTTTTAACGTCAAAAATCACAAAATTTCATAAAATCAATTGTATTGTAATTATGATAATAATAATAATAATATAATAACAATATCGTTACCCCTCATTCTAATCACGGGGATAAGCCCATAAGTCGAAGACTTGTGCGGGAGAGGGGGCGGCACATTATTATTAAGCAGGTCGCATTTGCGCCCAGGAACGACTTACGTTGGTAGGCCCTAACCACCATTCAGTGCAGGAATGAGGGAAACCTGGAAAATCTTATTAATTACGAAGTAGTCAAATGTCGACCGGTATCAATCTCTCACATTGACCCAAGCCAACATTCTTCCACCCTACCATACCTGCAGAGAGGGTGCCAATCCTCTCCACGAATATAGCTGATATACGGTCTACCGGCTGTAGGGCTCGAACCCACACCGGTCTAACCACATCGATTCAAGTACTGACGCCTTAAACCGCGCAACCACTGACCGAATATTGTAAATAAACACATAATACGCGGCACATGTAAAATTCACTAGATATGGACTGTAGAAAGCACAATAAAATTTTCTGTGCAATCAGAATTGCTGTCACAAAGTGCACTTATAATATGGTGTCAATTTTAATTGTATAATTGATGTATAAACATTACAATGCACAGATTTGTTTTCAAAACGTTTTTGTAGCTGTTATAAAATACCAAATTGCTAATTGGGTAGTTAGTCTGTACTTGAATTGACAATAACTTTTTCATCTGCTAAAAGCGCGATAGGGATAACGTGGGAGCAATAGAATTCCTGTGTATATTTGATTCACTGCGTAAGTTACAAACAACTACTTCTAGAATAGTGCCATTCTTTTAATTTCTTCTACAAATTACACAGAGAATTTATTACACAACAACCCACAGTGGTTATTACAGATAATGATTGAATTATTATACAATCTTCCTCGTTAAAATAGTTGTATAACGAACTGGACCCGAGACGCAATCCTATCTATCCGGGCAACAATCGGACGCGCTATCTAGACTCGACTGGTGCAATTAAAAGCAAGGAATAAGCGTGTGCGTATTTTTTATTCGCGGATCGCATCTCTAAGTGGTCCTGCAACTTCGTCCGCATTATGTTTACGGAAGTGCTGCATTCTTGCCTGTAAACACCTTCCTACGCTAGGCAAGTGGAGTGACTAACGACCACTCAGTATTTTTAAACGGATGAATCGAAATCCAAAAGCAACGGAGCTGAATAATCGCGGTCGGCAGACTTTGATTTCGCTATTTATTGAGATCGTAAACTAGTTCTGAGATGCGCCGGTGTCTAGTTGCCTTTTATTTTTTAAATAAACCTACATTTTATCTGGGATGCAGCTGAACAAAGAAGGATTGCAATCAGCAGCTGCCAGGATGGGGTGTAAATTACGAGCTGTTTTGAATGGAAATCTTTTGGTCCATATAAGACATAATATTCAGAATTATAGTTAGAAATAATTACCACAATAATTAAGGTCCTTGCCCCATTGTTCATCAACCGATGTATACCATGGATGGATAAATAAATAATTATTGACCCAGGAGAATTTTATCTCAACAGAAACATTCGCGATAGTGACACAGAGCCCAGGAACATGTTAGTCTCGTTGGCTTTTAACCCAGAGATAAAACATTTCCGACGGTGAAACAAGACCCAGGTTTTGGTCTCAACGGTTTTTAACCAAGAGATAATACGTTTCCGATGGTGAAAATGACCCAGGAATATTTTGGACTCAACGGTCTTTAGCCCAGATATAATACGTTTTCTATGGGGGTGGGCAGTCAAATGTCAACCGGTCAATCTCTCACATTGACCCAAGCCAACATTCTTCCACCCTACCATACCCGCAGAGAGGGTGCCAATCTCTCCACGAATATAGCTTATATACGGTCTAGCGGCTGCGGGGGTCGAACCCACAGCGATCTAGTCATCTCGATTTGAGTACTGACGCCTTAAACCGTGCGACCACTGACCGATCCAAATGTACTAAGCAATGTGTGGGTATCAACAGTTCCGAGTCATCTAACACCGCTTACTTAGGCTTCCCAAACTCTGAAGCGTATACAGGACATTGTTTTCGGCGCTCTTCTGCTACATTATTAGCCAACTCCAAATCCAATATTACTAACTTAAAGCGGCATGGTGGATAGAAGTCCACAGCGGTAGCTGAGTCATATATTGAGGATAGAAAATAACCCATAGCATTCTCAAAGCATCAAATCCTTCATTAAAACTTCAAGAGAACCCTACTGAAGCACGTAGCACATCAACAGTAACAGTATGTTCCGTGGGACTCTTTGAAATAAAAATGAAATAGATTTTTTGGTCCCAGGAAACATTCAATGGACTGTATGTATCTTAGTATAAAATAATTCTATTTCGACGTTTTAAAATAGATTTTGAACGATAAGAATCATAGTTCATTGCTTTTTGCTGCTAAAATCTTTTCCATGCAGCAGTGAACTAAGAAAATACCCCAAATGAACTAATTTTCACACTTTTATGTTAGAATATCTGAAAATGCTGGCGTCATGGCGTTGTTCTGCGATCAGGATGAGATTCAGTGCGCCAAATTCTTTTCTCATAAAATTCTTGTACCTAATTGCTGTTACAGGATTTGCCCTCGACGCACTCACGCTAGGTTTGCCTTCACGACACGCTAGGTTTGATCGAGGTGCATCAGTAATATTAGCGAGCCGCTCGAGAATGGGATCCAGAACTACTAGAAATACTTAAAATATTCGTTTTGTCTATATAAGGAGAATAAGCCGATACAACGAGACAGTTTTTTTTTTCATTCAGATATTTCGGCGAGATCAACTGGAGATTCAGAGCGATTTGGATAGTGATTTAATAAATCACAATTAGTTTAGTTGTATTTAATATTCAGTGGTGTACTGAGTGCCTAATAAAGATCAGTGAATTATTAACTGATTGTTTTTTGGTAAAAGAAGAATTTAGGTAGGAAACCCGTAACACTATAAATAATTCTTACAGTTTCTTACAATTCTAAGATGCAAATAAATCAATCCTATAAGCTACACTGTGTGTCGTATTGATAAAATTAATTCTCCGTATTCAACTTCGTAAAAAAATACATGAATGCAAACTTCACCCAACCATAAATGAAGATTTCGGCACCATTTCAGCATGAGTAAGTCCTTACCCAGACACAAATATCTCGAGTTACATTTAGACGTGTTTCATTCATACGATTTAACGGTTACTTGTTTATTTTTTTTAAGAAATAATTGCCCCGGGTTACGAAATGATTGTAGTCTATTTCAAATTCAAGGCGAAAGTTTAAATCAAAATAAAAGACCTGCGTTCACTGTAGTTCGTTGCTGGCGCTCTGGTTTCGCAGTAGGCGAAAATAAATCACGGCCTACTACCACCCACAGGACGAAATTGTATTGTAAATATTTCGAAAATCAAATTGCCGAGTGCAAACGGTTATTATAGAAAATTTTACATGAGAACGGGAGATAGTAACACAGATACAAAAGAATTCAATACAAAATGGTTGAATTTGCTGTTTTGTTTAATTCGTCAGACAAACAATACGAGAGAATTTCATTAGATACGCCTAGAATACATACGTTTCTTCTACCACTTTATTTATGTGATAATGAGAATTAGTATCAAATAAAATTTTGGTGAAAATTTCACTAAATTTTGATAAAGGATTGTCCTTAATATTTTGATGTTTATGTCGTCTATATGAAAGTGGAACATATTGGAATATTGAAAAATATCCTCTTTTCTTAAATTTAGTGCAGTTATCCGAAGGCTCTTTCTTTTTTAATTTTTAGGAAATCCAAAATTGTAATTCTAAATAAAACTTCAGCAAGCAAGTAGCAAGTTCTCATAAATAATATCACATTTTATTTTATTCCCAATTCAACTTTCTTACTCAAAAATTAATTGTGCTTGGAATGAAAGAACAAATATGGCTGCTTAAAGTGGTCATATTTGTGGCCCAAAATAGTGGAATGTCGAAATAATTTTAAAGTTAGGAAGTTTAAACCTTGTTAAAGTTAACCAAAAAGAATTATAAATTATTGGATACTAGATAGTTCAACTTAGGTAGTGTTAGTATGTATATTGCTAAAATGTAGCGATTTTACTTAAAATATTTATTGAAAGTGGCTTTTTATGAAATTTTTACATAAACTTCAACAATTAATTTTTTACATTTTAAAACCGAAGTAAGAAAAATGAACATAAACCTTTCCTAATTTCATCTTTCATGTGTATTTTACTGCAGTTAAAAAAAGTGTTGGACTTTTTTGTAGAAGAGAAAGGTTAACTTAAAATTATAATGTCGATTGCACCGCGTTTTGATTAACCATAGTATGATCACGCAATATAAAGTTATCGGTATTTTTTGAGCCATAGCTATTACTAGATAGCAGTATCTGTCAAGGGTTTCAAATCATACTGTCTTGAAGAGTATTCTGCTAATACACGATGACGGCGCCTTTAACACCCATTATTATTATTAACAATAGTGTAGAATATGTACTTTAAAAACGCTTTAAAAAAAATTGCAGTAGGAAATACAGTACACCTGTGGATACACACTTTTTCATTAAGATAATACGAAAGTGAAACTGTACACAGCTTCCACTTCACTTAAATGTTTTCCTATTTATGAATGCAAATTTGCATGCTCAGATTATTGTATATTTATACAAATGATGTAACAGTCTTATATCTTTGTACGTACAACTGAATATTATTAAAAACCTGCCTAGTTCACGTGATGTTCTGTATGTTAAGGTAGAGTAATAGATCGTTGCACATCACTTCAAGTCGCGCAACACAAGGCAAGAACACGGTTCACATCATGCATTCCTGTAAAAAATGCCAAATAAACACTGCACTATAAGAAGACTCCAGGCAAATACACTAGGAGTACTTTTTTTCTGCCAAATGACACAATGGTAATTTTTATTTTATAAAATTTTATTTTTTTATTTTGGATGTTTATGTCGTCTATATTGAAAATATACTCTTTTTTTATTTTTAGGAAATCAAAAAATTAAATTCAGCAAGTAGCAAAGTTCTCATAAATAATATCACATTTTATTTTATTCCCAACTACATTACTTTACTCAGAAATTAATTGTGCTTGAATGAAAGAAGAAATATGGCTACTTAAAGTGGTCATATTTGTGGCCCAAAAAATAAAGTGGAATGTCGATATAATTTTAAAGTTAGAAGTTTAAACCTTGTTAAAACAAAAAAAGAATTACAAAAAATTGTTTTGGATATAGATATTAGGTAGTGTTAGTATGATTTCTAAAAATTATATTGTACTTAAAATATTTAAAATATTTAAAGTGGATTTTTAAAATTTTAAACTTCAATAAACTTTACAATTAATTTTTACATTTTAAAAGTAAGAAATAAAATGAACATAAACCTTCCTAGGTTATTAGGATTGCTTCATCAGGTGGCCTCCTTTAACTTGAGTCAAATAAAATGCACAAATAAGTGAGATCTCATCTACTGTGGTTGAATTTCGAGTTCCCACTCCAGAGGTTAGTAAATATATTAAATTCTTTAGATAATTATTGAATAGAGTTTTGTCTATGGATGTTCATTAGCATACCTAGATGTTTGGTATCAGAGAACATACATATGACTTCATTGATAGGAATTGTAGGAGATTTGATACATATTAGCTTAAAATACCTTTCTTAAACAGTAAAAAATACATAACAATTGCATTTCATGTAAAATTGCATTTCATGCACATTAAAATGTGGTTATACTCCGAAAAAATACAAATTCATGAGTGTATGTTTTATATTTGCATGTTTTATGAATTTGCAGACAAAATGTTGTCCAATAAAATTGTTTATATCATATCACGTGATAACGCGAGAGTGAGGTGAGGAGAATAGGACCAAGAAGAGACTTTGACTTTCCAAGACCCCGGACTTTGACTTTCCACATCTTATCCTTTCAGCGAGGGCTCCGTTATCCTATCCTTTATTATCGTTATTATTAGAGATTCACCCTGTATAATATTGTTACAGTTGTGTGTCTCCGTAAATTTCAGTTAGATGTGACTATAAATTTAGGAAGAGATATCAGCCAAAGACTATTCACATCCTGCCAAATTCTCACTCTTCTCACCCACCACACAAATTTCAAATGGAACTACCCCCCTTGCGGCGCATCATTTTAAAGCCCCTTTCATTGCGAATACAATGATGCAACGTTTTTAGAAATCGGTTGAGAAACTAATGATTTCTTGGTCATAAGCCAAAAACAGCGACTTCTTTTGTAACAGTGACTTTTTGTTATTTTAAACAGAAATAAGGATTGAATTCGTTTAAACTCTTTTTTTTCTTCAGCTTCTCTGTAACTTTTTTGTAAACTGATCGACACATCAATAAAAATAGGGAATGTAGTTTGTCAGCATTTCGTTTTTAGCTAATAATTGTGTCAATTCTCAACCGATTTCTAAAAATGATACATCTAGGAATTGATAGGAATTGTAGGGGATTTGATTTATATTAGCTTGAAATACCTTTCTAATACAGTAAAAAATGTTACAAAAGCTAATAATAAAGAATATATGGGTAGATATTGTGGGTGTAATTCAACGCTGGTCGGGGCTTTAGTCCGCAGAGTAGTTAGTTTCAAACAACATTGTTAATACCTAAAAATATATATTTCCAACTTCCTTGAAATATTATAGTTTCTTAAATTTGACCAATCAGCTACCCAGGTCTCAAATCATGATTTACGAGTAAAAGAAAATGGCAAAAATAACCACTAATATAAGGGTAAATTTAGGCAACGGTTTTCCATTGGAATTTTACATAAACCGCCAAAAATCAAAAAAGCTGTTCGATATTCAAGATTTTTTCGATGTATCAATATCATAACAATTTTTATCGATACAAAATATCAAATATCGTAAATAACTGTATAGATATTAATCTCAATGTGTATCGGAACATCCCTATTCCCAACCTCTTCGGATGCGACAGATAAAATATCGTCGAGCCTTCGTCGTAGTCGTCGTCGACCGGCACTGATTCTGCCGCGAAGATTAAAGATTCTTTTAATATCCGTGTAATATATTCAGCGCGTTAGAGTCGTTTCAGCAGACGAAATTCCGTTTGGGTCGTTAGTGCACAATCTATTCGACTGTAAAAGGATAAATATTGCCGATATAAAATCTCTTATCTGATCTGGCACGCTACGAGGTGCGCCAAAGTTCACCGACATTTTTGTTGCCTAGCGTTCACGGGACAGTCGGCGAAATGTTCCCTAATAAACTCGAAACGTTTTAAGGAAATGTCTTTTTGCAGTTGTATTGCAGTACTCCGTTGGCATTAACACCCACACCGACTCATATACATACTCATATATTATCAAGTATACAAGTCGCCTTACTACGCTCTAAGAGGTATACAAATTTTATTATTATTAAATGTTCTAAACAATAGCACTAGATACAAGTTGCTCCGTAAGTAATGGCCCATGCAGACATACTAGATTTTTCACTTCAAAATATTGCGATTTAAACCAACTTGCTAATACACACGTCAAAAGTCTTGAACCCCCTGTATATATAATGATTCTATTAAACCTAGTAGTTTTTCTTAATGTGGTAAAAATGTACACGTACTTTATTAACAATGTTGTTACAAATCTGGTCAGTTTGGCAGTGTATTCAGAATCTTCCATAAGCAAACGCTGTCACAGCGTTGAACTACAATAAATGATTGCGAGAAATTATCTAAATGGAGTTTTCCCAGATTGATGCATGAACATAAGAGGACTACTTGAATAGTCAATGCATTTCCGTGGCTTAACGACAGTCGCGGCGAAGCTTTTGCGGAGTCACCACTGAAGATGCCGACAGTGAAGAGCGGTGAAACGTTTGGAAGCATCGAATGCAACCAGTTACAAAGGCGGCTATGGGACGTCTTGGAAGACCACCATTATCCGAGGAACGGTTCCGACCGCAAAAATCGTAATACCAACAATAGGAGACAATAACGGGTCTGTCCCCACAGAGCCTAGCCCGAGAACAACCAGAGCAGGTCAAAATATCCTGGCTAATTCCAGTTACCGAGGTCACGGCATAACAACCCGGAAACTACACTCAACGTCAAAAGTATTGGAAATATAAAATGATTCGATTAAACCTAGTGGTTTTTCTTAATGTGGTGAAAAAGTACATGCACTTAAGGAACAAAAAAGACAATGAAAAATTGCAGACCATGAATCTTTACTTTGTTACCAATGTTTGTACAAATCTGGTCAGTTTGGCAGTGTATTTAGCCAAGTGTTCTTTTAAATTTTTGTACATTATAATGCCAGGACGTGAAATATCTGGGTTTACCCGAGCAAGAATGACTGCTTTACATGATGCAGGACATTCTAATCATCAGATATTGAAAATGTTGGGCATTCCTAGATCATCTGTTGTACGAATAGTACACAGATACAGAATTTGATACAGTAAAAAACAGACCACGTAGTGGACGTCCTCCAGTATTTAATGAAAGGGAGGATCGGTATTTGGTGCAATATGCCCGTAGACACTGCTTCAGCTCTCAGGGCCCACTTTCAAGGTACGTTTCGCCGTGTTATATCGACACCTACTATTCGAAGACGACTCGTCAAATATTTTAACTGCAGGTGTAGTTCGTCATATAGATAAGTTTAGTTAGTCATTTTTAAAAATTTCAAATATTTACGGAGATTTTTTTTTAAATACACACATTTTGAGGACCGCTGACCAGATAGACCACTGACGTAACATAATAAAATAAGCTATATGACTTACTGAAGGCGAGGTTGCCATATCGTCTGTAAGACAAATAATTTTTTAACGTAAGTTCAATTTTTGCCGTTGTTTTAATTTAAAAGCATTTGTTTTTACCAATAAGTAAAGTAAATTCACCATAAACGATTAAAATAAGAATTTCCGCAAGTTCGATACTATCTATTAAAGTGTTTAGGAAGTTACTTTGTACAATGATTCCACAAACGTGCATAAAAGCTCACCAAAAGCTCACCTACTTACTGTAAATATCATTGTACACTGTTAGAAAGATCACAAATTATACCCTTAAATTATTTTATGTAGAATAACAAAAAAAAACTATTATTTTCAAATATCACCTTAGAGTTAATTTACGCCACATAACTTCAGACGACTTGTCAGTACTAACCATTTCGTACTTCGTAGTGGATGAAATAGATTTTAAAACACAAAACACGGAAAAACAAATTAACTAGCTTGATGTGTGTTCAATATCAAAAGAAGGCAAAATGAATTATTTAAAAGCAGTGTCAATCGCATGCAAAAAAGAAACTAGTGCCGTAGGCAGAGGTAACAGGTAGATGTCAGGAGCAGTAGGTGAAATGTCCCGTACCAGCCCCACTCTCTAGGATTGCTAGTCGACAAAGAGGTTATGTTAATGTTGATACCACTGAAATATGATTTTATATTATGATGACTGGAATGCGCTAAAAGCTGCGCAAATGGATTATTTATGATCAGCGCCATATTTTGTTTTGTGCCTCTAGCAATGGCGGAGCAGTAGGGGCTTAGCTGATTGTGAATTGAAATGAAATTGAATTCTGGATATGGAGAATTATTTCGTGCTATATGCTGGTTAATTTTACAGTTCCTTATAAAACATGACATGTTCCAACAATAACACCCACAAAAATACACAAAGAATAACACTAACGAGATACAAGATAAAAGAAGAAATCTGTACGCCAATGACAAAATAATGGGAAATTAAGAACACAATTCATATCGTACATGCAGATGGTTGTGTCTCTTGCACTCACATACATAACCAATGAAGTATGTCTTTGCTGAGTTTCATGTGCATCCTTTTGTATGCTCCTGGATTTGGTACCTTTATTTGGGTACGCAAATGGACTAAACGCATTCCATATCGTACATCAGGGTTGGGTTTGCTATTACAATCGTAACAGATCTATTACAATTCATAGATTGGCATTACGCTATTACGACAAACCAGAAATTATGCTGGATCTATTACAAACTTAAGAAAACAGGTAAATTCTATTACACTTTTTCGGTTTTTTAATTTTAGTAATAAAGAGTACAGGCTGCAGTTAATCATTGAAACGTGATTGACAAATAATCCTTTTCTATGAGCCCACTGCAAATCTGTCACAAGTCGGTGATTTGCACTCTATTTTTTGTCTGTGGTCTGTAGCCTGGGTCTGTGACTCCCATCTTTTTTTACTGTTTTGTGCACAGTATACTAAGCAATCAGTAGGGAAACTCAGCTTTCCGGCGTCTTCCAAAAATCCGCCATGTTGAAACACGACATGAAACTACACTGGATTACAACAGTTAATTAAGAGTTAATGCAAAATATTATAACTAAGAAACAACTTTGGTTATGTTTACGCCAAATTATTAGCTATTTTTTCGTATGTTCTGTGAAATCCACCATATTCTTGGCGACTTTTTCTAGAGTGGGGGTATTTAAAAACTGCCAGACGTATTTCATTCATAAATTGTCTAAGATTCCGTACTGATTGCTTAGTATACTGTGGTTTTGTGCTATGTGTGATGACTGAAATGTTGAATTTGGCATTCTGTGCTGTGATTTTGGCAGCTAATCTGTAACAGCATGCTACTTTTGCATTACAGGAAGATATAGAAACATTAACATTTTAATATCAATGTTAATCTGTGTTGCGCAGCTGTCTCATTTACATTTTTTATATATTATATTATCATTGTTATATATTATCTACTTATATAAATGATTGTTATTGTTATTACTGACTTTTCAAGAAAAAGTTTTCCCAAAGACTGCGATGTTGATTTTTTTTACTAAACATATATGTTTTTGTTATTTTCTTATAAATTTAAAATAAATGTAAATATTTTGTTCGGTTTATTTAAAATATAAAAACTGTTATATGTGTTTTGTGATAGAAATCAAATTAATGAACATTAAACTCATACACCAGAGACCATAGACAAAATATAAACCATAGAAACCCCTAAAATGAAACCATTAAAATTAAATTTATTTGCAGAAATCTGCAGTAAAAAAAATCTATTACCAATCTATTACATTTTGCATGGAGATGTCATTACAAATCTATTGTAGTTCTGTCCCAACCCTGTCGTACATTTCAGTGGTTGATACCGGTGCACTAGTATGGTTCAGGACAAAGGAATAAGCGATGGCACAGGCAAGTGCAATCAAAACATGTAATATTTGTGGAAACGGATTTGATAATTTCAATAAACGTAATTTGAATGAGATACTTTTGCATCTTCTCAAACCGAACTAAGCTTAAGCTTATTTTAAATAATGCACTGCTTGACGCATCTGTTTTAAGAGTTGCGGCACTAACGTATAAAACGTATTTAAATCGTCTTATTATTTTCACGGGCAGTGTTTTTCTCTTGTGTATTTAATTAATATTTTTCGTGAAATACAGTGTGATTAAATAAAATATGGCGCATTATTCAAAGAGTGAAAAGGTTGACATGTTAAAAACATATTTGCCAAGTAGTGATAATCAGTTGGAGTGTAGTAAAATGGATAATGACCAAATTCTGGATAACTAAGATTGTTAGTAGAGAATCTAATTTATATTTTCAATTTATTGCTATGGTATAGGAGTGGCAAAGAGGCCATTAATATTTTCCTAAATAAACATATTTTAATCATTCTTTCACATGTCTAAAAATTCTAGTCAACTTTGTTGAAGCCTATTCGAAGACATTTGTGTAACACTGGCAACGTTGTGGAAGTCACATCCACCATGACTTGATCAACGGTCCTCAACAAGTTTTTTATTGAAAAATCAAGAAATTTATTTAAAATTTGACTTTTTTATTCCTGATTTATTTTATAGAAAAACTATTAATTATGTGTTCTAAACAATGAACTGTACTGCTGGCTAAAATATTTGTACTTATTTAAGGTTCATCCTGTATACTGCGAATCCAAGCATTAATTTCAAAACAAAATTGTATTTGTAAGACTCCCTTGTACATTAATTTTGTTTTAATAAGTTCTAAATCACCCTGCATATGTATCATCACCGCTTCTGCTGTTACTATCTTCAAAAGAGTGCTAAGAATTAAAACGTCTACGGATTTTTTTATTCAGCGCTTAATTACGATGGCGTGATTTAGTGTGGTCGGAGAGTAAGTCAATACGGCCGCTACCAGGATACCCGATACTGTCGGGCAATGTCCTTGTGAAGGCTTCGTCGTCGTGACCGTAGACAGCGATGCCTCAGAGGCCAATTCGCCACGAAAATTATTGGAGCAGTAAAACATCTGCATCACTAACAAGTGGGTGCTGCGATATGTTTTTTCAAGCCGATGAACTGACAGATAACAGATCCCATAGAGGAGCAGACAAAACATATCCTGTTACGACCGACGGGAAAAAAAACCGCTAATAATTCCGAAGCCAATCATTAACAGAAAAAAATATGACGCAAAAAATGAAGATTTTGAAGATAACTTTTCGATTAAGTTTTAAAATGAATACATGTCGACTCTACTACCGATAATGCCGCAGATAACACTTTCCGAAACTATTATTTCCTATACAGAATGTTTTGTTAATAATGGAATACAGCTGACAACAGGTAAAATTGAGCTTAAATAATAAATCTGCATTTATTTCAGGTTGAATAAACGTCCGTTACCCGTTAGTTTGTCTCGAACACTAGCGGATACGTAAGAGGTCGATGAAGTCTTAAAATGAGTACATGTCGATTCTACTACCGATGAAACTAAAGAAAACACTTTCCAAAATTATTATTTCTGATACAGGATGTTTTCTTAATAATAGAATATAGCTTACAGCAGGTAATTTATCGCGCAAGAAGGGTTCAAGCGACACTCGAAGCAGGACATATTAATAGATTAGATTGGCCAGCCAACTCTCCTGACATGAATCCTTTTGAAAACATGTTGGATTTCGTTTCATAATCATATTCCTCCACCTTATACTGCAAAGGAGTTAGGCAGAAGAGGAATGGAACAATATTCCGCAAGAGATCGTTAACCGCTTGATTATCTCAATGCATAGACGTGTCAATATGCTACTGGAACGTGGTGGAGGTCATACCGACTATTAGTCAAGTAGAGAACTTGCTGTATTACTTCTTGATTTAATAAATGTTGTCAAAAATGTCACATTTGCTACAATTGTTACAATTTTTATACAGGGTGCAACTAAATTGTTTGGCTAAACTATAACAATACATTTACGTCAGGATTAACAAAAAAATCATGTAAATATTAAAATATGTGGGTTAATAAAAAATATCGCCCCAAAAAGGACCTGTTCTATGTTTATTTTTTATAAATATTTGTCCAGACTAAGTCTAGTGTTCTTTACTAAAATAGTGTTATCTTATTGGTAAACAAGCTTTCATTTACAATTTCAAATAAATATAGTAGTAATATAAGGCCAAATAAACATAGTTTATTGCAAGTATTGCGTCATATTTGCATACGTTAAAATAACTAGGTATTATTTTTATTTGTCATATAGTTAACAATAATAATATTTTTATATAGGATGTTACACCGTATGTCAACAACACGTGAGCGTGTTTTAGAAATAAAAATAGGGAAACCAATCATTTAAACTGTTTGCTCCATTTTCTTGAATTTTTTAGAAAGAAAAGTTTGTTTTAAAAAATATTTTTTAAACTTAAATAAATCAATAATATGACTTCTTATTGAATCGCAGTGCCTTAACATGACAAATTCATTACAGTAAAATGAACTTTTTAGAGAATCACATAGGTACCATTATTACACTTTAGTTTTTAAAAATTAACACTAGTTAGCAAATCATACTAACTATCCTTCAATGTCTATAAATTTTACACTTTAGCTCCTTGGATAATCATATACTGTTTAGAATCCTTTAGTTTCGATAGTAATTTTACACTTTAGTTCTTAATAAATCATACATATATTATTACTACAATTTAGTCCTAGCATTTTACACTTCCATTTCTACAATTTTATATTTTAGTTCCTTGAACAGTTATATTATGTTACTACACTTTAGCTTCTACAATTAACACTTTACCTTATCGGTAAGTCATAGCTATATATTACTTACAAGTTTCTACAAATTTGATAATTTACCTTCTCAATAAGTCAAACATGATTAATAACTTTAGTTTATACAAATGAAGAATTTTAGCTTCTTGGTAAATTTTATATTATTACTGCACGTTAGTTCCAAAAAGTGTTGCACATTAGATCCTTGTTAAATTTTACACCACTTACCTACTTCCATAAATTTAGTCGCTTAATTCCCACAAAATCATGGAAACACTTTAGCTCCTTAATAAATTATATTACCATTACTATCCTTTATTTAAACAATATTTACAGTTTAACCTTTTAGTAAATCGCAGACCATTATTACACTTTAGTTTTTAACATTAACATTAGTTTCTTGGTAAATCATACCACCACCATAACCACCCTTCAGTTTCTATAAATTTTACACTTTCGCTTGAATAATCAAATACTGTTACAGCCCTTTAGTTTCTACAAACTAACTCTTTGGTTTATTGGCAGGTCATAAATATGATTATCTTTTAGTTTCCACTTTAGCTTCTTGGAATGCTATTACTGCACTTTAGTTCGACAATTTTATATTTTAGCTCCTTGGACAGTTATATTCTGTGCTACCCTTTAGTTTATTACTAATTCTTCAACAAATCACATATCTGCTTTTTACATAATTTGCATACATCAATGTAATACTTTACTGATCATGATCAAACACAGGGTATATATTTTTGGATTAGATAGTATTTGTCAGTATCGTGATTCTATTGCGTACAACCAATTTAAATTAATAACTACAAAAATAATAAATATTTAATATCTACTTTTACAACTGTCAACAATTTTAACATACAATATCGTTACTCATCGTGAAAATTATTAGTATTCAAAATTCTTTGTATCTTGTTTTTAAATTTAAATATATTGAAGCCTTTATGATTCTCGTCACCTTGAACGTGAAACGAAGATAATGAGTGAAACATCTCTAGGTTTCTTCCAACAGCAGTCAGGGACTAGTTTGGAACTGTTTCGGAAAACCGCTATGGATATAAAATTTCAATAAATTTATTTTGGTCGGGGGAAGATAAAATAATTACCAAGATCGGGTGGCAGACCGGGAAACGTGAAAGTGCAAATTAGCTAATAGCTTCGAGCATTTAATTAATCCGGTAATAATTTTATGAAGCAATATTAGTGAATTGCACATACGTCGCGATGCTAGGTCCTTTAATAGGAACCGTCCAAGTGCCCTGCGGTATTCCTTGCGGTGGATAAAAATTGTCCGATTTAAAACACAGATATTTCACATATTTACGGTGAATACTTTCCAACTTTTTAACATAAACTTGGTATGCTGAATTCCATACCAAGGCGGCATCTTCTAGTTTAGGAAGGACAAGAGCATTAAATAATATGGAAACTGCTTTAGTTTCTATAAACTGCCGAGGGTGTCTCAAGATGAGACCAAAGTTTCTCTATGCTTCACGTTTAATGTTGTTAAAGTGCTGGATAAAGTTTAATTTGACATCGAAAGTTACACCTAAATCTTTGATATCGCCACAAAATGTCATCGATGGAGTAATCATAGTTCACAGGATTAGTTTATCGAGTGAAAATCATCGAACTGCATTTAGAGAAGTTCAAAGGCAGTGAATTGTAGTGCACCAATAATTAATTTTATCTACATCTGATTGGAGTAAGAGACAGTCCCTAATACTTGACAGACAAATACAACCTGAGATCGTCAGCGTAAAGAAGAGCGTTACAGTCTAAGGTCGAGGTGACATCGTTTATGAATATTAAACAACGCACATTCAATTATTTTCCAACGACTACTTGATCCTTTCACCGCTAATGTGATTTGACACGTTGAGCACAAATGTGCCAGCGCAGGTCGTCGTTCACCACGTCGTGTGGAGGCGGCATAAGCTGTAATAGTACTGTTTAGTTTCTATAGTTTCACGCAACAAACCTCTGCTTGGGCCCAGACGATAATGGGGCCTTAAAACATTTTTATGGCTGGTTGGTCTATTGTACGTAGACGTAATCGCAGAAATTTTTACGTACTCGTACGTCTATTTATACAATGTATTCAATATGAGACACAAAGTATCTCTAGGCCGTTAAAAGTGACCTTGTGGCATAATAAATTTGCATAAATTCCCAGCAGCTTGTACAAATAGTTATTTATAAAATTTTAATGTATAATAGAGTAGACGAAAACACGGAATAGTATTTTTTTTTGCTACAAAATAGTATACAATTTCTTTGCGAATATTAATAGTAATGTTACTTTTCGGAAATAAATATTAACTAGACATAAAACACTTTTATCTAATGTGGTCATTTGGTAATCAAATTTTATCTGAATGTGTCAATAATATTACAGTCTAATCAATTTAAGCATATGTTGAAAAAATGAGATTAACTGATCCAAAAACAAGGGAGGTATTAATGCCTAAATTTCGCTCCGAACTCAATCAGAGAAGCGGGAGATGTGACGTCATATGTTTCTATCGTTCGCGCCATCCTGTCAGTCACCGCTACATAACCGCCTTTGACTCTTTGTGAGAAGCCAGTGAATTTGTTTCTCATTACGTTTTTCTTGCTTTATTAGTTTGTGTGTACACATAACAGGCTCTGGTTTTATTAAAGATACTTTTTATCGAGCTTTTTATGCAGCAGGCACATAAATATTTTTACGAAAATATTATATATAACTTTACCATTTAATGTGTTTTATAAAAGTAATTTAAAGAGAAGTACAACAATTATTGTTTATGCACAATCTTTGTGCATAAAAGTCTTACAATTGTGTACACATTTCTATCAAAACTGTATAATGTATTTTCACTGTATTAGAAAGGAATTTTAAGCTAATATAAATCAAATTTGTTCTCTGATACCAAACATCTAGGTATGCTATGAACAATTCCACAGACAAAGCTCTATTCAATAATTACCTAAAGAAATTAATCTATTTAAATTTAGTAACCTGGTTTAATGAAAACACTCTATAAATATCTAACTTTGACTTTTGGCAGTGGGAACTCGAAAATTCAACCACAATAGATGAAATCTGACCTATTTCTGCATTTTTAGGATTGCTTCTTCAGGTGGCCTCCTTTAAGTTGAGTCAAATATCTAACTATAAAAATTATTATATAAATTAAAATTATTTGAAATTAAATCTCGACAATGATAAAACAGAGTAGTTAGTTTCACACAATATTATTAATACCTAAAAATATACAAAAACTTTTGTATAATATCTACCCGATATTTATTCTCGGCATTATTTTATATTGTTTAATACATAAGAATAGTAATATAGTAAAGGAAATTTTAGTTTTTTATTGGTATACAAATAAATTTTTGATTTATTTTATCAGTGGGGTTTGGTACTTCCAAAATGTATTTCGTGATCGATGTAACTTTTACTTACTCGTATCGGTCCTAGTAACCGTGACCTAGAGAGCTATTTTAAGCAAGGCTATAGAGGCTAAGGTTACGTCTTACGTAAAAAAGCGATTTCCTACACAAACAAATAATGGCTCACAAGAAAAATACACATCCACATTTTTCCAGCAGGTATTCTCCATCAAAGTTGAATAAATATTATTTTTACATAATCCCGGTGGTAATAATACATAAATATTCCCGTCACCCACTTCTCTCCGTTAATTGTGATAAATATTTATAATAGGCGCTTACTTATGACCGTCAATATCGCTTTTTCCTTTTCACGAATTTCTACTGGGAGATTCCAAAATGTGTGGCTCTTCGAAAATAGATTAAGAAATAACTACAAAGCAAAAATGTATCAAAAATGTAAAATTTAAATGATCTGATGTAAAAATAAAATTAACTGTGTACTTTTTGAATTAAAAGTACTGATTTAGTGAGTAGTTTCAGAGAAAAGTGTCCTCCAAGGACTAAATATGTACCCATCTAATCTCTCTATAATGTGAATGAATATTTACTAATTTTCTTTCAAGTTATATGATAACTTTGCTGCTATTAGATGTAGAATGTCATATTTTTTCTGTTATAATTTTAGCCATTTTATTATACTCTTAATTTTAATTATTTCAATACATCTCAATACTAAGTAAAATGTTCTAAATCTAATGTATATCTAATACCCGTGTCTAATACCCACTACTACTACACTTTAGTTTCTCTCAATTTAACACTTTAGCTCCATTCTATAAATTGGAAAATTTCTTAGTAAGTCATACACCATTAATACATACACTTTAGTTTCTATATATGTACAACATTAACGCCCTGGCAAATTATATACTATTATTGCACTTTAGTTCCTAAAAGTCTTCCATTTTAGCTCTTTGGTAAAACTTACACCATTACTGCATATTTACGCACAAATTTAGTCCTTTTGTTTCCCAGTAAAACACGTTAGCTCCTTGGTAAATCATAGTTATGTCATTATTATCCTTAGTTTAAATAAATTACACTTTAGATTGACACTAGCTCCTTAGTAAATTATTCTTACACCATAACTACTCTTCAGGTTTAACAAATTTTACACTTTAATTATTCAGATAGTCATATACTGTTACTACCCTTTAATATCTACAAATTAACACTTTAGCTTATTGGAAGGTATATATTAATATTATTATATTAGATAGTACTTGTTATCGTGATTCTCTTACATATGACCAGTTTAAACCAATAACTACAAAAATAATAAATATTTAATATCTACTGTTACAACTGTTTTAACGAACAATATCATCACTTGTCTTGAAAATTATTAGTATTCGATTTTTCTGTATCCTATTTTTAAAATTTAAATATATTGAGGCCTTTATAATGCTTAGTCATCTGAACATGGTTCAAGATAATGAGTAGGTCTGTTGTTACTCTTCTCAAATCAAAATTTCTCTGTTCTGAATTATTCCTGAATGAAATGAAGGTGAAAATGAAAATAAATTGGCACTTGGCAGGATTAACACCGAGTCGTTTTTGTCATTGGTTGGGAAGATTTTTTAAATAATATTTTTGACCGCAGAAAGAAATTTTGAGTAGAATACATCAGTTTTGATAATTTACAATTTTGATGAATGAAATTATTTTGCACTGGATATACATAAAAGAGTCATTTTTGACTAAATTCGTCTCTCACTGTAGGTACTATATATATTATAATTAATTTTAATAAATTACATAAATTTACACTTTTAAATGGTAATATAGAGGTTTATATTAATAGATTGAAGTTAAAGATAGGCACAAAACATAAAACTATTAATTTATTCTGAATTAATTCTCCAAATTCTTTTAATATATTCAGTACAGCTTAAAAGATGATGCCAGTATCCAGAACGAAGAACGAATATGTCGTAGAATTAAATCATGCAGGAATTAAGGTTAAAGCAAAATGAAATTCGAATAAAAATGATATCCTAAATAAGGTAATACCAAAAATAGGAAGGTGATTAAAATAACAAAATAGAAGTTCTTGTTACCAAATATAGTGATCCAGATTTTGGAAGGTGATTAAAATATGTTCTTGTAAAGAATGCTTTATATGTTGAACAAAGTTACCTAATAGTTTTTTTATAAATAAGAACAGTGATAAGTGAGTTTTTGTTAATTTAGTAATCTAAACAATAATTTAAATGGAGCCCACAACTAGAAATCTAGTAGATTCAGTTCCGAAGACCTTGTAGGCTAAGCATTCTACCTTGTCCATTGACCAAAATAATTTTTTAAATGGTTACTCGTATCAATTAATGGCGCACTTTTTATACGATTCCTTAACGAATGTAAGGAAGTTTTCTTGTGTATAACAGTTTGTCATTTAGAATATGAAAAAGAGCATATTTTAACCTGCTATGTTTCATCATAAAAATTTCGTGTCTTATTGTGATAAGTATTATCTTCTCCCGAAATCCGGTACACATCTTTTTCCACCCTGTATATCAAAGCTTTCCTGTTAAACACATCCTTGACAGCCATCGATGATTTATTTCCGGATGACGGCAGAACAGGAGGTTCTGGCCTAATTATTTAAAAAAAAAACCGGCTGAGTAATTTGGCACTCCTAATATATTGAACGTTATTTTTAGGACCATGCCCACGATAATCGTAGTGTGTATGTAATAAATAGTATTGGTACAAGGCGTTAACATACCGCTACTCATTTGTTAACTTATGCCTACACCGCTTTCTTTGATGCTTCGATAATTGTGCCAAATAATTGGCAATTCGTTGCAACTGTTTAAAAAATAATTAGGGTAAGATGCTGCATTCGTAAAGGTAATAGAATCGCATTTAAAACAATTTTGTTTCTAATGGAGCAACCGCATGATTCTTCCAAATACGTGCAGAAGAAGGAATGCATCATTTTAATCGAAATGACGTTTATTTAAGACAACTTCGTGGAAGAATAATACTAAAAATGATATTTAAAATTTCTATCTGGCCACGCCCCAGAAAACTGTCGCCGCCACAACGAAGACTTGTGACGTCAGAAGACGTTCGCACGTGTAGGAATATCTAATACAGCATTGTGCTTTATTTCTGTATACAATTTTCATTTTCGGACAACACAGTACATACCGTCGCCTTTCTCACGAAGGGACCTAACTAACAAAATCATAAAAATTGAAATATTTTGTGGTCTAACTGTTCTCATGCAACTCTTTGGTCTCACGAAGTGGCATATCTGCATTACTAATAGTTCAGACTTGGTTAATAGAAACACTTTTGGTCTAACTGCAGATACCCAAAAAACTCCTCCCACAGTATCACAATAATATTGACACGAACGGGCCAATCTTCAGACAGTTTATGGTAACAAAAGATAAGCCCACCAAACTTTTTTTCAAGTGCAGTCATTGTAACGATAACTATGATGCCATAGAACTTAAAAGACTAATGAAAAACATAAAGCAAATAAGACTTCAACCATTAAAAATAAAGAGCCTGTGAAACTCACTAAAAGAAAATTTAACGACTTAATTTCATTATGTCAAGGTCCCACACCCGTAGTTCGTTTGCCCGAAATTCAAGAGTTTTATAAAAACCTACCTCATGAATAGATTAGCTAAGAATGTTATTTTGTATTACTATTACTTTAAGATTAAAACCAAAGTAAAATGAAAAAGGTTTTGTAGTTGTGTATATCCAACATTTTATTCTTCATAATTTACTTTACATTCATTAAAATTTAATACAATATAACTGTCGTTTTGTTATTTTTTGTATCAAAACTAAGGCCTAATTGGCATAACACAAAAAAAAAGTCTCACGTAGTGGCTTATCTACATGTAATTATAAAAATGCAAACTATCTTTAAGTTTTTACAAAGACCACCATTATATACTTAAAGTGAACTAAATTATTTAACTACATTAAAAACTAGAAGTAAATTGCTTTAAAATTAAGCTGACTGGGCTGATTTAAGCTTACCCCTTTTTAATTTTTTAGCTCTCCTGACAAATTTACTAAATGCTAGTTAGGTAGCTTCGTGAGAAAGGCGACGATACGTTTAGAAGAGTTAATTTATCATTTGTAATATTATTAGGTGTTACTGTGTCAAATAGACTTTGGTATTGATTAAAGTTGCAAAATAGACACGTAAAATGAGCGCATAGAAAGCGCATGCATCTCACCGGGCAAATGGAAGAAGTATTGCATTATGCTATTATACAGTGCTTTCGAAAAGTAACGAATAAATTAATTATTTTTGAAATTGATAAGTTTTCGAAAAAATCCCCTGGTACGTCGATTTAGTTTTAAAAAAGGCACTTTTTGACATACTACCAAATTTGTGACGTCATCGTTGTTCGATATATGATGTCATCCCACCCCCCCCCCATCAATTTTGACCATGCCATTTGAAAGAGCGTGTCATTCTACATACATACATCATGAAAATAAAAAAAACAAACATTTCAAAAAAATAATGTTTGAACATTTTAAAATTTAATTTTCACAGTACTGAAAACGATAATGATTATGTAAAAAATCGACTAAAATAAATGTTCAAATTGTGCACCGTTGGCTGCCTAGCCAAGACGATTAATACATTCTTTTTGGACATTATCAATAACTTCAGGAGGTATACGATGTATCTCGTAACGAATTCTTGCTTTTAAATCTTCTAAATTAACCGGTCTAGTAACGTATACTTTGATTTTTAAGTATCCCCACAAGAAATAATCTAGGGGTGTCAAATCAGGCGATCTGGCTGGCCACTCAATCAGCCCCTTTCTCCCTATCCAACGATTGGGGAACAGCTCATCTAAATAAGCACGGACAGGTGTTGCATAATGGGGAGGTGCACAGTATTGTGAGAATTAAATTTTAAAATCTTCAAACATTAGTTTCTTGAAATTTTTGTTATGTAACACCATAATATTTTATGATATATGTATGTAGAATGACACGTTCTTTCAAATGGCATGGTCAAAATTGGGGGTTGCCATTAAAAAAAATGTCGATAACGTCATTTTTCGAACAACGATGACGTCACAAATGTGGGTCGTATGTCAAAAAGTGCCTTTTTTAAAAACAAAATCAACGTGCCAGGGGATTATTTCAAAAACTTCTCAATTTCAAAAATAATGAATTTATTCGTTACTTTTCGAAAGCACTGTATATGAATACATCATACAGCACCTAATAAAAAATATTACGGCACCATTTAGCTACCAGAATGTGTGCAAGGCGTTTAGAAAATCAATGGTAAACTTTTTTTTACATTAATTATATTCAACGCAACTTTAATAACCCAGCCCCTTGTTTTTTTAATGTTGTATTGTTATGTTTTTACGAAAATATTCACTTTTTCATTAAATATTCATTTTGTTCACATTCAGTTTCACTACAATATAAGAAAAAAATACAAAATGATATTTGATTCATTGAATGTACATAGAATGCAATGTAGAAAATTACTGCCTTTCCTTACAAATTATATTTTATAATTAAAAAAATTAATTACGATCAAAGTCTTACAGCGAACACTAATTATTAAAAAATAATGTATATTTTCTAATATATTTTAAGTAGCTACATAATTTCTTAGTGAAGTAATATTAATTTTTTTTATTTTGATACGCAATATATCTATTTAAATTTTTATAATTTAAGGCACTCGATACAAAAATATCTATATCAAAAAAACTAGCGACTAATCAATTTTTTTCGATGCAAATTAGAGTCAAATCATCGTCCAATTTTTTCTAATTGGTCCGTACTTAATTACAAATACGACTATAATTAGTGCGTTGCGAATTCTTTCGTTCATCATTAAAATCCGTACATCAGTCGTACATTCCAGGATCGTACTTAATTTTCATCATACAGTATTATAAAAATACATGTCTTTTGTAGAATCGCAATTTTAATATAACTCAACCAAATGAATGTTTTTTGTGTAGTATTACAATTTCTAGTGACATTCGACAAGAGAAGAATAGGTCACAATAAAGCAGTGTACCTACTGCATCTATACAAAAATCTATGACATGTCGTGTCAATCAGTACAGAAACTATTTTCCTACGATCATGCGGAAAAGTACTTTCCGTACTAGTGCGCGGTTTAAGGCCGAGCCCTGCAGCCGGTAGACCGTATATAAGCTATATTCGTGGAGAGGATTGGCACCCTCTCGGCGGGTATGGTAAGGTGGAAGAATGTTAGCTTGGGTCAATGTGAGAGATTGATACCGGTCGACATTTGACTACCCTCCCCCCCTAATTAATGGAGTGTTCCAGGTTTCTCACTCCTGCACTAAATGGTGCTTAGAGCCTACCAACGTAAGTTGTTCCTGGCCGCAAATGGGGCCTGCTCAATAATAATATGCCGCCCCCTCTTCCACACAAGTCGGTGACTTCTAGGCTAATCCTCGTGATTAGAATGAGGAGTAGAGATGTTATTATTATTATATGTATAATATCCGCAGATCCGCCCCTGGAATGACGTAAGGAATTCACAAGTCTAATTAGCCGCGAAAGTTAGTTAACATACCTTTGTGTCTGGACCTGTTGTGGAGCCTAGGGCCCTCCTGCGCCGTGGTCGTAGTGGTTACGTTGAGCACGTTGTACTGCTGCCTGTTCTTGAAGGCACCTTGATTGAACTGCACCCACACAACGACGACGATCGCCCCCAGCACGAATATCGCCACACACGCCAGTACGGACGTACACCTCCTAGCGAACTTGGTAGTCATTTTGACTATACACGCACTAACTATCACCGCAGCAACTGAAACAAAAACGTTCGTGATTACTGGAGGAACATTGTGCGGTATTAGTATTAAAGGTGTGAAATACTCTTACCATTGTACACTAATATGGTGTACAATATTTATGTTAAAGGTATGGAACAGTATCTATGTTAAAAATGTAAAACACCATGTTAAAATGTGAAACATCATGTTAAAAGTGTGATATACTATAATGTGAATCGCTATAATAAATGTGTAAAAACATAGTAAAAGTGTAAAATAGGTACTATAAAAAATAGTCTGACACTATGAACAATGTGTGAAACATTATATTAAAAGTGTAAAACACCATACTAGAAACATACAACGCTTTTAATGGCCACTGTAATGTAGACTGTGTGTTACGGTTAAACGTGTGACACATAATAGAGGTAAAACTTATAACAGATACGCTATATACTATACAGTGGATCAAACACATGTGTTAAACATGTGAAGCCCTTGAATAAATGTGAAACACTATACTAAAAGCGTAAAACACTTCAGTATAAAATATATCGTGTTACTATTAAAGTGTGACACACGTAATGAAAGTGTGAAATAAACATGATGAAAATGCGAAATTTAATACTCGTCGCAAATACAGGTTTTCAGCCTGAATAATATTTTGTTTCAATTATGACTGTTTAACCGCTTATCTATCACACATGTGCCTAGACAGAAACAATTATTAACACATATTAACACCACCTAATCATCAAAAATTAATAGTCCACCAGCTCAATCCTTTAAAAGTAGATAGTCTACATATTAGACTATAACCCTTTATGTTGCAGCCACTATATGGTGTACACTAATGTGATATAAGTGTGACACATTTAATGTATCACACATGTGTTTAATACGTTTGAAAGGATACATACAAAAATGTCATAGCATGAATTTACATGATAAATATCTTTTTAAATCGTATACAGGATGATTCTAAAATTCGTAACCAAATTTATACAGCAAAAACTAGAGGTCAAAATTGATTATTTCGATATAATTTACTCTACACAAATAATAATATATCTACTCTTCATTCTAATCTCGAGGATTATTAGCCCAAGTCTAGAGCCCAAAAGACTTATACGCGAGAGGGGGCGGTGTATTACTAAGTAGGTGGCATTTGAGTCCAGGAACGAGTTGCGTTGATAGGCCCTAAATTAGGTTCAAACAATATATTTGGACCTCCAGTTTCCGCCGTATACCTACGTTTAACTACATGTTTTAGACTCACCCTGTATAAATAATACATTTTTAAAAACTCGTTTAAGTTATTCAATGTGTTCATTTTAAGATTGCCTGCATCGAGAAATACAATGTTAAGACAAAATATTCGGTACATTTTTCTTACAAATATCTCACGTCAGAAATAAGGAAGACAAGTTTATTTTATTTTAAATTATAGACTAAATATTGTGCACGTACGGATTACGAAAAACAACTGCAGTTCGTCAGTAATCATCATTCGGCGAAATTTAAACAAAATACGCACGTGGTTGGTTTAACGACTGGCGTTTCCGTACAACAAAATCGAAAATAATTTAAAAAAAAATTGACAATTCTCGGAAATGTTTGGTACCAAGGTAAGGAAAACCCACCAATTTGTAGTTTTATGAAATTAGCTCTAATTTTCAGTTCATTACAGCTGAATTATCGTTGCATAAACAAAAACTGTTGCTTACGCGATGATGGCAGCTTTGATGTAATATATCTGAATATTCAACTGATATACAGGATGATCCGTAGATAATGGCCCATGGAGATATACTAGATTTTTCACTTCAAAATACAGGGTGTTAAAAAAGAGTGTAAAATATTTCAGGAGGTAATAGTATGAACCAAAATAAGCAGAAAAGTCTTAATAAAAATGGGTTTTATTAGGAATAAACGACAAAGGAAGCTTTTAACAAACAAAAAACAAAGTTACAGAAGATGTTCAAACTGCCCTCCGTCCATTTCCAAGCAGGCACGACATCTTCGTCTCAACGATATTTGAACTCATTCGAAAACACCCTCCTCGCTTTGGATTTCTTGACACTCCTTGACATTCCTGTGAATCAGAGGCAACAAATGTGGTTCCAGCATGATGGTGCTCCAGCTCATTTTTCCATGGCCGTTAGAGAGCATTTACACCAAACTTTTCCACATAGATGGGTAGGAAGGGCCGGATCTGTTTTATGGCCTCCAAGATCGCCTGATCTGAACCCTCTACTCCTGTAAGTAGCCTGGAAGAGCTGCAGCTACGGATTAATCAAAAGTGTCAAGAAATCCAAACCAAGGAGGGTGTTTTCGAAAGAGTTCGAATATCGTTGAGACGAAGATGTCGTGCCTGCTTGGAAGTCGACGGAGGGCACTTTGAACATCTTCTGTAACTTTCTTTTTTGTTTGTTAAAAGCTTCCTTTGTCGTTTTATTTCTAATAAAATAAAATGTTTGAAAAACGAATAGTGGTCCATATCTCCGCAACCGTTACTTTGCGGACCCATATTTATTAAGACTTTTCTGCTTATTTTGGTTCATACTATTACCTCCAGAAATATTTTACACTCTTTTTTTAACACCCTGTAATATGATTTCAACCAACTTGCCTTAATAAAATGTTGATATTAAAAAAGAAAAGTAATGTTTGTAATAATTACACTGTCTTTGAATGTACCAACTTAAAAATTTAGGAATTGATGGTTTTAGATACGACAAATCATAATATGTTGTCTATTTCGACGTATTTTATAGAGAGCTCCACATTTGCCATATTTCTGAAGTAAATGCGACGGTAACTTTTTTGGTTCTAACGTTTTATATTAAATAATCTTAAACCTACATTATTTTTAAGAAAAAAAGGTATACTTGTCATTAGTCTCAGGAATTGGCTATTTTCAAGAAAAAGCTTTTCATCGACCAGCTACTTACAATATTTTGTACAATATTTTAACATAGTAGACGCCAAAATTCCATTATAAATCGGATATGTTGAGGGTAGATCGACAAGCAATAAAATTTGTACTGGTGTAAAATGCTACGGATAGCATTTTTCAACATGAAACGTTTTTAAAATGGAGTCATGCTGATTGTTGCAGATAGTCGTCCTGGATTAATTTGTTGATAATCCGCAATGTGAACAAATTTTTCGGCTTTTTTTTTTCTCTAAATTCCTAAACAGAGTTTTTAAATTGTTGTAATCTATTTCTAAATCGTCCCAAATTCTCTCGTTGCCCAGCACGCCCATTGAAATTTAATTGCCAACAAGTAACAGTCATCTCTCATATTTGAATATAAAAAATTGTTGTATCTCACAATTTTTCGACTTTGCAAAGTTATTGATTTTAACCAAAACTGGATAAATACCTTACATATAGAAATACTTAACACTTAACATAAATGTTGTCTAATAATTGTTAAAATTTAATTGGTACCTACTACATTGAAAAGTTGTACAAAGAACTATGCAGCTGATTTTTTGAAAGTTATGATCTCGAAAATGGTCAATTTCTAAGACTAATGACAAATACCTTTTTCCTCAAAAACAATGTTAATAAAAAACGTGATAACGCTAGGGCCATAAAATTTAAGTCACAAATATGGCGGAAACAGAAATAAATAAACTAAAAGAAAAGAGAGGATCAAAATTACAAAATCAAATTTACCCAAAATCCCTTCCTTTGTCATTTTTCACGTTACACCACAACTTTTACACTAAAAATCTATATCACCACAGACATTATATTACGTGTGAACATGTTAATCATATGTTGTTATTTAAATAGTGTTTTAGTAATTTTCTTGTTAAATGCAGCGAAAAAAATGCAGACCTCATTATCAAGCGTTATTGATACATAGCACACTTTCCAGGACGATTAATTGAAAACAAAGATAAGTTAATCAAAACAGTGCATCATTAACTGATTGCATCGATCTATTTTTTTGTCTTAATTGATTTAAATATCATTTGTTTTGGGATAGATGTCAACAAAACATGCTTGCTGCCAACGCAGAAGTATGAAATCATGAGTAATGGTGTTAAGTGATGTACATTAGTAATTTTACACTGACCTATATTTGATGGCCGTCAACAGAAGCTGAGCCTTTCATATATTTTTTAAATATCTCGAATTGTCGTTTTTGGAATTACTTTTTTTGGCATACCTGCCTAAGTATTTCGTATCAAATATATCTTCTCATGAGAATTCAGAAAATATATAAGAATTTGAAGTTTATTATCTCAAAAATTATTACATTATAATAAGTAGTTATTTATATCGGTCATTGGGTTATTATTGGAATCGGTCAGTGGTCGCGCGGTTTAAGGCGTCAGTACTTGAATCGAGGTGACTGGATCGCTGTGGGTTCGACCCCTGCAGCCGGTAGACCGTATATAAGCTATATTCGTGGAGAGATTGGCACCCCTTCTGCGGGTATGGTAGGGTGGAAAAATGTTGGCTTGGGTCAATGTGAGAGATTGATACCGGTCGACATTTGACTACCCCCCTAATTAATGAGGTTTTCCAGGTTTCCCTCATTCCTGCACTGAATGGTGGTTAGGGCCTACCAACGTAAGTCGTTCTTGGGCGCAAATGCGGCCTGCTTAATGATAATATGCCGCCCCCTCTCCCGCACAAGTCTTCGACTTCTGGGCTAATCCTCGTGATTAGAATGAGGGGTAGAGATATTATTATTATTATTATATACCAAGGATATGAAGTAGGCATTTAAAACCCGTAGAGTGAAGATAATAGCCCGAGGCTTAAACTGAGGGCTATTACACGCTTAGGGTACTAAACGCATTACAACAAAATCGAACGAAAGGAATAGATAATAGAAAACTTTTAATGTACCCGCGGCAGTCTTGTCCCATAACCTAGAAAAACAAACCGGCGAAGTATATTGTGGGAAAATATCTGCACCCAACACAAATTTCTTTATTTAATAACTATAAGACGTATAAAAAATAAAAAAGGCACTAAAACTGAAGAAGAAACTACAACGTAAACACATGGTAAGCACAGGAATTAAATTATGACATGACGGGATTAACGGGGAATTTTACCGTCGTGTTGCTAGTTGCCTACTCTGACTCGCATAGACGGCGTTAAATAAAAGGATTTAATATTATTTCGAAAACAAATTTTTTTCGCTTTATAAATAAGTTTTTTTGAAGGGTGATTATGTTAATTCTTTTTATTTTTTCTATCCCCTCTTAAAATATTTTTACTTAGCCCTGTATACGAAACATGAGAAAACATTACATAAAAACAAAAAATATGCAATTATATCACACTTTTTGCATGCATACATAAAATAACTATGCTTTGTAAACAACTGTTTGAATTTTGTTATTATGATATTGGACCAGACCAGTTGCACGAAATTAGTTTATCTTACTATTTTACAATATTTGATAATTTCGTACATCTGGCTCCCGCTCTGATGACCTAGCGATTATATATCGAAAGGCACGCGCTACTGTTCAATACGATTTATCTATCAAAATGAGTAAAACTATCACGGACGGTATAGAAAAACATTCCAAGAAACTAGTATCTTCGTAGCCGCCTAGGTCAAGGCAAGCCTTGGATGTTCAGCACAATGGCCACTATAAATATTTCCGAAGAGATGTTAAATTAAAACAACATAGCGAGTAATTCATATACTGGGTGATTCAGAACATATCTAAAAAAATTTGGGAATAGATGCGTCTTGAAAAATGAAGTCAATATCGTAAAAAAAAGTGAAATCCTTATAGTTTTCGAGTAAAAAATTATTGAAGTTCAAGGCGATTTCAAATATCCGATTACTTATCGTATTAACTTTTTTGTGATGCAAGTATTTACGTTTGTTTGTGGAGATAACTCAACCCACAGATGCTCTGCTACCAATATTCGTGGATATAACTCAACCCAACCACGCTCTGCTACCAATGTTCGTGGAGATAACTAAATAACTTTCCACTAACAGTGTTTACTTTTATTTATCTCTTTACAAAAGCCAGAATTGACAGTTTTTCTAGATTCTTATTTCTATATATGACAGACACACACTTAATTAATTTTTATATTACAAGTACACAAGTACGAGTACTAACAAGATTACTAATTACATGATTACTAATTCCAACATGCCCCCCAGCTTGAAAGGGCTAGAAAACTTTCAAAACATGAGCTATTAAAAAAAACAATGATCACTCTTGTTTATGGCTCGAAATCTTAACTATAATCTAAGGACAGTCACTAACATACGCTTCCCATAGTCCTCCAAAATGAGGCGAATGAGGAGGGATAAATTTCCACTCAATTCCCTCATATGCAGAAAACTCTATATCATTACTATTTGAACTGAAAAAATAGCTAAGTTCACGTAACTCATGAGACGCGGCCACATAATTTGTCCCATTGTCACTATATATTAGACTACATTTACCACGTCTAGAAACAAATCTACGCAATGCAGCCATAAATGCATCTTTAGTTAATTCATGAACCAGCTCAAGATTAATAGCTTTTACACTAAAACATACAAATAAGCATATATATGACTTTGACAACCGAAATCCCCTACCAGCCTTACTTTTAATACTAAAGTGTCCTGCGTAATCAACGCCTGTGACCTCAAATGGGTATCTTGGACTAAGACGAAGCTCAGGTAAGGGAGCCATAATTGGTGTTATTGCATTGGCTTTAAAACGGTAACATGTAATGCACTGATTGATTACCTTATTGCACAAGCGGTTACCACCTACAATCCAAAATTCTTCCCTAATATTAGCTAAGACATGCCTCGGTCCTGTAAATTCTTTCCATTGCTTTTTTATCGATAGGGGCACAGGTTCATCCCAAGATAATTTTTCAAGCCAAAGCTTTTGCAATAGAATTTTGACACCGATTACGCAAGAACCAATCAATCCCAACGGATCAAAAATTCTAAATATTTCTGAAAGCATTACTCTTTTTGTTATATCTAAATCATCACAAGTCCGCGCGATTTTGTATTGTAGAAGATCGGAACATGGGCACCAAATAATGCCTAACGTTTTTGCATTTTCCTGCTCTCCAAACTCAATAACCATATTAACTGAACATTCATCATAGACATGTTTTAAGTACTTCACGATCATTTGAATAAAATTTCCTCAATTGAAAACATCCCTGCTTTAATATATCTGATACACCCTTACAAATGTTCGTGGAATCGTTTATCGTATCGGCGCCGGTTAATAGGTCGTCAACGTAAAAGTCGGATTTGATAATTCGAGCTAAGTCCGGATGACTAGCATTATTTTCTAATGCAGATTCCTTTGTCATTTGTTCCAGGTTGAATAATGCACGAACATGGTTTTGTACTAGCAACCCATCGCTATTATACCTTTCTAACAGTGCATTCCATGCTACTTCATAATTAGCATCAGATAATTCAAAAGCTTTTATAATCTGAGCTGCGTCTCCGTCCAAACTAGCTCGGAGGTAGTGAAACTTTTGTTCACCTGTCAAAGAAGCATTTTTATGTATTAAGGATTGAAAAGTATCACGGAATTCAAGCCAATTATGATATGAACCAGTATACTTAGGCAAGGAAATTGTCGGCAAACGTATATTTGATAATTGATAACTTGTATCGATTTGAGTTGAGGGGACCTTTCATGATCATTTATAATTTTACGTGCCAAAGCTATATTTGAAAAATAGCTATTCTCAAATAACTCTCTTTCTTTTAGTTGGTTTTCTAACTCATTGGAATCGTCAATACATTCCTCTAATTCCGATTGAAACTGATCGAAGTTCACTTTACAATCCTCTATAGCAGTAACCCTTTCTTTAATTCAAATAAATCTAATTCAATTAATTCTTTTTGATTCGTAACCCAGCAACAAATTTTACAAACAATGTCAATATTAGCTTTGCAAGTACCTCTTTTTAACTAACTGGGCTAAATCCATGTTTAATTAATATTTTTCAATTTTCTTACGTGTCTATACACGCGAAACAATGCAACCCACTTACTACAATAAAGCAACCTTTATCTAGACCGCGACGCAAGGATACTCTACAATTTGGGAGCTGCGCCGATCAACATTCAGTGGACCGCTACAGCTTACCTCGTTTCTTCTCGCGCTGCCGCCTATTAAGTCGTTCAGATTCTAGCTGCTTGCCTGGTTCGCTTCTCTAGCACGCACCTGCACCTCGGCTCCTTACGGCGTCCAACGTGGCAAAAATACCTATGTATGCCTCGGCTCCTTGTCCGGTCACGTTCAGGGGCGCTGCTTAGCTTTGTGCCCTTTTCAACGGTGGTACTTTTTCCAGTCACCACAACAAACAGCAAAACCACGCTCTGCTACCAATGTTTGTGGAGATAACTCAACCCACAGATGCTCTGCTACCAATATTCGTGGATATAACTCAACCCAACCACGCTCTGCTACCAATGTTCGTGGAGATAACTAAATAACTTTCCACTAACAGTGTTTACTTTTATTTATCTCTTTACAAAAGCAGAATTGACAGTTTTTCTAGATTCTTATTTCTATATATGACAGACACACACTTAATTAATTTTTATATTACAAGTACACAAGTACGAGTACTAACAAGATTACTAATTACATGATTACTAATTCCAACAACGTTAGTTTTTCAAATATCAAAAATTGCTTACCTAGAGCAACCAATATCATCATATACAGGGTATTGAAAAAAGAGTAAACAAATTTGTATTAATCAAAATATGGAAAAGTTTCCAACATCCTTCTGAAAATTATTCGTTTATGAGATACGGAGTGTTAAAGATAAAATTTGTGCAAATAAGTTAATTGTATACTGTATGTTATACATGTATACATGACTTGTGGCTTTAATTTGAAAATTAAGTATCCTACACAATAAATGATTGAGACATTACACATGTGAAACTTAATATTTCCTTAAAAAAAATGAAGTAAAAGCATTTAGTAGATTTTATGCATACAAACCAATATTACGCGACCTTACAAGGACACGTCTATTGGTGTAACATATGAACTGCCTAGACCCGATGTTTACTCAACATTGTTTGCATTACTGTTTAGCAAGCCATAGGAAGACAAAATGTTGATAGGTATGTTTGATAATTAGCTAAAATAACATCTAGGAATATACAGTTAGCACAGCCGTTTTTTTTTCGACCGGTTTGTAGGTCAACGATTTTATCACAACGATTAAAAGCGAATAACTGTGTTGAGGTGTGTGGGAGTAACGTAATTGTGTAAAATGCATTCTTAAGATATTATGAAGCAATAGAATCTACCCTCTGCAATGACGTCGCTCAATATAGTACTCTCATCTTCAAAATTTTAAATAATATTCAATATCAATTCTATAAGAATACATAGAATACTACCAAATGAAAGCGAAACAGAGCCATTTTCAGGAACTGCGTCAAGATTGTAGAAAAACGCTCAGACCCGTCGATTTTAGATTAAAGGGTTATATTCTTTGCTGGTATTTTTGACTCCGCCACTTTCATCCCCAAGCAAGGGTAAGCATCACCCCAAAAATGTAACTTCAGATTATGGCAAAACAAAATACTAAAATGATTATAATATCTCTACCCCTCATTCTAATCACGAGGATTAGCCCAGAAGTCGAAGACTTGTGCGGGAGAGGGGGCGGCATATTATTATTAAGCAGGCCGCATTTGCGCCCAGGAACGACTTACGTTGGTAGGCCCTAACCACCATTCAGTGCAGGAATGAGGGACACCTGGAAAACCTCATTAATTAGGGGGGTAGTTAAATGCCAACCGGTATCAATCTCTCACATTGACCCAAGTCAACATTCTTCCATCCTACCATACCCGCAGAAAGGGTGCCAATCTCTCCACGAATATAGCTTATATGTATACGGTCTACCGGCTGCAGGGGTCGAACCCACAGCGATCCAGTCACCTCTATTCAAGTACTGACGCCTTAAACCGCGCGACCACTGACCGATCCAATTGATCCGATTGATCTAAGTAATAGCTATATAGATACTTGTAGGTTATAATATCTTTGAAGCTATTTTCATTTTCATCTGGATAAAAATTATCTTTTCCATTTCACCTTAGTATCTTCCATTCCAATCTTTTCTTAACTAGAATCGAAACTAGGATCTTTTGAGAATCTATGGAAATTAATAGATTCGCCAGTTTTCCTTCTTGATTTTGGTTTTACAAGTAGCCACAATATAAACTGTTCCTCCAGAATTATAACGCAACATAATTTAAGATTTGACTGTGTAACCTCGACAGCACTTAAATACAACCAAAACATGAAAATATTCAAATAACACAAAACTAATAACACGGGACACTTCTAAAATAACAAATCAAAGCCGAAAAGTAGCAACCAATATTTGATATTTTCGATTTATATACCAATGACCTGTGATTTTGTGGGTGGGGATCAGCAGTTTAGGGATATTGGACGTTCAGTAAGTTTTTTTTGCATCCAGTGAGGATTGTCTAGACTCCAAAACGTAATCTTTTGGGTGTTCATGATTCCGTTTAAGCAAAAAGTTGCTTCGTCAGTGAAAATTATGTGATTTGCAAAGTTGGGTTGTCTTTCAAATAAATTTCTAAAGTCGTCGCAAAACTGTAATCTTCTCTACCTGTGCCAATAGTTCTTGCAAGATGTTAACTTTGTAAGAATGCAACTTTTGAGACTTCAGAGTTCTGTAAACTGACGACTTCGACAAGTTGAATTGGCTGAGGTAGATTTGGAAGAGTGAAGCTTTTGACGACCAACATTTTGACAGTCGTCGGTTACCGTTCCTCATCTTTCTGAGCGAGGTAAATCTTTACTCCCGGTGTCTTCCAAATTTTCAGCTACTTTACTCGACTATTACACACACACCCTGTTATTTATAGTCTGGATTTCTCACTGGACATCTACATCTGTCAGAGAGGAGCAAAAATTCACGTCACCAAACATTTATTATTATTTTTTTTAACTTCCCTTATATTTTAATAAGCACCTGAGCATTTCGCCAACAGTACACACTAACGTTACCGTTCATATTGTTTATTTAACTGGTATCTTAGCACCATGCACACACACAGTGATAAATAACGCTTGCTTCCACCAAAAACTACAGAGAAAACCTCAAATATTAACACTAGACATTAAATAATCGTAAATTTCGCGGAGTATTCACCTTTACTCCAATTTTTATGTCTGGCGATGTTCAGAACTGGGTTATTCAACGCAAGCAAACGGTTTAACGACAAATTTTATAGATAAACTCATTAACACATTTATTTTCTCGATTGTAATAGTATTAACAAGTATTAGCGTTGGTTTTATAGGGTCATCCTATCAAGTCAAGGTAAGCCGACGTTTATCCGCAAATTTTAATGTTTGTAATTCATTGGGATCCAGGGGGTAGCAATATGGAAGCAATCACCTTTAACAAATTATACACTTATTAATCAACGTAGAATTACAAGATTATTTGTATATTTATAGTGTGTTTCATTCATCTCCTTCACGCCCCTCTAAAATTGTAATCAGTAGTGCGATTTGGCTATGTGAACCTGGCACACGATTTTCAAAAACTCAATTTTTTCTTTGTGATTCTTATAAATTATCGCTTGTAGTATATCTTTCTACTACAGAAGAGCTCTTCCATCCATCATGCCGTTTAATGGTTGTAGTGCATTATTCATACAATGGTCAGTATATGCTTCTGGATTTGCAATATTTAGGAATAAAGCAACAATTGAAGGCACGTTCGCCAATGTATTTATTCCAACAGGCCGAGAAGTACATTTTTGATTAATGTATCTTAAAGAGAAGGTGTCTTGTGTTAAGTGAATTGGGCGCAGAGACATTGGAATGCCCGTCTTGGTGTCAGGTATTGAAACAAGTAGGCAACTGCCAACATCCTGTACGTCAGCAATTTTCAAGTTTGTCAATTCACAGCCACTTCGCAGCATCGACAGGCACCAGAAACCCCCATTGCAACACCATGTAAAAGGTAAATGATATTACCTTAATCATTAAATATTCTTCCACAGGAACACAATTACTTTCCTGCATTTTTACCAAATTTAAATAGAACTGTTTATTAAATCATTGATAATAAACTACGTACCATAGCAACCAATAATAAAACGTACCACGTTTGTTTGAGTACTAAAAAATATCAAATCCTGCGAATATTCCTTCCTTTATATATTAAAATCTGTTGTTTTTTCTCGCTCGCACCGGGGGGGGTCGAAAAGTGGCGTTTTGCATTACCTAAGGCTTTCGAGGCGAGCACGAGGGCGCGAAGCCGAGTTCGGTCCTTCGGTTGTCCGGTAGGCGTATTTTGGTGACTTCTTTTTACCTTTTTCGGGGCGAATTTTGCGTTTTTCCCGAGGTCCGCGGCCGCCAGTTTTCGATTTTCGCGAGATTTTCGCGAGGAAACGAGATAGATATAGCGCGGGCGGGGCTTATAGGCCGGGAATTCGAGAAACGTCAGTCAGATATGGGTAGACGTCAAACTATTTCGGATTCGATATTTTCGTATTTTCCCGCATTCATTTCCATAAAGCCCTATCGAAACGTAAACTTTGAACCTTCTACAATGTGTCGTGTGCCTCAGGTTTAGGTTTAAAATTCGATTTTATAGTGAAAATAGCAAAAATTTGTGTCAACTACACGTTCGGCGGCGCTCGGCCGTCCGAAGCTTCAAACGGAGAGTATATAGGGCGACTCAAAAGCTCCAATCAAAATTGGATGACAAAATACTGGGTGTTCAAAAAAACCGAACCATTCTCTAGAAACCTTCATGAAAGTATAATATTCCTTTGATGAAACTTTTAACAATGGTCTATATGGAAACTATTTTAATGAGAACAATACAGGGTGTTTAAAAAAACCGAACCATTCTCAAATAATCCTCAAAATTCATGGATTAAAAAACTTCTTTTTCTGAAACTCTTCGCAATAGTCTGCAGAAAAACTATACTAATGAAAATATCCAGTGTCCACCATCCCAAAGAAAGGTCAAGTCGGCGATAGCCGACTTGCCACCTTTCTAGTGTTTTATTAAATTCCATCATTCTGATTCCACAAATATGATTGCGATGTAATTATGGATAAGACGCTGTATTGCATTCGTGTTTCAGTTACCTTTTGCTACTTAAAACACTGAGTGTAGTGTAAACGTTGGCGTTTATTTCAGCATTTTGAAATGATAAATATTGTTTAGCACAAATTTTCATCTATTGGGATATCTATATACTATCAGTATTTAATTTTTTTATTATGGTGCAAAGTAAAATAATATAACAAACTTCATCATTGTACCTTCATTCCTAGCATTTCAACGTAAATGCCTGCATTAGCGTAGGTTAAACTTCAAGGTGACAAGTAGAGCAACAAATAAAGTTATGTCATGTGGCAGGTGATTGGAAATTTCAAATTGATTTAAAATAAAATATCAAATTATAAATTTATGCGTAGACATAGAAGATATATTATAGTACAGTGATATATGTTGAGATATTATTTATGCAGTAAAATTTTATTTCATACTAAACCTCGTACATGCCTGTGCCCTATTATATGTATTTATTATTAATTATATAGTGATATTTTTATCTGTAAATATTTGGCTAGTTAGATAACGATCAATGATAGACAATTTGGTAACAACAGCTTTCATTTTCAGGAGCACCCACTCAAGCTGACATTCGTAGCCACAACTACATCTCTCCGAAATTATGAAAGAACTGCATTGCTCAATACTTGTCAAAGGAACCGGTTTTTCGGCGATGTGGGCACATCAAGATCATGAATGGGCGACCAGATGAATTAAGTCCGGCTCCGGTTCCAATAACGAAGAGATTTTTATGTCAATCAATATGAGAAAACTGTATTTTTAACTTTAATTGTCCCTGGCGACCGTTAAAAATAAGACGTGACCGCCTGGTCAGTTGTTAATTCGCTCTTTAAATAAATAATACTATTTAAAAATAAAGGAGTGATATCATTCACATTTGCCGGCGACCAGATGTAAAAGACCTTATTTTAGGCCGAAAGATGAATGCTTATTGTTGTAGAAGGTTAGCGGATTAGGTTTGCATTATTTTGATTATCGCGGTTTCAGATTCTTTTTCATAAGTTTTAGTTTGGTCAAGTTGCGTCACATAAAACTAAATTGAAAATTATGTTGTGATTACAAAGAAAAAAAGACAACCAAATATGGCGGCATTACTAAATGAGAAAATCCAAAAGAAGTATGAAGAAGAGATACGAAAAGGTTTGCAAGAAAACAGACAGTCAATGGAAGCAAATATAAATGAGGAATGGATAAAGATCGAAAATGTCATACAAACAGCAAGTGAGAAAGTAATACCAAAAAAAGGTTTGCAGGGAGGAAAGGATGGTGGGATGCGGATTAAAGCGCTTCAGTTAGTACAAGAGGAAGATAAGGAAATATATAGGGAAGAAAGACTAAAGGCAAAGAAAGTGTTTAGACGAAAGGAGAGAGCAGAACAGGTTAAGAAAATAGATGAAATAGAACGTCATTATAAGAGAAAGAAATACGTAACTTTTACAGAGAGATAAAAAAGGGAAAAAGAGAAAGGAGGATGTGAGGGATGAAAGTGGCAATTTGATTGCAGCGGAAACAGAAGTGAGAGAAAGATGGAAACAATATTTTGCAGATATGTTGAATGAAGGGAGCGAAACGAAGGAGAGGATCAGGAGATGATACTTATAAGGGAAGAAGTGGAAGTAGAAGAGCCTACAAAAAAGGAAATAGACATAATTATAGAAGCTGATAACAATAAGTAAGCATAGGAAATGATTTGAAAGATTTGGAGATGAGGTGGTCATTATTGCTAGAGATAGTAGAGAGAAAAAACTCGTGGAGGAAGCATGTAAAGTGGGATTGCAGATAAATCACGAGAAAAGTAAGCTCTTGAGAATAGGATAACAAAAAAAAGATACCAATTTCAAATTGAGAACGCAGCAAGGAGAAATGGAGTTTGAAGAAGTTCAAGAATATGTGTATTTGGGGGAGCTGATAACAGCTAACTCTGATGAGAAGCAAGAAATTAATAGGAGAATAATAAAAGCAAACAGAAGCTCGGCAGCAGTCAACCACTCTTTCTCACGTCTTGGCATTGTCATTTTCTTAAAAATCCATCCAAATTTTTAATTTCCCTCACACCACTGTATATTATAGAAGTATGGAGGTATGATTTGGTCTGTCATTTGGATCTACATTCCTTTAAAAAATTCTTGGGTATTTGTGTTTAGAAGATTTTTGCCACTATTCTGTGCCTGTACTCCAAGGCATTTTTGGATGAATGCTTAAGTTAGTAACACCATATTAGAGCTATGTACTTGGGTACATCAGACACAAATGACAAGTGACTATCCATCATTAGTCATTATTTAATAATGTAATAGTGACCAGTACAATGATTTTTAACACCTATATTTGAACATCCAAACCATATCGATCAGTCCAACGACACGTTAGCATCAAACACGTGTCAGTTTTACAGAGCCTTCCGACCTGATGCTGAGATTGACCGTCACCGACACTTACCAAGCATACAGCCATTACGTAACACTACCAAAACCGTGTAGACTTATATAAATTATATATTCTCATTACATTACTGTTAATGACACTATTTGCAAGCTGCAAATGTTTTTAAGACACCACGTCTCGAATACTAATGAGGACCCGTCTGTGCATTAGCATTCTGGGTGCGAGCAATACACAGAACTTGTAATCCATCAGGTAATCGGTGTGTAATAAGATTACCAGTATGGTATGAGTTACATTTTTGAGGACAGATCATTTGATGGCTGATCAAGTTCAGAATAATTAGTAATGTAACTTTCTTGGTCCTCCTGTATTGTCTAAGATACAGATGGATTTATTCTGCAATAGATTTCAGACTATAGTAACATATGAATATTGATAATTAAAATACAAGAGTTTCGTTAAATTTAAATCAAAAATTGAATATAACTTCAGTGTTTCTCTTCTGGTATATACTTCCTCATGTTAATATACAGAAGTATGCATATTAAATCAGTACACAGATGACATAAAACTAGTTCCATTACAATACCATATAGTGCTGCTTTAAACGGATTATGTTACCGTTCATTATCTGTTTTGTCTCGTAACCGTATTTACAATCTATTAATCTATTCGATTGTTATGTCTGTGGGATTCTAAGTAAGGTGTTCTACTTGTCTGAAGACCCGTTAGGAGTCTAGAGAACGTACAGGGTGTGTCAAAGGCATTTCGTTTTAAGCTAAACCTGAACCCGACTGTACTATCTATACAAGGTGATTTAGAAATACAAGGAAAAAAATTAAGTGCAGAATCTACGTGAGAAATTGTTTCACTTGAATTTTTTGTTTTTCCCAATTCTTATTTTTGGAGGCCTTATGACCACTTGAAATTGGGCCTAAAATTTTGCTTTTTGCAAATATCTTCAGTGGCACTGAGTGGCATTACGCATAGCTGGCGCCCTCTGTGGTACTTGACAAAACTACTATTATATTTAATAACGTTCTGATAGACTATCTACAACCCTATACTAAATTACATTAAAATCGACGATTCCGGATATTTGCAAAAAAAAATTTCTAAAGGTCACAGGGCTTCCAAAAATTAGAATTCGGGAAAAAACTACGGGTCAAATAATTTCTCATGCATATTACATACCCAACTTTTTCTTAATATCTGTGAATTACTCTGTAATAAAGTTAATAGTGTATACAGGGTGTTAAAAAAAGAGTGTAAAATACTTCAGGAGGTAATAGTATGAACCAAAATAAGCAGAAAAGTCTTAATAAACATGGGTCCGCAAAGTAACGGTTGCGGAGATATGGAAATGTCTTCAAATATCCCCTAACAAAGAAATCTATAGGGTTCAGATCTGACGATCTTGGAGACCATAAAACATGTCCGGCCCTTCCTACCCATCTATGTGGAAAAGTTTGGTGTAAATGCTCTCTAACGGCCATGGAAAAATGAGCTAGAGCACCATCATGCTGGAACCACATTTGTTGCCTCTGATTCAAAGGAATGTCTTCCAAAAACTCATACAGTGTGTTCTGCAGAAAGTTGAAGTAAGCAGCGCCTGTTAATCGGTTTGGTAAAACAACAGGACCTAGAAACCTGTCACCTACAATACCCATCCAAATATTTAATGAAAAACGTGACTGATTTCCAGATTCTATTAGAGCATGAGGATTTTCGTCGGCCTAAATATGCGTATTGTGAAAATTAAACACTTCAATTCTTGTGAACCCGGCCTCATCAGTAAAAAGAATGTTTGCAAAAAAACGAGGGTCTTCAGCATCATGACGTAGGAACCAGCGGCAAAAACCAAACGTGCTTGATGATCATTTATTGGATTTAAGGCCTGTACTCGTTGCACATGGTATGGATAAAGCAGTTGCTCGTGAAGGATTCTCCAAACAAGAGGACCACTAATTCCTACCTCGGCTGATATTCTTCGCACACTCGTACTTGAATTCTGCTCTACCAGTGCTAGAATTTCTTATTCTGCTCTAGGAGTGAATACCGACCTTGGTCTTCCGGATAAATGGCACTGTTTGCTCAAGGAACCGGTATCACGCAATCTTTGGTGAATTCTTCCAAACATGCGTTGTGAAGAAATTTGGCGATTTGGGTAAGCGTCAACATAAAAATGTCGCGCTTCGGTGGCGTTCCCATTAGCACGACCATACATGAAATGCATGTCTGTTAATTCTGCGTTAGAGTAACCAGCCATAGCGAAAGAAAACTTGTGCACTGAGAACAACTGTATGTTAACTGCAATTGGATATTAATCCCCAAATTGAAATGGAGAGAACACGTCTTGAGATATGTACGATTTATAAAATCTGCTTTTAAGTAATGTCAATTCTCGTAATAGTGCTTTCTACAACTACAAATAATTTTAGACATTTAAGAATTGAATAATATAGAGCCTAGCAAATAACAGGAATGCGAGCAGGAATGTTAGCTCACGCCATCTGAGAATATTCAAAGCTACAGAAGTTAAACCAATATATAACGACAGAAAACGGTCAACCAATGAATTTTTAGGTACAGGTTTCAAAATACGCATTTTTTAAATTTAACTGTAGATGTAACTATTGTCATAACATATATTTACATAGTTCTGCATATAAGATTGTTCACTTTTGTTTATAAGTATGTGAAAATAATTGTTAAAATGTGGGGTTAGAATAGCAAAATACTCTTACGTCTTACAAACGCTTTTTAAAAGTTAGTATTTTATTTGTGGCGAACTTTAATAGTAAAAGTCGATAAACAAAAATTTTATTTTTGATATTACTTTTGTTCTACGTGTGTTATTTTTCTGGATTTCAGTACCTAAACCCATCACAAATTTGATCATTTTACGGCAAGAAATACCTCAACCTTAACGTCGGTCGATGATCGAGTGATTTATTGTGTTAGCATACTCAAATGGGTATTTGCCACAAGTCCAGGTTCGATTTCCGCAGCCTGAAAATCAAACACTATTTCACTCTAGAAATAGATTTGAACTCAGATAAACCTCCTTCAAAACTAAATATATAGGGTGTTCCAGAACGATGGTCAAATATTTTGCCAATGTATTACACAGGCCATTTCAGGGGGGGGGGGTATCTTCATATGAAAAATAACTTTTGACTAGCTGATAATGTGTACCAAAATTGAAATTTGAAGTATAACCGTTTTTAAGAAAAAATTAAAAAAACTATTTTTCCGCCATTTTGAGACTTGAATATCTCAACAGGAAGGACCTAAACTGAAAAATTTCATATGAAGATCCCCCCTGGAATGGCCTGTATAATAAACATTCCTCATAAATCATCAAAAAATGAACTTTATGAAACAGAATAAAAATAAATAGCACCGACATTATTGCATAAAAGAAATATCGATGAAACAACGCACTCAAATTTGACAGAGGTGTTCCCGATCCTGTAGACAAGGATTTCCTTTTGAAAAATCGAATAACTGTCAGTACCCCGCCTAGTCAAAGCTCGCAAAGGGCCTTGAGCTCCTCCCGAGCTTTCCGCGGACGAATTAGCCTGCGGCATGCACGCCGAGACCTTGCCCCACATTTCGAAGGAAGTCTCGCACGGTCGAGGGGACATAGACAGACTATTTCAATTAGCCAGCCCCAATTAATATTTTCTTAAATAATTACGAGACGCGCGTAACGCGAGCCAGACACGAAGGCGATATTTAAAAGAGATAAAGTTTACAAAAGCCGAAATAAAACAGACGCCGCTAGTCTCAGCTTTGGCCTAAATTATGATTTACAATAGTGTTTGTTATTTCTACATGGAAATCTGCTACAAGGTGGGTGATAATTAATAATCACTGACTCAGACAAGTGTTTTTTTTTAATGTAAGCGCGCCAAATAGGGGTATTCCCCGAACTAGGCGACTAATATTTAAAATATCACGATACACAATTAAGATTTTGAAAAATTAACAGTCTGTTTTGTAGATCCATAATACGATTTTTATTACCGAACATTCCAAGCATTAATTCTATTTAATAATACGGACAATGTGATATTCAATTACCAAATTTACCATCTGCTTCTGAATAAATTAGTCATCCATGAAGGAATTAAGCTTCCTTATCAAAGAGGTCAGCCTTATAGGATTGTATTTTGAATTTTGCATTGTTTTCTCAGGCACTTTGGGTATTTGTCATCCATTTAACTAGAACAAACTTAAGGCTGGCATTTCAAGGACAAACTACTTTTCCGCACGACTTTTCGTGACGAAAGTGGTACTTTTCGGCATTAGTGCGGTAAAGTGCACTTTCCGGCATATTTGAAGAAATCCATTGTTGGTTACAAACCGAAAAATCAATCGTATATCTTACGATCAAAGTAGCTACGATTTTTGGAATTGTCGGTGCCTCTCGCCGCGAAGAACGAGCAAATATGACGATCCACGATATATAAGACAAAAGGGATGTGCTTATTATTATCATACCAAACACAAAAGCCAATGTTTTAAGAACATTTTTAGGGAACAACCAAGAAACAATTAAATATGTCGATATCTATTGAAGTTATGATATTCTGCGTCCTAGAGATATCTCTCACGATCGGTTTTTCTTATTCTAATTTGTAATTAGTACGGCTCTGAAGGGAATGGCTCCATAATGTTACTCCACTCTACGTATAGCTATATTATAGTGATTAATTTTTACCGCTAATAAATTTGCAACTTATTTTAATTAAAAATTATTGTCACTGTATTAATACAGTAAATACCCAAGAAGGTTTCGAGAATTTAAAATCTTGTTTCTACGGGTTACGATTTATATTCCACGAAAGTCTTAATATAGTACCAAGAAACTGCAAATAATTTATAGATTTGTACTTGACTTGGGGTTAGTTATACTTATGAATTTTATATTAGACACATTTTAAAGTGGGAAAAATCCATATAAACTTTGGCTACAAATTCATATAGTGTTTCGTAAAAAATTTGAACAATTCGATAAACAAAAAATATTGAACAAAAATAATTCAAGAGCAAAGTATATTCACTTTTTCGCATAACCTCTGATGATTGTTGTTCAGAAGCATTAGCATTTTAAAAATAATATACGCTATTATAGCACTACGTAGCACTCAAATCGGACATTTGTTACATCCATCAGTGAAAAGACACCGGAAAAATAACGATTTCAACAAGATATACCTATTCCAGATAAAAAAAGGTAGGCGTATCGATTATTTTGATAATCAGATGGATACACAAGCCGCAAAAAAGTTCTGCCATTTAAAAAAAGGATAATGTACCATAAGGGGCGCCCTCTACTAGTGACGTCAAAATTAAGTCCCGATCTTCAAAATGTATTAAAAAATTTGAATGTTTTTAAAAGTTATTTAGGTACTTACTAATATCTAAAATAAAATTTTAACGTTGACACCATGTAGATGGAAAAGGATGATCGAATAAGCATAGGCATATTTGGCTCTATCGCCCTATTTTGTTAACAACGTGCCATTAATCTCTATCCCATTATTTATTAATCATCCTATATATGCCGAGCTAATCGTTCATGGGTGACAGAAATGCTATTTGAAAATGCCTCATTCAAATCAAGAAGTAGCAGATATATGAATACGTATATGTGTGCGTGCGCGTTTTTATTTTCAAATCCTCTATTGGAACTATGAAGAAAGTTTGATCACATTCAATTATTTTACCTAGCCATGCATCAGTAATTTTCTGCTGACTGTACTTTGAAGGAAAAAACTGCGTATTATGATAATTGTCAATAAAACTTAATTATTAAATCAATAGTCGCAAATAAAAAAAGATATAAATAATTCAATGCAATTTGTTAAAATTAGTAGGTATGTAATAGAATGAAATCGTTAATGTACGAGAACTTATTAATGCAACTGAATGTAATTAAGAATTACGTTAGTAGGTAACAATTTTATAACCGCCAAGGTCACAAGGCAGGAAAAATAAGAATGTTGGACACTGCATAAAATATTTTTGTTCACATTATTTTCGTATCGAATTGTAACTTCAGTAAAACTAGTATTTTTGGACAAATCTGCGGAAGATTCAGACCACCTACTAGTTGAAGGCACATCATATTATGTATTTGTGGAAATTAATGCCTCTATGTAACAAATTTCAAAGCTTCGAAGTTTCCTCCACTCTCGCCCACACCGGTCGCCGATGATCAGTCTACTTTAAATTTGTTGTTGCAATCTCGGGAGAAATATCGTAGAATACGAATTTGGGTAGGGTGGGACTATTTATTTCGACGAGGCCTTCTATATAATCAAGATCGAACATCACTTAAGGTAAGTTCGTTTGGGTTAACTATGACTTAATACAACTATTTTAAGAGGGGATAGGGAAAAATAAGAATTAACGTAATCACCCTTCAAAAAAATTCCAAACTTATTTATAGTCAAAAAAATTTTTTTCGATATTATTTTGTATCCTTATTTAACGCCGCCAGTGTAGAGTAGGCAACCAACTTGCTTGTTGGTTGCCTACTCTACAAACACGCAACAGTCGCTCAGTCGGTATCGCTGTCAAGTCATAATTCAATTCCTGTGTTTACGTTGTAATTGTGTGTTCTTCTTCAGTTTTTAGTGCCTTTTGTTAATTTTTAAACGTTTTATAGTTATTAAATAAAGACATTTGCGTTGGGTGCAAATACTTTCCCACAATATAGTTCCCCGGTTTGGTTTTCTAGGTTATGGGACAAGACTGCCGCAGTTACATTAAAACTTGTCTATTATCTATTCTTTTCGTTCGATTTTCTTATAATAAATAGGCATTTTATCTAATTGTACCTACGGGAAGTGTATTTTATCGGTAGTGAGTGGCTTTAATGAGCAAATATACAGTTTTACTTGACCTTTCAAAAGAAAAACAAATCACCCTATAACAATCGGTAACATGACGCTCCTGGTATACTACAAATTTTCTGATGATGCGTACGAGTATTGAAGCTGTGTAGAAGTCCAAGAGCGTTGCCACTCAATACCATATACATACAGGGTGGCCAGATCAAAACGAAACAGATCCAGCGTCGCTGCAAGATTTGCGTCAAAGAATCGTCGACGAATGCCGTCGAATCACTCCGGAAATGCTTCAGAATGTGGGCGAACGTTTCGAACAAAGTCTTTATTCTTGTGTGGAAGCGGGCGGTCATCAGTTTGAATATTTAATCAACTAAGTAGTAAGTAAGCAACTAAACATAATTTAAATTTTAAAATGTAAATTTTTTTCAAAGTGGCGGAGTCAAAAATACCAGCAAAGAATATCCCCCTTTAATCTAAAATGGACGAGTCTGAGCGTTTTTTTACAATCTTGACGCAGTGCCTGAAAATTACTCTGTTTCGTTTTCATCTGGCCACCCTGTATAATAACAGCCTGTTCGGTACTGAAGTAACAGATTTTTTTTTTCTAATGACAAACTTCTAGTTTGCAATCTAAAATGTAAGCATTATACTCATTTTTCCCTATCTTCTCTTAAAATTAATGACATGACTAAATCACCCTGTATAAAACGAACTGAAAAAGACTCACCTAAAATATGACGCGTACCAGCTTCCACTTACGTGTTGGACACTCGCGCACAAATTCGAACGTTTAAAATCACTATCACCGTATAGCATTTAGTCGAGAAATTATTAACGATCATTGTTTGGATGGTGCTAGGCTAAAAATTCGGCTCGTTAGCATACCATTGTCGGCGTACGGATTCGGCACCTGTAACAAAAAAAGGATTTTTTACTGTTTTGAACACCTGGTTTGCCAGACACCTTTGAACACAAACAAGCATATAATTAGATAAAAGTTATGTATAATGGGAGCTAATTATATTAACTTTTTTAATGGATGCCGCACTCAATACGGATACGTTTCTAGCAGACTCATAAAAAATGCATGTATGCAAAAATAAACAAAGTATTACACGTAAAAGATTTCTCTATTTGGTATGTCAGTTAATAGATGTTTTCCTGCAAGCGTCTTCACTTGAAACTTTGAACAAAAACTTAAGTAGGTAATCATTTGAAACATTACTCTTGAAATATGCTAAGCACTTGGGCCGTTCATTATATTTTTATAATCCGTTAAAGTTGACATATTTATTTATGAACCAAGCCTATTTTTTAGTCCTTGAAAACTAAAGGTAGTCCTACCTTTATGCCTTATTGTCGACGATTGAGCTAATCTATTTTAGCTCTCAATTTATTTTTTACACTCTCTATATTTAGTTCGTAATTTCAGGAAGCAAAATCTAATTTTCTTTAAGTGAATATTAATACCACTTCGATTTCAATACTGAAAATTTAGGTTTAGATAGAAAGGAAGCCATGATACGTCCTCCTAAAATTACGCGTAGAATTTAAATATGCAAAAATACATACGGAGAGCCATAGAATATGCGAGTAGCTGTCAACTTCCGATATAATCGAAAGTAAGTACTATAAGAATGGCATTATTTTATTTATCCACGACCACTAACTATATTAAGAAGATTTAAGACGTCTGTTTTCCTTGGTTTTTAACACACTAGTGGATTACAATTAATAATACCATGTTTCGATCGGATAGCGTTTTACTTAGGGTTATTATTATTAACATTCATAGCCTGAATATTGAAATTTTTAAAAATTTCAAAACTTCAAGCAAAGTTTTCTTCTATAAAGAGTGCGCTACTCAGGTCAACTTGTGGCTGAATTTTGTCTATAATATGTATACTTAATTTCCGCGGAGCATGAATTTTTATCTCTCAACAGTTAAGACGCTAGAGTCGATTGAAATTCACGAAAAATGACTAAAAACACTAATTTTCAGCACGCTGCTATTATTCAAAGGGATCGTCCGAGCCAATTATCTTCATTTACACTGAAACTATTATCTTTCCCACTCTGAATTCCGTCTTGATCATTCAAATATCTTCAAACAGAAAAATTTGACAGCAAAAATTAATAAAGATTAAAAATAGCAATTTTTAAGAGTCTTTATTTAAATAGGCGGAAACAAGCGCTTGTAAAAATCAAACTCGTATAAGTTTTGTTGTTTGGGACCCTAGAGTAGAGTTTTTCAAAGTTACACCAAAATCTAAAATGGGTCGACCCTCCAGTATTTTTGCCTTCTTTGGTTTATAATTTCTTGATTCTACTTTTAAATATGAAGTAATTTTACTATACCTCGAAATATTACCACCTTCGTGCACTTTCAACATATTAGCATGGAATATTTTGTCCACATCGAAGAGGCAGCGTTTCTCCACATTGAAAAAGGAGGATAATAGCACCTCTTCTGTAATTACTCCTTCTCCTATGTTATTTCTCTTCGCCAGTTATCGAATTCCACCAATTCCATCTCGTAGACACTTTTGCTTTTCGCTGGTAACAGACGTAATGTTGCTTCTTGGGCTTCTTGCTGGATTTCAGCCGGAATGAATTTTCAGCATTCTCACTCATTTTTTGTGTCAATTTTACAAATTTTTTCACTGTTGTCGACAAATAAACAAACGCATGTCATTGAAACGATTCCAAGACTTTGTAGTATTCAACTGACAATCAATATTCTTGATAGAAATAAATTTGTCAAATATGACCTTTTTTCATTTTTTTCGTGGATTAAAGGCCTGTTAATTTCCTTATATAATGAGTAACCAACTGAAAAGCACCCCAAAGCCTAAATTTTCCAAATTGAAATCGAAGTGGTCTCTGAAATATTCTAATGGGCTGTCACCGTATACGAGTATATCTATAATTTTAACTGTGCCGTCAACTCTCCAAAATGAGCAACTTTTCCATAAAACTTGTTTCGAAAATCAAAAATAAGTGATAAATAATATTTTTTGTTGTTGATGTTAGTTAAATGGTCCAGATTTCGATGACCATTCAGTATACTACATACAAACATTTCAAAAATTGGTTCATTACTAGAAACATGTAATCTATACCCTTACACAGCCTCAAATGTGTAATGTAACCCTTGTACTGACTAATGTAAAACCGAAGAAAAATTACTGACGAAGATGTTAAGCTTAAAAGGTATAGGATTACCTTTAAAGATACGGTAGCTTTTCCTGGTACTTTTATCATATCTCATTCTAAATACTACCGGTTCTTTAACCTAAGTAAGCGCTTATAATGACCTGCATGTTGTTATACCCATAAAACTGATATTACTGCTGATATTTTACTGAACATGAAAGAGTTCGCTCTTGAGGAGTAATGTAGTGTAGAGATTAATAGCAGATCGCCTTTACTGCCACAAAGCAATAACAGTGGGAAAAAACGTAGATTTGTATTTGTAATATACCCATCAAGCATTGACAATTACAAATGTCGAACACCTAATTAAATAAACTAAATAGACACTACATATTTTCAAAATTACCGCTTTTTTCGGTTTTGGACCACATTGATAGTTTAATACTTGGTGTGACAACGTTCGCTATGCTGTCAGTTCCATTTAATCCTCATAACTAGGCTGCGGTTTATAAAAGAGCGCGTTAAATTCTTTGGCAACTGGAAACACATTTATTTTCACACCAAAAAACACGAAAACTGCATTTATTTCATTTTATCTGCCACTTGTGTTGCCAAAATATTTGGACCAGTAAATAAAGTTGTATATATGAAACGGATACAAAGGATTTTATGGAATGAATTGCTGAAGTTAAAATTATTGGTAAAACCTAAATGTACATATTATATTCTAACGAATGCAATAATAATTACTATTAAGTAATTATTTAAATTTCGAAAAAATAAATCCTATATTTTTACCGATTGATGTATACATTATTCATACAATTCTTACGACTGCCTTTAACGCTTAGTGATAAAAAAATATGAAAACCACATGGCTATAGATCTGGGCTGTAAGGTGGATGGTCTAAGACACTTAATACTTTTGCTTGTTTGCTATTTTTCCAAAGTCGGCTATGAAACAATCAGCAGAATTTGTCTAATTTCATAAACCAAAACATTTAAAAGATGTAACTGTTAGAAGACTTTTAGCACATTAGGACCTATAATATATACCGGGTGATAACGGAAAGTGGGAACACGCTGTAACTTTTTATGGCTGCTCATAAAATTTTGAAATCGGCTGGGTTTACACTAGATGGTGCCATGAATTGAAGGTCATTTCGGATTTCTGACCATAAATTTATATTTTTAAATGGGACACCCTGCATTTTTGTAATTATGGGAAAAATTCTAAATGTAAATGTAAGCAAAAACTAATCCCTTCCGCCGACGGTGCATTAGACACTTCCACTGAAACATCGAGTGGATGGTAATTGCGCGATCAAATTTGCCGATAATTTTTACGCAACTCAGATAGATATCTTCGTACGGTTTGTTAATTTATTCCGATCGACCCGACAAAGTAATTCGAGTAACGCTTCCTGGGCGATTCGAGAAGCCTTCTAGACCTTGGAAGAGTATCTCAATTATCGCTCAGTCGATTGATTTTGACTATTCTTAATCGTGTTTTCAATTAAAGATTAATTGCTTCAGATAAGGTAGCATTTTAATTGGCAGATTCGGGTTGTTAATATTTTGAAACGTACTATTTGTACGCCCGACGGCCGAGAAATTGTTTGTGTGCGCTATTTTTCTCCTAGAAATATTGCATAATCTGTTATTCATTGGATATTATCATAGTGTGAAACATTTGAACTGTCCGAAACTTGCAACTTCTTTAGAAGAAAGTAAACCATAAATCACGCTACTGTGATACAGCTCTATTTCCTAAAAGATAACAGGTCTTGAATTAAAATATTTTTGTTTTATTTTTTACGATAACAGAACTACGTCAAACAAATTAGGACAGATATAGCTTACAGATTTAATTCTACAGGTGCAAAACTCGACCTGTAGCCCCTCCCCGACTACGACTACAAGTTTCAATAATATTCCAAATACAGCCTCTCCACATTGCATCTAGTTTTCCTCCTGCCAATGCACTTCCTCTTGCCTACTAACCCAATATCGATGACAACTCGTTCCTTTGATTAATGCGCAGTGTCACTCAGTGGTAGAAGATTTGATTTTATTGAATGGGAATTTGAGATGCCTTCAGTACAAATGGGCGGTATTATTTAGGCTGTCAAACGTTGTATATATAACCATCTATTTACAGAGTACAGAGCCGTACAGAGGTATATTGACTTACTCTGTTCCTCTTATGTAAAAGCAACTCAAGTAGCATTATAGTAACGGAAACTGGTACCGCAACTTCAATTAAGTGACACTTACGTAGCAATCACTAAATCTACCACCATATAGCAAATACAACTCTAATTTACGTTAGCATCACTTCTCGGTTTTGTAATTTTTGATGGGGCTGTTTGGCGTTTGGCACGTTATGAAAACCAAGCAGAAGCACCCAACTGTAAAGTGGATATTAAAGTAACGGCAAACAAGTCATCTCAGTTACATATTACTTAGGAATGACAGTCACTTTAAAGTGTTTGTACTAGTTTTGGCGACGTATTGGGAACTTTTTTGTCGCCACGTTATTGCCTCATCTATAAGTGATCTCCACATTTTATATGGGATTAAAATTGCGACAAAGTTGCTACTACCTTCAAAATCCACTATGGAGTAACCTTTACCCAATAGTGACCTTCTAACGCTAGAGAAAATACAGTAGTCTATTACTAGCTGTGTCTGTATGTAAGATGGGTAGCAACAAAAAACTTCATAGAAAGAAGATTTTTCGGCATTCGACTACATTTATAGCAAACTAAAAGACCAAACAGACAGTGCTACAAGTCTTATTACTTTTCTAGTTGAGCATCTTTAAAATTTCCTAATTCTGAGAATTTTAAAATGCCCCTAAACGAAGACTTAGTCTCTTGGGGAGATGTTCTGGTCAGAATAAAGTTCCATCATTTTCCCACTGGTATGAAATGACAAAAGTAGTATTTTTAAAACGCATTGTACATATACACTAGATTTCAAAATTTATGACGAAAAAAGGTAAAGTTGCAAAACAACGTGATTGTAGCGCGTAGACTGCCAATTATCTAATTCTAATCATACTTGACTGAAAGCAAGCTGAGGCTAAAATTGAATTCTCCCTCGATACCCATGTATTTACACTTGCTGAAAGATTTTGGTTGTACTGGAGACACCGATGGTGCCCGATGAGTATTTGCGACCGGACAATAATTTTTGGGACCGAATATGATGATTTCATAGACGAAGAAGACGTTTGTTTTTAGTTAGCTTGAAGAGGGTATGGTATAGGTATTGGCACCCTTCTTGGGTGCGCCAATGAGTTTATGATACATTTTATGTAATCCAAAATGTTCTTTCCAGATGTATTCAGATTAAAAATCTATATTATTTACTGATCTGTAACTGGAATAATTTATAAGGAAATGAAAGACAGTTTTGGAAAATTAAAGACATATTATTAAGTAAAATCGTGGGTCATTTAACGTTTGTTTCTTAGATATCTGGGTATTTAAGGGTATTTTTGGGTACTATTCGGTATTTCTGGGTACTTAACGGAATTTTTAGGTACTTAAGGATATTATTGGGTAATAGTCATAGATATTCTTTGGGCACTTGAGGGTAATTCGTGGTGTTTGGTTATTTTTGAGGTATTTGCTTATTTGTTTTTTTTTTTTAAATTGGTATTTCGTTGTACAAATTTCAAGCAGTGGTTTACCTCTCGATAAAAAGTTTTCATTGGCTGTTACGTTCCATTATCTAAAAATGCTGCTTGAGACATGAAATTTCCAATGCAATGTATGATGTAAAATCTAGCAACTATAATCACACTTTAAAAATGAATTTAGTGAATTATTTCAAACTGCTAACATATTTGTATTCTACTTTCAGCTTTCAACATTAATTCTTAGTTCTTTTACTCACCAATAGAGATCTAATAAAATTTCTACACATACAAATGTTTAAACTAAAATATGGGACTGTGGAATCACATATTATATGTAATCCAGAATATTTCACTTCGTACTCTACTTCAGTTACTTTGTAGCAGAAATAAATTGAAAATGCACTCCGCTTAATGTTTGGAACGCCAGAAAACAAAAATATACAACAAATATATTCGGAACGAGTATAGAAGTTGATACAAATACATATATGAGGTCAGCGGTTTTAGAAGCAGGCAAATTTAAATGAACGTTATTGCCACGAGACTTTGGGAATGTAGCAAGCAATTAAAAACACATTTTTGGAACAATATTTCATGTGACGAGAGAAGTAAAGGAATTAAAACCAGCCTAAATTAAGAATAACGGCTAAAGTTAATAAAAACAAAGTTACGTCACACATGGGAATTTCTATAAAAACCCATTTTTGAAGATGGAGATTTATTTAAGGTGCCCGTATCTCTCGCCGTAAAATGATCAAATTTGTGGTGTTTTTTAGGTACTGAAATCTCGAAAAATAAAACTCGTAGAGCAAAAGTAATATCAAAAATAGAATTATTGATGTTTTGTTTATCCACTTTTACTATTTAAACTTTCCTCAAATAATGTAATAACTTTTAAAATGCATTTATATGACACACATAATTTCGCTATTCTAACCCCACATTTTAACAATTATTTTCACATACTTATAAACAAAAGTGAACAATCTTATATGCAGAACTATGTAAGTTTATGTTATAACAATGTTTACATCTATAGTTGAATTTAAAAATACGTATTTTGAAAGATTTCAGTACCTAAAAATTCATCATTCTGATGTTAAATATCGATTTTACTTCGGTACCTTTGAATATTTGCAGGTGGCATGAAATAACATCCTTGTTATTTGCTAAACTCTATATTATTCAGTTCTTAAATGTCTAAAATTATTTATATTTGTAGAAAACACTTTTTCAGGAATACGGCGCCCTTGGTCGCTGTATTCTCACTTGTAATCTTCCTAGTGCTTGGATTATTATCGGAAATTTTTCGAGGTCAAAGACGAGGGATCATTTTCTCAAAATATTCGTGAATGAGGAAAAATTTCCGGTTATTAATTCAATCACGTGGGGGATTCAGTAAGAAAATTTTACACCTAAAAATTAATCAATAAAAATTTTCAATAGAGTTTCAAATACATTTAAGAGATGTAAGTAATAATAATAAAGAAATTTAGAAAAAAAAAGATGTTTTACTTGTTTTTATGACTATGTCATTATTTTGACGTAAATATTTCCACTTATTAATATCGTTCAGGGTACCCTGGAAGATGAATATTTCCGGAAATGTTTTGGTGTCCATGGTAATCAAACAAAAAACGAGTCTCTGATTGGCTTAAGAGTATAGGTCTGAAATTTTCACCGTAAAATAATCAAATTTGTGGTGTTTGTAGGTACAGAAATCTCGAAAAGTAAAACAGGTACAACAAAAGTAATACCAAAAATAAAATTCCTGATGTTTTGTTTCTACACTTTTACTATTTAAATTCTCCTCAAATAAAATAATAACTTTTAGAAGGCGTTTGTAAGACACACATTATTTTGCTATTCTAACCCCACATTTTAACAATTTTCATATAAGTAGTATAAACAAAAGTGAACAACCTTATATGCAGAACTATGTAAGTTTATGTTACAACAATATTTACATCTACAGTTAAATTTAAAAAAAAATACTTTTTGAAAGATTTCTGTACCTAAAAATAAGTTTAGAGCGGCTTAGCTCCCTTCTGTCGTTATATATTCGCTTTACTTCGGTAACTTTGAATATTCGTAGGTGGCATGAAAAAACATCCCTCTTATTTGCTAAGCTCTATATTATTCGGTTGTTAAATATCTAAAATTATTTATATTTATAGAGAACACTAATTCAAAAATGCACAACAAATTTTAGATATAACTTTACCGTAACAAAATTTAAATATACTATACTATATAAGTTACCGGAACATTTATGAAAATTCGGAAAAATAAAATACGAAATGTTTAGGAGAAAGTGGGCAAATGTCCACTGTCTGAAAAGTAGAAGATATCTAATTATGTTTTCCATAAGTGATATACCACAATTAGTCATATGAAAATAACTCTACAATTTTTTGTAGTTATTTTCATTTATTGTACACATTTTTTGCGATAGTTCACTCAAATTCGATACATTTAAGTCTTTTTTGTTGCAACGGAATGAGATACCATTTAAAATAATATCTAGTGGTGGTTTTTTAGTATCCCTTTTGCTTGTACAATTTGTCAGTAGAATAGACACACTCTGTATAAGTCACTGTAGTAATGGCAATAACTCAGACATTCGTGTTATATTCGACTTACCAAAGTTATACTTTTGGACAAATCAAATTTTATTAGTACTTACTAGTTTACGAAATCAACCTTTTGTGTTAAACTTTATAACAGATTTTATAGTTACGTCGTGAGTAAGCATGTATATTAAAATATATACAGATACTCAAATTTGAAAATAGCAATTTTACGATTACATACTCACTTTGTGGTTATAATCCAAGCTTTGTCTAGTAAAAAATGAAAATTTTAATGTTTGACAAATTAATGGTAAGAGTCCTTTGTGATACATATCTCACGTTATTAGCTTTGCTGGGTTTTACATCAATTTTATGGGAAAAAAACAATTATTTTATTATATTTTAAAGATTAATGAGTATCTGTTAATATTGAATTGCAACCTAGTGGTTTTTCTTAATGTGGTAAAAAAGTACATGCACTTAGGGAACAAAAAAGACAATGAAAAATTGCAGACCATGAACCTTTACTTTGTTACCAATGTTTTTACAAATCTGGTCAGTTTGGCAGTGTATTCAGCCAAGTGTTCCTTTGAATTTTTGTACGTTATAATGCCAGGACGTGAAATTTCTGCGTTTACCAGAGCAAGAATGACTGCTTTACATGATGGAGGACATTCTAATAATCAGATATCGAACATGTTGGGTATTCCTAGATCATCTGTTGTACGAATAGTACACAGATATAAAGAATTAGATACAGTGGAAAACAGACCACGTCGTGGACTTCCTCGAGTATCTAATGAAAGGGAGGATCGGTATTTGGTGCAATATGCCCGTAGACACCGCACATCTTCAGCTTCAGCTCTCAGGGACCACTTTTAAGTTACGTTTTGCCGTGTTATATCGACACCTACTGTTCAAAGACGACTCCACAACGCAAATTATGGGTCCCCACTGTACCTCCAAAGCAACGTGCTGCCCGTCTCCAGTGGGCGCGCGAGCATAGGGGTTAGTTTTTACGCCAGTGGCGGTGGGTCTTACTTACAGACGAAACCAGAATTGAGCGGGTTTGTGGTCTGATAACAATCAACAAAGAGTCTGGAGAGAACCAGGTCGTCAAACAGCGAATTAATTTTCCCCGTAAAGTTGCTCCGTATGAAGGGGGTACCGTAATGATTTGAGGTGGAATAATAATCGGAATAATACCACAGAATATGACCAGTCAAATTTACATCGAACAAGTTATTATGCCCATTATCTACCCCCTACGTAATGAATTAGGTGAAATGTTTGTGTTTATGGACGACAAGGGTCGACCACATCGCGCAAGAAGGGTTCAAGAGACACTCGAAGCAAGACATATCAATACATTATATTGGCCAGCCAACTCTCCTGACATAAATCCTATTGAAAACATGTGGGATTTAGTTGTTAGAGCCATTCATAATCATATTCCTCCACCTCAGACTGCAGATGAGTTAGTCGTGGCGGCGGAAGAGGAATGGAACTATATTCCGCAAGAGGTCGTTAACCGCTTGGTTATCTCAATGCACAGACGTGTTCATATGCTATTGGAAAGTGGTGGAAGTCATATCAGTGTTTATATAAGTATAGTTAGTCAACCAGCCTTAGTTGTGGACCATGTCGGCTAGATGGCGGGACTGTGATATGTACAAATTATCTTAAACGAGCCCTAGTTAAGTTAAACAGGGTAGACTGACTTTATTTTAAAAACAAAGTTAGACTAACTCCGTTTACTGACTTACCTAGGACTCGTTTAAGAGATTTTACACATGTTATAGTTCCGCCATCTAGCCGACATGGTCTACAACTAAGACCGGTTGACTAACTATACTTTATATAAACACTGGTCATATCGACTATTAGTCAAGTAGAGAACCTGCTATTTGGAGACAAACTATACGTTTTAGACATTTTTTTCATAAGCGTTTTTTATTGTTTTCAGTTCGATATATAAGCCCTTAAAATTACGCCACCCATATTCTGCACATCCTGTATAACCACCTAAGGTTAAATTTTTCCGCCAAAAATAAGCAGTTAACGGGATGACTTACTTTTTGTTACGCCTTGTACATCGAAAACTAACCAATTTAGGTCAAAAACTCATGTAAACTCTGTTTTTACTCGTAAAATTCACGGAATTGCCTCCTTCAGTATCTTTACGTCAGCTAAGAAATAACGAGCAAATTAAACGTTTATAACTGTCCAACGTGCAAAAAATGCGAGTACTTAAACACGAAAAAAACAGCGTCGACTGCTCTTCCTACAATCAGGTGATTTCGGGTACGTCAATTTTTGCAACAAAGTAAAATAAATTGTAATAGCTGCATTTGTTAAAGCGATTACGCAACAGAAGTGTGTTAAAAGAGTGCTCGAGTTGCAATAACGCAAACCGAACATTATCTATGGATTATTATTTAAAAAATATATATATAAATTGTGTGTTATTTATTGCCGTTTCTAAATATATTTGACACCACGCAGATAACCCGCTCCGTTGTGTTTGACTTCTTTAATTAAGGATTAAAAAACGTTGAAGAATTTCGAAGCTGAAAGTAAACATCCATAAAGCTAATTATTATAGACGGCAGACATATTATTCGTGAACAATTTGTTCCATTAATTATTTGTGATAAAAGAGCTATTTTCGACACAGGCAATTTCTTTGATAATAATTTTCACATCTGTATAATAGTCAGTTTTGCACTCACTGAACGAAAGTACTATTCCCGTATTTAATTTTTTATATAAATAAGTACCATTAAATTTATTAAATTATTGGTTACTTTGGGGCACTTTATTTTATGTTATGTTTTATGTAAATAAGTATCATTAAATGTATTAAAATATTGGTTTCTTTGGGGCACTTCATTTTATGTTACAAGGTAACTAAAGCAGGAAATGCATATTTTTTATTACATGAAACACAACTTTAGTTCTCTCTGCATTTAATACACTGCCAGAAACTAAAGTAGATATACAGAAGTAAATGTACACTTTTATATTTAATATAGTTAATAGTACAACTAGAGTACAACTACATATAGTTAATGCATGATTAGAAACTAAAGTGTGTATTTTGATTTAAATATGCATTTTAGGCCTCACTTAGTATTTAATATACTAGTACTACTAGTGTATATTTGAAACTAAATACACACTTCAGTCTTTTCTTTGTATTGATACACTATAAAAAACTAAAGAGGATATTCAGAATTACACATATTTAATTATTAATTAATACACACTTTGTATTTAATGTACCTAGCAGTAGTTGTTAATGCACAACAAGAAACTAAAGTTTGTATTTGGAATTAATATACACTTTAGCTCTCTTTCTATATTTAATACGTCATTATAAACTAAAGTATGAATTCGGAATTAAATATACATTTTAGTCGTCCCTCAGCTTTTATACAACCAGAAACTAAAATGTGTATTTGAAATTAATATACACTTTAGTTCTCTTTCTGTATTTAATACGTTATTAGAAACTAAAGTGTGAATTCGGAATATACACTCTTTGCATACAATATATCAGTAGAATCTATACGAATGCACTACTAAATAGCACATTCGGAATTAAATCAGCACTTTAGTCATTCCTTTGTATTTTATACACTATTAAGAATTAAATGTTTACATATTTTTTAACCTTTCCTCTGTATTTTACCTATTACTAAAATATAAAGTGTAGTTGAAACATACATATACACTTTACATCGTTTTCTGTGATAGTATTATTCACTAGTGAAGACTGAGGAAAGTCCATATTCGAAACTAAATATACATTTTGATGATTGTATACTAAAAAGAGGTTGTATGTTCTTAAGTTCTTAATTAATATCTTGAATGCACTAAATTTAGAGGCTATTCAATTGAAAAGAGTAAATAAAATGCGTTTGTTCCTCAACTTCTTCCGAAAATGGCATATTGTGTATGTGCACGTGGTAAGGAACTTATTAAGCACTTGTATTTTTTTGCAGTCTGGTAACATCTAACGGCGATTTTATACAGAACCGCATTTTAATTGTAGACTAAACGATTTTAGCGCTGCTAAAACATAAAAGTGTAATACAACATCTGTTGTCCGATTTTGAACCCGTCTGGCCGTTTTACGATTTTCTTTATGTATTTTTTATCGTCTCTATGTAGGTTGTAGTTAGTGCATTAAATTATTATTTTTTATTTTTAGAGATTAAAAGTAAAATTCGAGAAGTGGGCAATTATTAAACTACTGATAGTTTTAAACCAATCTTTAATGTTATTATCGGCTGTCGGATCGGACTTATAGCCTGTGCCTGTGTTGTTAGACGGCTCGCCCGATTTCTTTCAAAAATGATTGTTATGATCAGTGTGTGATGAATTTTGTTTTTCTTGGCAAAATCGTAAATTTGTTTTTCTTAAAAAAAAATTATGATTATTCTTAAGTGATTACTATTCCCTATAATATGTATATAGCCGTTTCTCATTTGCATAATATTTAACGTATAGGGTAGACAAATTTCGATGCTTTTATAGGCTCGTTAACTATAGGAAATAGAAAAAAATGACCCCCCATTCCCTTTCCAAGAGAAAATTAATGGTCAAAACCAAAATGATCTATCGTCTTTTGCCCAAGTTAACTCTTGCATTGTCTAGAGTCTAGTCAATCTTTTCTTGAATTTTTACTTCACCTCCCGGATTCCATTTCCAGTTATTTTCTCCCGCAACTTCCCACATGCTGTTTTATTAGAATCGAATACATATGAACATAATATGTAAGACTTTCTTTAATGGAAGATGTTCATTGGTCAACGAACTTCTAAACGAAAACTCCCACTAGGGCATTAAAAACTGGCATCTGTTTATTTTTACTATTCAAACTGGCGCGGCGTAGCGACATTAAAAACGCATGCAAGTCCAGATTGTAATTTTTATGCTAAAATATTTTCCCGATCCTTTTCCTGATTGCAGGCTTTAAAAATAAATATACCAGTTATGTGAAGAAAATATCGTGTCAGTAGTTTTGAGATTTCAAAGATTATTTACGGAAATGAGTCACTCATAGCTTTAAATTATAAAACAACTCATATGATTTACAGTTATATATTAGTAGGTACTATAAATTACAGTGTAATTCTAAATAACACTCGGGTTCTTAAAATTACATACTTGTAGATATTAAATTACTCAAAACTATAATAAAAAAAGTTTCCAAGTTCTTATTAAATAACTTAATGTACAATTTGCAGTTTTTCTCGTTATTGTGATACTCGATATTAATTTTGTCAAAGTTCAATGATTTTTTTGTCGACTGCAATCAACTTAATATCCTAAATAGGATATTGACTCAACCTAATAAAATAAACCATATGATTTACTGAAGGCGAGGTTGCCATATCTTCTGTAAGATAAATAATTGTTTAAAGTAAATTCAGTTTTTACCATTGTTTCTAGTTTAAAAACACTCGTTGTTAGCAATAAGTAAAGTAAAATTATCATAAACGATTAAAATATGAATTTTCTCAAGTTCGATACAGTCAGTTAAAGAGATTAAGAAGTTACTTCAATTATTTCAAAAAAATATCCATAAACGTCCATAAAAGTTCACAATACTTACTGAAAAACCAACTATTTAAACAGTTATCCATATTTCAGTTAATACTATTGTACACTGTTAGAAAGATTATCACAAATTATCCCATTAAAATATTTTATAAGGAATAACAAAAAACTATAACTTTCACACAACAACTTAGAGTTAATTTCCACCACATAACCTCAAACAACGACTCAGTGCTAACCATTTCGTACCTCGTAGTTTCGCAGTGGGTGAAACAGATTTAAAAAATAAACACAAAACATGAAATAACAAAATAACTAGCTTGTTGTATGCGTTCAATATGAAGAGTAGGCAAAGTAAAATATAGTCAACGTCAATCGCATGCACAAAGAAACTGATGTAGGCACAAACAACAGGTAGGGTCAGGAGCAGTAGGCGAATTGTCCCGCACAAGCCCCATCCTCTAGGCTTTAGGATTGATATAGATGTTGACGTTAATACCGGTGCATGGTTCAGGACAAAGGAATAAGCTGTGGCAAGTGCCATTAAAACATATAATATTTGTGGAAAGGGATTTGATAATTTCAATACACGTAAATTGAAAGTTAATATGAGATACTTTTGCACCTTCTGAAACCGAACTAAGCTAATAGCTTCTATAAGTAATGCACCGCTTGACGCACCTGTTTCAAGAGTTGCCGCACTAACGTATAAAACGTATTTAAATCGTTTTATTATTTTCACGGGCAGTGTTTTTCTCTTAAGTGTCTTGTGTATTTAATTAATATTTTTCGTGAAATACAGTGTGATTAAATAAAATATGGCGCATTATTCAAACAGTGAAAAGGTTGACATGCTAAAAGCATATTTGTTAAATAAGTAGTGTTCAGTGATAGTGACAAAAATAACGTATTGTGATAAATCAGTCGGATTGTAGTAAAATGGATAATGAACAAATTTTGGATATGATTGTGAGTAGAGAATCTGGTTTATATTTTCAATCATTCTATGACATGTCTCAAAATTCTAGTGTAACACTGGCAACGCTGTGGAATGCACATCCATCCAACCATCATTTTTGAATTGCACTTTTTAATTTTATTTTTACAAAATTGTGTTTGTAAGAGTCGTCTGTACATTCAAACATTTTTTTTTAGATAAGTCCTGAATCTATATATCAAATATTAAAGCATAGTATAGTCAAATACTCGATGATACACTGCGCATCGTGCACGACTACGAAAGTTCGCCTGCTATTAAAAATGTCTTATACAGATATCCAACTAGTAAAAAGTTGTCAAGAAATTTATATTCCCAGTTCGAATGCACACATAAAACACAAATCTTCTATGTTCCACATAATTAAATATACGGCTCTACGATTACCTATAACACTGTTTTTATTGGTCAGGGAATTGCTACTTGTTTTTCGCTGAAATCCACATTTTTGTTGCCGTATGACTTGCCCACTGCTTTATAACGTACTTAAATTAAATCGCACCGACAAATAGCTTTTTTAATCAAATTAACTTACTCTAAAAGGTAATTCAATTTATGTTCAATCTGCATAAATTACAGACTTACAACGACTGTCTGGATTAGTTTTCGAAAACAGAGGCGTTGCGACCTTGCCGGGAATTTCTCGATTATAATTTTTTTAATTGGTAATGAATATTGGTTTCCAAAGGCAGATGATTTGCATAAAATAAGATGTTATTTTAGGATTTCGCAACACTGAAAATAGGATAATAAAGTAAAATTTAAGATTACAAATAAAACTGACAAATCTCAGTATGGAATACACCGAGAAAAAAAACAGGCGAAAAACAACTTCACTTAACCATTTAAAAATGTGAACAAGTATTTGTTAATTAAATGTTCCATTACATTATTAGTATTGGTTAATTAGATCTAGGATGCACTGACAAACCATTGAATTTTTGAACAAAAAAACTGCTTTTAAACTACGGTTAGATATCCAATGGTTAAATATTGAATATTTCTATTCGGATGTCTGTTATTAAAAATCACTGCCGCTACTCGATGACTTTTATAATTATCTCTCACAATCAAAACTATTTCAATTTTCTCCTCAGAAGATAATAGAGCTGCCATTTCTTGTATTTTATAAATTGTAACTAGCGTTTTGACGTTTGCTAGCAAAAATTCATTGGTTTGTCAGTGCATCCTAGATTTAATGTCGATCTCTAAACGTAAATTATTATCAATGCTAATCCAGAGAAGTTTGTAAAAATAACAAAATCTGTTTTTTAATGGTAGATGGATAATATTAAATATCTTAACATAGTTTTCAATTAGGATCAACTTTTCTTAATACCGATTGTCGATATTATAAAAAATAAGGGTACTTTACTCTTGAGCAAAATTTACATTTTTCGACATACCTCATATACGACTGCAAAAAAAGCAAATCTGATTACTTCATTTTTGGTTTTAGACCATCTAGAACTTTTTTCATAAAATCAATAATAAAAAAGTTCCCCATATGGTGCCGACTTATTGGACACACTGTATATAAAATGTTATTTATTTCTTTCCTTGGAAATTGCTTTAAATTTTTTGTCCGATTGCACGCTTTGCCTTGTCAAGTTTTACAGTGTACCAGTTTCCAGTGCCGTACACAAGTCTATTTTTTAATAATTTTTTAACCGATCTTTTTGATTTTTTATTTACAAAATTGTGTTTGTAACAGTCTCTTGTACATTCTCTTTTTTTTTAGATAAGTTCTGAAGCATCCTGTAAACATCATATTGTTAATCTAACGTTCGAAAAGGTAAAATTTTGTATTTGTCATAGTGCTCGCCAATATTGGCAGGATAAATGAGATGTGCGGGGCTGAAACTGTTTAACTGCCGTGTTTTTTTTAAAGTTGTAAAAAATTTACGCAAATTAAGTTTATTATTTTCTTAAGCCAACTGCATTTAATGAGTTGCATGAATTCCTTAGATTGTGCAAGTGTGTGCACTTAGATATATCTAGATGTATTGTCTAGATACCTACAGTGATTTTCAGTTTTATCTACATAGTAAGTGCAATCAGTTTTCAAAATGAAAGAATGGAATAAAAACTATGTAAACAATCTATTAATTATTTGTAATATCCTAATTGCCGCTTGTTCCGCCCCTGATCAGGAAACAGACACCACATCCATACTAGTGTAGTTGCTATAGGTCACCTACTACCTACATCGACACACATGTAATCGACAATGTGAAATGTATCAAGTCGGATTTTTATGAATGAAATCGAATACACAGACAGAAAAGTATACATAATTGCTGAATGGGATGAAATAAAATGCGACGTGTGATTCACAGAAATCGTGGTTTTCTTTTCGTAGTTTACGAGGAATCCAAGTATTTCACGGTTTGCTACAATAAACGGCAGCAAGGCAACTGAAACTACATCGGATCTAACAATAATATGTCTTTAATTTTAGTATATTTCCTTCAACAGTGACTACTTTTTAAAAAAATAAACAGATATGTACCAAATTTGTTAGTCAGTTACATGAATGAGAATTTTGTCTTTTTGTTCCCAAAGTGGAAAAATGTATTATACAAGGTGGACCATTAATAATAGGCCATATAGCAGGACATCTTTTTCACAATTTATGAAGATATAGCTAAATATGTCTCAACAAAATGTTGCTGTGGAAAAAGATAGAGGGTGTCAATGTTGAAAGTGTTATTTTATTATTTTTCTTTTTCAGTAACTCAAGTAATGCTTAAACGATTTTCACCAAGTTCAGCAGGGTAACATTTTTTAAGAAAAGAAAACATGTATCTATTAAATCACGTTTGACAACAGATGGCGCCCCATTAGCTATGCCTGATGGTCAAATTCCTTATTAATATTTGTTGACCAAATGCTCCAATTCAGTTGATTACAAAATGTAAACCGGGCGTCATTACTGCGTAAAAAATATACAGTTGATAATTCCTGCCATTCAAATTAATCAATTATTTCACAAATGTTGAGAGCAAAAAAAATTGTATTCTGTTGAGTCACTATAAAATTTTATAAAATGATAATCGATTTATCGCATCACAACATTGATTTCTTTTATAAATTGCGCGTAAAGAGAAATCTTTAAGGGTAGTTTTCTCGATAACTATAGATAGCAATTATCAAGATTTTAGCAAATTGGGTTTTATTTCAAAACTGAATCATTATCTGTAACAATACTAAAGTCTTTGTTTAAGAGAGCCGTATTCTTGAAATAGTGTTTTCTACAAATAATTTTAGACATTTAAGAATTGAATAATATAGAGTTTAGCAAATAACAGGACTGTTATCTCAAGCCTCCTGCGAATATTCAAAGGTACCGAAGTAAAACGAATATATAACAACTGTCTAACCAACAAATTTTTAAGTACCTACAGAAATCTTTCAAAATACTTATTTTTTTAAATTCAACTGTAGATGTAGAAAATAAATATTGTTATAACAAACTTGCTTAGTTCTACATTCTAAAAGATTGTTCACTTTTATTTATCAGTGACAATAATGTGGGGTTAGAATAGCAAAATAATGTGTGTCTTACAAACGAGTAACATTAAGAATTTTATTTTGATATTACTTTCATTCTACGTGTTTTATTTTTCGAGATTTCTGTATCTAAAAAATACCACAAATTTGATCATTTTACGTCAAGAAATATGGCGACTTTAAGCCTGAACCACATGGCGTAATTTGGTATCTAAAAGTTATAAAATATTTTCCCTCATAACTAAGTTTGGAAAATGATGCTTCCAGTTTGTGTCATTTTTAAAACAATTTTACGAGTAATAAGATAAAAGTAAAATAAAAAATATAGTCTTCCATTTTCATATAACGATTTTACCTTCTCTCTACGCCTTACTATAGGATATAGAAAAAATATCAAACAACTTTTGTCCCATAAGAGTCCAAAACTAGTCAATATAACATCTCACTTTTCGATTTAAAAATTCCCCATCTAGCGGTAAATTTTAATAGACGTGGTCACTTTTGTAATCAATATTTTTTCCCGAAGCTGTACTGACCGACCTTAACGGATCGCCTGGTACATTGATCTATACTGAAAAATCTGTAAATTTATCACCAATTTTGTTTCTTTTCTATCTAGAACGCTGACCAATAATTATTTCAGCTTATCCGTTCCAAAACTACAAAATAGCTATTTACAACACTAGCCTTTAAATACCTGATTTTACGAGACCGAACCAAGGCATATACATAATAAAACCAAAACTTTACTGTACATAACGATTTTCAATTAACGAAAACAGGAGCGATAACAGCGTCAACACGTAAAGTGTGCAATAGGTGTAGAAATATCTAGCTAGCATATTCATAGACACTTAGGCAATCTCGTCCAGATTTACAATCGAAATTTTAGCAGGAATGGGTTAAAATCTCATAACAGAAATTTTCATGAGTGAAAAGAGTACTTTACACAGGAGTTGTTTATTTTACTGCCGTAAATTTTGTTGTAAATTTTAACAATTAACAATTATTTGACAATTTAATACGTAAAGTACGAAAAATATTGAAACAAAATTGTAATGTGTCCACACATGTATACAGTATGCACCAAAAGTATAGAATAAATTCAATAAAAACGAAACAATTATTTTTTGGGAAAAATCCTCGAACAGGTCGATTTTTAATTTAAAAAATACATATTTTAGCGTAAAATGCGATTTTCAAATGTCATTTGTTTTCGAGTAATGACGTCATCGATTTTTTAAATGGCAACACCATATTTTTTTTCTTGATTCTGAAAGATCGTTTAATTCTCTATCAGACAGTACCTACTAAAATTTCGCCCTCTTACATAGGAAAGTTTTCGAGTAAATGACGATTGAACGTTAGAAAACGTAAATTTTATCCATAAAAAAGTTACAATTCTGAGGTATGTAAAATAAAATACAATTGATTACATTTTATACTTAAATTAAATGTTCGAATTGTCAAAAGTGTACATTAATAAACCACGTAATTTAGAAGAACTTCAAAATCGCATTCGGGACGAAATACGCAGTTACCCCAGAAATCATTCATAATGTGCAAGAAGAATTTATTCACAGACTTGCGCATTGTCAAGAAGTTGGTGGATGGCAATTCGAACATTTAATTTAAGTATAAAATTTAATCAATTGTATTTTATTTTACATACCTCAGAATTGTTACTTTTTTATGGATAAAATTTACGTTTTCTAACTTTCAATCGCCATTTACTCGAAAACTTTCCTATGTAAGAGGGCAAAATTTTAGTACTGTCTGATAGAGAATTAAACGATCTTTCAGAATCAAGAAAAAATATGGTGTTGCCATTTAAAAAAAAATCGATGACATCATTACTCGAAAACAAATGACATTTGAAAATCGCATTTTACGCTAAAATATGTATTTTTTAAATTAAAAAAAAATCGACCTGTTCGAGGAATTTTCCCAAAAAATAATTGTTTCGTTTTTATTGAATTTATTCCATACTTTTGGCGCATACTGTATAATCTGTACTGTAATATTATATTGATATAAGTAAGTACTGCTTCAAACAACGCTCCTTTTTCACATGCTATTTCATAGATAGGACCTACAAGATGTACTGGGTGATTCAGAACTTAAAAAAAAAACATTTCCTACAAATACAATTTTGTTAAAAATAAATCAAAAGGGGCAGTTTGAAAATCATTTAAAAAGACAGTAGTAGTTTAAAAGTACCAGTACTGGTCCCATGCAAAACTTGATAAGGCGGCAAACATGCAATCAGCGACCGGACAAAAAATGAAAAGAAATTTCCAAAGAAAGAAATAAATAACATTTTATAACAATGCCGTTATTGTTATTAATTATTAATAGAATTAGTTTGGCCCCTGATGCTACAACAAAATTTTGGACCCGTCTTACCCAGTTTCTACAAACTAACACAAATGTTTCTGCTTCTTGTTCGTTTTAAACTCGTAAGTTATTGGCAGCAGCTATGATACGTTTCATTTTGTAAATATCCCCACAAATAGAAGTCCAAATCATTTAACGTCAGGACATCGTGGCGGCCATGGTACCGGTCATGGTACACATATAAACCTTGTGTATGATACGCCATACTGCTGCAATACGCCGTGGACGTCCTGGACCTCCACCTCTTCCACGATTCGGTTATAAATTTCCCTCGCGTTGCACTACATTTGCACTCACTGCACACCGCGGTAAAAGTAGCTGCATTTGGTAGATGTGTACCGGGAGATTGTTCTGATAAAGCATTTTCACATCAATCATCATCAATTAAAACGATATCCATCTCCGAATTGCTATACACGTAAGCCATTTTTGACAGTTACTAATGTAAAGACTTGCACCAAAAAACGTTAATATCTACAAAATGTAATCGGATTTCAATATTTGAAATCGCCTGGCTAGAGACTACAGTGGATCAACGATGTAAAAGTTGAAATACTACAACTTCAATAATTTTTTACTCGAAAACTATAAGGATTTTATATCAACTTTTTTTAAGATATTGACTTCATTTTTCATAACGCAACTATTCCCAATTTTTCTTTGATAAATTCTAAATCACCCTGTAGACGCTGTCCGCAAATTTTTTTAGCAACTTTCCGCCTTTTCCAGCTATTTCTCGCGACTTATGTAAATTCTGAGATTGATGCAGTTCAACTGATTTCAGATTCGAATTCTGCGCATCGAAATGCTTAAGAAACACACTTGATTAAAGTCATAAATATATTTCTGGATTTTTTTGCGCTCACTAACATGATTGTTGCGATTTTTCGTTATTTTTGCGATTTACTCAAAATTTTGAGGGTGTTTGAGCTAAACGAACTTCAGATGCGGATTTAGTGCGTCAAAATACATAAAGATATATGCGTCTGGTCAAAAGTACATACCATTCCTTCTTTTACGATTTTCCGCTTTTTCCAGCTATTTCTCGCAATTTTTGCTAAATTTGTGGGTGAAGCAGCTCAACTGACTTCGGATTCAAATTCATCGCATCTAAATACATAAGAAACACACTTGATTAAAATCAGAAAAATTGTTTCTGAATTTATTTGCACCCACTAACGTATTTGTTTATGATTTTTCGCTATTTTTACGATTCACTCAAAATTTTGAGGGTGCTAAGGGAGCTAAATGAACTTCACATGCGGATCTAGCGCGTTAAAATTACATAAAGATAGATGGTCAAAAGTACAGACCACGTGTACCGGTCTTATCTTTTCTTTTTTCTAGTTTTTTATTATTTTAAATTATTTGTTCTCGGGAAATTAACGGTGAAAGTTCAGGTCAGCCTGCACGTTTACCAGATTTGGACTATCAATTCAATAATAAATCGTCCGTCACAAGGGATCCTTATTGAAAAAGATGTCCCAGGCGATTAAAGTATCTTCAGTGTAAGAATCTACTGGTACAAAGCAATACAAATTTTCTTAGTTTTACAAAATTTATACCAATGATACACTGTGAATAAATACAGCACTTAAAAATAAAAGTAATAATTAATTTCGATTACTTTCTCTCTACCTACCTGTAAGCGATGTGATGACAAATACGCGTTAAAGTTTAGTTATTTTAGGCATGGCATGTAAAGAAAATAATTTTTTATCACCTTGGTTGCCTGGGCAAGGTTAAAGTGATACAAACGTAAACACAAAATAACAAAACGAATCCGGTCAAGATGTTCTGCGGACGGCATACAAAGGTGTAGACGAAAATAAACAATTTTATGATACACGTAAATAAGAATTCAGGGAATCGGAGAGATGCTAAGGTTAATGGTGTCAAAAATAATTAAGATAATGATAAGGCAATATACAAATTGTCCAAAAAAAAGTGATATCGCGTTTTGGGGTTTGGAATTTCGAGAGGATAATGGATGGTTACAACTAAATAAATATTTTGTCCAGATTTATACATAACAATATATACATTATTCGTTTATTTCTTAAAGTATAATGCTAGACAAAACCAATCACGAAACTTTTATAAATTTTGTTATTGACTGTTTTGTTTATAAATGAGATATAAGTGTCTGCTTACTTCTTGCTCGGCCTAAGCGGCTCTACTTACAGGAAGCGACCTACACTGCAGTAGGTACTTAACTCAGACCTCTCGCCCTGGACGACGAGCCATTAAATCTGTAAATGATACTGCAGAAAACAACTACTCCGCGGACTAATGCCCCGACCGTTATTGAGTTACTCCTGCAGTATCTGTGTGAATAGCCAAGAACCCTTGTTGGACACACCACCAGACATAGACTGGTTTCGGGCTTGTTAGTCCTCATCAGTATGCCATAAGTGAGATGACCGACAATTGAACTGGCTGTTCCTGCATTATGTATGTTCACATATAAACTGAGTGTAGGTACTGTTTTCATTATACCGGGCGTTCCCTCTAAGACTTTCAGTGCGAATATCTCAGGAACCATTATAGCCAGTGCGACGAAATTTGGTATACAGACACTAGATGGCGCGTAGAATCTGATGATAATATCAATTCTTATACAGGGTGTTCCATTTTCCACGAAATCGATTTAATTTTGATTTTTTGGTTGTCAGCGCTGCTAAAACTTATGTTTAAATTGAAATATACTTAATTATAAACCCATTCTGATAAATAAACATTCAAAAATTTTAAAATTTAATAAAAAAACACCTCCAAAAAGTACCCAAATTTCATTGTTATCATGTAAAATGTGTATTGCCTTGGGCCAGATTTACACAGAAGAAACTAACATCGGTAAACATCAAAATTGTCATTGAATTGTCAAATATTAATGACATAAAGTATTTTATTACACATAAATAACGTTAAATAATGTATTGAATGCAATTTACGTATGCACAATGGTGTTATTGAGACTTGTCGATAAAAATTTAGACTAGAGTTGAGGCTTTTGGAGCACTGGGGTCGCTGCGCTGGCGGAGTCTTGTAAATATTGTGTAAAATATCTGTGGATATTTTTAAATGGTTCCATTATAATGTAATAACACTTCAGTAAATTGTATTTGTTGTGTTACTACAGTGTACATAATAATTAGGTACCCGTATTTTTTGTCACAAAATAATTTACAAAATTGTGTAAGTACCTAATGAATATCCCTCTTTTCCAACTGCTGTAATTATTGATTACTTATTTAGCAACAAATAAATTCGAACAAAACGATTCCTAAAACTGCTTTATTATAACGTGAACGTGTTTGTTGTTGAAAGTGAGAACTGAACCTACCCCAGACCCAAAAGAAATATTACTAAAGCATAACCTAGAAATTACCGATTGTTGTTTGCACATATTTCAGCACTTTATTTATGTTTCTGATGGATACAATATGTTTAAGAAGAACTCTACATCTGTAAAATAGTGTAAACAATGAATTACAATTTCGGTAATTCATATGATATAGAATTGAAATAAAGCAACTGGTTTTTGCTAGGAAGAATCACCTGCAAACTTACTTTACGCAGAAGGTATCACATAATCATTTAAAGCTAGATAATAATTTGTAATTATTCTTTTTATCTTTCAGTTATGTGAGTATAGTGCCACAAATTACATTAAAACGATTCATAATATCCGACACCAGAAAGAATAAGCGAAAAATATTACACAGAGATTTTCTTGGAATTAATTGTAAACATGGAGTGATGGATAGTTTTATAAAGAACTCACTTTGAAGAGTATTTTATAATTATAAAACATTAAATTCAGTTGTCTATCGTTGGTTTTAAAATTTCTAAACGAATCATAATGTTTGTCGGGTAAGCGTTGTCATTTTTAACTGTTAAACTCCGCACTGCAGTATCTCTACTTGTAGACATTTAGAAGAAATTGAATTTTCGATCCTCCACCCACGCCATACTGATTTGTCAATAAAAAATAACGGAAACGAGATACACCATCACGGAACGAGTACATTTTAAATCAAACGGTAGTTTGGACCATTAATGACATTGTAAATCATTGATAGAGCATTTCATTTATAATTATTGCAGATACATAAAACGAAATGAAATACTGTCATATAAGTAGAATAATAAAAGTCCGCATTTGTAACAATTCAATTTATTGCAACGGTAACAATTCACGACCGCCCTTTTTACAAAAAAAACTGCGGTGTAATTTATTGCTATGTTATTATTGTCGCTTGAAAAAAGGATATATGTAAAACCTCCTTCATCTAGCGCAATTACTCGAACAAAGAAAAAGTCTGTAGAAAACGCATGTTTACAAGACAAACAATAATTAATTAATTACACTGAATGTCGAATAATGATAATGTAAAATAAAGAAACGCGAGGACAATACGCTCATTTTCTCTGCAATTAAGATTAAAAAAATAATCATCGAAACAAAACAAAGTCGGCCCCGGTGGCCTAAGATCGACTTGGCGGTGCTTAATTTTGAAACAAAATCCGCCAGTTCGCTGGCCATGACTGAAACGAAATTAACATGACATTTAATAATTATTACGTCAAAAAATGAACCGTTTGACAGAGCAATTATTAAAACTCAGGTTGGCTTAAGAGTTTTAGTCATGGCCAACTGTGCAGCATAATGGCAATATTGTATTAAAATGAATTAATATATAGATACGTTAGAAATAATTCGCGGACATCGCATACAGAGTGGACTCCTGAAATTCTCTGGGCTGAAGAGGGCCAATAGGTTCGAAACTACAATTTGCAAATGAATCTAAAGCTCTTGAGCTCGAACTAAATTATTATGAATTACATATATCCTTTTGAATATACAAGGTCTCTGAAATATGAGTGCCTTTATTACGTTGCACGTATGATAAATTGTATGAAATAAAACATATCTGATTTAATAATAATAATTCTGACGAACCTTAATAAAATTATGACAGCAAACAGATCATGAATATGTGACAAAGCTGCACACCTACCATGTCAAGTGTTTGTACATAATACACCTCAACATACTTAGAAGCTTTTTTCACAGATTAAAGTGTGAACTAGTTATATGTGTTCAAAATGACTGCCGTTGCTTGAGAAAAAGCATTTACCGTACAAACATTTAGCCGGATAGTTTTGCCCGGATTTGAGGTTAACAGCAGCAGGTAATGGACTGCAATGTCGTCATACGTTACAGTTTTAAGGATTTTTGCGGAAACTTATATTGTTTACTTTATTAATACCGATTAAAAAAGATAAATTACGTTACAGGAGCTTTTACTTAACTTTAGTTGTACCATAGTCTGCAATTTTGCATTTGTATTTGTTCTCTGAAATGTATTTGTAGAAAAACTATTAATTTTAGACATTTTTTCATCCTGTATTTAATTGATATATTCGTTTGACATATATGCAAGAACTGTCAAATTTAGCTAATATACCTTCATGTATGTATTAAAGTGTTGTGCAAAATTATATTTTGACTGAATTTAAACATTTCCATTTGCAATAACTTTAGACTCGGTTATCTCGGTTATTAAAAAACATTTATTAGGGCAACATTTTCTAAAATGATTAATTTTAATACCTACTGTCTTTCAAATAAAAACTAAATTACCTCTTTATTCTGCAAAATATAAACAAATCATTTTAGATTAACCACATATGCTTGTTCGTTTTAATATAAATTTGGGAATTTCAATAAATGAAGACTACGAATATCCGAAACAAGTACATTGTTGTCAATGCAAAAAATTCGTTTTTTAACTTTCGGGAAAGTGAACGTCATTTGATTTAGTTCCCTGTAATTTGCTCATTTTGGAAGTTACCGACAGAGACACGAATTAAGGTGACCACCCCGTATAGTAAAGGAACAAATAAATCATTTTCTGCTCGCATGGCCTCTAATAACTCGGTACAAGGAACCGATTCAGCGATGTTATTATCTATTACAACATCGAAAAATAATTGAGTCTTTCAACGGCCGCGGCAAGCGTCGAGAGACTGGAACCGCACGAGTTTTCGTCCTGATAATCCCCCAATTATTGTAATTCAGAACGCGGCATTGACTCCGCGCCATTTAATAGCGCATTTAGCGTCTGCTTTTTGACAGGCAGTTACACAAATTATACTACAACTATTACGGAACATTAGTTTTTGTTTATACATCCTTACAACCTTGTTTACTAGTACGCTGATGACACTACTGTACGGTTTCAATTATTTTTAATACACCTAGAGATCTTATGATTATTGTGTCTTTGTCGGTAAGTTAAATTAAAGTGTTTGAGAAAAAAAACACAATTTTCCAATTTTTGACAATGCTAAATGTATCTACTGGGATGTTACACATAAATTTACTTAGTTGTTGCACCAGTATAATCGACGAACAAGCATATGTGGTTAATTCAAAACGGTTTGTTTATATTTTGCGGATTAAACTGCTGGTTTAGTTTTTATTTGATTTGAAATATTGCCCTAATAAAGGTTTTTTTAGTAACCGTGACAAGTTATTAAAAATTTTGAAGCCGACTCTGTGTAAGTCTAACGTACCCTAATACGAATGAACTATTTCAGAATACGTCATCGAAAAGCGACATGTGATAAGTTGCGAGCAGTCTTTGGTAAAGACACGCAACGTTTATAACCTTAAATAGCAACGTAACACGTACGTAAACTAATCATGGTATTTTTATTATTTTAGTTTTTTTATAGTGTGTGCGAGTATCACTTTGTGTTACATGTAATTTCCTGACACAGTGATATAACAATGGCTCAAGTGTATTGATAATAATATGTGAATATGTTAGTGTAACAAAATTGGCTAGCTCTGTTCCACAAAATGCACAGAAAATTGTATCCCTCTACACGACGACTACATAATTTAAAAATGCGAGTTATTTATAAATTTTTATATTAACATTTTATTGTGCTGTTTTTTGACTGTTTTATCACCTGTACTTTGAATAAGTAGGCATACTAAAATTACTACCCCACTTTCATCTCCCAATCTCCCTATATAGTGTTACTTTAGTTATAAGCAAAAGTAGAAAACGAAATAAACTACTAAACTAGGCAATAAATGACCAGTAATCTTGATATTACGGTATTAATGGTATTAATATAATTTCATTAGATCCCTCTGTATGTGAATTAGTTGTAGGTGATGCATTTTAAAACAAAAAGAAAAATAATTTCATTTTGCGGTTGAGTTCGTCTTCATACATACTACATACTGTTAAGTATAATATAGAAATTAAAAAATAAAAAAATATATGGGAAAATTAGTGAAAGACAAAAAAGAATAGCCATATAAACAATATTTTAGTAATAGGTAGTAATATTTATATCATGTGAACCATTTTGGTGATGCATGTATTGGTATCTTCAAAATTATAAGAGAAATGAAAATAGTTAAATGCATAATGTTTTAGACGGTTCTGTTGCTAACCTAATGGTGCTTGCAGACCGGTCCTAGCTCTTCAAGCGAAAATCGTCTGTTATTATTTAGAGGAAATTTTAAAATCTGAAAACAATTTTTCACAGCAAGTTTTTTCGAGGAATATCACTGTGTTTTAGATTTCCATTGCCACGTTTGCATAAAGCATGAAACACATTTACATATTTTTTTAAAATTTCTTTATCAATGCAGGTACATACTGTATTTTCGGGAAGCTATAAATGCAACACCACACAATGTGCATTTAAACATATATTTTTTTCAATCACTTTCAGAGAGCCTGTCATGTACTATTTTACAGCACAAGTAAACCGTCACACACTTGAAAAGTCCCGCATCATTTTAATTTCAATTACAATATTTATGACTGTATACAGGGTGTTAAAAAAAGAGTCTAAAATATTTTAGGAGGTAATAGTATGAACCAAAATAAGCAGAAAAGTCTTAATAAACATGAGCCCGCAAAGTAACGAACACACCCTCGAAAACACCCTCCTTGGTTTGGATTTCTTGACACTTTTGATTAATCCGTAGCTGCAGCTCTTCCAGGCTATTTACAGGAGTACCATACACAAATGTCTTCAAATATCCCCAAACAAAGAAATCTAAAGGGTTCAGATCAGGCGATCTTGGAGGCCATAAAACAGGGCCGGCCCTTCCTACTCATCTATGTGGAAAAGTTTGATGTAAATGCTCTCTAACGGCCATGGAAAAATGAGCTGGAGCACCATCATGCTGGAACCACAGCTCCTCTGATTCAAAGGAATGTCTTCCAAAAACTCATACAGTGTGTTCTGCAGAAAGTTGAGGTAAGCAGCACCTGTTAATCGGTTTGGTAAAACAATAGGACCTAGAAACCTGTCACTTACAATACCCATCCAAATGTTTAATGAAAAACGTGCCTGATGTCCAGATTATATTAGAGCATGAGGATGTTCGTCGGCCCAAATATGCGTATTGTGAAAATTAAACACTCCATTTCTTGTGAACCCGGCCTCATCAGTAAAAAGAATGTTTGCAAGAAAACGAAGGTCTTCACCATCATGACGTAGAAACCAGCGGCAAAAAACCAAACGTACTTGATGATCATTCATTGGATTTAAGACCTGTACTCGTTGCACATGGTATGGATAAAGCAGTTGCTCGTGAAGGATTCTCCAAACAACAGGACCACTAATTTCTACCTCGGCTGATATTCTTCGCACACTCGTACATGGATTCTGCTCTACCAGTGCTAAAATTTCTTCTTCTGCTCTAGGAGTGGATACCGACCTTGGTCTTCCGGATAAATGGCACTGTTTGCTCAAGGAACCGGTATCAAGCAATCTTTGGTGAATTCTTCCAAACATGCGTTGTGAAGGAATCTGGCGATTTGGATAAGCGTCAACATAAAGACGTCGCGCTTCGGTGGCGTTCCCATTAGCACGACCATACATGAAATGCATGTCTGTTAATTCTGCGTTAGAGTAACCAGCCATAGCGAAAAAAACTTGTGCACTGAGAAAAACTGTCAAATACGTACTGTTTATTTCATTAAACATCAGCTAACTATTATAAGAAAATACACAACGTTTTTGCAAAATAAGAAAAGGGGCTAAAAAACATAAAACATTCCATATCTCCGCAACCGTTACATTGCGGACTCATGTTTATTGAGACTTTTCTGCTTATTTTGGTTCATACTATTACCTCCTTAAATATTTTATACTCTTTTTTAACACCCTGTAGACAAGCCGACCATTACTGGATCGAGACGCCGTAGGCGCATACATTGGAATGTGTTTACATAACTACATAATATTGGTAATTTTTATAAAATTTACAGAACTTTACATGATTTGCTGGTAAAATTACAAAGTAAAATAGAACTATTACAATGTATTCTGCGATTAACAGGACTATTACAGGCTTTAGGTACCTATTTAAATGATATAACTATAAAATTACCATAACTAATACGGTAAATATTATGAAAATATAAATAATATCTTTGTGCATTATTAGTGTAAACTTATTTTTTTCTAACATTTATTAACCATAAATAATTCGAACTATATTCAACATTTATAAATCTGTGAGGTTTATTCCACGTATTTTTTATGACGCTGATGGGAACCAATTGTTTCGAAACGGGTTACATCCATTACACGAAAATTGTATGCACAAAAAAGTGATTCTCGGATTAGGGAAACTTGAAGAATATTTTTTGGACTCATAAAATAACACCCAGAAAGAGCAGTTTCATTAGACATTGACCCTGGAAACCTACGCGGTATGAATATACGAATGATTTAATTTAAATTGGCATTCATAATAAATTTGTATCACCCACACAACTGTGAAAACATTTATGTTCGATATGATTACATTACTCCGTTTTGTAGACGAAATTACGACCGCTTTATCCGACGTTTAATTACAAGTTGAGCAAATTTACAAAAATTATGATAATGTTTGAATATTTCAAACATTATTACATTTAAAAATTATCCTAGAAACCAAATTTTACCGATCATACTTTATTAAAGACGCGTGTTCTCGGCACCACCCTGTATACTGCAATTAAAGCTGGCCTTGGGCCGTTTTCCACTTACAATTTTTAGCGAATTCCTTGTGTATATTTTGAGATTAATCAATTATCGTTGTTGAAATTGAAACTGTAAACTATAGAGTTCAGTTGAAAAAATATACTGTTTCGAATGTTTGAAAATGTTTGAAAACGAATAGAATATTTCACATTCCAATTTTGAAATCGATAAGCTGTTGAGAATAAGGTTTATAATAATCAGATTTAAACAAAGTTGCTAGACATGTCTGTAGTAAGATAAACAGTAGCAGTTGAATTACTGGGAACAGTAATTACAGGTTTATTTCAAAAAGTAACTGACTACTTATTTGTAGAATTGAGAGATAGTTATATTTTTTTAGACAGAAAAATTCAAATAATAAATTATTTATAAATAAAAAAGTCTCATTTTATTATCTAAATCCGTCTTGTTTATTTTCTAATAATTTTATACATATAGTGAAAATAGTCGAAACTCGCGGAAGGAAGAAGAAGAGATTGATGCCGACACAAAATACGTGATTCGTAGAACAATTCGTAGATGATATTTTAAAAATCAACTTCCGACAATAAAAAAAAATTTGGTTGATATCTCACAGGACGAAACTTTGTCTAGAATATCTAAAAGGGACATATGAATTATGATATGTGAATTTCCGTTTTATAAAAGAGAATGCTGATAGAGAAAGACGAAATTGTGATATAACTATTTGAAACAAATATTAAAAGGTCGAAATTTCAATAGAATATATTAGGTACATTTTATCGAAGCATGGATAATTGAAGGCTATACGGGAGACTATACGATAAGTGTAGAGTAGTGTATAATAAATGCTTATGTCACCGTAATAGTAACCAGTAGTGCATAGTGTGTATGCATAGTGTAGTGTTAAAGTGTGATATCCGCAAAGTGCGCATCAGGTAGGTGTGTAAGTACAATTTCTTCAAACCCTTATCAAGTGATACGTCTATGGAATCTTGTTCCCTTCAACCCTCACCTACTGTGCTCATCGAAGTGCTACAAATTAGTAATTCCACTATTTTGAAACTCGGGTACTACTTATTATTGTAGCTTAATTCGACTCTGGGTGTTTTCGAACCCTCCTCAAGAGGTACGCCTATGGAATCTTGTTCCCTACAACCCTCACCTCCCGTGCTCTTCAAAGTGCTGTAAAGTAGTCACTCTCTACTACTTTGAAACTTGGGTATACTATTGTACGTTAATCAGACGCTGGATATCCTCCACATACAGGATGTTCATTTTAAAGGCCCGATAGAAGTTTAACTGGAACGAACGTAAAAATACCTATTTTCTAAAATTATCCTCGCAATTACTGCTTACAGTATTCGCAAAATTAATCATTTGTCAGTTACCTTCGTCGGCTGAGAATACGAATTCTCACTCTCGTAATTAGAGTGGGTTGCACGTCAAATGTTTTTATAATGATCTTTCGCGGCGCTCGGTAAACTAATCAGATACCGTGCGAGATAAATTTAAAGTGCAAAATTACCTTCGAGGTGTTATTAATAACAAATTAGTGGGTTCTGCGGGCAGTTTAGAGTTCTTGGTCATTCGCCGTGCCTTCATAAATGCGCCCATCAGAGACGTACGGAATATTCCACAAAACGGTTCTTAAATGATCTGCAATCGTAGATATATAAAAAATGCCCAATACCACTTTCTGGAAAAACGACCCTTTTAAAAAATCGTAGTAGGCTAATTGTAAAAAATTGGCTTGCCGAAATTCCACAGTCTTCATCTAGTTACAGCTTTAAACTGCCCCTTAAACCTTACCGCCGTCCGCCCATGGTTAAGGACATGCAAAAATGCAGTCGTACAATAATTACCGCATCAACATACCGCGTATTCCTTCAACTTTTTGCATCCCAGCCAATTTCGCACAATTTCCCTTAATCCACGACGGAGAGCGTTCCTCGCACCGACAGTCTTTTATTATCCACGGTCAGCGAGATTATAAATTTAAGGAAATTAATATTACACGAGAATCTGAAAGCTTATCTTGATCTCCGGCGTGATGGATGGATGCAAATGGAAAAAATATCCATACAATATGTGTCATACATAAAACATACGACGTGTCGTATCACAACTTTATAAGGACCACCGAGTAAGGGAAAAAAAGGAATATTAATACCAGTTATTCACTTTCTGAGTTTGGTTAAAGAGACCGGGCATTATATGGAGATTTACAGGGTAATTATTCTATTATTATTGTCTACGTTCTATATATAGTTATAGGAAAGGTTTATGAATATTTCACAAGGCGCATTTTGTTTTACAACCATGGTTTATTAAGGGTGTAGAGGCTATTAGTCCGAGTTCAATTACATTATGCTGTTGTGAACTCATTAGATATGTGAGAAATGGCATTAGTAATAAACTGTATTCCTTTTCTGTTACTGTTGCTCCTTTTTTGTAGTATTTGAATTGTAGTTGCAATATTTTCAACACCTGAAAACTCGGTCTCTAACAAAGTCGCACTTGGTTTCCCTCCTGATTTTCATTTGGATTTTGGCATTTCAAATGTTTATCAAACACCAATGTGTTTATAAATGTGTATACAGGGTGTCCCAAAATTAGCCTGCCACAATTTAACTTAGATTGTACGACGAAAAATAAGAAAAAAAGTTATAACAAAGTCGGAAAAAATCCCCCTAAGGAAGAAGAAGAAGCAACATAACGGAGTAGGTAGGTACATTGTCAACGATGTTTTATTTCCGCATTTTCACTTATTCGGGTAAACAGTAACAGTTATTTTTTTTACAGTTTAACCAAATTTATTAACTACTAATAAACTGTACTATTATGTATAAAAAGCTTCATCTATATTTCACATTTTGAAAATAAAACAGTAACACATTTTTCACACAAGTTTCTAATTTGTTTATTTAACAAATACAATCCCATAAGACGCTTTTTGCGTAATTTTACTTAAAAAAGCGTTATCTGCAAGCCGTACTATTTCTCGATAAAAATATAGTTAAACATCTAGAAGAAGGTTAGTAGTTCAACATCAACACAAAGGAAGATGTACATTTGGCGTCACTTGTAACTTGTAATCGAGAGAGATAGTACTATCATTTTTCCCAAATTAACCTATTTTCGGAAATACGTCACGACCTTGAAATATTAAGATAACTCATAGTTTACATTTTGGGCTTCCGAGATTACATGGTTTTTATTGAAAATATGTGCTAATTAATTTTTTTACGATACACATACATTTTTTTTTAAATAAACATTCGTCTTAGTTGTCAGAAACTGGAAATACATGAACGTAAATGTATTTTCTGTTTGAGATGTGAATTTTAAAAGTTCATTCATTTTGAGCTCGGTGAGCGATGGCAGCAGAGTTGCACTTTTACTGATGAAGAAAATATGATTTAAACATTTTTGTTTTTCACAAATCAACCATTCACGTCAGACATAATGAAACCATTGTAAATTTGGAGCAAAAATGACTGCAAATAAAAAATCATAGTCGTTTTCAAAATAAAAGCTATTTTATAACAATTTTATTAAAGGTGTTGCATAATGGGGAGGTGCACAGTATTGTGAAAATTAAATTTTAAAATCTTCAAACATTATTTTCTTGAAATTTTTGTTATGTAACACCATAATTTTTCATGATGTATGTATGTAGAATGACACGCTCTTTCAAATGGCATGGTCAAAATTGGGGGTTGCTATTTAAAAAAATTGTCGATGACGTCATATCTCGAACAACGATCACGTCACAAATATGGGTCGTATGTCAAAAAGTACCTTTTTTAAAACAAAATCACGTGCCCTCAAAAATAATGAATTTATTCGTTACTTTTCGAAAGCACTGTATAAGCCCCTGTAGTATTGACACCCTGTATAAAAAACTAAAATTTTATCGTTCTGAAGAAGGATAGTTTCTTAGTTTCTACATTTGTTAAGAAAATGTAATTTCTTTAATTATGATTTTAATCAATCAGATAAGCCATGAAATAGAAATTTACCCGCCAATGTTCGCTATCATTATACCTCAAATGGACACAGGATTATTTACTAAATAAAACCATTTTCTGACGCTATATCTGGATACTGTGTTAAGTTAAATTGTCTACCATAACGGCAAAAGGTCGCATTTAATGATTTTTAGGTTATGGACATGGTAACGATGCCATGAAGGAAAAACATCTGCTTGATCCTACGGAGAAATGTCATAAATCTTGACTTTACACCGATTCGTTAAAAAAAATCCTTTAAGTATTAAAACGGTATTTGAATAGAAAGCAAATCTATATGTAGGTTCGTTTGGGATAAAAAGGAAAGAGTTTCTGAAACTTTTGGAGTTTCATTACAGAAAAAGTGCTTTTGAATATTGGGGACATTTAGGAAATGTAGAATTGTTTCATTTTAACCCACATAATTTCACTTTTATCCCGTCTGACTCATAGGATACATTCAAATCAGTATTATTATCCAAATTCTTCAATATCAAATGAAATTTGATTATTTCTTCAACACTGTAACGTTCAAATTGTGAGAACTCCACGTTTAGGTACTATATAATTTTGTTATACATAATTTACATGTCATAAAATTTGAGAAAGAACTACAAATACATTGGTAAAATAAAATAAACATTACAAATTTATCGATTTGAGTTCAACAAACCAGTATAATCATTAATAATGACCAAAATAGTATTTATATTCCCCGTATGATTTATGGGCAACTAATTAAATTAGATTAAAATAATAGGATAGTGACATAACAAAAACACAACACGATAGAAAACTAAAATAGTTTATTTCCAGTAAAGATCGTAACACCGAATTATTTTTATTATTTGTAGGTGTATCCTTCCCACTGTTACATAAATGAAACTATAAAATTGGTCTTTGTACTCTTCACTATAAATATTTTTCTTTACATCAAAAGGAAAAGGAGAACTATATCAAAACACGGACACATAATATGTAGTAGAAAGAATTAAAAAATTGGCAGAAGCGCAAGGTCAAACGTAAAATTAAAATAATTTGTTAAGCAAATTATATACAGGGTATTCTGGAACAATATACGATACATACTGTACGAAGACGAATATTTATTCGTTTTTATGTTACATTTTTTAAAGGATGCAACTTGAAAAAGCGATCTTAAACCATATAAATATATTACGAATTGCGGCTGGACATCTTGTCGAAAGTTATCAGTTTGTGTTATTAATCATATTTTAGAAAAGATTCTGTCTTGTGTTAAGCGAATTGGGCGCCAGATAAATATATTTTCAGTATATTTTAACAGCATTCATTCAAAATCCTTCTTCTATAATAATTGCAAATTTTCTTGAAATAATTTATCCACTTAAAAATATTAAACATTCTAGACTGGATAAAATGCTACTTAAAACTCCTGTTATTTATTACTCTGTTCTGTTTTCAGAAATCCTGCTTTAATTCGTGCTCTTTTTCAATAATACCATCAAGCAATCTCTACCGAAAATGAATCGTAAATCAACTCATCAGTTGTAACAGGCGATCGTGATGCAACTCAAAGTGGAACACACTGTATGTTCTCAATTATAGATAAACAAATTAAGCGTTTAATAGTTCGTGTCACATTCCTCAAAATGAAAACAAACAAAAAAATTGGCTATTATCACCACTAAAAGACTACGGATCATTAAAACTGTGGCATTAGAAATTAGCGCCGCTGTATCAACGTTGCGATTATTTTTTTTAATCTGTCTAACCTCTCAGTTTTCGAAAAAATATATAATTGTTTTGTATCGTCGGAGCACAGTTGTTTTGTCTACATTTGTTATTAACTCTATGACCCTTCGGCAATGTTAAATACCTCAGATTTTATGGTGGTACTTGGTAACTCGATAATTTCTTTCAAAATCGTTGCCGGCCTATCAACTTACGGGCGATAGTCCTTCGAATGAGCTAAAAAAACACCGAATCGTCTTGGGCGGGCCGACCGAATTCAAATGATACGTTAAGTACACCAGAATTTGTGAAACTAAGAAATATATACAGGGTGTCCCATATTGATGTGCGCTTCTTTGGAGGGTGTGTTCTTTGGTCATTTTATCGGGGGCACTTTCAATAAAAATTTTCGATTTGAGCTTTCCCTTATGAGACAAAGGCTTATAAAAAATTGAAAAAATTTCGGTTTTCATTTTCTTTCTCAAAAACGGTTAAGCTTACAAATCTGAAAATCGATGAATACATTTAGTTAATTAAGTGTTGTTGAATACGATTTTTACTTTTACCAAATGTCTACAAGGGTGGCAACCACCAACCTCTGTTGTTTGTTTTTATTAGAACTTTTTATTCTAAACGATGCTCGATATCTGAATATGAAAAATTATTGTCTCAGAACTTTTCTATTTTCTAAAGTAATTGATTTTAACCAAAACTGGATAAATACCTTAGATTTAGAAATACTTATTAACTTTAACATAAGTTTTGTCTAATAATTGTTAAAATTTAACACACTATTTGGTGCCTACGTTAAAATATTGTACAATGAACTATGCAGCTGATTGTTGAAAAGCTATTATCTCGAAAATGGTCAATTTCTAAGACTAATGACAAGTAGGTATACCTTTTTTCCCCAAAAACAATGTAGGTTTAAGATTTTTTAATACAACGCCTGATAAAGTTAGGGCCAAAAAAGTTAGCTACGCTTACATTTACGTCACAAATATGTGGCACCCTCTAGGAAATAACAGATTATGATTTCTCATGTCCAAAAATATATATTTTCAAATTTTTAAGTTGATACAGTCAGAGTAATTACAAAAAGCAACTTTTTAAATTCCAGCTTTGACACCCTGTATCTTTTTTATTATAAAAATTTTATTAAAGCAGGTTGGTCTAAATCGTATTATTTTGCAGTGAAAAATCTATTATATTTCCATAGGCCATTACTTTCGGATCACCCTGTATAGATTATGGGCGGCCAGTTCAAAACAAATTTTGAAAAATTACAATGACGGTGGTTTTGAATACGTGACAACGTCGCACACCTACTATGTCAAATGTTTCTGCATAATAATTACAAGTACCCTACAGGCACTTAACTATCATGACTGGTTATTAGGCTTTATCTCAAAATACGTAATACAAATTTCTCGAGAATTTTGTCCAGCTTCGCTTCACTTAGCTTTTTTAGTAATAAAAACATTACAACTTTTTTTGGACCACCAGATACCTATCCCCACAAAAACAAAATGCAATTTAATTGAATGCATTAGTGTTTATTCAAACATAATCAACAGAACATTTACGTCACATAGATATGTATCCACAGGGTCATTAATTCTGGATGATATTGCAACTGCACTTAATGTTTTTCTGCATATCGCTGGTATATTTTAATAGGTTCGAAACTGGTCTATAATAAACATGTTCATTTGAAGAGTAAAGCAATTTAAATAAAACAAATGGCATAATTAAATAAATAAATAAATATAATGTTTTTTGTTGTAGTAGATATTTCAAACTAAAAATATAAACAAGGTTACACTACGTTACAAATCGTACTCGAAATAGTAGTAAATTGTTTTACAATGTGACAGAGCTTGCAACACCCTTAGATTTTTTCCTTTTATTGGCTCTGACTGTACTGTTTATTTTATATATTTACTTCTTTATTTTTTGTTTTAGTTTTGAATACATATTTTCTATTTTTATTATTTTGTATAATTTCTTTAAATATTTGATGCATTGTAATCAAAATATTAGTCTTATTGGCTTTTCAGAAACACTAGTTTTACTATAATAGTCATGAAACAAAGCACATTTTTGTGATTATTTACACTTGCCCCTATCAAATTATCTTCCGGACGCCCATGATCCCAAAAAATTAGACAGTCTTGTAGCAGGAACAAGCTAACAATAATAAATACTCACTTACTTCATTGCTATTTTAATTTTTTTTACAGATTTTTTTGCTTTGTAATATTTCAAGTGCCTATAATTAGGTTAACACTTTAACACACTTTTCTCGCGCCTTGAACTAGAAAACAGAAATAGATAAATTATAAAACGCGTCCCACTAAATTTTTCCGCCAATTCTCTCCACCTTTTGCTTTGACAGATTTATACAACTTGCTATGCAAAGTTTATACACCTTGAGTAAATAATGTAAGCAAACAGATAATAAAGTAGCTTCTTTAATAATTCTGAATTTAAAATAAGCTCATACCTATACAGAATCTACTTCAGTATAAATTATTAAAAAAATTGTCCGCCTAAAAAAAAGTCTGTTAACGTGTGTGAAGATTTATGTATAAAAACAGAAGCGCAGTTACTTTAACGCACACTTCAGTTAACACATTTCGAAATAAGTTCACCAGAACTATCTTACAATCTTGGCAGAAATTTGCTGACTTGATGAAGCCATCAACATCTGCTTATTGGTGTGGTGGAAAAGGCGACCATCCGAAACCAATTATTAGCAGATTTAATCACTTCTTCAAACTCAAAATTAAATTTTAATCAAAAACAGTTACAATACGTGTAAAAAGCTAATGATGACGGTGCGGTGTTTTATCGGCACTTCCATTGTTTCTCACAAATTATAAAATTTATCATTACCATTAATTTTAGCTGTTGTTTTTATCACTTGCACAGCCTACTGTGTTTATCCAAATGAAATAATTGAATCAGGCATTACCTTTATGGTTTTTTGTTGTTTTTCTTGATATCTGATTACTCAATATGTAATTACAATATGATGAAAAATTAAAGTCCGCAGATTATAGAATTCCAAAATAAAAATACACGAAACAAATTAAACCAAAAGGTACTAAATGCATGGGTCAAAGGCTGTTATTTATATTTGTACCCAATGACACACTCGAAAAGATCAGATAATAAATGTGATAATGATAAATATGATTAAAAAAACATTACTTGTATTACAAATGTGTGGCCAATTAAGAAGTTGAATCCATTTGTAACTTTTTCAATAGTTTTGATGTCATTTTTAAAATCTGAGAAAAGTTTTAAATACTTTTTTTACCAAAAAAAGTTGCTGCGCTACTGCATTAGCATTTATTTTAATGTTTTGTTAAAATTAAACAAATTAAAACAAGAATAATTAAAAATTAACTGACACAACACCTTCAACAAAGTCATTTGTTCTTAAAAATATGGGACAAGTATTAAAGAAAATAAAAACAATACACAGGATCCACTATGCCCATCTCCGTTATTTCTTCTCCTTCTAAATTAATTATTTAATTGAAATAAAACGAATTATTTTTACACAATGATCACCTTTGAAGATGCATTTTCCCATGTGGATTTTTTCCTTAACACACACACTGTATCAAAAAATAGGCCATAAGAAGAGTTTCAAATACGTGAGCACAGTTTTAGTAAAAAATTATAAAATCATGTTTGGCTTTCAAAATACAATGCCATTAAAACAAAACACTATAGGAAAATATTTCTGGATTCTAAATATTGTATTTAAAATTAAAAAATACATTGTTAGTTATCTGCCAGGTTTATTGCTTTACTCTGTATGTCAACAAAAAATATTTGAATATGAGAAAAATTAACACAAAAACGCTAATATTTCTACATATATAATTACACAAAACCTAGGGCAAAACACAGAAAGCAGCTACTAAAAAAGCTACAAAATATGAAAGAATAAAATAGATAATATGTAATATTTAATCCAGCCCCACCGATATGTTACGCCTATGATCTTGAACGGTACATTACGGTATTCCTTCGTACGGACCAACTTCACGGGGAAAATGAAATCGCTGTTGACGACCTGGTTCTCTCCAGGCTTTTTGTCGATTGTCATCAGTAACCAGCCCAATTTTGGTTTCGTCTGTAAATAAGACCCACCGCCACTGGTGTAAAAGCCAACCTCTATGCTCTCGCGCCCACTGGAGATGGGCAGCACGATGCCTTGGAAGTAGAGTGGGGACCCGTAATGGTCTTCTAGCACGTAAATTTGCGTTGTGGAGTCGTCTTCGAATAGTACGTGTCGATATAACACGGCAAAACGTACCTTGAAAGTGGTCCCTGAGAGCTGAAGCTGTGCGATTTCCTCCCTTTCATTAAATACTCGAGAAAGTCCACGACGTGGTCTGTTTTCCACTGTATCTAATTCTTCATATCTGTGTACTATTCGTACAACAGATGATCTAGGAATACCTAACATGTTCGATATCTGATTATTAGAATGTCCTCCATCATGTAAAGCAGTCAATCTTGCTCGGGTAAATACAGAAATGTCACGTCCTGGCATTATAATGTACAAAAATCCAAAGGAACACTTGGCTGAAAGTAAAGGTTCATGGTCTGCAATTTTTTATTGTCTTTTTTGTTCCCTAAGTTACTTTTTTACCACATTAAGAAAAACCACTAGGTTTAATCGAATCATTTTATATATCCAAGAATTTTGACGTCGTGTGTAAATGCATTTTTTATTTAGCACTTTAACGATAACTGTCAAATGAATAAACAAAAATACACAATTAATATAGTTACAGCAAACCATCATTTTTATTTAGCAGGTATCTACTATTCTAATCGCGATCAAATTTCATGTATTCCCTTCCAAAAAACTGGAAATACGAAAATATACAGCGGCGTAGACTTAACAATAACAATAAAATACGAGTACGATCCGGCTTGCGCACCAAAAATGCATACGAAAACAAATATATATAAGTAACCGATAGCTAACATAAATAATTTCGAAATCGAGAGCTATTTTCGCGCGTTTATTTGATTTTATAATTTTCGCACAACTTAAATTACAACAACGTAAAGCAGCGTACGAGAGATCTAATAATAGCACGGTTAATTGTGCGTACCGTGTGGAGAGTAATAGAAATTCCAAAAATTGAAAATCGCTAATGCGTTGCATGATTTATTTTATTTAGCACAAAACTATAGAAGTAGGGTTATATTTTCTGGTTTAACGGGTAAGTTGTTTGTAAGAAATTCAGATACATTTACCAACCACTTTAAATGCAAAATATCTGAATTTCTTAGAAACAATTTTACCCCCTGTACTAGAAAATATACCTCGACTTATAATAACGGAAATGTGGATTATGCACGATGGTGCTCTTCCTTATTTTATAATAAATGTTAGGACTCATCTGCAAGAAAGAATTTTCAGCGACTAAACGGTATTCAAATTTTGGATACGACAGAATTTACTTAAAAAGTTTTTTCCAAAACCCGCCCCCCTCGGCATAGGTAAATTTGCATAAATCGTCGTATTTTGACCCTAAGAATCTAAAGATGACTCATTAGTACATGCATTTCAAGGACACTCTCTATATTACATTGTGTTCAAAACCTCTTGCGCTAGTCTACTGAGTATATTCCAAAATATTAATTATACTTATTTTTCAAAAAAAAAATGCAAAAATAATTACTTAACTAAAATAAATCGAAAAATACTATAAACTGCCACATTTTTAAAATAGATTAGAACTTTTGTAAGATAATAGATTTAAAAAAAATAGTACGGTGGCATTTTCATGGTATCAGCTTTAAAAAAAAATAATATAATTTTCATAGACTGTCATCTAAAAAAACGTAACAGGCTTAAGATTTACAATTTTGTTTGTTTCATTTGTTATTAATTACTAGTTTGTAGGTTTATAAATAAATCAAAAGAAACTCCAAAAATCTCGGTCAATATTATGCCATAATAAGTTATAGGTGTCTACCTGCTCCATGATGTTGATTTACACTATAATTTGTTTGTTTTCGTAATATTCCGCGAATAGAAATAAATGTTATACGTCTCCAACCTAAAATAAATCAGACTTTAACACTACATTCATCTCTATATGTATATTTACCGGCATTGTAAAGCCGTGTACGCACTTGTAATAGAACCTCGATTTCTAACTGTGAACAAAGTCAAAATCTTATACGCGCAACATATTAGTTGGAAAAATTATGTTAACCTCGATACGAAGACCGATACTGTATTGAAAAAATTACACGACGAAATTTCCGACAAAATCCTGTTGCAAGTGTGTAAGCGGCTTAACATAGTAGGACTGCCGTCGTAGTAGTAAATTCAATGCCAGAATTTTATTGCCGGTAATATTAATGTTTATGATAATTCTCAATGTTAGTACCAGTTCTTGTGGCAGGTTGTCAATTCTTAAAACAAATAAACTTCGCCAGAGCAACTTTTCTGGACGATATATTGCAAAAATTTGTGTTCTTAACCAATTAAAATTGACATTTAATCTTATATTGACACAATGCATACAAAGTGTGTCATTGGCTAGAAGAAAATTTGATGATTGTTAAACTAATCATGTCGATTTTTTTCATTGCATATTGAAATGGAAATTTTTTTAAGACCTTTGAAATCGCGGAAAATTTAAAAATCATTCGAAATTTTAGTTGAAAAGTATACTTATATAAGAATATATCAAAATCTAAATAAAATCATTCGATAAATATTACAGAGGTACCTATATAGGTGAATGTTTTTTTATTATTTGTAACTAACACATGTACCAATTTTATTAAATATTAGATACGTTCATTATATACTATTTTAATTATACAGAGTGTTTAATAATTGAATGAAAATATAAATATTGGCATGATAAATATAATTAGATGTAGATTATTTTTGATGTTATATAAGGTGCTACATTTTTTTATTATTTTTTTAAAAATGTTAAAACTACATAAGATATTTTTATAAAATAGATGTAGAGACACATTTTTCATGAGAAAAAAATACAAAGTTTCAGTTTAAACCAGTGTCGTCTCAATTAATATAACTCTAATATATAAAGAAGAAAAACGATACGCCATTGCTCTTTCCAAAAACAAACTCAACATTTTCTCAATTGTGCTTCATTTTTTTAACAAAAAAAATTACTTGACTTTATACCTTGAACTATTTTGATCTTTTCTATTATGAAATTAAGTATCTACGGTTGCTTCAAAGTTATTAAAATTAAAAAAAAATCATTTAACAGATCTATGTTTATGTCTTAAAATTATGCACAGACTAGCCTCTTTCATCGAATTATGAAACATCATGTATTACATGATATTCAATTATTAGTCAAATTTTATTAACCAAATATACAGGGTGTTAACGATAAGTTTAACCAAACTTACACCGACATATTCTATCGGTGAAAATAATTAGGGTTTATTATATGTATATTTTTTTATATTCAAAGCTTAATAAAGGAGTTACAGAGTGTAATAATTTTATATATTTTTTTATTTTTTGTATCCATAACCTAAATTGAAGAAATAAAAAGTAAGTGTAGTAAGTATCATTTTATGAAATAATTGTCAAAACGAAAAATAGAAAGTAACCTGGTTTATTTAATTTAGCTGTATTTGCTAACTTCTCAATTAATTCAAGACCAGTTAATTTTTAGAAAATTTCACTAAAATACTTTTTTGTTAAAAATCGATTGGAAATTCTACAAATATCTTGAAATTTTAGAAATGTCAGTGCCGTACTTTTTTTTCTAAAAATAATATACACTGGCCTCAGTAACTACGCCACTGGGGTATATTTTAAATTCATTAGTGCACAGATAAATAGTTCATGTTGGAAAAATATCACCGCCCAAATATTGCCAAATAATCTTTTCTTGTATTTAAATTATAGATAAATAAAAGGAATGAAATATATATTGTATACTCTGTATCTCTTTTATTAATTAATTTGTAATTGCATTTGTTTCCCTGCCTACTAGATATTGGCACAAAAATTTGAGAGATAAATAATTACAAGCGAATACTCAAAGGTACCAAAGTAAACAAACAAAACTTTAGGTACAGAAACTTTCAATATGTATTTTTTTTTAATTCAACTGTAGATGGAAATATTGTTAAAACATAAACTAACATGTATATAAGATTGTTCACTTTTGTTTATAAGTACGTGAAAATAATTGTTAAAATGTGTACCATACAAATGCATTTTGCTCATATTGAGGAGATTTTAAATTGTAAAAGTGGATAAACAAAATATCAATAATTTTATTTTCGATATTACTTTTGCTCTACGTGTTTAATTTTTGGAGATTTCTGTACCTAAAAAACGCCACGAATTTGATCATTTTACGACGAGAAATACCGTGACCTTAAGAAGTTGTAGGTTTGAGAAAGTAGTTTTTTTATTTCATTTTTTTACGATAATTTTCTTATTCGCTTGGAAACTGTACTCAAATTTTGCAAAACTCAGTTTTTTCTAAAATAACTAATAATTTTTCAAAAATCTCTATTCTTAAAAAATCCGAACGGAATAATAATTATAGTGGCAGAGGAACTCAAACATCAATAGTTATGTTTCTCACAAAAAAAAATGTTTTAAAAAAAATTGTAGTACAATTACCAACTAATAAGAAAATTATCGTAAAAAAATATAAAAAGTACTTTCGCGGCCTATAACTTCTTAAGGAAGGGAACCTGTTTTAAGGTAAGTCAGTGCCTATATTTCACCTTATTTTTGTCCAAGGAAGTTAGCCTTAAAGAATGGCGCATTCTTTACTGAACACTCTGTACACTGAAATCAGAACAACTTACAGCCGAATTTAAAAACACGCCACAGATTTTTAAATTAAACCAATCAGGTATTCTGATTTCAGATTAACATGAGAAATAGATATAGGAGAAAGAATCTGCCCAATGCTCTTAACCTCATTCCAAAAACAGCGAAACAGAAGTGTAAAAACTCACCGGCAACAAGGAAATCCTAACGTGGGAGGGAGATCAATGCTACACAATGTCGTGGGTGGTTATTTTTCTCCGGCTTTAATTCAAGAAAACGTCGAAATATAACTGTAAAATGTCGAAAGATCGTCGAATTCGAATATGCACGCACGTTGGGCAGCGCATGCACAGACACGCGGGACGTGGAGATAGCTGATGAACAGCGGTACTGAGTGCTGCGACCAAACCGACTAGTGAAAATACACTACTCGTCGCTGGACTCAACAGCTGATTAAAGCGCCAAAGCACGGGGACTTGGAAGCGCGGAACTCCACCAAGCCCGGGGCTTGGGGCAGCGAATTCTTAGGGGCGGCAGAATTTGCTGAATTGCAGCCAAAGTTCTCAAATTGTAACCAAAAAAATATATCATCAATATTACAAATAGAGGTGAAGGTTATCATATGTGCCATTGTATTATCTTCACTTTTTGTTTCTTTACACTTTTTTGTATTACTAACCGATTAAGAACAAAATTTATTTATTTGATCAATTGCATTTTTACAGTTATTTAAATTACTTAAAAATATCTTAGGGAAGACATGCAAAATAATAATAATAAGCCGTCATCTTATTTATTAATATTACGTATTGTCAAATTAAGGGCACCGTCACCGTGTATTAGCAGAGCAGTCTTCAAGACAGTAATATTTTAAACCCTTGACAGATACTGCTAATAGCTCAACTATTTATGGCTTAAAAAATACCGATAACTGTATATTATAATTTTAAGTTTACCTTTCTCTTCCACAAAAAAGTTAACACTTTTTTTTTACTGCACCAAAATACCCATAAAGGATGAACTTAGGAAAGGTTTGTATTCATTTTTCTTGCTTTGGCTTTGAAATGTGAAAAATTAATTGTTAAAGTTTATGTAAAAATTCCATAAAAAGAGCCATTTTTAACAAATATTTTAAGTATAAAATCGCTACATTTTGGCAATGTAAATATTAACACTACCCAAGTTGAACTTTCTAGTATGCAATAATATATAATTATTTTTGGTAACTTTAACAAGGTTTAAAATTCTTAACCTTAAAATTACATCGACATTCCACTATTTGGGCCACAAACATGGCCACTTTAAGCTTATTTTTTTGAAAAGATTAAGTTTTAATAATGGCTTTTGCATATTCAAATGCTGAAATGGCCAATATCGTTTACATTTATGCGCCAAGAAAAAGAATGTGGTTTATGCACGACGGGGCTTCCCCACGATTCAGTTTGACTGTTTGTGAATTTTTAAATGGCAGATTCGGTAATAACGTACGGGACACTCAAAAACCAAGTCAACTTTGGCCACTCAGATCACCCGACATGAACCCTATTGATTTTTTTTCTTTGGAGACATCTCAAGACATTGGTTCACATCATTGAATCTGAGAAGCACTTACGTTAACAAATTATAGCTGGTTGTGAAGTGATAAGAGCTACTCCGGGAATTTGTGCACGTGTTCGAGCTGCAATTTCAAGAAGATTTGATGCATGTATTTTGGCTGAAGGTGGCCATTCCATTGTTAATTAATTATTTTGTATTATTTTAGATATAATGAGTATAGTAAAATTGCCATGCCAAAGTCAATTTTGTTGTTAATCGGTTTGGAATACAAAAAAGTATGACGACCTATTTTATTTGTAATATTATACAGGGTTCTATATTTTTTTTTGGCAAATATGATCGACGATACCCACACCTTCTCCACTGGCGAGTTTCTAAAGCTTATAATTTTTTATCTCAAGCGGTTTAGAAATTGAAAAATTATTTTTTTAATTTTTGACGCAACAGCCACAGAATACGCCCCTGGATTTTTTACCTCTATTTCAAGAACACCCTGTATATCAGAATCTTTCATAAGGAAACGCTGTCCCAGAGTAGAACTACAATAAATGATTGTAAGAAATTGTCTAAATGGAGTTTTCCCATATTGATGCATAAACATAAGAGGACCACTTGAATAGTCACTGCGCTTCCCTGACTTAACGACAGTCGCGGCGAAGCTCTTGTCACCACTGAACATGCCGACAGTGAAGAGCGGCGAAACGTTTAGAAGCATGGGATGCAACCAGTTACAGAGGCGGCTACGGGAAGTCTCGGAAGACCACCATTATCCGAGGAACGGTTCCGACCGTAGAAATCGTAATACCAACAATAGGAGACAATAACGGGTCTGTCCCCCACAGAGCCTAGCCCGAGAACAACCAGGGTAGGTCAAAGTATCCTGGCTAATGCCAGTTACGGAGGTCATGGCATAACAACCAGGAAAATAACTACACACAACGTCAAAAGTCTTGGACCCCCTTGTATATAAAATGATTAAACCTAGTGATTTTTCGTAATGTGGTAAAAAACTACATGCACTTAGGAAACAAAAAAGACAATGAAAAATTGCAGACCATGAATCTTTACTTTATTACCAATGTTTTTACAAATCAAAATTTTGTGTTTATGGACGACAACGCTCGACCACATCGCGCAAGAAGGGATCCAGAGACACTCGAAGCAGGACATATCAATAGATTCGATTGGCCAGCCAACTCTCCTGACATAAATCCTATTGAAAACATGTGGGATTTTGTTGCTAGAGCCATTCATAATCATGTTTCTCCACTTCAGACTGCAGATGAGTTAGTCGTGGCAGCAGAATAGGAATGGAACAATATTCAAGAGATCGTTAACCGCTTGATTGTCTCAATGCACAGACGTATCAATATGCTATTGGAACGTGATGGAGGTCATACCGACTATTAGTCAAGTAGCTTTGTTACTTCTTTTTGATTTAATAAATTTTGTCAAAAATGTCACACTTTTGCTGGTTTTTAATTTTCTAAGTAGTTTTATAAATGTATTTGGTTTTTCTGATAAAAAAATGTCTTTAACAAGAACGAGTTATAGTGACACCCATTGCTATTTCTTCTTTTTCGATCGTTCCCATACTAAATATTATTACGTTAAGCTCTCCCTCATAGCTTGCAAATATCCACTTCTTTTATTTTTAATTTATGCCAACTTAAAAAATGAAACATCTGGAGGGCGGAAGCAGAAAAAAATTGTACAGACCCGTAAGTAAAACGCTGCATACATTCTTTGATTTGCTCTTTTTATTAGGTTTTGAGATGAGAGCATGACGTTTGTTGCTTCTTAACGAACTTCCTAATAGAATAAAAGGTACAGTTAATTTTCAGTTATATGGAGTTATACATATATACTCGCGTCAATAATTCAGACGTCTTACGTCACGGCTGACGTTACACATTTGTTTTTATTGTCAACGTAATTTTCGATATTTGGTCGCATTAAAAACAATCATTTTTTGCAATATACAATGCAAACTTTTAGTGTAGTATATGGTTTTATTACCATCAGTTGCAGTTTCTTAAATATTTTGATGAAAATATAATGAATTATTCACTTGTTCGTATGACGTAAGTCGTCTGAATTCTTGTGGCGAGTATGCCTACTCCACTGTATGAGATATAGACTAGTATAAAGACATTCAAATACTAATAAGTTGGGTCACTCCTTTTATATGGTTGAATATTCCGCCGTTTTTTGCAGCAATTATGACGTTGACAAGCAAATTACGAAACCAGTTATATACCGAGTTGGCTTATACGAAGGATATTTACAATATTGCTCCGCTAAGTATTTAAAATTCATATTATTAAATTGAAATAATGCAAAATTATATTAAAAGACAGATAGAGGTATTTTCAAAACAGGTCTTATATATTCGTTTGGCTATGTTAATATTATTATTTGGTATACGATATTATACAAATTTTCAAATTTATGATAACTAATTAAAATCAGCAATTAAATTTTATCAGCATTTTTTAAATTTAATTAGGATTTTTTTAATATTTAGATATTAGTAAATTTGAGGATTATACAGGGTATCTTAACGAAAATTTGACCCCCCCTATAATTGGAAAACCGAATAATATTTCAAATTTCGCCGAGACCCGTCGATTTTTGTTCTTGGGGGGAGCTTTTTTGACAGTCAAGCCAACTCGATATGTTCATCCCCCTAATGCCAACCCCAACTTAAAAATTTCAAATGCAACTACCCCACTTGTGGCACATCATTTTAAAGCCCTTTTCATTGAGAATACAGTGATGTACCGTTTTTTAGAAATCGGTTGAGATTTGACAAAATTATTGGTTACAAACGAAAAGATGACAAACCAACTTACGCGTAGTAATTTCTACACAAATGCCCACCACTAATAAGTTTTTCATCTACTACACATGACCGCATTACCTAATTGTTATTGATGTGTCTATCAGTTTACAAAAAAGTCAGAAATGAAATAAAAAAGCTGAAGCTAGGGGTTGCTAGGCATTAGGGGGATGAACATATCGAGTTGGCTTGACTGTCAAAAAAGCTCTCCCCAAGAACAAAAATCGACGGGTCCCGGCGAATTTTGACATAATTATTATTCGGTTTTCCAATTATAGGGGGGGTCAAATTTTCGTTGGGATACCCTGTATAAATGCTCACTCTTATACAAGGTGTTAGAGGTTTGACAAGAGTTGAGAATCTGTTTATAGTATAAGGTTTTTCCCGTTGGGAACGGTTTAATACTGTCAGAAATATTCAACCAGTTAAGTTGAGAACGAGTTACCATTGAATTTAACGCGAGAAGTAGTTTCAAACCGTTTCCAACTGCTGCAGGAACGAACCTATAATTTGCTGTTACCGTAATGACTTATTCTAAAAGTTGGTAGCCTTGTTTGACCAATAAACTAGTAAATTTATTGGACAAATATGTAAAGACATGCCACAATAAAGCTAACGAATTGTGATCACTTCCTGACCAATTTCTTCAAAGATATTGTTGTATATGTCGGTATGTACTTTGATTATGCAGTGAAGGCGCTTTTTAAAAAAAATCTAATTAAGTGCAACTAACATGCTTCAAACCGGTCTAATAGAAACTGTATGGCACACTGACTCATATATCATACTGTCTCGATGTGATTTTTTTCTTCTTGAATGCGTGTAATAAAATAATAGAGTAGAGAGAGAACAGTCTCTCAGGCCTTTAAATCCGGCTGTGCTTAATTAGGATTGAAATTATAAATGCAACTATCTAGTATCTATTTAATTGTTTCAGAAAGTGAGAACTTTGAGTATGATTCTTTGTCTCAAATATCACTTTCAACTAACGACGTGTTCAGAGGCATGACTATACAACGGGCAAAAGGAACCATGTCCCTTCGTATTTTGTGGGTGTAATTCAACGCAGGTTGGGGCTTTTGTCCACTGAGTAGTTAGTTTCACACAATATTGTTAATATCTGAAAATCCCTTCGTATTTTCCCTAAATCTTCCTCGAGATATTATACAAGGTGATATCTAAGCTTATACAGTAAAATCACGCCGTTGTTATTTAAATTATTTCATACCGAAATAGGTTTAACAAATAGAAAACTATTAAAAAACCGTTGAGTTGCGATGGTATTAAACTTATAAGGACATATAATATATTCATATCTGTGAAGATATATCACTTAGATGGATGAAATTTGATAAAAACAGAAATTTACACTGAACATTATTCTGTTTTGTACTGATAAGCAAAAATGGCAACTAAAATAAAATTCGTTTCTTGTTTCAAATAAAAAATATATATCTAATTTTTTATTTAGATTGTATTTTTCAAATTTTATGGATTATTCTTTAAATAAAATAATAATATAATAATTTTATTCTACATGTTACTGTCAATATCCTATATAGCGTTCATAAGGATAAAACAATTGCATGTTACATAACCGAAACCAGTGGCCGTAGAAAGTTTCATTCAGAGAAAATTGATTTCTTGTATATTTTTATCCCCCTGTACGAAATTTCAGCTCTTTCTGTTGAGAAATAATGACGCTAGATGGCATTTTCAAAAATCGCTATTTTCAGTTTTGTCACAATATTTCAGCAACAGCAGCAGATATTCCGGATCTGTTTGGTTTATCTTGATGTGATATCATCAAAAGCCGTAACTTTTTTGTAATTTTGAGCCACCCTGTTTATTTTACGGTTTTCGAAATGTCAATGGCGAGCCATAAAAACGGACCACCCTGTATATGACTGTTTTCAGGTCTGAAAGGCATTTCTATACACATTCCAGCACTCAGTATTTCGCAAATAATAAAATAAAATATTAATTTTAACAATTCATTTTCAATTTCGACGATTTAATAGTTATTTATGCAACAAGTACAGAAAGTAAAGTGTTGTCCTACTCGGCCTAACGGCATCGTTGGACAATTTCACGTCGCGTGCAATAAACACTTTTTGTACGAGTTGCATACAATATTTTTTCTACGTTCATGTAAAAGCCTAAAAATGTTATTTTAGATGACACTAAGTCTAGGAAAATATGACGTCTATTTTAACGTTTATGTTTGTCATGATGACAAAACGCTGTAGTAGAATGACAGATGTTTATTGCATTCATCTGTCATTCTGCTACGGCGTTTTGTCATCGTGACAAACATAAACGTCATATTTTCCTAAACTTAGTGTCATCTAAATAAAATATTTTGGTTTTTGCATGAACGTAGAAAAAATATTGTATGCAACTCGTACAAAAAGTGTCATCAAAGTGTCTGTCATTCTACTACAGCGTTTTGTCATCATGACAAACATAAACGTTCAAATAGACGTCATATTTTTCTACTTAGTGTCATCGAAAAAAACATTTTTTGGTTTTTACATGAACGTATAGAAAAAATATTGTATGCAACTCGTACAAAAAGTGTTTATTGCACTCGACGTGTTGTCTTACTCGGCCTGACGGCCTCGTTAGACAATTTCAGGTCGTGTGCAATAAACACTTACTTTTTGAACTTGTTGCATAAATAACTATTAATTTCGAAAATATTTGTCTGAATTTTCTATATGCAACTGACAATGATAGGAACTGTATTGAAGGTAGCATATGTAACAGTCAATTTGAAGGCAAACTCAGTGTCTAACATATTTTTCAAGGTATTAATTTATAAATAATTTCGGCATAAAAAAATGCTCGCAGACACAGATAATTTTTTGGTTTCTCGGTTGTCAGAACTACATATCTTTATTTGTAGAGGATGAGTCAAATTTAAATAGTAAAACTTCAGTAATACCTAGATTCCTTACGAAATTTCAAGCAAACAACAAACAAATTTAAATGTAACATACTTCTGATCTCGCTCCGGGTGATCCAGCTCAAAGACAAAATTAAATTGCAACCAGCTACCGCAAACAGCATTTGTGACATTTAACAATGACATTTTTAGGTTTTCTACTTTGACATAGGCGGTGATTGTTTTAAAATCAGCCTGCCTCGATATTTTATATAGGTATTTAATTTTATGTTCTAATGTACCATTTTTGTCTGTTAGTGTACATTATTGTTAGAAATGCAAAAAAGTTTCGAATGAATGTTTTAATGGAACGCTTCTGAATTATTTTTTTCTGACTTCAAATATATATGACATATAACATTTCTATCTTTAACCGTTTTCGGTTTATTGAATAGTGAAAATCGTATTTAAGTTGTTTATTATACGAAGGAAAACTACAATTATTAAAGTAGTCTATCAAAATATTCAAAATGGCTAGTATTCTGTTATTAATTATGACATATATTTAATCAAATCAATGGAAACCATATATATTTTATAGTTTTCCTAATAATTTATTAATTTAATTCAATAACTCAAGTTACAATTCTGTTTCAGTTCTTCTTCAATAATTTTTTTTTATAATTATAGTGCGTATTTGCACTAAGTTTGGTTTGACCTTTCGTTGTTTAAATAAAATTAGTGTATAGTCGCGGCAAGAATTCAGACGATTTACGTCATATACGAAGAAATGAATAATTAATTATATTTTCATTAAAATGTTTAACAAACTGCAATTGAGAGTAATAAAATAAAACTATATACCTACTACACTAAATGTTTGCATTATATATTGCACTAAATTGCAAAAAATGATTGTTTTTAACGCGACTAATTATCGAAAATTATGTTGACAATCGGCTGTTACATAAGACGTCTGAATTCTTGCCGCGACTATATGAAAAATATCCTCAATAGGTGGCTATACACAAGCCGACTTGCTGAAAGACACTTGCACTCATGTTACTTTTTAATCGCTGGGTTTTGTTCAGTTTTAGATAAAAGTAATATTGTATACATGAACTCGGAATATGATCTTGCTTTAATTTTAATAGGATGATCATCTGATGTATAAAGAACCAAAGATAAAGCGCAAACGTTATAAATAATTAAAACATTGGTTAAAAAATCTATTCCTATACACTTAATAAACGAATTACTACTAGAGCCTCACGATTATACTGACTATACAAGTTCCTATACAATTTTTTCCCACAGACCCTCCCTGAAGGAAGCCGCTGGAAATCGGTTTTGCTTGAATAACTTTTAAAGTACCTACTTAATATAATTTAATAAAAATTTAATGTGATGGATGTAAGGCCTCTTAAAATAGTGTCTTTGAAACATATTTAGCTTTTTTAGTTTTCCAGAGGCGGGCTATAAGCTTTACAACTTAATGCCTACATTTTTAACACCCTGTATGATAAAAACTTTAAAATAATAAATCTGTGTAGCTTCAAGCTTAGATTAAAAAAGGTACTCTTGCTTATTGCCGATAAAATGAACCGTTTACAGGAAAAATTCGCATGTTGAACCCTCTTGTAAAGTTTTTCAATTCTGGGACGCTACTGCGTTTTATTAAATTTTGTATTTTTTCGGATTAAGCATCTTAAAATGAAACTTTCCTGTTTGAATGACTTTTATGTAGCACTTTGTTGTTGAGAAAAAAAAATTGAAATCATGGCCCTTTTTATTAAAAATAAAACATGAATCCGTTTATTATTCTTTTTCTTATGAACGGTTCTTATTATAGCCAATTCCTAAACAAATGTTTTTATATTTTTTTACTGATGACTTTATTGTTTGTCATTTTTTGTTATAAAGATATCAAGGTAGATGCTTTTTTCAAGTTTTTTCTAGCGCGTAAACTTTTTGTATTCGACAATAATTAACTATTTTATTCATTCTTATAGCATTTTGAATAATACAAATTAAGCTTTTTAAACAATAAATACAAAATAACGTTTCATATAGTAGATACTATAGTGTTACCAAATAATATAATAAGATCAGTCTTTTTGTGAGTTTTCAACAAGAAATACATTTTCTACAGTTCCATTTTATTTCCTTGTCTTTAAATTGAATTTGAAATAATTAAAAATAACGTCTTAAATGTTAAGATGATATTTTAAAACGAAACTACAAGATAGTAAACTACTAATTAAGAAAACAACTTACCACGCTTTCAGGAAATTGGTCGTTATTGGATCGGACGTAGGCATAGCAGCAACGTGTCCAATTTTGGGGATGTTACCCATATTCCAGGAATACCTCGCATCTTCATCTACAGCTGCAAGTATGCCACTACGTAGTTCCTCCTCTGTATCAACGACGATTATACAGTAGTAGATTTAGTTGACCCCAGAGATGAAAGTCCGTCGGATTAAGATGAGGTGATCGAAGTTGCCATGCCAGTGGCCATTGCTGCAGGAATATGCAGTCAAGCAACATCCTGGAATCCTAGGTACTACTGTACTAGGTAGAGGTACTATATGTGGAGGAGCTCGTTCTGAAAAAAAAACACGTACAATCGTTTGCAATAGTAATGACGCTATAAAATGAATTTTGCGGATTATTTTGAACTGCTGACGTATTTTTAATGAAATCTACTTTCAACTTTTAACATTAGTCCTTAGTTGTTTCACTCACCAAGAGTTTTATTGAAATTTCTACTCAGAAGAAGGAAGTGCCCCTGCCCATGTGCGCACAATTGTACTGGTACTGGCACAGAACACCTAGTATGGGTACTGGTAGATGTTAGATTCACAGACCACTGTCTGTCAGTGGACGCATTACATTTGATATTTGATGCTCTGATATGAATATGGAACTTAGCGATGAGATACGCCCCGACCCGTCTATGCCAAGTGAAGACCATGTCCATAGAAAATTTAATACTTTGCGTGACTTTTTATAATCGTCTAACTGAATTTGTACTTGGATGTTCACGTTGCGCATATATATGAATATTATTAATACGAGTAGTTACCTATATGGGTATAATCCACTTGTCTTGAGCACCCTTGAGTACATTTTCTTCAGTTGCATCACAGAATAATGCACCATATCTAGTTCAACAATAGTAAACACTATTCTTCGACATCCATTGTCAATGTACGATTTTCACAACACACAAACTAATACATACATTTAGTCTATGCTAATACCTAGAATGAGCAACATAAAAATACCTAGTTAATCTCAAAATAGCTGATAGTTGAATGACCTGGCAAACCATTTACAGGGTTGTCACATCTGCTTTTGAAATTTCAGTTTTTTTGCTTTATTCAACAGCATACAAGAAAATATTGGAAGCATAGTAAAACTAACGATGACGTGGGTTATTTTTATTTATGGCAATTTTTTCGTAACGCACAGACATTCACAAGTGTATCAATTTCACAATACAATAATTGTGAAATGTGAATTAATGAATTAATAAAGAGTATTACACAAAAAGTTTTCATCCCTATTTACCAGACACTAATTACTTGTAACTATTTCCGAAAAATAATACGTACGTATAGTAAGTAAAGCTCTTTTACTCATGGATGAATATATGGCTATCTACTCAGATAATTCAACTATCGTTTATTTTTTAAATGAACTATAAACATATGTAATCAGCACTTGGCACTTCACTGTTTCTTGTTATTTACATTAAGTGTATACCATCACACTATTATATTAAATATATCTAAACACCATAAATGTTCACCACCAAATACAATGAATTTTCAAAGCAATCACTCGCGGCTCGCGCGTTCGTACTAAACAGTGTTGCCACATATAACAGTTTTTCAAATGAGAATTGCAAAGTTCGCGAAATTCATAATTCAAATTTATTTAACTGCAAATTTTCGATAAACTGATGCATTTATTATAATGATTATGATCTGCGGTATTAAAAATAAAACCAATAAAAAACACATAAAAAGGCACAAAACCAGGGACCAATTCAGTAACCAAGTTATGTCTAACTCATGACTTTTTTATACAATTATGTCTATATTATCTATATATTTGAATGTTTTAAATACCTTGTCTTACATTTTGTTTGTTTCCGTTTTGTAAGACGCTACTCAACTTCAAGAATTTGATATTCTAATGGGCTACATGTAACTATAGTTAAAGAAACAGTGGTTAATAAAAATTGAAATAGCTATAGTAATATAATGAAATTTTTCATATAAAAGTTGTACAAGAATACGGTTTTATCTTTCTGTGATCCTTCCTGCGATTTCTCAATAATATATTTGACTAATAAATTCAAATCTAATTTGAATATACCGATATGTAGTTTTATATGAAGCGTATTAAATTCAATGAAAAACCATTATCCACTGCAAGTTCCTAATTTTTTTTCACAAACCATTTTCTTTTCAATTTTTTTATGACAATAATTTGCATAGCTAATGATAATAAAATGAATAATTATCCAAATAACAACCATATAATATGAAATAGTTACGAGAAAAATTTGAGGAACGTCTTTGACAGCAACAGAATAACGTCACTAACAAAAAATATATGTGATTATTACTTACCTAGGGGTGGCTGTATTTTTCACATTTCTGGAAGTATAGTTTCCTCAATTACTAATCACAAGACTGATTTTAAATATTTTTAATAATGATAATAATTTTTCCCCACTTCGACGCCCTCTAACGGTCAAACAAGCAATTTTAGATGGAGGTTAAGTTTAATATCATTTTACAGGGTGTTTGTTTAAGCCATACTTTATTCGTGTGCATCCACGGATTTCTTAAATTAAACTTAAGAAATCCGTGTGTGCATCATACAAAAAAACCTTCTTGTACAAAATTTGAATACGATTATCCAAGAAATAAATAAATTAGCGTAAAAAAATAGAATAAAGAAACTACTTTCTGAGGCCTATAATTAAGGAAGCAAGATGTAGGTACTAAGGTAAGTTAACTTGAATCATTATTTTCATATAACTAACCTTAAATATGTCCCATTCTTTAGTTAATACCCTGTATAGTAAGAGTTCCATGTATATCAAATATTGATCGAGACACAGACCTATATAATTGTAAATCAGAATTGATTCTTTAAAACTTTTTATGTTAATCTTACCTACCACTTGCCCATTTTGAGTATACAGGATGAACCTTGAGTAATGTGACACAGAGCAAACATAGATTCTTGATGTTAAATAATAGGACTAAGGTTTGGCTACGCTAAACTTACCTTTTAGCAACAAATAACTTACCTAGGTACAAAAGTTGATGGTTAAGCAAATAGTGTATTACAGTTAAAATTTAGTTTGCGATATTTGCAAATAGTTTTTGAAAAAATCAAAGTAATAATAATAATATCTCTACCCCTCATTCTAATCACCAGGATTAGCCCAGAAGTCGAAGACTTGTGCGGGAGAGGGGGCGGCATATTATTATTAAGCAGGCCGCATTTGCGCCCAGGACGACTTACGTTGGTAGGCCCTAACCACCATTCAGTGCAGGAATGAGGGAAACCTGGAAAACCTCATTAATTAGGGGGGTAGTTAAATGCCAACCGGTATCAATCTCTCACATTGATCCAAGTCAACAATTTTCCACCCTACCATACCCGCAGAGAGGGTGCCAATCTCTCCACGAATATAGCTTATATACGGTCTACCGGCTGCAGGGGTCGAACCCACAGCGATCCAGTCACCTCAATTCAAGTACTGACGCCTTAAACCGCGCGACCACTGACCGATCCAAAGTACTTGCATACTTTAGAGATCGGGGTTTTTGGAGGTAAGAAGTTCAAATTTGTTTCTATTTTGTTTAATGTCACTAGTAAATAAGGATTAGTTACAGGCCCGGATCCAGGGACTGGCTTTGGGGGTGGCGCAAAGCACTTCTTTATCGCTATTATTATTGTTGTTGTTATTTTTTTGATGACGTAAGGTGTAGGTTAGGAAGGGGGAGGGGGGATTTTTGAATGACAAGAGATATTTAATCTAAAAATATTATGCATATATTTATTGATACAGAAATCGATATTTTACAAAAGAACACTATACTATGAGAAAATTTATTGCAACGCAAATTCTAGACGATGCTTTCAGCTGTTCTCATACCGGTCAAGCACGCTAAGAGGATCAATTTCAATATTGCGATGGATGTGAACTAGGGACAAATCGGTTAACCTTTCTTCAACCATAGTTGACCGTAGCCAGGTTTTAATATTTTGATTTAATTTTAATGAAAAGTGCGAAATAATTCAAAAATGGCCCGTTTTTCGGATATCTTTTATTATTCGTAAAGGAAGCCTCGGACGAAGAAAAGTAACGAAAGATTTTTTGTTCATTATTGAATGTTGTACAAGATAGGCATATTGGCGAACCAAAATTTTTAAAATTTGCATTGCAAAATAGCAATAAACTAATGAAAAATGTGGCACTTTTTCAGAGGAGCTTGACACTAATGAATCCTACTTGCATTAATATCGACTAACTGCCTGTTGTCGTTTGGAGAAATTGAAGATCTTTAAAAAATGTTATGCTTTGGGGGTGGCGATCGCCATATCGCCACCCCCTCTGGATCCGGGCCTGGTTACTTATGGCAAGTAATGGTTCTTTTAAATGGCACAACTTTTTCAAGTAACATTTTGCTGTATTTTCAGCAGTAAAGATACTTTACTGAAAGCAAAACAGTTTTTACTCAGTGCATTGCATATTTCAAATAGAATTATTTCCAAAACAGTTCTGGCATTTGAAAGAATCACAATGTGTCATAAGTGGTACCCTTCACTAGTGGCATCAAAATTTGGAATGAATTTGAATTTATCTCCCCCAAAAAACCCCAATCTCCAAAATGTATGCAAATATTGCAAATCAAATTTTAACTTTGATACCTTGTATGTTTGTAAACATTAACTTTTGATAAGGTAAGTTTTTTTGGACTAAGGTAAGTTTAGCATAGTGAAACTTACCTTAGTCCCATTATTTTATCATCAAGAATCTACTCTTGCTCTGTGTCCCATTACATAAGGATCACCCTGTATATTTGGTTTTTTCTTTCTGCACTGAAATAAAACTCGCATTTTATTTAAAAAAAAGACACGTTTAATAAACAATATAATATTTATTATTCCTATGGACAATATACAACTCAGGATAGACTATTAAGGATATAAGTAAATCAGTAAGTCTTTCATATAAGAGACGATTACAAAAATATATACAGAACGTATCGACGAAATATCTTTCGCTTAGAAAATGAGACGAACGCAGGATGTACCGATACAATTTAGGATTAAGAGGCGTCGAACAGACGTAACGGAACCAATTTCAAAATACAAGTATATGCTCTTCATTTTATTTAATAACTAAAATAACATTTTTGGCAGAAACAAAAAGCGGTTATAGTAACTTTAGAGAGTATTAAAAAACTAACAATAAATATAACATGTTCTTAAGGATAAATGAAACGGTTTGATACTATTGGAACTCCTTGCTCGGAGTCGAGATGCCCAGGGCCTCCTCGTACCCCGAACTGGATTTTTTAGACTTGCTTTTTCCTGTAAAATAAATTATTTCCATAAGATCGAAGTGTTACGTTCACTTCACTAACTTACCGTCCTTTTCTTTAGACTTTTTCTTTTCTTTCTTCTCCTTTTTGACTTTCTTTGTTTTCACGTCTCCTTTTCCCTCGTTTTCTTTACCGACAGTTAATACGGACTCTCGATTATTCTCTTCGGCGTGAATCACTTTCTCTTTACGTTTCTCGCTCTTCTTCTTACTCGATTTATCCTTCTCCGTTTTCTTTTTCGAATGTTTCTTCTCCTTCTTCTCGGCGTCCCGTTTTTCTTTTTCCGGTTTTGTTGTACAATCGGCAACTGGCCTAAATTAAATGAGATTGTTGAAAAATCAGATTTACGCAAAGGAATCGTTCTTACATATCTAGATCTATGTCCAACGCTTTGTGAGGGTCGTCCTTAATACCGTGATCGCTTTCCGAATCCGAAAGAGTAGCACCTTCTGGGAGTTCCATGTCTCTCTTAACTTCTATGACTGGTCCCGCATCTATGTTTTCATCTGAAGAACTAAAAGCATGAAACGAAGCAAAGCTAATTTTGATGATGGAAAGTTGCTGGTAAAATTAACAAATAATATACAGGATGTCCGGAAACTCCTCGCAAAAAATTTTGGGGTTGATATTTCTTGAAAAAATAATGCGTCAAGTTCATGTAAAGTTTTCGAAAAGTCAATATTAACGGAGCTACGTAACCTCAACATTTTTTTTTTAATTTGTTTTTTGGCTATAACGTTTTTAAATCTGGAACGATTTTTTCAAATTTGACACACTTATTACTTTTATAGAGACGCAGTTTCAGGTAAAATATTTCTAAAATTGCAGCGCTCTAAAGGGCAGAAAGGGCACGTGTTAGGTGAGGAAATGATCAAAACTGTTTTGTCTTTAATTTTATTAAGATTTTAATAGCATTCCTTTAAAAAATGAAAGTTTATCTAAAAATTTGATATTCTTGTTTGAAGTAAAAAAAACCAACCGTTTGCGATTAAATCGACATTTAAACTTTGGATATACTGATTAATCTCATTTCTTTTACTATTAAGCAAAGTAAACTTTGAAAACAGTTGAATGATAGCTGTTATATTGCTTTGACGGTAATTTTAAACCTTATATGCTTCGTCTATACAGCATAAAAACAGGTCTTGAATGAACGAAGCATATTACGGTTTTAAATTACCGTCAAAGCAATATGACAGCTGTCATTTGATTGTTTTCAAAGTGTACTTTGCTTAATCGTAAAAGAAATGAGATTCAGAAGTATGTTCAATTTAAATGTCGATTTTCTTGTAAATGGTTGGCTTTTTTGACTTCAAACAAGAGAAAAAAACTTTGCTTTGCAAATAGGATAAGCCCTCACTAACAGCATGCACAATGGATCATAAAACCTGAGTGTTATGTTGTCCTCTGTATAACAACACAATTTGACATAAACTTTTGTACATTTTAAAATATGTTGACGTTGTTTTGAGTGTGAGGAAATGACAAAACATAATGTAACTATCTTGAAGATGCCATATTTGATAAGATTCATCTCTTGCTTGAAGATTTGTACAAAATCTCATCCAATAAGGTCATTAGCTTCATAAAGATGCTAAATCTATTAGTTAAACAATGTTTTAGATGTGAGGCACAATAGATCATGCAGTCACAGTCGATTTTAGAACCTAACCTAAACAAACTTAACCTAACCTAATTTGACATGAACTTTTGTACATTTTAAAATATGTTGACGTTGTTTTGACTGTGAGGAAATGACAAAACATAATGTAACTATCTTGAAGATGCCATATTTGATAAGATTTATCTCTTGCTTGAAGATTTGTACAAAATCTCATCCAATAAGGTCATTAGCTTCATAAAGATGCTAAATCTATTAGTTAAACAATGTTTTAGATGGGAGGCACAATAGATCATGCAGTCACAGTCGATTTTAGAACCTAACCTAAACAAACTTAACCTAACCTAAACAAACGTAACCAGAGAAATAGAGGAGGGGAGAATGAGCGTCAAGATGCGCGAACCTATTAATACAGGAGGCTGCCATTTTGAATAGACGCTTATCTGCTGGCCCATAGAAACAGATAGATATATTTATCTTTTTCTAGCTCGAAATATGAAACGTTCAGTTTCCCGTCTGACCGTTATCTGTAAATATCTTGACTTAAAAGTGTGACGTACATGAATTCAAAATAGCAGCGCCCGTAGCGTCCTAGTGAAATGTAGATGCGCACTCGTCGAAGCTCGTTCTCCCCTCCTCTATTTCTCTGAATGTAACCTAACCTAAACAAACTTAACCCATGTGTTACACCTGATAGATTCTATGTTACTCCACTACAGAGCAAGAATTTTGTTGTCTGAATATGAAATAATGGGTCACCTAGATGATAATAAGGGATTTTCGGCTAGAAGAGATAGGCATTATCGTTATGAAACCAAATTTATTGAAATCAATATTTTGAAAAATCCAAACAATGCAATTTGTTTTAAATAGTTTCAACTAAATTATTAACCCTTTCGCGACGGGGAACTTTTCATTTAACTCGGCCGCCTGTACGGGTGCCGTCAGTGCTTGCTGATTTATCCGATTCCCGTTACGAATCAATGATGTATGTACGCTGATCTAACCGCTTCCCGTTCCGAACAGTATTTTCGTGTTTTACAAAATATTATGTTTTTTATATGTTTCATGCTGAAAAAAATCAGAAAAAAATCTGGAACTGTATAAAACTTTTTACGTGCCATTACAATAAACAATTCAACTCACAGTACTCACTACCGCACCGCATAACATGCTCAACTATGGCGCGAAAAAGTCACACCAATCTCTCTCTCTCTCTGTCTTTCATGATCTTTGTGGCAATAACAAACACCTGTAATTGCTGATCAACACGTTGCCCGTCTCGAAGAGGTTCCTCAGCCGTTGCGTAAATATCCGTTTCCCGTATGTCGGACCCGACCATTTTTTGCGGATATAACAGGTACCCGTCGCGAAAGGGTTAAGAACTTTAGTATAGTAGAAATTGATTTACTTTGGAACGCAAGTCAAAAAGAATACCAACATGGAAATAAGACGACATCAAGTGGTAGCACCTCGCAAATATAGATAGAATGCAATTAGAGTTTAAATAAGTTCTCAGAAAATTATAAAAATTCCCTGATATTTCCAGATCTTTGAAATTCCTAGTATAACTCTTGAAATTGGATTGATATAGCCTTAAAATTGGATTGTTACAACTTTGAAAGTGTCGGAAACTTGTCACAAAAGTAATTATTTTTCAACTTATTATCGATTATTTTTTCATACCTCTCAGAACGGTGCTTCTTTTTCTTGCTCTTCTTCTTTGTCTTCTTCTTCTCCACGTTACTTATCAAATATTTATCAGATCGCTTCTGCCCCGCCACCTTCAATGGCACGCTTACATTCAGCACTGCCACCGGTATATTATCGACAGTCTCGTCGTTACCGTTGTTCGTCTCAGTGGAATTGGTTCCTTTAAGGTAGTGGGGGTTGTTTTGCTGTTCATGCCTCCTGGCTTCCCGACTCTAAAATGAAAAGTAGTACGTATAAAACGAAATATCCTCATATTTTGCTAGATTACCTTTATTATGTCTTCTTCCGTCGGTTCGGGATGGTGTCTTTCGTAAATAGATTTTTTGTCAGATTTTACGAAGAGGTTTTCCGTCATTTCCGGTTCGCTCTCCGAATCGGTATCTTCCAATGGTTCGTTAATCCAGGCGTCTAGATCCAAACTGAAAATATGTTCGTTTTATTGGTGTCGTTTCCTAGTGTCGATAACCGTACTTACCCGTCTGGCAAAGGGACCTTCTTCTGGGCCTTGGGAGCCACCGGATTTAGTTCTCCGTTAAACAAACTAAGCAACTCCGCTGCAATCGTATCTTTCGGATCAACCGAAGACTTTAAATCTGAAGGATCTTCTACATCCATTATTTTAGTATTTCCCATTCCTTTTCCTAAAAAAAAGTTTATAAAGCATTCCTGCGGTAAACAGATAAACAATAGCTGCATACTCGCCACCACTTCCTCTTGAACAATCTTCACGATGATGAGAGACGTGCTAGCTCTCTCTTGCACTTCTAATTCCCCGGATTTTATACTTTCGCCCATCTTGTCGATTATCAAATCGCATAACCTCAAGATATCGTCATATTGCTGGTTCAACTCGTATTTTTCCATTACGAACGCGAATATTTTTATTATATTTTGAATGAATACGGACTCGATGTGCTGCGGAAGCACCTTATACTGCAACATTGACAGCAGAGTCTGTTCCGGGTTCTTAAGTTCGCTGAAACACATATACATGAAAAGAAAAGAAGAAGAGGAGGAGAAAGAGGTCAAGGAAGAGGCAACTGTTGAAACGAGAAGGAGGAGGATAACAAAAAAGAAGAAAATCAAAGATATACCTCACAAATTCACCACATAACCATGCGGCAGCATAGAGAACCTCCTGCATTATCGTGAACTGTGAGGTCGAAGTATAAACGTCCAATAATTGGGCCATTTCGGAGACAGCAAACGATCTGATGGCCTGAACTCTTATACAAACGTCCATTAGTTGTGCCCCGATCACATGCCCTAAAATAGTGGAAGTAAATTAAAATGGTCTGCTTTTACATTATTACTGAATTACTGATCACATTTAATAAAATTGCCAATAAATTTAGTCATATGAACGCCAAACATATTGACACAGGTCAAGAGGGACTAAAAGAAAAACAAGAAAACGTTATACTTTCGGTTTGTTTGCATTTCAACTTGAAAATTTATTTCAATCTAATCGAATCTACTTTAGAAAATATGCCCAATTCCCTCTTAATTCACCCATATAACTAAACACTGAACTTGCCCTACCTTGTTTGGAACCGAATTCCATTTGCGCCAACTCCACCAACACAGTAATGTACCACTCAAAGTTGGTGATGAACTGATAATTGTTCTGAGAACAAATAAGAATTATTTTACTCAAAAGTTCATCCCTGTAAATCGTTCCCTCAGCTTTGTCCATATGGACCATCAACTTCTTCACGATTTCCATCAGATTCTTTTTAGACACCTAGGACACAAAAAGACAAACGTAAAACCATTATAAAGAACCAATTTACCTATATATACCGTAACATTGATTTAGGACATATACAGTGTGTAACTTTAGATTTAAGTCATATTTATACAAAGGCTCCTTTGAACTTTCCGTCGAACTGATTTTTTTTTACATATAAACACTTGGCTGTCGCCTAATTAACGTTAACTGTTTGTTTTTTGCCCGTTTACTACCCTGTTGGCACATCATAGCAGGTGTTCACCTAAACTAGAGATTGCTAAAATAATGTCGTACTGATAATAAAAGCAAATTGATTTCATACAATCATATTCCATTGCAGTTATGCTCTCTGCCACTATATTTCTTACAGTTAATTCAGTACAACAGAAATTAATATAAGTCCAACAGTTTTCTACATTAATTATGCAGATTGGTGTTGCCATATTTTACCATTTTGTGTATATTTGTACCGGTGATGTTTTTATTGTCTCGATAATATATTTATCGATAGTATTAATTTGCTATCCTAAATAAATATTTTCAATTATTCGGCCTAAAAATTGTGCCGATGTCGAACATAAAAATATAAGATTCTAACACATACTAAATACATTGACTAAAATATCTTATTTGTATACAATCTGGTATTATTAAAAAAAAACTCACCCCCGTTAAAATTACACTCTGCATAATGTTCATTATTGTGCGGACTGACATTCTTTACATTTATTTCTGCTAAAATAAAATTTTAAATGATCGGTTACTCTTACCATTCCGTAAAGTAAATCTAGCGCTCTGAGCCTTATCGACTCGTCTTTATCCTCCAAACACTGCAGAATTAAATCCTTGTGAGCCTGCACGCTCTTAGGGTGGGTTTTTAGAATTTTTGACATAGCCAGGAGCCCCAAGTACTTAACTGTAAACGTAGGTTTTACAGAAAAGTTAATTTTCAAGCAACGTTATGTTAAATCACTCACGGTTTTGATCGGAGTCTTCTATCAGAATCCGCAGTTTTTGCACGCAAAGCTGGATACTCGCAGCATGATTAGGCATTCCTGAAGATATGCTAATCAACACGGCAATCACAGTGTTTATGCACTCGTAGAGCAGACTCATCGCTGACGTACTGAATCGGACAATAAATTAGATTATTTAGAGTTATCAGTCGGTGATAAAATGTGTATTTTAACAATAAAAATTTAAAGAAAAACAAGTATACGGGTACATACCTATGGATGAGGTTAGTAAGGGGCTCGATCAATTTTTTACCTAGCCTAGGTTCTAAGGGAGTAAGGGCACCAAACTAAAAAATAAACAAGTACTCTAGCGACTGGTAATTGCATAGTTGTAGTGTACATTTGTGATTCGATTGCCTAAGAGCTAGCGGCAAATATATTTTTCTGCGACCACACACCTTATTTTTGTAAGTAAATAGTATGATTTCACGGCTGGTTTTTATCCTTCTACTTGATATTTATTGTTGTCGTTAAAATTTGTCAACTGTATAGGAGGTGTATAAAATAAATGTGTTTCTTCTAAAAAAA